>OY756989.1:13322142-14670803 GCA_963580505.1 Ennomos erosarius | reverse complement strand
TGCAACGTGGTTTTGCCCAAAAAATATGCAAGGCGTACCGAACTGTGTCCCTCAATTCTGCGCTGTTACTGGCTGGGATGTTACCACTTGACCTCCGGGTGCAGGAAGCAGCCGCATTGTACGAGGCCAAAAGAGGAGTATCCCAGCCATTGCCAGGAGACAGAGTTGTGGAACGCAGGGCTAGTTACGCATTAGCTCCTCACCCAGCTCAACATATGAGCCTGAAGTTTATAAAACTGGCAGACGAGCACGAGGTGGAAACCTATAATAACCAACAGGTCCGCATTTTCACCGACGGGAGTAAAATTGAGGGCCAAGTCGGAGCAGCGCTGACCATATGGGTCGGAGGTGCCGAGACGAAAGCTCTCAAAATTAAGTTAGCCCCGTACTGTACAGTGTACCAAGCCGAACTTCTGGCTATATGTAGAGCCACGCAGGAAATTCTAAAGCGCAGTGAGAGGTGCTTTGGAATATACAGTGACTCCAGATCTGCACTGGAGTCTGTCATAGGCCAAAGGACTACTCACCCACTAGCAACGGAGACACGCGCAAACCTTCGAACCTGTAAAGATCAGAAGAAGGAAGTACTCCTTTTCTGGATAAAGGCTCATGAAGGCTTAAGTGGCAATGAAAGGGCAGACCACCTGGCCAAGGAGGCGGCCCTTAAAAGCAAAAAGAAACCGGATTACGATCTGTGCCCGGTCTCATACGTCAAGCGACAAAACCGTATGAAATCGCTTGGTGAATGGAACCGCAGATACAGGGAGGGTGAAACAGCAGCAACAACCAAGATCTTTTTCCCCGACGTAATCCAATCCTACAGGGTCATAAAAAGGCTATCACCGACTGGTGTTAGGACACAAGTCCTGACGGGGCACGGTGGGTTCTCCGAGTACCTGAATCGTTTCAAGTGCAAGGAGGACCCATCGTGCATCTGTGAACCAGGAACAGCGGAGTCAATAACACACCTACTTTTTGACTGCCCCGTTTTTGGCCTCCTTCGGCATAACACCGAACAAATGCTTTATTGCAAAATATCAGCAGAAAATGCCAACCAATTGATTATAAGTCGGGAAACAAGAGAAGAATTTTTAAAATACTGTGAAAAAATAGCAACAACGGTAATAAATAGAAATAAGTAGTATGAACATGATGCTAATATTAATGTTAATATTAAACAGCATGAATCGTATTTATTTTTATTTATTATTGCTTGACTGATAGAAAAGTATAGCAAAAAGGAACCACCGCAAGATAAATACTAAGATATAATATTAATGTAAAATGATTAATCGACATGCAGTAATAGCTGACATAGGATAATTTTATAATGAAAAACAATAGCATATATATAATAATGAATAAAATTAAAATTTTTGCAACAGAGGACTCTGATTCTGTCAGAGGGATTTGGACAAAGGGAGGGGTGGTTTAGTCCGTAGGTCACCGAAAGGTGGAGTCGGACATAACCGCGGGGCCCGAGCCCTGCGGTATCCATGAGGATTCCCCCCTCCCTCGGAAAAAAAAAAAAAAAAAAAAAAAAAAAAAAAAAAAACCTAACCTAACCTAACCTAACCTAACCTAACCTAACCTAACCTAACCTAACCTAACCTAACCTTTTTTTTTTTTTTTTTTTTTTTTTTTTTTTTTTTTAACGTGTAGGAAATGCTGTTACGCACACCCGCGGCTGGGCAGGCCGCGGGTAGTGTCGGGCTCGGCGCAAAAAGTGCACCCATACCGACTAAAACCTACACGGTGTTCCAGCTGCACCAGCCATGAGAAGGGTTTCGGGTCCGCTTGCGCATTGCTCCCGCCACCCCGCCCACGCTGCCGTCCGCCGTGTATAACGTGGCGGACCCACCTCTGGAGGGGAAAAGGCCCCCTCCGTTCAACTCGAGTCGATGCCCCGGAACACCCGGGGGCATCAACATCTCTCTGATGACCTAAAGAGGGACGCTGGATGCACCCACATCCAGCGCCCCCGGTCCTCCTAGCGGAGACGGCGTCCGGGCCCTGTTGGCCCGTCTCCGTGTCCGCGCCCTCCGGAGCGGGGCAGCGAGAGGGTCTCTCTCTCTGTCCCGCTCTTCGGCCTCCCTCTGTGACATGACAGTTTCACAGAAGGAGACCATAGCGTCCCAAGACCTCTCATCGTCGAGCATCTTTGACAAGATGGTCGGCAATGTGAGGTCTGCCCCCACTACCGCGACTAAGGATCGCCGCGGCTCCTCTTCATTCGGGCATGCCTCCAGCACGTGTTGCGCGGTGTCTTCCGCACAGTCGCACCGATGACATGCCGGGGTTTCCTCCCGCCTGGCCACGTTACAAAGGTACCTCCCGAAGCAGCCATGCCCCGAGAGGACCTGTGTAAGGCGGAATGTCAGCCCTCCATGCTGCCGTTGGACCCACTGTTCGAGAAGGGGCTGGATCGCTCCAAGGAGACGTTGTGCTCCAGCCCCTCTCCGCTCGAGTCTCAACAGAAGCCGCTCCTTCCAGAGCACCAACGCCTGTTCTCTGGCTTCCGTGCGCCAGTGCGCAACCTCCTGTGGCATCGGCCGCAGGTCTTCAGCCCGCGCTCGGACTCTGCGCCGGAATACGGCTGCCAGGACTTCAGCCTCCTGGTCCCATGGAAGGGATCCCGCGATAACACAGGCCACCTCGTGGGAGAGTGTGCGATACCCTCGGCACACCCTCACTGCCATGACTCTCTGAGCCCTCAGGAGTGTAGATGTTTCCTGAGTGCTCAGAGAGCCAGCCCAAATCGGGGCTCCGTAGAGGGCCATCGACCTCACTACCGCCATGTATAGGTGGCGGCAGATCCCTCCTCCGCCTCCCAGATTCGGGAGTAGTCGGCTCAATGCGGCGGCAGTCCCCATGAGTTTGGGGGACAGCCGCCGCAGATGCTCTCCGAATCTCCATTTGCTGTCAAGCACAATGCCCAAATACTTGAGCGTTGAGCGGACAGCAATAGAGGTTCCTCCCACCACGATGTTGGAGTCCGCAGGTGGCGCCCTCCGAGGACCATGAAAACAGATGGCCTCGGATTTATGGAGCGCCACCTCCAGGCCCAACTGCCGAATCCTGGCCACGACCGTCGCTACTCCTGCCGTTGCCAGAAGCGACGCCTCGCGGTATGTCCCTCCCCGGGCGGTAACCAGCGTGTCATCAGCGTAACAAACGACGCCGATGCCACGCAGGTTAGCGCCCCGAAGGACCCAATCATAGCCGACGTTCCACAGCAGTGGCCCTAAAACAGACCCCTGTGGAACGCCGCGAGTCATGGGGCTCCGTCCTTCTCCCTGCGTCGTCGGAAAGATTACCTCTCTATGTGAGAGGTAGTCCCCGACAAGGCGCTGCAGGTACTGGGGTACCTTATGGTACTTCAGTCCCTCTAAAATCGTGCTCCACGGCAGCGTGTTAAAAGCATTGGCAATGTCTAAAGACACCGCCAACATGACGCCACCACTGGAGCACGCCTCCACGGAGAGGTCGCGGACGCGGGATATGGCATCCAGCGTCGAGCGACCCCTTCGGAACCCGTACTGCTCCTCCGCTAGATCGGGTCCAGTCCTCTCCAGGTGCTTGACAAGGCGGGCAGCGACCACACGCTCCAACAGCTTGCCGGCCTCGTCAAGCAAAACAATCGGGCGATATCCCGCAGGCTCATCTGCCGGGCGTCCGTCCTTGCGAAGGAGAACGAGCCTGCCCCCCTTCCACCGCCGGGGGAACTTTCCCTCTGCAAGGCAACGACTGAACAGTGCGATCAGTCGAGGCCCCAAAGCATCCTGAGCGAGTGCCCACGCACGGCCGGGTATACCGTCTGGCCCCGGCGCCGTGTTCTTGGCTTTCATTTTCAGGATGGCTGCGCCGAGCTCCCCTTCCGAGACTTCGGGAGTAGAGTCAGGCGATTCTCGCTCTTCCACATCGCTTTGACCTGCCAACACCGTGGTGGGAGGTACAAATTCGGTTCCTGGCGCCGCCGGGAACAGTCCCTCAACCACCCGCTGCAATACTGCAGGCGCAAGCGTAGTGGTGACCGGGGGAGCCCAGGGGCGAAGTTTTTGCCTCGCCAGCCTGTACGGCCGACCCCATGGGTCCAGCTCGAGCGTCTGCAGCAGCTCACGCCAAGCTCGTGCCTTGGCCTCGTCGATGGCGACACGGAGGGCTTTCGAAGCCTCTCTATAGTCGGCGTACAGGCGGTCTAGCTCGACCGTCTCCTGGCGTCTTCTCCTACGGTACCGCTGGTATCGGCGGCGTTTCCTCACACAGCAACGCCGGAGTTCCGCGATTTCTTCCGACCACCAATATACCTGGCGCCTGGAATGTGGGGCTCTGAGACGAGGCATGGCCGCATCGCAAACCACCGCCATTGCCTTGCAGAGCTCGTCCGCCTCGGCATCGACCGTCATCGGCTCCACAGGTGGAGCGTTCCACGCCTGAACTATGGCTGCCTCCTGCAGCGCCTCCAAGTCCAAGCGTTTAAGGACCCACCTCGGGCCGGACTCAGCTGGTCCCTCTACAACGGCTGAGGACGAGGAAACACTAAACCGAATATATCGGTGGTCAGAGAGCGTTTCCTCGTCCACAAGCACCTCCCAATCGTGAACGCGCTGTGCCAGCTCAGGAGTGGCAAAGGTCACGTCGACCACTGAGCCACCCCATCGGCGCACGCACGTATGCTCCGACCCCCGGTTCAGGACGCACAAGCCTGCCACGGTCGACCACTCCGTAACTGCTCTGCCCCGCGCGTCAGTCGACGGAGATCCCCACGCGGTTGATTTCGCGTTGAGATCTCCGAGGACGATAACCGGTCTGGGTCGGTTTCTGCCTACGACCGTACCTATCTCGTCAAGGAGTGTTTCAACCTAACCTAACCTAACCTAACCTTTTTTTTTTTTTTTTTTTTTTACGTGTAGGAAATGCTGTTACGCACACCCGCGGCTGGGTAGGCCGCAGGTAGTGTCGGGCTCGGTGCAAAAAGTGCACCCATACCGACTAAAACCTACACGGTGTTCCAGCTGAACCAGCAATGAGAAGGGTTTCGGGTCCGCTTGCGCATTGCTCCCGCCACCCTGCCCACGCTGCCGTCCGCCGTGTATAACGTGGCAGACCCACCTCTGGAGGGGAAAAGGCCCCCTCCGTTCAACTCGAGTCGATGCCCCGGAACACCCGGGGGCATCAATACCTCTCTGACGACCTAGAGAGGGACGCTGGATGCACCCACATCCAGCGCCCCCGGTCCTCCTAGCGGAGACGGCGTCCGGGCCCTGTTGGCCCGTCTCCGTGTCCGCGCCCTCCGGAGTGGGCCAGCGAGAGGGTCTCTCTCTCTGTCCCGCTCTTCGGCCTCCCTCTGTGACATGACAGTTTCACAGAAGGAGACCATAGCGTCCCAAGACCTCTCATCGTCGAGCATCTTTGACAAGATGGTCGGCAATGTGAGGTCTGCCCCCACTACCGCGACTAAGGATCGCCGCGGCTCCTCTTCATTCGGGCATGCCTCCAGTACGTGTTGCGCGGTGTCTTCCGCGCAGTCACACCGATGACACGCCGGGGTCTCCTCCCGCCTGGCTACGTTACAGAGGTACCTCCCGAAGCAGCCATGCCCCGAGAGGACCTGTGTAAGGCGGAATGTCAGCCCTCCATGCTGCCGTTGGACCCACTGTTCGAGAAGGGGCTGGATCGCTCCAAGGAGACGTTGTGCTCCAGCCCCTCTCCGCTCGAGTCCCAACAGAAGCCGCTCCTTCCAGAGCACCAACGCCTGTTCTCTGGCTTCCGTGCGCCAGTGCGCAACCTCCTGTGGCATCGGCCGCAGGTCTTCAGCCCGCGCTCGGACTCTGCGCCGGAATACGGCCGCCAGGACTTCAGCCTCCTGGTCCCATGGAAGGGATCCTGCGATAACACAGGCCACCTCGTGGGAGAGTGTGCGATACCCTCGGCACACCCTCACTGCCATGACTCTCTGAGCCCTCAGGAGTGTAGATGTTTCCTGAGTGCTCAGAGAGCCAGCCCAAATCGGGGCTCCGTAGAGGGCCATCGACCTCACTACCGCCATGTATAGGTGGCGGCAGATCCCTCCTCCGCCTCCCAGATTCGGGAGTAGTCGGCTCAATGCGGCGGCAGTCCCCATGAGTTTGGGGGACAGCCGCCGCAGATGCTCTCCGAATCTCCATTTGCTGTCAAGCACAATGCCCAAATACTTGAGCGTTGAGCGGACAGCAATAGAGGTTCCTCCCACCACGATGTTGGAGTCCGCAGGTGGCGCCCTCCGCGGACCATGAAAACAGATGGCCTCGGATTTATGGAGCGCCACCTCCAGGCCCAACTGCCGAATCCTGGCCACGACCGTCGCTACTCCTGCCGTTGCCAGAAGCGACGCCTCGCGGTATGTCCCTCCCCGGGCGGTAACCAGCGTGTCATCAGCGTAACAAACGACGCCGATGCCACGCAGGTTAGCGCCCCGAAGGACCCAATCATAGCCGACGTTCCACAGCAGTGGCCCTAAAACAGACCCCTGTGGAACGCCGCGAGTCATGGGGCTCCGTCCTTCTCCCTGCGTCGTCGGAAAGATTACCTCTCTATATGAGAGGTAGTCCCCGACAAGGCGCTGTAGGTACTGGGGTACCTTATGGTACTTCAGTCCCTCTAAAATCGTGCTCCACGGCAGCGTGTTAAAAGCATTGGCAATGTCTAAAGACACCGCCAACATGACGCCGCCACTGGAGCACGCCTCCACGGAGAGGTCGCGGACGCGGGATATGGCATCCAGCGTCGAGCGACCCCTTCGGAACCCGTACTGCTCCTCCGCTAGATCGGGTCCAGTCCTCTCCAGGTGCTTGACAAGGCGGGCAGCGACCACACGCTCCAACAGCTTGCCGGCCTCGTCAAGCAAAACAATCGGGCGATATCCCGCAGGCTCATCCGCCGGGCGTCCGTCCTTGCGAAGGAGAACGAGCCTGCCCCCCTTCCACCGCCGGGGGAACTTTCCCTCTGCAAGGCAACGACTGAACAGTGCGATCAGTCGAGGCCCCAAAGCATCCTGAGCGAGTGCCCACGCACGGCCGGGTATACCGTCTGGCCCCGGCGCCGTGTTCTTGGCTTTCATTTTCAGGATGGCTGCGCCGAGCTCCCCTTCCGAGACTTCGGGAGTAGAGTCAGGCGATTCTCGCTCTTCCACATCGCTTTGATCTGCCAACACCGTGGTGGGAGGTACAAATTCGGTTCCTGGCGCCGCCGGGAACAGTCCCTCAACCACCCGCTGCAATACTGCAGGCGCAAGCGTAGTGGTGACCGGGGGAGCCCAGGGGCGAAGTTTTTGCCTCGCCAGCCTGTACGGCCGACCCCATGGGTCCAGCTCGAGCGTCTGCAGCAGCTCACGCCAAGCTCGTGCCTTGGCCTCGTCGATGGCGACACGGAGGGCTTTCGAAGCCTCTCTATAGTCGGCGTACAGGCGGTCTAGCTCGACCGTCTCCTGGCGTCTTCTCCTACGGTACCGCTGGTATCGGCGGCGTTTCCTCACACAGCAACGCCGGAGTTCCGCGATTTCTTCCGACCACCAATATACCTGGCGCCTGGAATGTGGGGCTCTGAGACGAGGCATGGCCGCATCGCAAACCACCGCCATTGCCTTGCAGAGCTCGTCCGCCTCGGCATCGACCGTCATCGGCTCCACAGGTGGAGCGTTCCACGCCTGAACTATGGCTGCCTCCTGCAGCGCCTCCAAGTCCAAGCGTTTAAGGACCCACCTCGGGCCGGACTCAGCTGGTCCCTCTACAACGGCTGAGGACGAGGATACACTAAACCGAATATATCGGTGGTCAGAGAGCGTTTCCTCGTCCACAATTACCTCCCAATCGTGAACGCGCTGTGCCAGCTCAGGAGTGGCAAAGGTCACGTCGACCACTGAGCCACCCCATCGGCGCACGCACGTATGCTCCGACCCCCGGTTCAGGACGCACAAGCCTGCCACGGTCGACCACTCCGTAACTGCTCTGCCCCGCGCGTCAGTCGACGGAGATCCCCACGCGGTTGATTTCGCGTTGAGATCTCCGAGGACGATAACCGGTCTGGGTCGGTTTCTGCCTACGACCGTACCTATCTCGTCAAGGAGTGTTTCAAGCTCGTGGAGCGGCCTATTGGGGGAGTGATACACCCCCACAATCACGGTCTCTCCGACACTCACCGCGACGTATCCCTGACCCCTCGCAACTGCGTTCAGGGGCTTGGATCTGGCTGGCGACTGGGTGGTAATAGCCACCAAGCCATCAAGGTCGCCTACCCAGTCGGATCTGTGTGGGACCGTATACGGCTCCGCAACAACACCGATTTGTATCAACCGCTCCGCCAGAGCCTGGAGCAAAAGATCCTGAGCTCGGGCGGAGCGGTTGATATTCGCCTGTAGGAAGGTAAGGGCCATCCTATGTCACTTCCATTAGGTTCCCCTGCTCCGTTGTGGGGCCGGTCAGCTGCGACTTGGCCATGGCCTTAGTCGCAGCCGACTTTCGTCGCGTCTCTGTCTTCGACGGGGGCTTGGCACATGCCTTGCCCCCGGAGAGGTGGTCCGCGGTCTTACCCACAGCTGCGCACAGGGTGCAGTGTGGAGGGGCGGAACACTCGTTGGCCTTATGGCCCTTCTGACCGCATCGGTGACACTCCTCACTGCGGTCAACCTCAGACTTACACTGGGCCCTCACGTGTCCCGTTGCAAGGCAGCGGAAACACCTGCGTGGTCTTGCTTCCAGAACCTGGACTTGCACCGAGAACCACCCCATGCGGAGTTGTCCGCCAGCTGCAGCGATAGTCTTCGCGGCTGTCATGGGGCAGCGCACCACAGCCGTCCCCATGCCCCTCGGCCCCTTTCTTATCGTGCCAGACTTCACCTCCTGGGCCGAACACCCTCCAGCCTTGGCCAGTGCCTCCACCAGTTCTTCAATGGTGACAGAGTCATCCAGGCCGGTCACCCGCACGTCGGTCGCGGTGAAAGGTCTGGAGACCCGGATTTCATCTACCCCCTGGAACACCTCCCTTAACTTCGCAGCCAGGGAGTCCGCCTGTTGGGACTTTTCGACCCCAGGGACCTGTAGGAGGCGAGCTCCCGTCGCTGCAGTCCTAATCTTTATGGGGGGCAACCCCAATGCGCCCAGGTCAACACGACCTTTGGCCTCAGCCAGCACTTTGGCATATGTGATGCCCTTCTCCGCCGCCTCTGGCTGTAGTGTAATGACCACAGCTGCGGTGCGAGGTGGACGGAGTTTTGGCGCCTTAGCCTTGTTGGTGGCGGGCGGAGGTCTCTTCGCCGCGACTTCAGACTTCCCGATGTGTGGGCCCGCTGTGGAGCAGCAGACCTGGGCCTGGGATTAGCTGGACCAGCGGCTTGGATGCGCTTCTTGGAGCGCTTCACAACCTCGGTCCATGTCGCCGGGGCTGCTGGAGCCGGAGCTGGAACCGGCACCGTCTCTGTTGGGCTGGCAGCGGCAGGAGCTGGCTCGCCTTTGCCTTTTGCCTTCCCTTTCCCTCCAGCCTTGCCCTTTTTGAGCTTGGCGGTTTGGGATGGGCCGGGCAATGGCTCTACTGCCGGGGCCGACGAGGTGGCTGAGGTGCTCGGCACAGCTAGGCTGCGTTCAGCTTCCTCTCTGCGCTTGTCGGCGGCTAGAGGTGGTCGGAGGCGTTTTTCGGGCAGCAACCTTTCCTCCATGCCCTCAAACCGTGCATTGATCATGGTTCCGACTTGAACCATGATCGTCTGCATTATCTCCTCTAGCGACGGTGCTTGGGCCGCTGCTGGGGGCTGAGCCGGTAGAGCCGGGGCAGGGGCCGGCCTCTGCTGGGAAGCCCGCAGCTCCTCCATCTCACGGCGAAGTTGCTTAAGCTCCGCCGTGAGCTGTTTGTTTGCCTCCATAAGGAGGCGGACCTCCTCGGGCATGCTACGAGCCTGCGTCTCTTCGAAAGAGGCCCGGAGTATGCCCGCCGCTTTTTTCAGGGCTTTGACGTAGGTGCCCTTGAGGTTGCTGGACTTGGTGGCGATCTTGTTGATCGTGTCCGCCGAGTCCGCAACCATCCACTGTATTTGCGCGGCATCTCTGCCGCGCACCTCGTCTGCGGGCAAGGGAGACGGGGCAGCCTTCTTGAAGAAGGCGATGTTTGCCTCCTTCTTGCGCTGCAGTTCGTCTGCCAGCTCCTTCTCCGCCATCAGTCGGAGCTCCTCCTCTCGGGCCTTGTTAAGCTCGGCCTTGGCTTTTGCCAGGCCGACGTACTGGCCTGTGGTTGGCGGACGGCCGCGTTTACGACGCGCCGCTGCCCCTTTCGGTGTCGACACCTCGTCTGAGGTGTCTCCATCATTACTTGCCCTTTGGCGTTTCCGCCTTAGGCTACCGCTTCCTGATGACATCCCAGAAGCCCGGGATGCCACAGTTCGCATACTCCCGTCAGAATCTGACGACTCCGACAGGCTTTTAAATAGCGGGCATGAATCCCCGCTACTTCCCTCTTTTGCGCCCAGCGCCTTACTGCTATATTTAGCATTCCCACTAAGGGTAAAATTGTTTTTATTAAAAAGCTCCATTTTGATTCCCACGAGTCGGGCCGATATAAAGGTCAATCCCCCAGGTGACGCCCATTCCGGGGGATAAGGGTATATACTGCGGAGGTCCCCAGGTATCCGCAGGTTTTTACGTGTGCTCTCACGGGTTTTGTTTCGAGTTTTCCATACTCTGAGGCCGGCCAGCTAAGGCAAGCCCCCTTCGGATCTTAATGTCCCCACATACCCTCTTAACACAACCGCGAGGGTCGTTGTGAAGGGCATTAAGATTACCGGGAGAGTAGCTAGTGTGGGCTACTCTCGCACCTGGTGACAGTGTTAGTGCCACAAACGCCGTTGCCGGCTCCGCCAACGCATCATGAATGAAGGTGGATGATAAGATGAATGAATGAGTGAATGAGTGAGCGAATGAATGAAGACGAGTGATAGTGGATGAAGATGAAGTCTGGTGCTTGCTTATACGTCTGCTCCTTAAGGGAACAAACCAAGATGATCAGCAAACACCAAACCTGCCTTGGGGATCTACACGACCTGCGCTCTCCCCCAAGACAGATGCTTCCCTACTCATCCGAAAATGACTAAGAAAGCATCCCCCCCCCCCGACCTCTCCACTGCGCCCTATGCTAAGTCATAGAGACGCGTGGAGCGGCCTCACCAGGAATTTAGCCAACGACTAACAAGATCCCCGAAGGAAAGTCATTAGCCGTTGCCCAGGGTGCACCGGTCCAAGTGCTGCCCTTCCCCCCGGATGCAAGCATCCATAAGGGACTGGCAACACTCGAGGCAACGTGGAGGTATCCTGGCCCGCACCCCAACCTAACCTTTTTTTTTTTTTTTTTTTTTTTTTTTTTTTTTTTTTTTTTAACGTGTAGGAAATGCTGTTACGCACACCCGCGGCTGGGTAGGCCGCGGGTAGTGTCGGGCTCGGCGCAAAAAGTGCACCCATACCGACTAAAACCTACACGGTGTTCCAGCTGCACCAGCCATGAGAAGGGTTTCGGGTCCGCTTGCGCATTGCTCCCGCCACCCCGCCCACGCTGCCGTCCGCCGTGTATAACGTGGCGGACCCACCTCTGGAGGGGAAAAGGCCCCCTCCGTTCAACTCGAGTCGATGCCCCGGAACACCCGGGGGCATCAACATCTCTCTGATGACCTAAAGAGGGACGCTGGATGCACCCACATCCAGCGCCCCCGGTCCTCCTAGCGGAGACGGCGTCCGGGCCCTGTTGGCCCGTCTCCGTGTCCGCGCCCTCCGGAGCGGGGCAGCGAGAGGGTCTCTCTCTCTGTCCCGCTCTTCGGCCTCCCTCTGTGACATGACAGTTTCACAGAAGGAGACCATAGCGTCCCAAGACCTCTCATCGTCGAGCATCTTTGACAAGATGGTCGGCAATGTGAGGTCTGCCCCCACTACCGCGACTAAGGATCGCCGCGGCTCCTCTTCATTCGGGCATGCCTCCAGCACGTGTTGCGCGGTGTCTTCCGCACAGTCGCACCGATGACATGCCGGGGTTTCCTCCCGCCTGGCCACGTTACAAAGGTACCTCCCGAAGCAGCCATGCCCCGAGAGGACCTGTGTAAGGCGGAATGTCAGCCCTCCATGCTGCCGTTGGACCCACTGTTCGAGAAGGGGCTGGATCGCTCCAAGGAGACGTTGTGCTCCAGCCCCTCTCCGCTCGAGTCTCAACAGAAGCCGCTCCTTCCAGAGCACCAACGCCTGTTCTCTGGCTTCCGTGCGCCAGTGCGCAACCTCCTGTGGCATCGGCCGCAGGTCTTCAGCCCGCGCTCGGACTCTGCGCCGGAATACGGCCGCCAGGACTTCAGCCTCCTGGTCCCATGGAAGGGATCCCGCGATAACACAGGCCACCTCGTGGGAGAGTGTGCGATACCCTCGGCACACCCTCACTGCCATGACTCTCTGAGCCCTCAGGAGTGTAGATGTTTCCTGAGTGCTCAGAGAGCCAGCCCAAATCGGGGCTCCGTAGAGGGCCATCGACCTCACTACCGCCATGTATAGGTGGCGGCAGATCCCTCCTCCGCCTCCCAGATTCGGGAGTAGTCGGCTCAATGCGGCGGCAGTCCCCATGAGTTTGGGGGACAGCCGCCGCAGATGCTCTCCGAATCTCCATTTGCTGTCAAGCACAATGCCCAAATACTTGAGCGTTGAGCGGACAGCAATAGAGGTTCCTCCCACCACGATGTTGGAGTCCGCAGGTGGCGCCCTCCGAGGACCATGAAAACAGATGGCCTCGGATTTATGGAGCGCCACCTCCAGGCCCAACTGCCGAATCCTGGCCACGACCGTCGCTACTCCTGCCGTTGCCAGAAGCGACGCCTCGCGGTATGTCCCTCCCCGGGCGGTAACCAGCGTGTCATCAGCGTAACAAACGACGCCGATGCCACGCAGGTTAGCGCCCCGAAGGACCCAATCATAGCCGACGTTCCACAGCAGTGGCCCTAAAACAGACCCCTGTGGAACGCCGCGAGTCATGGGGCTCCGTCCTTCTCCCTGCGTCGTCGGAAAGATTACCTCTCTATATGAGAGGTAGTCCCCGACAAGGCGCTGCAGGTACTGGGGTACCTTATGGTACTTCAGTCCCTCTAAAATCGTGCTCCACGGCAGCGTGTTAAAAGCATTGGCAATGTCTAAAGACACCGCCAACATGACGCCACCACTGGAGCACGCCTCCACGGAGAGGTCGCGGACGCGGGATATGGCATCCAGCGTCGAGCGACCCCTTCGGAACCCGTACTGCTCCTCCGCTAGATCGGGTCCAGTCCTCTCCAGGTGCTTGACAAGGCGGGCAGCGACCACACGCTCCAACAGCTTGCCGGCCTCGTCAAGCAAAACAATCGGGCGATATCCCGCAGGCTCATCTGCCGGGCGTCCGTCCTTGCGAAGGAGAACGAGCCTGCCCCCCTTCCACCGCCGGGGGAACTTTCCCTCTGCAAGGCAACGACTGAACAGTGCGATCAGTCGAGGCCCCAAAGCATCCTGAGCGAGTGCCCACGCACGGCCGGGTATACCGTCTGGCCCCGGCGCCGTGTTCTTGGCTTTCATTTTCAGGATGGCTGCGCCGAGCTCCCCTTCCGAGACTTCGGGAGTAGAGTCAGGCGATTCTCGCTCTTCCACATCGCTTTGACCTGCCAACACCGTGGTGGGAGGTACAAATTCGGTTCCTGGCGCCGCCGGGAACAGTCCCTCAACCACCCGCTGCAATACTGCAGGCGCAAGCGTAGTGGTGACCGGGGGAGCCCAGGGGCGAAGTTTTTGCCTCGCCAGCCTGTACGGCCGACCCCATGGGTCCAGCTCGAGCGTCTGCAGCAGCTCACGCCAAGCTCGTGCCTTGGCCTCGTCGATGGCGACACGGAGGGCTTTCGAAGCCTCTCTATAGTCGGCGTACAGGCGGTCTAGCTCGACCGTCTCCTGGCGTCTTCTCCTACGGTACCGCTGGTATCGGCGGCGTTTCCTCACACAGCAACGCCGGAGTTCCGCGATTTCTTCCGACCACCAATATACCTGGCGCCTGGAATGTGGGGCTCTGAGACGAGGCATGGCCGCATCGCAAACCACCGCCATTGCCTTGCAGAGCTCGTCCGCCTCGGCATCGACCGTCATCGGCTCCACAGGTGGAGCGTTCCACGCCTGAACTATGGCTGCCTCCTGCAGCGCCTCCAAGTCCAAGCGTTTAAGGACCCACCTCGGGCCGGACTCAGCTGGTCCCTCTACAACGGCTGAGGACGAGGAAACACTAAACCGAATATATCGGTGGTCAGAGAGCGTTTCCTCGTCCACAAGCACCTCCCAATCGTGAACGCGCTGTGCCAGCTCAGGAGTGGCAAAGGTCACGTCGACCACTGAGCCACCCCATCGGCGCACGCACGTATGCTCCGACCCCCGGTTCAGGACGCACAAGCCTGCCACGGTCGACCACTCCGTAACTGCTCTGCCCCGCGCGTCAGTCGACGGAGATCCCCACGCGGTTGATTTCGCGTTGAGATCTCCGAGGACGATAACCGGTCTGGGTCGGTTTCTGCCTACGACCGTACCTATCTCGTCAAGGAGTGTTTCAAGCTCGTGGAGCGGCCTATTGGGGGAGTGATACACCCCCACAATCACGGTCTCTCCGACACTCACCGCGACGTATCCCTGACCCCTCGCAACTGCGTTCAGGGGCTTGGATCTGGCTGGCGACTGGGTGGTAATCGCCACCAAGCCGTCAAGGTCGCCTACCCAGTCGGATCTGTGTGGGACCGTATACGGCTCCGCAACAACACCGATTTGTATCAACCGCTCCGCCAGAGCCTGGAGCAAAAGATCCTGAGCTCGGGCGGAGCGGTTGATATTCGCCTGTAGGAAGGTAAGGGCCATCCTATGTCACTTCCATTAGGTTCCCCTGCTCCGTTGTGGGGCCGGTCAGCTGCGACTTGGCCATGGCCTTAGTCGCAGCCGACTTTCGTCGCGTCTCTGTCTTCGACGGGGGCTTGGCACATGCCTTGCCCCCGGAGAGGTGGTCCGCGGTCTTACCCACAGCTGCGCACAGGGTGCAGTGTGGAGGGGCGGAACACTCGTTGGCCTTATGGCCCTTCTGACCGCATCGGTGACACTCCTCACTGCGGTCAACCTCAGACTTACACTGGGCCCTCACGTGTCCCGTTGCAAGGCATCGGAAACACCTGCGTGGTCTGGCTTCCAGAACCTGGACTTGCACCGAGAACCACCCCATGCGGAGTTGTCCGCCAGCTGCAGCGATAGTCTTCGCGGCTGTCATGGGGCAGCGCACCACAGCCGTCCCCATGCCCCTCGGCCCCTTTCTTATCGTGCCAGATTTCACCTCCTGGGCTGAACACCCTCCAGCCTTGGCCAGCGCCTCCACCAGTTCTTCGGTGGTTACCGAGTCATCCAGGCCGGTCACCCGCACGTCGGTCGTGGTGACAGGTCTGGAGACCCGGATTTCATCTACCCCCTGGAACACCTCCCTTAACTTCGCAGCCAGGGAGTCCGCCTGTTGGGACTTTTCGACCCCAGGGACCTGTAGGAGGCGAGCTCCCGTCGCTGCAGTCCTAATCTTTATGGGGGGCAACCCCAATGCGCCCAGGTCAACACGACCTTTGGCCTCAGCCAGCACTTTGGCATATGTGATGCCCTTCTCCGCCGCCTCTGGCTGTAGTGTAATCACCACAGCTGCAGTGCGAGGCGGACGGAGTTTTGGCGTCTTAGCCTTGGAGGTGGCGGGCGGAGGTCTCTTCGCCGCGACCACGCTTGTTCCCGATGTCTGGGACCGCTGTGGAGCAGCAGACCTGGGCCTGGGATTGGCTGGACCGGAGGCTTGGGCGCGCTTCTTGGAGCGCTTCACAACCTCGGTCCATGTCGCCGGGGCTGCTGGAGCCGGAGCCGGAATCGGCACCGTCTCTATAGGGCTGGCAGCGGCAGGAGCCGGTAAACCTTTGCCTTTTGTCTTCCCTTTCCCTCCAGCCTTGCCCTTTTTGGGCTTGGCGGTTTGGGATGGGCCAGGCAATGGCTCTACTGCCGGGGCCGACGAGGCGGCTGAGGTGCTCGGCACAGCTAGGCTGCGTTCAGCTTCCTCTCTGCGCCTGTCGGCGGCTAGTGGCGGTCGGAGGCGTTTTTCTGGCAACAGCCTCTCTTCCATTCCCTCGAAACGTGCATTGATCATGGTCCCGACTTGGACCATGATCATCTGCATCATCTCTTCTAGAGACGGTGCTTGGACCGCCGCTGGGGGCTGAACCGGTAGAGCCGGGGCAGGGGCCGGCCGCTGCTGGGAAGCCCGCATCTCCTCCATCTCACGGCGAAGTTGTTTAAGCTCCGCCGTGAGCTGCTTGTTTGCCTCCATAAGGAGGCGAACCTCCTCGGGCATACTACGAGCCTGCGTCTCTTCGAAAGAGGCCCGGAGTATGCCCGCCGCTTTTTTGAGGGCTTTGACGTAGGTGCCCTTCAGGTTACTGGACTTGGTGGCGATCTTGTTTATCGTGTCCGCCGAATCCGCCACCATCCACTGTATTTGCGCGGCATCTCTGCCGCGCACCTCGTCTGCGGGCAAGGGAGACGGGGCAGCCTTCTTGAAGAAGGCGATGTTTGCCTCCTTCTTCCGCTGCAGTTCGTCTGCCAGCTCCTTCTCCGCCATGAGTCGGAGCTCCTCCTCTCGGGCCTTGTTTAGCTCGGCCTTGGCTTTCGCCAGGCCGACGTACTGGCCTGTGGTTGGCGGACGGCCGCGTTTACGACGCGCCGCTGCCGCTTTCGGTGTCGACACCTCGTCAGAGGTGTCTTCATCATTAGTTGCCCTTTGGCGTTTTCGCCTTAGGCTACCGCTTCCTAATGACATCCCAGAAGCCCGGGATGCCACAGTTCGCATACTCCCGTCGGAATCTGACGACTCCGACAGGCTTTTAAATAGCGGGCACGAATCCCCGCTACTTCCCTCTTTTGCGCCCAGCGCCTTACTGCTATATTTAGCATTCCCACTAAGGGTTAAATTGTTTTTATTAAAAAGCTCCATTTTGATTCCCACGAGTCGGGCCGATATAAAGGTCAATCCCCCAGGTGACGCCCATTCCGGGGGATAAGGGTATATACTGCGGAGGTCCCCAGGTATCCGCAGGTTTTTACGTGTCCTCTCACGGGTTTTGTTTCGAGTTTTCCATACTCTGAGGCCGGCCAGCCAAGGCAAGCCCCCTTCGGATCTTAATGTCCCCACATACCCTCTTAACACAACCGCGAGGGTCGTTGTGAAGGGCATTAAGATTACCGGGAGAGTAGCTAGTGTGGGCTACTCTCGCACCTGGTGGCAGTGTTAGTGCCACAAACGCCGTTGCCGGCTCCGCCAACGCATCATGAATGAAGGTGGATGATAAGATGAATGAATGAGTGAATGAGTGAGCGAATGAATGAAGACGAGTGATAGTGGATGAAGATGAAGTCTGGTGCTTGCTTATATGTCTGATCCATAAGGGAACAAACCAAGATGATCAGCAAACACCAGACCTGCCTTGGGGATCTACACGACCTGCGCTCTCCCCCAAGACAGATGCTTCCCTACTCATCCGAAAATGACTAAGAAAGCATCCCCCCCCCCCCGGCCTCTCCACTGCGTCCTATGCTAAGTCATAGAGACGCGTGGAGCAGCCTCGCCAGGAATTTCGCCAACGACTAACAAGAGCCCCGAAGGGAAGTTATTAGCCGTTGCCCAGGGTGCACCGGTCCAAGTGCTGCCCTTCCCCACGGATGCAAGCATCCATAAGGGACTGGCAACACTCGAGGCAACGTGGAGGTATCCTGGCCCGCACCCCACCCCAACCTTTTTTTTTTTTTTTTTTTTTTTTTTTTTTTTTTTTTTTTTTTTTTTTTTACGTGTAGGAAATGCTGTTACGCACACCCGCGGCTGGGTAGGCCGCAGGTAGTGTCGGGCTCGGTGCAAAACGTGCACCCATACCGACTAAAACCTACACGGTGTTCCAGCTGCACCAGCCATGAGAAGGGTTTCGGGTCCGCTTGCGCATTGCTCCCGCCACCCCGCCCACGCTGCCGTCCGCCGTGTATAACGTGGCGGACCCACCTCTGGAGCGGAAAAAGCCCCCTCCGTTCAACTCGAGTCGATGCCCCGGAACAGCCGGGGGCATCAATACCTCTCTGGCGACCTAAAGAGGGACGCTGGATGCACCCACATCCAGCGCCCCCGGTCCTCCTAGCGGAGACGGCGTCCGGGCCCTGTTGGCCCGTCTCCGTGTCCGCGCCCTCCGGAGCGGGGCAGCGAGAGGGTCTCTCTCTCTGTCCCGCTCTTCGGCCTCCCTCTGTGACATGACAGTTTCACAGAAGGAGACCATAGCGTCCCAAGACCTCTCATCGTCGAGCATCTTTGACAAGATGGTCGGCAATGTGAGGTCTGCCCCCACTATCGCGACTAAGGACCGCCGCGGCTCCTCCTCACTCGGGCATGCCTCTAGCACGTGTTGCGCGGTGTCTTCCGCGCAAACACACCGATGACACGCCAGGGTTTCCTCCCGCCTGGCTACGTTACAGAGGTACCTCCCGAAGCAGCCATGCCCCGAGAGGACCTGTGTTAGGCGGAATGTTAGCCCTCCGTGCTGCCGCTGGACCCACTGTTCGAGAAGGGGCTGGATCGCTCCTAGGAGACGTTGTGCTCCAGCCCCTCTCCGCTCGAGTCCCACCAGAAGCCGCTCCTTCCAGAGCACCAACGCCTGTTCTCTGGCTTCCGTGCGCCAGTGCGCAACCTCCTGTGGCATCGGCCGCAGGTCTTCAGCCCGCGCTCGGACTCTGCGCCGGAATACGGCCGCCAGGACTTCAGCCTCCTGGTCCCATGGAAGGGATCCCGCGATAACACAGGCCACCTCGTGGGAGAGTGTGCGATACCCTCGGCTTACCCTCACTGCCATGACTCTCTGAGCCCTCAGGAGTGTAGAAGTTTCCTGAGTGCTCAGAGAGCCAGCCCAAATCGGGGCTCCGTAGAGGGCCATAGACCTCACTACCGCCATGTATAGGTGGCGGCAGATCCCTCCTCCGCCTCCCAGATTCGGGAGTAGTCGGCTCAATGCGGCGGCAGTCCCCATGAGTTTGGGGGACAGCCGCCGCAGATGCTCTCCGAATCTCCATTTGCTCTCAAGCACAATGCCCAAATACTTGAGCGTTGAGCGGACAGCAATAGAGGTTCCTCCCACCACGATGTTGGAGTCCGCAGGTGGCGCCCCCCGAGGACCATGAAAACAGATGGCCTCGGATTTATGGAGCGCCACCTCCAGGCCCAACTGCCGAATCCTGGCCACGACCGTCGCTACTCCAGCCGTTGCCAGAAGCGACGCCTCGCGGTATGTCCCTCCCCGGGCGGTAACCAGCGTGTCATCAGCGTAACAAACGACGCCGATGCCACGCAGGTTAGCGCCCCGAAGGACCCAATCATAGCCGACGTTCCACAGCAGTGGCCCTAAAACAGACCCCTGTGGAACGCCGCGAGTCATGGGGCTCCGTCCTTCTCCCTGCGTCGTCAGAAAGATTACCTCTCTATATGAGAGGTAGTCCCCGACGAGGCGCTGCAGGTACTGGGGTACCTTATGGTATTTCAGTCCCTCTAATATCGTGCTCCACGGCAGCGTGTTAAAAGCATTGGCGATGTCTAAAGACACCGCCAACATGACGCCACCGCCGGAGCACGCCTCAACGGAGAGGTCGCGGACGCGGGATATGGCATCCAGCGTCGAGCGACCCCTTCGAAACCCGTACTGCTCCTCCGCTAGATCGGGTCCGGTCCTCTCCAGGTGCTTGACAAGGCGGGCAGCAACCACACGTTCCAACAGCTTGCCAGCCTCGTCAAGCAAAACAATCGGGCGATATCCCGCAGGCTCATCCGCCGGGCGTCCGTCCTTACGAAGGAGGACGAGCCTGCCCCCCTTCCACCGCCGGGGGAACTTTCCCTCTGCAAGGCAGCGACTGAACAGTGCGATCAGTCGAGGCCCCAAAGCATCCTGAGCGAGTGCCCACGCACGGCCGGGTATACCGTCTGGCCCCGGCGCCGTGTTCTTGGCTTTCATTTTCAGGATGGCTGCGCCGAGCTCTCCTTCCGAGACTTCGGCAGTAGAGTCAGGCGATTCTCGCTCTTCCACATCGCTTTGACCTGCCAACACCGTGGTGGGAGGTACAAATTCGGTTCCTGGCGCTGCCGGGAACAGTCCTTCAACCACCCGCTGTAATACTGCAGGCGCAAGCGTAGTGGTGACCGGGGGAGCCCAGGGGCGAAGTTTTTGCCTCGCCAGCCTGTACGGCCGACCCCATGGGTCCAGCTCGAGCGTCTGCAACAGCTCCCGCCAGGCTCGTGCCTTGGCCTCGTCGATGGCGACACGGAGGGCTTTCGAAGCCTCTCTATAGTCGGCGTACAGGCGGTCTAGCTCGACCGTCTCCTGGCGTCTTCTCCTACGGTACCGCTGGTACCGGCGGCGTTTTCGCACACAGCAACGCCGGAGTTCCGCGATCTCTTCCGACCACCAGTATACCTGGCGCCTGGAATGTGGGGCTCTGAGACGAGGCATGGCCGCATCGCAGACCACCGCCATTGCCTTGCAGAGCTCGTCCGCCTCGGCATCGATCGTCATTGGCTCCGCAGGTGGAGCGTTCCACGCCTGAACTATGGCTGCCTCCTGCAGCGCTTCCAGGTCCAAGCGTTTAAGGACCCACCTCGGGCCAGACTCAGCTGGTCCCTCTACAACGGCTGAGGACGACGAAACACTAAACCGAATATATCGGTGGTCAGAGAGCGTTTCCTCGTCCACAAGCACCTCCCAATCGTGAATGCGCTGTGCCAGCTCAGGAGTGGCAAAGGTCACGTCGACCACTGAGCCACCCCATCGGCGCACGCACGTGTGCTCCGACCCCCGGTTCAGGACGCATAAGCCTGCCACTGTCGACCACTCCGTAACTGCTCTGCCCCGCGCGTCAGTCAACGGAGATCCCCACGCGGTTGATTTCGCGTTGAGATCTCCGAGGACAATAACCGGTCTGGGTCGGTTTCTGCCTACAACCGTACCTACTTCATCAAGTAGTGTCTCAAGCTCGTGGAGCGGCCTATTGGGGGAGTGATACACCCCCACAATCACGGTCTCTCCGACACTCACCGCGACGTATCCCTGACCCCTCGCAACTGCGTTCAGGGGCTTGGATCTGGCTGGCGACTGGGTGGTAATCGCCACCAAGCCGTCAAGGTCGCCTACCCAGTCGGATCTGTGTGGGACCGTATACGGCTCCGCAACAACACCGATTTGTATCAACCGCTCCGCCAGAGCCTGGAGCAAAAGATCCTGAGCTCGGGCGGAGCGGTTGATATTCGCCTGTAGGAAGGTAAGAGCCATCCTATGTCACCTCCATTAGGTTCCCCTGCTCCGTTGTGGGGCCGGTCAGCTGCGACTTGGCCATGGCCTCAGTCGCAGCCGACTTTCGTCGAGTCTCTGTCTTCGACGGGGGCTTGGCACATGCCTTGCCCCCGGAGAGGTGGTCCGCAGTCTTACCCACAGCTGCGCACAGGGTGCAGTGTGGAGGGGCGGAACACTCGTTGGCCTTATGGCCCTTCTGACCGCATCGGTGACACTCCTCACTGCGGTCAACCTCAGACTTACACTGGGCCCTCACGTGTCCCGTTGCAAGGCATCGGAAACACCTGCGTGGTCTGGCTTCCAGAACCTGGACTTGCACCGAGAACCACCCCATGCGGAGTTGTCCGCCAGCTGCAGCGATGGTCTTCGCGGCTGTCATGGGGCAGCGCACCACAGCCGTCCCCATGCCCCTCGGCCCCTTTCTTATCGTGCCAGACTTCACCTCCTGGGCCGAACACCCTCCAGCCTTGGCCAGTGCCTCCACCAGTTCTTCAATGGTGACAGAGTCATCCAGGCCGGTCACCCGCACGTCGGTCGTGGTGAAAGGTCTGGAGACCCGGATTTCATCTACCCCCTGGAACACCTCCCTTAACTTCGCAGCCAGGGAGTCCGCCTGTTGGGACTTTTCGACCCCAGGGACCTGTAGGAGGCGAGCTCCCGTCGCTGCAGTCCTAATCTTTATGGGGGGCAACCCCAATGCGCCCAGGTCAACACGACCTTTAGCCTCAGCCAGCACTTTGGCATATGTGATGCCCTTCTCCGCCGCCTCTGGCTGTAGTGTAATGACCACAGCTGCGGTGCGAGGTGGACGGAGTTTTGGCGCCTTAGCCTTGTTGGTGGCGGGCGGAGGTCTCTTCGCCGCGACTTTGCTTATTCCCGATGTGTGGGCCCGCTGTGGAGCAGCAGACCTGGGCCTGGGATTAGCTGGACCAGCGGCTTGGGTGCGCTTCTTGGAGCGCTTCACAACCTCGGTCCATGTCGCCGGGGCTGCTGGAGCCGGAGCTGGAACCGGCACCGTCTCTGTTGGGCTGGCAGCGGCAGGAGCTGGCACGCCTTTGCCTTTTGCCTTCCCTTTCCCTCCAGCCTTGCCCTTTTTGAGCTTGGCGGTTTGGGATGGGCCGGGCAATGGCTCTACTGCCGGGGCCGACGAGGTGGCTGAGGTGCTCGGCACAGCTAGGCTGCGTTCAGCTTCCTCTCTGCGCTTGTCGGCGGCTAGAGGTGGTCGGAGGCGTTTTTCGGGCAGCAGCCTTTCCTCCATGCCCTCAAACCGTGCATTGATCATGGTTCCGACTTGAACCATGATCGTCTGCATTATCTCCTCTAGCGACGGTGCTTGGGCCGCTGCTGGGGGCTGAGCCGGCAGAGCCGGGGCAGGGGCCGGCCTCTGCTGGGAAGCCCGCAGCTCCTCCATCTCACGGCGAAGTTGCTTAAGCTCCGCCGTGAGCTGTTTGTTTGCCTCCATAAGGAGGCGGACCTCCTCGGGCATGCTACGAGCCTGCGTCTCTTCGAAAGAGGCCCGGAGTATGCCCGCCGCTTTTTTCAGGGCTTTGACGTAGGTGCCCTTGAGGTTGCTGGACTTGGTGGCGATCTTGTTGATCGTGTCCGCCGAGTCCGCAACCATCCACTGTATTTGCGCGGCATCTCTGCCACGCACCTCGTCTGCGGGCAAGGGAGACGGGGCAGCCTTCTTGAAGAAGGCGATGTTTGCCTCCTTCTTGCGCTGCAGTTCGTCTGCCAGCTCCTTCTCCGCCATCAGTCGGAGCTCCTCCTCTCGGGCCTTGTTAAGCTCGGCCTTGGCTTTTGCCAGGCCGACGTACTGGCCTGTGGTTGGCGGACGGCCGCGTTTACGACGCGCCGCTGCCGCTTTCGATGTCGACACCTCGTCTGAGGTGTCTCCATCATTACTTGCCCTTTGGCGTTTCCGCCTTAGGCTACCGCTTCCTGATGACATCCCAGAAGCCCGGGATGCCACAGTTCGCATACTCCCGTCAGAATCTGACGACTCCGACAGGCTTTTAAATAGCGGGCATGAATCCCCGCTACTTCCCTCTTTTGCGCCCAGCGCCTTACTGCTATATTTAGCATTCCCACTAAGGGTTAAATTGTTTTTATTAAAAAGCTCCATTTTGATTCCCACGAGTCGGGCCGATATAAAGGTCGATCCCCCAGGTGACGCCCATTCCGGGGGATAAGGGTATATACTGCGGAGGTCCCCAGATATCCGCAGGTTATTACGT
Source organism: Ennomos erosarius (assembly GCA_963580505.1). Taxonomy (NCBI): domain Eukaryota; kingdom Metazoa; phylum Arthropoda; class Insecta; order Lepidoptera; family Geometridae; genus Ennomos; species Ennomos erosarius. The sequence continues at coordinate 14,647,145 of OY756989.1, read as the reverse complement.
GTGCTCTCACGGGTTTTGTTTCGAGTTTTCCTTACTCTGAGGCCGGCCAGCTAAGGCAAGCCCCCTTCGGATCTTAATGTCCCCACATACCCTCTTAACACAACCACGAGGGTCGTTATGGAAGGCATTAAGATTACCGGGAGAGTAGCTAGTGTGGGCTACTCTCGCACCTGGTGGCAGTGTTAGTGCCACAAACGCCGTTGCCGGCTCCGCCAACGCATCATGAATGAAGGTGGATGATAAGATGAATGAATGAGTGAATGAGTGAGCGAATGAATGAAGACGAGTGATAATGGATGAAAATGAAGTCTGGTGCTTGTTTATACGTCTGCTTCAGAAGGGAACAAACCAAGATGATCAGCAAACACCAAACTTGCCTTGGGGATCTACACGACCTGCGCTCTCCTCCAAGACAGATGCTTCCCTACTCATCCGAAAATGACTAAGAAAGCCTCCCCCCCCCTGACCTCTCCACTGCGCCCTATGCTAAGTCATAGGGACGCGTGGAGCGGCCTCGCCAGGAATTTAGCCAACGACTAACAAGATCCCCGAAGGAAAGTCATTAGCCGTTGCCCAGGGTGCACCGGTCCAAGTGCTGCCCTTCCCCCCGGATGCAAGCATCCATGAGGGACTGGCATCCATGAGGGACCCCACCCCAACCTAACCTTTTTTTTTTTTTTTTTTTTTTTTTTTTTTTTTACGTGTAGGAAATGCTGTTACGCACACCCGCGGCTGGGTAGGCCGCAGGTAGTGTCGGGCTCGGTGCAAAAAGTGCACCCATACCGACTAAAACCTACACGGTGTTCCAGCTGAACCAGCAATGAGAAGGGTTTCGGGTCCGCTTGCGCATTGCTCCCGCCACCCTGCCCACGCTGCCGTCCGCCGTGTATAACGTGGCAGACCCACCTCTGGAGGGGAAAAGGCCCCCTCCGTTCAACTCGAGTCGATGCCCCGGAACACCCGGGGGCATCAATACCTCTCTGACGACCTAAAGAGGGACGCTGGATGCACCCACATCCAGCGCCCCCGGTCCTCCTAGCGGAGACGGCTTCCGGGTCCTGTTGGCCCGTCTCCGTGTCCGCGCCCTCCGGAGTGGGCCAGCGAGAGGGTCTCTCTCTCTGTCCCGCTCTTCGGCCTCCCTCTGTGACATGACAGTTTCACAGAAGGAGACCATAGCGTCCCAAGACCTCTCATCGTCGAGCATCTTTGACAAGATGGTTGGCAATGTGAGGTCTGCCCCCACTACCGCGACTAAGGATCGCCGCGGCTCCTCTTCATTCGGGCATGCCTCCAGCACGTGTTGCGCGGTGTCTTCCGCACAGTCGCACCGATGACATGCCGGGGATTCCTCCCGCCTGGCCACGTTACAAAGGTACCTCCCGAAGCAGCCATGCCCCGAGAGGACCTGTGTCAGGCGGAATGTCAACCCTCCATGCTGCCGTTGGACCCACTGTTCGAGAAGGGGCTGGATCGCTCCAAGGAGACGTTGTGCTCCAGCCCCTCTCCGCTCGAGTCCCACCAGAAGCCGCTCCTTCCAGAGCACCAACGCCTGTTCTCTGGCTTCCGTGCGCCAGTGCGCAACCTCCTGTGGCATCGGCCGCAGGTCTTCAGCCCGCGCTCGGACTCTGCGCCGGAATACGGCCGCCAGGACTTCAGCCTCCTGGTCCCATGGAAGGGATCCCGCGATAACACAGGCCACCTCGTGGGAGAGTGTGCGATACCCTCGGCACACCCTCACTGCCATGACTCTCTGAGCCCTCAGGAGTGTAGATGTTTCCTGAGTGCTCAGAGAGCCAGCCCAAATCGGGGCTCCGTAGAGGGCCATAGACCTCACTACCGCCATGTATAGGTGGCGGCAGATCCCTCCTCCGCCTCCCAGATTCGGGAGTAGTCGGCTCAATGCGGCGGCAGTCCCCATGAGTTTGGGGGACAGCCGCCGCAGATGCTCTCCGAATCTCCATTTGCTGTCAAGCACAATGCCCAAATACTTGAGCGTTGAGCGGACAGCAATAGAGGTTCCTCCCACCACGATGTTGGAGTCCGCAGGTGGCGCCCTCCGAGGACCATGAAAACAGATGGCCTCGGATTTATGGAGCGCCACCTCCAGGCCCAACTGCCGAATCCTGGCCACGACCGTCGCTACTCCTGCCGTTGCCAGAAGCGACGCCTCGCGGTATGTCCCTCCCCGGGCGGTAACCAGCGTGTCATCAGCGTAACAAACGACGCCGATGCCACGCAGGTTAGCGCCCCGAAGGACCCAATCATAGCCGACGTTCCACAGCAGTGGCCCTAAAACAGACCCCTGTGGAACGCCACGAGTCATGGGGCTCCGTCCTTCTCCCTGCGTCGTCGGAAAGATTACCTCTCTATATGAGAGGTAGTCCCCGACGAGGCGCTGCAGGTACTGGGGTACCTTATGGTACTTCAGTCCCTCTAAAATCGTGCTCCACGGCAGCGTGTTAAAAGCATTGGCGATGTCTAAAGACACCGCCAACATGACGCCACCACTGGAGCACGCCTCAACGGAGAGGTCGCGGACGCGGGATATGGCATCCAGCGTCGAGCGACCCCTTCGGAACCCGTACTGCTCCTCCGCTAGATCGGGTCCAGTCCTCTCCAGGTGCTTGACAAGGCGGGCAGCAACCACGCGCTCCAACAGCTTGCCGGCCTCGTCAAGCAAAACAATCGGGCGATATCCCGTAGGCTCATCCGCCGGGCGTCCGTCCTTACGAAGGAGGACGAGCCTGCCCCCCTTCCACCGCTGGGGGAACTTTCCCTCTGCAAGGCAGCGACTGAAAAGTGCGATCAGTCGAGGCCCCAAAGCATCCTGAGCGAGGGCCCACGCACGACCGGGTATACCGTCTGGCCCCGGCGCCGTGTTCTTGGCTTTCATTTTCAGGATGGCTGCGCCGAGCTCCCCTTCCGAGACTTCGGGAGTAGAGTCAGGCGATTCTCCCTCTTCCACATCGCTTTGACCTGCCAACACCGTGGTGGGAGGTACAAATTCGGTTCCTGGCGCCGCCGGGAACAGTCCCTCAACCACCCGCTGCAATACTGCAGGCGCAAGCGTAGTGGTGACCGGGGGAGCCCAGGGGCGAAGTTTTTGCCTCGCCAGCCTGTACGGCCGACCCCATGGGTCCAGCTCGAGCGTCTGCAGCAGCTCCCGCCAGGCTCGTGCCTTGGCCTCGTCGATGGCGACACGGAGGGCTTTCGAAGCCTCTCTATAGTCGGCGTACAGGCGGTCTAGCTCGACCGTCTCCTGGCGTCTTCTCCTACGGTACCGCTGGTACCGGCGGCGTTTTCGCACACAACAACGCCGGAGTTCCGCGATCTCTTCCGACCACCAGTATACCTGGCGCCTGGAATGTGGGGCTCTGAGACGAGGCATGGCCGCATCGCAAACCACCGCCATTGCCTTGCAGAGCTCGTCCGCCTCGGCATCGACCGTCATCGGCTCCGCAGGTGGAGCGTTCCACGCCTGAACTATGGCTGCCTCCTGCAGCGCCTCCAAGTCCAAGCGTTTAAGGACCCACCTCGGACCGGACTCAGCTGGTCCCTCCACAACGGCTGAGGATGAGGAAACACTAAACCGAATATATCGGTGGTCAGAGAGCGTTTCCTCGTCCACAAGCACCTCCCAATCGTGAACGCGCTGTGCCAGCTCAGGAGTGGCAAAGGTCACGTCGACCACTGAGCCACCCCATCGGCGCACGCACGTGTGCTCCGACCCCAACCTAACCTAACCTAACCTAACCTAACCTAACCTAACCTAACCTAACCTAACCTAACCTAACCTAACCTAACCTAACCTCACCTTTTTTTTTTTTTTTTTTTTTTTTGAGGGGGGGAAATGCCCTCGCACTTCCCTGCCACCACGGGGGTGATGGCAGGGGGTATGTGGGACTCGAACCCACTAAAACCCCCCCGTGATCCGTCCGCCGCCGGGACGGGACGAGATAGGGTCGCGCTGGCATTCACTATCTCGCCCCAGCGGTAGGCCCTTCCGGGCCTCTGCGCCAGTGGGTGGGTAACCTTTCACCTCAGTTACCCACCAGACGTGTGGGGCCGTGTGAGCGCAGCGGAGAGTCCCCCGACCCTCCGCCGCCGGCCCCACTACGGAGGACGAAGAAGGCGCCCGAAGCGCCTCCTCCGTCCCCCTCTCCGTCTGCGCCGGAGGGGGTCAGAGTTGGCATCGTCCTCTCTGACCCGCTCCGCAGCCTCCTTTTGCGACATCACCACCTCGCAAAAGGAGACCGTAGCCTGCCACGCTCTCTCGCTGTCGAGCATGGCGTTCACCACGCTCGGCAACGAGAGATCCCGGCCAACGACCGCTGAAAGTGTGCGCCGCTCAGACTCCCAAGCAGCGCACACCTCCAGCGTGTGGGGCGCCGTATCTTCCGGCGCCCCACATTCGTGGCAGGCTGGGGTCGCCTCCCGTCTCGCGATCTGGTGCAGGTACTTTCCAAAACATCCGTGTCCGGAAAGCACCTGCACCAATCGGAAGGTCAGCGACCCGAATGGCCGCCGCACCCACTCCCGGAGGACCGGGCGGATGGCCTCCACCGTCCTCTGCCCAGGCACCGGTGGAGCCAGGTCCTCCGTCCACCGCCGCAACAGGGCGGCCCGCGCCTGCCTCCGCAGGCGCCTGACCTCCTCCCACGCTGGGGGCTCTCCACGGGACCTCCTCGCCGCCACAAAGTGGTAAACTTCGGCGAGGGTTTCCGCTTCGAGCTCCCAGGGGGGATCACCGGCCAGCACGCACGCCGCCGTCCAGGACACCGTCCGGTATCCGCGGATCGCCCTCGTCGCAATGACCCGCTGCGGACGTCGCAGCAGGGCCTTGTTATTGCGACCGAGGGCGTCCACCCAGACCGGTGCCCCGTACATGGCCATACTCCGGATAACTCCGGAGTATAGCCGACGGCACGTGGCGTTCGGGCCACCCACGTTGGGCAGCAGCCTCCCCAGTGCGGCAGCCGCACCCAGGACTCTTGGGGCCAGTTGGGTAAAATGGGCCCCAAAAGTCCACCTCCCGTCCAGGATGAGACCCAGATATTTCATCTGGGTCCCAACCGGGACCGGGATCCCATCCAGGAGTACCCGAGTCCCTGGAGGGGGTCCCCCCCGAGGCCCGTGGAACAACAGGGCCTCAGTCTTGGAGAGGGCAACCTCCAGTCCCAGGGAGCGAATGCGGTCGACCACGAGGGTTGTACCCACCGTGGCCAGCCGCACCGTCTCCCTGAGGTCCCTCCCCTTGACTACGACCAGGGTGTCGTCCGCGTAGCACGCAACCTGCATATTTGCAGGAAGCGTGCCACGCAGCACCCAGTCGTAGCCAATGTTCCACAGAAGCGGTCCCAAGACCGACCCCTGTGGAACCCCGCAGGAGACGCGACGGTGCCTCAAACCGTCACGCCCTTCCACCAGGACCTCGCGGTCCTGGAGGTAATCAGCCAACAGCCTCCGCAGATACAGGGGCACTCCGTGATAACGGAGCGCCTCCTGTATCGTTCCATGCGGAAGGCTGTTGAAGGCGTTGGCTATGTCAAGCGACACAGCCAACGCCTTTTCCCCTCCACCGACCGCATCCTGCGTCCACCTCTTGAGCCAGAGCAGGGCGTCTATAGTAGACCGCCCTGCTCTGAACCCATACTGGGCCTCCGACAGCCCAGGCCCAGTACCCTCCAGGTGCCGGATGACACGAGAAGCTACTACACGCTCTAGCAGCTTCCCCGTGTCATCCAGCAAGACGATGGGCCTGTATGCGGAAGAAGAGTCGATAGGACGACCCTCCTTCCGCAACAGGCACAATCGGCCATCCTTCCACAGCTTCGGGAACCGTCCAGACGTAAGGCATGCGTCGAACAGTTCCCGAAGCCGATCGCCCATCTCCCTCAGGGCGATTGTGAGGACCCGTCCCGGTATCCCGTCGGGACCCGGAGCGGTCCTCTTGCCCCGTAGGCGTGCGACCGCGATCTCCATCTCCGCCTCTGAAAGAGGTGGGATGGAGTCCGCTAAGTCCGCCTCGGGGAGGGATGGCGCCATCGTCGGAGGGTTGTGGAGGGGATTTCTGTCGGGGAAAAGCCCCCCCAACACCCTGTCTAGGAGCTCCGGCTCCAGGGACTCCGCGACTGGGGACGTCTGGCCCCGGAACTTATTCCGGGCAGCCTTGTATGGACGTCCCCATGGGTCCCTGTTGAGGCCCTCGAGGGTTTCACCCCAGGCCTCCGACTTCCGCCTTTCTATGGCCAGCTGTAGGTCCCACCGCGCATTGCGGTAGGCGCTGTACAGCTGGCCCTCAGCTGCCAGCTCCTCGGCTGACAGCTGCTCGTCCGTGCGGCCCCTGCGCCGCCTCCTGCAGCGGGTGTAGGGCCGCCGCGCCGCCGAGCAGGCGGCTCGGAGATCCGCGATCTCCGAGCTCCACCAGTACACCTGGCGGCGCTCAGGATGTCGCCGGGCCCTCGGCATGGCCGTGTCGCACACGGCCGTCACCGCCTCGCGGAAATGACCCGCCGCGACGTCCACGTCTGGGTGCGCGGGGCCAGCCTGCCACGCCTGCACTATAGCCGCCTCCTTTGCCAACTCGGCGTCGAGGCGACTAATGGCCCAGCGCGGGAAGGCCGCCCGCGCCACCCGCTGGGGCCCCCCTTGGCTGTCGGAGGTGAAGATCTCAAACCGTATATATTTGTGGTCCGAGAGAGTCTCCACCTCCGACAACACCCTCCAGGCCCGGACACGTGCTGCGACAGCTGGGGTGGCGAACGATACGTCCACCACGGACCCCCCACGCTGTCGCACGCAGGTGTGGACCGACCCTCTGTTGAGCAGGGTCAGTCCTGAGGCAACCGCCCACTCCCTGACGATCTCGCCACGGGAGTTAGTGGAGGGGTTGCCCCAATCCCGGGCCTTAGCGTTCAGGTCCCCCATAAGGAGGACCTGACGTGGCGCCTGACGTCTCACCGCCGCAGCCAGGAGGTCCACAAAGACCTCCAGCTCTGCAGCGGTTCTGTTGGGGGAGAAGTATGCGCCGACAATCGCATACTCTCCCCACCTGGCCACCACGTACCCCGAGCCCCTCTCCTCAACCGAGAGGGGGGAGGCACTTCCGGGCCGCCCCACAACAGCCACGGAGTCGTCCAAATCCCCAGCCCAGCAAGAATGTTGGGGGGGGACGTAGTACGGCTCCGCGGCTACCGCCACGTCTATCTGCCACTGCGCCAGGGACTGCATGAACAGATCTTGGGCCCGGGCGCAGTGGTTCAGATTCGTCTGAAGAAGGTTGTGATGTCCGACTTGATCCATCAATCAGACATCACAACCTCCTCACACGCCGCTTGGCGTGCTCCTTCCGGGGCGGCCCGGTTTGTGGCGGCCGGGGCAGCCTGGGTCCGAGTGGCCTTCCCCTTCGTCCTAGGGGGAACGCAGCTGCGTCCCCCCATTATGTGCCCGGAGGGCCTCCCCGATTCGGCGCATATTGCACAGCGCGGGGTGGTCTTCCCGCAGCTGGCCGCCCGGTGACCTGCGTCTCCACATCGGAAACACAGGTCACCCCTGTCCGCCGCAGCGGGACACTGGGGGCGAGTGTGCCCCAGCCCCAAGCACTTGTAGCAGCGCATGGGGCGTTCCCCCAGTGCCACCACCTTCACCGAGCTCCACCCTATCAGTAACTTACCCTTTTGCAGCAACACTTTGGCTGCTGCAACCGGGAGGGTTACGAGGGTGGAGCCAGTCCCAGCCACGCCAGTGCGGATCTCTCCGACCTTGACCACCTGCGGGTCACATGCCCCCGCCCGAGCGACCGCCGCCACCACCTTCTCTCTTGTGGTCGCGTCGTCCAGGTCCGTGATCCTCAGATCAGCGGTTTTGACGGGCCTGGTGACGGTGGCCACCTCCGTCACTATCCCGCGGAGCACTTCTGCGAGGCGATCCGCCTTTTCCGCGTTTTGGGAGCCAGGAATCTCCAGCTTCCTGGCTCCTGTCGCAGTCGAGCGGCAGCGGATCCGCTCGATCCCCAGCTCCAGCAGGTCAATCTTGTCCTGCGCCGTCTGGAGGACGGTGCCGTAGGTGACCCCCTTTTCCACGGCTTCGGGGCGCAACGATAGCACCACGACCGCGGACTTCGGGGGACTCTTCAGCACCGTCTTAGCTTTACCGGCAGGGGAGGCTGCCGGTTTAGCTGCAGGCAAACGAGCTGCTGGAGCTCCGACTGCAGGGGCACGAGCCGCAGGAGCACGGGCCACTGGGGGCTGGGCCGCACGGGCTCGGGCCACGGGGGCACGAACCGTGGGGGCACGGGCCGTGGAGGCACGAGCCGCGGGGGCTTGGGCCACAGGGGTACCAGGGGCTGGGACAGAGGAGGGAACGGAGGACTTCCCTTTCCCTTTCCCCTTGCCCTTTCCCACCACTTGCGCCCAGGTTTCCTTTTGGGGAACCTGGGCACTTGGAGTCCCCTTTGAGGTGGAGGGACCCGCAGTCACGGCCTGCTGGCGAGCCGGCTCAGCCCTTTTTGCCTCAGCCGCTGCCCGCTTGGCATCCGCTCTAAGTGGCGGGCGTACCGTCTGGGCTGGCAAGAGGCGGTCCTCGATCACCGCGAGTCGGGCATTAATCATTTGCCCGAGCGTGGCAGTCAAGGACCCCTTCAGCTCCTCAATCACATCTGCCCCCAGCGTGGTGGTGGGGGCAGCCGGTCTCTCAGCCGCAGCAGAGGCGGTGGCAGAGGCAGCGGCGGCAGCAGCGATGGTGGCGGCGGTTTCCGTCTTGGCTTCGGTGAAGCCAATACGTAACGCTTTCACCTCCGCCTTCAGCGACGCTATTTCCAGGCGCTGGCGGTTACTCACCGCCCTGAGCCGTTGCGTCTCCTCGACTTCGGTCCTCCCAGTTAAGGTGTCGACCACCTCTCCTAGGACCGACGCGGCTTTCTTGAGGCGACCAACAAACTCGCCTTTGAGGTTGCCAGACTTCCTGGCGACCTCCAAAACACCGGCAAGTTCCTCCCCCGCACGCGCCCTCAGCTCCTGAGCATTCAGGTCGTTTAGGTCGTCGATCAACGGGCGAGCATCGGAATCGGTTCCTGTGCTCAACCCGACGTCGCAAACCAGAGCGGCTGGAGACTTCCTGTACTTCCTGCCTTGCAGGACTACCTCCAACTCTCCGTCAACCGGAGCAGGCTTGAGGAAGGTTTCCCTGGAGGAGCTCGCCTGGGTGGCCTTCCTCCTGCCTCTCCTCGCCGTGCTGACTTTGGCAGCCGCCGTCTCTTCAGTCTCCGTGTCTGAGTCTAAATACCCAGGCACGAAGAATGAAGAGTGCGGCCGCTTCCGGCCAACACTTTCGTCTGCGGTGTCTACACCGCCCGACATCTCCATCTCGGAGAAGGAGTCGTCTGACTCCCTCGAACCTTCCAAAGAGGAAGCTCGGGAATGGCCCTGAGAAGGGCCTTTTGGTTGGCCCTGAGAAGGGCCTTTTGGTTGGCCCTGAGAAGGGCCTTTTGGTTGGCCCTGAGAAGGGCCTTTTGGTTGGCCCTGAGAAGGGCCTTTTGGTTGGCCCTGAGAAGGGCCTTTTATAAACTTCCCGAAGGAGTCTCGAGCCTGTTTAGGCATCACAACTTGGTCAGATGACGGCGTAGACATCGACGGCACAGTGCACTTTAGCCGAGCCCAGTCTGCCACTCCGTTACGGTGGTCAGAACTGGGTCGTTTCCAGGGAACACGACGAGGACGTAAGCACTGTGGGGGGTTCCCCAACCTAACCTAACCTCACCTAACCTAACCTAACCTAACCTCACCTAACCTAACCTATTCCTTGGTACCCCAGAGGAAGCGGCTCATTGAGACGCACCTGTCGGCGTTTGCTGGAAGGTAATAGCTGCAGTGGTTCAGCAGAAATCGGGTTTTCAGTATTCTTCAGGATAACTCCTGAAGGAAGCATCGGACTGCTGAAAAACCTGCACCGGGACGTAGGTCTCTTCTTGCCGAACACAGGGAACCCAAGACCGGCCATCATAGCCCAACGGAGAACGGAGTTATTGAGGTTAGCCCAAACGACGGCCATCTTGGCCGCCATCTTGGATTTTTTGTTTTGCCCATAACTCCGGAACGGGTTGGCTGATCGCGTCGGGATTTTCGGTGCTGGGAGCTGCGGTTCGGTGTCGGTAACGAGAGCATACCCCTGGGCTGAAATTCGGAACGTAAAATTTCAGTAGCTGAAAGCAGTGTAGGTTGGTAGAGAGCGTTGAGGTGAGCCCTGTCCTTTTTTCGGTGTGTCTCTCCGACGTCTGGGGCCGAAGATACAGGCCTTCAAACTTTTGGCGGCCATTTTGTTCCGCCATCTTGCTTTTAGTAAAAGGGTGTTATCTCCGGAACCAGACGTCGTAGAGGATTGGGGTTTTTTGTGTCGACTTCAGCAGGGGGTTTTCCATCTTTTCCGTGTAATTCGGGGGATATCCGAGGGGTGTAAAAATCTGGACCGGATTTCCCCGGATTCGGATACGTGTTAAGGCGGAAACCGTGACAGGCTTTTTCCCGCGTTTCTGCGGTCTTTGGTTCCGGAGTTATCGTCGAAACAAAAAAGAGCGGCCATTTTGTTTCGCCATTTTGTTTTTCTTAAAACCGGCCTAACTTCGGAACTGGGGCTCGTAGCGACGTGGGATTTTCGAGGCTGACCTTGCGGGGGAATTCCCTACCGACGTGAGGAGGATCGGAGTCGATTCTGCATGGTGATAGTTTTGGGCGCGATTTCGACGGATTCGGGCGCGCATTGACTGGCCAAAGTCAGCCGTCTTTTTCCCGTGGCTCTGCGACTTTTGGTTTCGGAGATATCGGCCAAACAACATTTCGGCCGCCATTTTGGCAGCCATCTTGGATATACAAGATCGGCGATAGCTCCGCAACCGGTGGTCGTATAGGAATATCGCTGGGAGCGTTCCCTCGGTGCGGTGCGTCGTGAGAACTCTTTTTTTTTTTTTTTTTTTTACGTTTTTGTGATGTCTTCCAGTTCGCAGTCGACTCAGTCTACAAGGGGGACGGGAAGGGGCCGATCGAAGAAGCCAGTGGTTTTCTACTCGCCCATCCGCAGTACGTCTTCGGCGCCACAGTCGCGGAAGCGAAAGGTTCCGCTGAACCCTGCTCAGGCGTCTCCATGGGCGCGCACACCCCTCCGAAAGACCCCTGGGGTGGCGGTCGCTCCTGAGACTGCTGCGCCCACTGACACAGCCGCACCACCATCCTCCGTCGGCACCACTCAGGACCTCACCGCTGCCCCCACTGATCAGGCAGTGGAGGGGCCTGCACCGCCTGTACCTATTGATGTACAGGTCGTGCAGGCTCTCTCTGGTGCTGCCTCGGTCGATTTGGGGGGGAGCGTAACCTCGCCGCCGCTGCTCTCTGAGGACATTTTGTTCTTGGAGGAGGGTAGCGGAGGCTCAATGGCGGGGTCTGCTGGAACCAGTTCCACTGCTTCGCGCCCGGAGCTCGGATCTTTAAAGTCAAGGAGACATAAGCCTGAGCCACTGCGCATCAGAGCGCTGGTCCAAAGTGCGGCCGCCGAGTTGCGCGAGGACCCCTTCCCCGCTCCTGAAGCATCTCCTTCCCGGAATTCAGACTTCCGTACGATACAGGAGGGAACGGCAAGCTTGACATCTGAGGGACCGCCGCTCACACAGGAGGAGCTGGACGAGGAGTTGGACCAACTTGGAATACCCAGGCCTATGTCGGGCCTGGAGGACGATTGGTCCGACCTCGAGAGCATTGTCAGCAGGCGGTCGATGCTGCCTTCTACCCTGAAGTGGGTGGGGGTCCCGATGGATCAGGCTTCGGGCCGCGCCAATGACCTTTTTCTGACCGCGAAGGAGGCTATAGAAACGTCTGGGAACATGAAGAGGGAGAATAGGGCTACAGCTGTGGATTGCCTCCAGTCCATGTATGAGCTCGCTCTCTCACTGGCGGAGTCACGGGCGAGGCACCGAATGTCACTCGAAAAAGAGAGGGCCCGAGCGGCAAAGGAGCTGGTGCGCGTAGAGAGAGCCCACACGCGGCAGCTGTCTGAAATTCGTGGCTCAGTCTTGGAAAGGATTGTCCAGGTTCAGTCCACATTGGAAGATACCCACAAGGCCAGTGAGGCCATTAGAGGCTGGCACAGTTTTGAGCTGGATGGGCCTATCAAGGTGGTCAATGGACTGGACGCCCGGTTCGCTGCTCTGCAAGCCCTCACAGCGTCTAAGGAAGACTCTCAGGGTGATGGTGGTGCGGCGATCCGTAAGGAGTTTGACAAACTCGGTGGGTGGATGGGAGTAATGAGATCGGAGATTTATAATATACTGGACTCTCTGAACCTGGTGATCCATCAAAACCAGTCCATTTCTCTGCCACTTCCGCCACCAGCCACACGATCGCCGCCAGCCATTACCTTGCCGATTGACCAGGCTGAGACACAGACTGCCCATTTGGAGTCAATTATGGCAGAAATAAAAGCTGTTAGAGGTGATCTCGCGGAATTAAAAAATAGGGAGACCCTACTGCAACCCACGACTGCTGTAGAGGAGGGGATTGCTTCCTTACAGGGCACGGCCCTTCTGGCTGCTGCAGCACATGCCCAGACTGCTGACAGCATTCTGTCTCTGCGGGGTGAGGTCAAGGAGGCGTTCGAGTCTGTGGTGGAAACGGTCGGACCAATAAGAACCGCGGTGGAAACCTTGAGGCGTGACATACGAGACCACCAGTCCGAGCAGCCTCAACCTAGAGCGGACACGATTAGGATGGAACTACCTCCTCCTAAGAGACCTTCATATGTGGATACACTTACCACGCCCCGTCGCGCAGTGATAGTTGAGTCAGTCGACCCAAGAAAGTCTAGCGATGATATCATCACGGAGATAAAGAAGGGGGTGGACGTTGTGGGCCTAGGTATAGCCGTAAACGGAGTGCGCAAGGGGCGGAATTGTAAGGTCGTCGTGACGCTGGATTCGGACCGGGATAAATCCAAGATGAGCTCTGCCATCAAAAGCCTTATTTCCGGATACACTGTCACTGAGCCGTCGCCAAGGTTGCCGCAGCTGCGATTGGTAGGGGTCACGAATGATATGAGCAGTGAGAAGCTTGTTGAGGCGATTAGGAGCCAGAACGCTGACGTCCTTAAGGAGGCCGCCAAGGGTAGCCTGAGGGTGCTGAGAAGGACGAAGCACAGATCGAGTTGCCTCTCTAACGTCATACTGGAGACCAGTCCTGAGATCTGGCATGCCCTCAGGGACAATAGAGTCCGACTTGGTTATCAAGTGATAAGGGCCACTGATCAGTCCCCTATTAGGCAATGCTATAGGTGCCTTGGCTTTGGTCACGAGGCGCGAAACTGCAACAATACAGAGAGTTGTGGTTATTGCGCGGATGGCCACGATACAAGGACATGCCCTCGGCGCACTGAGCCCAGATGTGCCGATTGCAGAGACGGCACTGACCGAGCGCACCCTGCCTACAGCGATCAATGCCCTGAGTGGTGGAAGTTTGATCGGCTGGCTCGTTCAGTAATAAGTTATTGCTGAGGACGATACGGGCTCATCGGCATGCTCTGGAGGTGATAACGCTCCTCAGGCGCACAAAATTGGTCTGCAGATAATGCAGCTGAACTTGGGTAGGGGCCTGGTGGCCAGTCAGGAGTGCCTCAGGGAGGCTTTACAAAATAGTTATTCCGTCTTGATGTTGCAGGAGCCTTATGTAGGGAATCGTGGTTTTGCTAAAATGGGTTCTCATAAAACCATTCAATACTACAGTGGCGATAAGCCGGTCAAGTCCGCCATCATCATTGTTAGCGATCAATTAGTAGTGGCCGAGTATCCTAATCTTTGTACCGAAAATATTACATGTGTAGTGATTATGGTAGGTGGGCATAGAGTGGGTCTCGTCTCGGTATATCTCGAAGGGACTGAAGACATCGAGCCATACCAGCGGCACATTCAGCGGGCTGTGCAGAGCATGGACACGCAGCACGTTATCTTGGCGGGTGACATCAACGCTAAGAGTGGATGGTGGGGTGAGCGCGAGGAGGATAGTCGGGGGTCTTCGTATGTGGAGCTGTTGGCCCAGCTTGACATGGTGGTGCTCAATACTGGCAGAACACCTACCTTCAGCACATTTCGCAACGGCAGAAGTTATGAGAGCATAGTTGATGTGACGGCCAGTACTGGCGCCCTACTCCCTAAGGTGGTGAATTGGCGTGTTAATACCGGATTTGTGACGACATCTGATCATCGAGCCATAACATTTGAGATATGCACGGAATCCAATACTCAAGACGTACCTAGACAAACAACGAGGAAGTACAACTCAGCGCGGGCAGACTGGGGAGTCTTTGATTTGTGGGAGCAAGTCTATAAGGCTTTATCTATATCGACTCGACAGGGAGACTCACTTTTAAAGACTGGAGCAAGAGAGACCTTGGATCCTAGACGGTCAGCTGACCTACTCGCTGATACATTTTATCCGGAAGACAACCTACACACAGACAGTCAGGAACAGGTAACCATGAGGATGGAGACAGAACAACACAAGCAGAATTTAAGGCGGTATTGTGAGGCGGTGAGGCCACCGTTCACCGCGTTCCAAAGGCATGAACTCCTAAACGTGATCAGAAACATCGGGACCACAAAGGCGCCGGGGGAAGACGGCCTCACGGCAGACATGTTACCGGACAATTCTCCGCTCGGGAGGCCTGTTCCTGGCGATCACGAATAAATGCTTAGAAATAGGTCATTTTCCTGCGGGATGGAAACTCACTGCAATCAGGGTAATTCCAAAACCCCTAAAAGAGGACTATACTGCCCCGAAATCCTACAGGCCCATTGGATTACTACCAGTTTTCGGTAAAGTGCTGGAAAAAATGTTCACAAATAGACTGATGTGGCACCTTGGCAGTAGAGGTTTACTCAGTAAACGCCAGTATGGCTTTATGCCCCAAACAAGCACGGAGGACGCTCTTTATGACGCCGTAAACATCATAAATAGGGGGGTAGCTGTATTGTCCCTGGATATTGAGGGGGCATTCGATGGTGCATGGTGGCCCTTAATACTAAATCAGCTCATACGTAAAAGATGCCCTTCGGACTTGCTGCTCCTCATACAGAGCTACTTGTCCGGGAGATCGGTTCGAGTGCAGTACGCTGGGGAACAAGTCGACAGAGTCACAAGCAGAGGCTGCATCCAGGGGTCAACATGTGGCCCTTTGATGTGGAATTTACAAATGGACACACTTTTCGAAGAGGCTGAGCATCTCGAGGCCCATATACAGGCTTTTGCCGATGATATCCTGGTGATCGCAACAGCCAGCACCGTAACTGAGTTAAACAGAATCGTTAACACAGCACTGGAATGTGTCGCAAACTGGGGGAAAAAGAGCAAGATGAAGTTTGCGGCTCATAAAACTCAGGCAATCGTGGTCACCAGGAGAATCAAATATGACGCAGCAAATTTTGTCCTGAATGGAGTGGATATAGACGTTGGCAGCGAGTTAAGGGTGCTTGGACTGACGATTGACTCTAAGCTTACGTATAAAACACATCTTCACAATGTCTGCAGGAAGGCGGTCGGAATTTACCAGGCAGTGGCTAGAGCTACAAGAGCAAACTGGGGACTTAACTCCGACATTACAAGACTCATATACACTGCCGTGGTGGAACCGATCGTCTTGTATGCCACTAGTACATGGGCTCCAGTTACGGATAGAAAATATGCGGTGAAGAGATTGAACCAGCTATCCAGAAAGTTCGGTATCTTAATCTCCAGAGCACATAGAACTGCGTCTCACACCTCGGTACTGTGCTTAGCAGGAATACTTCCCCTTGATTTACGCGTGAAGGAAGCCTCAGAACTATTCCAACTTAAAAGAGGGAAGCCTTATTCGGAGTTACCTGGGCGAGTACTTGAAAAACGGATATCTCCGTTTTGCCTGCCGCATCCTTCAGAACGGAAACCGCTTTTGCACAGCCTTCTAAACACTCAGGAGGAGGTTGATCGGATAGATAATGCTGCCCCAAAACTTTACACAGACGGCAGCAAGATTGAGGGCAAAGTGGGTGCTGCGGTTACCTGGTGGGAAAATGGGGTGGAGATTCGGAATGCGAGTTTTTTATTGGCACCGTACTGCTCTGTATTCCAGGCGGAGTTGACAGCGATACAGCGGGCTGTTGACATGGTAGTGAATTCGAACACTGTAGTGGCCAATATCATCAGTGACTCGCGCTCTGCCCTGGAGGCACTGGAAAACCCTGAAAACCCCAACCCCATTGCGGCCAAAATCCGAGGTACTCTCCGACAGCTGGAAAGAAAAGTTGGAGTCATCCACTTATTCTGGGTTAGGGCCCACGAAGGCATCGAAGGTAATGAGAGGGCCGATGACTTGGCGAAGACAGCAGCGCTAAAGAAGAAGACCAGCCCCGCATACGACAGGGTCCCGCTATCCTACCTCAAGTTCTCTCTGCGACAAAAAACTATAGATGTCTGGAACACCCGGTATGGAGAAGCTACCACTGGACGGGTCACGAAGCAAGGACTCGCCGTCAGCTCTTTGTGGTGGACGGACGTGTGTTTTGTGCGATCTCGCGAATTTTGATTCATTTATTTATTTCCGTGTTCTGTGTTGTGTGGTAGTGTATCGGCCCCTCTCGTTCTATCTTGGGGTAGTCGCCGTCTAGTGCGGCGGCCATCTTCGATTTAGAGCGGGAGAGCGGTAGTGCCCGGTGGCGTTACGACGTCACGGATCGACCGCTCTCGTTTCCTCTTGGGCACCGGCCCGTAAGGGTTGGCGGCCATTTTGAATTGAGAGCGAGTCCGAGAGACTGGTGACGTCGTGCGCGGTTGTGACGTTTTGTGACGTGGCTCTGTATTAGTGTCTGTGTTGTGTTGGTGTGCGTTCGTACTTGTCCGTGTGTGCGTTTCGCTTCTTTCTGTTTTTTTTTTTTTTTGTTTTTGTTTGTTCAGGTCCGACATTACCTGACTTGGTTATGTCGGACTCTGAGGAAGGCGCGGAGGGGCGTTTTACGCCTCGCTCCGCTTTGAAGCGGACCCCGCCGTCCGGCTTCAGTGGGGCCTTGGAGAAGGGGCAGGAGAAGAAGCGGCCCCTCTCCTCACCGGAGCAGCCCGTGCCCGTGAGGGCCAAGATCGGCCCCAAGGTGGTTCCGGCGAGGAGGGGAGCGGCTCAACCATCGGCGGTGCCGGGGACCTCGGCGTCTGCGGCGCCGGCTGCGCCGCCTGCCCCTGCGGCTGTTGTACAGCCACAAGGGGCTCAGGCGGGGCAGCCGATGAGCGGCGAGCTGCAGGTCGGGAAGGCCTCGTCGTTGGAGCTCTTGGAGAGAGCGCAGCGGGCCGTGAAGGCCATCTTTGCGGTCGCCACGGGGCCTGGCTCGAAGCTCAACAAGGCGGAGGTTAACGCGATCAGCGGCCATGGTAACGACATCGTTGCCATAGTCGGGGCGCTTGGCCTCCACCTTGAGGAGTGCAGGGGCCGGGTCACGGAGGCGGAGCTGCGGGCGGTCACGGCGCAGAGCCGTGCCTCGGAGGTGGTTGCGGTAAGTGAGGGAGCTGTGGGGCCCAAGACCTTTGCGTCGGCCCTGAAAACTGGTAGGGGTGCGGAGCCCAGGCCGATCCAGGTCACGCAAGGCCCGGAGCTGGCCTTTTACCCGGCGGAGGGCAACGCGGAACTGAAGACGGCCGAGGACACGAAAGGGGAACTCCGACGGGCAATTGACCCGAAGGCGATGTCAATCGGCATCGCCAAGGTATTAAAGGTGGGTAATGCCGGTGTGGTGGTCCAAACCACCTCGGCCGCCGCCGCGGACAAGCTCCGTGCGGCGGCCCCCTCGACGCTGCGGGTCACCGACCAGAAGCGCCGCCAGCCTCTGGTGGCGCTCAATAACGTGGATGGTGACCCCAGCTTTGAAGAGGTCTTGGACTGCCTTCACCGGCAGAACTTGGAGGGATCCCGGTGGACACCGGCCTCCCTGCGCTCCGATATGGTGGGAGCGTTCAAGAAGGGCCGGCGCCAGCAGGGCATAACTACAGTTGTGTTCAGCGTGACGCCGGCTCTTCGGGACCACCTGATCGGGCTGGGGTCGGTCTACATCGGGTGGAATGCGGTGGAAGTGACCGACTATGTCCGGGTGACGTGCTGCAACAAGTGTCAGCAGTACGGTCACCCGGAGAAGTTCTGCCGCTCCGCCGCTGTGGTGTGTGGGCGTTGCGGTGAGTCGGGCCATCGGGCCGACGCATGCCAGGCCGCAAAGGCCTGCTGCGCGACCTGCAAGCGGTTCCGCCGGGACAGCGCGCACCCTACTGCGTCGCGCGAGTGCCCGGCGAAACAACACGCGGAAGCCCGGCTCATCGCAACGACCCAATATGGGGATTAGCCCGCGTTTAAGGGTGGGGCAGCTGAACTTGGGTGGTGCGGCAGCAGCGACGCGGGAGCTCCCCGCCATAGCCGGCGAGCTCGGCCTGGATATTGTTCTTGTTCAAGAACAATATCCTCAGGCCGAGATCATCGCCGTGGGCGGGGAGCAGGCTCGCGCGGGCGCGTATGTTCGCTCGCGGGAGCTCCCGGTCGCGCTGCTGCACCACCTGAGTGACACACATATGGTGGTGCTGCACCTGGGGTCCGGGTTGTATGCGGTGTCGGCGTACTTCCAGTACTCCGACCCGATCGACCCTTACCTCCACCGCTTGGGCCGCGTCCTCGACCACCTGCGGGGGGCGCGCGTTCTCGTCTGTGCGGACGTGAACGCGCACTCCCCGCTTTGGCATTCGATGCCGCGGCACTACGTGGGCCGGGGTCAGGTAGTCACCGAGCGCCGCGCCAGGATGGAGGACTTCATCTTGGCGCGGCGCCTGGTGGTGCACAATTTGGAGGGACAGCTGGCCACCTTCAGCTCGACAAACGGTGAGTCCAACATCGACGTGACGCTCACCACACGCGGGACTCGGGTCTCCGGTTGGAGTGTCACCGAGGCGTCTGTGAGCGATCACAGACTCATCGTTTTCGAGGTAGGTGGCGACGACGGCAGCACGAGCCGCGGTGGCTCTCCCCTGCAGGCGCCGGCCGCGGGGCTGCCACAGGCCGAGCAGCGCCGGTACCGGGACCGTGGGGTGGACTGGGCCCGCTTTCAGGTGGGTATACACGAGCGAATGGGACGACTGAATTTGAGTGAGCCTGCGAGTGTGGTATGCGAGAGGTTCACTGAGGTAATAGAGCGGACGGCGGAGGAATGCCTGGGAGTTGTGAAAGCGGCGAAGAATGATAAGGGGTATGAGTGGTGGACGCCTGCCTTGGACAGGCTGAGGCAGCACGCGGGTAGGGCGAGGCGAGCGTGGCAGAGAGTGAGAAGTGCGAAAGGGATTCGAGAGGAGCGTGCAAGGGAGGAGTTCCATCGGGTGAGGCTGCAGTATAGAAGGGAAATGGAGTGTGCGGAGTATGAATGGAATAGGAAGATTGCGGAGAGTGGAAACGAAGACCCGTGGGGACTTGCGTATCGTGCGGCATCGGGTAGGTTCCGCGCCCCGGCGAATGTGGTAAGCGGTGTGGAATTCGCCGGGGGAAATTCGGACGACGTGAGCGGGGCCATGCAAACACTGCTGCGGGCGCTGTGCCCCGACGACGACATGTCGCGGGACACAGCGTACCACCGGCAAGTGCGCGCCATGGCTGCGCTCCCGCCGTCCGGAGCGGACGCTCCACCCATAGAGGAGGAGGCACTGGGGCGGATTCTTGCCTCCCTCCGCAACACGGCGCCGGGCCTGGACGGCATCACCGCGCGCATGCTCCGGAGGGCCTGGCCGGTTGCGAAGGCGGAATTCATCGCGGTCTACGGGAAGTGCGTAGTGGAGGGGGTGTTCCCGGGGGTATGGAAGAGCGGGAAGCTGCTGGTGCTGCCCAAGGGGAACGGCAAGCCCCTCTCGGACCCTAAAGCGTATCGTCCCATCACGTTGCTGCCAGTTTTGGGGAAGGTCCTCGAGCGGGTTCTCCTGCACTGCGCGCCCGGGCTCCTGTCCTCCGTCTCCGACCGCCAGCACGGGTTTGTTCGGGGTCGGTCCACGGTGACGGCGCTGGGGACTCTGCTTGACGCTGCGAGAGCCGGACCAGAGAGGTACGTCCAGGCCATACTGCTGGACATCAGTGGCGCCTTCGACAACGCGTGGTGGCCCATGGTCATGATCAAGGCCAAACGGAGTTGTCCGCCGAACATCTACCGGATGTTGGCGGACTACTTCCGGGAGCGCCGGGTGGTCGTGATCGCGGGTCGCCACGCGGAGTGGAAGTTGTCCACGATGGGCTGTCCGCAGGGGTCGGTGCTGGGTCCGAGCCTCTGGAACATCTTGCTGGACGACTTGCTGGCCTTAACACCGGAGGGTGTGGAGATGGTCGCCTACGCTGACGACGTTACGGTGCTGGTAAGGGGGGACTCACGGGCTGCGGTAGAGAGGAAGGCAGAGTCCGTGCTGGGGCTGGTAGCGGGGTGGGCGGGCAGAAACCGGCTCGATTTCGCCCCGACCAAGTCCCAGTCCATTACTCTGCGAGGTAAACTGCAGCGTCCCCCCCATATCCGGTTCGTCGGTAACGTCGTCAAACCAGTGAAGCAGGCTGTGGTGCTGGGTGTCGTCATTGACGACATCCTGTCCTTTGCACCACATGCGGCGACCATCGGTGAGAAGGCCAGCAGGTGTTTCGGCAAGATGTCCCGAGTCTCGGCCTCGTCTTGGGGGATGCGACATAGGGCGCTTAAAGTCCTGTATAAAGGCACCTATGTCGCGACCCTGACCTATGCGGCTGCGGTGTGGTATGGACGTGCCTCTCTCCACGTGATCCGCAGCGTCTTGCAGAGGACCCAGCGGCCGTCACTGATCCTGCTGACTAAGGCATACCGGTCGTGTAGCACGGCCGCGTTGCCGGTGTTGGCGGGAGTATTGCCGGCCGACCTCGAGCTGGTCCGTGCGGGGCGGCGCGGGGCGGAGGGCGCGGGCGCGGGCGCGGGGGGCGAGGAGGCGGCCCGAAGGAGGAGGGCCATAGACGAGGAGGTCATCGCCTCGTGGCAGCATGGGTGGGACGATACGGTTAAGGGGAGGGAGCTGTACGCCTTCTTCCCGGACGTAGGGGAACGGATCGCGATGGACTGGGTGGAGCCGGACTACGAGGTGTCGCAGATCCTCACGGGTCACGGGTGTTTCCGCAAAAGGTTGAGCGATATGAAGCTGTGCGAGGGATCGATGTGCGAGTGCGGAATGGCTGAAGAGGACAGGGACCACGTCCTGTGGGACTGTCCTCTGTATGCGGAGCTGCGTGACAGGATGCTGGATGGTGTTGCCCGCCTGGGGGCGGGCCCGGTCTACCACGCGGAACTGGTACGGGATGCTGCCAGTTTCCGGCTGCTGCGCGAGTTCGCGCACAAGTGGCACGCGGTGCGGTCGGCGCGCGAGGGGATGGAGCTGCCTGACGGCGAGTATCGTGTGTGTCGTCAATCAGCCCAAGAAGGGGGAGAGTGATTAGGTTGTAAAGGGACAAATAATATGTAGGAGCATGCTGGTTCGCCAGTTCGCCGGTTCGCCGGCATGCTCCGCGGATTCGGCCCTTATAACCGCAAGGTTGGCAGGGCCATGGGAGGAGGTGGGTCACGAAGCTGTTCTTCCCTGACGTCCGGCGAGCCTACCCTGTGATCCGGAAGATTCAGATGACAAACCTCTGCTCACAAATCTTCACTGGACATGGAGGCTTCAAGGAGTACCTACATCGATTCCAGCTTGCCCAGACCGCTGGATGTACCTGTGACCCGGATGTACCCGAGACGTTGACTCACGTTTTAGTTGAATGCCCCAGATTTGATAGGTTAAGGCTAGACGTAGGGTACAGGATTAAGGCAAAATTAGAAGATGCAAACTTTTGTAAGTTGGTCGAGGACAGTGATGATAGGCGGTACTTTCTCCAATATGCCAAAACAGTGGTCCGCGCTACTGCAAAGGCAAACGGCAGAGCACGTCGGTGTAAGGC
This sequence comes from Ennomos erosarius, assembly GCA_963580505.1. Taxonomy (NCBI): domain Eukaryota; kingdom Metazoa; phylum Arthropoda; class Insecta; order Lepidoptera; family Geometridae; genus Ennomos; species Ennomos erosarius. The sequence continues at coordinate 14,625,137 of OY756989.1, read as the reverse complement.
AGGTTAACATTAGCGCTGTTATTATATAGTTCAATTGTTTTTGTACGTAAAGCCAAAGATAGAGAATCTTTGGCTTTTTTAATAATTTGTTTTTATTGATTTTGATTTAATTAATTAAGGCTATTTTTTATTTTATTTATTGTTACTTTTAATTTTGTAATCTTGTAATTTTGTAATTTTGTTGTATTCTCATTTTAATTTTAATTATGTTTTTGATTTTAAGTTTGATGTTGATTTTAATGTTGATTATGATTTTAATTGTGATTTTAATTTTAGTTTTGATTTTAATTTTGATTTTATTTTTAATTTTAATTATATTACCCACTTCCATTCTACTGTGCTTTAGTTGTATATAAAGTAAATAAATGGTATTGTGGGTTAACTGTGAAACTCTGATTATGTAGTATACTCTCTCTTGTATTTATTATATCAATGAATAATACGGCTTTTAAATTTGTATCTCGCTAAAATTTTCCTTAACTAGGCAAGTGTTGTTCAATAGAAATAATAAGGAGCGGAGATTCAGTGAATCATAATTGTGTGTCGTAATTTATGTATATATTACTTTTATTACAGGGTAAGAGATTTGTACATACCGCAGCGTGTACTTAGAGACAGTAAATATCCACCTTGGTATAACACCGCCCTCATAAAAATTTTGAAGGAGAAATATAAATATTTCCGTAAGTACAAAGTCTATGGTAATATTTCGGACCACTCAACCTATCAATTGTTGCGTGATAGGGCCAACAGTATAGAACAAACTTGGTATAAAACATACATTGAAAAAGTTGAATCGTCAATAAGTAAGTGCCCTAAGCTATTCTGGTCATATATTAAAAGTAAGCGAAGTAATACTAACTTCCCGTCTAGTATGTCATATAACGGCAACAGTAGTGACAGTGGTCAAAAAATAAGCGAACTATTCGCAGGTTATTTCCACTCAACTTTATACCTCTTCTGCTGCTAGTTCAAACATTTTAATGGAAGGTGTTTCCAACTGCGACATACATTCAATAGAGATCGACCCAGGAGTGGTGCGCAAAACTCTTAAAGGCCTCGAATTAAGCAAGTCAGCTGGGCCTGATGCTTTACCAGCTACTTTTATAGTTAATTGTGCCGACGAGCTAAAAGAACCGGTCACTTTGCTGTTCAGAAGATCGTTAACAGAGGGTGTCGTACCCTCTCTTTGGAAGCCTGCGTTTATTTCACCCATTTATAAAAAAGGCGCTAAGGACAAGGTTGAGAATTACAGGCCAATATCTAAGCTCTGTCGCCTGGCCAAAGTTCTTGAATGTATAGTCTATAATCAAGTGTATAGTAGCGTACTCTGTAGTCTAAGTCCACACCAACATGGCTTTTTAAAAGGTAGATCTACAGTGTCCAATTTGATTTTATTTACTGACTATATCTCTGAGCGTATGGATCGTGGTGACCAGGTGGATTCTATCTACACAGACTATAGTAAAGCCTTCGACAGAATTGACCATAATATCTTACTTAAGAAGCTGCTCGGCCTTGGTATCAGCGGGGACTTATTTAGGTGGTTTTCATCGTATGTCTTAAATAGAACCCAAGCTGTAGTCTTGGGTGGTTTTACGTCGTCCTGGATGGTAGTCCCGTCTGGTGTTCCCCAGGGATCGTTGTTGGGTCCCCTGCTGTTTGAGGTGTTCATTAATGACATTGGCGCTTGTTTTAAGCACTGTAATTTCCAACTGTTTGCGGACGACATGAAGATTTTTAAAACTGTTAACAATCATGACGATGCTGAACTCCTGCAAGAAGATCTGTTAAGAGTTGCTAGTTACTGTACGACTAATAACTTAGACTTAAATATAGCTAAGTGCCTTGTTATTAGTTTCACCCGCAGAAAGCTCCCCATCGAATATGCTTTTTCTATAGCAAACCAACATCTGTCTCGTTCTTGTGTTACCAGAGATCTTGGTGTATTTATTAATAGCAAGCTCACTTATAAAAACCATATCGATCATATTGCGAAAAAGGCCTCCTCAGCTCTGGGGTTCGTTATGCGTAATGCCGGTTCCTTTAAATCGATGAAAACCGTAAAAGATATTATACTGTGCTTATGTCCGTAGCCACCTCGAATATGCGTGTCAAGTATGGAATCCTAATTATATAGTACACTCTTTTAGGCTAAAAAGGATTCAAAAAAAGTTCACAAGGTATTTAGGCTATAAATTTAAGATACCAAGAGTAACTTATGAAAATCGTTGCACTCGGTTTTAATCTCCTTCCGCTTGCAGTTCGTAGAAATATAGCAGATATACGTTTTTTGTTGAAATTGGCACAGTCTAAGGTAGAGTGCCCTGAATTGGTCTCTAAAATCTCTCTGAATGTTCCACATCGACACTCACGTCCTAGAAACTTGCTACATGTCCCATTTGCACGCACTGTTCATCGCCAAAACTCTTATATCTTAAGATCCTGTACTTCCTTCAACAAGCTCATGAAGTCTGATTTTTCGGTTATAGACCTTTTCACAAGTAGTGTAGCGTCGGTCACTTTCCCCTAAAAACGAATGTGATGCACGGCAACCACTCGTCGATTTGTAAATGTTATAATTTACTTAAGTTAGTTTAATTAATTAGGCTATTGCATGAACGTTTACTTTTATAACTAGTTGTGGAGGCTTTTAATTGGCTCTCTATGTTTGTTTTGATGCTTAATTTGTTATGTTAGCTGTAAGCCCCCCCTAATAAAATAAAATAAAATAAAAATATAACTTCACCCCGCCTTCGTACGCAGTTACGTACTACCTTTGACTACCTACTTCATCCTCCGTCCAGGGCCTGATTAGGTAAGATTAGGACCTAGTCAGGCATCCTAGGACTCTGGGCGGAGCCGTTACGTTACAGCCATGTTTGGTATTCACCTACATACAAGAGTTGATGGCAAGCTTTTCAACATATCGCTCCTTAAATCTTAACGCCACCGCGAGGAAATGCTTGTCGACAGCCTCTGGTTTGCGATTGACGCTGATAGCCCAGAAGAGCTTCAACATATCGTAGACTAATTAGCGAATGCTTGTGCGCTATTCTATGTCTATTAATACAAAAAAGACAGTAGTTATGGCGCAAGGATGTATAGAAGAACCATCTATCTTAACGGATGGCGCACCCTTGGAAGTAGTTCAGAACTTCTGTTATCTAGGTTCGACCGTGTCGAGCAATCTGTCCTTGGACGGTGAGATTTGCAGTCGTATAGGCAAGGCAGCCACGACGTTCGGGAGGCTCCGTACTAGAGTATGGAACAACAAACAACTTACTGTAAAAACTAAAATAATTGTGTATCAAACTTGCATGTTGAGCATACTGTTGTACGGAGCTGAGTCCTGGACGTCGTACGCGAAACAGGAAAGAAGACTCTTTTCATATGCGCTGCCTCCGGAGCATCTTAGATATATCTTGGAAGGACAAAGTGACAAACGAAAACGTGTTGAAAATTGCACTGCTGGCTAGCATAACCGCTGTTCTAAAGCAGAGACGATTGCGTTGGGTAGGGCATGTGCATCGAATGAAACCATCTCGTTTGCCTAGGAAAATTTTCCTTGGTGAAATTGCGCATGCAAAGCATTCAGTCGGCCGACCTATGTTACGCTTTAGGGACACCGTAAAGCGCGACATGTCTACTTTCAACATAACACATACCAACTGGGAGAAACTGGCTGAAGATCGAGGCCAGTGGAGAAAGACTGTGGCTCACGTAAATGCCGTAACACTCTTCAAAATGCTGCTTAAATCATCTCACGTAGATGTAGTAAGGCCAATGGTGAACGTCAGTACACATAATCGCCTCCGCGCCATCAACGCCAACTTAATTAAACTATAACTATTGTACTCAAAACGAAATAAACACAACAAGAACTCTTAAACTTATTTTAACTAAAAACTATTTATAAGGTGTAGGGTGCAAACCATACAAATACATTTTAAGTATTCATTTCTTTAGCTTTATGCTATAAAATTACAATAAAATAAGTCCGTAGGATTGGTATTGTATTTTTGTTTGATTTAATTTGGAACTATCAGTCGAAGTTACCTAATATTCCTTATTCAAAGATGCATCTTATTCCGGGAGACGCTGCACATAAAAGCTCCCTTTACTCAAAAATGCTCGTAATGTGGTCATTATTTTGCCAACGTTCTTTGAGAAAAGTCGGCGTTGGTGGTGCTACACAAAAAGGCGCCAGCAAAGTTGTATGGAATTTCATTGCTGGTGAGTTTTGCGACCAGAATTTTTTTGTTTGAAAATCCATAACTGTCGAGTTTTGTTTCGTGAGATGAAAATGAATCAAAATGGATAAAATAATTCAAAGTGGAGTAAAATGTATGCAAATGGATGAAATTGAAGGAAATGGATGAAAACGCATGAAAACTTATGAAAACATGTATGACAGTGTATGACAGTATATGACAGTGTATGATTTAGTATAACAGTGTATGACAGTATATGACAGTGTATGACTTAGTATAACAGTCAAGTGTATGACAGTGTATAACAGTGTACGATAGTGTATGACAGTGTATGACAGTGTATGACAGTGTATGACAGTGTATGAACGTGTTTGAAAATATATGAACATGCATGAAATTGTATGAAATTTAATAAAAATTGTCAAAACTGGATGAAAATGGATGAAAGGACTAAAATGGATCATAATAAAATTAATCATATTTAAATGAATTTTTAAATGCGTTTTATATTTTTATTCTATTACTCGCATTATTTGAGTAAAGCACTATACAAGCGTTGGCCTGCAATGACTACTCTGGTGACCACTCTATGAGAGCCTCGAGCTTAGCGTAGCTGCGCCCCAGCCATCAAGCTTGGTGATCTCTGCAGCCCTCGCCGGCGGCGCTATATAGGATATTCCAGCTTGTCCATCAAGGGCTGCAATGCTGACTGCGCTGTGATAGGCTGGACCTGCGCCAAGCTTTGCTCTCGGCCATAGTTCATCGCGGCCAGCAACGCACTCGTTGCAGTAATGTATTATTACGTCGAGGTAAAGACACAAAATAACCAGGCTCATAATAATTTAAGGGTTTATTGACTTATCATACTAATATCACAATTCGGTTCGTTCTCCTCACAAGGAATGAATAGTAAATTACTGCAGCGGCCAGCAACAGAAGCATTGATGGACGACGTGTAAATGTGGGCCGAGGCGAAGCAGAGGCACACATACGTAGGTCCATCAATGCCTAGTTGTGGCCGAGGCTTGTATAGTACTTTTCTCAAATAATGCGTGGAAATTAAAACTATACAGACATTTAATTTAAAAATTTATTTTTCCACGAGTGCTTAAAATTTTAGCATTTAGCGGGATTTGAACCCGCGACATCCTATTCTCCTATTCTCATAACTTTACCGGCCGCTGCTCGTCGGTACAGCAATTACGATTTATCTCGAAGAAGGTTGCCAAAATAATATTAAACTTTCCAAGCATATTTGAGAAAATATTTTTAATATATTTAAAATTCACAACAGTAATCAATTTGAAAACACACGAACGCAAACAACGTTAGATGGCGCCACCATCCCTCCGGTCACACGAGCACGGGCAGGCGGCGCGGGCGCACGCGCTATAATGGGAGCTCCGCGCCCACGATGGCCACCGCCACCGCCAGCGGGGCCCCCCGGGGGCCGGGGGAGGGCCCGCGGGGGGCAGCCGGGGGCTCTCGGGGCGCTCCCGGGGGGCCCCGTATGGGGGGTGGGCGGAACGGGGGCACCGCCGCGTGCAACTCCGCCAGGCGCCGCGCGTCCAGTTGGAGCACGCTGGGTGGGTCGTCCCCGCCGGGACCCCCGGGACCCCCGGGAGCCTCGGGAGCCTCGGGACTCACGGTCCCACCGCACGGGAGCGCCGGGTACAGCGCCGTCTCCTCGGTCTGCACCTGGCGGTCCGCAGACGACGTGCGCTCTGCGAGGAGAGAGCCATCGGTTACCGCCGGGCTCGAGGGTAACGGGACACGACTACATACAAAAAATCAACAAGCTGCTTTACGGACGGTGGACGATGTTGTTTTTCTTTCCTCTGTTTTACTTCCGGCTTTTTTTTGACCCGTACTAGGCCGACTGTTGCGATAGCTCGTCGATTTGGCAAGCTGAAGTGGCAATAAGCAGGCCATATCACTCGCAGAACTGACAACCGATGGTGAAGAAATTTAGTGTTCTCGAGTCTACGAACTAGTAGAGCATCGTAGACAGGCCCCTACAGGTGGACCGATGACCTGGTGAAAACCGCGGGGAGCCGATAGATCCAGGAGAAGAGTGGTCACTCGAGGCAGTGCTCTCTAGGGGAGGCCTATGTACAGCAGAGGCCGACTGACTCAGAAAGTCAACGGAAAGAAGAACCACAAAAAGTAGGATAAGGTGAGTGCACGGTGCAAGTGTCCAGTAGTACCTGTGTCGTTGAGCGTGGAGAGGTCGGTGGAGGGCGTGAGGTCGGCGCGGGGGGCGCGGGGGGCGCGGGGGAGGGGCGCGGCGCCCACCAGCGCGGCGCACACCGCGCCCCCCGCCGCCCCCGCGCCCCCCGCGCGCCCCCGCCACCCGCCCGCCACCAGGCTCGCGCGCACGTTCCGCTCCGGCCGCACCACGATGATGTACAGCTGCAACACACGCGACCGTCACTACCGCCGCCGTACTACATGCGGGGGCCGGGGGAAAGACCGCTCACCTTCGGCGAGAAGAGACAGACGAGCGTGACGCTGGCACTCAGCGAGATGGTGACGGCCATGCTGGTGACGCGCAGCGGGACGTGGGACGCGGTGCCGAAGTACAGCGGGACGAACGCCAGCCAGATCACGCACGTCGTGTACATCGTGAACCCTGCGGGGCGCGGGGGCGCGGTTACATCAGCGGGGCAGGGAGGGGGAGCGGGGAGCGGAACGCACCGATGTGTTTGCTCTCGTTGAAGGCCTCGGGGATCTTGCGCGTGAGCACGGCGTACACGGTGCAGACGAGGATGAGAACGACGGGGTAGAAGAAGGCGATGGTGTAGGAGGCGTCCACGTAGGAGTCGCACACGAGCATGTTGTCGGCGCGCGTCGGGTGGTGGCGGGCGGCGCGCGCCGGGGACGCCACCTGCCACACCGCCGCGATCACCACCTGCCGAGTGGACGCGGTCACTGCGGGTCCCGCTCGGCCCGGTCCCCTGTCGCCGGCCTGCCTACGCACCTGGATGGACACCAGGGCGGAACAGATCAGCAGCTGCGACTTGGGTGAGATGAGCGATGGTCGCCGCGCCGAGTGCTTGCTTGCATCGAAGATGCGAGCGATCCGGTTCGTCTTCGTCAGGAGAGCTGCGTACACCACCGTGAAGCAGAAGCCGGTTCCAAACCTGTAAGAAATAACAAACCAATCGAGCCTCGATTCGATTGAAAATTAAAAGGGTCGGTCGGTGGCCTCCAAAAAGAGTACGCAATGGAATGTTGTTGCAATCTCGTTTCTAGTCTATCTGCCCTACTTATAATATTAGTTTTAGTTTAGTTTGGTTTTTATTATTGTAGTAGTTAGCTTGAGCAATGAAAGGCATATTTCCCGTTAAAAAAAATATATAAATAATAATATTATCAACAATGTATTCATTATAACTCCAAAGAGAGTACTAGTCGAGGCGACCGAGGCTCGGTACCGTTGCAGGGAGCAAAGAAGATCCGTGGGACGGAAGACGAGTGCAAAGGTGACCAAGTAGCACATGAGGATCCCAGCGAGCAGCACGAAGGATAGCTCCCTCCCACTCGCACGCACCACCGGCGTGTCGCCACGCACCACCCAAACGCTCGCCACCAATCTGCACCATAAGAGGACAGTTAGGCTATAGTGTAATAAATACTAATAGTGGATTAACTCTGCGGCTGGACGGAGCAACGATGGGGTGCGGTATGAACGAGAGCGGCGTCCCCCTCCTGCCCGCGCCGTCTGGGGTAGTACCGGCTAGCTTCACTGACTTACCGGTACGCGGTGGTAGGCCCACTACGGTCGAGACGGCCTTTTGGGTATATTGCGGTATAACAAAGGAGTTGACTCACTATTATTATTTATTACACTATGGTTAGGCCAAGACGTCACGAGCGTGAGTTTTTGGAAGAACGAGTATGGTGAGTTTACCACACTCACGCGGTGAGAAGAATGCCTAGTGCAGAAAAGGCCATGGCACCGATGGCCGCGGGCGAGTCCGGGCGCAAATACAGCTCCGGCACGGCGGCGCACCGGGTCCGGCTCGGGTCCGGCCGCGTGCCGAGCGGACACTCCACGCACGACGTCTCCGACACCGGCGACCGGATCTGCAACCCGAGCCCACACGTTAGTCCAGCGTGGTGCGAAAACGGAGCCACGCTTGTAGTCGGGACTTCCTACCTCATACTGCGTACAGTTGAAGCAGTGCCAGCAGCAGCTCTCGCCCTCGACGTACTGCTTGGCCTGCCCGAGCTCGCACTCCGCGCTGCACACCGACTCCGGCGGCCGCCGGGACTCCCACTTGAACTGGATCTCTGCACGACAACAGGGATGGCCGCGCTAGATATTCATCCGACTGGTGAAAAAGAAAGAAAGCGAAACGACTTACCGTCCATGTTTAGCTCCAGCTCCCCGTCGAGGTAGCGGCCCACCGTCACCCAGCGGTATACGCCGCGCGACACCTGCTTGAAGTGCAGAATATTGTACCGCGCGGGACCATCGCCGTTGCCATCGAAATGGAACTTGTCCCCGCTCAGACCTGCACAAAGATGCCAATTTCGGTCCCGCGTATTACAGGAGTGGCAACGAACGGTAGGCAGCCGACCTGTGAAGCGCACCCGGCGCAGGTACCGCAGCAGCGCGGCGCCGCTCGCCGGCCGCATCGCCGCGCACAGGCCGGGCCGGCCGCCGCACACCGCGCTGTGCATGTCCCTGCGGCACACGGCGGGGGTCACGTGGTGTGGGGGGCGGGGCGGGGGGGGGGCGGCGGGAGCACCTGATGGCGTGCGCGAACGCGAGCACAGCGTCGGTGACGAACTGCAGCTGCGCCTCGAACTCAGTGTTGTCGGCGGTGAGCCGCTCGGCGCCCGAGCAGCGCCGCGAGTACTGCAGGTTGTACGGCGTGCGCGGGCTGCCCGGGTAGCGGCACCGGAACTGGTCCTCCCAGAACTCTGCAACATCACACGCCGTTATGGTCGCCGGGAGCGCACCGGGCGGCCCGAGTTGCGAGGCTCACGAGGAGGATGATTACCGACAAACCAGGGGTTCCTGGGGTTATTCTCGACGGTGAGACCGAGGAAGTATTCCTTGAAGCCGCGCACGGGGTTGGCCTGCGGCTGCACGCTGATGGTTCCCTCCACGGCGGCCTCGTTTCCGTCGGACACGAGCGCCCGCGCGCTCCAGCCGTCCGAGCCGACCCAGCTGAAGGCGTCCGTTGCAGCCGCACGCCGCACCGCCGACATCACGCCTGCCACCTCCTGGTCCGACCCGAACACGATCACCCCTGCAAGCATGAGCGGTCAGTTCCATCCCGCGCCGTTTGCTACATGCCGCCGCCCGCCGGACGCACCTCGGGCACGCGGTCGCGTGAGAAGGCGGGCCACGATGCCATCGTAGGCGCGTTCATCCGCTTCGCCGGAGTCCTTTGCAAGTCGTTCCTTCACCGCGATGCAGATGTCGTTACGAGCCAGCAGCGTCTCCAGTTCCTCAAACGCCTGCGGAGGAAAGCGCGGCCGCACTGACGTTAGATTGACCGCATACGTTTCCTGATTGGGCCGGGAAGGCGTCGTTACCTTGATGCCGTAGTTGGACTCCTCGTAGATGATGGAGACATACCGCCAGCCGAGCTGCTTAACGATCTCGACCATGGCACGCACCTGGTGGTGGTCGGAGGGGATAGTGCGAGTGAAGTACTCGAAGCGCGCCTTGTTCGACAGCTCCGGGGACGTGGAGAAGAATGAGACCTGTGGATGTGGACGGTATGAACATTGAGGTCGAATGTGAAAATAGATGAAACTGCCAAACAATAAGAGATGATTATAAGTAGATGATAATAATATAAAACATCGGGCCAGCAGTGGCACTGAGAGGGCGGTTGCGCAGGGGTACCTGCGGTATGCGGAAGAGGCGCAGCAGGTTGGCGACCTGCACGGAGGTGACGGAGGAGGCGGCGCCGACGACGCCGGAGATGACCTTGCGCACTCCCTGGCCGGTCGCGTTACACAGGTACTCCGCGTCGTCGATGTTGCTGATCGAACCTGAAGGTAGCTAGGTTAGTCGTAGAGTTTCAAAGTTCCTCCCTTTGGAATCCCTCAGGGAAGCATCCTTGGCCCTACCCTTTTCCAGGTATATATAAATGACCTCTTCATGAAAACACCTTCTGTTATCCAAAACAATATATACGTTAAAAGAGTACTTAGAAGATAATGACTACCGCAATTTTACGTTGTTGAAATCTGACTATAAGGGCACTTAAGCTATCTTTTATTTTTACATGATAATTAATTTATATTATTGCTTTCTAATTCAGTTTTAGTCTCATTAATTTATTATTATTATATACATATTATATTAGACGTAAGTATTTATGATGAAGCCTCTTTACAGCGAATATTTTATTTTTAATTTTACTTAATTCACAAGCCCTTTTACAACTTTCAGATTAAATTATTACAATCACTGAATTAACTAACGCTGATTAATAACTAATATACAAATGAAACAACATCGACAATGCATCTCTGTCGACGATTAAAAATAATAATAAAAATGCAAATGACGAGTCCATAAATGTACTATCGTATAATTTTTGTTACTGCGACAATGTACCATTTATGTCAATATATTATTTCATTTCATTTCGTTTCATTTCATTTCATTTCTGCAATTTAGATCTAGAGCATGGCAAAATAATTTCATATGCTGATTTAACTTTCTCCGCTGAGTCTAGCCCAGATGTACATAATTATGCACAACGTGGTTTTAATGTTGTAAACAACTGGCTCAGACGTAACCTACTAACGCTCAATGCTGAAAAGACGAAATCTCTGAACTTTCGCATGCGAAAAATCCAGATCATTTCTAACAATAATCAATTATGCGCACATTCCTGTGATAACACTCCGCTTGACAAAATTGTACAGTGTTCAAGTAATAAAATTAATAAGTAAATTAGCTTTAATATCATTTTATGTTTTACTTTTGTATGTATAAAATATAATTATAAGTTGCCTTTAAGCATGTATTTTCAGTTTTTAATGTTAAACATCTATTGTTAATAATTTCGTGTATCACTAGTATCTTCGTAATAGCTAAGCACTATGCCGCCTGTGACACAGGTTTATTCCTAGTACAGGCACCTAACTTTGTAAGACATATGTTTAGTTTCTAAGATTTATTTATTGTATTTCCATCGTTTATGTAATTTTGAATAAATATTTATTTTATTATATATATATATATGTATATTTATATATTATATATTTATTATTAATTTTATTTATTAATTTATTTTATTTTTAACATATTAGTGTGGTTTATGATGTTATCTACGAGCACAATATGCCCTCACTCCCTCATTATCAGTATAAAAGCGTCCACTGATGAACATAGGTCTCCATCATGGAGCACCACTCTGCTCGCCCCTTGCATCCAACAGCTACCCGCAGCTTTGCCCGGATCGGTCCACCTAGCACGGCCTGGCTTACGTTGCGTCTTCATGTTTACGATCGCTACACGGCTCACGCCGGTGTGTTGTATAGTGAAGTGGACGCGAGCCGAACATAGAAGCGCGCGGCGGTCGCGTGGGTTACCCTTGATGAAGTCGAGCGCCATCTCGAGCCCGTAGGTGTCGTTGTCGCAGTCGTCGAGCACGTGTGCCCCGAGGCGCACGCGCGGCGGCAGCAGGCGCGCGTGGGTCACGTGGTCAAGCGCGAACAGCATCGCTTCCAGCGCCTGCACGCCACCCTGCGGCATCACGCGCCCGCACGTCGCGCCCTCCGACCTGCTGTGCACCTGTGGGCGTGTATACATACAGGATCATTGGCTCCTACACCGGTGCATCCTTTCAGGGTGTTTTAGACTAGCTCCTCAGATAGCTTTTAAGCGTAACATTTAGTTCAGCGATTTATTTTTCATCATCATCATCATCATCAGCCTGAAGACGTCCAATGCTGAAAATAAGCCTCCCCCAAAGAGCGCCACTTTGAGCTACTGCTTGCCTCTTGCATCCACCAGCTCCCCACGATTTATTTTTACTTATGAGTATTTCTCAATTTTGTGATGATTGGAAAAATGCCTCGTTTTCAACTGTAAATCATTGACTTCTAAAAGTCCGGGTAATAACTGGTTTTTAAAAAAATAAAACTCAATTATCTTACTGACACATACAAAAATAATGCAATGCAGGAGCGAGATAATGAATTTACGCATATTATAGCAAGGGTGCAATTACGAGGATGGGCAAATATGTCACATTTTAAAGCCATATTTCCATTTATCTGTGATAATGAGTGAAATGTTATTACTATCTATAGATAGGGTAATCCAATGCCGTTAGTTATATGGTAAAAGTTTTTCATTGGCTTTAACCAATAATTCATAAAATTCATTTTCCGCAGCGTCCTCCTATGAAAATGACGAAAAAGGGTCGAGTTCTCTGTCATTTATCTAAACAACTGTAATATTTTATTGATTAAAAAAAATACCTTAAATTAGCTGATATACTCGACCATAATAATATAATGGCAAACATTTAAAAAAATGTGATAGACACTCAAGAAAAAAATAACAGTTTATTTCACTATTCCGTACGATTTCCTTATATTTTGCCAAACTTCAATATCTTAACAGTATGAAGATAAGGTTGGTTTTGCTTTGCTCATTGTGTCTCGTTTTTGATATAAATCAACGAACACTTGAAACGAATTTTCAGTCTGCGCTTGGGCGCCATCGAGAGCAGACACTATGCCATTTGACACCTCCTGGTGAAATACACCGCTGTACGAACACGAATATTAGGCATTGTAAATAATTTCCAAATTTGATCGTCGGCAACGAAGTACCTATTTGAATAATTAGTATTTATTCTTTCTCGGAATAGACGTAAATCGTAATGACCAATTTGATTTTAGATTTCAAATGCTGATGATGGGTGGTGGTGATGGTGGATGGTGGTGATGACGAATAGAACTTCTGTGCCGACTTTGAGCTCGTTTCATTAGTTGTGATACGATATTTCCGGTTGATATCGGGGCGCGGAAATTGGACTGGCTGACCTGATGGTAGACTTCGAAGACTTCACCTGGAACTCCTAGACGTGTAGAGCTAGACATGCCATCTTTGGGCTCGATTCATTTATTAGTGGTAATCAGATCTTCCTGCACTATGTTTAGGTAACTTGTAGAATTAACTGAGACGATTCGAGGGACATAAAAATCTTACACATCACTAATACAAAAAATATGACTTATTATCAAAAACAAAATGAAGATTTATATATCTAAGAAGGAACTGCCAGACAACCTGACAATGTACTACAAAGGTATAGAAATAGATCACATAATTACCAATAAAAAGTGACTCATCATAATGGTGACTCCACTAACTATAGCACCTCAATCCCAAAGGAGAGTGAGACGGCAAGACTAAGGAAGCTGATATCAAATGATAAACAGGTTAGACTGGGCACTCTAAAAAAAACCGGATGGCACATACGCCACATCGGAACAAGAGCAATTTAATTTGCTCTTGCAAACCCACTTTCCGGAATGTCAGCCGGACAGCGAAGGGGGATGGGCAACACAAACACCTCACGAGCCTAGTGGAGAAGACTGCGACTTCGCGAGCTCTATTGTTACGGAAGGAGCACTTCTATGGGTAGTTAGTACGTTTCAGCCATTCAAGGCTGCTGGTGCGGATGGAATATTTCCGGCACTGCTGCACTGGAGTGTGAATAAAATAAAACCCTACCTTGCGGCCATTTTCAGAGCTTGTCTTGCCTGGAAATATATCCCAAAGGCATGGAGGGAAGTAAAAGTAGTGTTTCTACCCAAACCAGACAAATCCGATTACACGAACCCAAAGTCGTTTATCAGTCTAAGCTCGTTTCTTCTGAAAACACTGGAGAAACTATGTGACAAACACATCCGCAGTGGATCGTTGGTGAAAAACCCGGTACACATAAATCAGCATGCCTATCAGTCTGGCAAATCGACGGAAACTGCTCTTCATCAAGTGGTATATAAGATCAAATCTGCTTTGGAGATCAAGCAGTCATGCCTGGTTACCTTCATCGATATTGAAGGGGCTTTTGACAAGACCACTTTTCACAGTATAGAAGATGGACTGAGGAACCGAGGCTTCGATGAAAGAGTGAACAACTGGATCACAACAATGCTGTCAAATAGAGCGGCTAGCATCGAAACTTCGAAAGAATCGCGTTGTGTAGTAACAAGAGGCTGCCCTCAGGGAGGAGTGCTATCTCCTCTATTGTGGGTCATAGTAGCAAATGAGCTACTGGAACTCTTGAACAAATATGGGATTTATACCATTGGTTATGCAGATGATCTGGCTATAATGATTTCAGGGCTTTTGAAGCGACTTTATGTGAAAAAATGCAGAGGGCACTTCGTACCGTTGAAAGATGACGCGAATGCCACAGTCTATCTGTAAATCCACAAAATACGGAAATGGTCTTATTTACCCGAAAAACGAAGATGGCGAAGCTTAAACTTCCTACCTTATTTGGTATACAACTATCTCTCAGTAAAGAGGTCAAATATTTGGGCATTTGGCTGGACAGTAAGCTGCTGTGGGGCAAACAGCTCGATCAGGTTACCACAAAAGCAACAAACATACTATGGCAGTCCACAAGAGCAGTTTGAAAAGATTGGGGACTTAAGCCAAAATTATGCCGCTGGCTGTACACAGTGATAGTACGACCAGTGATGACTTATGGTTGCGTGGTGTGGTGGCCAAGAACAAACTTGGTCACTACAATCACTAAGCTGCAGCAAGTCCAAAGATTGGCATGCTCATTAATCAGCGGATGTACGTAAACGACGCCATCTGCTACCCTTGATGTAATCCTGGGCTAGACGCCTCTACATCTTCATATACAACAGGAAGAAATGGCGTCGGCCCTAAGGATTAAATCGGTAAATCAGTGGGAGAGCTCTGGGCGCATGACGAACCACTGCAGGATTATAGATAGGGCAACGAGAATTATTCCGGATGCCTGTCAAGGCACTGACAAGATAGTGAGTTCCTACCTAGACAACAAAAGATACGAGCTGTGCACGACAGTAGACATCTCAGAAAATGTAAACTCAGGCATATATAACCATTGCATTATCTTTCTTTCTTTTTATACGGATGGGGAAAAAACAAGACAGGGGCAGGATGTGGGTTCTACTCTCCGGAGCTACGAATTACCGAATCCATAGCCCTAAAGAAAACCACTACGGCCTTCCAGACAGAAGCTATGGGCTTACTGTTGGCAGCAAGAGCGTTACTGGCAGCAGATATACCCTCTGCAGGCGCGGTGGAAGATCGCAAGGGCACAAATATAACATTTACTACGGATAGTGCAGCCATCGTTTATGCACTTAAAAAACCTACGACAAAGTTGAGAGTGGTTTTAGAATGCCATACGACATTGCAAAGCTTAACAGAAAAGTATAAAGTAGTTGTAAAGTGGACGAAGAGTCATGACTCGTGTCCAGGAAACAACAAAGCAGATATTCTTGCAAAGGAAGGAACGACGAAACAGGTTGAAGTTGGCACAGCGGAACTATGCAAACTATTTATCTAACTATGCAAACCCACTGCAACGGAAGTAACAAACTTACTGTGTACTCACACGGAGAAGGAGCAGCAGATTCTATGGGACACAAAAACTGACTGCAAGCAAGCCAAGGTGATGTTTCCATCCCTAAATGGAAGACTGACGAATAATTTGGGCTTGAAACTTCACGTTTCATATCTACATTGTGTAATGGAAGAGAGTGAAATTAGGCTTTAGGCTGTGAACTATGATTTTTATTAGAAGACAGTTATTTTGGTCTAAGCAATTGCATCATTGTTTCGTAACAAATTAAGTGCATTTATCTCAAAAATTTACTGCAGGTTTCTTATGTACTATCTTTGGTTTACTCGTAGATTTTATATATCCGAATGTCGGTACTCGCGTTTGTAGGTACAGGTCGTATTTTGTATGAATCTTACCAAATCTTTATATACCTAAAAGGTATACGGTCCAATTCAATTCAATTCAATTTTTTATTAGCAAGAACATGTGTACATACAAAGATAATAACATAATAATTGACACATTCTACCGAAATGGCATGCAAAAATATATTTAAGTACATCGATCAAATAATGCAGATATTAAATAAAATAAAATAAAAAACATCCATATCAACAAATTACACACAGGCGCACTTACATTACACATAAAATTTCAACTTAAAATTATAATGATATTAATTAATTAATAATAATAAAATATGCTCAAAATAATATATACATTCTAATTAAATTTGTTTGTCTTTTAAATATTCATTAATAGTATAATAGGACAAAATGAGAAGATCCGCAAGCGAACTAAAGTGACCGACATATCTTTTAGAATTAGCAAGTTGAAGTGGCAGTAGGACTGACAACCGATGAGAACCGGGGAAGAAAGGTTCTCCAAGACCAAGAATTTGGTGAAAGCCACGGGGAGCCGATCTATATGCAGGAGGTGAACATCTGCTCATAGTGGCGCTCTTTGGGGAAGGCCTGTGTTCAGCAGCCCAGATAATATAATACCTACAGTACAGTTTACAGTAGTAATAAGTACAGTGTGTACCGGATGAGACCCCATGGTTCAGCAGTGAACGTCTTCAGGCTGATGATGATGATGATGATGATGGTGATATGGTTTTTACAATTTCATAGACTTTTTGTTGTCAGAAGGAGCTTGCTGCGGACCAATGATGGATCGGCTTTGATAATAATTAGGCAGAAATGTTGGATATCCAATTCTAAACAAATAATACAAGAGCAAAATCGGTCGAGAGGTTGTCAAGATAGTAAAGTCTGAGATGGGAACAAAATTAAATCGTTGCGGTGAAAAAGGTGATATATATTTACCTACCCAGAACTCTAGTATACTTTTTGTTTGTGACATACATACATAAAATGCAATATAATGCCTATTACCTATAACACAATCATACAAAACAAAGAAGATTTATATATCAAAGGGAGAGCCCCCTTTGATTTTACCATATTACCCATACAACAAATGTTATTTTTTCCAAATACACACACACAATATCCTAAAAAACCAACATAAATTATGTAAGCAAGTTTTTTTTATGAGAATGATTGACGTGACAAGCTGGTCGTTCACCTGATGTTAAGCAATACGGCCGCCCATAACAGTTGCAGTGTCACTCGGAACTTTAAAATAATAAAGTTTCGCGTGACACTGCACTGCGCACGTCATCCTGAGACATCACACAGTCTAGTAATCAGATTACTACACTGTGTAATCAGGTCATAGTCTCATTTGCCCAGTAATTTCACTAGCTACAATGCCCTTCAAACCGGAACACAGTAGTGCTTGCACACTACTGATTGGCGGCAGAATAACTGGCAAAGCGGTGGTACGTACCTAGACGAACTTTGCAGAAAAGTCCTACCACCCAGTGAAGTATTTAATATATAATCCCTACATATAATAAATGTGTAATTCTGATGCGCTATGGAACACACACATAATAATGTCAAATCTAATTTATCCCATAGGTTCTATTGTTCAAAAAATATCGTAACCGCGATGCAATGAAAAACGCGATGAAAGGACTATAAGGCTTTTTGACCTTCTCCATACATTTTCTAATTTATCGTATCTAACGCCATCTAGGGACAATAATTTGTAGCTGTTTGTTTGTTTGTTTGTTATTGAACAAATCCCTAGATACTGAACTGATTTTCATGCGGGTTGCACTAATATGCTTAGAAATAACCAGCGCACAACATAGGATATATTAAAATACAAATATCATTAAAAAAATTTGGTCAAAATTATTAAATATCATTACGAAACCGGACGGAATTTTATACAACATGGCCGCTTCATGGTGAATTTTTCTTGGCTACTGACGGTTAGTTTGTGTCACAGTATTTTTTTTATGATGTATTATGGCTCCACACATAGTGTATTTAGCCAGTGTTAAGTATAGTAATTTTTCGTCGTGTTGTTATTGAATATTTCACATGTTTCACGTAAAGTCCATCTGGAGGCACAGATTAAAGAAAAAAAAACGCGTGTAAGGCCATGAACAAAGAGTAATAGGAGTTAATTTCGGTAGTAAATATGCATTAAACAGCGGAATGAAATTTTACAATTTATTAGATTTGATT
This sequence comes from Ennomos erosarius, assembly GCA_963580505.1. NCBI lineage: Eukaryota > Metazoa > Arthropoda > Insecta > Lepidoptera > Geometridae > Ennomos > Ennomos erosarius. The sequence continues at coordinate 14,606,747 of OY756989.1, read as the reverse complement.
AACCATTATTAGTTTTTCTATTTAAGCCCTTGCAGGTTGTTTGGGGTTTTTGGAGTAAAATAGATATACCATCAAATAATATGTAAGTAGTATGAATCGATTGCATTCAAGATACAAACATGTTAATTATACTTAAGTGCCCGCAGATTAGAGAAATAACCGGCCAAGTGCGAGTTAGGCTCGCGCACGAAGGGTTCCGTATCATTATCTATAAAAACTAGCAAAAAACGTTTGTTGTATGAGAGAGAAAAAATACTAAAATACAGAATAAAATAAGTATTTAAGGGGTTAAATACTTATTTTATTCTGTATTTTTTGTAATAGCGGCAACAAAAATATATTTATCATCTGTGAAGATTTCAGCTGTCTAACTATCACGGTTCATGAGATACAGCCTGATGGTGACAGACGGACAGACGGACAGCGAAGCCTTAGTAATAGGGTTCCGTACCCGGACTGATGACGTCTGTCAGGCTGTCTGTCCGTCTGTCACCAGGCTGTATCTCATGAACCGTGATAGTTGGAGCTTTACCCTTGGGAGTATAATCTCGACCCTTGCTACGCCTACTTTTGGCATTACATGACGTTTATGTTTGGCCCACAGGTCTGAGGGCCAATGCATACTATTACCACCATAGGCTAATGCAGTGGGCCAATGGTGGGATATTCTTACGTTACGTATAAATTATATACTCTTTGAATGATATAGAAGTATAATAATACTCTTTGAAATGATACGAAGTAGATTTTTTTCTCTAATCTGTGTACGAAACATGTTATGTAAAATGCCCTGGGGGTCTAGCAAAGATCACAATCACCAACGCTAACGCCTCACGCTACCTCCAAAAATGTATCGAAATGACATTCGCTACGGAAAAGTTAGCGATTTCCGAAACGTCATTTCAGTACATTTTGGAGTTAGCGTTTGGCGTTAGCGTTAGCGGTTGGTATCTTTGCTAGACCCCCAGACTTTGCCCTATTGTAAAAATGTTTTGAAAGCCTAGATTTTAATATAATATAGGTTTTAATTAATCATGAGTTCGATGATACTTATCGAAATATCATCGAAAATTTTTCTATAGTTAAGTAGCCATGAGTGGAGATTTCATCAAAATTGGTCCAGGAATATCAAGGATAATAATTAGCGTACCTACGCTGTTTTGGGAAATATTATAATTAATTATTTCATCCATGATTAAGACATGTCATTTTTACTTCGTGGAAGTGATTATACGAGCAGAAAACTCAGTGTGGCTGATAGAAAATCAGTTTTTAAAAATAAAGCCATTACCCAAACCGAAACCTGAAAAGTAATGTAGTCCACGCGTGGCAACGCCGCGGGCAGTAGCTAGTCATATAATAAAAAGATAAATAAAAGATATTGTATGTGTCAAGGAATAGGTAGGTCAGGAATAATGGTTACGGAACCTTTCGTGTGCGAGTCCGACTCGCACTTGGCCGGTTACTTTATTTTGACTTTTGGTGGTCATCATGTTAGTAATGTTGATTAACCTAAAACAACATACAAATAGATCGTAACAAAATCAGCTTATGATTAGGTACGATTTAGAAATACACCCCAGCCACTGGATTTACTTTAAGCACAACGGGACGTAGATCTCACCCTCTTGATTGAGTTCTAAATTATAATATAACGCCTATCACAAACATGGATCCTGGACCCTAACTAGGATTCCCTGTATCTAGGGACCCAGGAACTACGAGGATCATACTCCCACAACACCCAAACACAGAACAAGTATTTGCACTTTTTTCCTGTGCACAAATACTTGTGCTGTCGCGGGAATCGAGCCCGCCCCTCTGGGTCATGAGCTGACCTGCTCAACCACCACTCCACGGAGGCTGTCAGTTCTGTAAAAATTCATTGATTTTTAACCCGTTCTTCGTTCTAGTGCCGGGTGAGACGCTTACCATCATGAGTCCGCCGAGGATGATGTCCCCGTCGACGACGGCGGCGCGCTTCACGGGCCACACCGTCTCGTTCTCCTGCTTCTTCTTGACGGCGAGTCGCACCAGTCCCGGTCCCAGTCCCGGGGACGACACGGTCTGGTTCCCCGGCAGGTCCTGGGTAGCGTGTAGTGAGGAGGCGCTCGGCGGGAGATCCTCCGGCTTGCTCGCGTACTTCTTCTTCTTGAACATGTTGGATATATCGAAGGGTGCTATCAGCGAGTGCGCGTCCCGGCCGGCTCGGCGCAGGCAACAGTCCTGTGGCTGCCGGCACGCGGTGCTGCAAGCACTAGCCTGCGCTGCTAGCACCGCTACCAGTAACAGTCGTAGCATATCCCCTAACGTCCCCCCTGCATCCACCCAGCCCGTCAACCCTCACATGCCGCCTTCCTCAAGCGCATCTCTCGGATCTCCGATTCCATGCTCCGGCTCCAACTCACAGTCTAAGGCTTTGTTTTTAAACTACGTTGAACTTTATTGCCACTTTCCTTTGGATCGACATTGTTTGGTTGTCTTATCCAGCTCAGTAGGTGGATCGCATGTTGCGCGAGGTTCGCGTCGGTAAAGTTGCGTCGTTATGTCGCGCGGTGTCGGTCGGTCGGGAGCGAGCGAGCGAGGCGCGCGCCGGCCGCCGAGTGCCGCCGAGGGCCGCGTCTCGCCGCCGCGCGTCGCCGACCATCACCGGCACCGTGGATATAATACCACAGCGTCGCGGAACTTTACGGTTGACGGAACTTCATGTACCAAAATTTTGCTGGTTGCCAAATAGAAATAAGGTACCCTGAAGTATAACTTCAAAACTACTTCCTAGTTGTTCCCAAGTAGGACCCAAGACACAACCGTGAAGATATATGTCTTTATGCGGTTGCCAGATGAAAAATGCAGTTGACTATGAAAAAAGTGGGCAGTGGGCTGGAGCATTTGGACTGTCTATAGGCTATCGCGGTCTATTATACAGTCCATATGTTCTTTGTAGTAGGTATAGTGTAGCTAGTTAGTGTGTAGTGTAGTTAGTTTTAGTTTAGTTTGTTGCTCAAATAAATAAATGTAACCCCTTAAAGGCAGTCCATGACCATTGATCAATGTTTGCATGAAATAGTCAATAAACCAATCAATTGGTGTAATGAAGCGATTGCGATGAACTCACAATCATTTCAATATGTATTGAGCTCGTGAAACCGATCAGGGCCCTTATTCCGTATCGATTCCTTACTTTGAAACCACGCGAATTCCTTGTCTTACATAAGAAATCTGCAAAAGTCTATTCTCTATGAAACGAAAACAAAACCGCGCGAAATGAATTTGGAATTGGCGCGATTTGAAGTGTCAAAAATTATGTTTTACCGAGACGCGTTCCGAAACATCAACACATCAAAGATATGACCACTTATGTCAAAATATTTTGTACAAAATAAGATAACTTTATTGTAAATTGAAGGTATATCTAACGCTGTGACACAATTTGAACAAGACACGATAACGACGTGGTTTCAAATCGTGTGGAATCTGTGTTTCCATAGAGAATAACCGCCCAGTAGGATCCCTCGGGTAGAGGCGTGCTAACGATCCAGGCTATACATATGACCCCAACCCATTTTTACTCTCAGAACTTGTAATAAAATCGCGGTCCTCAATATCACGATGGATTTAATATTTTTATGTTTAACTCAAACATAAGTATATTAGCTTAGGACTTGAGCTGAATGATTCAACCCCGAGGAGAATCAAACCTGTTTGCCTTCACGATCCTAACTATACCAGCTTAAAAGGTTTCGAGTGTTTTCGTAAGACTTTCAACCAACGTCCACCGAACGCTAAAGTTAAAAATTTTTAAAAATATTATCTGTGGGCCTATTTTAGTTCCAAAGTTTTCTTAGTCTAGTGATTTTTAGATGTTAACTTTGTAGTAATTCCATCATCATAAGTATCATATAGGTAACTCTGTATAGTGTCTAAAATTGATGAATCTACAACCAGCTAAGTTCAGCAGCGGACGTCGTCAGGCTAATCACGATAATGCCCACGAGCTACGTGCCTTGCTTCATAGGACGAGCGTAGCGCGGAGCATTCTGCGGAGCGCGACGGGCTTGTTTTTTCATTTTATCAGTTTCAAAAATCACGTTTCACCACATTATATCACTTGCCTACACTCATGCTCGTAATTCAACTCTTAATGAGTAAAATGCCAACACGTTAATTTTAAACATTAACACTGGAAAAAGCACAAGTTTTGAGAAATAATACAATGCAACGACGACGTGAACTTTTCCGCGTTACCGCCAAAACTCGTGATGTAGGGCTGTAATTAAATTTCCGGAGGTGATGGCGGGACAGTAGACACGCTGACGGCCATCGATTCCGAACTAACAACACGTACCGTACCACTGTCACTCGCTCGACCACCCATACCGCCTCTCTGTTCACTCACACTATCATCACAGATATACCCATACTGTTGCGGTATTGTCCCACCACTAGGCTGAGTGATGCACCACATTACACTAAAGCGCACCATCGATGAACATCCGACGTTTCAAGGGAGGTTGGTCGTCGGTTTAGTGCCTTATGAGATACGTCATAACTTTGTTAGGAACGTTAAACGCAAATATATCCAATTCACGTCATGTGTATTCCAAGGTTGGTATGATACGAGTGAGCCGCCTGTTGAATCGCTGAGATCGCTTGCTACTGGAGAGGTGAGGCCGGTTACGACTAGTAATATATTCAGTAATCTGTGCCGTCGCCCGAGCAGTGGTTGTTACTAGTTGGACTCATTTCAAAAAGATTAATATTTATGACGTGCTAAAATTGTTCGTCCCTTTTATATAGTCTTGTTTGCTTCTTGTTAATGTGTTGTTGCCTTCTACCGCTAGTATAATCATGGTTTTCGTAAAGAATATAAATAAATGAATAACGCCCAACACATCCTGGTCTATAACTGGGGTTCTCTGTATCTAAAAGTACCCAGGAACTATGAGGATCATGGTCTAACACCAAGATTCAGAACGAATATTTATTTGCGCTGGTTTTTTCTGTACATAGGTACTTCTTGTGATAGAAGAGTGAGTACGAGTCCTACCGAGGAGTGCACCCGTGTGAGGTAAGCTTGTGTAGATTACTGTTGTGTAGTGTGGTGTAGTGTATGTAGGTACGCACACTAGACAAGGGCCCGGCTCCCCGTAGTATATGAAGGCGGCGCGCCTAGTTCATATTTCGTCGACCGGCGTGGCCGCTTTCGATACACATTACCAAATGAGTAATTTATGGAGGTAACTTGACCTCCTGTAATATCAGCAACAGCGCTCGACCGCGATTGATAAATCTCTTTTATTTTGTACCTACCATAAGTATATTTAAAACGTAGCTCATAAATCTATTAAATTAAAATCATTATCATAATAAAACCCATTCTCTCTTTCAAAGGTATTTTTGGTAAGTTTTTATATTCTATTTGATAATTTTTATAATCTTAACAATAATATGCATACACTACACACACCCTACACATCAACAGCCAGATGAAGTTCAGTTCTGAACATAAGCCTCTCCGTAAATGCCACATTGGACGATCATCATAGCGGTTTGCCATAACCACGACGACTGGCATACGCATCTGGTGATCACCGAATATTTCAGTGTACTGAGATGAATGTAGCTGCTATTTCCCTGGGTGCTTAGCTGGCACTTGTGAAAGTAACCCGTGGTACGTGTTACAATAATTCATCCGTCCCACCTGCCGCGTGTAATGGCGCGTGTGTAGGCACAGGGAGCCGCCTCATTACTCGCCCGCTCCCGGACACCTGGCTCCAGGCCGACGGGCCTCCTTGCACAACTTCACTCGTTAACTGAGGGTTCTTGCATATAAGTTTAGTTCTCTTTCGTCATTTACTCATTTGCATTGTCAAAGATCATAGAAAGAGAGCCCAAAGCGTTAAATTCTTGTTTGATAACTCAACTCATTGGGCGCTGACAGAACATAACATAATGTTCTACCAGTGTAAACTCACCCGCGATCACACTGTGAATGGCCCACTCACAGTGTGGACCGTGTAGTTACCACCTACACCGTGTATCAATGTACAAAAATAGGTATGAAACCGTACACTTGGCAGTTGCTTGGATATAATAAATAAAGTGAACTTCAAAGAGAGCAAACAAAAGACGTATTATTTCGGGGAATAAAAACATTTCTGCGGGAAATCACGCGTAACAAGCGGCTGAAAGGAACATAAATCCGAATAAATTGTTACCTCTACATTTTAGTAAATTGTTCGCATTGTTAGTAGCAGCCACTTTGTGGGTGACATCCGGCCGCCGCGCGCCGCCACGGATGCCCCCCACAACAAAGCATTTTACAACAGAGGAAAGCAACCACCTCTACCTTAATTAATCATAACAGCGTAAATAGTAATTATACATACAATTATAACAATTGAATTGTACGTGTAAGTGTTACATTGAAACAATGAGTTAATCAGCAAAAATCTGAAGACGTCCACTACTGAACATAGGCCTCCCCCACAGAGTGTCATTTGAACGGCTGCACCAAAGAGCACAAACGAAGAGAACAAACAGATGATTCTGATCGATTGCAGTCAGTCGCCGTAGACACATGTCGAGCACGAGAACTCAAGAGATCTACTTCCGCAATGTAATCAGCATTAAGTGTGCCATTTATTTATTCAACGGTTAATTCTACCGTTCCTTTATCAGAGTACCTACTCTGAAATAAAGGAACAGTAGAATTATACCAATTAAGGTAGAAAACCTTTTGTTTGACGTTGATGTTAATTAAATAATAATTAGTATTTACATTTTAGAAGAGATCAAAATGCTGGGCCTTATTTGACTCAACTAAATATAAATAGATAATCCCAGCCAATATACTACAGCCCAAACGATTTTTAGTAGACACTTCTATTTTTAATTAATATTATTATAATTTTTGTGTTTGGTTTTAGCGAGCATCCCAAATCAAGCGCCATCTGGTAATTGGATCAGATCTCAAATCCTTATCTTATCCACGCGCTGATATTCCATTCATCCGTTTGTTCCAAGATCCGGAACTTTGGTAACGAGTTTAGAACTGAAGAGACTTGTAAACAATCGAACCGATCCCGACTTAAATGGATTGAGATTTTGGTGATACAATTGAAAAACACTTGAATTAAATACATATTGTAGAAAAGCTGCTATTTCCTAATGTACTACTGTTATACAAGAAATTTCAATAACGATTTTATTTTTATATTGATGTTTCATAGTACATTCATGCAGCGGCCGATGTCACGTGTTTTATCCAAATATTTAAATTGCTTTATAATTCAGAGTGAGATACAATCAAAAAGTTATATATATCTTTCCACTAGGTGAGACACTGGTCAAATGCTTTGCCAATAAAAAATAAAAAAATAAACTTGATAAGTGCAAAATAAATCCAGCATTTTAGTAACTTGACGGAAGAAAGGCGACGCCGCCAAGGTAAGCCCTGCAAGCGATGGCGTGATGACCTCAACGCCTTTCAAGAGCAGTGCTCTGAGGTTGAGTGGAACCATAATATCTGGAAGGAAATGGGGAAGACCTTTGCCTAGCAGTGGGACAGTATAGGTTAAAAAAATAAATTATGAGTATAACATACTAAGACCATAATGCCTACACCTGGGTCAAAAAGAAGCCGACTCAACTGTAGTGTTTTTCATAACTAGTCTTCATAAAATTAATTTTCGTTCATCTATATTATTCTTCTTAAAATTATTTTTCTTTCTTCTTAAGGCCGCACTGGCAGGGTCACCACGTGAAGGTGTAGGTTCTGGTGGTGAGCTGGGTGGTAGCTCCTATGGTTGATGGTAGGCCATGATGGCAATGAAAGATGGTGTTGCGTGCACAAGTGTATTGTTTGGCTTCTACATGGCGACTACCCTACGATACTCTAACGTATTACTTACTCGTTGCTACGTCGGCTAAACCATGTAGGTCGGGCGTGTTCATACACTACACATCTAAACTTCAGTACAAAAGTAGCGAGAGCCAGCATCCCGAGTAGATCGCGGACAAGGGATACCTTCCACCGCGACCACGGGTACAACAATGACCCAGTTGCAGAGGTTCGTCCCTAAAGTATCTCCTTACCCGACGGCTAATGGACAAGCCAAGTTTTATTACAAAAGTTTGTGTGCCGTGTATCGAACAACAAATAACACGGTATTAGTGCAGTGGATGGACATCGTCAGTAATGTATGTCACTCCAACAAAAACGCTTGGATCTGCGTATAACAATATAATGCAATACAGCGCACCTGACGCCTGGCGATAGACGTATCGGTGTAGTGTGCATTGAACGCCACCCACTGTCTTTGTGTAATAGGTACACGTAGGTACAGTGCAATCTATAATGCTATCGATTGAAGTTATTTCATAAATAAATAGTATATAAAAATAAAAAACCGCACTTTTGTATTTTCTTATGAGATGAGTGATATACAAGCAGACTGCCCACCTGATGGTAAGTGGCCACCACCGCCCATAGACATCTGCAACACCGAGGACATTGCCACGCCATTATATTTAGTAAAACACAAAAACAAAATATTTTTCTTAATACTGTTAACTATATAGTCATAAAAGCTTCGGCTCTAGTTAATCCTTTTTTTGATGAATAATACAAATAGATCCCACACATTACGGCTACATTTCACAAATGGATCGTGTCCCGGCAGAACAAGAATACATTTCGTATTTGCGAGCTAATTCAATGAAGCGACTCTATAGTATATGGAACGAGTTTACTCAAAACTCGGTAACACAATTCCTTAGATACAGCCGCCATTCTCGGCCCCTTTCTGGAACTCTCGCGCTTCCTCAAGCTGTATACGTTTTACATCGAAGTTATATTCGCAGTAAGTTACGTTCATAGAAATATAATAACCAGCAGTCGACACCTGAGGATGTGACGTCACCAATGAAAACGATCCGGCCACTCTCACTCCCCGCTTATTATACACGGTCAAGAGAAAACTCAAAAAATATTGTAACATATTATTATTGTATGTTTGCCTGTCTTTCCTACGAGATGGTGGTAGTGCATGCGCATATTGCACAATGTATCGTAGAACATTGTCGTAGACGTTATGTTCTACAGCGAACGGCGTAGAGCTCTACGACGTAGCTGGATCGGTTCGATAGCACAGTGTATTTCTCAGTTACGCATAAATTAGTAAAATATCCAAGTTTTTTATGACCGAACAAGTTGCTAGCTGCATTGCGGTGCTGGTGCAGTGTGGAGTAGAGCAGGCAGGCACGACTGCAAATAATTTTTTTTATAGGTGCATCACCCACCGTGGTGTGCGGTAGGTAGTATTAGATGCCTGTGGGTTCAATGCATAATCACTTTAGGTTACATCTAGTCGGGAATATGTCTATGGCGTGATTTATATCACGGGCGTCTACAATCAGCGCGTATTGTGTGTATGGCGGCAGTGGGTCGGGTTGGACTCGCCACTAATGTCACAATCATGTTCTGCTCACATTCAATACATAATAGATGTAACAAACACACAATAATTAGAACATAGTACCTATTCGTTACCAAAATAAGTAAGTTAAAAGATAGAAATTTTTAGAGGAGTGTGTGTGTGTGTGTGGAATTGTAGCGGTATCTTCTAGGCAAGCATGTTCCGCCAGGAGTGAACTGTAACTGTAATCAGGTGGATCAATGCAAGTCTATCACAGATAAAAAGGTTAAGACAAAGTTTCCAGAGGCGTACAGTCTGTGTCTTATAGTGATCGTTCATGCCATTCATTTATCATTTTGTGATTGAGCTCAGGTCACGTGGGTGCAGTAATGGACTTTCAAATATTTCGATAATCGAGATGAAAATATTGAAAATAGATATAATTTAATAATTAAGGTAGAGCTTGGTAAGTTTTGATAATTTCACAATGAATTAATATTATCGTCGGTACATCACTTGCGGAGCTCAGTCTTGGTATTAGCCTGATTACAGCTACCGAGTAAAACGGCTAGACATCAAAACGTCAGTGGGCCGAGACAGTGGTATGGCCTATTAAGTGTTTACACACATTTTTAAAATTGCGGCGAGTCAGGCATTGTTTTACGTTTCGTGCGAGTGAAAATTCGCGGGAAAAAGTGACGTGTACGTACACATCGAAAGTTGATGTAAAGGGCTACTCGGATGATATCGTGGCGGTCATGGGTAATGGGTATAGTTACATTAAAATATAAGAAAATTATATGTTGCGTGGTTTACATTCCACCTAATTCTAGCGAGGATAAATATTTATATTTTGGAGAACTAGATACTCAAAATTAGAAGTAGTAATAATAGGCGATTTCCATTTATACTCTTGTAATCAAAACGTTTAATATTCGATTGTATGTTGAGCTCGTGCAAACTGAAACATGCATGACGAGCAAACCGCATCTGGTATAGATGCAGCAAATGCTTTTGCTAAATATTTTAGATCGGTTTTCTTAACAAACTCACCTTTATTATCAGCTGACAGCGCCGAAGCAGACTTCGCTATGTGCTCTTCTCGCATAGCTGTAGATAATATTAGCCCAAGTGATTTGTTCTTAGCAGTCAAAGCACTAATCATATAAATTTTGTAGACTACGCCACCATTGAAATGGACCAGAACAAGCAGGTGGACGCAGCGTATTTCGATTTTAATAAAGCATTTGATCGCGTTCACAATGACGTTTTACTTAATAAATTTTCGGCCAGAGGTTTCACTCCTAAATTACTACATTTTTTTGGAATTATGATAATCTGCACAAACTGCAGATTATGGAAGTTTTCTCTATGATAATAGCTGCAAAAGTAATCTTTATAAATTAGATAAACTACAAAATCAAGGTTTAAGAGTTATTGGAGGGTTTATCAAAACTACTCCAATACATGTCATGGAAAACGAACTGTGTATTCCCCCGTTATATATTCGAAGACGTTATTTGGGTGCTAAATTTTGGTTAAAATGTAAATCTTTTGAAAATAATGTAACTTTGAATATTTTAAAAGACCTAATAAGATTTAAAGACGGCAGATATTTACGCAACAAAAAGAAGCCGTTATTACTTACAGTTCATGAATCACTCGATGGGCTCCGCATCCATACAAGCCAAGAGTTAGAGATGTTTGCTATGTATATATGGGTAAGTAGCTTGGATCTGTCAGAGATTTTAAAGACTAATGTAGATCGGCTCACAGAGGCAAAACACCGTTATGATCCAACGTATATTAAAAATATATGTGAACAATACATCCAAGACGAGTATAGACAATTTTATAAAATATATACAGACGGTTTGAAGAACAGCATGTCAATTGGAGCAGCATTTTTGGACTCAGAATTAGATATTCATATGAAATTTAAAATCAGTGATCAGATCGGCATCATGAACGCTGAACTTATCGCGATCAGTGAAGCATTGGCGTACATTAAATCAGTTAACAGTAACCAATTCGTAATTTTCACTGACTCACGCAGCTCGCTCCAACATTTGGCTCGGTGCACCTCGGCCATCAGAGGCACACAGATAGGGGGAGAGGGACATAGATAGGGTTGTAGCATGGAGTGAACGCAATCAACTAGATTTTAATATATCTAAGTGCAAAGCTATCACTTTTACTCGTTCCCGGTCGCCTCTTTTGCACCCCTACACTATATGTGAAGTTCTTCTCTTTTTTTTTCTTGAGCATGTGACGCGGATTAGGGACCTGGGCCTAAAATTGGATACAGAGCTCACCTTTAATGAGCATAGCATTGACGTGTGTAGTCGGGCTTCTAAGTCTCTTGGTTTTATTACGAGGCAGACATGACAGAAGCACTATAGTAACATTACACTACGCATTTGTAAGAAGTAAATTGGAGTACAATTCGGTTATTTGGGACCCTCACGAAGCAAAGTATAAATTGATGGTAGAGAGTGTACAAAAAAAGTTTGCCCGATTTTTGTACAAAAAGCTATATGGATATTATCCATACCTATAACCGTCCCTATTCGTGGCAGACATGGTGGGTATCGACACTCTAGAGTTGAGGCGCAAGTGTGCAATTCTAGTACACTATTTCCTGCTCCTCAATAATAGGGTTGACGATCCCAGCACCCTGTCGCGATGCGGGTGGCTGGCACCGGACCTGGTGCGGCGCGCGCGTGCCTGGTGCGCTCGGCCACTGATGGCGACTCGGGCGGTGCGCGCGCAAACTGCTCAGTTCGCTCCGACAGCCCAAGCCGCTACTCTGCTCAATGCCTTGATTGCTTGGGATCGAGATATTGATATTTTTTACTCTAAATTTAATTATAATATGAATGTATGTATAGATTTCTTAAGTTAACGTTTTTGTATTTATAAGGCAGTTTTAAATATTGTGTGCCTTGGCATAGCTATAAGCACAATAAGCATTTGAAATAAAATAAAATTAAAATAATACATAGTACTTATAGGTACCGCGCAGGATTTCAGAACGCGGATCACTCGTTCGTTACTGAACGTAACGAGTTCGTATTTTAATGTTTGTGGAAATCGTTTCGACGTGAGCTGAAAGGAAATTAGCCATGTATGCAAAGATCGCGTGTTGAAATCAAGCTCGAAGGATCAAAAAAGTGGGATGCTTGATTACTTTACTAAAAATACTTTCACGTTTTAATCAAAAGGCCCGAATATAACTTCTTCAATTGCGATCGATGTAGCATGGATGCAGCAGAAATTGCGTCTAGTGATTTAGGGTTAGTTTAGAAGTTCCCGTTAAGTTTTGCTATCAATGGGAATTTTTAGAATTTGACAACAATTTCTACGTTAAAATTTTGTACAATGATGCGTTGACTCAAATAAATTTAACAGGTTTAAATAAAATAAAATAATTATGTTTCTGACCCACGAATTATAGTTTGTTGATTCCGTTCGAGCATATTATCCGATGCTAAAAAATTGCTATATTTAAAATGAATCACACTCATAAGAATTTTAATACTAAAAGAGATGCTCTAAATATATTAAAGAATCTGTTGTCACGTATGTAAATTAATTCGTGTGTTCCTCTACGCCACTGCTTATGTTCTCAAAAAACCCTATAAATTAAGAAGACGCTGTTTACATGTGTTTACAGAACGCTTCTTTTTTTATTCAAAAAGCCCCGAGGTGTGTCAGTAGGGCAGGCGCCGAGCACTACACGCGGCGTCCCGTATTTACCCGCTTGACGTGTTTTTCTCCGCGAGAGGAGAATGCCGGAGAGGCTGAGGACGAACATCATCCCTTGTTTACGTTCCAGTGAGGCCTGAGCCGAGCCAAGACATTATTATAACGCTAAAAAATACGAAAATTAACATGTGAGAGAAATGGCTGTTGTTGGTTATACTCTACCCTACTATAGCTACAGTAAAAATTTCTTTTTTCATTGTTGAATTAATTTAACTCCGCTGCGGCTAAATCATTTTACATTTTACACGATGATGTTTATTAGGAACTGCATACTTTTTATCCTGAAAAGTTAACAGTTCCTTTGAAAGACCTGTGGATGGCTAGTTACCAGTGAAACCGCGGGGCGTCTTTGAAAATGGACAAAATCGAGTAATTAACGAAGTAAACATCCTGCACCCGTGTTTGTGTTGACCAGCTCGTCACGTCACTCATTCCATAAAAAAAAAAAAGCTGCGCTACCTAATTACAACAAACGAGTCAAACGGTGTATCTAATAATTTAATTCAGCAAGTCCATAAGTATAAATAATGTACGAGACGCGAGTAAAGCCCTGCGAGTACAGGCTATAAGAGAGTTATAATGAGCAAGTCGCTAACGCGCGCCCCGGGCGAGAATCTCCGCCCCGCGTGCCGCGCCGCCGCCGCGCCCCCGCCCTCCGGGAAGTGGATGTAAAGGAAGCCACTTAGCAGACTCGTCACGTTTTCCTTTTTGTATCCAAATTATAATTCTATAAGATTGGAGGAGACACGGATGTTTACACACACATGCACAGTGGTAGCAAATGCAGCAGAAGGAGCAGTCAGCACCGCGACCCAGTCCGAGACGATAAGACAATGACACCGAGCTATCAACACAGTATTATGCAAGTAAAAAGTTGCTTTCATAACCTAAAAAAGTTATGAAACACTTTTCTTCGTCGTTGAAAGATTAGACCTAAAAAGTTAAAAGTTTTGGCAACTTCTAAAAATACTAACGGGTTGTCACATTCAATATAAAGTAGCTCAAAAGGTTCAACAATAAAGCATTTTTCGAGATATTTTCAAAGTTTTCCTAAAACGTTTGAAACTACCTCCTCTAATTGTGCGTGTGATCCACTCGACACGCCGCCCGCCGTGGAGGACGAAGGTAACGAATTACTTTACTTACAAAATGTGTTTAGCTGAAAGTACCTGCCAGCATAGAGGTGACGTGAAGTAAAGGAATTACTTGGGAAAATATTGCTCCAGTAATTATTATGTTCGTCGGTAGAAATGTACGTGCGTTGCTATGTTGTATTACGCTTTCACTTAATTCTCCATGATTGTATTAAATGTAGCTGTTATTTGAATAGTGTTTAACAAAATCATTTCCCAAAAAAAGGACCAGTGATTGTACACTGATCACCTCTTGCTCGCTTGCAAAACTCGACAGGAATCAAAGCATTTCTAAACAAAAACTTTTAAACAAATCTTACGTTGAACGTGCGACACTAAAAGTTCAGAGCATCCCCGCCTGACCAGAAATGGTGAAATAATTCCTACAAAACATGTGATCCCATATTATATTTTATTGGGTTACGTGATCTTTGGTTCTCCCTCCACTCGTGTGATGTCGCCGCTCAGTCTGCGAGCCGCGAGCCGCAGAGCGCGCAGTGCTCTCTGTCGCAGTTACGGAGATGATACATCACAGAAGCTTTCATGGTAGAATTAATGGAGGCCTTACCTGCATAGCGATTCAGGAGACCTCAGCGCTGAGGCTCAGCGCTGAGGCCTCGATTCAACCAACTTTTATTTGAAAATAGAACGGAAATAGCGTCATCGTTTCTGCAAAAGGCATGAGCTAGGGGAGAGCTTTCCGTTCTATTTTCAAATAAAAGTTGGTTGAATCGAGGCCTCAGTGCTGAGCCTCAGCGCTGAGGTCTCCTGAATCGCTATGCGCTATGCTGACCAACAGTCAAACTTTTGAACAATTCTGGATATTTTTATCGTACAGCTTCTCGCTTACAAAATATTGGACTCAATATTATTGATTTCGATATAAAGTTTTGTGTGAGTTTATGTCAATTTACATCATAATTCCTATTAATTTTATAGTCTGTCGGTTTTCCATGGCACTTATTGTATTATTTTAATTGTACAAAGTTGAGCTACTGCAAGAAGCGTGCAGTCGATCTGGAGATACGTCGAACGAACAATGGTTTATGTTACGACGCGATAAATAACAAAACCGAGCATGTTTCCATTCTGTTTGTTGAAGCCACGAGGAAAGTGCTGGATGGGTTGTGTGCGCGATTGTACCGAGATAATCACTCTACCAGGAAAGTTACGAGTCGACACAAAACAGAGGATCTGTCCACATTGCATGTAGTTGTGGGAACCATCAGCCAGCCAATACCGATAACTCTACCGCCGGATTATGTTAGGTAACGTCTCAATGATCGACCGAGTCGGAGATATCTCGGCCGAGTTTTGCGTTAATCTAATAAAGCTCAGTGAAGCCGCCGAGTGAAAATTGTGAAGCACCCCGTCAGGGAAGTGCGTGAGAACAACAAATGCTGAACTAGCATTACGCAAGTTGTCGAGCGTTGTTTACAACATTACGCCAGTTGTCGAGCGTTGTTTACAACATTAACTTCAACTTCGCAGTAAATTTAATGTAGCATTGCTATTGTGTTACTCTTGACTCTTGAGTTCCACTTTGCCCACTCGAGTGTACTGAAACGAGAGTCTACCTATTCCTTAGTCTTCAATCATATATTTACTAAGTTCCAAACGTGGATAAAATCTAAATCTACCTAATTGAGTAGCCTCTGGCATAATTTCAAACTTTCGCTACGTTTTGGCCAAGTGTGATCGTCTAGATATTTTATACTTTTAGGACCCAATTACGTTGTGTATAATTTACGTTGTGTTGTAATGAAGTAAAAGGAATATTTCAATTTATAGAACGTATAAATCACACGTGTAATAATTTCCATAACAAAATGATACATGTCATAAAAAAAATTAAGATCATATTACATGATATTCGCACAGCACACAATGGAATCACAAAATAGAAAAGTATCTATTTTGTGGAGAATTGAAGATTTAAAATAAACACATCAATTTAAAAGCAATAAGAATATCGATTGCAAGAACGTATAAGTCACACGTGTAATAAGTCTCATAACAAAATGATACGTGTCATTAAAAAATTAAGATTGTAATACGTAATATTCGCACAGCGCGCAATGAAATCACAAAATAGAGAAGTATCTATTTTGTAGAGAAATGAAGTTTTAAAATAAACACATCAATTCAAAAGAAATAAGAATATTGATTGCAAGTAAAATTGAGCATGCAACTTAGCTGAAACTTTAGGAACCAGCCCGTCTGGAGTTCTTTTCTCTCTTCGTGGCCACAACGCACAAACATTTCACTTTTGCACTTTTAGTAAATACAAAGATTATATAAAATATACATGGATATTTATAAATAAAACATTTATCATCGAATCAGCAATCTGCACTCTCAGTTGTACCGCTAACGCCAGCAAGCTAAAAATAATAGAGACGGGACATGGAGGTTAGACCTTTGAAGGCCTATAAATAGGATTCCTAACCAAAAGGATTAAAGCAAGGCTCCCTTCCAGCCTAGCACCTTGCACCATATTATATAACCAACAAAGCCGTCGGGGTTCAACCTAACACACCACGAAAGACACTGACTTGCAAACCTTCATCTTTTCCCGATCTTGATTCATACATCCCACATTTTAGGAATATACATCTCGCTATCATCCCGTTATCTTGTTTAGGACCAGATGGGTCTTCGATTTTGTTTATGTTGAACATTGCTACTCTAATTTGTGACCAATCAATTCCGACAAGACTCGCAAATTTCCCTACAGGAATAGATCAGTCCTTGTGTGATTAAAAGTGTACCTAGTGCATGATCGAATGTCACGCCACGATATAAACCCCTCGATACCGAGTTTCTCAGCTGAAGGCTTATCGACAGAGTGGTTCAACTGGCCTGATCCCTACCGATCTAGCGACCATATTGCCCATCCGTCAAAGTTTAATCCTGACTTGACATTCTGTGTAGACCCACGACCCCTTGGCGCGCGACTTCCCTGCTGATTGAAAGAGTAGTCCAATATGCCCTAATCCCGCAGATCTAGCGGTCATATTGCTCGTCCCTCGGTGAGTAACTAGTGTGTATGTGTGTAACGAATATTATTAATTCTTTCACGGAAGAGAAATACTTTAACAATGTATTTTTCATAAGATTAATTTTAGTAGTTCAAATAAAATGTTGATGCTGAAAAACTCGTGTACTCAACTCCTGGAGGCAGCCGTAATACATGATGTCATTTAGAACAGATGTTTAATAGATGTAGTCATTGTGAAATATTCTCGTACAGATAAATGCATAGTATTATAATGATAATGATTTCCTTCCAGGGAAGTGTAGGCGCGATCACATAATTTGGTGGAAGTATTAGAACTGGTTCCAGTTGTCGAACAAGTCTTCGCAGCATGTAAAGTTATAATTATTTTATTCAAATATAATTATGTATTTGGAAAAGGGGAAAACACCTACAGATCTAGGGTATTAAGTTTTTATGTTGTACAGTTTTATCTCTTCCACGACAAACACATGCATATCACACGCTCCTACGAATTCCCTACAAAATTAAAATGAGTAATAAACCTACCCCCAACTGACCCAAATACAACGAAGAAAAATGCCGCTACTCTGAAAGTTTAAAAGAATAAATCTACCCCTATTAATTATTTACCTAAACATAATATTAAAAGAATACGACAACGGAGTCTAACCGGTGCGCGACGTTTACAGGTGCACAGCTTAGGTATCTGAAAACTTAACAATATAACCAAACCTTGTAAATAGATAATATTATAAACTTATAGCAATAAAATTATATCACTGACGTTAAAGTTATCAACACTGACACTAACACAATCACAAATAAACACTGATTTTAAATATTATTCACTATGTATTTGAAAATTTGCACTTAATTAGTACTATGAAGATTCAAGCTCGCGATAATAGAGTCAAAGATATTCGTCCTCTCGATTTGACCCGTAATTCCCGACTGCCTATAATTTTTCCCTTCAAATTTGAAGCCCTGTCCGTTCCCACCAGAAATCTAAGTACCTGTCACCTCTTCAAAAATCCATTACGTCCAAAATTTACGATGTTTTGCATTTAGAGGGCAAAAACAAACTTGCACTTGAAATCCCGAATTTTTTACTGAAATTTTAATGGTTTCTTACAACAGTAACTCAACTTCAAGAAAAATATAGACAATAGGTGACATCAAGAGATGTTCCCCTTAGATCAATACTATTATCCTGGTCTTTAATGAAATTTGATATTTTATTCGAATGACTCATTTCCGGACTTGTTAAATTTTAACATTTAATTTCCCTTCTCTTATTTATATAAGATATAGTTGATTTTACTTTCATAAAAATTTCACATTTATATCATTAAACATCTACTTCGATGTTTCCCTTTAAAAATGGCGTTAACCATGTTAATCCCATACAAAAAAAATGTACTATTATCCCTTGCAGAGTTGAGTTACTGGTTCTTACAGTAAGCACGCAACCATATGACGGAGCTTTCTAGGGTTGCATGCTTGTGATTTTCGTCTATTATATTTAAATGTTTATGAAAATCAACGAATTAAATATTTGCAATCAAATATATTATGTAAATTGCGTATATAAGTAAGTATAGCTTAAATTTTTGGTGATATTTTATATCAGGTTCCGTAAAACCAAAAGAAACTACATTTTCTCCAGATACTGTTAATTTTGAAACCCCAAAGTTTTATTGAATTTTAATGTAATGTTTTATATTATAATATGTTCTACATTTAAAATACCAAAATACTTTAAAATATGTAATCAGAATAACACAAAGTCACATGTGCAAAATATCAATGAAAACTATATTTAAATCACTATTCTACATCTTATTTTTAATTACTTTTTATTCAATAAAACACCTAGAATTTTTCGTATTTTTATAACGTATTTAAAAATCGCATAAGCCTTGCCAACCCTAATCATTATAACTTAACGTCACACTAAATAACTGTTGTCAACAGTTGAGATAACGCAAGAAATAATATTTCGTAAAATACATCGTTAAGCCAATTCAAATTTTCTAATTTATCGTCGTACTTGAAAACTATAGATTATCGTGTAAAACCAAATAGTCAAACATTTTACACTCGGCCTATATCGAATTTTAAATACATTAAACCTTATTCTTTAGTGGTCAAGGCTCTAAGCCAAGGTCTTGAGCTGCAAGACCGTCTATGATTTCTGAAAGAAGTTCTCACGGCAAAAGCTGAAAGCAGTTCTTTGAAACCCAATAGAATGAAATGGGATAGTAGATACACATTTCTGCTACGTCTGAATGAAACAAAAGACCTCAACCTAATTTTAAATAAATCACACATTTTATGTTTCATGGTATCTAAGTACCAATACCTCTATGTAATGGAACACACGCTATGTACACATAAAGTGCGTTACAGTACCCACTCATGTATATCGGTTTTAATACCATTGCAACACTTAACGGCAGTTATCGATTTGATCGATGAAGCTGTTTACCCTTTTCGTATTAATTATCGTCCAAAAAACTTCGGTATTTGTAAACAGGATTGACTATTAGACTATCTCGGGCCAATTCTAAATTAACGTAATGATATGAAACGGGATCAAGTTGCGAACATTACAAACAACTGAATATTACGCATCTACAAGTTGTCCGTGCCTACCAACTTGGGGCCAATTGCTATAACTTGTGTGTTTACGGCTGCTTACCAGGCCCCAGACTATTATTTCACTACTTTCTTGGTATTCATAAAATTTATGAAAAAGAGGAAAATAGAAATCCGAACGATATTTAGATCGATTGAAAAAGTTACGGTTAATATTATAAACAACATCTGGAGCATCATTTACGATTTTTTTATTTTTCATTGTTCAACACCGCAGCTTCTCCATCAAGCTTAACTGTTTACTTTTAACCCACGCTCTCGTCCAATCACGCGCGAGTCAGTAATGACCAAGAAAACTTATTTTTCAAAAATAGGATCCAGTTGCAAAATACACGACAAAAAACAAATGTTTTTTTGCCAAATTAAAGTAGGTAATCCTTTATTATTATGTAAGAAGCTGGAACGCTTTGTATTCGGTTTAAAAAAAATTAGACATACTGTGTCCATGGAGGCTGCGTTGATGGCATATCATGGCCATGTGTCGTCTCTGCTCAGTTACGGCCTGATATTGTGGGGCAACTCAGTCGACATGAACAGAGTCTTTAAGATACAAAAGAGATGTATTAGGGTAATAAATAAGGCTTGGTTTTTAGATAGCTGTAGACCTCTGTTTAGAAGATGCAATGTACTCCCTTTACCGTCTATGTATATTAAAGAAATTTGTATTTTTACGAAAGAACACCCTGAGTTGTTTAAGAAGCATGGTGAAGTTATGACCCGCCAAAAAAGGACAAAGTTTGCTAACTTATTATATCAACCTCCTGCTCGTAAAGACATATATAAGAAAAACGTATATAACATGTGCACATCCGTTTACAATAACATTCCAAACGACATAAAAATATTAGAAGGTAACAAATTTAAGAAATGTTTGACTGACTGGCTTCAATGCAACTGTTTTTATAGTGTTAAGGATTATAATGAATTCTGTACAAATATTTACCTATAAATTATAAAATTTGTGATTAGTTATTAAATAACATTTGCACGTCTGCTTGCAGACTAAATACATGAGCAAAACTTTTTGTAAGACCTATATTATACATGTATTTTAGCAAATAAACGATTTGATTGATTGATTGATTGATTTTAGTATTTATTTTAAAAAAAGCAAAAAAGCTGCGTTTGTTCACGGAGGTACTGTAGGTATTTTAAATGTTCTGTAACGGTTTACGGTAGTTTACCTATTACAAAGTATGTAAAGTACATTGATTTTTCGTTCAGTATGAGAAGTCGATGTGTCCACCGTTGAGTCTGAACCAGCGAGCACACATGAAGGCCTTAACTCCGTCAGACCGGAAACAGAACATAATTTACAGCAGGCCTTCACTTCAGGCCAACAAGCGGACAAGGAGGACCCACGTCCATCGCTCGCCATCCCACGCACACGTAACTCATCGCTATCTCCGCACACGGACGCACAGCTGGGAGCGGCTGAGAGCTATTGGCTCCGCACACGGACGCACAGCTGGCAGCTATTGGCTCGACCACAACAGGAACCTATCATAAGCATTGTGCAGAGAGAGTTAATACAAAGCGGTCGGCTCGATCGCTGTTGATTACCGCGCGGGAGAGTGAGGGCAGCGAGGAGGGAGGACTGTTAATATGCTCCCATTATAAGACGAACTAACCATTCAAAGCAATGGCTTATTCTCTTACACTGACAGTACCTCCCGTTAATACCCCGACTAACAACTTATTCTAATGACAGCACGCTGTTCCAGAACACCGCCGAGATTTGAAATACGAGAACTTCCCGCAGAGTACCGCCTCGTTGCGTACGTACTACACTCGAGACGGGGGAATTTTCATGAAGCGGTGTTCCATTTCATACGTCTTGTGTTTCCGTTCCCTCGCTGCTTGTACTCATTACACTTACTGCGGGTTAATTATCGCCGCGATCACCGCGCGATGCACCAACCCCCTGCCCCTTTGGGGGAGTTATACATAGTTTCCTGTGCAAGGACCATTTGGTAAAATGTTGTTTACAAAGACAGTTTGGATAATATATTTATTTATTTATTTAATATCTCTTATTGTACGTGTATAAATTAATTATTAATATTAAACAAAGATTTCGGTCAAATATTATGTTCTTCTAAAAGATGTTTATAAGAAAAATTAACTACACAACCTACTTAAGATTTGGGCGCAAGAAACGAAGTTTTTAAAAACTAAAATATAAAATTTATTCTAAAAAATACGTCTACACCGATTTAGAGGTGAAATAATAATGAGGTAAAAAGACAAAGAAAGTTACTGATGCTCAATTGCTCAGACGCAGAGAGGGCTGCGTCTGCACAAAATGCTACATTATTGCATCGTAGGTACTTAATCTAGTACAGAGGGTTGGGGGATATTCATAACTCCTCCATCCCTAAGAGTGAAATTATCGAAACAATCGATTTTAGATTTGTTCCGGTAATTTTGCCCAAATGATACAATTTTCGTGAACCTTTGACAGAAAACATATACGGCAAATATAACTAAACTCATAATCACTAAACTTAAGGTTACATATCCTAAATACGCACTGACATTATAACTTTGCCTGTCGTCGAAAACACTTGCTATCACTTCACTATGTTTGAGCGAGTACGCCATGTATTTTAACTCGTCGAGGGCGATTCCATGCATGTTGAGTGCACGTGCACTTGGTAGCGTGGTGTTCACGCGTAGCTGTTGTAGGGTAATAATCGGAATCGATTCTACGGCATCCATTTCTGTGTAGATATGGTGGCGAATCTGAATTCCGTTAACCTCCAGGTTACAAGGCTCGTTGATGGTGATGAGGTAAGTCCCCAAGACAGTTTGCTTGCTGACTTCCTCGTCGCATTGTTTGGTCAACGTAGTCTTCACTCGTGTAAATAATATCCAGCTGTCACGATTGGCTCGTTGAACCCTGACTTCTTCGAGGTGGATCTGATGCTGTGTGCAGTAAGTAAGGTTATTGTCAAATTTCATCAGCTGTTCCAAACAAGTGGGTTCATGGTACAGAGCTTGGTTATCTGTAGTACACAGGAAACTGTCACCAGCAGAAAGCGAGCGGCACGGTCTGTCGATCGGTAAGTACTTAGTTCCTTTCGCCAGTAGGTAAGGGTAGGTAGGAAAAATGGATAAGGTTTTATTTTCGGAGGGGTAGAAGATTGGTAGGGAATATATTTTATAATAATTATTAGTACAATTATCAGTGAGTGGTATCTTAATCTTAACAGATATATAAAGCTAAAAAACGGTGACAGATGATTTATTGACATGAATGTTTTCGTAAGAAGGAGCCATCGGACGACCTTACAATCTATGAGAGATTTGTGCGGAAAAATCCCGAGGCAAAGAATTAAATATGTCAGCATCAGAAAGTGGTACCAGGAAGAAGTTCCAGATGGGATCTCGGAAACGGTAAGAGATAAAGATAAACTAATTGAACGAAAATGTAGTAAACCTTGGGACGATTCTAAATAAACAATAAAAAAAGGTACCTCTTATACAAAAAATCATATTTTTCATACAAAAACCGAAAAATACTTACTCAGAAAGTCATATATTCCTGTCCTGTCATCCAGTAAGAAACTTTATCCGCTCTCAAATAAGGTCGTTAATCGTATGAAATAAGATGGCCGCATACGGCTAACTTCAGTTTCATGTTTTGACATTTGACGTATATAGCAAAGTTCTCTGTGCATTTGACTAGATAGATATGGCGGCCACAGAGATGGCGGCGGTTTAATTTTTGTTTGTAATAATAAAAACAACATTATTTATGTATGTGAGACAAGTAATAGGGGGAATTCTGTGATGTGAGAATAGAACCAGCCTATTTGTTCCCGTGGGTGTCATTTGCTGTGGGTTCTGACACGTATAGCAACAAGTAAGTCTTATGATAAACGAAATTTACTACTATACAAGATAAGCAAGTAAAAGCAGACTCAAAATATACTGCAGAAATGCATAGACTAGGTACTTATTCTAAGCATTAGCATAAAATGATAACAATACCAGGAACAAATTATGCTCTTCACCCAGAACACACTAAAATTCTATGCTTGTTTATTAGTACCTAAAGTATTAATATCCACCTTGTTTTTTATTAACTCAATGCTACCTTGTCTCATTTTCAGAGTTCCAACCTATAAAAGATCCAAAAAACAAGCGCTCAGTGATGGATGTTAATTATGACAGAGGAAAAACAGGAGTTTGGTTTAGCATCAGGTAAATAATTAGGTCACCTATTACTGTAAACCTTCTTGTTAGCCTATATAATATATTAATTCTGTGGCTGTGTGGTATGCTACTACCACACTATAGATACAGTTTTTATTATTTAATCTTCTAAGCTTATGGGGAAACTGTGAATAATAGCTTAATATAGATTTAGGGTGGGTATTTTCACCAATAGTTGAGGTAAACAAAGCAATTTTATGAAGTAAGTATGTATATATTTATTTGTAGTATGTATAATGGTGTAATTTATGTTATCTTATTTAGAATCAGCAAGTTGAAGTGGCAATGGGCAAGCCACATCACTCGTAGAACTGACAACAGAAGGGAAAAAAGGTGGGCCGCTAACCTGGTGACCATAACCATGGGGAGCCGATGGATGCAGAAAGCAAGCAGTCTCTTAAAGCGGCATTCTTTGGGGGAGGCCTGGTTGTCTTCATGTTGTTGATGATGATACAAATTGGTTTTTATTCAAAGAAAGCATGCAAAATCAAAATGAAACAATTCAATATAATAATAATAGTTATGTAGGTGTATAAAATTATATAATGAGGTGCTACTTATGTCATATAAAGACAGTTTCTCTTTTCTATTGTTATATAAACTATCTTATCAATGTATCAAAGTGTTTTTTTTTGGGTCTTGGTATAGAAGTACTATATATTTATTCTGTGGTATAGGTAAGGTAATTGTGTTAAGTCCAGGTAACAGATACATATATTTCTATCTCTTGGTAGTGTGGTACAAACTCAATGGCGGCTATGAAGTGCATTCCAAGCCATCCACATGCTCCACTCATACTTCTCACCGACTTCAAAGCGGACATTGAGTTTGAATCACACTTTATGTATGTAACCGGTATATTCCCAGTTGCCCGTAAATTGCCCTGAGGTGGTATTTGGGAATAATATGCAGGGTTGCAAGTTGGTAATGTTTTTTAAATAATGCTACTTTGGATCTAGAGTTGCAGTGGAATAGTTAGGAAACTGTGGGTTGGATTCCCACCTGGTACCAACATTTGTGTGATGAAAATAGGTATTTGTCCTCTGTCTGGGTATTATATACTGTTAGTTTATCTGAGTATATCAGTTATCTGGTTCCCATAGTACAAGCTATGCTTAATTCTGGGTTAGATGGTGCTGTGTGTAATGTCCACACATTTATTTATTTTCCTCTTCCTTTTCTTCTGTGTTTTTATTATAATCAAATCCTCCTTTCTAATGGGAATGCCTATGTTCAGCTGTGGACATCTGACTGGTGACATGCCTATTCATAACTTATTGGTAGGTCCTAAAATGAATAATACTACTACTACTATAACACAAACCTCATGAGTAAGGGAGAGAGCTTAGCTCGGTGTTTCCTGTGTGCAGAACTAAAGTTACCAATATGGCTTGTAGAATCATTCCCTACACAAGAGGAATTTAATCCAGGAAAGCATAAAAAGCATAGTAACTACAGTAATCCTTCAGTTTAATAAATTCAAAAATGTACAGTACCTATAACAAATACAACTGTGTAACATTATTATCTTTATCATTTTCAGGTTACAAAAGAAGGGAAAGAGTCAAAAAAACTGCCCAAAACCTAGATTTTTACCACCCTATCTGCCCTTTCAGTCTACCTGTGATCATAAAGCATGTAACTGTGCTGCTGGAACTTAGGAAATGATTCCAATAGTGGTAAAGATCCTAAGAAGAATGTAAATGTAATATCCTGAAGGACTGAAACAGTGTTTGTGAATTAATGTGGTAAAATAATAATTAGAAAATGGTGTCTCAAAGTTTCTTTGGTCCCTTGATTTATTTTTATAACACCGATGTACTATGTTCAAGAGTCCATGAAAGTACTATCACAATATACCAATCATAATAATAGTGTGATCTAAGATTCACAGCGTAGGCAGACCCCCCACTAAGTGGACCGACGACCTGGTGAAAATCGCGGTGAGCCGATGGATGCAGGAGGTGAGCAGCTGCTCAAAGTGGCACTTTCTGGGAGAGGCCTATGTTCAGCAGTGGACGGCTACAGACTGTTGATGATGATGATGGACTATGATGAACCATCAGCTCCTCGCAGTAGGTACTGACCAGATCAATAATTACTATTAGGTACCAGGTTTAAACATAAATTAAGATATGCCTTGCATGAGACCAGTAGGTAAGTACAATCTATGTATGTATTTTTAGCTAACAGGCAATTTACTAATATTATTTCCCTTCATTTGAAACTACCTACATACATTGAAAAAAAAGTAAATAAAACACCATTAACTTTGCTAAGGTTGTATTTGGAACATCTGTGAATAAATGGATTCTATAATTAATTGTTCACCCTGTTGCAACTGAAATCATTTGTTTCATGCAGTCATTGCAGCCTGCTGTAATATCTGGTATCCATACATCTGATCAAGTTCTTGATTACAGCAAAAATAGGGCTGCAAAAGAAAATAATTTAAGGTAAATTTACTATTAATTCCATAAAAGCATTATTATGCATCAACAACCATCAGACATTACAAAATAGCTTTTATTCACTGAATTTTTATACTAATAGTCATTACTACTAACATATTTATTGTTTTGACAGTGTTTGGGCTGTTTTTCGTTTGTACCGGATAAGACCACACTGTATTAGTATCATAAAAAATTACAGTGTCTAATGCATTTTTAGATAAAGCAAAAATCTTTTTAGGTTCCCAAAGAGTAAAATGGACACATAGCTGAGACTGTGCTGTTCGTTTGTCTGTCACCAGGCTGTATTTCATGAACCATGATAGTTAAAACACAGTTTTCACAGATGGTGTATTTCTGTTGCTGCCAATACAACAAATACAACAAACATGATTTTTTTCAACTTGCACTTGCCTGTTTATTTATATTACTTTCGTTTTTTTACATGCTACACTTTACCCACGTACAAACTTCAAATGGTTTTAGGTTGATATTTAACACATTAACATAGATTTAGAATCTAGACCTATGCAATTAAGGTACAAAGCTAAGCAGATGACGAGATGGCAAATAAACAGAATTCGCCTGTGTAACAAATATGGCGTGATTTAAAGGAATTCTTCTATGGAGATAATGTTATAATTATTATACCTATATGTGCATAGATAAATGTGAAGAAAATCACCACATGAACCACAGCTTTCCATGATCTTGCTGCTGGGTGTTTATTTATGTGATTCCTTTTATTAAAATGTACATTTATTGCTTAATATTGTTTATTGTGTTGTTGTTTACAAGATTCACAACAGATATTCAGCACGGAATTTATCACAGAGTACATTGGTAATACGCATTACATCATTTTTTTTTATATGTTGGCTCCTAACATAGTGTATTAAGCCAGTGTCAAGTATTGTATATTTTCATCGAGTTTTAGAATATTTTACGTAGTCAAATCTTAGTCATAGTCATAGTCCAGTCTAAATCATGCTCAAGTAAAGTGGTGGCAACTTTACAAGAAGCTTCTATGGAATTTTGGAAGCAACACGAAAAACCACATTATAACACTTGACCACACTCATGCACGTAATTCCGCACTTAATGCGTAAAACGCCACCAATTTTAAACATCAACACTGGAAAAAGCACAAGTTTTGAGAAATAATACAATGCAATGACGTGAACTTATTCACTTTCCCGCCAAAACTCCATTTTTCTATTTATTTTATTTTGTATTTGTAAAGTAACTTTTTTTTATTTTAATGACCAAAGAGTATGTAACTTTCAGTATTTACCAATGTACTCTGTGGTATGTAACGCTTTTAATGACAATTCTTGCCCCGTGTTCCGATTCACGCTGTAATCGATAATATCAAACTTCTTATTAAGGCCGTATTCCGTTTCATGCTGTAATAATATCGATATAATCACGCTAAATACGCGTATTGAATGGCCGTGAGTGCGACAACGATATCCTTTGACAAACGTCATGACCGACACCATCTTGCGATATCAACGACTGTGATTGGTAGTTTCGGGTCATTGACAGCGCACAAAGTCGTGAGCGTAATATCTGAATCAGAACGAATTATCAACGTGAGCGTTGTGAGCGATTATAGCGATTACAGCGTGAATCGGAATACAGGGTACAAGTTGAGTTGAGGTAGGGATGTGACCTACAGACTATTATTCGCTAAATGTGACCTAAGGGAGGGCAAACCGATTTTTAATATTAAATTAATAAATTTTATTGGACGAAAAAAATCGATTATCCGTAAATCGTTTCATTTTGATAAAAATAATTGTTTTTCAAATTGTTCTTTTTTTGGTGTGCGTAATGGAAAAAAACAAAAACATTAAATTAACTTCATTGCTAAGTCGTCTCCAAGTTGGAGAACCCCAAGGGATCTCAGAAACGGTAACAGATAAAAATAAACTAATGGAACGAAAAAATGTATTCTAAAGCAGTCATAAAAATTAGTACCTTTCATACAAAAACGTGGTTTTTATATAAAGTTGTAATGCACCTATCATTTTTTAACTGAAGCTTATAAGAAAAGAAACTAGATGGCGTTGTACGACTCTAAAACACGCAAGCGTTTTATACCCGAACTACAGTGGTAGAGAAATGAACAAAAATAATAAGCATGAAAAATTTAAACGCTTATAAATCGTAAACGGTAAAAGGTAGGTGGGGGGTGCTCGACTAAAATGTTATAGAGCACCATGGCATGGGGGCTTTCGATGGATTTTAGATGGTCGTCATGAAAATCCAAGATAGCGGCCATTTTGAAAGTTGGTCCGATCCGGCTGATTTTTTGCATCGGGGGGTTTTTGGGGACCCTAATTCGATATTTGAAAAAATATTTTGGATCCCGCCATTTTTAAAGATGGCTGCCATACAAATTTTTTTTTTCATTTTTGGCTCATTGTTTCTCGAAACCTATGGGAAATTTTGAACTTTTTTTTTTAAATTTGTATGAAAGTGGACAATCGAAATTCAAAATATTTCATGAACTGGTCTTCCGACCTTCCATCATCGTGACCATCAACTGCCTGGCTAAACGGTGTGAGATGGGTCATATGCGTTCTCAGGAATGTCATAGCAAACCCTGGGACGATTTTAGAGAAAATAAAAAAAATCCAAAATGGCGGAAAAAAAAATCCGCCATACAAATTTAAACCGGAAATGACGTCGAAACCATGATACTTTAGTATAAAGAGCTCGAACTAATATTGTTTGGAGGCCAAAAGGGAAAAGACCACAAATTTTTTTTTTTCAAAATGGCGGAAATTTAGTCATGGCGGAAAAAAAAAATTCTCCGATCCGGATCAAAATCGATATCTGACGGTCCCCAAGGATGCTGATCAACATTCTAAAATCAAATTTTGACATGCGCCATTTTTCAATAGGGTTGCCATACAAAGGTGATTTTAACGAAATATGAACTTTCCTTTTTTACGCCTCCAATATGAATGTAATAGAAAAGTTGTTTCTGGGGATCGAGTAAAGATGTATAAAGGAACAAAACAGAACACAAATGAAATTGATTTTTTCAAGATGGCGGATGGAGACGTATCGACTTATAGAAAAAGTTATCTGATCCGGATGAAAATCGATATCTAAGACTCCCCCTAGATACTTAGCAAGAATATGGGGAAAAAATTTTGATTCCGCCATTTTGAAAAATTTCATTCATTTTACCGAACTTTTTTATGGATCTCCAATCCGTATGAAAATTGATATCTGAGTGTCCCCAAGGATACTGATTAACATGCTTTAGCTTCTTTTAGACATCCACCGTTTTTCAAAATGGCTGCCATACATATTTTCAAAACCACCAATGCGACGACGAGCGAAGCGAGGAGGAGCTTCGAACTACCTATTGCGACGACGAGCGAAGCGAGGAGGAGCTTCAAACTACCTACCGCGACGACGAGCGAAGCGAGGAGGAGCTTCAAACTACCTACCGCGACGACGAGCGAAGCGAGGAGGAGCTTCAAACTACCTACCGCGACGACGAGCGAAGCGAGGAGGAGCTTCAAACTACCTACCGCGACGACGAGCGAAGCGAGGAGGAGCTTCAAACTACCTACCGCGACGACGAGCGAAGCGAGGAGGAGCTTCAAACTACCTACCGCGACGACGAGCGAAGCGAGGAGGAGCTTCAAACTACCTACCGCGACGACGAGCGTAGCGAGGAGGAGCTTCAAACTACCTATCGCGACGACGAGCGAAGCGAGGAGGAGCTACAAACTACCTATTGCGATGACGAGTGAAGCGAGGAGGAGCTTCAAACTACCTATCGCGACGACGATCAAACTACCCATTGCTACGTTTACAATGTTTTACTAATGCGACGTTTTTTAATTGGCTTTAGCTAATCTAACCTAACTTCAACACCACTAACCTTTTTTTACCTAACAACTGAATATTTTCGGGAACCTGGAATAAAATAGACACTCTTTGAAGAAACATAACAAAATGGCCGCCATGCAAAATTAAAAGGCGCACACTATCGAAACTAATAGAGGCAAGCATAGCGTGTTTGGACTCATGTTACAGAGAACAACGAAGGCTTTCTTACAGTCTTAAAATAATTCAAAGATGGCGGATTCAAAATGGCGCCCGATTTTATAGTAACTCGGATTCGGCTGATATTTTATATTTGGGGGTTTTAAAGGATGCTGATTTCAAATTTTGACCTTTTACTTGACTGACAGCATTTTTCAAGATGGCCGCCATGCAAAGTCAAGCGCATTATCATTTTCTTTGAAAAATACCGCTGTTTTGTACTAATACTTGCAAAATTACAAGTTTAAACTAAAGTATAACATTTTTATAAATACAACAGCCACGAAAACGTCCTCGCGGGCCGCACGCGGCCCGCGCACGGAGCAAAATACTAGTTTCCATTATAAACGTGATCTGGTGTTTCTTAATATAGCTTTTTAAACAAATAAGTTCTTCTATATTTAGCAAGTTCTCTTCATTAGGCAGATATACCAAAGTAGCAGAGTTAGCTATAATTTTTTGATGATACAATAGTTCCGTTGAGTTTATAATTGATTGATGTAAGATAGACACTTTGCTTAATGCTAAGGCCGTTTCTAATTCGCTCAATCTGATGAAAATAGTACGGAAGCTGCTAACAAAGACGTTAAACAAGCCCAGGATATAAGTGGAAAAAACCCAATTACTTTCTCTAGTAGCTAAATCTTTCAACATTATTTCTACCTTTTGTAGGCGGTTATTCAGCATAGCCGCATTTTGATCAATGGTTTCTGTTACATTAATAAAGTTATCGAACATTTTAGAGACCAGCGTAAGCTTTTTCGAAATTATTATTTGGTTCTGACTTAGTTGAGAAGTAAGTTTATCGTATCTTTGAGCATCTTCATGGTCAAGGTTTCCGGTCACGATTTTTATCAAAGAACCTAATGGGTTAATAATACCTCTTTTAAATCGTCGAGGAACAAGTTGATGGTATTTTATAGTAATATCGCGAATGAAGTCTGTGTGTAGTTTGAGATTTTTGAATTCTTCCTGGTAGGGTTTAATCAAGATCTTTAGTTCGTTATAGCTACTAGTTACATAATTCAAATCATTATAAATTCTGTCTAAGTTTATGACCTTTACTATAGTCCAGTGGTCATTCTGAACATAAGGTTGGCCTTCTCTAACTGGAAGTATCCCCGGATTCTCGTCAAGTGACTTCAGATGAAGGGCCAGCGCCGGCATTGCTACCAGCAGTGTACACCACCTGTGGAGGGCGTTTTATGTTTTTAACAGGAACTTTGGTCTGCCTATCTCCTACCTGTATGGGTACTACATTTTTATTGGGTGCACCTAAAACTTTTGCTTTGACGTAACGGGCCTTATCTTTGCTCTTTCTTTTATTAATATCTTTAGCGAATATAGTTTTTCCTTGGGGAAATTCTATTTCACCTTCACCACCTTTCTTGTCTCTGGCTTTCTCTTTTATTGCTATCATCTTTTCTGCTAACTGTCCATATAACACCTTTGTTCTCTTAGCGTGATCTTTAACCAGCTGTTGGGTGTATTGCTTTTCAAAATCTATACTAAATGGGTTACCTGTATCCGTGTGTCCAAAAACTACTTCAAATGGCGTCAGTTCCGTAACAGAATGAATTGTGTGGTTGTAAGCCACTATCGAGTATATCATAACTGAAGCTGCATCGGTGCACTTCTTCTCATATTTGGCAAGTCTATAGATTTCTATTATTGTTGAGTGGAAACGTTCAATAAGACCCATTGAGTTTGGGTTATTGGGGGTACCAATGTGAAGTTCGATTCGGTGTAAGTTCAAGAATTCTCTCATAAGCTCGTTGTTAAATTCTGTACCAGGATCTGAATTGATTTTTCTAGGGATGCCGTAGTACGAGAAATACTTTACTAAGGCTCGTAGTACTTCAGGAGTTGATTTGCTTTGAATTTCTATTGCCTGACCTAATTTGCTAAACGCATCTATGAGTGTTAAGTAGTACCTTCCTTCTATGCTGAATATGTCTATGAAAACTTCTTGAAACGGGGCATCTTGTGTTTGTGTAAGCTGGAGTATAGGTTTGATCGGTTTCCTATCATATTTCATCTTACCACAAGCTTCGCAGGCGTTTATTATTGCTGTTACCGTCTCGTCCATTCTGTCCCAACAATAACTCCTACGAAGTCTAACCAACGTCTCTTTAATGCCACGGTGACATGTCTTGCCCTGATGATATTTTAGTACTATGGCCCTTTGCTCTGTTTCATCCTCGATGTATACTACTCTTTCAGTGCATTCATACAACCTTATCATGTCCTTTTTAAATATTCCGATTACTATGTTACTGAACTGCCTGCGATGCTCATTCTCATCAAAGTATATA
This sequence comes from Ennomos erosarius, assembly GCA_963580505.1. Taxonomy (NCBI): domain Eukaryota; kingdom Metazoa; phylum Arthropoda; class Insecta; order Lepidoptera; family Geometridae; genus Ennomos; species Ennomos erosarius. The sequence continues at coordinate 14,573,708 of OY756989.1, read as the reverse complement.
AAATATTTGATTTTAGGGCTAACATATTCCTTTAAGAAATTTTTCACTAAGTCCGGATTATTTGTCGGCAGAAACACTTCTAAAATCTTTTGTTTCTCACGAGAAATATTCTTAACTTGAGTTTCATTTTTGAGCCAAGAAAAGAACCAAGATCTGGTTTGGCTTGTTATCAATGGCTTCGTGTAAGATTGGTATTCCGTCGGATTCTAAGTCAAATGCAGAGTGAATAGTGGATTCTGAAGGAATCGGGTATTCTGACAATTTATCGGTACTAGCGAGGGACAGCGTGTCTGAGCAGTCAGGGCTACCTGTTACTGTACGGCTTGAATCCGATACTGATATAGTCGAGGAGTTATCGCGTTCCTTTTTATTACCTGTCAGCCTCACAATATCTTCTACTATATCCTGCATTTCTTTTTGAATTTTTGCTTCCTTATCGTCTACGTTGACTATCATTGATTGGTTTTCGCTATCTGACCCGAGAGCATTGACTTTGATTCTAGATAAGGCGTCTGCGTTAGTATTCTGTTTGCCTTTTTTTATATATAATTTCGAAGTCATAGTCTTGCAAGCGTAACCTCCAACGAGTGAGTTTACTACTTGGATCCTTAAGGGAATGGCCATGCCAATGGACGGTGGTCTGTGTATATGAAAAACTTACGGCCGTATAGATATGGCCGAAAGTGTTTCACAGCCCAAATGATTGCGAGAAGTTCTCGTTCAATCGTGCTGTAACGTGACTCTGTATCACTAAGGGTACGACTTGCGTATGCCACTGGTTTGTCGCTACCAATTTGCCCTTGGGACAATACTGCTCCTATGGCTACATTGGATGCATCAGTTGTCAGAATAAAAGGCTTGTCATGGTCAAGGTACTGTAGCAGTGGGGCATGCGTCAGAAGTTCTTTACATTTGTTGAAAGCATCTATGTATTTTGTGTCAATGACGATTTTGTTACGCTTTTTTAAACAAGATGTCAGTGGTTGCGTAATCTTGGCGAAGTCGGGTATGAATCGTCGGTAGTAACCTACCAGTCCCAGGAAGCTTTTGATTTCGGTTGTCGTTTTCGGTATAGGGAAGTCTAGTACGGCCTTGATTTTGTCGTCATTGGGTTTTAACCCGTCTTTTGTAATAACATGTCCCAGATATAGTACTTCCTTACGTAAAAATTCTGATTTATCCAGCTGTACCTTTAAGTTAGTCCGTCTAAGTTGGTCAAAGATCAGTCTTAGTTTTTGAAGGTGCTCTTCTAGACTGGACGAGAAGATTATGACGTCATCTAAATATACCATACAGTGTATTCCTTGTAGTCCTCTCAGTATGTAATCTATGGTACGCTGGAAAGTCGCGAGCGCTGTCTTAAGACCGAATGGCATTCTGAGGAACTCAAAGTGACCATTCTGTGTACTAAACGCTGTCTTTTGTCTGTCTTGTTCTTCTACTTCGATTAGGTGGAACCCGCTTGCTAGATTTATTGTGCTGAAGTAGACACTTTTTCCTAATTTGTCGAATTAGTCATTGATATTTGGTAAAGGGTATTTGTCGTCTATCGTTATGTCATTTAGTCGTCTGTAGTCGATAACCATTCTAAATTTCGCTACTCCGGACGCATCCATTTTTTTGGGTACAAGATGTACTGGTGCGTTCCACGGAGAGTGGGATTCTTGGATGACGTTGTCTTTTAGTAATTTAGCTACCTGTTCGTTTATTTCGTTCGTCTGCATCGGGGCTAGTCTGTATGGTTTTACGTACACCGGGTCCTCGTTCTTTGTCCGTATTTTATGTTTAACTTGGTTCGTAAAAGTCAGAGGTATCTGGTCACAATGGAAAATATCCTTGTATTCCAGACATAAGCTGTAGATTCTTTCTCGTTCTTCGTCATTTGTGTGGTCGAGTCTAAGTTTGTCTAGGTTCTCTTCTAACAAGTTATCTGTCTCTATGTCAGTCACTGAATCTTTGGTCAGGTTTAAGTCACAAGTAGTGTTTTCGAACTTTGTTACTGTCAAAGGTTGTTTTATCGTCAGTGTCATTGGTTTCTCTAAGGCATTTTGGATGACTGTGGAGGCGTATCCGTTAATACAGTTCACTATCGCGCTAGGCATTCGTAAGCCGTCGGTGAACTCTTTGAAGTCAAGTATGGCTTCTCCCGAGTACTGATCAATAGGCAATTTAACTCTCTGTTCTGATCGCGGTGGCAATTCGATGACGTAATTCAAATTGTTGTTGATGATTGGAATACACGCTGTATCTGTTTTTAGCACCTGGTCCTTCAAATCAATTAATGCGCCTAACTGTTGTAGAAGTTGTCATTCCCGATTAACCCATCGTAGCGTGCATCTACGTCATACAGGTAGAATTTATGCCAATTGTCGCTATTAAACGTAGGTAGGAGAGGGATTTCCATCACCTCATCATGTCTACTGGACGCGTGGGTGCTAACCACCTGAAATGGTTCATTCCGAATGAATTCACCATAATGCTGATAGGCTTTACGAGGGCTGATGAACGACCTCATGCTTCCAGTGTCTATCATCATTTTGGCATCTATTTCTTCTAGGTATATATACGGAAGCTTTAAATTTGGATCGCAGTTTAATTCTAAGACTTCTTGTTGGGTCGAGCCGAGGCTACTTCGCGAAAATCCGCAGTCTGTACGTCAGTCTGTTCCATTTCGTCGTCGTTTTCTCCGTTCATGTCGTCACTACTCTGACCATTCATATAATTTACGTCATCAGAATAGTACGCGCCGTTTACGTCATCGTAAGAGTCTTGGTATTCACCTTGGTCATAGTACTGTACGTCACTGTCAAGAGTCAGTTCATTAAGCTTAAAACCTTGTTGTGGTCTAAGAGGTGCGGTTCTCATGATAGATAGATAGATAGATAGATAAACTCTTTATTGAAAACACCATTTTACAGAAAATACAGTAATAAATCTTATAACTAAGTGTCACAATGGGCGGTCTTATCGCTTAAAGCGATCTCTTCCAGACAACCCAAAAGTATAGAGAGATGATGAACAACAACAAGGACGGTGGCTTTCAGTTTACAAAAGTTATACAACGAAAGAATTTAATATACTAATAATATATTACCATAAATAAATAAGTGATATAATAGATGATAAACTATATAATAATTTATATTCATATGTAGTATATATACATTAAAATATATTATATATTTGCTATATACCTATATACATAAAAATAAATACATATTTGGATACGTCACTAAGTTGTAATTGAGGTTTTTGAACTTGCGGTGGCGTATAACCTAGCTGTTGTGGTGGTCTATACCCGAACTGTTGAGGTGGCCTATAGCCGAACTGTTGTGGTGGTCTATATCCAAACTGTTGTGGTGGCTTATAGCCGAACTGCTGTTGTGCCGGTGGCCTATAACCGAACTGTTGTGGTTGAGAGCTATTAAGTTGTGGTCTATACCCGAATTGCGGTGGTCGGTTTTGCCCTTGAAATTGGGGCATCCTAGCTTGCGAACTTTGTGGTATGCCAAAGCTAAATCTAGGCGAGCTGTTTGTTAAGATAGGTCTAAACCCACTTGGTTGTGGTGCTTGTGGTGCACTGCCGAATTTAAATCCTGATGTACCTTGCACATTGGTTGCTAATATTGGCCTTGACATTTGGCCGCCACCCTGGAGCCGGTTGCGTGTATGATACTGTTCTATGAAGTTAACCTCTTCTAGCACGACACTTAAAGCTGCTTCTAAGGTAGCAGGGGCCTTGAGCCTTACTATACGTACCATATTCTCTGGGAGGTTGTAGAAAAATACATTCAGAGCCACGTTATTATACATTGTTACTTTAGCGCGTTTCATCTCGATGTCGTTAATAAGATTCACCTTTGAGATCAATAGTGACCGAACACTTTGAATTCTATTGCAAAATTCCAAATAACTTTCGCCGCTTTTTATTTTTAAATTTTCTAATTCTATACTGATACACGCTTTGCTACGCGGATCTCCAAAATGTTGTTCTAATAGCGCTTTTAATGCAGACCAATTGGCAATATCGTCTCTTTCAGATAGAAGAGCAGCTGCGTTCTCTGTAAGCCTACTTGTTATAGCGTGGTAGACATATAGATTCTGTTCTTCGTTAGTACAACTGCTAAATCGTTCAATTACATATTCACATTTCTTTAAGTATAAATTTAGCTGCCTTTTGTCACCATTAAATACTGGGACAAGCCTTAAAATTTCACCCGGTATCGAAACCGACGGGACTGGCGCGGGGGCAGAGACAGAGGCAGGGACGCCGCCGTCGATCGACATTGTACGGCAATCAAAATTCAGAGAACACAACGAAACTCACGATTTTAAAATCCTAAACTTAATCCTAAACACACACACACAAAAATAACACAGTAAAATACACACAATATAAAACAGTAAAATACACAGTAAAAGTCAGATATACGGAAATCAGTTTAAGTATAAAAGATTGCACTATTAAATTATTATACGACTAATATAGTCATCTTTTAACTTTACTTAATAATGGACACAACATAAGTTATTATATTCTACACAGTTGCATAACTTTATCATAAAGTTCTATTTTTAGAACAATGGTTAGTTCTTAGTAAAACTGCATACAAAGAATTCCGTACGTTATAATGAGCTTTTTAATGAGTTTCGATCTCAATAATAACACACCAGTATAACACCAATGAAATATATATAATACAGGAGGATTAGGGAACAAAGGAATGGCGAAAAGTTTGACTTACCAACCGATGACCACCACAGCTTTCTTTTGACCCGATCTATGAGTTATTTATTTGGTTCGTTTGGATTTAGCTCTATTAGCGCGCTCTCGGTAGAGTTTTCCAGCAAATTTGGACGCCGAAAAACGCGAAACACGCGGTAACTTTCGAGTAAAATCCGCCCCGGCTGCGCCACTTAAGATTTGGGCGCAAAAAAAGAAGTTTTTAAAAACTGAAATATAAAATTTATTCTAAAAAATACGTCTACACCGATTTAGAGGTGAAATAATAATGAGGTAAAAAGACAAAGAAAGTTACCGATGCTCAATTGCTCAGACGCAGAGAGGGCTGCGTGTGCACAAAATGCTACATTATTGCATCGTAGGTACTTAATCTAGTACAGAGGGTTGGGGGATATTCATAACTACCTAAACTACAATAAAAATTATTAAAAAAAAACATATTTACAACTAAAAACTAAGTGTAATCAAAAAGACCTTTGGTGGAGGGGAGAGTGCCCAGAATGCTGGCTGCATTGCCACGTTGCATAGCAATGCTTACTTTCTCAGAAAATAAAGAGCCAGCCCTCTGGTCACCAGTCGCCTCCACCAAAAGCTTTGCCAAGTCCCTATAAATGTCGAGTGCACCTGGCCCCCACGGTCCCATTGTTTCAACCCCAAACGGCACAAACATATAACCTTTGTCGAGGTGTCCATGTTTGCGCTGTTTGAGTTTTTCAGCTTTAGTAGCAGCGCTGCCAGCGTCATTTTTTGTTTCAGGAAGATGCGACGGCGCCATGGTATCAACACAAGTTGCGTCCCATACCAAAGGCCGTCCCGTCTTCCAAGGTATTAGAGTCATTCCGTCGGGCTTCTTGCTGTCATCGCGCACAAGCCCGTTAGGTTCGAGGACGGACGGTACGCCGGCACTGACAAAGGCCCGACGAATGATGTCGTTCAAGCTGGCGTGTCTCGGGATACGTCCAGCGCTCCTGCTACATGCTAAACCGTGGTGGCCAAGGCAATCGACCATATCACCACAATGGCATAGGTGCCACCTGGCAAGCAGCTCCTAATCGCAAGGATACGGCTAAACGGAATGTGTTATTATCCAAAAGGTTCCCTATATTATTTGATGGCAAAGCTTGTAACCAAAGGCCCGACTCCCATCGCGATACAGCAAGAAGACGGGCACGCTCTTTGGAACTAGCAGACGTATCGAGCAAAGATTTGCGCTGTATCTCACAGAGCGGCCCATCCCATTGCCTCTGCGAAAGGGGAGCCTTAGGTAAAGGCTGGCTTGGACAGGCTGCTTTCCATGAATTGACGGCCTCAGCCACGTAAGCTATGTCAAAGTGAGCCAAACTGGGTGATAAAATAGAATTTACTAGTTTTTTGGTACTATGGACTGAGGACAGGAAAGCAGGCAATGAAACACTATAAATTTTGATTGGAAGGGTCGCCTGGCACCATGTACGGTCATCAAAAGGAGTGTTTAGAATGGCGGTGAGTGTATCCCTTAAGATGTTGTCAAGCTGTTGTAAAAGTATAGGTTGATTCAAAAGTTGACAACATCTTAAAGCATACATAAATTTTGGTACAAAAAGGCAGTAGCGAATAATGAAATAAGCCATATGAATATTAATTTTTAAAAGTCGAAATAGAACGAAAATTTTGAATTGTACGTGTTATATTATGTACGAACTATATTTATTTTACGCCTTTTAATATTTTAGAAAGTAAACGTCATATAGGTAGAGCACATTTTCTACGTCATCTTTGGCACGGTTCACGAGCTTACGGCAAAAGTAATAACATGTTCTTACATTTTTTTGACGGGCCCGATAGCTCAGTTGGTAGTAGCCCTGCCTTCTGAACTGAGGGCTGTGGGTTCGATTCCTACCCAGGACAAATATTTGTGTGATGAACATAGATGTTTGTTCTGCGTCTGGGTGTTATATTGTATTCTATGTATGTATTTACATAACAAAAAAGTATATAAGTATTATATCAGTTATATGGTTCCCATAGTACAAGCTTTGCTTAGTTTGGGGCTAGATGGCGCTGTGTGAAATGTCCATTATTATTATTATTATTATTATTTTTTTTTTCATACCTGTATCAATTTCGATAGTATTAGCAATTTATATGACAAATTATATTATAACCGATTCAGCCATTTAGGTGTACAAGCCATACAAACAAACAAATTTTACACTTTTATATAGCTTCCAGTAAACACTAGCAGAGAGTATGAGAATGTACCCCCATGTATAGGCGAGGAGCTCCCGGTCCTGAGCATCGTCACAAGAATGAGTAACGGGCTTAGTTCTGGAGCTACATAGTGTAGCATTATATATCTATTATATATCTGTGGTTCTGGTGTGCGAGCGGAGCGGAGCGACTGCGGTTATTGAGCGGAGCTCCACATTGCTGTCGATCAAGCACCGGTATTGGGAAAGGGTTCCTGGCAACACGACAGGCTCGATAGCTCAGTTGGTAGTATCCCTGCCTTCTGAACTGAGGGCTGGGGGTTCGATTCCTACCCGGGACAAACATTTGTGTGATAGACATTTGTTCTGCGTCTGGGTGTTATATTGCATTCTATGTATGTATTTACAAACAAAAAAGTATATAAGTATTGAATCAGTTATCTGGTTCCCATAGTACAAGCTATGCTTAGATTGGGACTAGATGGCGCGGTGTGAAATGTCTACACATATTTATATTTATTTATAACAACATACAGCATATAATTATTAAGCAATTATTAAGCAATTATTAAGCATATAAGAAACCACCTATTATAAATTTGCACACCAGATAATTGGTAGATTAGGATAATCATCATCATAATTATTATAAGAACTAAATGTACCCTTTTTATGCAAATAAATGATTTGATTTGATTTGATTTGAGTACCTAAAACTGATTGAGCACCGAGCAATATTATAGGTAGTTGTAGAAACGGGTCATTCCAGCTCCAGTGCCGGTGTATGTACCTGATGAAGGGAGCAAGTGGGCGTAGCGCGTTGTGTGCGGTTTTGTTTCGCAATAACTCCCGAGCCGAGGGTCCCGAGGCTGACTCCCAGCGATCCCGAAACTAATGTACCACGCACGGTGCGGTGACGGATTGCTTCAATATTCTGGCAAATAGAGTACAGAAATTAGAAACTCCCTTCAAATTTTCTAAGATGCTGAGTTTATGTGAGTAGTATGTAACGTCACTGTCAGACATCATACAGGAATTTTTGTAGCAAAAGTTAAGAGGCTTCACCCATTGCACTCATAGTACAAGCTTTGCTTCGTTTGGGGCTATATGGCGCTGTGTGAAATGTCCACACATATTTATTTATTAATTCCTAAACCTAAATTAATTACTGCTGGTAAAATATATAACGGGACGACATGAAAAAGATTCTACTTTACGAGTAAAGGAAAGTAGAATGAAAAAACAGTAATCTGAGTAATGTGTAGTTTTTTGTAAATAATCTCTTTACTTTGAGGGTCAGGCTGCCAACTACCTCTAATAGTAAAACACATGAGATGAACACAAAAAGCCAATTTATCTATTAATTTAATTTAGGGCTGCGTTCTCTATATTCGAGTAAAGTTCCGAGTTGGCTAGCCACCACGTAATGTCACTTGTAACTGCAGTAACGAATTTCAGAATGTCCGAGTAGCGCTAGCCGACCCGTAAACCAGGCTGCTACTTACAGGACACATCAGCTGCCGATTATAGAAATAGAATAGAAATAGAAATCATTTATTCAACACCAAATCAATTAAATACAACAAATTTGCAAAACAATTATTATAACTTGACATCAGTGTTGAATGGGCGTCGGCTCAGCATATTGCTGAATGTCAGGAACATCCAGCGCTGGTTTTCAGCCTAGACCCAGAGAGTGGCGGAGCGAGTGTACTATTCAACGAGAAATGTTACATTTTTAATTATATTGTACACCTTTATAATAATGATTAGAATAAAGATATAAATAATACTGCATAAGAAAACTAAATATAAGTTAAATTACACATATAAATAAATAACATAATATATATAATTATATATATACATATTTACTTACATAAATGTTAAATACTGTATTACATATTTCATATAAATATATAGGTATCCAATAAATATAATAGTAAAATATAAGTCATATTACTGACATAGTCATTAAATAAGTGAAGAGACAAAAAAAAAACACATCATGGTATCAATATAATTATTAAGACGATTTTTAGGTATTTAAAAGCTTCTTATCCCAAGGAATGTTACACATACGGCACTCGTAGGCTTATTAATTCTTCATCTACATACCTATTCGATTTAGGGCTAAGTGAGACCAATTATGTTTATGTAATTAATTAAGTAGGTACGTGAGAATAACAGTAATAATAATATTATGACATGGTGGTTCTGGAATATTAGGAAAGGATACTGAAAAAGAATAAGTAATATCACAAGAACGACATGTCTACATTAAGATCTGCATGTTTTATTTGCTCAACAATCAGGTACCTTTTTAGTTGTTGTCTAAAGCTATTTAAAGTTTTCAATTGCCGAAGCGGGGGTGGTATATTGTTCCAACACCTAGTTGCTGCATATCGGAAACAGCCTTTGAATGCCGTCGTGCGGTGCCGGGGAATAGACAACTGCAACGAGCCATGCCTACGAGCGCATCCTCTATTTGCGGCAATTCAATTAATCTTGCTATACAAGTACGAAGGTTCTTTATAATTGACAACATCGAACAGAAGACATGCCAAGTGAAGTTTGCGGCGAGATTTCATTTTTAGCGAGTAATGCTTATTTAGAAAAGGTGGTATTGAGAAACAATATCTGGCGCACGCATTCTGCACTCGCTGTATCAAACGCTCAGTTCGTGATAGCAGTCGAGGCCCATAGACTGTGTCAGCATAGTTTAATTTGGACAGAATTAGAGATTCGACCAGTTGTATGCGAAGTTCTTCACTGAGGTATGGCCTTAACTTATACAGCGTTTATATTATTACAGCGATTAGTACGGTTAACCGACGGCTATAGCAAAACTTGTTGCAAGCTCGCATGTGTTTGTAATTTATTATTATAGTTTGCATGCCACAAATACTGAGATCTACGGAACTGTAAACTACCAACCCTGTTGATTACGCTACTGCTATAAAAACATCGACTATTCCTGTTTCTATTTCGAGATCAGATAGTTATGAATATAGAAATCATTGTATTTAATTAGTTAAACAGTCCGCTCAGAACCGTGGAAAGCCGATGGATACTGGAGGCTAGCAGCCGCTCAAAGTGGTGCTCTTTTGAGGAGGCCCATGTTGAGCAGTGAACGTCTTCAGGCTGATGATTATGATGATGATGACTACTAAAAAGTTTTTGTTCAATTATAATATGTTAAATACTTATATAATATTATGATATTTTTGTTTTGTGTTGTTTTAGTTATTATTATTATTGCGTCAAGATAAAACCATATTTCAGATACCTATAGGTATTACTTATTACATTTCTCGTTGAACTAAACAATGTAATCTAAATTCGTATTACATTCCTCATTACGTTAATTTAATTAGTTGATACCCTTTTTTGTAAAGGTAAATCCTTACCTACTTACTGTTTTTAGGTAGGGAATAAATACTCTTTGAAGGGCATCTACCGCACCTCAGCATATAGCTGGCACATAAACATGGCAAAAAAAATAAAAAACGAACCCAAAATGGCGTCACTGACAGCAGTCAGGGTGACTATTGAATGAACGAAATGAACAGTTGACGTTGCTACAGATCATCCTAAATTTTTACCCACTGAGTAGCTGATCGAAACTCTGTTTTCGTTCGTGAAACTGGGAAGAACTACTCGACGCCTTTACGTCCCGATCAGTATTACGCACTGGGCAGCCAACTCGGAACTTTACTCGGATATAGAGAACGAAGGCCTAACTCTACTTAATTTATTTAATTAACAGCTTCGGCTAGATTGTAATTTTGTATGCCGTTGCGGCTGATCGCAGTATGGACTTATTATTTTGTTCTAACATCTGTTATTATGACCTGTGTATCACAAAATACACAAACCCACAAAGCCAGAAAACAAAAATTCAATCAATGTGTATTGCCAGTGATGACTTTTGGAACTGAGACGTGGTCTCTAACTGTACCGATGACCTGGTGAAAGCCGCGAGGAGCCGGTGGATGCAGGAGGCGAGCAGCCGCTCTAAGTGGCGCTCCCTGGGGGAGGCTTTTGTTCAGCAGTGGACGTCTTCAGGCTGTTAATGATGATGATGATGATGATCACAAAATAAATGATTGGATTTGATTTGAAAGCTTTGATTGAGTTCAATGTTAGGTCACCAAAACTTATTGAATCAGAATCAAAACTACGAACATTTTCCTTGATTGCCGATATGATAATAATATTGTACAGACGCGATATCCGATACGCCGCCGGATTTGTGATTATTCAAAATGTTCCCTTTTCCGCTCAATGTCTAATAAAAAAATCCTCGCGAGCAGAATCGGATACGAGCAGTAATCGTAATGAGCAGCTTTCACAACCGCACTCCGATATATTTAAATAGCGGCTCTCCTGTGGCGAGAACGGGGCGCTTAATACAATTTTATCTCTAAAAAATATATTTTAAGTATACTTAGGCCTTCGTTCTCTATATTCGAGTAAAGTTCCGAGTTGGGTAGCCACCACGTAATGTCACTTGTAAGTGCAGTAACGAATTTAAGAATGTCCGAGTTGCGCTAGCCGACCCGTAAACCAGGCTGCTACTTACAGGACACAAACATGCACCATCGTAGACTGCGTCATCGCTTTCCATCAGGTGAGACAGTAGTCAAATGCTTTGCCTATAAAGAATAAAAAAAAAAAATCTGCTGCCGATTAGTACAGTTAACCGACGGCTATAGTAAAACTTGTTGCAAGCTCGCATGTATTTGTAATTTATTATTATAGTTTGTATGCCACAAATACTGAGAGATCTACGGGACTAAAAAGTACCAACCCTGTTGATTACGCTACTGCTATAAAAACATCGACTATTCGTTTCTATTTCGAGATCCGATACTAATGAATATAGAAATCATTGTATTTAATTACTAAAACAGTCCGCTCAGAACCGTGGGAAGCCAATGGATACTGGAAGCTAGCAGCCGCTCAAAGTGGTGCTCTTTGGAGGAGGCCTATGTTCAGCAGTGGACGTCTTCAGGCTGATGAGTATGATGATGATGACTACTATAATATGTTTAAATACTTATATAATATTATGATAGTTTTGTTTTGTGTTGTTTTAATTTTTATTATTGCGTCAAGATAAATCCATATTTCAGGTACCTATAGGTATGTAATCTAAATTCGCACCACATTCCTCATTACATTAATTTAATTAGTTGATACCCTTTTTTTAAAAGGTAAATCCTTACCTATTTACTGTTTTTAGGTAGGGAATAAATACTCTTTGAAGGGCATCTACCGCACCGCAGCATATAGCTGGCACATAAACATGTAAAAAAAAATTAAAAAACGAACCCAAAATGGTGTCACTGACAGCAGTCAGGGTGACTATTGAACGAACGAAATGAACAGTTGACGTTGCTACAGATCACTCTAAATGTTTACTCACTGAGTAGCTGATCGAAACTCTGTTTACGTTCGTGAAACTGAGAAGAACTGCTCGACGCCTTTACGTCCCGATCAGTATTACTCACTGGCCAGCTAACTCGGAACTTTACTCGGATATAGAGAACGAAGGCCTTATAATTATATTTTTTCTATAGAATTAAATTGCAACGTCGTACAAGATGTCAAATAAATAAAGAGCTTTATCTCTTTAATGTATTTCTTTCATGACATATTCAATTCATATACTTTCATGTATTGATGGTTCTTATTCCTCTTCAATTATTTTCCAACATAACTAATAAACGAAGTGCTTATTAGAAATGTTATACAAAAGCTATTTATTTTGATCGTAGACGTGACCCTAAACAAACCAATCATAATATTCATTATTTACGGTCGTCCCAATTGACTGTGCTGGTTTCAGTTGTGTGCAAAATAACTATATCGTGGAATATGTTTGGATTATATACGAGCATGGGCCAGCATCGAGCGCTGCAGTATTGCAAATAAGGCTTTCAATCTCGCTACATTTTCGAGTCCCGGGAAAATTTTTCGAGACTCGACCCGGTCTCGAAATTCCCGCGAAAAATGAGACTTTCGAGACTACGTCAAAAGTAGGTTTGAACTAGTTTAGGCAGTATTTACAAGCTAATCAAACTGTTAAAAACTCAAATACAAGCAAAAATAACAACTATTTGCGAAATTTATCTGCTAGCGAACACATCGCAGCTATTTTTTTTTCACATTTACGAAGAAATGTATTCACTTCAACAGCCAGAAGACGTTCACTGCTGAACATAGGCCTCCCCCATAAAACGTCACATTCCACGCTTATCATTGGATTTGCCATAATCACCGCGCTTGGTAATCACAGAAGATTTTAATGCACCAAGGATCCTCTTTAGTAGGAAATCATCAAGTCTATAGAATGCCAAAATGCTTGAAAAGGTTTAGCATATTCCCCCGTCCTATCAACAATATTGCAACAATAACTTTGAATTTAATATAAGTTCAAAATGATAAAGTTCAATACCAATACTAAGTCTTATGTACTTATAGCAAAAACACGAATTAATAAAATTTTCTAGATGAAAAAAATTATAAAGTTACCTCCAAAACGTACAAATAAACAATGAATACTTTAAATACGGTCATGAAACTTTGAGTAGTAGTTGAACTAAATATAATGGAGGTCTTATGTATAATGGATTTTAAAATACCTATTATTTTTACTGTAGTAATATGTTACTTACTGTAAAATTATCACGCGTTGGAACTACCAACCCTGCCGCTCAGCCCCCCGACTTTGGCATAGTACTAAAAATTATTGATTGTTCTGTTGCTTTGGCTTGGATTTGCCCTGGCCTACCACACGCCCCTAATAGGTCTCTTAAAATGAAAGAAAAGTTTCCTAAATCATTATTTCGTCAGATATACCCTTGCGATTATTATGTGCCACAAAACTAGCTTGCAGTTTGTAGCTTGCTTATTCTCAGTTGAAATCCATGGTGGAAGACTGGTGTCGAACCCCTTTCAAAATTATTATTTTTAAGCAGCTGCTCTATGGAGGAGGCCTATATCCAGCAGTGGACGTTTCCAGGCTGATGATGATGATAATCAGACCTTAGGTTATTATGCCTGTAATCAAGACCCTCAGATGACTCTTTGAATGTTGAATATGTATGAAAACTCAGACTAAAAACCATGCTAGAAACCTATGTTGTGAAGACCGATGCTATTTTTCAAAAAGGCTATTTGTAGTTTCTATAGATTATTAACCTGAATAAAAAATACCCGTGGTTTAGTACATTTTTGAATAGTTTGACTCAAGTCTCAAAAGTCTCGTTATTCCCGAGACTGAAGGTAGGAGTCTCGAGTCTCGAAAATACGAAAAAACCGTCGAGACTCTCGAAATTTTTGAGACCGAGACTCCCGGGATGAAAGCCTTAATTGCAAACCTAATTCTCAGTAATTTTGTGGAATGGCAAATAGCAAGCCAGTGTTGCGAAGAGTAATTATAGCAGTAATGGTCGCGGATCAGACTCGAACATCGCGCCGCGCCGTGCCTCTTTCACATTTACATAAACAGTAAGGTCTGCGATCCGATCTCTCTGAGCGACACAACAACAAGGGTTTCAAACACGAACAGATGGGAAGACACGCAGAGACAACAGTGACATAGTTACGTAAAGACAAGCCTTTTTCTTAGGGTTCCATACACAAAGGGTATTCTAACCCAATTACTAAGGCTCACTGTCCGTCTGTAACCAGGCTGTATCTCATGAACCGTGATAGTCGAACAGTTGTAATTTTCACAGATTGTATTAATGTTGCCGCTATAACAAAAAGTACTAAAAAAATTAATATAATAAATATTTAAGGGGGCTCCCATACAACAAACGTGTTGTCATTTTTATAGCCTCAACCCTTCGTGAGCGAGTCTGACTAGCACTTAGCCGGTTATTAAATATAAGTAAACGAATAAAACAGGCAAACTATTAGTATTCCATCTTGCAGTGTTACATGTCTACTCGCGAGTCACGCTCGATCTACAACTGGCCGCGACCGGAAGCGCAGTCACTAGAGAGTCTCTCGCTGGTGATAAAAAGTTCCATTCGTATCCGTAAGTATGACGAATGTGGAGAGGAAACGCTCCGCGTGAGGGGAATGCTAACGACGTGTGAAGGGTCGCGTCTCCTCCCCTCCCTCCCCTCGCCCTGTGAATCAAGCGACGTCTTTTCAAAGTGGCGCCGACTGAGACTTAGTATCATATTTAGTCATCTGTGGCATGTGAGCCTAATGACTGATGGAGACGTAATGCGCACATTCTAAACATCTCGCCGCTATAAAGAACTATTAAATTTACAATCCGCTACAAACTCCAGTATCTACGTTGTCTTGCAAGTTGTTTTGAGTTTTCAGACATTATCGATATCTTTTATATAAAAGATATGACAAATATCTTTAAATATTAAAGACATTGACGATTCATGTAGATATATTACAACTTCGTGATATTGAAAAATTGAGAGATCCCGCGGGATACCAGGTGAACTGTGAACGAACCCGTGAGGCACTCCCTAGTTTAAAATACTAATTAGATACTCCGCGATCATCAAGCGTCGAAGCATTGTTTCATGGGAATAGGTATTTGTGTGGTAGCATTCAGCTACAGAATACTAGAGTACGAAACAAGCGCTGCGAGGTTTGAACGAGCGCTGAGTGCCGCTATTGAATTGAACTGTCAGCGGAGCTAATGGAATGGCTTCTATTTAAAAAAGCGCATTTTATTTGTATTGCTCAATTCAACCACTAACGTTATGTTAACATTACATTCATGAAACAACTGTTCAACAAGTGTTTAAGGCGCTAAGTTAAGTGGTAAGACGGTAAAACTTAAAATAAGTAAAATTCGTAGCACGTTTCTAAATCGTAGTAAATGCTATAGATTTTTGTAGCGCCAAGCGTAGCTTCGTAGCAATTTACCACGTGACATACTACAAGCCGTTAACCAACATTGTTTTCAATACAATGTATCGTCAGAAGCTATAAACATTATATTTTATTTCTGAGTACAAAGAAACCGCGCGAAGAATATGTGAAAACCGCGTTCTCTTCACCGCAGAGACCGTCTTTTTGTTATTTATTTGAAAGTAAACTGCACTTCGTTAGTAATATAATCAGCAGCATAGGCAGACCCCCACTAGGTGGACCGACGATCTGTGAAAGCCGTGGGGAGCCGATGGATGCAGGAGGCAAGCAGCCGCTCAAAGTGGCATTCCCTGGGTGGGGCCTATTTGCAGCAGTGGGGCATATTCAGGCTGTTCATGAAAATGAGTATTCTAAGAGGAAAAATAGTCTCCGTGTTGTTTTACTTTAATATAAAATGCAAAAGATGTACATTTTACTTTCATAATATGACCCAGGTGGGAAGCTGTAGTTGAATAGTGTATGTGTCACCACGCCACGCCACGCCACACCTGCCCCCATTATTTAATGCACATGACTCGTAGATTTAGAACCGCGGAATGCCGGAAACAATACAATATGCATTAAACCGACACGCGCACGCTTCCGGCGAGATATACTGCTCGCCGTGTCTCACTATATACCTAGATGACACTACACGTATTTAAAGAAACATGTTTTTGGAGATTTAAAATTTTACTTGGGATCAGTCAGATAAAATGATAACATAATACATTAAGTTTCATTCTTTTTTTAATACAAAAAAGAAAAATGCAATCGAAAAAAAAGAAAAAGAACAAGAAACAAAAGAACAACCAAAAATAACGAAACAAAATGAAAAACAAACAAAAAAAATGAAAAAGAAAGAAAAAGAAAAAAATAAAAAAATAAAAAAAAAGGATTGAAGAGAATTAAAAAATATGCAAACGAGCTTATGGCCTACCTGATGGGAAATGGTCACCGCAGCTTACGTATAAGTGTCACTAACCCATAGCTGACCCTATAGAACTATTAGTGTATTTTGATGACAAAAAAATTATTTGTAAACGTTAATTTTTTTTGTCTCTAGCATAGCTGACTGATGGTACTGTTTCGAATTTATGTGATAACCACACAGCTGAGGAAGACAAGTTTTTGTGTAGAAACAACAGCATGACATGAGTCACTGTTATTCAAAGTATAGTGAACACGGCGAATAGTGCAAACATATCGGAGCCATCGGCGGAGCGCGGTTATATAATGAGCAGCTCCACCGCACCATTTATCCATGATTATTTGCCGAGCATTATCCATTCAAAGCTATCATAGTGTGGAAATCATAGCACGACAAGTTAACAATTTCAATTATATTTTTCAATATATTTTCACCATACACACAGAGAGGAACAATAGCCAAGCATCTTATACCATAATATTATTTAGTGTTATATCGTTTTTATTTTATGCCTACTTTGTTTACCTACTCACATTATTTTATATTCTTCTTTGTCTCTACCATAACGTAATTAAAACTGTACCTATATCTATAATAATAAGGCTAGTTATGTGTCAACTTCTCGGGGAGGGCACTGTACGCTGAAACACAAACGATGAGTCTGTTCGGCAGCAGATACCCAACAAAAATTGTAAGTTTATA
Organism: Ennomos erosarius; assembly: GCA_963580505.1. Taxonomy (NCBI): domain Eukaryota; kingdom Metazoa; phylum Arthropoda; class Insecta; order Lepidoptera; family Geometridae; genus Ennomos; species Ennomos erosarius. The sequence continues at coordinate 14,556,241 of OY756989.1, read as the reverse complement.
TCTTTTGGCCTTAGGCCTATTAAGCGGAGCACTGTATCTTTTTGAAATAAAGACTTTATTATAACACTCTGAGACCTAGATCCTTTTCTAAGAGGAGATTCAAAATGTTTCTCTTTCGTTTCAGAGTTATTGTAACGGCCGCGTCCCGCGAGACCGCTCCGAAACTCCGCAATGTCGAGAGTATCTCAGTTCCATCAATTCATGCAAATCTCAGGATGCGAGTTCCTATATTTATTTGCCAACTATTCTAGGCTAGAAATTTACTTAAGTATCTGAATCTAGAATCGAGATCTACCTAATTTAAAACTTAATTATTTACACTTGTAAAAACGTGAAGAGTGAACAGCTGGGCCACCACAAGCTAATACAAAACCATCATGTTTCATGGCAGTATTATTTCAAGGTATTTTGGACACGTTGCCTACTGGCAGTGGTTTGTTAGATTAGTTTTGTATTATAGGTATTTTTAATTTTATACTACATTCGTCTACATTTTTATATGACGTTATCACTGTCGCACGTCAGTGTCAACATGACTTGACTTCTTAGTTTATGGCTTCTGTGGTTAGTTGTCAGTGTCAACATGATATAAAGGTATGACGTGACAGTTGTATTTGAGTGAACGATTTAACGTGACGTCATCAAAACTGCTCTGGCTCAGTAAAGTATTCTTACTTTTATGTCATTTGTCAATGTATGATTGTAATAATATTGAAGTAATAAGACCCCCCTGGTATCTTCCAGGCAAGCGTGCACCACCGTAGGCCGCGTCATCGCTTACCATTAGGTGAGACAGTGGTCAGATGCCTAAAAATTATAAAAAGAAAACGTTTCATAGTATTAAGCACGTATTAAGTCACAGTACTAAATGACAGTTACATGAGAAGGTGGGTTCACCGTTTCTAACTGTGAAACTATAATGTTAGCTAGAATAAATAATAATAAGTGTGATGGAGCTAAGTGTACACTCCCGCCTAATGATGCAGTGACTCACCCGGAGATGCTGTGAAAGCTAGTAACATTATATCATCAATGAAATATTACCGTCTGCCCCAATTATAAAATCCGTCCCGACGCGGTGGCATGCGGCATGCGTTATCGACCTTATTAATAAACATGGAGTAGCTTAATCATCTTTTGTCTTTTCGATAAAGTTAAATTTATGACTGACATAAGACAAAAACTGGAGTAACTAATTTGGATTAGTAACTCCACATTTATTAATAGGGCTGTAAGACTATACCTACCGGCCCCACCGGTAGTGGTTGAACATAACATCGTTTTCAAGAATCTCGCTATTAATGGGTACAGGTGAGTAGAAATGAGCTTAGAGCATCTCCAGTTCCTACAAAGAGATACTCAGCACTGCACTCGCCTGTACCTTTTAGCCACATCTAATATTTCATTTTATAAATTCTGGTGACATTGCAATCAGAACTGTATGTGGATTGCAAAAGGTTCGAAGGTCGCGTTTGTCGAAAATCCGATGTTCCATTTTATGTCGTATTTTGATACAACGTTTCAAATAACATTTTCAGTTTAGTTTCAGAAATGCTTTCACGTTAACTTCGTACTTAGTACATAAATATAATAAAGAAACCTCGTTACGTTCGTCGTGATGATACCGCTTGTGAGGTTGTATTTCATAACCCCTTGTGTTTATACTGTATACTGTAACGATCCAGGGTGTCTCATGACGTCACATTTATTAGGAATGTTTATTCATCAATAAAAAAATATTTAAAGCATTAAACCTTATCAATTTTGCTTATAAGAATAATTCAAATTAAAGCAAATAGTCGTAGGCATTACGCTAATTACTGAAAAATATGAAGATAGGTGTTGGAGTAGTTACCTGAATATGAAATGAAGTGAAATTAGTAGAAATCAAACCTTCGTTATAATATTGCATACAGAGTTCATATCAAAGATTTGGGAGCTCTTAGTCGTAGAGCGGTCGATCATTGAATGTGTCAAAAATTTTCCTTGGATTCCAAATTTAAGCGTGACGGATCTTTTATGTTTCTTAATTAATTTCTGAAGTTCGCGCGGTGTAAGGAGGGATTATGCGTGAAATTTTGTTAAGGGCCAGGGTATTTTTCATGAGCATCGACTGAAAGATGATTACTGAAGTATAAAGTACTTTATTACCCTTTTCACATAAAATTTTAATACTTAGGCATATAGGGAAGGAGTTATTTTATGTGTTATTATCTATTTAGATGTGATTGTGCTTATGGATTCGGCTTAAAGAAATTTACTCTGTCACAGAGATAGTCCAGGAACTAAAAGGTCTTAGATTAATATTTTAATATATGAATTCAGTTATATTGATAGAGCTTTATGTTATTAATAACATTATCAAGTGGTATTGGAAAGTTGCATTGATTTATTTGTAAATATCTACATAAAAGTATAAAACACGTGAGCGAAACATCTAGGATTCGGATAATTATGATTTTTAGTGTCGGTTTCCTATAGATTTGTGGAAGTTTGGAGGAATTTTCAGGAATGCAAATTATGTTTTAAAGTTCATATTAATTTTCGAAATTACGTTACGTAATATTTAGATGATTATTACTTTAGAACGAGTAGGATGGGTACTTTTGAATTAGGTTTTCATGATATTTTCGAATTTTCCATCTAGATTGAACGATTTGCGATACCCACCCCTCTTAAATTTTCTCAAGCAGAAGCAATCGTGTGGCTAATATTGAGCTGTCAAAAGAAAATAGATTTTCATTTGTTTAAGTGAAGTATCACAACCATACCAATGTAGATGAGACTAAGATCGGCACCTGGCTTTGCTTGTAAGATGACAGGAAAAACAGTACAAAAAACTTAGCAAATGAGGAACTAAAATTTGATGATAATCTGAAGAGAATATCACTTAAAACATGGGATTGGCATTATTGATTTATTTAGTATACTTAGGAGCTAGTTCACAAGTAGATTATATTATTTTTGAAATTATTTAGGGAAAAGGATGTACTTAATAGGATGTATAATCTCGGGAAAAGTGTAAACAGTATTAAGAGTAATCAAATAACGATTTAAATAATAGATTAGACATAGATTACGTAGTTATCTGCGATTTTTCCATACAAAACTAAAATACAATATTATAGACTTTTATTTTTCTATCAAAACAAAAACTTATTTTTTTAGTCTGTTACGATATAAAAATGCAATTTTCATGCTTCAAAATAGGTTTTATTATGAATAATGAGGTCAAAATTTTGTATGTAAATTAGTCAGACAAATTTTGTTTTCAATATAGATTTTGACCATTTCGGCGCGCGCACTACAAAATGAAACCAGGGGAAACTATAAAACAGAGCTGCGGAGCTGTCAAAGGGTTCATTCATTAAGCATTCGCGGGGATCACTACATGATACCTGTCAGTGCACATGAGATTTTCGGTTAACTTCAAGTTAGAGTCGTCCTCTCAAGTAATTCTGGTTCTGAGGAAGAATCCTTGGTTCCAGAAACCCCAGTCAGAAACAAGTTGAAACATGTGATATACGAAGCTTGTTTTCCTCCTACTTTTGCGTTAGGGCAGATCGCGTGTTCTGTGGAGACCTGCACCAGATTTTGCCTCCGTTATAGGATCTGGATCCACCTTTTTGGTTTGGTTTGCATTCTGGCTGAAAGGTGGGCTGAAAAGATTAGCTGACCCGTCTTCGTGTATACGATACCCGGATCCTAAATGTAAATCAAACTGAACTGTCCCACACAATAGGGTTTTGTCTTCTATGCACTTATGAGACTTCGGTCCGCATACAAGATAAAAAATAGGTGGCAATAGGATTTATTAGCTTTGGAGAGCTTTTGTCACAGCTCGTTTTCTTATAGGCTAGATTAGGTATGTTCTCATTGCACACTCGAGAACAGACATGCACGCTTAAAAGTAAATATGAGATTTGTAGCAATCTCTAGTTTTGGGGGTACACACCAGATGTTAGAAAAAGCTATAAGTTGAGGAACACACATGGGAGGGAAAGTTAGGGTTAAAATACTAAAATTTGCAGTAAAATAAATGTTTTAGGGAAATAGGTAAAAATCGATTGTACAAAGGTACATAAAAATAGATTCAAAATTATTATAAAATTGGTAGTAATATAAAACTGTGAGGGAAATAGGCAAAACTCGGTTTTATAAAAATGCTTAAGATTAGGGTTAAAATTATAAATCATGCGGTAAAATAAAATGGTTAGGAAAATAGGGAAAATCAAAATTCTAATAAATGCTTGATTCTAAAAAATAAAATAATGACAATATTCTACCAAAATAATAATTTACCTTTAAAATTTAGGTCAAATCGGAAAAATGAATTGTGAGGGAAATAAATAAAACTCAAAATACAAAATCTAACTATAATAGATAAATAAGTAAAAATTAAATTAAAGCAAATAATATAAGTGTTATTAAAGTAAACAATGGGTAACGTTAGTAGGTATAATTCTTTAGGAAAATCGTTTGATAGTTAAAACTGGTACATTGACTAAAACGTGATAATTGAAGCTAAAGTAATATCGGCAATTTTTATGGCGGAAATTTAGGAAGGCTTTAGACTTTGGGCTGTATGAGATGAGACAGGGGGGGAAGTTCAGCTGGGAGGCTAACTTTAGGGTCTGTCATATACTGAATTTAGTACGTATTTGATAGACTCACAATGGTCTCACATTAGGTGATGAAGGATAAGTATGAGGTTTTGCTTTGCTAACAAATTAACGTAGAGTTCCCTTGAATGTATTGAGGACGTATGTTGTTAGGGCTTGCTAAAAGATCATGTCCTCTCTGTCCTTAGTGTTTTGAAGACAAAACTAGACATACTGACCTGGAATGAATAGTAACAAATAGTAAAATCAATTTCCCCAACAGTGTCTTGAAAACCTCAAGTGGAGGCAATTTCATACACAACATAGTGGAGGGTTGTCCCGTCAGGTGTCGAAGCTCACAGTTATGGAGCGGGGAGGTGCTCCGTAGCCGAATGTTATGATAAACAGATTGTTTAAATTAGCGAAGTCATGATAATCTAACTTAACTTCAGAATGTATGACTTATTACAACATTTACGTGAAGCCTTAGTACTACTTATTAGGTTAATGTGAATTGTTTTGGGGCAATCTACGTTTTCGATATTTCCAGCAAATATAGGGTTAGCGCTCATCATAGGTTCAGATTGCAAAGCTTAGTAAAATAAAGAAATTACATTCTACTAAATTAGTCTCGTATTGAGTCGGCGTCAGTTAGGAATTGTCTCATTACTTTAAAAGGAATTGGATTACTACATTATCACAACGTACGGGTTCTACCACTATTAGGAGACGATCACTTGGCCATAACAAATCTAGAACATACAACAAACTTAGGTTACTTCTAGGTTCTTTCTATCAACAAGCTTAGGTTCTTTTCAACGGTATTAGATTTCCTAGCGTTATTTAATTCATTTTATAGTTTATTTAAACTTAGATCTTTAGGTTCGGTAAATTAAAGATACAACTATAATAATTATGAATATAAGGGGAATAGGGGGGTTAGTAAAGGGGGGGTTATTACAATACCCACCACAATACTATAATTTAGAACAACTACGGCAATTTTAAAACCTTGATCAGTTTCAAAACAGTACTGTGATGCAAAATTTTAATGTATTTACTGAAAGTATTTTGAGAAGGACAAGGCACAGAACATTGAAAAAGTTTGTTTTTTTTACGTATTTTGAGGTTTCGCCGAAGCAGTGGATTATTAAACTACACTAGCTTTGTTCCATGGCATTCCCCCTCCGCCTCCCCCTTCTCACCACATTCACTCTTGAACGGTCGGATTGAGTCACAATAGTAGGCTTAAGAGTGAACCTGCTATAACAGGAAATTAAATGCCTCCCACAGCCTCGGTCTGGCCCATTACCCGGGTCATGGTTCTCTCGGATTATATTCTTTCCAGTACAGTACGATACAAAAGAACACTACACTATAAACTACACTAATATGGAGTATAGTGATTGTTCACGTCAGTTTGTGGAGCTCGCGGGTGTAGGTAGAAATGAACAAAGGAACGTGAGACACTCAAAAATTGGCTCTGATTTGCGCTCTACTTATGGCCCAAGATGTGTATGTTGAATTATCTTTTTATGAATAGCAGTTGTGTTCATTGCACCTAATTTTAGTGGGCCACTTTCAAGAAGCTAGTGTGTTATCTTCCCTTTTTATGTACTTACGTTTATTAATCTACATTTATATACCAACTAGCTGCCCCACCCCGGCTTCGCACGGGTTAATTAGTTTTAAGTCCTAACCCTGTTTATGGTTTATGGGTAAGAGAGAAGGGAAAGGTAAAAAAATAGGGGAAAGGGATGAATGAATGGACGGCGCCTGCCTCCCTACGGGGTGATTATATTTTTTTTTATTTAATTTTTTTTTTGTTTTTTTTTTATGAAATTAAAATTACAAACAGACAAAAAATTAAAAAAACATGTTTATATTTAGGGTAAAAAAACGGTATTTATCGATTTCCGGCTAAACTAAAAGACCTATCGAAAAAAGTCAAATGGCAAAGTTGTAGGTAATAAAAAGTTCTAAAACTTTTGTATTTACACTTTTTTCACATAACCTCTAAATTTATGTGAAAAATTCAAAAAACCAAGTTTTTGGTTTTTTATTTTTATCTTTTATAAACTTTTTTTTTTAAAACAAAATTTGGTGAAAACTTACCTTTTTAACCTGTCCCAAATACGCTGTAATTTATTTGATTAAAATTTTTTATATTTTCACCATATTTTGAATTAATATCGAAAAAACACCCTAATTTTCAATCGAAAACACACCCGTCAAAATATCAGCTTTTTCAAAAAGTTGGTATGTTTTCTGTTCGTTGAAATCTCTACTTTCCGATGGTGAAAAAAAAAATGTTATTATAGTAAATGTTCTCAGAAAATGCAAAAATTCTGCGCAACCCATTCTCACACAACTCGAGAGCGGCGTTAGTATCGTTTAGATGCCTGTTGCATTGTGATAATAAACAAACGACAAAATAAACCAACTTTTCAATATAATATCGTGCTCACAGACGTATTCAATCACAGAGCATAAAAATACACTTTTTTTTTGCTCTGTGTATTAAATATTGCACAATAATGATACTTTTTGTAATCTACCTGTAGCACAGATAACGCTATAGACACTTGTTGTGCCTATAATGAAACAATAATGATTTACTTATTTAATACAGTAGTCCTATAAATTATTAAATTTAATAACAATTACTCCGTGATTTATTTACCGATTTTACAGTACAAAAGGAGGACTGGTTATTTAATTAAGATTAATATTAAATTAAACTACATTAAAAACTAAATATACTAAACCTAAAAACTAAACCTAAAATTAAAACATTATAATAAATAAAAATCACAGATTATCAAAAAGACCCTTGGTGGAGGGGAATGTTCCCAGAACGCTGGCTGCATTACCACGCTGAATGGCAATGCTGATTTTTTGGGCAAAATAACAGCCAGCGTTCTGGTCACCTGTCGCCTCCACCAAAAGTTTTGCCAAGTCCCTATAGATTTCTAGGGCACCTGGTCCCCACGGTCCCATGGTTTCGACCCCAAACGGCACAAACATGTATCCTCTGTCGAGGTTTCCATATTTGCGCCGTTTGAGGTTTTCAGCTTTCACAGCAGCACTGCCAGCTTGACTTTTTGTTTCGGGAAGATGGGACGGTGCCACAGTATCGACGCAAGTTGCGTCCCATACTAAAGGCCGTCCCATCTTCCAGGGTATTAAAGTCATTCCGTCGGGTCTCTTGCCGTCATCGCGCATAAGTCCATTCGGTTCAAGAATGGACGGTACACCGGCACTGACAAAGGCCCGACGAATGACGTCATTCAAGCTGGCGTGACGAGGAATACGTCCAGCACTCCTGCTACATGCTAGACCGTGGTGACCAAAGTGGTCGACTAATTCGCCACATAGGCATAGGTGAGGAACTTGACAAGCGGCTCCTAAACGCAGCGACACGGCCAATCGGAACGTATTATTGTCTAAAAGGTTTCCTATATTTTTTGAGGGCAAGGCTTGTAACCATAGACCGGACTCCCATCGCGATACGGCAAGAAGCCGAGCACTCTCTGCGGAACTAACAGAAGTATTTAGCAGAGCGTTTCGTTCTATCTCGCAGAGAGGCCCGTCCCACTGCCTCTGCGAATTGGGAGTCTTAGGGAATGGCTGGCTTGGACAAGCTGCTTTCCAAGTATCTACAGCCTCAGCCATGCAAGCTATTTCAAAATGTGCCAAACTGGGTGATAAAATAGCGGAGATTAGTTTTTGGGTGCTATGGACTGAAGAGAGGAAAGCTGGTAATGAAACACTAGAAATTTTCCTGATGCCTAGGCCCCCGAACCGGATAGGAAGTGAGGCCTGGCACCATGTACGATCATCAAAAGGAGTATTTAGAATGGCGGTGAGTGTATCTCTTAGGATGTTGTCAAGCTGTTGTAAAAGTAAAGGTTGATTCCAAAGTTGACAACATCTTAAGGCATACATGAATTTAGGTACAAAAAGGCAGTAGCGAATAATAAAATAAGCCATGTGTATATTAATTTTGAATAGGCGGTCCGAAACTGAACGAAAATTTTGAATTTTTTCTTCAACAAAATCTTGCAAAGCTTCATCTAAGACTGGTGATCCCAGAAGACGAAGTGAACTGTCTTTCAACACTATGATGTTTGGAGCTATTTTCTGAAATATATCTATTATGTCATTTTTGTGAGTAACTGAATTTGGAACATAGATCTCGCACTTAGAAAAATTAAGCGTTAAACCTATTGTTTCGAATTTAGATATCAACAGCTCAAAGTCTCTGGAAACAGTAAACAATACAGTAAACAAAATGTATGTACTTAAAAAATTGCACCAATAATGTTTTTATTACCTCGGGCCAATTTTCATGTACGTCGAAAAATTAAATAAATCACAATAATGCACCTATCGAGTCAACTAGAGTTTTATTTTAGTAACTGAACTGTTTATTTTTATAATAATCGCTCAATTTTCATGAAGTCATAACCTACTAACCAGGTTACCCCGCGGGCAGACGCGCGGTGTGCGCCGACTTCACAATTAGTAAAGTAATTTGTAATTAGAACCATAAGCCCCACTTAATGGTTGGAAAGTTCGCTTCCAATTTATTTAGCGACGTCTTGCAGAAGTGACTTTGTAACTGTGTTACTTTACGGTACAACTCTGTAAGATATTAACCGACAAGGTAGCCGGTACAGCTTAGCTTAGACTATAAACATTTTATAGCAACATAGTAAGCTGAAATACTATGTTAGGTACGGTATTTTCTAAGCCCTCGTCTGGCTAGCCACCACCCTTAATTTGAGAATCGGTCGCAAAGCATTTACTGGTATATTCTAGCTGCCTCATTTGCGAGGCGTAGCATTGGCGCCTTGATTATAAATCCAGTTGAGCAATGATGCAACTTCCCCTCATACGAAAATTTGTGGTGTTTTTAACCGCTAGTCCTATCAGAAGAAACGGACCACCCAATGGTACTTTTGTCCCATCCTGCTTTGTTCTTTGTAATTTCGTATAACTTTGTTTCGTTTTGTTACCTCGCCCCTGCCGCCGTAGGTGAGTCGTGTTTGTAGGAGAAATTATGTTCAGGAGATATCAATGGGCTTTATAATTTTTGGTTGGCGCCATCTGCCGCCATGTCGCTCCGTAAATGTCAAACGCTGTCGGATATTAAAATAAATAATAATATAAATAGTATAAACATTCTCTTCTCTACCACCAAAAATGTTGTGGCACATATTTCTAGGTTGATCCATTATGTTTGTCACAAGGACAAGACAGTATCGTCGCGCAGTGTGTCCCCAGCCTAACCGATCTCTCTCCGAATTGCTTTCTTGTTATGCTTATTAATTTTTCCTTGATTAAAAAGTGTTTTGCAAATTAGTTTCTGGCCGAATTTATGAAGGGTTGGTCCCGAACATCGGCTGGAGTTTGCGAAGAATTTCGCGGCGGATCCGTTTTATTAATTACTTGTTTTGTATTTTAAGGAAGGACGCAATTAACGTTAATACAAAACGTGGCTTAAATTACAAAGTAAAAATGTATTTAAAGAAAATAATTTTTGTATACCAAAAATTGTTAAATTATGCAAACCTGTATTTTATCTTTAAATTAATGTTTGGATGTTTGTTATCTTCGTGTAAAGCCTCCGCGAGCTCACAGCCGCTTTATAAAACCACACATAATATAATACCTACAGTACAGATGCCTCATCCCATACAACGGCATAACTCTGGCTATTTTACAAATTATTTTATTTCAGCATAACGCAAGATTATCAAACAACATTAATTGCGTGTTGGGGAAGTATTGGGCCAAATGAATACACTGGACACTAACTAGTAACGCTCGCGACCCGATCACGACGTTGTTTTCACGAACGGGTTATTTTTTATTTGTACCTGATGGGACACCGTGATAAAACCAAGGTTTAGGTTAAGCGCGGCGCGCGCGTGGACACCTAGTTTAAGCACGACTTTTATTATGTAACTGCCTAGAATGTTGGGTAAAAATGTAGATTTTATTTATGTACCTAGTAATATTATTTAAATTCTGTAACGAAAATAAAGGTATCTATTTACGATACATAATTTATGTATAATTGTAATTTATGTAGATACCTTGTGTGTTATCGAATCTTGTTCTCTCATTGCTACATCAAAATCACGATAGTTAACAAATAGTGCAGTCAGCATACAATATGGCCACACCGCGCAGCGCTCACGCCAGTAACAGTGCCAGTAACAGGTGGCAACTTGTATAAACTGGGGCAAGTTTCAATAAGCCGGGAGCCGCCGCCACCGCCTACGCTACAGTTGGAAGCACTGCTGAAAGTTTATATAATGTTTAAATGTGCTGCTGAGGTGAGATTGTTTCACTAGGTGGTAGGACGTTTCTGTAAAGTTCGTCTAGGTAGGTACCACCGCTTTGCCAGTTATTCTGCCGCCAAACAGTAGTGTGCAAGCATAACTAAGTTCCGTATCAAAAGGCATTGTTGCTAGTGAAACTACTGGGCAAATAAGACATTACACCTGATCTCACAGTCTTGTTATTTGATTACTAGACTGTGTGATGTCTGAGGATGACGTGCGCAGTGCAGTGTCACGCAAAACTTTATTATTTTATAGTTCCGAGTGTCACTGCAACTGTTATGGGCCGCCGTGTTACTTAACATCAGTTGAACGTCTAGCTCGTCACGTCAGTCATTCACATAAAAAATAGGATAATAGGTTTCTAACGTTACCTACAGTTCGATATATCTTACACTTATCTTGTTCATCACACTAAGGTCACACTGCATAGGGTAGGCATACCTACTTGCGACAGAGTAAAAACAAGTAAAACGAAACAAAACAGGACATGATTTTACTTTTAATGTAATTGAAAATGTACTAAACCGTAGCCTTTTTTGTTAAGGAACCGAAGTAACAATTACATAAAATCTTATAAATTGAGGATATTTCGGAAATGGAAGGATTTTTAAGCCTCATAATTTCTATCGCGCACGAAGTGCAGAAATGATTCGTTTAATTAAAGTTTAGGGGTGCCTCTCAGCGCCATATTTCTGGCTCAAGCGCGATATTACTCTAGTAAAGTCCGGCTATTAAAACTGAAGACTGTTCCGTGAGTAATTAATAAGGCCAGCATTCGCCATGAGTTTAACTCCAACCTAATGTGGTTTTACTTTAATCAATAACTAGGGTTAGGTTTGACCACAATCGAATGATGTGGTCAAAGGAGTAGCACGCTGGTCTGGCTAGTTCACATATGGCATGATGCGTCGCTCCTAATGATCGCTCGAGTACAGGCGCATGTGCTCGCGCGTGCCTCTACGAGATACATCATTATATACATGTTTTTTACAGTTCAAAGCTACGCACGTGCTACCATTACACTCAGTGTTATTTAATTTTCTAGGATGATGAATCCTTTGTTAATTTACTTCGTTTGAGTTTTAAAGTTTCAGGTAAAACGGTTCACCTGTTTTGGCGTTAAAATTACACAAACGAAAAATAACAAACACGCATACGATGTTTCACTCATTAGTAGAGTTATGGACAGGGATTTATTTTGGTTGTCGTTAATAAAAGTATTGCCAGGTATTATATTATCTGGCGTATTACTAAGAGCGAGGATACAGTATGCTTACCTCGGCGAGTATTGTAGAGTTAAAATAGTCTGAATTATGTAAAGTGCGGGATGACAAAATGTTTTTCTCAAACATGCTTGGAAATTTGAGCATTATTTTGACAACCTTATTCGAGATAAATCGCAATTGCTGTACTGGCGAGCAGCGGCTGGCAATGTTTGTATGAAAATCCATATCTGTCGTGGTTTAGCGGCCAGATAAATTACATAGTAAACTCATATCTATCGTGCTGTCTTGCAAATAAAACACTCATAGAATTGATTTTTAAAGTATAAACCAGAATGTTGTTCTTAAAAATTTTATCAACCATTGGGATTTGAACCCGCGCCCTCCTACTCACAGGGTTGGAGCTTTATCCACTAGGATATGGTCACATGAGCATTAGCTGCGAAAATCTTTAGTATTTACGTTTCACCATCACGGTGAAACAAGTAATAAAGATTTTCACGGCTAATGCTCATGTGACCATAGCCTAGTGGATAGTGCTCCAACCTTGTGACTGCAAAAATTTTAAAGACTAGGTGTATTTTCATAAATAGACCCGGGTAATTGAATAAAAAAATTAACGGTTTCGTGTGAAAAAATATTTATAAATTAATGTTCTGCATAGATTTAATTTCCGTGCATTATTTGAGAAAAGTACTATACAAGCCTCGGCCACAACTAGGCATTGATGGACTCACGTATATTTGCCTCGGCTTCGCCTCGGCCCACATTTACACGTTCGTCAATCATACATCAACGCCCCTGTTGCTGGCCGCTGCAGTAATGTACTATACAACGAACAGCTCTATCTACATTTGGTAATATGTCTCTCGTTCCCCTCCCGGTCCTGGACCCGGCTTGCATCATCCCTTACAGGACGATGTTCCGAAAACGCTTTCGCAATTATTTATTTGCTGCCTATTCGTATGATTCCTTTACTTTGTTCTACGACACAATTATTGTTGTTGGTTAATGTTTTTTATTTGGATAATGTTCTCTCGTTTTATACTTCTCAACAAATTGCTTGTTATTCTCACAGACATTTAATATTAGATGTCTCTGGTTTTTCTACGTTCCTGCCTTTAAGAAAAAACACCGTATCGTAGGTAATGGTTTCCATCCAAAATTATATCATCATCATCATCAACAGCCCTTATAATTATATTAATATTATCAATTTCATGATTTCCCAACAGACCGTTTATTTAGCTGAACATTAATAAGTACAATCAAATAGAAGTATTAGTACGTGAGGATAATTTTCAATCGCGAATGTTTCGCTTGACTCCCTACAAAGTACATTAATGGCTATAATGTTATATAAACTCGCGCCTGGAATATAAAGAACTTAATTCACTCCAATATGAAATGGGTACGGATGGAAGGCAGTTTTGAAACGGGCCAATAAATTTTAATATCCCGAAGTTTTCACCATCTTATTTCTACACGCTTATTCCAGAATAATGTCTGCCATAAATATAACTAGGTATACATACTCGCAGTAACGTACTGCTGACATAAACAACATAAAGACAAAGTTATGAATATTCATTATTCTACTAGTGTTCTCCTTTGTGACTAGTGACTACTAAATATTCTAATGGATGAACGCTTTACAAGCCATTTCAATTTGATATGCTTACCCATATTCAGACTATAACCGAGTTACTGTTGTCATTTTTCAAGAACAATACAATCTAAGATAAGTGCAAAATCTACTCTGTCTTTCTACCATTATAATAATATGACGTGTGAGTACGCACTTCTGCCTTGCTAGCTCAGCTGCGGATGCGGCTGTGCTCTATCTTAGACACCAGTAGGAACAACACAGTAGCAGTAGTTGGCAAAGTGTCACAGCCGCAATAGGTCCCTACTCCCAAACTTAGACACCAGTAGGAACAACACAGTAGCAGAAGTTGGCAAAGTGTCACAGCCGCAATAGGTCCCTACTCCCAAACTTAAACACCAGTAGGAACAACACAGTAGCAGTAGTTGGCAAAGTGTCACAGCCGCAATAGGTCCCTACTCCCAAACTTAGACACCAGTAGGAACAACACAGTAGCAGTAGTTGGCAAAGTGTCACAGCCGCAATAGGTCCCTACTCCCAAACTTAGACACCAGTAGGAACAACACAGTAGCAGTAGTTGGCAAAGTGTCACAGCCGCAATAGGTCCCTACTCCCAAACTTAGACACCAGTAGGAACAACACAGTAGCAGTAGTTGGCAAAGTGTCACAGCCGCAATAGGTCCCTACTCCCAAACTTAGACATCAGTAGGAACAACACAGTAGCAGTAGTTGGCAAAGTGTCACAGCCGCAATAGGTCCCTACTCCCAAACTTAGACACCAGTAGGAACAACACAGTAGCAGTAGTTGGCAAAGTGTCACAGCCGCAATAGGTCCCTACTCCCAAACTTAGACACCAGTAGGAACAACACAGTAGCAGTAGTTGGTAAAGTGTCACAGCCGCAATAGGTCCCTACTCCCAAACTTAGACACCAGTAGGAACAACACAGTAGCAGTAGTTGGCAAAGTGTCACAGCCGCAATAGGTCCCTACTCCCAAACTTAGACACCAGTAGGAACAACACAGTAGCAGTAGTTGGCAAAGTGTCACAGCCGCAATAGGTCCCTACTCCCAAACTTAGACACCAGTAGGAACAACACAGTAGCAGTAGTTGGCAAAGTGTCCCAGCCGCAATAGGTCCCTACTCCCAAACTTAGACACCAGTAGGAACAACACAGTAGCAGTAGTTGGCAAAGTGTCACAGCCGCAATAGGTCCCTACTCCCAAACTTAGACACCAGTAGGAACAACACAGTAGCAGTAGTTGGCAAAGTGTCACAGCCGCAATAGGTCCCTACTCCCAAACTTAGACACCAGTAGGAACAACACAGTAGCAGTAGTTGGCAAAGTGTCACAGCCGCAATAGGTCCCTACTCCCAAACTTAGACACCAGTAGGAACAACACAGTAGCAGTAGTTGGCAAAGTGTCACAGCCGCAATAGGTCCCTACTCCCAAACTTAGACACCAGTAGGAACAACACAGTAGCAGTAGTTGGCAAAGTGTCACAGCCGCAATAGGTCCCTACTCCCAAACTTAGACACCAGTAGGAACAACACAGTAGCAGTAGTTGGCAAAGTGTCACAGCCGCAATAGGTCCCTACTCCCAAACTTAGACACCAGTAGGAACAACACAGTAGCAGTAGTTGGCAAAGTGTCACAGCCGCAATAGGTCCCTACTCCCAAACTTAGACACCAGTAGGAACAACACAGTAGCAGTAGTTGGCAAAGTGTCACAGCCGCAATAGGTCCCTACTCCCAAACTTAGACATCAGTAGGAACAACACAGTAGCAGTAGTTGGCAAAGTGTCACAGCCGCAATAGGTCCCTACTCCCAAACTTAGACACCAGTAGGAACAACACAGTAGCAGTAGTTGGCAAAGTGTCACAGCCGCAATAGGTCCCTACTCCCAAACTTAGACACCAGTAGGAACAACACAGTAGCAGTAGTTGGCAAAGTGTCACAGCCGCAATAGGTCCCTACTCCCAAACTTAGACACCAGTAGGAACAACACAGTAGCAGTAGTTGGCAAAGTGTCACAGCCGCAATAGGTCCCTACTCCCAAACTTAGACACCAGTAGGAACAACACAGTAGCAGTAGTTGGCAAAGTGTCACAGCCGCAATAGGTCCCTACTCCCAAACTTAGACACCAGTAGGAACAACACAGTAGCAGTAGTTGGCAAAGTGTCCCAGCCGCAATAGGTCCCTACTCCCAAACTTAGACACCAGTAGGAACAACACAGTAGCAGTAGTTGGCAAAGTGTCACAGCCGCAATAGGTCCCTACTCCCAAACTTAGACACCAGTAGGAACAACACAGTAGCAGTAGTTGGCAAAGTGTCACAGCCGCAATAGGTCCCTACTCCCAAACTTAGACACCAGTAGGAACAACACAGTAGCAGTAGTTGGCAAAGTGTCACAGCCGCAATAGGTCCCTACTCCCAAACTTAGACACCAGTAGGAACAACACAGTAGCAGTAGTTGGCAAAGTGTCACAGCCGCAATAGGTCCCTACTCCCAAACTTAGACACCAGTAGGAACAACACAGTAGCAGTAGTTGGCAAAGTGTCACAGCCGCAATAGGTCCCTACTCCCAAACTTAGACACCAGTAGGAACAACACAGTAGCAGTAGTTGGCAAAGTGTCACAGCCGCAATAGGTCCCTACTCCCAAACTTAGACACCAGTAGGAACAACACAGTAGCAGTAGTTGGCAAAGTGTCACAGCCGCAATAGGTCCCTACTCCCAAACTTAGACATCAGTAGGAACAACACAGTAGCAGTAGTTGGCAAAGTGTCACAGCCGCAATAGGTCCCTACTCCCAAACTTAGACACCAGTAGGAACAACACAGTAGCAGTAGTTGGCAAAGTGTCACAGCCGCAATAGGTCCCTACTCCCAAACTTAGACACCAGTAGGAACAACACAGTAGCAGTAGTTGGCAAAGTGTCACAGCCGCAATAGGTCCCTACTCCCAAACTTAGACACCAGTAGGAACAACACAGTAGCAGTAGTTGGCAAAGTGTCACAGCCGCAATAGGTCCCTACTCCCAAACTTAGACACCAGTAGGAACAACACAGTAGCAGTAGTTGGCAAAGTGTCACAGCCGCAATAGGTCCCTACTCCCAAACTTAGACACCAGTAGGAACAACACAGTAGCAGTAGTTGGCAAAGTGTCCCAGCCGCAATAGGTCCCTACTCCCAAACTTAGACACCAGTAGGAACAACACAGTAGCAGTAGTTGGCAAAGTGTCACAGCCGCAATAGGTCCCTACTCCCAAACTTAGACACCAGTAGGAACAACACAGTAGCAGTAGTTGGCAAAGTGTCACAGCCGCAATAGGTCCCTACTCCCAAACTTAGACACCAGTAGGAACAACACAGTAGCAGTAGTTGGCAAAGTGTCACAGCCGCAATAGGTCCCTACTCCCAAACTTAGACACCAGTAGGAACAACACAGTAGCAGTAGTTGGCAAAGTGTCACAGCCGCAATAGGTCCCTACTCCCAAACTTAGACACCAGTAGGAACAACACAGTAGCAGTAGTTGGCAAAGTGTCACAGCCGCAATAGGTCCCTACTCCCAAACTTAGACACCAGTAGGAACAACACAGTAGCAGTAGTTGGCAAAGTGTCACAGCCGCAATAGGTCCCTACTCCCAAACTTAGACACCAGTAGGAACAACACAGTAGCAGTAGTTGGCAAAGTGTCACAGCCGCAATAGGTCCCTACTCCCAAACTTAGACACCAGTAGGAACAACACAGTAGCAGTAGTTGGCAAAGTGTCACAGCCGCAATAGGTCCCTACTCCCAAACTTAGACACCAGTAGGAACAACACAGTAGCAGTAGTTGGCAAAGTGTCACAGCCGCAATAGGTCCCTACTCCCAAACTTAGACACCAGTAGGAACAACACAGTAGCAGTAGTTGGCAAAGTGTCACAGCCGCAATAGGTCCCTACTCCCAAACTTCCGCACGCGATACCCCATAATGCTCTATTCATGGGAGTTGTTCTCTCACGCGTTTTTACCAACTTTTCCATCACAAAGTTGGAACAGTCTAACATTGGGGAACACGCTGTGAATGGATAAGTATCCATTTAACAAGTTTCAGTGTAGGGAACCGAAAATCGCGGCCACAAGGTCGGCAGACGGTGACTCGGTTCGCGGAGGTTCCATTATTTGGATAATACGGCGTGTAGGCGCGGGCACACGTACTCACTTCTTAATAAAGTATGTAATATCCCACACAATCTCTACATACGGCACACCACAAGAATACCAGTATAGCTATATGTAGCTGTAGTAGGTATAGTACTACTTTAAATATTGTCCCGTAAATATTTCAAGGTCTTCGGTTTTGTTGTTCAGAAATTACACATCCAAACCTCCAGTATTAAGTCCAAAGCCACTCTTGTCCTGTACTATAAGAAAGAGAGAGGAAGGCGGGAAAAGATAGGGAAAAGGACGGATGGATGAAGGTGAATGGAGGCAGATGGGCTAATTTGCCTATTACCTATGCGTTCCTATAGGTAGATGATGAGAGTGGTGACCATAAAATAAAACTCGCAACAATAGCACATATTTAGTTAATTAGATTTTTGGAATAGATACAAGTGTACACACAGCGTGGGCGTAAGCTGACGACTGAGTATCGTCGATATTATAATGAATGATACAAATAAGGAAATGCAGTGGAAAGTAGGCACAGGCAAAAAACTAAACCCGTGCGAAGCCGTGGCGGGTCAGCTAGTAATAAATAAATGTGTAGGTACTTAAAATGCTATTTGTCTATCCGACATCCCATCACATCAGCACGGCATGGCACACAACCCTCGGCCGCCTGACACAATACAAATGACCCACCCCGGGGCACGGCGTGGCAGGGGCGGACGCAACATGTAATGTGTGCAAAACGCGCCGCCACTCTGCGATGCGATACGTATGAGTGAAGGTTATAGTTCCAGTTTATATCTCCAAACGTATCCGTCATGGTCGCATATTTTATACACAAACGCAAACACAGCCTCTGTGGTGTGGTGGTTGAGAAGGTCGGCTTATAATCCAGAGGCGGCGGGTTCGATTCCCGCGACTAGACAAGTATTTGTGCACAGGAAAAAACGCAAATACTTGTTCTGTGTCTGTGTGTTGTGGGACCATGGTCCGCGTAGTTCCTGGTTTCAGTATATAGCAAAGTTCTCTGTGGTTCCTGGTTACCTAGATACAGGGAATCCTAGTTAGGGTCGGAGGCAACCACAATGTCTTCTTCTTCTTCTTCTTCTTTAATGGCTTTCTATCGCTTTTTTGCAATAATTCTGCCAATGTCAAGTAAGTAAAATTTTTATGGTTATATCAAGTCAAAGTCATATTATGTCAGTCAAAACGCCAACAGTAAAATCATCAACATAGAATCATATGGACGGCGGACATTCACAAAATGCCTGTCCATTTTCTGTTGGTGTGAGTATTTAAATATGCATTAGTATGCGTGAGTAGGGAAGTGACCCCTATTACACAATATATCGATATATAATAAACCTAACTAAACAGTGCTGCAGAATTTCGATACTTTTTATTTTTAATACATAAAAGAAAATTAGATATTTGTAAAACCAGAAGACGCAGCTTAGGCCGGCCCCACTTGGTGGACCGACGATCTGGTGAAAACCACGGGGAGCTGATGGATGCAGGAGGTGAGTGGCCGCTCAAGGCGGCACTCTATGGGGAAGGCCTATGTTCAGCAGTTGACGTCTTCGGGCTGTTAATGATGATGATGATGATGATGATGATGACCCATCCTAGTAAAAGTATATTGAAACACATTATATGAAATAACGTTTGTAAGTAACATTTTTATATGTGTGTTGCCAGTGATGACTTATGGAACTGAGACGTGGTCTCTAACTGTTGGCCTCATTACTAAGCTCAAAGTCGCGCAACGAGCTATGGAGAGAGCAATGCTCGGTGTTTCCCTGCGAGATAAGATCCGAAATGAGGAGATCCGCAGGAGAACTAAAGTGACCGATGTAGCTCTTAGGATTAACAAGTTGAAATGGCAATGGGCAGGCCACATCGCTAGTAGAACTGACAACCAATGGGGAAGAAAGGTTCTCGAGTGGCGACCACGAACTAGAAGACGCAGCGTAGGCCGGCCCCCCACTAAGTGGACCGACGACCTGGTGAAAGCCGCGGGGAGCCGATGGATGCAGGAGGCGAGCAACCGCTCTAAGTGGCGCTCCCTGGGGGAGGCCTATGATCAGCAGTGGACGTCTTCAGGCTGTTCAAATAACATTGTTCCATAATAGTTAGTTTTTATTTTACATTCGCGTTTTCTTATTCTATTCATTAAAATGATGGTTAAATTTGTAAAAAGGGTTCCGTACCATTATCTTTAAAAACGAGCAAAAAATCACGTTTGTTGTATTGAAGCCCCTATTTTTATTTTAAGGAAAAATATAGGGGAAAAGGATGAATGGATGGGACGGGTGCGCCTGTCTCCTTTCGCCGTCCCATCTATTCATCCTTTTCCCCTATATTTTTCACTTTTGCTATTCTCTTACCCATAAACAGGGTAAGGCATAAAACTAATAAACCCGTGCGAAACCGGGGCGGGTCAGCTAGTTTATTATTAATTTCATAACTCATATTGAAGCCAGACGACACTGGCCTACCTATTGTATTTTATAAAAGTAGGTTAGGTGCCTATTTTTAAATTGCCAGATTTACACCTACTTTTTCATTCTGTTTGCACTTTGATCTAAATCCATTCAGCCACTTTTAGGGAAAGAGATTTTCTACTTTTTAATCTCTCCAAAACCAAAGTAATTTTGTGCAAATGTATGAAGATTTACGAATATCGACAAAATGTAATGGACAGTGTAGGTACATCACTATTCGAGAGGCGTAAAATCGCCCATCCCAAACATATCAATTAAAGCATTAAATCTTTCAGTAATTGCAATTGCATGGTAATTATACGGTGGAAAAAACGTATATTCTTAATGTGAAATGCATATTTACTTCGAAACTTCGATGTTTACCATAAAAATAGCCAGTAAACTTTAACCAAAGACTTTTTATCCAGACCACTAATACGAAATTAAATCAGGGCAAAACCGTACACACCACTTTGGGTGTGATTGATTCTCAGCTGTCAAAATCAAAATCAGTCGTTACTTGGGTGTGCTTTGGAATACATACCAAAAAAATGCCGTCTTGCGTGATAAAACTGTGCCGAAATCACTCGAGGCACGACTCACAGAAGCACAAGATCACAATTCACTTGTAAGTGGCCTTAATCATGTATTTTTATAAGATTATTTTAATTATTTCTATTTGACGAAGAGTATTTCACATTTCACAATAAAAAGTTGACATGTCAAAATCAGTATTGCCACACGACATCTGAATAATTACCCGATTTCTTTTGTATAGATTTCCAACAGATCCACCCATGTCTAGCTGGGCCCTTATTCCGTATCGATTCCTTACTTTGAAACCACGCGAATTCCTTGTCTTACAAAAGAAATGTGCAAAACTCTACTCTCTATGAAACGAAAACAAAACCGCGCGAAATGAATTTGGAATTGGCGCGATTAGAACTGTCAAAAATCATATGTTTTACCGAGACGCGTTCCGAAACATCAACACATCAAAAGATTATGACCACTTAAGTCAATATATTTTATTCAAAATAAAGATAACTTTAATGTAAAGCGAAGGTACATCTAACGCTGTGACATGATTTGAACTAGACACGATAACGACGTGGTTTCATATCGTGTGGAATCTATGTTTCCATAGTGAATAACCGCCCTGATCGTTGGATAAAAGTAGTTCGAAAAAGTCGAAATGAAGATTGGTGGAAACCTAAAACTCGCTCAATAATATGTTTAGCGCATTTCTATAGTAAAAAACACACAGAACACAGAAGTGCAATTACTGATAATAGTTTTATTGTCAACTATAGGCGTTCCACGCGCCCACTATTTTCCCATTTTTAAGGTTATTTTTTATCCTAAAATATGAAACATTATTTTGGTTGAGGCCCAGGGGGTCTAGCAAAGATCACAATCGCTAACGCTAACGCCACACGCTAACTCCAAAAATGTATCGAAATGACATTCGCTACGGAAAAGTTAGCGATTTCCGAAATGTCATTTCAGTACATTTTAGAGTTAGCGTTAGTGGTTGGTATCTTTGCTAGACCCCCTGTACCTACATAACTGTTGTTCTTTAATCCCTTTAACTTGGTAATATTGAAAAACTCGTGAGTTATTAAAAGAAATGTTGAATAAACTGCTGGTTATACTTAATTTGAATCCTTTTTATTAAAAGATTGCATGAGCTATCTATAGACCCTTTTTCTTGTCTATAATTTTATTATTTTATATTTTTTTAATGTAGGCGTTATATAATTTTTATCATTTACATTATACATCTAGCTAGATTTGTATTTAGGTACCCGACTAAATTGGGTAATACTATTTATATGGTATGTTGAAAGAGGATCTGATATTAGAAGAAAAAAAAATGTGCTCTATGGTTTGATTCATGTTCAAACAAGGTTAAGTATGGAGACTTCGATTCTGGACCTATGTAATAGGGGGAATTCTGTGACTTTAACGTATAAAATGATGATTCTGGTTTTCCTTCGACTCCTCGGGTTACTTTTGATGCACAAAACACAGTACAACACGACACAATGTCACTATTGACACAATATTTAGCCCTAATAACAATATAATTACTAAATTTTCACGTTTTATGATCTCGCATTTAATTTCTTGACACACCAAACTGTCAGAACATGACACGCGGTGCGAGGTAAGGCGACGTTGCCTTACCGACAGTCGCTTTCTCGCATACTCTATGCGACGATTCGTGTATTAGACAGAGATACAAGATAGTATGTTTACACGAAGGATGCGGAACGGCAACGCCGCATTGGCAGATTTTGGCTCTCTCCATAGACCTCCATGGCCAGAGCAGTTTTGATGACGTCCCGTTAAATCGTTCACTCAAATTCAACTGTCATGTCATACCTTTACATCATGTTGACACTGACGTGCGACAGTGATAACGGCATATAAAAATGTAGAAGTTAAACAATAACCTATGTAAAATGATCTGTTTTTCTGATTTAATTTAAGTCATACATGATTAAGCAGTGCTCAATTTGTTCACTCCCAACGCACAGAGTATGATTACTTCTGCCATCGGCACCGCGCACTCCTCACGCTAGTTCCGCCGTTCCCCGGGGAACGGAACTGGTAGTTGGGTCTGTAGAGTCACCGGAAATTGCAAGGAAATTACGCAAATTAGAATTATCAGGTTAGGAGAGTGCTTTTGTCTATATTGAGTATTATCTACCACAGACCATTGAATATTATATAGAACAGGTTACTGTTTTGACTATGTTCTACGATTATAATGAAATAGTTAAACGAATTTAACCTAAACTGCAGCTAAGTACAACTTTTCCATAAACGTGTCCATTAACACTATAATATATCTCTATTACGGGGAAGATACAATAGTGGTGGTTTTTTTTTTAGTAATAGATGGTATTACGCTACACTATGGTTCTCCATCACCCCAGACAATATAATACCTACAGTACAGTTGCCTCACCCCATACAACGGATTAACGCGAGCTATTTTACGAATTATTTTATTTCTGCATAACGCAAAATTATCAAGCGACATTTATTGCGTGTTGGCGAAGTATTGGGCCAAATAATTCACTGGACACAAACTAGTAACTCTCTAGACACGATTACTACATCGTTTTCAAGTTCGGACAATTTTCCGTTTGTACCTGATGGGACCCCATGCTATCACTAAATTAACTCAAAAGGTTTTATCCTTTTTAGTTTTCTCACATATGTCTATGTTGTCGATTCAAATTTAATTAAGTACTTGAAATAATTATGAATTCACAATTTTACGACAAAACTTTCTTCCTAAATACAATAATCCCACCAAAGGAGATGTCTCGCTACAAAATCCCCCAATTTCTTCCGGATTATCTGTTCTATAAAGTCTAAATATAGATTAATGAAGTTCTTATATACTTAAGCCATTATAACGACCAATTCCACGGTACTTTATAACTTTAGATTTATGAATGAAGCTCCTGTCCTCGCTCCCTCTCTCACTCCCACTCTCTCTCTCGCTCCCACTCCCTTACCATCAAAGTTCAATGCTGTGCCACCAGTCGGGCTGGATCTGATAATATAAGCTATGGAAGCGTCATGAAGCAGAAACCCGATGATGTGTTGACCTATCAATCCAAAAACCCTGTTGAAATAATATTATTCGGTAAAGTGTACTTAAAACTTTACCGATATCACAGAGCAGAGCTATGAAACAATGGATTTTTTTTGCTCTGTGATCGATATTATAATTAATTCGAAAGCAACTCTACCCATATCTCTGTCTGTGTTACGTATCAGTAGATAAAAGTATTGCGAGTTGACGGAACTGGAAAACATAGTGGCTTGAATCAATTTTTTGACCGATGATTAGCTTTACTGTGTCACAATATTGGGCAAAATTCTGCGTCGGTTCTGCTAATAACTTATCAAGAAACAGGAGGCCGCCATCGCGACAGGTCGGGGGAAGATTTATTGTTACCGAGAAATACTGGCCTCGATCTCGGTATTTGGTGGCGATATATTTGGGACGTGTCCAAGTGAGACTCCGACAAGCGACGAGTAATTGTTTGAAATTGGGAACAGTGGATTGTAAGTTTTAACCGAATTTTGTATGAAATATTTTGTTTCTGCGGGCTATGGTCTGGTTGGTCGGTCGGTCGGTCGGTCGGTCTGTCGGTCGGTTGATCGGTCGGTTCTCTCTCCGCGGGCGCGGCGCCAGCTACCATCATACGGTCATCATGGTTACAGCTAAACTAGTCCACGTTTGCGAACGTTTCTGTTTCAGAGCTTGTTCACACATGTTACACAACTTCACAAAGAGTTTATGGACTGGTTGTTATGGTCTATCAGATTTAAATTGCATAAAAGTAACAGTTAACAACTATGTACTATCAAGTTTCATCGCAATCTTAGTTTTAGAGTGAAGTAACAAATACATTACAAACAAACAAAAACCTTTCTACTTTCTAGTATAAAAATGATGAGAAGAGAGAAGCAAATTTTCTAGTAGTAGTTACATAAAACAGTTTGATTTCTCCATAAAATCCCAAGCATAAGCATTTTTGCGTGTTTTTACATTACGTTTTACGATACCTACTCTGAACTGTTTCTGAACGCCGAGTCTTTAGATACACAACTTGGGTCGTAGCGCGTGACGTGAAGCTATCGTGAAACTATGTTTTATGTTTATGTGCTAGCTGCTCGTTATTAATGCCATGTACTAACTATATAAGTGAAATACTGCGCGGAATATTACACCTACGTCTTTACGAGCTTTCATTTAGCGAGCGGTGAAGTTTCATGCTTTACTTACAGTCGATCTACCGACCGATCTTACTTTGGAAAATCTTTACTATATTGTTTGCCAAGTCATAACTGCTTCAAACATCAGTTTTATTGGGAAACTTTTAATATTAAAAGAAACAGACTTATTTTGAAGCTATGTCAGCCTCGTCTTATTTTCTTGCATCGAGTGGGGTCCAACACAAAACATGCTAAAGCTTTTACCTTATACGGAGGACATAAAGTATTCAGATTGTCATACAAAATATATTCTTGCTGCCAAAACGAACGATGTCACAGCTAAAGGCAATTGAGTCCGGCGTGTCAAAGCTGGTCGGCGAGCCATGCGACGCGGGCGGCGAGCGACACACGTCGGCACATCAAAGCCGGCGGGATTACGTTCAAACGGTATACTCAAGGGCAACGCACTGATCCGTAACTTCCACGAAACGTGTCTTATCTGCCAAAACACTTTCCTTAATAGATATTAAATAAAATCACCTGCGGTAATGTTTACTGAACGAAAGGTGTTTCTCAAGTTATTTAATTTAATGAACTCCTCAAAGCTAAGTTTTGTTTGCGAAGCCGACGTGAGCCGGTAATGAGGAAACATTAACTTGGATCTGCGAACGCGAGCTGGGAGCTGGAAGCTGGGAAATGTTACAGCTGTTGCTTTAACGACCAAGAGAGAGGTTCTTGCGACCCTGGAGTAAGCCTTCCCTTGTTTACTGCAGACAAAGTTCACAATTTAATACTACATTTAAATATTTTAACATTGCTCACATAATAGCTATTTAACAACCGGCCAAGTACAAGTCGGACTCGTACGCGGAGGGTTCCGTACGATTATCTATAAAAACGAGTAAAAAATCACGTTTGTTGTATGGGAGCCCCCTTAAATACTTATTTTATGCGATTTTTAGTATTTGTTGTTATAGCACCAACAAAAATACATCATATATGAAAATTTCAACTGTCTAACTGTCACAGTTGTTGAGATACAGCCTGGTGACAGACAGACAGACAGCAAGCGGACAGTGGAGCCTTAGCAATAGGGTTCGCTTTACTCTTTGGGTACGGAACCCTAAAAAAGTACTGACGACAATAAATTCCTCCTCCGTCCACTGTACACTTTGTAACAACACTAAACTTAGTAAATTAGTTGGCGAAGTGGAGCGGTCCCTTTGAAATCCTGATTATCATACAACTAATTATGAGGCAAATTCAACGAGTGTCAAATACAGCAGCAGGTGGCTTACTACCGCGGGGAAGTTTGTTCTATTTATACAGGGTGATTGGTTCGTAGACCGTATCCTTTCAGGGTGTGCTTAAGCACATCTTGGTCATCTTTTTAGCGTTACATTAGTTCAGCGATTTTTTGTTATTTTTGCGTTATTTGATATTTTGGTTATACTTTGTGGAAATTGGGAAAATTCCCCGTTTTCGACCTTAAATCGCCGATTTATAAAAGTACGAGTATTAACTAATATAATAAATTATTAATTTCAATTAAATAAAAGAAACCTCAAAAATGCTACTGACTTTTTAATTTCATCATAGTTAAGCATAGTTTTTAAAAACAGTGCTTAAATGTGCAACAATTTTTTTCCTGAAAATGATGACACTGGCAATAAAAATGATTTATCTCATAAATTGACAGATTTTTTTTTTCAGCTTTTTTGTCTGAAACATAATCATTATTTGTGTAATACGCTTTTCTCATCAGACTTGCTTTAATTAACGATTTAAATTTACGCATTCACAAATGTTTAATACCGTCTGGCAACTTGTGATAAAAACGTATAAAAAGGTTCCCATCAATGAACCATTCAATTTCTGCAGTCTGAATCTTAGCGCTTTCAGTTTGTTTTTCTTCCTAGTATTGAAAATATGAGTGTCACGATATTTGAGAAAAGAGCTAATATTTTTGCGAGTGTACATCAAGTTTTCGTAAATGTATTGACTAGCCACTGTCAGAATGTTTATCTCCTTAAAACGTTCCCTGAGCGAGTTGCGGTATTTCATATTATAAATGGAACGAATCGCTCTTTTTTGTAAGACAAAAATGGATTGTATGTCCGCGGCTGTACCCCATAGTAAAATGCCGTATGACATAATACTATGGACTAACTAAAGTATACTAGTCTTGCAGTGGCTTCATCGGTAAACTGTCGCCCGCGTTATTCCGTTGTATGGGATCTGTACTGTAGGCATTATATTATCTGGGCTACAACTATGTAATGATCCGTGTAATGAAGGCCTGGATTACATCTCTGTGACGGCGCATGTAATGTTAACTGTACGGTAAACAACAATGCTGAGACAAACAATGGTGATCGATAGAAGCCTTCGCTCGGTTCTACCTTCTTCCCTTATATTGATACATGTGGAATCGCAATTTCCTTTATTTATCCGTCAGCAATATTATAGGTTTCCGCCATCAAATATACATTGCCGCACATTCTACGGAAATGTCATGTGCCAACGGAACAATTCCCCGAAAAATCACAAGCAGGGTTACAGTTGGAGGAAATATAAGAGGGGTCTGGCGGGAGTCATTGGATCCTCCCCCGTCCAAGCAATTTCAGTCTGTACCAATAATTATAAAAGTGATGTGTGACCTATTAGTTCGATTGTTTGGCTTTTACGTCTAAATAGCTAAATTGATTATGATAAATTTTTACCACAGATTCGCTACATTGCAAGAGCACTATTTTTTTTCGCGAAAAATTAATTAAGGTGAATCGCAAGTGACATGGGGCTCGTTTGCACTAAAGTTTGAAAGCACCTAAGTTCACAATCATCCCTTTATGACTTATCTACTGCGACGCTTTATTAAGAGAAAAAACAAGATTGCCTTCAAAAAGCTTATGGCTTTGTATAATGAAATACTATGTTTTCGCTTTTTAGGTGAGCCAGCCAGCTAGAACTACGTGACTACCTCCCGTGTCGCGCATTCTACTCATCCACCGGCGCATCAGTCGCTGGCTCTCAATGTATCAGCTCGCTCACAAAATGTATGGCTACATAAGTCAAGATCGAATCCGAGCTGTGATAGCACGCGGGCGAGCCGTTATACATGCGATGTATCATACATGTGCTATAAATATACAGTACATACGTACAAACCTTGGGCATACTCCCGAAAATATACACAGTAAGCGTTGCCATTAAAAAAAATACCAAAATATGCTAATTTATAAAATAGAACGTTCAGCTTGCCACAGATGCAGCCAGTTCGAATAAACCCCAAGGTAAACGACACAAAAAGAGATCATATTTTACGAGCTTGGGTTTTAAAGCAGCAGTAATTATAAAGTCTCCAATTATGTACACGCGGGAGGTAAACAAGGGCTTACGATGAGTTCGGGCGTTTTTAAAGCAGCAAAAAACCGTAATGGCCTAAATAAGGTCGCAACCTGATCGTAAACCATAATAACGAGCGCGGCGAGCCTCGCGTTAACCGGACCACAGAATAAATTATAGTACTACGTAACCGGACGCGAAACAAAAACCTCATCGCGCCGCACTCGTTAAACGTGCGTAGCGAGTCTACGCTGTGGCTACGCGTTCACGCTACGAAAGTGCTACAACCTACGCGTCATAGGTTACGCCGTTATTGCATACGGTTATAATGTATCATACGAACGCTATGTTTTATACTATGGTACATTATTTTATTATAATATTAATATTTATGTTGCGAGATGGTAAGCACGGTCCGTCTGAAGGTTAACTCACAAAGACAAATAGCACTATACTAAGTACCACTGAATGGCGATCTTTGTCCATGTAATGGTATTTAATACAACAAAATACAATACAACACAAAATTGACGTTTATGGGTGGTTAATTGAAGAATGTAACTCTTTAGACGGTCTTTGAGCCTCCTTCACACAAATATGGGTCTGAGTACTTGAGCACCCACTCGTCGACCAGACGTGACGTCACTAAGCCGTCTACATCCCACACTTGGCCTCGGTCGAGTAGCTCGTACTTAGAAACCAGCACTCTCGGTCGATCACTCTCTGGATCCAAACACGGCATTACTGATGCCTATAAACTAATTTCCAAGATCAAACAGCGCTTTTCAGAAACAGAATAATTACTTTACGTCTACTTATTCCTTAATTAGAAGCAAATAAAATTAGATAAACAAGTTCTTGAGTTTTGTTCTTGTGACTCGTATTAATTAGTTTTATGTCCAAGTATAAGTATACTTTGTTGTCGTCAGAAATTATAATTATTCAGCACAGTGATTTAGTTTAACTACATTATATACCTGTTTTTATAGTAATCGGATAAAATAAGGCTTTATAGCGTTAGAAATTAACACTGATCTAATGTTTGTGAGTGGGTTAATATTTTATGAAATGGATTATGTATCGTAGTAAGAAACACAAAAAGTATGCCAAAACTCAAAATTAATACTTAGTACATGTGCATATGTGTGTGTACATGTGTAACATTAATACAATCAGACAGCATCGTCGCATTGAATGGAAATGCTTAGCCTTTGGGTGTAGAGCTAGAGACCACCAAGGTTTTAGTCACGCATTATCTTGATCAGACGATCCATTTTATATTCCAATCCACCCATTATTTTGTTTTTAACATTGGAGGCAAGTTAAATATAAAAATTGAAGTTATTTGTAACCCTTTCTTTGGGGTCAAAACGTAATAGTTTGGAGTCACGCCTCGTTGCCTCACCACGGCGCTCTCGCTGGACATCTGTTCTGCACAAAGCTCGCGGCGGGAAAAATACTAAACCGAGAAAAATGAATATTCATCGCAGATCTACTAGATTTGCATAACATTTCCATCACCTAGCGGCTTGCGGCGGGAGGGAGACAGAGAGGGGTCTGTGGATGTTTAATTACTTTACACGTTGTATCACTATACTTAGCAGAAGACACGTTAAGTAGTCTGTATTTGAAGTCGTCGTTGAATTAAAATTATTCTTTTATAAATGCTTTAGTATTTGAATAATGCAACTCGATACATCTATAGAAGCGGAGCGGTCTGTTGGTAAGATAAATGTTTCAATATGAAGATATGCGCATATTTTTATCGTTACTGTGATGCATTGCGAAATGGTATATAATATGCCTGCAACTTCTTAAACAAAGGCAGTATAGATTGTTTGAATTTGAATTTGAACTTGAATTTGAAACTCTTCTATGTTTATTCCTATTTACGTCTTGAAATAAATTTATCATAAAGTACAGAAAAACAAGACCACTTTTCTAGAAAGATAATAATACTAAATAATAACACCCAACGATCACATACATGGATCCTGGACCCTGGCGATTTTTTTTTTCTATGCACAAATACTTGTCCTGTCGCAGGAATCAAACTCGCCACCTCCAGGTTTCGAGCCGACCGGCTCAACCACCACACCACGGTGGCTGTCACATGACGTTCATTACAAGAAGTCCAAAACACATTAATTTTCCATGCGCTAGAAATAACTGTGGCCAGTAGCGTGCGTGACCACAGACATCTATTTTCTTTATTTATTGTTACCGTATACAAAATTAGGAAGAAAACGTTCCTTTGTCCGCTTGGATCTCCTGACACTGTTCTTTTTACTGTGGCTTTTCATCCCATATAAAAAACTTCCCGGTACCTCCGCCGCCATACAAACGAACAACATATATCCATCACCGTCCGCGGCCTCAACGAAACAGTTAAGTGCAGTTACCGGCGATGGTGACGAGCCAACCGCACAAGCGAGAGCCCAGGCTGGTGGCTTTGCTCGGGTCATGGATATCCGTTTTTATGTCCGCGGCAGAAGTGCTCGTACGCACTCACCCGCGAACTGTTCGCTTATTCCCAGAAGTTTCGTGATTCCGTGTCAATAAGAAAACACTAACCATGTAGCCAACGTAATTTTGTTTACTATTTAATTGTTGCTTAGAGTAAGATTGAATAAACATTAAGGGTGGGTTACGTCTTGTTATTTAGCAATAACTAAACTAAATAAGAATAAACTAGCAAAGTCCTTAAATGGAAACAACTCCTCATGCTAATATTAAACAATTTTTTTTTGATGCCCAAACTGAAGTTAACTTTTTCTTTTTATCTTACTACATTACTATCAATTTTTTTATTGTTAGATTATAATTAGGTATGTATATTTTTGAAACTATCTATAGAATTATGTATTATTTTATCTATTCTGTTGTAATATTTATCTTTACTTTTTCATTTTTTGTCTTATATATGCGAATAATGTAAACACCTGTTAAGGGTATATGTATCAGAATAATTAGATTAAGATGTATATTCACTATTGATAATATTTAATACATGTACTGTTGGTGTTTCTATATAAATAAATAAATAAATAAATAAATAAATAAATAAATAAATAAATAAATAAATAAATAAATAAATAAATAAATAAATAAATAAATAAATAAATAAATAAATAAATAAATAAATAAATAAATAAATAAATAAATAAATAAATAAATAAATAAATAAATAAATAAATAAATAAATAAATAAATAAATAAATAAATAACAATCGTAGGCATTTCAGTTATAGTTGATTGAAACCGTAAGAGTAACTTTAACTGTGACTATGTTGCAACTCAGCCTAAGAAAAAAAAAACAAATTTGTTTCAAAAGGTTTTTATTTGAAATTGCATTTACACTATATTTCTTTGGAGAAATAAATAAAACGACTGGTTTTGGTCTAGGGCAAAAAGCAAGAGTGCATCAGACGGTTGGCACGTAGACTCGTCGATTGCAGTAGTAGCGTAGGCACTGGGTAGTAGGTACTCGGGTAGTAGTGTGTAGTGTGGCCCCACTACCGCGCG
This sequence comes from Ennomos erosarius, assembly GCA_963580505.1. Classification (NCBI taxonomy): domain Eukaryota; kingdom Metazoa; phylum Arthropoda; class Insecta; order Lepidoptera; family Geometridae; genus Ennomos; species Ennomos erosarius. Next base: position 14,524,190 of record OY756989.1, on the reverse strand, counting down.
CGCAGGGGCGCGGCGCGCGCGGCGCCGAGCGCGCGGCACCAGCGGCCGGCGCGCGCCGACACCCGCGCGCAGCCCGCCACCGGCCCGCCGCACCATCTGCGGGGGGCTGGGGTTTAGGCCTAGTCAAACCGGTGCGATATTCGCTACTGCTACTGTTGTGGCTCGAAAAATTACTAATAGCGGTTCAAATGCAGGGAAAACGCGCCAGGGGCCGCATACCAGTACGTTGACCTGATAGCATAAAGGAGGCAACAGAAGAAACTCTACAGCGAACGATTGTCCTGGCACAAGCCCAGACGAATTGAAAGGCCTTCCTTGCTCATGATCACGATCCTTATCAGTGAGGGAACGACAAAAAGATGGGTAGAGCAGTAAATATCCCGCACGGTGTTTTGTGTAAAGTTTCGTGACTAGAGTTAAACTTTATACAAACAACAATACCGCATTCATATTTACCGCTACCCATTGCGGTAGCGAATAACGCACCGGTTTGTACGCTTCTGGATACACGTTGGTCCACGTGAACTGTTTGAAACCTTCGTCATCGAGGAAATTGGATTAACGGTGTTTTAGTGCTAATGGTGATGGTGCATGGAAGTAAGCGTCTACGTGGAACTAACAACAGAATGACATGCTCCGATACAATAACAATCATAATTTTAAATGGCACAGCCTGCTGGATTTTACTACTGGGCATCTACCACCTAACGTAAGTACCTATTCGAGAGATGAATTTATTGAAAAAGAGAAATGTGTCTCGATTCCAATACCCAATACCGTTACTCAGAACAAACCCGCCAAAACTACCTGTTATCTGGGTGTGTGTATCGTCAAAGGGAAGCAGGTACCTGGCCGTGTATTGAACGTAAATAGTTTCCCTGCGACCTGGGAGGAGCGTGAAGGCTGTGGGCCACAATTTGAATTCCTCGCCGCCAACCCATTCCGCGACGAGATCCAACGACTCCGTGCCTACAAAGGAATCGTTGCTTTCAACGAATACTTGCAATATTCCACATCACATTTAATACGTGGACAAATCAGAGATACCTTGAATATTTATTATTTTATTAATGAGCACAAAAATTTAGTTCTGAAAAAAATTTGTGATGTTTGTTTTATTTAGACTTATGCACGTTGGCATTGTTAAAATAGCTCAAAAGTTCATTTCAATTTCAAAAGGGTTGTCACACATTACACTATTTTGTTCAGATAGTTGGTTCAACATCAAACATCCAGCTAGTTTCTATGTATGTCAACAAACAAAAAGTATTAGTGATTGTTTCATATGAGAATTCCATTTGTTCGTGCCATGTAGTACAGAACACAAATGATTGATTCTGTTTTTACACTGAAAACATTTTGTGGTCTAGATCTAAAGCTACTAACGACTAGAGTGTAAAACAGTGAAGTAAGACTGCTTGACGTCGCCGTCGGCCACGAACCCGAAGTCTATACAGTCTGGCTCGATGGTGATGATCGGGAACTCCAGCTCGAGTATCAACGGTAACGTCTGGAATTAAATCTTTAGTTGAGTAATTTGTAAGTAATATATAACGGCGATAAGACGAATAGAACATGGATTAAAACACAATAACCAAAAGCTGGCGCTCTCTGGGGGAGGCCTATGTTCAGCAGTAGACATCTACGGGCTGATGATAATGATGATGATGATGATGATGATGATGATGATGATGATGATGATGAACCAAAAGCTTATGCCATTTGACTTTTAGAAATAGTAGGCGGATTTTACAGTTACATTACAGAAATGAAAAATTATAATTTTTCACTATTTTACTAAAAAAGAAAGTAATTTTTAGTGATCTCACTCTGCACTAAATATTCGGACCACAGAGCGTCATTTTTTCAAAGCTCCGACTCAGACCACAACAACGGCTTATTTTAAATGTCGATTTATACAAGCGAATCAAAAATCGATCTTAGCTTGGAAAAGCGAATGAACAGAATCATGCAGCAGTAGAGCAACTGAGCAGTATAACAAGTGTCAGTAACCTCGAGCACGTTATCGTCTTCGTAGAAGCACATGTGTGTGGTGGTGACGGAGCGCGGCGCGTACAGGGGCGCCGCGGGGCACACTGCCGCCGATACTGTGGCTTCCACGCACATCTGGGGGGAGAACTAGTCTTACTGGTGTACTGGCCTTGCTAACCTTGCTAGCTTGATGGAGATTATCTGGTAGGACTTTTTGTTAGATGGTAAATTTCGCTGCTAGAATTTGTCGATAGGAAGATTAAAGGGGGTGCTGTAAGTGAAGTTACTGGGTAAGAAATGAAGTTATTCTCCCAACTTAATCAGTTTCTAGTGGCTATAATGCACCACGCTTGCCGATCTCATCATAGTTCCCGTATTTTGTTATTCTTTAATATGTCTGTGTCCTCACGATGTATTATGTATTCCATCACCGTCGTAAGAGCGAATGCTATCACACATGACTTGAAAAATCAGTCGAGCGGGATTGCCACCAATATCGTTCCTATATTACAACCACGAGCTACTCCTCTAGGCTATAGGTATAGGCTTACCTCCACAGAGCTCCGTGGCATGAGATGGAGCGATACCTGTGTCTCCCTCGCCCCGCCCTGCCTCGTGAGGATGCTCCAGGGCTCCTCCGTGCGGGCCGATACATCCAGCGGGCCGCTGCCAGTGTTCTGTACTCGGAAACGTTTGCGGATCCTGGGTGGTGGGTGGATTCACAGCTGTTAATGTTACCAACTAATGATACATCAAATGTGTACTTTTATTATCTGTGTTTCGAACAAGGACAGAAAATTGGGAATCTGCATAAAAGATAGCTGAATCAGTAGATTCAGTTTTTAAGGAATCAGCTTTGCTGTCTGATTAGAAATGGTCAACACACTATGACATTTAGATTTTCGTAAAAGTATTATTTCGCAAGCAGTTTGTTTTTCTCAGTCAAAGTGAAATATAGCCTCAAAAAATGTGTTCCGTAATACGGGACTGTCCTCAGCCAGCGATACCTTATCACATCATTGCAAGGTAGATCAAGCGCACAGAAAGCGGCCCGCAGCTCACAACAGGAGAGCCACAGGCGCGCAGCCCGCGGCGCCGCCCGGAGCCGCGCCGCCTGGCCGGCCGGCACCGGCCGGGACCACCCGTCTCTGTGGACCGGACACACAACGTACCAGGTGGGGACTGGTCAGTTACCACTTGACCTATCCTGACCTGGCGCTGGCCACCGTCTTCTATAAACATGCCAGAATAACATTTACATCCTCTTATTAGATTGCTTCTTCTACAAGGTGACCTTGAATTGGTATGTTATCCCGAAATCGGGGGACTGGAACCATCATACCCTACAAGTTGTGAGAGCCTCACTGGAAACTGGGGTTGTATAGAAGTTATCTTAATGGGATTTTAATAACATATTTATCCCCTTCCTTTCATTTCCCTTCCCTTCACTCCTACTCCCATCCATGCGGTGGGGTAAATAAATATACAACAGCATCGGACCCCGGAACGGATTAGGATGAGTATTAAGCAGGAAATGTCTTTTTACCATCAATGTTTTCTTTCGGCAAAAATAGAACGTATTGCTGGATTAGCATGTGGAAAAAACATTGCATGTTTCCCTCTCATTTTCTACACCGTATTATTTTTGCATACTTGGGAAGAGCAAATTAAAACGTTTGATATAATTAGATGGCAGGATACTCCGACTCACATCAATTAAGTACTTTCAGATTCCACCCATCACGTTATACACCCGTCTGCACAAACTCAAGAAATTATCTCGACATTAAACTTCCGACAAACCAAAATCAGAGCCAAAGTTCTGTTGCTCGTAAAAGTTTGACACAGACTTCATAACAACGTAACAGTTAATTATAATTCATACCGCTTTGTTTTATATTTAGGTTATAAATTTTATACAAAACGTATATATATAGCCAGCGGACTAATATAAAACTTCAACTATATTTTTTCGGTGCATGCAGTCAGTGCATTCCTCTGAGCATAATAAAGGCAACTTTTAAAGTGGCCCAACAACGGACAAGTTAATTAAATAAATCTCCCAGTTACGGAGTAACATGTTAACGAGGTATGTTATACGGAGGGATAAACTAAAAAATATCATAAAAGATGGCTAAATCAAAGAAGACCAAAAAAAATACGGTCAATTGTGTCATAGAGCACTAAAAAAATAACATTTTGCACCCAGTACAGCAGCACAGATGTTGCATTAGTATGCGCTTCCAATAAAACCTCGATCATACAAACAATGGACTATGGCAGATCATGTAGAATTTCGTCTATATCTGGGGACAAAGTGTATTTTTTTTCGTGCTCTGTGTCTATGGGTTGTATGAAAGAAGAGACCAAATACATAAACATTAGTGAGTGAGGGTGTGAGTGACAGCTGTCACGTGGCTCACCCTCGGTCAGTGAGTGGCCGTGGAAGCAGCAGCAAGGCGCTCGGCGGCGGTAGTTCTCCGTGCGGGGGCGCCACCAGCGTCACGGTCCACGTGAACCACTGCCCCGAGGGTATGGTCGCCACGTCCGGAAACACCTGGGATATTTGTTTTAAACGGAATGAAGCGGCTAATGAGTAATGTAGCCGTAGGTGTTCCTGGCGTAAAAATAGCTCTTATGGCACCCACGGCAAGAGATGGGGATGAGATGGTAACTCCATCTCTTTTTTTTTACTGTTGGTCTCTATTGACCTTTACAGCGTCACCGGGCGGGAGGGCAGGCGCTTAAGGCACCGAGCTGAAAAAAGTGGGGGGCAACTCCTGGGGTGCGAGCGAGCCCATCTCTTCCAGCGGGTGCCGGCTAAGGGGATATCCAGGGAGTATTAGCAGCATTTTTCTCCGTCTACATTATAATATACTGCGATCACCATAAGATGGCTGCCAAGTGTAGTGATTAAGGCAAATACGATGAAGGAGGCCGATGTTCAGCAGTGGATGCAAGAAGGCTCAAGGAGCCTTCTCTCCCAGGAAGATAAGCTATATTATACCCCAGATAATATAATACATTATACCAAGTTTGCAGGTAGGTATGAAAGTCACAGTCAAATAACGAAATAGGCTATTTTGGAACTTAGGATAGGGTGTTAACTTGTTAACTTTCGCCGTTATAAGAGGCACCATCATAGACAGATAAATGCTTGTATATTAGATGTTCTACCAAAAAGAATAAGTATCTCTGAAAATACAATTTTCCTGAAGTCTTATTCTAGGTGATTTTATAGTAAAGGCTCCTATTTTGTTCTACTTTGAATAGCAAATATGTAAGATCAAAGAGAATGTTTGGCAAGTTTAGTAGATATTTCAAGTTGTCAGCTAATCAAAGGCTACAAGCTACGGCGGTAATCTTATATCTCGTAGATGTAGTAAGGCCCGATTATCTGTGTTGAATTGGCTTTAAATTTGGATACAATCAAGTAAATAATGAGTAAATATATCAATAGTGTCAGGTGAGCCAACCTTGTAGTGGGAGTGATCCTGGAGGCCGTGGTCCGCGGCGAGACACAGCTCCACTCCGGTGTCCATCGCTAGTGATGACATCACGCTGGTGAACTCGGTGACGCTATTAGCTAAGGATCAAAATATTTATTGAGACAACCAAAAAATGTGTAAGCATCTTGAGCCCCAATAAAAAGACCAAAATAAAATACTTGTCATCAGTGCCCGTGGGGAAAACGGGTGTTGGCAGGTTTAATAATAAATTATGCGTGTAAAGGTCACATCACATGGTGCTTCACAAGGCTCTTTGTTTACCCTCTGCCTTATTACCGACACAGCAAGCCACACGCAATTCGGTGATACATATACATAAAACATCTATATGTCCATACTTTCTATAAGTCCGGTAAATATAACTGGTTATGGTATATGGCACAGTAATTCGAAAACGTATTTTATACTTACTAATACAGTTTTTACATTGACCTTTAGATGTAAAATACCCACCATCACCACCATCATCACCATCAACATCAACAGCCCGAAGAACTCCACTGCTGAACATAGGCCTTCCTCAGAGAGCGCCACTATGAGCGGCTGCGCCTTGCATCTATCAGCTCCCCATGAAGAACCCCGGAAGACGCAGCGTAGGCCACTGAGTGGACCGACGAACTGCCGGAAAACACCTTATTGTCATTTAATAAGAGATATAATATGATTTTCTCAAAAATGCTTGGAAATTTAAGCTTTATTTTGACAACCTTCTTCGAGTTAAATCGCCATTGCTGTACTGGCGAGCAGCGGCCGGCAATGTTTGTATGAAAATCCATATCTGTCGTGGTTTAGCGGCCAGATAAATTACATAGTAAACTCATATCTCATATCTAATAAAACACTCATGGAATTGTTTTTTAAAGTATTAACCAGAATGTTTACCTTAAAAATTTTATCAACCATTGGGATTTGAACCCGCGCCCCCCTACTCACAGGGTTGGAATGGATAGAGCTCCAACCCTGTGAGTAGAAGGTCGCGGGTTCAAATCTCGCTGACTGCAAAAATTTTAAGTACTAGGTGTATTTTTATAAACAGACCCTATAAATTGAATAAAAAAATTAACGGTATCGCGTGAAATAATATTTTTAAATTAAAGTTCTGCATAGATTTAATTTCCGCGCTTTATTTAAGAAAAGTACTATACAAGCCTTAGCCACAACTAGGCATTGTCCTGTTGCTGGCCGCTGCAGTAATGTACTATTAATCTCACATAGTGAAGTGCAGGGGCAGGTAGGTGGTGGCACGTCGTAGAGCCGCAGGTACAGTCGGAACGGGAGCGCGTCTTGTGTGTGCTCTGTGGAGCAACAATACTGAGTAGGTACTCGACCTCGTGCAGGCTTTAAGACATTAATGTATTACAAATAAATAGGAGACCTTTGACTAGAAAAGGAAAAGTTATCTAATATTACAGTGGAATGATAGACTACAAAATGATAAAGAAATATCTAAAATCATTACAGTACTAGTAAGCAGGAATATATCATTTCATAGTCCAGATAAAAAAGGCAAGCCTTTGCTTGAGTTTATCGAGTTCTTTCAACAAAAAGGCTTTTATAATTGCCCACTCGGTAACGTTTCTTCACAAAGTAACAATATGGCCGAAAGCCTCAAACTACGTTGAGACCAGCTAGCCTAGCATGCGCACCGCGAGAAATCTTATCGTCGTTGTCAGAGTGAGACACACTTAGGAGTTACCGTTGTCCCTCACAAGAAAAATTATCGAGAAAATTTTGTCGTGGTGCGCATGCTAGACGGGCTGGCTCTATAGAAGCCTGGCATAAGTACACAAATAGAATGATAATCCCTGTCGCCAGTAATCCAATAAACTCAGGAGAAAAACGCTGTAACGTACCTTTTACTTTAAGTTTATCCAATACAAGGAAATGTCTATTTTTGTATCCGTCAAAATAAATTAGCTACTCGAGACAAAAGATTATTCAAATTTTATTCCCACTAAAGCCTGCGGGCTTTTGTTCCGTGCCAACATCGACTAAGCGTTACTTATTGGATGGCCTGGGATAATATTTAGCTAAATATAACACAAAACAACATCAAGTGTAATAGAAATAATAGTAAGATAAGTTTTCGGATGATATAAAATTACAAAGCTTTGCTCTCAGTCTACTGTCGATGTCCTTATAGAAAGCTCATTTTGACCTTATTTTGCTGTAAATGTTACATGCCATAATGAACAATTACATAATAATATTCAAATACATATAATATCAGACCATCATAAATAAGACGTGTCAGTTATTAATGTTTTATCATTGCTAAGAAATATAGAGATACCTTTCATCAAACTGTCAGTTCTGCATCTCACGAAATGTATGACAAATTTCATAAACAAAATTAAGTAGCCCCCAATCTGACAATTCTGACATTGTCAAAGGCAGGATGATGGCTTCTATGAAAGTGAAAGAAGAATGGTTCAACATTCAACCTCTATGTGGAAGTTGAATGATAGATTTTGGGGCTTTGTTCCCCTCTTGACTATGAATACCAGTGTAAATTTCTTAGGTTCCGCGTGGAAAGTGTTATGGCCGCCCCATCTCGCTTAACATCCGGTGAAAAACTACCTCGTCCTGTCATAATATAAATAGCATTTCATTAACCATTTTTCTTTCTTTTTGAATTCTTGTGAAAAACAATATCAGAAGCATTGCTTAATAACTACTAAATTTATATTTTACTTGTTTTAAATAATTAAGCATAATTATTTATGTACTCTTTCGGCATATTTTATGAAAGTTATTATATTATTAACGATCGACTATGACGATAATTAAAAACCTTCGAGCCAACTGTTTGCTCAGTAAACATCACAAACGTTTGATGAGCCGAGCTCTGCAAAGTTCACTACGGTATTGACAGTACCTATGGTACCAACATTATTCGGTATCGATACTATTGACAGAAGATACTGTACATATTTGCTTACAGTAAAGCCTTTGAGTAACGGTTGCCTTTGAGGATGTAATTTAAAAATAAAACGTGACGTCATACATCGAGTTGCCATGGTTTACGGGCTGGTACTGCTGGTACATGTGTGCGTTTATGGTTTGGCTGGTGTTGAGTGATGAGAATTTATTTATTATCGGACGATTCCATAAAACTTTTTTTTTTTGGGGCACGTCCATAACAGATTATTTTTAACATATTTTTTTTATTTTTTACTCTTTATAGGCAAAGCATTTGACCACTGTCCCACCTGGTGGAAAGTCACGACGCAGTCTACGGTGGTCCATGCTTGCCTAGAAGATATCTGTTATTATGTTCACTCTAGACATGACGACTTCCAAAAAAATAAAAAATAAATTGCCATGTATATTGTATAATAATGCACTTTTTGCAAATAACGTATTAACATTTGAAACTGGAGAAAATAACCAAGATTTCATATTTATTAGCATTCAACAAGGTAGCGTTTACCACTAGCTTTTGAGCGAGGTTTCGACCGGTAAGTATCTGGTGTAAGATTTTTAACTTCATAGTGACTATTTATTTAAAGTCAACAGTAATCGACAGTACTCTGCACGTAAAGTGTGTAGGTAGGTACGTTCCATCTCTCCCAGCCGACGCGAAGCGTTTATCTCCAGATTTTCTGGTAATTTGATCCGATAGGTAGTCTCTACTGTGTTGTAAATGTGTGAGTACTGTACGTTAGTGTGCGTGTGAGTCGTTCGAGGCTTTCAGCAGGATAATATTGGAAATCTAGGGTTCGCGATGATAATGTAATGTCAAAATGGAAACACATTTTTAAGTAAATTATCATAATGACATCATTTAGGTATTATCTGTATTTTAGGTTAATTATATGACAAAGTATCGTTTGGAGTAGTAGGTGTAAGGCATTAATAGACTTCTACATTAACTTAAATGATTTCTAATTATTGTACTACCGTGGTGATATAGCAAAGACCTCGCATCGATGAGCGTCTAACATAGCGTTTCAGATGCTCGATAGCTAATTATTGTACTATCGTAGTGATATAGCAAAGACCTCGTATCGATGAGCGTCTAACATAGCGTTTCAGATGCTCGATAGCTAATTATTATACTACCGTGGTGATATAGCAAAGACCTCGTATCGATGAGCGTCTAACATAGCGTTTCAGATGCTCGATAGCTAATTATTATACTACCGTGGTGATATAGCAAAGACCTCGTATCGATGAGCGTCTAACATAGCGTTTCAGATGCTCGATAGCTAATTATTATACTACCGTGGTGATATAGCAAAGACCTCGTATCGATGAGCGTCTAACATAGCGTTTCAGATGCTCGATAGCTAATTATTATACTACCGTGGTGATATAGCAAAGACCTCGTATCGATGAGCGTCTAACATAGCGTTTCAGATGCTCGATAACTAATTATAAATGTCCAAATATTTTACCGTAAAAGGCTTCATAAGTTTGAAGTTTTTGTAATGATGCAAAATAAAGACTTTACTTGCCATAAGTTTCCTTGATAAGCTTACAGTTTTGTTATTGCACGAAGCTACAACTTATCGCGATAAAACCCTCCAAATAACTGAAGATCCCAGAAAACCTTAGCAATTTCCATGCTCCAAGCGGACTCCGTCCCCGTTCCAGGGTACTGTAAGACTATAACAATACGTAAAGCTGTCCGCCAGCGCCGGCGGCCATCAGCCTGAATACAAACGAGGAACAAGCCACCGTCGCGACCGACTGCCGACTGCTAACGACACTGTCAGTGTCACCGTTATCATGTAAATAACCGAATAGACACCGTTAGAGACCGCTTCAGCTTCTAACAAGCCCTAATTCGCTGCGTAATCGTAACCCAATGAATATCATTATGCCGTCGTCAGCCCATTGAGTTGGCCGGCTTTCTCTCTGAAAAACAATAATTTTCATTTTTTACAGCGCTAGCTGTCCCGGCAGTGCCGTAATAAAAACTCTGTGGTCTTAGAAACGCCGTAATCGAAGAATTTATACGGCGATGTTCATACTCTTTCTCGTTTTTACAGTGACAAGTTTAGTGTGCTCTACTATATTCACCGACTATATGATTGTATTCTGCCTTATAAATGATAGCTACTATTAAATATCTACTGTCTATATTCTACGTGAGCACAATTTTTTTCTTTTTTTAATTTGACTAAGCCAGCGTTTCACCACAATCTCACCTGATGGGAAGCGACGATGTGATCTAAGGCGTAGCACGCTGGTCTAGTAAATACCTATTCACTCTTGATTTGAACAACCCCGGGTTGTATTTTTCGGGAAACACCGACCAGGGTAAGGCATTCCACACTTTTGCAGTTCTAATTAAAAAAGTAGAGTCGAAACGGTTAGTACGTATTGGAGGTATTTCGACCATAAGAGGGTGTCGCTTGGCCGAACGCCTGGTGGTTTTATAATGAATGTGAATATGAATATGAAAGGAGAGGTGACAGACCAAGCAAACCTAGAATGTAATTAAGTGCGGATGAGTACAAATTACATAATCGTTAAATTATCTTCACCAGGGACTATAGACACATAACATGCGTGAGTCAAGACATGTTTTAGAACATGTTGCTACTGTATTTTAAGCTTTCGCAACTTGAACTCATAAAGTTAAAACGGGTTTCTCTATGCATAGAAATTCATCAAGAAGTAAATTTAATGTATGTGTGTAAAGCTGTGTTCCGTTTTAACTTTATAACATGTTTCTCCTGAAGTGTAGTGTAACCCTCAGTGAACCGTGCGGCCATCACCCGGGTCGCCGCTCCGGTCGGCTGCCAGCGCTGCCCGATAATACCTCGAGGTCAAGCGAAACATAAAAAGCAATGTTTCTGCTCCGCGAATGCATTCAACATCACACTTTATTGGGTGTGGAGCTGTTGCTGCTGGATTTTTAAGGTTTTTTTTTTCGTTTCTTCAGAAAACGATTTTTCGTTTCACGGATGAATGGATTTTGCTTAAATTTTAACCCGAATTGTAAAGTAGGTGTAAAGTTTTTTTGTGCATTCACGCCGCACTTACTCGTATACTTTCTAGTTATAAAATATTAAACAACCAACAAACAACATATTTATTATTTATTTGTGTTCGCTGGCAAATACGCAATTAGCCTACTTGATGGTGTAAGTATCACCGTCACATCGCTTAGGCACGTTTGCAACACCTAGGATGCTGATATTGTGTCTTGATTCATTGTCTATTCTTATGGGTATCCTATTTGAATGACTTCATGACTTATAAGGATACGTATTAATTAACGGAATAAATCTTTCTAAATTAAGAAAATATCTGAGGCTTATCATGCCTTCGTGACTTCTGTCAGGCGAAGATAAAACTTAGTGACACGTAGAAATCGTGGGCAAGGGGAGCTCGTAGCATTCATTTAATGAAGGAAAATGTGGCCACGTGGCCAACGCCCAGGCCACTACCCCGGCACCATGGAGCCTCTGTGACGTGTCAACTTAATAACCACATCCTCAAACATATCACCGCACACTTCTACCATTAAGATTCTACTGAAGTGATGAACGCCACGAAATAAACGTTCTAAATTACAATAGAATATCGCCATTCTCAAGAACTAGAAAAGGCTTTTTCTCGAGACAGGGCAGTGCCGACGTAGCCACAAAATTGCGGTTGAGAGTGTCAGACATGTCAATCTTTATTTATGTTCGTACATCTTTATATTCAGGCTGGAGTTGAAACGATCCGAGGGCGGAGGGCGCGGTCGCTTGGGCTAAGGTAAGTGGCCCTTTATTTGATTGTTTCTCGTGCTCGGTTTCTTTATCTACCTGGACTGAAGACTATAAAAGATACTGAAACACTAACAATTGACATGAAATCCGAAACCAGTCTACATATTATCACGTGTGGTTCACTGTGAATTTTTTTAACGAACGACGTGACGGGTCAATCGTTTGCCTGATGCCAAGCGTCACGACTGCTCATAATAGATTGCAGTATCACTCGGAACTAACTAATGTAATATTATGGAACGCAATAAACATTTGTATTTGTATTTGAACTCTAAATTAATAAAGTTTGGCGTGACGCTGCACTGCGTATGCCATTCTGTGACATCACACAGTCTAGTAATCAGATTACTACACAGTGAGACAAGATCATAAAGTCTCATTTGCCCAGCAGTTTCGCTATAATAGAATAGAATCAATTTATTGTCACAGAGAATACACTAATTTACATTATTATTATAATAGATGCTAAATTGATGCAATTACACTGTGTCTTGTCAAATTATTATAAATATATTATATAATTCATTTTATTAAAAATATGATTAAAGTAATAACAAATTATAATATTAACTAGCACAGTAATGCTTGCATACTATTTCTTGGCGGCAAAACAACTGGCAAAGCGGTGGTGCCTATCTAGACGATCTTTAAAGAAAAGTCCTACCACCTAGTACAACATGAGTGTGGACATGTTTGCACTTGCGTGTGACAAACCCCATCACATTACCAATTAGTATCACCACAGTTTGGTTTGTCTCACGGCTCATATTTACGTAGGCCCCCACCCAGAACCCGCAGTAAGCACACGTAAGCAAATACATTACGGAAACCAAAGGACAAGAACTGGGTACCGAGTTAAATTAACTTTCCGCAACAAAAACAACTACGACATAACATTTCACAGATTAAATTACTTTATTTTCTCGTTAACCTTCGCTGAAGCTCCTCTGGTTTGTTTATCGTAATATGAGATTTACATTTGATTAAAAGGAGTGATTCCGTCGGGGAACAAAGCAATTTTAATTAAGCGCCGGTGAAGGCTCTTTACATTTTTCATTCTTATTTTATGCAATTTGAATGAGTATTGAGTGTCGAGCGACGTAATACTTAGCATCTTCTGTCACAATAATAGCTATGACCTTTTAAACTTTGAAATAACACAAATCAACAATTGAATAGATTTATTTATTGTATTTCCGAAAGTTATTAGGTCTTATTGAATTAATTTGAACGGTGATAATTTTGACAAAATTCGAGATAATAAAATCTGCCAAAAAGAGGACAAAAACACGTCGCCAGTTAAAGGAAATCCAATTGACAGCTGTTTCCTTGGATTTGCCTCAAACGGCTCCCACACGCGCGCCGCAGGGTACATCCGTTCTATTTTATTTTATACGGATTTTCTTTGTTTTGATAAATTCATAAATCTGGAAACGATAACTCTTTTCTGAACCAAATAAAATACACCACATTATAAAATTATGTGAATCGATCGATGGTAGGTATTATCATTAATTTAACATTATCTGTGAACATTTCAAACAGCGATCTAGCACCATAATTTTTACAAAGTTTAATATAAAAAGATAAGCATAATTTTTAATGGTCCTATATTTTACGCGGCGTAGTCCTGGAGTAAAAATAGGACTACCTCCTCCCGCGGGCGCTGTAAGATTTGACTCAAGAAATGTCCAGGGAACGGGAAGAAGCATTCTACTTGGTGTGCATTACAATCTACAGCGATCGCCACCTGCCAAGCGTGGTGACAGTGGACCTGTTCCGGCTGATGTTGTGTATATTGAAGTTTTTTGTGGCGGTTAACCTAACCATTTTAAAAACAGACAACATTACTATGTGCAAGATTAACGTATATATACGCACCATGCTCCGTGACGGTGAAGGTGGAGACGGCGAGCTCGGCGCGCGACACGTTCTTGACTCGCAGCGTGCGCACAGGGTCCGACGCAGACATCCAACTGGCAACACACAGCATGGATGAAATAAAAAAAAAGAAGGATTGAGTTTTGATTGATATCAACTGAAGCCCAAAATGGCGGACATATTACATATGTGAGTCAGATCAAAGTAGGGCGACCGGCTGCCTATGATGTGAGTGTGTGCGTGCCCCGCTCACACGTACGAAGCGTTCCGGCTTCCTAAGGGTGCTTCAGTTTCGGACCAGACGGGATTCCCTCCTTCTTTTTTTATTAGCTCCATGACACACAGATTAAAAAATACAATCCTCATCATCATCATTAGCAGTCTGAAGACATCCACTCCCGAACATAAGCGTCCCCCATAGAGCGCCACCTTGAGTGGCTGCCCGCCTCCTGCATCAATCAGCTCCCCGCGGCCCTCACCAGATCGTCGGTCCACCGAGTGGGGACCCGGCCTACGCTGCGCTATCCGGTTCGCGGTCACCACTCGAGAACCTTTCTTCCCCATCGGTTGTCAGTTCTACGATATGGCCAGCCTATTGCCATTTCAACTTGCTATTCCTAAGAGCTATGTCGGTCACTTTGGCTCTCCTTCGGACATTGATACAATATGCAGGACTAAATAAATAATTCCTACAGATACTACAAACATTGTTAATAAAATAGTCCAACATGAAGCTGCCCGCTGCAAGCTACAATAACAATGTTCCTGTACAAACCCCCAACTAGCTGTAATGCCCCAAAGAGCTCAGTGGCATCTCCGGAATCCTTAGTCCAGTTGGATCCGGTTCCGGACTTCCCGGACTCCGGAATGTCAAAACGGGCCCTTTGAAAGGGTATCTAATGGCGGCCACTCTTTGTATAATGTTATCTCCCGAGATGACAAATTGTGTCGTGAAAGTTCGCAATTTGGTTGGATTTCACTACCTTTATAGAGTTGTGTGGAACCAGGTTCAGTACGATGATAGTAGTTGCCTACAGGTGCCAACATGTGTATAGTCTCCGTAGCCAATATAATATTTTGCCTTAAAAGACACGAATGTTGTCTCTATTGTAAGCCTCATTATTTATCTGCTCTGTGGTATCAGAATCTATGTAGTTGTTCAAATATTACGAGTTCCTACCATAAACCTAAAATAAAAGAGATATGATAACATAACACACTTGCAATAAATTAGGTACAACGCACACAATTTGCCACGTATTATTATTTATTATCGTTTTAAAAGTTTGGTTTGTAATTATTTCAGTCACCTTAATTTCTTCATACTTGTGAGTGTAATGCATTTGAGTAAAATTATGCCATGGATAGGGGTACCCCACTATCCGTACAAATCAAAGTCGTAGTATCTCATCAAAATATACCTTCTAATACGGAACAGAATGATAGCCGATGCGGATTTGACTCTACGACATTACAACGTGACATTTTTCCAAATGTCCCACATTTGCGCTTCTTTTACAAAAGAAACTTCCTGAAAGCATTGCCATGTTATGATTATGTGCGGATATTATTTTATAAGTTGGGCGTTGCGAGCGGTTTGAAAGATAATGGTGCATAATTTAACCATACTGTCGGATATAGCCTTAGACCATTTTTGAATGGAGGTGGCAAGGCAAAGCGTACCTCTCTACCGGTCATATGGCGCTACTTGTGAATTGTCCACACATATTAAAAGAAAAAAAAATAATAATTTGGTCATACACATTATCATAGTGTGCGTGTAAACACTACGTAACTACGCTAGATTATACAGGGTGTAATTGAATTCATTAGCATCCTTTAAAACTAGGTACCTACTCCAGATACCGGTCACGTGTGGACCAAAATTTTTGAATTCTAACACATTGGTTTGGTAATAATAATAAATCCAAAAAATGGAATAACTTACTTAATCAAATGCTACAATACAAAATTTAATTAAAATAATGGAGTACTGTTTTTAATTAGTACATACAAGGTATATAAACTTTTAAATGTATGAAAATCATCCGTGTCATCTGCGTTAGACAATCTTCATAATTTTCAATAAAAATATTTTCATTGACACTCTGTACTCTTTAATAATCATCTATAAATGATGTACTATCATGGGCTCAAATTATGGTAATGAATTAAATTACATCCTGTATAACGGTGTGCGTGTTTTAAGATTACCTCGTCCCCTTTAAAAATCAGCAGAAATATTTTTAATTAATTAATTTAACGTGATAACGTTAACATCTCGTTAAAATATGCTCTAAGGGATAGCGACCTCGTCGTGCGCAATGAGCAACTGAAGTTCATTAGCGTTGACAGGTCATTTTGTACTGGCATTCAGTTGGTCCTCGCGTAGCTCGATTAGAAAATATTGAAATATTGACGAAACTTATCAACATTGCTGCCTTTATTAGGCACTGGGCTGGACTTGAAGTGATGGTAGAAGTATCAACAATTAAGCGATGTTGTTGTTGAACATACGGTAGGTTGGATTTTATTAATGAATGTTTACTTTTAGCATGTGGTCCAATCAGGTACAAATGAAAACTAGCCCAAACGAGAAAAAGATGTAGTGGTCGTGCCGTGAGCGTTACTAATTAGTGTCCAGTATATACACTTCCACTTACTTCCGACGACCTGAAAACCGCAGAGAGCCGATGGATGCCAGAGGCGAGCAGCCGCTCAAAGTGGCGCTCTCTGGGGGAGGCCTATGTTCAGCAGTGGACGTCTACGGGCTGATGATGATGATGATATACACTTAGCCCAATACTTCGCCAACACGCAATAAATGTCGCTTGATAATCTTGCGTTATGCAGAAATAAAATATTTCGTAAAATAGCCCGAGTTATGCCGCTGTATAGGATAAGGCATCTGTACTGTAGGTATTTATTATATTATCTGGCCGTGTGTAACAAGGTAAATGTGAAAAAGATATCGGTACAAATAATGCATTTAGTAAGTTTCCTACGCAAAATAACACGTAAGCTTAGTCCAGCAAGTGAGTACGCTAGCCGGACGGGACGTGACCGGCGTGAGGACGACACCATTACCGATCGGTAATTAATTAGGAGCTGTTTGGGAACCATGTCACAGGTTAGTTAGCAGTCACCGGGCACGCTGCCAGCGTTCAGAAAACAATCTTCTACGTGGACATTAGAAACTGCAGGGTCAGCTCGGCTAGCAGCCTTTTATTTATTTATTTATTTATTTATTTATTATTACTGCATTCATGTACATCATTAAAATAGGTAATATACAATAACAAGTATTATATAATACACAAGATCTTAAATAATTAGGTTGGTAGGTTGACATGAGCCCTGGAAGGGCGTTTGCAAGTAAGTATGTGTGAGTCAGACCAAAACAATATTATTAAACATTAGTCAATTCTATGGTACATACATTATTCTATGGTAGTCTATAACATTTATACATATTGTTTTTCTTTTAATCTACGCATTGTTATTAATTTAATTTTCGTAGTCAACTTCAATTAATCCATTGTATATAATTGTCTTATAACTTTAGTGGTGTTAATATTATTCTTCTAATATACATTTTTAACAGATAAACAATTAATTAAAATAATTTATAAAAATATGTAATCATGTGTGTATAGTTTGCTTAGGTTATTTATGTATTTATAATCAAGAGATTGAATCATTTGTCCAAATGTTTGTCAGCCTTAAACTCTTCTATTGTGTAATAACATTTTTTAAGAAGATAAGTCTTTAAATTATTATTGAATTTTTAAGGTTTTGCATAATGTAATCAAATCTAAAGGTTTACGCTGGCGCGTTCTAAATTGTAGCAATTTTTTCTTTTTAAGTTTATTTCCAAGTTATTATTTTGTAGCCTGTTTTGTGTGTCAGTAAATGGTTTGAAAGAAGTTGAACTAGGGTCCGAGGTGCTTTTAAATAGTTGTGTCACATCATGACAGCAAACAAGACGATGGGGTTTTTAGGGGTGTGGTTTCTTCAAACGATACTTAAGCTTTGCTTTTTACCCCAGATAATATGATACCTACAGTACAGACGCCTCATCCCATACAACGGAATAACGCGGGCTATTTTACGAATTATTTTATTTCTGCATAACGCAAGATTATCAAGCGACATTTATTGCGTGTTGGCGAAGTATTGGGCCGCATGAATACACTGGACACTAACCAGTAACTCTCTAGACACGATTGGACCCCATGCTTTTTAATTTGTATTAAAATACAACCCTTTGTGACTACCGGAGAGTTAAGGGTATATTCAACCACACTGACCAAGTGCGGGTTGCTGGATGACAAACTGTTCTCAAATTTTGTGATTCTTGACAAACCAGTTTCTTCATATTATAGGGTGTGGCTCAGCGGTAGCTCGTGCGACTTTAAAAACCGACAACCGCATCAGCTACAAATCCCGCCTGAACCTACACCAATGACTTTATCAAGTTGACTGTGAAGGTATTTATGTGAATAAAACAAAGAGCAATGATACATTTCATTCAAGTAGGTACCTTTTTTTTTGAGGAGGGGAAATGCCCTCGCTCTTCCCTGCCACCACGGGGGTGATGGCAGGGGGTATGTGGGACTCGAACCCACTAAAACCCCCCCGTGATCCATCCGCCGCCGGGACGGGGCGAGATAGGGTCGCGCTGGCATTCACTATCTCGCCCCAGCGGTAGGCCCTTTCGGGCCTCTACGCCAGTGGGTGGGTAAATTTCCACCTCAGTTACCCAGCAGACGTGTGGGGCCGCGTAAGCGCAGCGGAGAGTCCCCCCACTCTCCGCCGCCGGCCCCACTACGGAGGACGGAGGAGGCGCTTCGGGCGCCTTCTTCGTCTGCGCCGTAGGGGGTCAGAGTTGGCATCGTCCTCCCTGACCCGCTCCGCAGCCTCCTTTTGCGACTTCACCACCTCGCAAAAAGAGACCGTTGTCTGCCACGCTCTCTCGCTGTCGAGCATGGCGTTCACCACGTACGGCAACGAGAGATCCCGGCCAATCAAGTAGGTACCTAGCTTATAACTAGATAAACCGATAATCTGGTCAGACCCGCGGGGAGCTGATGGATGCGAGGCCAGCAGCTGCTCAAAGTGACGCTCTATGGGGAAGCCTATGTTCAACAGTGAATGACTTCACGCTGATGATGATGATGATGATGATGATACACTGGTATGTCGACTCCACGGCAGGTGCGGTACGGTTTTGAGCAGGTTGTCGGTCCACCTAGTATGGTCTGGCCTACGGATGGATGCAGCAATCAAGCAGTCGCTCAAAGTCACGGTCTATGGGGATGCCTATGTTCAGCAGTGAACTACTTAAGGCTGATGATGATAGAAACTGGCTCTTAATAAGTGAGGCAGCGGAGTACAGCGCTTAGCAACAAGTGGTAACTATAGCCTACCTAAACAAAATATGAAAGCCTACCAACTAAATAATTATGTTTTCATTACAACATGTTCCTTAATCATAAGCTCATTGAGAGATCTGAATCCATCGATCGAACATTACGGTAGTGAGCCATGATCGTTTAGAAATACATTAGTGCACGGTAGTAGAGGTTATTGATTTATCACGTGCCTGTCAGTTTTCTCTGCGCCATTAATATGTGGAACTGCGAAGCCTACTTATACATTTTTCGAAGCTCTGCGAACGTAAAATTCTAAAATGTTTCAACAAATCAATATCGTTATCGTTGAGCTCAGGATTTGTGCAGGACTCGCGGTTTGTATTACTGTCAGATTTGGAATTATTGTTTCATTTTTGTTTACTTGTTTTTTAAATTATTTAGTAGTTGTTTTGAAGGCTGGGGTCTATTGGAAAAATCCATAGTAGATGTAGTGGGATCTTAATATGAGGAAAGAGTTTGGTTATTGTACAGTTTGGTAATAGCATAAAACACCTCGACAGCCTCCGTGATGTGGTGGTTGAGCAGGTCGGCTCATAACCAGGAGGGGGCGGATTCGATTCCCGCGACCGGACAAGTATTTGTGCACAGGAAAAAAAAAACGCAAATACTTATTCTGTATCTGGGCGTTGTAAGTCCTCGTAGTTCCTGGGTCCCTAGATACAGTGAATCCTATTAGTTAGGGTCCAGGATCTATGTATGTGATCGTTGGGCGTTATTTATTTATTATTTATTTACCTTACATTGATAATGAATGAATATTTTAATAATATGGACAGTAACACAAATCACTTACACAAGATGAAGAACTCGAACAAATTATGGTTATGACTGGTGGCGGACCGGATCATGATTAATGGCGGAAAGTTTGGATTGGATCTCAATTAAAATATTTTGCACTTGAAAGGTTAAAAGAAGTAAGTAAAGTAGTAAAATAAGTATTATTTGTCATTACTGGTGCTTTATCCAGTGTTAATGATTAAAATTGGTGACTTTTACGCATTAAGGCTGCAATTACGAGGATGGGCCAATTTGTCACCTTTTAAAGCCTTGTTTCCTGTGATAATGAGTGAAATGTTATTATTATCTATAGGTAGGGTAATCCAATGCCGTTCATTATAGGATGAAAGTTTTTCACTGGCTTTAACCAATAATTCATAAAATTCAATTTCCGAAGAGTCCTCCTATGAAAATGACGAAAAAGGGTCTAATTCTCTGTCATATATCTAAACAACTGTAATATTTTATTGATTAAAAAAATACCTTAAGTTAGCTGATATACTCGACTTTAATTATAGGATGGCAAATATTTGAAAAAAATGTGATAGACTCTCAAGAAAAAAAGAACAGTTTATTTTACAAGCAAGTTTTGCCAAACTTCAATATCTTAACTGTATGAAGATAAGGTTGGTTGTGCTTTGCTCATTGTGTCTCGTTTTTGATATAAATCAACGAACACTAGAAACGAATTCTCAGTCTGCGCTTGGGCGCCATCGGGAGCAGACATTGTGCCGTTTGACATCAGCAGCTCCTGGTGAAAACATCGCTGTACGAACACGAATATTAGGCATTGGAAATAATTTCGAAATAAGATCGTCGACAACGAATTACCTATTTCTGCTCATTTTGAATAATTAGTATTTATTCTTTCTCGGAATAGACGTAAATCGTAATGACCAATTTGATGTTAGATTTCGAATGCTGATGATGGTTTGTGGTGATGGTGGATGGTGGTGATGACGGGTAGAACTTCAGGTGCCGACTTTGAGCTCGTTTCATTAGTTGTGATACGATATTTCCGGTTGATACCGGGGCCCGGAAATTGGACTGGCTGACCTGATGGTAGACTTCGAAGACTTCACCTGGAACCTAGACGTGTAGAGCTAGACATGCCATCTTTGGGCTCGATTCATTAGTGGTAATCAGATCTTCTTATTTCTTGATCTTTTTTATTGGGGTTGGTCTGACCTGCAGGTAGGTACCTACATAATCTTAGGTACCTACCTACCTACCTACTTGTCATGAAAAATTTAGGCGGTTTGGTTTTCTGAAAAGTATTTCTCTTTTTATTAATAAATCATCATCACCATCATCATCGACTACTATTGTCGTCATCATTGTGGTCATCATCATCACCGTGTTCATCATCTTCATCTGTTCAATTATTGTCGTCATTATCATGTTCATGGTCATCACCGTATTCATCATCAGGTACCTTTACAAAAACATGACTTCTGTGGGAACTCGTAAACTATAAGTCCGGTTGGTATACTATGTTTAGGTAACTTGTAGAACTAACTGAGACAATCTTAGGGACATAAAAATCTTATACATCACTAATACAAAAAATATGACTTATTATCAAAAACAAAATGAAGATGTATATATCTAAGAAGGAACTGTCTGACAACCTGACAATGTACTACAAAAGTATAGAAATAGGTCACATAATTACCAATACAAAGTGACTCATCATAATGGTGACTCCAAAAAAAAAGTACCCTCATAGATATCAGAAACTATAATACGGATCAGTGTAATGTTTTCGGAACATTGTAGTAATAAATATACAAAATTATAATGTAAAAAAAAATACCTGGTGCCCATACAAAAACCCTCATTTTCGAAGGAACTCGTAAACCATAGGTCTGATTGGTATACAACCTTCAGGCAAGTTGTAGCACTAACCAGGATTCTTCAAGAAATGTTGAAAAAAAACATAGGTCCTATACAAAGTTTTTACCATTTTTACCATTTTCATGAATAACCCTTTACCCAATCAAAACTCGGTACATCTATTTTCCCTACCATTGATAAAATAAATAAAATATTCAAAGTCTACCATGAGGTCAGTCCAATTACTTCGGTAGAAAGATCTCTTCATCACTAACAAAACGAGCCCAAGCTCGGTTCACCTAGCTCTACCTCTCTATGATTTCTAGATGAAGTCCTCAAAGTCTTTCGTGAGGACATTCATAACAACATTGTCGTGAAAATTATTCTAAAAATATGGAAATAAAAATATACTTTTTTAATAAGAATTTCAATCAGTGTGTGTTGCCAGTGATGACAACATATGGAACTGAAACGTGGTCTCACTGTTGGCCTCATTAGTAAACTCAAAGTCGCGCAACAAGCTATGGAGAGAGCTATGCTCGGTGTTTCCCTGCGAGGTATGATCCGGAACGAGGAAATCCGCAGAAGGACTAAAGTGACCGATATAGCTCTTAGGATTAGCAAGTTGAAATAGCAATGGGCAGGCCACATCGCTCGCAGAACTGACAACCGATGGGGAAGAAAGGTTCTCGAGTGGCAACTACGAACCGGAGCACGCAGCGTAGGCAGACCCCCTACTAGGTAGGGCGACAACCTGGTAAAACCGCGCGGAGCCGATGGATGCGGGAGAAGAGAATGATGATTATGATCTTTTTAATTCTTCATCATCATCAACAGCCTGAAGACGTCCGCTGCTGAACATAGACCTCCCCCAGAGAGCTCCACTTTGAGCGGCTGCTGCATCCATCGGTGCCCCGCATCGACAACGGTTTTAATTTTTACCCACCTATAATTAGATACATACAATATACCTACAAACCTACGATAACATATTCCAAAAAAATAATATAAAGGAAATACACATATCGAGTAAAAATAAAATTAAAAAAATAAAAGGACCAAATTATTTTGGTTTAGTCAACCTCGCCCGCCGTTATCCCGTCGCTGTGTGCGTAATGCCGTGCGCGTGTAGTAGTGCCGCTAAATACCTATTTATGCGCGTAGTAAACGTCCTTAAGTGCTGAATTACGCGCATGATTATAGCCAAGTCTAAAATTCCATTGAAGCTTCCAGTAAACTTGTACTACTACTAGGGCATGATTTAGAGAGTGGCTATGACTTGACGTTGTGTTAAATATAATATTGCGATGACAAAATTAATACTTGACACTGGCTAAGTACACCATGTGTGTGACCAAAAAAAGACAATAAAGACGCATATCTCACCAGAGCGCGGGCGTGGGTGCGGCGTGGCTCCTGTCGGCGCCACTGATGGCAAACTGCAGCGGCGCACCCACCGCTTCCACCCACACGTCCAGTACTAGCGGCTCCAAGTGATCCACCTGCGAGAAACGGTAATATTCCACTCTTCTGGACGTTATTCATCATGATATAGTGTTTTTTTTCTGGATGTCATTGGAATTGGTAGTTCATTTGGATGGTTTTCTGGCGGTGGGCTGGTGGTGGTGATGGTGGTGGACTGGTGTTGGTTTTTTCTGGTGGTTGTAGTAGTGGCATGTAATTGATACATTATTTTGTAACTTATACTGCTATAGCTATGCTTAGTTTGGGGCTAGATGGCGCTGTGTGAATTGACCGCACATATTTATTCAATTATTTATTTATAGCTCTTAGATCGATGGGGAAGAAAGGTTCTCAAATGGTGATTATGAACTGAAGATGCGGCCCCTCAGTAGGATTGACGATCTGGTGAAAGGCGCGGTGAGCTGATGCAGGAGGCGAGCAGCCGCTCAATGTGTTGCTTTCTGAAGGAGACCTATGTTCAGCAGTGGATGTCTTCAAAATTTTGATGATGAAGCTTGCCCGGAAACAGGACTGTTTTTTAAAAGATGCGACTAGTAAAAAATATTCTACTGTCGTGACAGGTTTCTTCATGCACTAGGTATAAGCCCAGATAATATAATACCTACAGTAGTATAAGTTAGCTATCACCGCTCCATAACTAATTGCATTAAAATACCATGCAAAAATACATAATGTTATACACACATTTATATTTTTTGAACTTACAATACACATTTATTTTTTCAATTTTCCTCAAAAATATTTCATCGTTTGTTGACTTTATTCCCGCTATACGCAAAAGCGAAGTATGCGCCCTCTTGTATCGCTCACAAAGCATTTTGAAATGCAAAGAGAGTATGCAGTATGCGCCGCGTCCATTCTACCGTATCAGAACCAGCTCCGTATCGGGTATTACCGACAAAAGAATTATGAAAGAGAGCATAATACGTATTTTTTTTTATTGCATTTTTGAGTATCTATTATACATTGGGGTATAATTTATTTGGAATAGAGCATTATTAGCGCTTGGGTTTTACAAAATGAATGATAGTTTGAATGATTCATATCTAGAGATTTTATTATTATTGGATATAGTAAAATTGTTTAGAATATAGAACCGCCAGCTAATAAATAATTTGCTGGGATTAATTAGTTTTCTACCTTATCTAACTTCCTTCCATCCTGCCTCCCAGCCATTCAACATTTTCTTCTCGTTTTCCCTCCACTTTCGACAGAATCTTTATCTTCGTTGCCAAATGAATTTTGCAAAGTTTCATCGTAGCGTGTGAGTTACATAGCATAATGTTTCTTTACTTTTGCATCGATAAAGAGTTGTGCTGACATACAGTTGTGCTGACATACAGTTGTGCTGACATACAATTACATACAATTTTCGAAATATTTTCAATGTACAATAAGCCCAGATATAGTTTTATGCATAAATGTATAATGTAGATGTAGAAGGTTGAAAATCTTAGACGTAAAAAATTAGTAAAGTTTGAAAAGGGGAAAAAGGGCCTGTATTCATTAATGAAATGACCTATAATAAAATAACATAAGGAAATTAATATCCTAAACAAACAATCATAAATTACGTTTTGTTTCCATACTCGGGAAATTAGTATTATACCTAAATATTATTTCAATCATGATTTCTGCTTAACATTAATGCGAAATATTTTAAGGAAGGTGTTTTAGATAAAATAATTAATTATAGGTAGAATATGATCCACTACGACTCCATCTGCTGCTTATTACATTTTTTTTATTTAAATATAAAAAAAAAGATTTACAACTTGCCTAAAAACACCAATAAAACCAAATAAGGTTTGTCTCTGGTGTTGTATTCCTCTATTTTACCGTAAGATACCTACTTATACCTACTTATACTATAATAAATATATAAAGTGGTTACCGTGTGTAATTACTTTACTACTACCCCAGATAATATAATACCTACCACTACAGATCCCTCATCCCATACAACGGAATAACGCGGGCTTTTATACAAATTATTTTATTTCTGCATAACGCAAGAATGTCAAGCGACATTTATTGCGTGTTGGCGAAGTATTCAGCCAAATGAGTACACTGGACACTAACTATAACTAGTAACTCTCTAGACACGATTACTAAATTTTTTCAAGTTCGGGCTGTTTTTCGTTTGTACCTGATGGGACCCCATGCTACTACTCTCTCTTGGCACTACTTTACTACTTTAGGGTGGGTTGTTCGATAATATGGTTAAAAACTCTAACAAATTTTGACCATTGGTTACCTTAACTATGAATCCACCAAAATCTCCACCCTTAGTATCTGAAATAGTATATTTTCCATTGTTGCTTCTACATTGTTGTATTGTTGTTGATTGTTGTTGTTAGTCCTCGTTGTTCCTGGGTCCCTCATCCTTGTTAGGGTTCAGGATCTATGTAATAGTGATCATTGGGCATTTAATTACTTATTTTTATAAATAAACTTTATTTCTTTCATTTTGTTTTAAACAAAACCCCGAAGAATACGGCTTGGTAAATACTAAAACCACTACGAAAGTTAAAAATGAATTATTTAACCCGTAAACGAAACAATAGGGCCTCGCATCAAAGAGCAAGGGATAATGAAAGGGTTCGCAAGGGGTGTAAAAAGAGGATTTATTTACAAAAATACAGTGAACTCAAGATAATTACTAGCAAATACATTTTACTTTAATAAACCGGTAATAAATCAACAACTCAAATACAATAATTAAGTTAGAACAAAAATGAAAAGTTTAAAAAGCTATATTCGTCATCATCAACATCACCCGTACTGGTCAGGCTTGAATTAATTTAATTTAGTTTATTTTAACACCAAAAGGTACATTTTTAGCACATTTACAAATTTTACTTTAACGTAACGGAAAAAAAAGAAAATCTATGGCAAAAAACACCTTTTTTATGCCTTACGTTTGAAAATGTTAAGACCCTACTTACATCATTAGCCTCTGCGAGGGCAGGTAGACATGAAAGCACTGCCACAAACTCTATATCATCATCATCATCAACAGCCTGAAGACGTCCACTGCTGAACATAGGCCTCCCTCAAAAAGCGCCACTTTGAGCGACTGCTTGCCTCTTGCATCCATCTCCCCACTTGCTCCCCACGGTTCTGACCAGGTCATCGGTTCACCTAGTAGGGGGCCGGCCTACGCTGCGTCTTCCAGTTCGTGGTTGCTACTCGTGATCCTTTCTTTCCCAACGGTTGTCAGTTCTACGAGCGATGTGGCCCGCTCACTGCCACTTAAACTTGCTGATTCTGAAATGATCTTGCTGATCTCGGTTACTTTAGCTCTCTTGCGGATCTCCTCATTTCGGATCTTGTCTCGCAAGGAAACACCAAGCAAAGGTCTCTCCATAGCTCACTGCGCGACTTTGAGCTTACTCATCAGGCCAGCAGTAAGGGACCACGTCTCAGTCACGTCAAACTCTATATATCAAAGTTTATATAAAGGAACTTCTTAATGTGGTCAAAATAGCCACGTCCTAGAGTAAAATAGATATACATTATAAATATGTAATGAAACATCAGGGTCAATTTTTATAAGCCTAACACGCTCTCTTCTTGGTTACTCCAATTGCGAAAATGTATACAACACTGTGTAAAATCGCAAACATTCAAATTTAATTAAGATTGTAATTTACATTTGCGTTATTATCAAAGTTTAATTTACTTCACATTGTAAGCTAGAAATTCAATTAGCAAAAGTCACGGCGCTTTCTTCAAAGTTAAGGGATTGGAACTATTATCGGCAGCGCGGCTGAGACTTTACGCCGCTTTGATGGAGCAAAAGTACTTTAGTTCAAAGGGCCCGACACAAAGTGAATAAAACGTTTGACAAGCCGCGGGACGTCCTATAGCTGGCAGGCTAGCATCGCAGCTCTCAAACAAAAGAAGGTTGACAAAAGAGGCGTGGCTTGCGGTATTTTTCGTGCAACACACGAGATTGCTTCCTGTCACAGCAACACAAAAGAACATGCATTTTGCTTCACAGTGGTTTTTTTATAAGCAAGAAAACTTTTGTTTTTATGAACTCTACAAAAACAATTGAACAGTCATTCTACCAACTATCCTAAAAAATTATAGCACATAGTTTATATATCTGAAAAAAATTCTAAAAAGCTGCAATGAAAATAAAATAACGCCTAAATATAGCGCACAAAACGTGTGAAGTTCTATATTTGCAGCTTTGGGGTTATGATGAGTAATAAATCTTTAGCGGATTTTCGGCTCTGTGAGTAAAAGTAAATTAATCTAATTCTACAGGGCCTTATTTACGAGTGTAGCAGGTGGCGATGGCGTCAGGTATACTGTCGGATTGTTTGCTCAGCGTCTTTTTATATCTATTACTTCTGGAGGCGCAGTGTTACCCGTAAAGGTTTCATCAGAATATCATCAACCATTTTGATATGACAACCACAAAAACAAGGAGTCCTTTTCCTACTAAATCTCTCCCAATGTTCTCCGAGGACTTTTTTTGATGGAACCGTCCAGACGTGAGGCATGCTTAGTTCCCGAAGCCAAACGCCCATCTCCCTCAGGGCGATTGTGAGGACCCGCCTCGGTATCCTGTGGGGACCCAGAGCAGTCCTCTTGCCCCGTAGGCGTGCGACCGCGACCCCCATCTCCGCCTCTGTGAGAGGCGGGATGTAGGCTTGGTTTTTGTGGTAGTGTACGTTTGTGTGTACCTTAACAAGCAGCTGGTCGTGGTAGAGCCCCCAGCAGTCCGCGTACACGGCGAGCGTGAGCCGCGCCCGCCCGCCCGCGGCCAGCGCGCCGCCGCTCGGCTCGCATGACAAGCAGACGCCTGCCGACCGG
Source organism: Ennomos erosarius (assembly GCA_963580505.1). Taxonomy (NCBI): domain Eukaryota; kingdom Metazoa; phylum Arthropoda; class Insecta; order Lepidoptera; family Geometridae; genus Ennomos; species Ennomos erosarius. The sequence goes on along the minus strand of OY756989.1, from coordinate 14,495,714 downwards.
ACGTCGCTCGACCACTGGTCTGTACCCATACAAACAACAATAACATTCATTCAACTCAGGGTCTAATAGTTTATTGTAAATTGGCAATAGTAAGCACTTGTACAAAGTGGAAACAGCAGAACAGTGTGAACCCATTACCCCAAAGCCGCCTTCTGAACCCCGATTCGAAACGGGGTCGCATCGACCTCTTCGAAAAACTTTCGGTTCGAAATTTACGCTCTCCGTCTTCTTCATGTACATTCAGGAGGAAGAAGACTGATAGTGTAAGTACATTTCAAATGGATACGTTTTTGATGGGTTCAGGTTGTTTATGCCAAACAAACACTCTTTGCGTCACTTAGCCTATGTTTAAACTTAAACTTAGCCACAGTGGCCGGCAGAAGATATCATAAAATTATTATTTTAAAATATTCACGTAAAGCCAAAACAAAAGGCATTTTCCTATTTAAAACCTTGTGCTTATTATTTCAAACGTAACCTGAACAAGTTTTTGGTAATGAGAATCGGAGTGCTGCAGGGTTACTCTTGACACTAGATTTCAATCGTAATTTGGGATTTGAAACGAAACCATGGCATTTTGTACTCTTAAATCCGATACTAGCGCACGACTGGAATCAATGTCCATGGAATTTTATGGAACTAAATGTAATCGACTCATTTCTACACCATCCGCATTTTTACCAAATTATTTAACATTGGAATTGGTGATTAATTCGGATTAGAATTTGAGTGAAATTGGGATTGGATTCAAGAGTAACCAACCCTACTGGTTTGGCTAGATGCACTCCAAGCGGAACGTCAGTCCAGTGCAGTCAGGATACTATCCTAGAAGTCAAACCTAGACTTAGTTAATACTACTCAACTAAATACTAACTACATAAATTAATGTGCAAAGCCCATTTTATTATTTGGTTCAACAAATCAGCATGTCAGACGGGGCAATGCTGCCAGCATGTTGGGTACGCTACCAAGTGGACTGGAGCATTACAATGTGGTTTCGTAGGTCATCGCGGTTAGTATACCATTCAAATATTTTTTAGCATAGTGTAGGTATAACTTTCATTGTTATAAAAGCATATAAAATAAACAAGTGAAACAGCCACGTTTACTTCCGTCAGCCGAATAACTAAACCATTATTAACCTTCTAACAAAATAACTTCCCACACACAAAATATCAATTCCAGAAAGCTCGTTCCGTCGCTGAGCAAATATTATTTTCAAAATAAGTACTTGCGTATTTGTTAGATCGATTGTTTCACTGTTAGCCCCGCGTAAGCTTCTATCAATTTATAAAATAATCTTGGGAAGATACGCCTGCAGAAATATGTGTGGTCCCGCCAAGTAATGAATGTAAGACTCTTACATATTAATACGTGGCGAGTACGGTCTAAGTCACGAACCTCAATATGGAGTTACGGTATCAAATAAACAAAATTATTGATATTTTGGTTAACGCAGATTATTCATTAGGTACCAACAAAGCCCCGCGGTTCCATTTGCGGGAAAAAGTATCCTATATGAAATGGCTCAAATTCGACAATGGTACTCGTAGCGTAGTATCCCCCTAACTAGGAACCTTAGATACAGAGAATCCTAGCTAGGGTCTAGGATCTATGTATGTGATCATTGGGTGTTCTTTATTATTAAGATTAGTTTAATTTCGCAGAGCAGGCGATACTGCTATAAAATTCATGAATATACATCTATAATAACGCATAAAACAAAGTATACATTCCAACCCAGAATACCAAAATATACACAGGTACCATATACGTATGTATACGTAATATGTAGCATAAATTATTATACGTAGAATGGCAGTGGTCAGGCCCATGCGACCTTTCATAACATTGAAAGCTTTTGGTTTCGCAAACCATATAATATCAGTAGGCCTAGCACGAATATTTACGCGGGAGTAAGTGTAACGTTAACGTAAGTCAGTTGTATGGGGCGCTGATCAAATGCCATACAACTGACGTACACTAACGTTACACTTACTCCCGCGTAAATATTCGCGCTAGGCCCACAGGACGCGCCGGCTATAAATTGAGCGTGGTTATGGGGGCCGAGAGAAAATACATTGTCACGTGACATTATATTTTATAATTTATTTTACCTTATAACATCCGTATTTTTAACTCTAATACCACTTAGCTGTTATCCGGCAGGGAATCTTATATTCCGGAATAAAAGGTGTTTTGTGACACAGTCGTGATGCGCGTCTGCACTGAAGTTTGCCTCCAAAGTTCGCGCTTATTGCTCTAAGTCATAGAGTCTAGGTCGTACCCAAACGTAGTGAATTAGGGATGTCATAAATGGATAAGTGCGAACTTAGGAGCTGTATAAACCTTTGGTGCAGATGGGCATTCATTTTAAGTGTGTGGTTACCTATAGATTGTTCCTGTAATGTAGTGTTTCAATATAATGTAGTGTTTTATCTAGTTTTTTTTTTGTTCCCCCTGTTATTCCTCCGACGATGGTAGGAGACATTTTCAGGCCGAACATATTGCATAAGCTGTTTAATTATTTTTTTGTTAATTATCCCGGACAATATTAATCCGTCTTTTATTTATCAATACTATATTACTTATAATTATTATAATCTTCAATTATCTACTTAACTTCAATAAACTATAGGTATAGGTAATAGGTACTACAATACGTAACCAGTATCATTTTTTTTTTAGCGGTGTCATAATTTGTTTTACATTAAGTAAACTGTTCTGCGTTGTTCCTATTCTAATTTTCTTTACCCTAGATAGTGCTTTCATATTTTAATATGCTCGCATCCATAAAGGGTTTATACAATTTAGTAGGGAAGGTTCACAAATATATTCAATATGTTTGTGTACCTTCGACATGTTTATGTTATTGTACCTAAAATATTTCTTTGATGGAACTTATAATTATGTTTCTTACTTTTTTCTTTCTTAACTTCTTCATTCCTATATACATGATAAATATATTCTTAAATATATTTTTTTTGTAGTTTAATGTTTTATATATATATATATATATAGATTCCCCCATGGGCACTTTGTTGATCAGACGTGCCATATAGGTAGTAATTTGTTGATCCGATTTCACTTGTTGATCCGGGTGGTATTTGTTGATCCAATACCGCATCACCGTCAGTACGTGGCTCCAATTGGAGCCACAAGTGCAACCAAGAGTAATAATAATAATTACGTGTTTTTTATACAAATCCACCTTTTTTGCGTTTGAGCACTAGTTGATCCGATTCAAATGAGCCAATCAGAGCCCACAAATTGTCACGAGCTCCGCAATTGGTTGCTGGCGCCCTTGGCAGGTATTATCTTATTCAAGTATAGTTTGTACATGAGGTTTAAAGACGGAGCTAAACTCTACATCTGCGGTCAGTGAAAAATTATGTGCCAATTTTTACCAGTACCTATTATATGCTATGATTATTATCAGAGTAGGTAACGGTAAGTGTAAGTATTTTGATATTTTTACCATCAATAATAGGTTCGAGTAATAACTCTTCTTCAATTTGCATACAGTCTGCTAAAGTTCATAAAGGTGCTACACCAAACATTTATATTTATTTTTTCTATTTTATTTCTTTGGTGATTTTTATAACATTACATTTCCAGCAGATTTGTTTCTAGCGTTAAAAATAATAAATATAATAAATAAATTATTTATTATTAATTTTATTATAAAATTTCCCTATAATTTCCCTATATTATTTAGCCTGAAGACGTCCACTGCTGAACTCAGCGGCTGCTTGCCTATTGCATCCATCGGCTCCCCACGGCTCTGACCAGGTCGTCGGGCCACCTAGTCGGGACTGGCCTACGCTGCGTCTTCCAGTTCGTGGTCGCCACTCGAGAACCTTTCTTTTCCATCGTGTACTATTTAGTACCCCACAAATAATTCACTCGTTTCAAAACGTTTGAAACAATTTAAGTAAAGGTATCAGTTCTGCATTCTATAAACCTCTCGGATAGGTGCTCGAGTGGCTACCACGAACCGGAAGACTGAGCTTAGACCGGCTCCCTACTAGGTGGACCGATGATCTGGTGAAAACCGCGGGGAGCCGATGGATGCAGGAGGCGAGCTGCCACTCAAAGTGGCACTCTCTGGGGGAGGCCAATGTTCAGCAGTGGACGTTTATCCAAATTCGTTCAGCCGTTTCGGCGTGAAGAGGTAACAAACATACACTCACACAAACTTTCGCAATTAGTTTCTTTTTCGGTAAACCTTGTTCCCGAAATTGCCGCATAAATAACACTAAACTTGATAGTGTTGATGACAACAAAAGATAATATTTGCCTATTTTCTTGTTTAATAATTCTAAATGGCTGTAATATTATTGTTAAATTCAGTAATTTAAGGTATGGAACCTTGAATTTTAGTCAAAAGTACCTACACGTTTCAAGGTTTCGGGAGTTTTTATAATCTTTATAGGATTTGTGCATCTTACTCTAAGATTTGGTGCAAAGTAAATATCTAAACTAAAATAAAATTATCTAAGACTTTGTTATTAACATTATTACCTAATAGTAAGCAGTAGTAGTAGAAATTCTTCAAGAATCAATACCGAATGAAAACTCAGAAGCTCTCAGAAAAATTCGTGAATTAATGGCAAACCAGAGCGATGAAACTGCAGTCTTCAGTTGATATGTCAGCCTACGGTGAACTCAATAAACAAATCTGGAGTGGAGTTCACAAAAACTGGAGACAAAACTGAAGATGAGAGTGGTGTCATTTCATTCAAGCCTGAGGTTCTGCGAGAGATCGAGAACACCAGAGCCAAGTTAGTTCGACACTATACCGAAGATATCCTCGACTTCAGGCTGTACAAGGTTAAAATGGCTCTCAAGCAGCTTAAAAACCACATGGCGCCAGGTGAGGATGGAATTACGACCAACTTCTGAGAGCGGATGGTAGACCAGTGCTTATAGTCCTACAGAAGTTATTTAATTCTTTCGTCCTTGAACCAAATTAAAACCAAATTGACTATCGGTATATCGAAGTGTTGAAGTATTTTCTACAGCAAGGCCATAATGTCAGTCCACCTGCAGGACCTGTTGGTTTAGCAAAGATCCCAAATGCTAACGCTATCGCCAAACGCTAGCTCCAAAATGAAATCGCTTACTTCTCCGCAGCTGATGTCATTATAATACAGTTTTGTAGTTAGTTTGGTGTTAGCGTTAGCATTTGGGATCTTTGCTAGACCCCCAGAGTGCGGAGAAAATCCCATTGCAAAGAGACGTGATACAAGACGTTATTTTTGCGAAACTGTACACAAACACGTTGGAAGACGTTTTCAAGTACTGGAGTGAAAAGTATCTGTCATCGACATAAATGGCGAACACATCACTAACCTTCGTTTTGCCGATGATATTGTAATGGTGGGGTCACTTAAAGACCACAAGTCAGCACCACGCTCAACGACCTTAGAAGTCTCCCGACAACAGGTTGGTTTTAAGATGAACATGAACAAGACGAAAATCATGTCTAATGCCCATGTTCCACCTGAACCGGTAATATTTGTTGGGAACGATACTCTCGAAGTTGCCGACAAATATGTCTACCTAGGACAGACTATCCAACTTCGACAAAGAGGTCGCACGAAGAATCCAACTTGGCTGGGCAGCGTTCGAGAAACTTCGACCGACCCATCTTTTTTCTAAAATACCGCAGAGCCTGATAACAAAAGTTTTCAATCAGTGTGTATTGCCAGTGCTGGGAACTGAGTGAAGATCTCTTATTGATGGCCTCATTTGTAAGCACAAAGTTGTGCTACGAGCTATGGAGAGAGTTATGCTCGGTGTTTCCCTGCGAATGCGAAATAAGATCCGCAATGAGGAGATCTGCATAAGAACTAAAGTGACCGATTTAGCTCTTAGAATTATCAAATTGAAATGGAGATGGGCAGGCCAAATTGCTCGAAGAACTGACAACCGATGGGAAAGAAAGGTTCTCGAGTGGTGACTACGAATTAGAAGACGCAGCGTAGGCTGGCCCTCCACTGGGTGGACTGGTGATCTGAAAACCGCGGGGAGCAGGTGGCGAGCAGCCGCTCAAGGTGGCTCTTTGTTGGGAGGCCTGTGTTCAGCAGTGGATTTCTTCAGACTGTTGACAATTGTGATGATGATGACCTAATAATAGTAGCCAAAAAATACGTTTTTTTTTTTTCAGCCATATAAAAGATTTATGTTAAACAACATGAAAAATTCAAAAATAAGTAAGTACAAAAAGTATTTTTGTGAACAATATTGAGGTAGGACCATTTCAATTGTTTTTTTGCATTGCACAATGTAGATTTTTTCATAATTTTTTTATTTATTTTAGTTGTAATGGTGATTATTCAGAAAAATTATTTCTGTTTATAATAAATAACGGCTAATCGTAATTTACTTAATTTTAATATGGGTTTTTTGCTGGTGCCCCAAATCATACGGTAAAATGATAAAAACTCCCAAAACCGCAAAACGCAAGTAGGTACTTTAGACTAAAACTCAAGCATGGAACCTTAAAAATTTACTGGATTTAAGAATAACATAACAGCTACTTAATACACACAGCTGGCAAATATATATTTTTGTTGTAATAAACAACATCATCAAATGTTATTTTACCCGACATTTTGTCCAATTTCGTGCGTGTAGACTCTGTGTGCCAATAGAAGTCAATTGATACATGAAAATGACTTTATGAATATTAGGTCGAAGACGAAGAATTTTCTCAATTTCAACAAAATATTGAATACTTAACTCAAAAAGAAAATTAAATTTGCAATACTAACTTAAAAGATAGCCCACGGTAGATCTACGAGCCAACATCCTGTATATTTGGTTCGGAACCAACAAATACTGAAGCACATTAAAAAATATACCTACGTTATTTAAAATAGTTTCGTTTTGTCGGATCAAATTAAGCTCTAATTTTGATAATATAAATGGAGCTACTTATACGGTGTATTTCGAAACGGATCAACGTACGACTTTGCATTTGGTATACAAACTGGAGCCAATAAGTGTTTAAGCATTTCAGAATTTTGTCCGTTAAGGAGTCGATAAAGTTCAAAATTGCAATGAAAAAAAATGTCGCGTATATCACTTTCTCAATGAATATGTTTGGCAACGTCGCAAAGTAGAAGGCGACGTTGCCACTCCGCATAAGATATATACAACCGGAGTCGAGTAGTAAGGCGAAAAAGGTGGAGTCAGCAATGCACGGCAGTCAGGCTGGATCAACTTTGGGCCCAAGTTGGTATTTATATATATATATATATATATATGTCCACCATTACCTATACTTAGTACCTAATTAATCCAATAGAAAAACTAATGCTGCCTAACTTTTAATTTCTTTTATTACAATTCCTAGTGACATAGATGCAAAATTCTAAGAATTTATCCCTGCCTTCAACATTCTGTAGCCACTCATGTAGATTATCTTTTGTAATTTCTCTGCCGCACTCTAACTCCAATTGTGTTCTCCTTACTATGTTCACAGGACAGTCTGTGATGATATGTAAACTGTTCTCTTCTTCTTCAGGGTCACAGATACATGCCGGTGAGCCGGTGACCTGTAAACGCTTGTACTAGCTCTTTGGTAAGCTTTATCTTTTTCAGTATACTGTAGGTAGTCTGTACATCTGGAAAGAAAATCTTAGTGGTACTAGCCGTTGTTCCTTCGGAGTATCTACTCTGCCACTTCTGTATCGTGCCTTTTCTGACCATGCGTTTTATGTAAGAGATAGGACACTTATCGTAGTCTAGTATTTTGTTGGTGCTTGAAGCCGCTTCTTTAGCCAATACGTCTGCACGCTCGTTCCCTTCTACCCCAACATGTGCTTTCACCCAAAATAGTTCTATCTGTTTGCCTTGATCGTTTAATTTTGTTAGGTTTTTTCTTATTGTATACGCTAAGGGGTGAAATGTATTGTGGTTTTGTAGCATCTCAAGTGACGACCGTGAATCACTTAGGATTGTCAGTTTTCGATCAGTGATTTCCAGTGCTTTTTTAGTCGCATAGAGGAGGGCATACATTTCTGCCTGGAATACTGTGCAATAAGCTTCTAACTTAAGTGTCTGACTTTGTATTTCTTTACCGTCCTTCCACCATGAAAGAGCAGCTCCAACTTGGCCCTCGATTTTACTTCCGTCAGTAAAAACAAGAAGGCCATCGATACTGTTGTCTTTAAGTATCTGTTCCGTCCATCCTTCGATGCATTTGAAGGTTATACATAAACTCTTCGCTGGATGATTTGCCTTTGTGTAACATTCTTTGGTTTCCAACTGACAGTCAGCCACATATTCGTCGAGGGGTTTGCCTCTTTTGGCTTCATATACTTTGGCTGCTTCTTGAATTCGCATGTCCAGCGGGATTAGCCCAGCCAGCAATAGGGCAGCGCTCAGCGAAACTGTACGGTAAGCCCTGCATATTTTAAGCGCAAAACTTCTCTGAACTGAGTTTAATTTTCTTGTTGCTGACACTTTTTTTGCAGCCGGGGCCCACACACTTGCTGAATAAAGTATTATAGGTTCTATGACAGCTGCGTAGATGGTTCTTGTGACCTCAGGATTCAGTCCCCATGACACCTTAGCAGCTCTTGCCCGCTGCTTATAGATGTTGATTGCTTTTTTGGTTACATTTGAAATATGGCTATTAAAGGTAAGTTTTCTATCTATGGTTAAACCCAATATTTTAATTTCATTAGTAAGGCTTATGTTGGTCTCCCCCCATATTGAGATTTGGAATGTCATATTTCAACTTTTTTGTCAATAGCATAGCAAAGGTTTTATGTGCGGCAAATTTAAGTTTATTTTTAGCTCCCCATTCGTTAATGTTGTTTAATGTTATGTTTATTCTCTGTTCCAGATCCAATGCTGACGTCCCCGAGAACACCAGAGCGACATCATCGGCGAAGGCCTGGCAGTAAACGTTCTCCTTGTCCAGTTGGTCGAGTAGTGAATCCAACAATATATTCCAAAAGTTCCACTATAGAGCCCTGTACGCATCCTTTGGTTGTTTCTTTGACACTGCACGCTCCTGCATATCTTACTTCTACCTGGCGCTCCTTAAGGTAACTGCTTACCAATCACCAGAGATTTCCCGGGCATCCTTTTCTAGCAAGCTGGGTCTTTATGGCCGGCCACCATGCGCTATCAAAAGCGCCCTCTATGTCTAGTGAGACTAGTACTGCTATTTTCTTATTATTTATCTCCTGTCTGATGTAATTCACTAGATCATAGAGGGCGTCTTCCGTACAGCGCTGTGGTACAAAGCTATATTGACGGGGGTTAAATTTGGGGAGTAAATGCCATCGTAATCTTTTGACTAACATTTTCTCCATGATCTTTCCGAGGATTGAAAGGAGCCCTATTGGTCTATAAGATTTTGGTTGGCAGTAATCACCCTTCCCCGGTTTTCTTAGGATTACTATTGTAGCTATTTTCCATATTTTGGGAAAGTACTCTAGTTCCATGCACTTATTGGCTATTTCTAAGAACAGCTGCACACACCCGCCAATAGCTCTAGCACAGATGTCCGCCGAAAACCCATCAGGTCCTGGAGCTTTTTTGGGGTTAAAGTCTTTATTGTATTTTCCAGCTCATCAATAGTAAAGAAAGGGTCATCTTCATGGCGTTCGTATACTTTCCGCAAATCTTCTGATTTCGGCTTGATATGGTGAGTCGTCGTCCACATCGTCGTTCGGATAGAATACGTCCGTAAGTAGTTTTGCTGATTCTATTGGACTCAGGGTGCGCCCTTCTTTTATCAAAAGCATATAAATAAATAAATAAATAAATATGTGTGGACATTTCACACATCGCCATCTAGCCCCAAACTAAGCATAGCTTGTACTATGGGAACTAGATCTTCCTGTCTCTTAGATGTTTGTTTTATTACTCTATAAATTCCGTCCCAAAGGCTTTCTTTATTTTGTTTGGTGCAAAAGTCTTTCCAACTCGCAGTTTGTAAGAGTGTTGCTTCTTCTTCGTATTTTCTTTTAGCTTCCAGATATTCATTAATAACGTATTCTTTTCTTCTTGGCGCAGCACATCGTATTCTTCTTTTCTTTGTAATCATGTCTCTTTGCATTTCTTCTATTTCATGACTCCACCATGGTAATACAAATTTATTTTTCCATACTTTCTTTGGGATAGATTTTTCACAAGCTAATGTTATGGAGTTATAGTAAGAGACTACGATAGCTTCTAACTCCTCACTGGATTTAACAGCACTTACCGTAGTAGTTTCAATCTTTCTGTTGTCCAAAGCTGAACTCAACGCTGCGTCAAACTCGGTCCACTTTGCTTTTTTCGTATTGTATAATCGAGTGGATCTTGAGCCTAGATCCACTCGTGGTTTCTTAAGTGTTAGTGTAAATGTGATAGCATTATGGTCTGAGCTTGACACGCCATCATCCACTACCCAATTATCGATTTTCGGAAGAACATCCTCGCTACACACCGTAATATCTACTCTACTCTGAAACACCCTGCCATTTCTCACTGTCTCAAAGGTAGGTTTATCACCTACATTTAAGATGTGCAGATTATTTTCATCCAAATATGCTGCCAACTTTGCACCTCTACTATTTTCAGTGACGCTACCCCACCACGGGCTCCACGCATTAACATCACCTCCTATTAAGATATTCTTAAAATTATTCTTGACTAGTATTTGGGTGACATGATTGAGGTAAGAGTCCAATGGCTGGTCCACTTCAAAATAAACAGACAAGACTGCGAGCTCCCATGTGCTGGGTTTTAATATAGCATACGCTATGTTTTCTGTCGAGAGCGTAGGGTCTGCAACTATTTTAATGTTGTCATCCATTATCATTATTGCTGCTTTTACTGGTTTGTTAGGGCTATTGCTGGTCGTTACTCGTTGTATTATGCGTGTGCCTGTATAATCTCTCATTCTACCAATCGCCCCAACATACGGTTCTTGTAAAAGAGCAAACCCCACTCCTCTTTTTTGCGCTTCTGCTAGTAGCTCTAGCGTTGCCAGTCTACTTTTATGCAGGTTGGCCTGCATCGAGTTATATACTTGGGTGCCCTTTTCTTAACAATAAGCAACGCTGGACCGTGCCAGCGTGTCCCAGCGCTTCCGGATGGGACAATCCAAGTCAAAAGCCCCGTGGTCAAGGCGATCCATCCTAGCAATACTGCAATTACGACATGACGCTACGTCTCCGACTGTCCATGCTGGGCAGTCTTTTTTCAAGTGTGGTCCTGAACAATGACTACAAAGGTCAACTGGTTCCTTGCACAATTTTCGTCCATGCCCGAAACTAAGGCATTTTGTGCACTGAACCAACGGCGACTGATCTGTCACAGTCCTCCGTTGGAGATCTATATGAACTTCACCTGCGGATGTCAGTCTCTGCCACAGCTTTGGAGATACCTGCAAGATCACGTGGCTTTCCATTGGGTTTCTAGCACGTCGTCTGTATTTTATAACTGCTCGGTATTCATTTTCCGGGATATCTTTTATAATTTTGACGTTCTATGTCTTCAGTGACGTCAGTATATCCTCGTCTGTATTATACGATAGTACGTCTCGAATAATCACCAAGGGATTCTTACTCTTTGCCTCTTCCACGCTTAGGCCCCTCTTGGATTTCTCCAGATGATCCGTGATCCTTGTTATGTCCCCCTTATCTTGGCAGGTTATGAGTACCTTCTGATTCTTAGCCTTACGAACTCCGGATACCTGAATGCCCATGCTCCTAGCGTCAACGGCCCCTCTGATTTTGTTAAGAACGTCTTCACTAGTATCCTTTACTTCTTCTGATGAGACTATTATGGTGTGCTTAGAAGGCCGCTCCAGTGACGCTGCTTCTGCATACGTCAGCGGTTTAGATGGACCTTGCTCACGTAGTTTTGTCAAATTTTCCTGAAGAGCAGCTGTAGTTTGTGGTAGCGTCTCTGCAACGGTCTGTCTAAGATCACTAATCTCTTGAACGAGCTTCTTCACTTCCGTTTCCCCGACTCTGTCCCTTTCCACGTTCGGAGGGATGTTTTGATTTTCTACTAACTCAAACAAGACGATTTGCCGCAATGACTTAACCTCAGCAAGAATTTCGCCCACTGGGGACCTAACATCCACTTCCTTGACTGACTCGACCAACTGTGCCAAGTTTTTGGCATGATCCTTTTCGCGGCTGTACAGCTCATCCATCATCTGAGATCTTGCCTTTTCAAGCTGAATTTGAAGAGTCTGTCTGGACTCGTGCTGGCGAAGAATGATCTCATACATAGGCTAGAGAGTTAAGAACGGTCTCCCTTATGGTGGACTTTAAGTTACTTGACTGTTCAAGCTGAGCCTTGGCCTCTTGGTATAGCCTGTTGGCTGTTGTCGGCAAAGCTGTTAGCGGGGTAATCGACTCAGCCACAGAAGACCGGCGTGAATCCGAATGGGACTCAGTGGGTGTTGTCGTGGCGGTATTCTTAATCTCCTTAGTGGCCGTGCCACCTGGGCTTTCTGGAGTAATCTTTATGCATTTATCAACACTCTTCATCAAAACTTTCCTTCGTGTGACTTCGCTTCCGATTCTAGGTCTACTGGTAGAAGATCCGCCCTTGGAAGATTTCTTCGATCCCGAAGACATAATGCCTGTGATTAGCAAGAACAACACAACAAGTAAGCAGGTACCACAAATAAGATTTTGCCCGAATAACTAAATATCGCAGTCACAAAATGTTGCTTACAATTATTGTTAAACCTCGAAAACCTAACCTACACGCACCTACACGATGTTTGTTTACGTTCCGATCCGACAATTTTATTCATGCAGTTACAAAAAGTTGTTTACAATTGCAATTTTTTCAATAACTTCGCTATTATACTAGCTAGCATCTAGATTTAACTAACACTATAATTTGAATGAATGTCTCTATTTTAATTTACAGGCTTGGTGTTCACTGCTGCTGAAGTTTCAGCCCTGTTTTCAGTGTAAGGTCGGACGTAGAATTTGAGAACTGCAAAATCGCTTATCTCTTATCGTTCTGGTTCACTGGTGGTGCTAAAATATATTTATTCTTATAGTTCACGGTTAGAGTAATCCTCGGCTTCGGTATCCACTGAAAAATATTCAGTTTTTCAGCTCCTTCAGGAAGCACGTAGTCTGGAGTTCTTCGATTTTCCTTTGTGACTTAGCAGTCCTTATCCCGAAAATTTCGGGAAAAGTGCCTACCTGTGCGCCTTGGATAGGCGCAAAAAATAAGCACTTAAAAGTTATAGGTCACTGATCTCTTTTGCGCGGGACTTTCAAAAAACCAAAAGTGCCAATGCACTTTCTATGATTTTTCACTTCTAGTCCTCTGGTGGTCTATGGTTAGTATTTGATACTACTCACAAATGCTAGACCAAACTTTCCCGCACTTTTTGACACTATTTACACCGAAATTGATTACATTTACTATTTTTTTGTAATTATTGTAACAGAGGTACGCTTATTCCGTGGCACTTCCGAGCACGGTTGCGGAGGGAACCCACCATAAAAAGTTTATATTATCCGTTTTTCTGATAAAATTAGTTCGCAATGAAGATAGAAGGTAGCGTAATGAATCAGAATCTGTTCTCGGTACTTGGAATTATTCTCAAAAGAACGTCTATTACAATTCCGAAAAATAATTATCTCAAATGTCTACCAACAGTACCGAGGGCCACGAGCCGGCCGGTTAGCAATCAAATCAACTACAATTTGCTTTCTGACAAAATATAATCAGACTAAAACGTTGTAAACATTTTAATGGGATTTGGTATGAATTTATATCAAAAATCTTACACAATAATTCCATGTTGGGCAGATTACAACACAATAATTATTTTATTTTTAAATATTTTATCCATACTTTTGCAACACTTTAGTCCAAAACCGCTCCTACCCTGTGTTATCGTAAAGAGAGAAAGGAGGGCGGAAAATATAAGGAAAACTATGAATGGATGAAGGTGAAAGGAGGCATGTGCTCGAGCACCTACCGCCGATTCCTCCATTCACCTTTTTATTCTTTAATATTTTCCCTTTTCCTTCTCTCTTTTTTTAGTCTATGATAAGGCGTAAAACTGATCCGTGAGAAGCCGGGGCGGGCCAGCTAGAAATACTATAAGCTACAACCAAAAAAAACTAAGTATTCTGAATCCCATAGTACAAGCATTATTCTTAGTTCGGGGCTAGAATAGGGCTAGAAGATATTGTGAAACATCCACTAATATTTATTTCCAATATCAGACAGCTCTGAGTAACGCCGGCAGAGTCAATTAGGCAGAGTCGATGCAGTATTGAACGAGAGAAGTCCCAGCGGCGATGGTTGCTTGTCTCCGCGCGCCGCCTCCCGCTCGCGTGTCTAGGATCATGTTACTCGGTGCCACTGCTGGCTGACGGTAACTTCCAAGCCAATAAATACCATACCTACTAACTGTATATCTACACTGTTTCCATTACACAATTTAATCAAAAAAAGTGCTGTAAGCCAATGCAGAAAGTATACTAGTATTTTCAGACTCTACAAGCTACTGCGATGTTTTGCACGTCAAAAGCAAAGAAAGACTTACTTATATGTTTCAAGAATTTGGAATTCATTTTGTTCAAATAGGTAATAACTTAAAATATAGGACGACAATGTCTGAAAGAACCAGACGCAGAACTGATAACTGATGGGGAAGGAAGGTTCTCGAGTGGCGAACACGAACCGGAAGACGCAACGTAGGCCAGCCCCCACGTAAGTAGACTGACTATCTGGTCAGAACCTCAAGAAACCGATGGAAGTAGGAGACAAGAAGCCACTCAAAAGGCGGTGAGGGAGGTCCATGCTCAAAAGCTTACGTTCTCAGGTTGATCAATGATCATGGTGTCCGAAAGTGACCCAAAATCAAGGCACCATTGTAACCTACCTTTACTCTGGTTGCATTCCTAACCAGTGTGTGCCACACAAAAATGGTTGGCTTATCACTAATGTTTACAAGGCGTATATATTTTGAACAATTTTATCCACCGCTGGCATAATAATCTCCACAACAATAAGTCCTTACACATACAACTCTGTGGCTCAACATACCAGTTTACACGTGTTCCAATCAAACACGGCAATTTGAGAAGTTACATACCAAAACAGGCAATCTCTTGTTCGATATACATAGAACACAAGATAACAGAACGTAAACAATGAAGATTATTATAATACACGTTTATACTTCCGACACGTAATATTCGTAATCCTATATTATGTTAATTAATAATTATTATCACACTAAGATCTATAACGGCTAGAACGTTGCAGTCTCCGAATAGAGTGTGGCTACTTTAAGTGAGCCAGTTATGGCTCAGTTTGTTGGACGACTAAGACAAGCGCCCAACTAGCAACGACCTTACTCACTTGAAAAAAGAACTGTTTTTTTAAAAAGTCCTGTTCACTAGTTTGCATTACAAAGTAATTAATCAGGGGCCTTATTCCGTATGACCATTCACTATTCAGGGGGGTTATTCGCTATGACACATGAGATTCCTAGCCAATAACGCGTGACGTGTAACATGCTCCAAACGTAAATGTGGGCTTTAACGCGCCACGACATGGAATTAACATGGAATCAAAAAATTGTATTCTGTATGCCACGCGTTAGATTGTTTGTGCCCAGTGTTTTCTGTTTTTTGACGTGCGTGTAATGTGTGTTGTCGTGTTTGTCAAATTTGACATCGGCATACAGAATAGCATTTTAAACCCAAAAGCATTCCACGAAGATATCGTAACGCGCCGCGTTACGTGCGTGAATGGCCATACGGAATAAGGGCCCAGGCACGTAACGCGGCGCGTTTATAATAATTTATAATAATTAGTTTTTCTCTATATTACATCTCCATTATTTTCTTTCTAGCTAGACCTTAAAAGTTAATTGAATTATAGTGCGAGATCCCACAGTAGGAATACTTACGTCATCGAGTACCTCAATAGGCTATCTGTAGATCGTAAACCAACACATAAACATTTAAAAAAAAATCAGGTCTGGCAATTCCGATCCTGCCGGGTCATAGAAATTTGAGATTTTTTTGACTTTTTTTATTTTAAAAATTACGTCATAGGTTACCCAATTGAAAATGCTGGCTACAGTTAACCATTGATTAATTAAGAAAAAAGAAATTGGTCTGCTATCGCACATCACTGCCGGAACTATCTGGCAGACCCTTACGAAGTGCCCTTCACACCATTTGCCTATCTCAACGAGTACCCCGATGAAACCTATGCCCATTAATAGCCAAGGTGTCCCTGATTATAGATTAAAAGGTTTGCCAGGTCTAAACTTGCTGAAACTTAGTTTTCAAAGCATTTGAAGTTGGATTTCCATGACCCAGCAAGACCGGAATTGGCAGACCTAATTTTTTTTTCATGTTTAAGTGTCAGCTAACGATCTAAAGATAGTCTATTGAGGTACTCGATGACGTAGGTATTTGTATGAATTTGTGGTGTCGGATCTCGCGCTATTTATTAGTATAGCCTCAACACACGCTGCGAAGTCTTGTTCAGAGCCATGATAAAGCAAGAAAAAGTTCATTAGTTATGAAAAGTTTTACTCCGCAAAAGAGGGTTTTTTATACTCTCTCTATGACTCAACTACATGAGTTTAATTAAAAAAGTTTCTGGCAATTAAATTAATATAAAACTTTACTGTAGGGTAAGTTCCATCTATATTTTATAGATCAATGGTTTCCCGCGCCTTCGATCACTAATTATAACCGGAACTTATCTTTGAATGTCCAAATCCAAATACAAAGTAGATACATATCACGGGATGTAGTGTAAACCCGGTCACAGAATACTAGTATACCAGCCAGTCCGAATAAAACCTTGCTTAGCTCGGAGGTATTATATTATCTATGGCTGGGATATCCCGCGGGTGGAATACATCATGAGCAGTGTAGTTACTAACAGTAACACAACTTGATTGTTAAGTTTATGAGGTTTCCTCTGCCAAGAGTGATGATTTTGGGCCTATGGGCAACTCTACCTATATAATAATAATTATAAGCATTGCGTTTTGTGGGGAAGCAAATGTTGAGCAGTGGACTTCTGGATATACAATATTATAATGATCAGGGGTCAACTGGATCAACAGTTATTGTTGAATCAAGCTGTGATGAGAGACGAACAAACGCTCCTCACAGTGGTCTACAAGGAAGCTGCATTATCAATGCGTAGACACAGATTATGTATATGTTACTTCACCATACACTCCTGTCTGGATTCTAAAGTTCATCATCATCATAACGGCATCCATCGGCTCCCGCAGCTTTCACCAGATCATCGGTCCACCTAGTGGGGCGCCTACACTGCGTATTCCGGTTCGTGGTCACCACTCGAGTACTTTTGTTCTCCATTGGTTGTCAGTTATACAACTGAGTTAAAGTTACTTTACTGTTATTACACATCGCTGTAGATAATTTATGTCTCGTCATCTGACTAGTTGGAGAATACAAACACAGAAACAAACCTCACCTGGAACTAGTTCGTATAATTAACCCCCCCTGAGGGATCCCCCCCGCGGGAAATTAACAACTATAATTAAACGCGGACTTCAACATGTCCGCCCTTTTATCTCGCATGAACTACTCGGCCGGATGGGGAACTCCTGAATAAGTAGTTTAGGAGTTTAAACGGATAATAAATAAATGAATAATAGGTTGATAGTTTGCACTTTAGTGGGTTTTTGGTAGTTTTATAGTAACTATCGGAATTTTAAATAATTAATGATGATGATGATGATTAATGTTGAGTTCTTGACTTTCTTGCCATATTGTAGAAGGAGTTTCATCCATGGTGCAAGGAAGCGCGAACGTAATTTTAATTTATAAAATAGGTATATATTTTTGAAACACGAGAAAACACACACTGCAACTGTTATGGGCGGCCGTATTGCTTAACATCAGGTGAACGACCAGCTCGTCACGTCCTTCATTCCCATAAAAAAAAAAAAAAAAAACTTTAGTCAAACAACAAGTGGATCAACACAGGAAAACAAATACTTGCTTCTAAATAAACTTATGAAAAGCTTTACAGTTCTATCAATTTAAAATAATACGCTTTAGAAAACCAATCGAAGTAAATAGACAACCATATTAAAATCATTTTGATCATTGTTTGTTGTAATAAAACAGAACAAAATAAAATGAAAACTTGTATTATCGCTATTTATATCGCGTCAAATCTATCGCCAATTAATTCCGCCGACTGTCCGAAACAGAACAGTTTGAAAAGTGACATCACATTTAAGCTAAACGGCGCTAAGTCGCAAGCCCTCAACGAGAGGGGCGGTCCAAGTCGTAAAACATACAAATTGACACTTCATTTGCATAATTGTCCTCCCCCCCCCCCCCTTCGCATTCACCGGCCTTAATGAACCTGCTCTTTGAGATATATTTTGTATATCTTTGATTGGAGCTTGTTCGAGGTTCGGTTCACCTTTGTCTTCATCTCAAGCAAGCAATTTATTTCAGAGGCAGTCGCTCCCACGGAAAGGCTAAGTAATAGCGTTAGCTGTGATTGATTGCCCGTGAAAGTTGATGGATGAAATATTGAACCGAAAATGCTTCTTGAAGTCTGAATCTAATGCTCGCAACTATCCAATAAGTGCTAGAATGCCGCCCGTCACGCGATTCATCGAAGTCTTCCAAACTATGAAGTAGTTTATTGCCTCGTAATGTGCTCAAGGTTGTTTGTTCTCATGAGAAGTATCACAGGTATTATAATTGGGAGATATATTGGGTCTTACGTTTCATTTTGCTGTTTGCAATTCATTACATATTATTGTTTGTTTGGGCTTTCGTTACACAATATGCGTATCGTGCTATCTTGCCTGTGCCAATTACACTTAATATTATGACTATTAATTATGTTAATATTTGTTTTATTTATGTGACATGTGTAATTGTGTATCTACTTAATAAAATAACATAAAACTGATAATAAAAGGCTTTATCTAAAGTGAGTGGCTGACAGCAAGATACCGCCCTAACCGGTAGATGTAGAGTTGAAAATATGGATAGAGTTTTTATTTTACAGGTCCTACGAAACGGTTTGGGAATTCAACCGCTAAGTCAATTCACCCTATCAAAAATTAAAGACCCACTAACTCGAGAATGAAGGGTATATCTAACTGTCAAAGTACATTGATATTCCAGATGGCCTAGCATGCGCACCGCAAGAAAACTTGTCGTTACTGTTAGAGTGAGACACACTTAGGCATTACCATATCCTTGTCACGGTGTCTCACGAGATAAAGTTAAGATTTTGTCGCGGTGCGTATGCTAGCCGGGCAGGCATGAGTATTATACTATACCTTCATTGAGGGTCCTGGTGCGACGCCGCGGCCACTTCCTGATGTATGCGCTCCAGGTGGCAGACAGCACCGACTCGTTTTTGATGGTCACCACTCTTGAACGCACTGCCAATTATAATGTTTTTAGTACAAAATTACAACACACAGATACAAAATACAAAAGTCTGTTTTGTGGCAGAGATATAAATAAAAAAATACAAACATTCAAATTCTGTTTGAATCTGTGTGATTCCGAGTCATTCTATGTGGTTCTGTTTAGATCTGAGTGGTTCTGTGTGCGATAAGTCTGTGTAAAGTATTTACCAGCCAATTATTATAATTACCTATGATTCTACCACTACGAGAAGGACCAAGCTCCCACAACGCAGACAAAAAATAAGTATTCGCATAATTTTTATGGAACAAAAACTTGTTGTCATGGGAATCGAAACTGCACCCTCCGGGACCAAAGTTGATACACCCAACCACCACACCAGAGGTCATGAACGTTGTGCGGTATATTTTTGTTATACCTTGAAATGCGGCAGAATGTTGGTTGCGGATTCTTACACGTGCGAGTGAGTGACGGGTGACATTTTGGCGCAACTTTTGATAGTTCAAAAGTCGTGACAAAATGACACTCGACAGAATTTTCGAAGACAAATTGATTGAAATCGTAGAGTATTTAATTAAAATGCTTTTCCGTTAGGGGTTTCTCCAGCGTTTGCTTATGAAAGTGAAAGAAGAATGATTGAGCATTTCAACTCTAGGTAAAAGTGGAATGATAGATTTTGGGGCTTTGTTCAACCTTTGTTTATGAATACCACTGTTAGAGCTTTACATAGAAATAGAGCTTACTAAGGTTTTTTCCCGTATTACTTGGGATCCAAGTATTATCTTAATTCGCAATCTCGTTAGAGTAGGGAGTTTCTCGTTACTATGCATGAGATGCAACGGATTTATCCTTCGTTACTTTGAGTACCAACGGAGACTATTTGCGCTGAGAAAGCGCAACAGAAATGAACGTGGCTTAAACTCGTAAGTAGTTGTGGAGGAGACCACTATCATATATGTAGGTATAATATAACTATCTAGACAGATTTATTAAACTTTGTTTGATTTCAAACATATTGACGTACATTGATTTATTTTTGTGAGGATTAGAAGCATGAAGATCATTATAATTTTTGCCTAATTTAAGAATTTCAAATTCATGACTTTTCCATTGATGATAAGAACTCAAATATTATTTTGTGTACTCTTAAAAAATGTAACTCATTAGTTAAGGTATTTAACACATTTTTATCGATAAACCTGAGAACTTAAAGAATTTGCATGGAATTTGAATGAAATTAGTTAATTTAAGCAGTAATTTATGTAATTCTGCCTTCATAACTAAATATACCAGCCACACACAAACATATACCCCACACCACACACTACACCACACCACACCACACCACACCACCACATATATATCTGCCAAAGATATAAAATTTCTAAAATTATCCTCAGCAATATACAAAACAGAAGATCATGCCATCGCATTCAATCAAGTAACAAAGCTTTTTTATATAGATTTTCTAGATGCCATTGTTTTGTTTTAAACGTCTTTATTTTAATTAAGGAATTCTGGGTGTAAACAGGAAAAAGCGCGTTCATTTTTCACTGCTAACAACCATTCAGTTGATTAATCCGCGGCGCTTTATCATTCATCCTTGTACATTTCATCTGAGATGTGAGCAGAGATAGTAGATTATAGACAACAAGATTGTGTAAGAGAGCTCTTTTATTAGTGGAAAAATTGCACTATAGTGCCTTAATTAGGAATGTTGTACTGTTGCAGAACATCTATCTCTAGAGCCGTTTTATCATTCTTAGCTAGAGGCAAAACATTTTTTCTTTATTTATGGTTTTATCGCCTGGTAACCATAATCTACATATTAATTTGTAAAGGAAACATTTTTTTAGTCACGAGTGGGACTTCATCTTGTCACGGTACCTTAAGTTAAGCATAACCCAGCTTAAGGGCTGGATGGATGCAGGTACAAGTCCCGCTCATGATTTAAATTTCCTCTTAACAATTTAGTATTTTTTTTTCATCTCTGTTTTTAATTATATTCTGTCACCTTCTCGCCGACAAGAAATGCTACGCTTGAATGCGAGACAAAATATATTCAAAATTTTACCGGGCTGTCGTATAATCATGCTTTAATGAAAAAGGTGATAATTAATGTTATGCTTCATCTTTTATTTGACCCATACTTTTTCAGTTCAAGTTCATCTAATTTCATACACATATTAGCCGCCATTACAAGTAGTAGACAAATAACACAGAGTCCAAGTCTATTAGCAGACCGTCGGTCGTCCTTTGTTGTGATAATGACAGTAATTAGCCGACCGAGTCTGACGACGGTCTGACGTGCCCTTCCGACCATGGGTGCTTAAACCTATTAATACCTAATTATAATTTTTATTGTCGGTGTAAAATTACGTACTCACTACATTTTAATATGAGTTATTTCAATTAAGTAACCAGTTGGTACTAAAATTACTATCTACTCGAATAATTGAAATAACTTTTGCTATCGGCCAACCATTTGGCATGGAGCTAATAAAAAAAAACTTTCTATGTGTGTATATATTTGCTACTACCCTACTGCTATGAATGAGTGAAAATAATAGTAATGAAGTTGACAGAGCGAGTAAATGTCTATAAATACCAAGTCGACGGTTGACTCTCGGCCAAGCTCTAACTTAGTTCAGTTGATTTGAGACAATAATGTACTGGCGACAGTCGCGATACACGACGCTTGTATGTTACGTTTGTTCTGACTTGTATGTGTTTTACATGTATGCTTTGTGCTGTAGGTTTGTTTTATAGCTTATTTCGGGTAAAGACCTTGAGAAATTACTACTACATGTGCCCCGCGGCTTTACCTGCTGTATACGCGTTTTTTTTTCAGGGATAGCTGTATTCATGTTCATTTTAGCAGTATTGGTAATCTGTGCAAAATTATTCAATTCAGTTTAGCTATTTGGCATGACAGACAAAAGACAAACAAACAAACAAACAAACAAACAAACAAACAAACAAACAAACAAACAGAAAACGAAAATATAGATGGTAAGAGTACGGAATAGAATTTAATACTTTCTAAGGGCCTTACTTATAAACGCTGCTTAAAGTTAATCAATGCTTAAAATCTTTTGTCAACTTTTGACTGATTTGAAATGTCACGCGCAAAAATGAGAGGGAACATTTTAAACACTGAATAACTTAAAGCAGCGTTTATAAGTAAGACCCTAAGTGCTTATTTATCTCACCAGTTCTCAAAGGTAATTGTTCAAACTGCAAACAGAGGGCCTCCTTGTACTCCGGCAGTATGGGCCTCTTGTAGCCGTAGCAGTGGCACACTCGGGTCAGTGGTGGAGGCTCCCATACTGCAACCATATTGTATTGTGCTTTCTGTCGGTCTTATTCATAAACGCGTAAGAGTTTTGGATTGGTTGTTCCAACTTTAGTCTTTGTACGCAAGTGAACCCTACTACTAAGGCTCCGCTGTCCGACTGTCTGTCTGCCCATCTGTACATCTGTCACCAGGCTGCATCTCATGAACCGTGATAGTGAGAAAGTTAAAATTTTCACACCGCTATAACAACAAATATTAAGAATCAGAGTAATACCCTGGACTGCCCATCGGACTAACGCATCCATACTTAAGCAGTTTAAGGTTACTACATGGCTCTCTACTATGTGCCTAAAACGAATTCTAGAATACTTTGGCCACATCGCTAGGAAAGACGGGGACAATCTAGAAAAGCTAGTAGTAACCGGCAAAGTGGAAGGAAAGCGATCGCGTGTGCGCAGCCCGATGCGCTGGTCCGACCGAATTCGCACCACACTGGACACCACTCTTTACGATGCCATACACGTCGCTGAAGATAGGAGGAGATGGCGTGACATCATAAAGAAGGTCATGGAAGGTGGAGGTCATGACCCTCAGACTTGAGGAATACGAATCAAGGATGTATATGTCTCATTTATTTCAGACTCATATGAATCAAACATGATTTTTTGCTCGTCATAGATAATGGTACGGAACCTCCGTGCAGGAGTCAGTTTTTTGTTGTTTAGTCCGCATCTTCACTCACCTCTAATGGCAAGCGAGGATGCGGTGTAGGGTGTAATACGGTTGACTAGAAGATGTCTGCTCAAATCTAGATTTGAAAAATGTAGTGTATTATTATAGTCTAGTAGGTATTTATCGGAAAATTCTTTGCTCGCATGATGAAAGCAAATCACTTTGTTCTCTCACGCGGGATACAAACAAGTCACAACGGCATTCTTCCGCAAATCTTATTATCCGATGTAATCACGGTGATGGCGTTATAAAATTACGCAACTTTAGTACACACTTTCCAAAACCAACTCAGTGTAATGTAACAGCTAAGTAGGTGAACATTTTCACTTAGTTTGCTTAATCGAGCGCTGACGCTTCCTCTCAGGCCGCAATGTAACGTGCGTGGGTACTAAAATACAATCTAGGTTAAAATATCAAAACAACAGTATGGGCAAGAGGTCTGGCTCTATGTAAAATAATAATGCCTGCCTTCTGAACTGAGGGCTGTGGGTTCGATTCCTACCCGGGACAAACATTTGTGTGATGAACATAGATGTTTGTTCTACGTCTGGGTGTTATATTGTATTCTATGTATGTATTTACAAACAAAAAGTATATAAGTATTGTATCAGTTATCTGGTTCCCATAGTACAAGCTATGCTTAGTTTGGGGCTAGATGGCGCTGTGTGAAATGTCCACACATATTTATTATTATTATTATTATTATTATTATTAATTATACATGAAAGTCAGGGTTTGTTATTTCAGAGGTGCCTAACTTGTTTGAAGAGATGTAATTAATTTCTAATATCGCAAATGTTAGTCTTGTTACACTATGGAAATGTTGGTTTAAAGAAAAACAATTTTCAAAGATCCCCCAGCTATGATACCAACTTGTAGACACTCGCTGAGTTACGTAACCATGGTGCTACACGTTATCGTAGTGCGTAGACATAGTCCTACGACTGTAGCTCATAGCTACGAGATATCTACGAGCTTGGAGTGAAAACAAAATACCATTCGGTTTTAAAAAGTCAATACAATAAAATACAAAAATACTTTATTGAACACTAAAAACACAATAATGCACATGATAAAACACAAAGAATGGTAGAACAACGGGTGGCCTTATAGCATAAAGCGATTTCTTCCAGGCTACCTTAGTTTAAGTAGAACCGACAAAATTGAGGTCACCTATCCAAAAAGGCCGTTAACCATGATTTGCAAGGTTTATGATAAAAGTTGAAAGCTTCCAAATATTCTTCGTAGTGTTCATACTGTAACTAAATATCCAGGGAGCAATAACCTCTGGCTTCCCAAGGAAGCCCACGCGTTCCTTTTCAAAGAATTTGAATGCGGCTTCATAATGAGAAGAAAAATATAAAAATGCTAGTCCACACGAGACTTGAATTAACCGTAAATTACGTCTTTTTGCTGTAAAGACACACAGCGGCCGTTTAGAGAGGTCGTCCTTTCATCGCGGTCGCCTCAAAGACTTTGAGGATTGAGGGGAGGAGGGAAAGGGACAAGAAGAGGGAGGCGAAACGTTGATTGCAAAACAGAATAGAAGTAAGCGTGGCCCAAATTTAGATTGTCTACTTTCGGAAATAGTGGTTTAATATTTTAGTGAAAAACGAAATAAAAAATAAATAAAATATATAACGCCTAACGTACATATGTCCTGGACCTTGACTAAAATTCTCTGTATCTAGGGACTTAGGAACTGCGAGGACAATGGTCCCACAACATCCAGACACAGAACAAGAATATGCGCTTTTATTCTGTGCACAAATGCTTGTCCTGCCGCGGGAATTGAAATGGGTCTATTTCTTTAAGCAATTTAAGATAGAAATAATGTATCTAAATCTAAACTTTTTTACACTAACATTGTAATTTTGTAAAAATTATGTGAGCTAATTAGACTCGACGTCGGCTACACTTTGTCTTACATTACTATATAATGAGTATTAAGAGAGAGAGAGAGAGTTTGAGAGTTTGGGTTGTGATATAAATCTTTGACTACTAAGAAAGTTAAAACTTTTGTTTACTTTGAGAGTCTGAATTAACAAAAAACTACATAATTTTATGCCCTGGGGCCGTACTGTGAGCTCTTAGCGCGATTCAAAACAGAGCCTGTATTGGATGTTTTTTTTGTATAAAGATTTTGACAAGCGCTCCAATATTGGCTCTATTTTGAATCGCGCTAAGAGCTCACAGTACGGCCCCTGTTTTGGTTTATTTTATGCCCTGTTTTTTTATGCATTAAATGCTTGGACAGTGACTTATTTGTCCAAATAATATTAAGTAAAAAAGAGGCACATGTGTACGAGGACCCTCTGCGGATTCACTGCACGGCATCCCATCACAAACAAACGGTTCATCCAGTTTATTAATTCATCGTTGTCACGGAATTAGGTGACATCCTTCCTCATCTCACCTTTATGTCCCTCGCGAGGTACAAACTAACGAGAGGAAAGCGAGCCATTGCGTGCGCCCGCTAGCTGGCTACTGTTGTCAACTCATTACAACTCTTCGTTATTTAACGAACTGGCTTTCTCGTACCAACAGTCTTTCTATTTGACAGGTTGAAGCTGCAGAAGTGCTACTATATAATTATTCGTGTAAGAGTCGATGCAGTTTAACTATTGTGCAGTTGATGCAGTTGAATTTAGTTATAACCTCTTTAAACATTTGTTATCTTCTCACAAAAAGGCTATTATGTTAGTAGCTAAACAGCTTCTGCCATGAGTGAGTGACCTAATCTTAAAGAATGAATTTACTTATCCTTAAAAGCACGGCAGCGCACGTGCCAGTATGTTCATTATCTAATTAACTTTACCTACTGATAAATGGCTACAAAATTACTTTTCTTATATTTTCTATCATGAAATAGCTAGACTCATAGGTACATGGCATTTGTATACAATAAAAATCCCTCGATACCCTCGATCGGACAGCAAAGTAATGGAACACCTTACCGGCGGCATTGGTTTCGGAAATATAATATGTATTTTTTAACGCTAATTGAATCGGGGCGTCTATGCAAGCATGGTCCATCGCGTCATCACTTACCATCAGGTGAGACCATTGGGTCAAAAAAAAGATAATATTTAGTCGTACCGATCTCAACCGGCGGATAGTCGTCATCATCCCGAGACGGCGCGTGCGGCCGCTTCACCGGCGCTATGTAAACCAACTCGTACGGACATCGGCAGGTGTTCTCTGAAACAAACAATATAATTCAATAACTCTTTATTGTTAGGTATACTTATTTAATACAAAATGTACAGGAGAACTATTGTGACCATGGGGTCCCATCAGGTACATATGAAAAATAGCCCGAACGTGAAAAAAAATGTAGTGATCGTGCCGTGAGCGTTACTAGTTAGTGTCCAGTGTATTCATTTGGCCCAATACTTTGCCAACACGCAATAAATGTCGCTTGATAATCTTGCGTTATGCAGAAATAAAATAATTCGTAAAATAGCCCGCGTTATTCCGTTGTATCGGATGAGGCATCTATACTGTAGGTATTATATTATCAGGGATTGCGACCGACATAACTCTTACGAGTGGCGACCACTAACCGAAATACGCAGCGTAGGCTACCTACCGTAAACGTAGGCCTAACTAGTTGGACATACAATCAGGTTAAAATAGCGGGGAGCCGATGGATGCAGGAGGCAAGTAGTTGCCTAAATTGAGAGGCTTGTGTTCAGCAGTGGATGTCTTCAGGCTGTTAATGATGACAAGTAGGACTGTGAAAAAGTTAATTTGAAAAAAATTTGAACATAAATTAGTGTATAATAATTCGTTTCGCTCATTTTAGAGTTACCAAAATTTTACAAAGAACTTAAATAAACAAAATATTGAAACAGGGTAATTTATGTTTTCAAGATATTTCCAAGAACATATCAATTTATTCAATCGCCAACAAAATCGATAGAAAATAATAGCTTTTCCTAGAAGTGACAATCTGCCTCCATTCATCGTCACTGCGCGACCTTTGTTCCCGATAAATATTTATTTATAGGAATGATTTCTGAACTTCTTGGTGAGACGTGAAATCGTTATTGATATCTATTGATTGAAGCTCTGTGGAAGTGAAAACGTGAACTAACTGAGTACCTAGCATTATGGATGCAAGCTTACCACAGTACATACCTCTGTAAATAATGGATAATAATAGGCTTGTGTCCTACTATTAAAAATTGACAAGTTAATATTATTTTAATAGAGTAGGTTAAATATTTATGCAATAACTGAAAAAATTAGTAAAATCGGTAAATAAATCACGGAGTAATAAGATTTTAAAGTTTCTGTTGGGGGGAATCGCCGGTCCCTTTCTCGCAAAACAGAGCATCCTCGCAGCTACTATGTAACTTTGGGATATAACGTCACACAGCAGGACACAACCCCTTTTAAAACAACAATAATTATGATACTCGTACGTTACTTGTTTTTCAATATAATTCGTGTAAGAACTTCATTTTTTGAGAATTGGTTTTTAGGCTTCCGTACCCAAAGAGTAAAATGGAGCTGGAACTTACTAAGATTCCGCTGTCTGTACACATATCTGTACTTTGTCATCAGGCTGTATCACATGAACCGTGATAGTTAGTAGAAATTTTTACGGATAATCTATTTCTGTTGCCGCTATAACAACAAATACTAAAAAACAGAATAAAATAATTATTTAAGGGGCTACCATACAATAAACATAATTTTATGCTCATTTTCTATATACTAGTACGGACCCTTCGTGCGCAAGTCTGACCCGCACATGGCAGCTTATTTTTCATCACCATTCAGCAATTTTTGAAAAGAAATTCTAGAATAAAACAACCAACATTTAAAATAAAATAAACTTACGCGAGATTTATTGTTGTCGGTTCGTCGCGGCTGTTACCAATAATGGCACAAAAAACCGCTTCAAATCGAGTAGAACGGAGAAATTTCGATGTTTTCAGCAGTTTAAATGCAACGGAGAAGCGGCCAGCGTCACGTGCCGATACACAGAAATAACGAAAAGTAGCATTTTGAACTTATAACGTGTCTTTTACAACTGTTGGGGACGCTGTTTGGAAAAATCTCAGGAAAACATAATATAGAAATGCTACCGTTAGCTTGGTGTGATTCCTTTTCATGTGAATATTGACTTTTCGACATATGTATAAAAAAAAATTATGATTTTTATATACAAAAAAAAAAAGCAAATACAAGATTTTATAATGCAATAAACATTATAAAGTAAACCCGTAATTGGATGTAAGATCTACAATTAAGTGAAACTGTACACTATTTTAAGATCTGTGGATATTGTGAATTAAATAAATAAAAAAATAAAGTATGCTATTTGAAAAATAAAGTCGAAATCAAATATAAAGTGCAAGAAGTCCACCTGCTTAGGTAATTTTTAACTTAATGTTCATCATGCATCCTGCTACAATCTGGAAAAATCTGCGACAGCGTAGCTCCAATAGCGAAACCCTTCCGTTTCCTGAATTCATCCTCCTTTTTACGCAATTATGATTAATTATTTCAAGAAGAGAAACACGCGATAAGAAAACGCCTGACTCAAAATTACACTAACCAGCCACCCTAAAACTTTAATCAGTTAAACTCTCGAATACTCAAATTGAAATGTTACAGTCGCGATAGCAATCTCCGCTGGCGCCGCGCCAGATGCTTGAGTGTGCGTCTGTAATTCCATGAGTCGGGTAAATGTTACGATTTCATGAATACGCTGAGCAGAATATTTATTGATATTACATCGGCACTGTGCGGAATGACCAGTTTAACAGCGGCACAAAGTGGTGGCCGCGTCGGCAGGATTTTAATGAGGTACGGAACAAAAAGACGTACCTAGTATCAATCATAAAGCTTCATGGCGTTTTATAACTCTGAATATAATTCTTCTTCTTCTTCTCCTCGTGTAGGCAAGTGGTCAGCCCTGGAGTCAAAAGTTTTAGGCCGCTCAAAGGCTTCTGACGTGGCTTAACGCCTATTGTCTTACGACAACAGCCAGGCTTACCACCGTAGCGCTTAGTTGTAAATACCACTTTTTGCTGTAGCGGTCACCCATCATAGTAATGACCGCAACGAACGTTACTTAACTTTACCATTGGTTAGGAACGGATGGTCGTGCTTCGCTTTGAGCGCTACAAATACAGTAAAAAAGTTTGTTTACCTTTTGAATTCGGGGAAGCAAATAAAATAACACAAACTGATCAATATTTGCTGAGAAATTATTATAGTAGCCTTTATATCATTGAACTTAAATAAAAAGAGTAGATATTAATAATCATAAGTCAAATAAACTTAGACTCTTTATAGGTTTTATAATCGTCTAAAGATTAACTCCAAAACAGTAGTAGAATAAATCTTTTTAGGTCTCCGGAGCCGTCGTCTGATATTGTTACGGGCAAACTTTGCGTTCGGGGAATAAAATTGGTAGAGAAAAGCCAATTTTAGGTCTGAGATATGTTAGTGAACGCTGAATGTTATTTATCAATCTCTTAAGAGGGTCTTCGCATGAAATGGAGGGTCACTCTAACGGCTAGATCTTTAGCGCATAAAAACCGTGTGGTCACTATGATATTAACGTAATATGTTACGTTTTCGTACTTGGATGCGTGACTACTAAATGGTAATAAAAAGTGATAGCTACTATGCTTTGAATGCAATGTTAAGCCGCAAGTCCCGATTCTTATCAAAGAAAATAATGAAAGCCGCAGGTCCACCTACGATTCCGAAATGAGAGCAAATTTTCTTATACAAAAATATACCCGAAAATAGCTTTTACCAAAGTCTTGTCTCTTTACAGCCAGCTGTAAAAATATCTATACAATACAATTCAGAACAAAATGAACAAAAAAAAATAGTCAAATCCTGTTTTTGCATGTTATTTGAATATGTTTTTACGATTCCTTGGAATACATATTTTCGCAGGCGACTTGTAGTTTACGCGTTCTTTCTTCCCGGCTTTCACAAACAAAACGAGCGTGGTACCGTGACGTCACGCAGAGTTTCCGCAAACGGCTTTATGATTCAAATGTTACAAGCTCCACAACCGCTCGCATTCAGCTTTTCAGCTCGCAAATAGCTTTTCTCTGTCTGTACTAATTAAGTACGTAATTATTTCGTTCATTCTAGGTTTTTGTTAATTTAGTCTGTTTAAAGTTGTTCAAGTTTTTCCTAATTAGGTAGGACCCAGAAAGCTTTTGATCAATTTGTTATACGAACTAATTTTTGTTTTAATTTGTTTATTTAATTGACTAGGTAAGTATAGGCCATACAAAGGTAACCTGGATGTACCATTCTTAATGTTGTATCATGTGTATTGGTGTTTTTTTTTTTGGTGTTCAATAAAGTATTTTGTATTGTATTGTATTGGTATATTTGTCAGACAAAATGATTTTTAACCTTTACATTTTTATGTATTTCAAAAATAATATTTATAACAACATAAAAAAGAAAACTAAGTACAACCTAGCTGCAGTAGTAGTTTCTATAGGCTCGTAGCCTCTTTTCATCAGGAGAGCCGCATGCTAGTTTGTTACCTATAGCCCACCATATAGCATAAAAAACCTAGACTAGAGCTGGTTATTTAAAAAAAAAACCCAACGATCACATAGATAGATCTTAGACCCTAACAAGGATTTCCTATATCTAGGGACCTAGGAACTCCGAAAACCATGCTCCAACAACACCCACGCACAGAACAAGTATTTGCGTTTTAATGCCACACGTTGGATCAGCAAAAAAAAAACGCGGAAAACACAAAAATAGATCGAGATACCCATAGCGACTAATATTTGTTATATTAGCACAAATATAAGATCCTCCCAATCCAGGAAATCAGTGAGCTCACTAATAGGAATACAATTCGCGTCGGTAGAAAACCGCGCGTACCGTGACTACCCATTATGGCAAGACGATGGCTCAGCAGTATATTCTTTTATTATAGACCTCATTCCGCGAAACAGCTTTCTTTTCGTGAATGTTTTCAAAAGCAAGTGCGCGCCGGGAAGGCGGCTCGCAGTATAAAAGATTTGGTATAATATAAACTATACAAAATATTCCAAGAATGAAATTTTCGTTCATTAGCATAAAATGTTAGTTTATTTATGAAATATTATAATGGTTTCTAATAAATCTCATTTAATTTTTCATAGATGCTATTACCTAAATGTTGGACGAAAATATAACTTACCTTCTAAGTGGACCGACGATCTGGTGAAAGCCGCGGGGAGCTGATGGATGCAGGAGGCGAGTAGCCGCTCAAAGTGGCGATTCCTTGGGCCTATGTTGAACAGTGTACGTCTTCAGGCTGTTAATGATGATGAAGATGACGACCTACCTAGACGGGGATAATGAGTTACGTCCCACATCGCTTATTTATAAACTGGTAATGCCGCACTAGGGGAGGCCTATGCGGGGACGCAAGACAATCTCAGCACCGGTGTTTAATTATTTAAGTCTAACTGTCGTATTCATACTATAATTTTAAGATTGTTGAATAAAGGCTTTTATTATTATCCATTTCCTTTCTCGGGTCTAGCCCGGACATTTGAGAGGCATTGATGGGGCTGAAGCCAACACCAAGAGGCCTTTTTGGATATAAAGATAACTATAACGGGTAGTTCTCATCGATGCTCAAATTTGATGGTCACGAGGTTATATTTCCTAAACAGCTTAAGATACAAACAAAATTTGTGAATTAAATGATGAAACATCTATTAGGCTACAACAGAAATAAAGCTTGTCATAATAAAAGCAAAAATAATACCTTAAATTAACACGAAATGGTCAAAAACGGGGTAATTTTTCGTGTTCTCATCGTGTCACACTCTCCGATGCAGTAAAACATTTGCTTACCACTTCACCAAATTTCACTGTATTTGTATGTAACATATACTAAAATTATCGTAATTAAATAAACTTTACACTAAATAGTCTAAAATATATCTTTTCATCATTATTTTTAATTTAAAACAACATACGCGTCGGTCACGCGGATATGGGTTCTTTAAATTCGCTTGATATAACGGCTGCCTGTTAAACAAAACATCAGCAATCAAACACTGAGTGTGGTCCGGTCGAACGTCAGTCGTGTACTGGCATCGCAGACGTAAGACTTGTGGCTCAACGTGCCGGAAAAAAATAATATCGGTAAGTTTGTATTTGTTCACAGGTTTACCGATCACACGTGCACTACATTTTTTGGGCATTGTATTTCAGCAATTGAAATCAAAGTTAGCTCATCGAAACCCTAAAATGTGCGAGATATTTATGTAGTATTTGATTTAAATCGATACACTTAACTTTGCAGCAATTTTACAAAAAAGGGATAATTTCGTCAGTTTCGTGTCATAAACTTCGTGGCATTTTAGTAATGAAACTGATTTTGGTCTATGAAACTGATTTTATGCATTCTTTTATTTAGAAATGTAGCGACTGGTGTGAGTTTATTGAAACAATTCTAATTATTGTAGTATGACAGATGTAAGATAGTGTTTTGAATAATTATGTAAACGTGTTTTTATCGAGAAAAGATGGGTCATTTCGAACTCACTCATCATTCATTGTGATTAATAATCATAGCCTAAAAATGGATGAGTTCGAATTGGTAGGTATGTCATGTTATCGCGAAAAGGGGTGATCTGGACCGTGATAGCCTAGTAACTCTCAAGTTGGGAGAACCTTCCTTCGAAACTAGCATTGTATTATGTTTAATAATAGGTACATAAAGGGGAAGAGCTAGTAACAGTACCTACGTTTGGTAGGTAGTAGATTAAAAGATTATGGTTACATACCATTTACTTGGTTTCCGGGAGAAGCAGCCTATTGCGAAGATTCCGGTAGGTAGCTAGGTAAAAGGTACATATAGCCCAAGTTCACATTCTATGAACACTTTTCTCCACACACGTTTACCGTCGGATATTATGTACCTAAAGTATGTAGGTATTAGGAACTATCACCAAAAGGTTCTGAAATTATTAATAACGTCACGTCATATCACAATACTACCTATTCTTGACGTAAGTACGTACATATATAGGTACTAGGTAGGGAGGTAGGTACCTACTAGGTACATTTTGGTCCCCCCCTGCCAACATTTCAATCATACTTTAATTATTTTGCTCGTAGGCCCGATTCCGAACACGTAAAGCTCATATTTAAAAGTCTATGGAAAAATCACGAAATCAGGAGTTTCTAATCCAAAAGAGTACCTAAAGATGTGCCAGATATTGTCTTTTGTAGTGAGATTTGTTTTTATATATAAATCGTTATAATATAAGTATAGATTATTTCTATTGTAGTGAAGTTTGTTGTTCTATTGAAAAAATAACGCAACTCATAAATAAATACACTTTTTAAATACTCATGATGCTTCTTAATTAATAAAGCTATTAATACGATAACTATCTGTTTTTTGTCAGCAGAGGCTTATTACCTATAATATGTAGTTAAGTGGATTAGTATTCGTATTTCGTAGGATGAACAAACTCAGGACCGAACTGATAATAATAACATACATAGTTTTGGTTATTAATACCATTTGTTTGCCAGTTTAATTATGAAAACAAGATTACGTTGTTATTTTATGAACATTTAGTCTTATAAACAGTAGCAAAACGTGAGAAAATGATAGCTGTAAAGTTACTGAGTCATTTTCGTGATCCGATGCGTCGCTTTCGTGGCCTCTAAAACTTCAAAACCATTTATCACCCAAACAAGACTTTCTATTTGATTAACTTATATATTAATTTACTCGTCTTATAAAGCGCTATAATTTACTGTACAAAAATATTTGAAATAAGCACAATGTAAAATTGTACATGAAACTGACGATGAGAATCGTAAAAATGAGAACGAGCCTAACACGGTCACACTATCCCTGGACCTGACGTCGATGGTTTGCATTTCAGCGAGGACCAGAGACAATGTGACCGTGTTTTACATATTTCTTTCTTACATGTTGGCATATTGATATAACTATTATTATTATTATTAATGCCGCACTATTCTTATTGCTCAACATCGTCATCAGCCCAATCCATTCCCACTGCTGGGACAATGCCCCATCCCCACATGGAAGAGTCCACGCTGGCGAAATGCGGGTTGATGGATGATGACACATTTTCTCGTATTTTGTAATTCCTTAACAATTTTTCTTCTTCACGACGTTTTTCTTTGCCATTATAAGGGTAAGTGCAGATTAGGTCATTGGTGCAAGGACGAGTGGGGTTCGAACCTGGGTGCTTGGCTTAAAATTATCTGAGACACGCTCAATCGACATGCATCTCTATTTGTCGCATGAAAAATTGTGTGCATTGCACTCAACTTAAGCTATTATAAAATCTGTGACTTAGGTAAGACACTTTTAAAAAGCTAATATTACCTTCCCATTTTACTCAAAATCTGGTATCTTTAAAATCTTGAGAAATTAATACATTTTTGTCTTACTGCAAACTATTAAAAATTCTGTGTTGCCAAAATTTGATACGAGACCAGAAAACACAACCCTAATTGGAAATAGTATACACAGTCACCTGACACACAGATACACGACTTTTGATCTTATTCCATTACCGAGCGAGTAACAAGAGCTTTGCCAAGACTAAGCACCCCCGGGGCTTAGGGCGCCTATACATAATTCAGCAGTGGCCGAGATCTGCATAAAGTACATCAGCGCACAAAAACAACCCTAATGAAAATACTCCTTGACCAAGTACGGGAGAAATTCTCGGGTTTCCATACGCGTAGTTTAGGTACGTAGATAAATCCGAGCGAATTTTAGGAATTCTTAAGCGTTTATTTAAGTTGAGTGAATATTAAATCGGATTTCTTGTTTACCGCTCAATTTGGTTTCCACTTCGTTATCTATTCACTTGTCACATTAACTATAAAAAAAAAAATTTGAATGTTTGGCAAAAGTGAAATATTTAACATAAAGGTTGCATCTCATTACACCGCCCCGGCACCCGCCCAGGGGGTCTAGCAAAGATACAAAACGCTAACGCTAACGCCAAACGCCAAATTTGTATTGAAATGACGTTGCGGAAATCGTTAACTTTTCCGCAGCTAATGTCGCCTTGGCATCGGCATGTGGTCCACGGGTAAACGACGCGCTGTTATTTGTGAACGTCGCGTGATCAAAGCAAATTGTCTCCGAGTGGTCCACCCGCCGTGTGCGCGTGAACAGCTTGCGAGCGAGGCGATCCAATGACGATACGGAGTTGATGTAATGATCGCATGCCCATACAAGTTCATATAAAGAATAAAAAATAAAATAATAAAAAAAAGAATATTAAGCACCGGTGCCGGTATTAGGTGCCGGGGCGGTGTAATGAGATGCGACCTTTAATGTTATTCCGAACTGTACATATCTTCAGTGTAAATAGAAAGAAAATAAATTTTTATAACCAGATAATAGTTTTCCATTTGCATGAAAATAGTGCTAAAGTTAGATGGAAGCGCTCAACGCTTAGCATTAGCATTAGCATTAAAATCCAATAACGCTAAATTTCGATTCGCGGGTTGTTATCTAAACCTCGAACGGTCACTAAAACGTATTTACAAACTCTCGGCTTCGACTATAAACTTCTTCACAGGTACATTATTAATTACAGATAGCTGACACGGCGCGGTTTCAGATCTCTATAAAATTAGTCCCTAGCTCGGCCCTATCGTTATCCGAGTCCCAAGGGATAACGCAATTTATCTTAGCTCCGTATATTGTTATACTTGTTTGTCGTAAACCGGCTAGACCGTACGTGTTACATGTAAAACTGAACGTGCGAGTTAAGTAACAAAGAGTATCAGACAAAGGACTTTGTGATACATCATAGAATATAATTAAGTAGAAAAAATAAAACCTAAAATATGAAGAGACAAAGTAGGTCTCACGAGATGAATAATAATTTAATAGTTTTTCTTTTTTTTTATTAACGTCTCTGTGGTGTGATGTGGGCATATCAGCTCATCAATCGAGGTTCGATTCGAGGGTCGATTTTCGCGACTGGACTAGTACACAGGAAAAAAATCTGTATGTATGACATCGTTGATAGTTATTTATTTATATGTAAGTGGCTAAATTCCCAAAGGTTGACTTAAACCAGGACAAAATACGTGACAGTACAGAAACAATACAGTAAACAACATAATATTGTAGTCATCCATGAAAAATATCGCCATAGTTGGGCAGCTAGGAAATATTTACAGGTTATTACGGGAGAAATACGGCGGACGCAGGGAATTTCATTTTTGCTCTAGTCCCTCGGATGGTAGAGGCACGGAATGTTAGCCATGAAGATATGAATACTACTGAACAATAATATAAAATATATTCAAATATGTACCCACATTATCACATTGCTAAAGTTTAAATATTATAACCCTTCTTTACTAACAAACAATGAAATAATAAGGAATAGCTACTCAGTGTTTTGTCTTGTTTTATCTTTACCTATTTTAAACTTGATAGAAAGAAACACGGAATAAACTTTCTTTCGCTAAACTATTTTTATTATTTAGCGGGAAGGGGTGATTTTACAATAAGTCGGTTATTCGACTAATAAATTTATGAAACAGACTAATACAAAAACATTTTATTCTACGTTTTTTTATATGATTCGCGTAACTTTACCTGAACAGCCCCAACTTAATATAAAATCCTGGAACCCTTGAAATATTCTAGATAAATTACTTGGGCTAGTGCTCCCACCTGACGGCACGGCCGACCTATTACATCAAGCCAACTTGCCCCAGTAACTACCTTACTTACGATAAGCCAGTTCATTTCCGAACGAAATAAATGCTTTTGTACTTTGTCATAGTAAATAGTTTTTATTTCCAATAATTTCTAACAAGTCAAAGGCCCGCATTACTGAACTAAGCTCACCCCCATATTCCTAGTCGTTACCACGAGATTACTCTACTCGATTCAACCTCGAATTAACCTCATTTTCGTGTTTTAAGTAAAAAGTATTATAGTAACGTGAATATATTTGACGTATAGATAAATTTTTCATTATTTAGTATTTCTAAGATTCTTGCGATTTGAACTTATAGTTTTACGTTTGATACAGGAATTAATCGCGCTGAAAACAAGCAAACATCAAACATAATTTTTATTATTTGCTTTATGTTCAGCCCCCTAGCAGCGCTGCTGACGCGCGTCTGCCGCTCGACCGCTATCAATTTTCATACAATTTTGACAGCAGTTGAGCGGCAGACGAGCGTCAGCAGCGCTGCTAACTTCTTTGTAATAAGGGGGCTGTTGTAAGTATTACACAGAGAGTTTGTCTGAGAAAGAAAGAAAAGTGTATAAGTACTATGACTACGACTATGACTATAAATTTTTTACCTACGACTTGTCATAATGACATTTCAACGTAGTCTTGCGACAACCACTAGGACCTACTCTATTCCCAAATTACATATTTTTACATTTCTCATCTCTACGTACCAATTCAATGTTCTAATAATAATTCAACAATATATTACCGTGTATTGTACCGCGGGGAGCCGATGGATGCAGGAGGCAACCAGCCGCTCAAAGTGTCGCTCTCTGGGGGAGGCCTATGTTCAACAGTAGACGTCTTCAGGCTGATGATGATGATGATGATGTTGATATTATAATTAGAAAAATAGAAAAAAATATCAATATAAAAACATCATAGTAATGTAAAGGTGGACCGACGATCTGGTGAAAGCCACGGGGAGTCGATGGATGCAGGCGAGCAGCCGCTCATAGTGGCGCTCTCTGGGGGAGGCCTATGTTTAGCAGTGGATTTCAGGCTGTTGATGATGATAGTAATGAAAATTTCGCTCGTATGAAAACAGAAAACTACACCACATTGTCCGGAGAACATAAAAACAGCAACGTTGTTCGTAACCGGATCCGGGCTTCAGATACCCAGACAATTTACAAACTGATCCTATCTGGCCGGAGGGTAGGAGGAGGAAAATATTTACACTAGTGCCCTCCCTCGGCTGCTCTCGCGTTTATATTCAGAATAGCTATTTTTACAAAAATAATAATGGTAATTTTGATAACGTGATCTAAGACATAGACGTCTTAATAATAGTAGATGTAGCCCTCCCCTGCTACAAAAATCTGATACCTGTTAAATAGGTAGGTGTCTTGTTTCAAACATCGATAATATATTATACGTAAACTTAGCATTTTTATAGAATACTCAGGCATACTTAAATTAAAATTTGCTTCACTTTTTTTATTATTATATTTATTTTAACAATTTCATTTTTATTTTATATCATTTCTGTTAAAAAAAAGTAAATACTTTTTGCTGAAATAAATAATCCGTTATCTTGACTCTACATAATATCTCCACTAAAATCGTTATTAGAATAATGTCATCATGACGGGCCCGATAGCTCAGTTGGTAGTATCCCTGCTTTCTGAACTGAGGGCTGTGGGTTCGATTCCTACCCAGGACAAACATTTGTGTGACGAACATAGATGTTTGTTCTGCGTCTGGGTGTTATATTGTATTCTATGTATGTATTTACAAACAAAAAAAGAGTATAAGTATTGTATCAGTTATCTGGTTCCCATAGTACAAGCTATGCTTAGTTTGGAGCTAGATGGCGCTATGTGAAATGTCCACACATATTTAAAAAAAAAATTAAATCTGTACGGGCCAACCCGTAACATTTAATTCTCACATCATAATAGCAATAGCAATATCATTGTCATATTACCTTTAGTACATCAGTGTCAATAAAGCATCCAACCGGAACGCACGCCTATCATTTCCCGGTTGCATTGATACTCAATATCAATCAACTATCAATCATCAATCTATGTAGGGCTCCGCACTAGACCCTACATAGTGGTCCTTCGAGCCGGATTTCGAAATATCGTTTTTGCTGGTATATGACTGTTTAAAATAGGCTGATTTTTTACTATTTTGATTGTTATTGGTTTCAGGCTTTCTCCTGCTAGATTCCATGCTTGTAAATTTGCCCTCTAAGAAGAGCAAAAACTCTGATAAAGTGGGTAATTCTCTAGGCTCTTTAACTGATGATACATATTCATTGTGCGTATCACTGTCTAACTTTTGACACAGAATATGTACTAGAAGTGGATCCCATGACGATACATCAACTCCTAGGTTTTTGATAGCGTTCAATGTTTCTTGTGTGGTGTCATGCATGCGTTTGATCAGGTTGATGGATGCCTGCTGCATGACTGGCAGGTTCATCAAGATGTTAGCGTGCGAGGAAAAGATTAATTTCTTGTTATTATACCGATGATTGAGAATGTCCCAGCAAATTATATAATTGTCAGAACTGATATTGAGGTGTTGAATAAGACGTTCTGCTTCTC
Source organism: Ennomos erosarius (assembly GCA_963580505.1). Classification (NCBI taxonomy): domain Eukaryota; kingdom Metazoa; phylum Arthropoda; class Insecta; order Lepidoptera; family Geometridae; genus Ennomos; species Ennomos erosarius. The sequence continues at coordinate 14,455,924 of OY756989.1, read as the reverse complement.
CTTTGACCTTGGACTTAAGGAACTGCATCTTTTGTGCATTTGATAGGAAGCTATTGTTATGGATGGTTTCGGTAAATAGGTCTTTAAACGAAACCCACTGATGATAATTTCCGTGGAAGACTGGGACTTCCACGGTTGGTGTTGTCTTTTCCCTATGAGCCATGGACCACAGTTTTTGATTTAAAGACTTCTTCATTTCATAGAAAATCTTTTCGTATCCTGAGAACGTTTTTTCGTAATGTTTGTTGCTACCTTCCAACATGCTGTCCAATTCCCAATGTAATATATCAATGACTGACCAGCGAGACTCTAGATTTTTAAGTGTATCTTGTATCTCCCATTTCTCTATGATGCTATCGAGATCGATGGTTGATAAAGTATGTGATAAAGCCTTAAAATGGCTTGATTGCTTACGCAGTAACTCGTCGAGCTTACTAGACGTGCCTTGTGACCTTTTCTCGCTCTCAACAATTGATGTTTTTGGGGTACCTGCGCCTGCAGAGGTGCTGGGTTGCAATGTCGCAGGTTTTAATACGGGAGTAGTTGGCCGATCAAATTCTGCCGAATACGACACCAAATATAAACGGACGTTCTCATAAAGTGATTTTGTCTTATCATATTGATTAGAGATGAAATATGAGCTGGTACGATCACCGAACTCAGACAAATTGCTATGATTGACCTGAAATTCTTGCCAATATCGGTCAAGAGTTTCCATCTTTCTCCTGATGAGGTCGGGGGTCTTCCTATCCCGTCCATCTTTTTTGAAATTGCGTAAAAGTAACTCAATAGATTCATGCAATAACTGTTGATTAGTCAGTAAGTCTTCCATTGTAATGATTTCAAAATAAAGGAAAGATCTGACCTTAGTTGATGATGATGATGATTATGATAATCCAATAAACCCTTGATAATGATGTGGACTTGTTGTTACCAAGTGTTCGCTTTGTTCACACAGAACCACCAGTCTCGTATTACAGTTTTGTTCACACGCGAAAAGTCACTTCCACGAGGTCTTCCCGCCGTGAGACCAAAAAAAACGAAACCGCGAGGTCCTGTACCGTCGAAGGACCACTATGTAGGGTCTAGTGCGGAGCCCTAAAAGATGCGCTTTGATGGTACGCTTCATGTATGATTGTATTATGACACCCTTCGCATTCTCTGCATCGCTTAGTTGAAAAGCAGGCTTTACCTTTATGATCGTAAAGACAGTTTTGGCATAAATTATACTTTGAAATGCAATGCTTCTTACTTGCGGGCGACATTTCTAAGAACTGCTTGCAGTGGAATATACCATGTTCACTTTTGCAAACGGGGCAACTATTGTGGAATTTATTGTTTGAACCGGATTTCGAAGAAGAACTAGGTCAAACCAAATCAAAAGCTATCGCGCAGTTTGTCCAGCTAGAGCGAAAACTATCAAAAAATCAAAAGATATCAACAGATTATAAAGCATTTATCAACGAATATCAAGCATTGGGACATATGCAATTATCAGAATGGACACCGGCAGGTAACCAGACACTGGAATGTCACCTACCTCACCATTGTGTACTACGTGAAGAAGCGAGTACATCATTGCGAGTCGTTTTTAACGCTTCAGCAGTATCATCAAGCGGTAAAAGTTTAAATGACCTTATGCATAAAGGGCCAAACTTACAGCAAGACCTTCAAACGCTGATCTTAAAATTTAGACAGTACAAGATTGCTTTAACCGCGGACATTGAAAAAATGTTTCGCCAAATTTGGGTTCATCCAGACGATCAAATGCTCCAAAAAATAATATGGAGGGACAACCCTAATCAGATGCTGCAAGAACATCAATCAAAACATGATCCATCCAATCATATTACCTCATGGTGGACGCTTAACCGACCTAATAATAGATCAAGCCCACCAGCTTACATTGCATAGTGGGGCTCGGGTTACATTAGCCACCATTCGTCAAAGGTACTGGATCATTGGCGGCAACAGAGCTGTAAAAAAGTTTACGTACCTGTGTGACGTGCCGCAAGCAGAAACCTGAAAAGATGACGCAATTGATGGGAGACTTGCCCAAAGAAAGATGCAATGAAGCAAAACCCTTTCATAACACAGGGGTTGATTTTACCGGGCATGTTATGGTAAAGGCCAACAAGGGTCGTGGTATCAAGACCACAAAGGGTTATATAGCAGTCTTCGTGTGCCTCGCAACAAAAATGGTACACTTAGAATTAGTATCAGACCTCACAACATCCGCATTCATAGCAGCGTTGCGTAGAATGGCGGCAAGGAAAGGAACACCCAGACACATTTTTTGTGATAATGGGACAAATTTCCAAGGAGCAAGCAATATCATAGCACAAGAATATCAAAATATATTACAGACATTTGATCAAGATTTCATCCAAGAAATTACCAACTTGGAGATTGAGTGGCACTTCAATGCGCCCTCATGGCCATCAGCAGGCGGCATTTGGGAAAGCGCCGTCCGCTGTATGAAACATCATGTAAAAAGAGTTATCGGAGAGCAGCGGCTGACCTTTGAGGAGTATTCAACGGTCCTGGCACAGGTGGAAGCCATCCTGAATTCAAGACCATTGTGTCCCTTGTCAGAAGATGTTGAGGACTTACAGTTCCTCACGCCATCAAGCTTTATCAACATAAATCAAAGTATGAACGTTTTAGAGACTGAATCAGATATGCGAACAAGATGGTATCTTACGCAAAAGATAGTGCAGGATATTTGGAAACGATGGCGTACTGAATATCTTAGCCAGCTGACATCGAGAAGTAAATGGAGAAATGAGCAACACAATATCAAAATCAATGATGTAGTTACGATCAACGATGCAAACCTTCCTCCAGGAAAATGGGCGTTAGGACGCGTCGTCGAGTTGCACAAAGGTGCTGATGGTTACGTCAGGGTAGTCACGCTAAAGACAAAAAATGGGTTATTAAAACGTCCCATTGTCAAGCTATCCCTACTACCAGTTCACGATCTAACGAAACGAAGCGATCAGCACTCAATCCCGGAAGCAAAACAAACGTCATCAAAGCCAGCATTATCAAGCCTCCGGCCCCGTATCAAGTTATCAACAATGTTCGCCGCTATCATTTTATTCCTGAATCTTATAACAACATCCCAATGTGCCATGAACATCACTAACTTCAGAGAAAACCAACATCTTTATTTTGACAAAATATCAAACATGAACATCATACGCGACGAATGGAAGTTAGTCGTTTACTATCAAATGCAACCATACTGGGAAGGAGTTATGGCACTCAACAAATCTACTTCTATATTAGAGCGGGCCTGTAAGACAATGCAAAACAATACCTACAGTAACATGATACTGCTACAATTACGGCACGAGCTAAATGAATTAGATTATAATAATCAACTGCTCCTGAATCAGCAAAGCGGCAAAATATCATTGAGAGAACGCCGGCGCCGCCGCGGTCTTATCGACGGTGTCGGATATCTGGCAAATACTCTGTTCGGCGTACTCGATAGTAAATTCGCAGAACGGTACGAGAAGGATATTACGCTCCTACGAGATAATCAACAACACCTATCAGCACTCTGGAAGAATCAAACATCAATAATAGAGGTTGAGTTCAATGTTCTTAAGCGAGTAGAAAATACAATGTCCCAGCAACATAAAATCATTCATCAGAAAATATCAGAAGTAGAAAACTCTATGGAGCTATTGAAGACTAATATACAGTTAGCAAGTGATTTTACGATGGGAGCACTAATAACCAGCAACTTACTACAGAATTTAAAGCATCTACAAAGAATATTACTGGACACTACTACTGACATATATCACGGTCGATTTAATCCATATTTAATAACTTCCGAGCAACTACAAGATCAGCTGAGCATCATATCGAGTCATCTTTCAAGTGACGTCACGCTTCCTATAGAAAACATTCACATCGACATAGCAAGAATATACAAGCTTGTAAGTAGTAAAGCGAGAATGACATCATACTACCTTATATTTGAATTGCGAATCCCATTAATCAGTCGAGACTCATTTGAGATATTTAAAATGATACCTATCCCTTTAGCAAAGCAAGCGAAGATGATAAATATCATACCTATATCAGACTACGTAGCGATCAACCTGAAAAAGGATAGTTTCCTGACTCTATCGGAAAACGGGATCAGATCATGTTTAGTAGCCGATACGTATCTGTGTCATATCAGTAAACCTATATACCATATGAACGGAGATAAAGATTTCTGTCAAATGGAGGAAACAGCATGCGGAACAATCATCAGTCCATGCAAGAATAGATGGCTAGAAACAAATGCACTAAACAATTATATTTACTTTTGTTGTGATCAATGTCAACTGCGAGCGATATGCGGGGATCAAGTTACCGCTCATACGCTTACTCACTCGGGCTTAGTAACAGTAAACAATGGCTGCATAATTAAATCTGATATCTTTGAGGTATCTGCGCATCACGATCAGCTGTCAAGTGAGATAAGTATCAAGTCGAACTTCTACGGCCCAGTGATAGCGCCCATCAACCATATCATCAACATCTCCATCCCTGAGAAGGTTATTCAGCAAGTGAACCTGGAACAAGATCAGAAGGATCTTGAAGTAATAGGAGCTAAAATCAAAACTATGAGAGATAATGAATCATCGATGTCAAGTATATCGTATCATGATGTGCATCACTACACGTTGATCTACGTCATCATCGTGGTGGTAGTCTCGGGAGGAGCAGCTTGGTGCTGGCTCCGGTCCCGCGGCGCGTGGTCGCTCCAAGCGGCCGCGCCCGCACCAGCAGAGTCGGGCCCCGCCCCCGCGCCCGCGCTCGGACGCGTGGCTGCGCCGGGGCCCTCGCCTCGGCAACAGTGTTTTAGTGATAGTGATAGTGTTACGTATCAATGTGTTAGTGCGCGTGATAAAGCAACGTCTCCGATTATAACGCGTGCGGACCCCTTTAAGTAAAGCAATAAGCTGGAACATTAATAATTATCATTTTTTTAAATTCTTATTTGTGCATTTTATAATGTTTTATCATTTAATAATTTTAGCATTATTGCATTTTTAGCATTCGAAACTATTTTGTTTTTTATTCTATTATTGTTTACATGTTTACATTTTTTCTATACACGCATTTTTGCATTCTTTTGTAACTTTTATATCATTGAGCATTTTAGCAGAGTATTTTATCATGTTTCTATTTTTGATGTGTTATGTTTATATTTTAATTTGTTTTTCTTCTCCCGTGGGGAGCATGTACGGGCCAACCCGTAACATTTAATTCTCACATCATAATAGCAATAGCAATATCATTGTCATATTACCTTTAGTACATCAGTGTCAATAAAGCATCCAACCGGAACGCACGCCTATCATTTCCCGGTTGCATTGATACTCAATATCAATCAACTATCAATCATCAATCTATGTAGGGCTCCGCACTAGACCCTACAAAATCATTTTTTAGTCTGTGGAAAAAACTTTTTCATTTCGCTGCACTCGGTTCACAGCGCAACATAACGGTTCACTGCAACACTGTTAACAGAATTGATTAAAACAATCCTCCGATTGCGGCGCGCCGTTGTGTCAGCACACACAATACCGTGAGTGCTCGATACCCAATACACTCAGGTGTGTAAATAACCATACAATACAACTATAAACAGGGCTACCACATTCAGCGCTTTAAAAGGAGCGCTAAAAATCACAGAGTAAACAACGCATTAGTGTCACGTCTAGTGTCGCAGATGTCGGTGGGCTACGGTAACATCTTTCCATCATCATACCTTCATATAAATGTCCACACACATATATATATTGTATCCGTGAACAAGTCAGCTGAATTACTCACTTTCCACAAAAAAATAACTATAAAGTAAAAAAAAGTAATAAATAGTAGGTAAATTTTTAGTCACACGGGTAATAGGCATGATGAATAGTATTAAAAATGAACAAGTAAACATTACTTTCATGACGATGATTAAAAATGGATGCAATAATTGAAAAAAGTAAGTAAAATCGGTAAATAAATCACGGAGTAATAAGCTTTTAAAGTTACTGTAGTGGGTATCTCCTGTCCCTTTCTTGCGAAACAGAGCGCCTCGACAGTTACTATGAAAAATCCACTTGTGACGTCACATGCCAAAGAGATTGTATGTAGTATGAGGTACAGTGAACGACCTTGCTCTGACGTCACTGGCCGTTTGAGCTATCTCTTTCTATTCCGGTTTTTAAAATGCTTGTAACTTTGTCATTTTTTGAGTTATTTTAGTTTTGTTTTCACAAATGTTTATCTTTTGAGGAATATTATTTATTTATGCAAAAAAAATGTCATCTTGCTTATTATAGTAGATAAGTATACCGACTATGTACCAACCAGACCAACCAATTAAAAATGCACCTATTTATTTAATGTACCTAAATATCATTACTCCTACTACTCCATTCATAGTTAGTTACTCCTCCATTCTGGTTTAAACTTCTATGTCCGGACGAGCATTGCACTTCACCGGTGGGATTCAGTGCATTTGAACTGTGCGGCTGACCTACTTCAATTTTATTTTCATATACCCGCGTCAACGTACTCTACGAGCTTCTATCATTCTAATATGAAATGGGTATAAATATAGTTACTTCCAATAAAATGTGTTACTTTTGGGTATTGCTAAAATATTAATTACTATTTCCCAAATATTGTTTATATAGAATGGTAAGAGCAAGACAACAAGCTTGACAGTAAGGGATTACTGTCACGTAATGAACACCTGTAACACCGTAGGCGTTGGCAATTTTTACGCCATAACTTTAAAACCGAAGAAACACACACACCTCTACACACCACACAGGACATTTTGGAGGTATTCATTTTAAACCTCTATAAAAGACATCATACGGCCTTGCTAATAATCGCGTAGTAGTTTTAGATTAGCTACTTCATCTTCACAAGTCTTTTTATGTCATTGGAATATCCAACTCAGTTAAAAAGACAAGCAAAAGCCTGTTTAACTAATCCAAAACTACTCCACGTTTATTAATAAGGCCGATATTCTCTGAGACTTCGAGTTGAAGCGTATAATTTACTCCGACTCGAAGAGCAAAGTAAACTAGTAATAGAAAGTCTACGGTTACTTGGCTAATAACAGCGCGTTCAAACACCAAACTCCTACAAAACTTTGATAGTTTCAATAGAATATTCTCTTGAACATTCTGTAATATCACTCCAGAGTTGTTGTTTCAGCAACCTAATAAAGTGCCGTCGCCGTCTCAGCGGGCCCGATGCAATCGAACTAGCCTGAAGCAGTATAAACTGGTCAGAACGGGTTGGAACCGGTTCGAGCCACTTTGGACGCTTTAGTGACATTGTAGGAAGTCCAATAATGTAGTTTTTACTAGAAGTTTACATCTAATTTTTTTACTGGATATGCAAACTATTATTATTTTGGTTTGATAAATAGGTATAAAGGTCCAGTTGTTTTAGTTTTAATAAATAAAGTAGTATCATTAGTACTTAATTAAGGTAAAATTAATATCAAGATAAAGTAACCATACTGAAATCTAGAAAGTGGTATTTAATTATCATAAATAGGTAGAGTCATAGACTAATTTGTAAAGGAAAAATTCGGACATTTATTTTTATTTATCTCATAATCTCACAGCGTTATATTTAACATACTATTAAAATGATAGAATGTCATGAGACCACTTGTCACGGTAGCTTAAGTAAAGTATTATTCTGACTTGAGAGATGGATGCGCGTCCAAGTCCCGTTCGTGATTCCAAAATTTTTCCTGTATAAATTAATCTGTAGATTACACTCAGCAGGCGATACCGCTATAAAAATTATAAATATTAATAGGTATCCAATTGATTATTTAATTGTGAGAGTATGGTGGATGAAGAAGCTAATAAGCTGTGTTATAAATAACAAAACAAAAAACCTTTAAACACAGCATTTCAGTTCAAATACAAAAGAATAAACCTACCGTAAAATAATAAGGAAGGAATAATTCATTACGCAAAACGTCGACTCATTGTTCCATTCCGTGTTTAATTCCTAATCCATCGTGATGGATTGGACCGACGACCGACCGGTGCGCTCCTTGTACTTTACTACTCTGCCGTGTTTACGATAACCGCATTAACTAGGTTTTGGCATTTTTCGAGAAAAACGCGTTTAAAGTTTTTATTTCTATTTTTGTTCTATCTCCGGAACTACTTGAGATATCGACATGGAAGTGGTACCAAAACAAAGATAAAAGTGTCAAGAATATAATAAGTACAAACAGACATACATACACAGCATACTTTACTATATTATTTGTAAAAAGCACTTATCGCTAGCTGCCTCCAATAACTGTTGCCCATGATAACTAGTCATAAGCGCACCAACTGGCATACTTGATGCGCTTATGTTATGTCTATCAATATAATACATTGGGGTGTTTCCCCAATTCTTCAATAATAATACATTTGGGAAATGTGCAACTATTTCATAAATATTTTATAATGCACATAAAGTTAAAGACAATGGTTAAATTTTAAAAGAGATACAAATATTTCCAATTTGTACAATAGTTTGATATACGCAATCACCTAATCAGTGATTTATATTTCTGTAAGACTTTGGATTGAAATTCATGCATCCCGTTCGTGAATCATATTTATCCTTTACAGACTAATCTGAAGTTTTCATACTTAAGCAGAGTACCATCTGGCAAAAACATCTGGTGCTTAAGAAATTGAACAAAGTCAAAAATAAACTAAAGCTTCAAAATAGTAATTAAAATTAGTAGAAAATTAATACAAATATTTTAATGTAAGATTTTGAAATTTGAAATAAATCAAAGTATGTAAAAACAGTGTAAAAACACTAAATAAGTGAAAAATTTCCAATAATATGGTGTCGGAGATAAACTTTTTTACTATTTATCACAATAAAAATCGAAAAATACTAAGTTTAAAGAGCTATAAAATCAAATACCTACATTATTACAGGCCTTTAGAATCACTACAGTTACGGATATCAAGCAATCCAAAATTATCTTAATGTTACTTATTAATTTTCAGTAGTAGGTTGCTGCAGTTCTAGGCGATTTTTTGTTGGACACCTCAGTAGCACTAAGGCATCCAAATTTTGCATATTGCTACATGACTTTTGTCTACTTCAGTGAAAAGAATTACATAGTACATTGGAAATTGTCAACGTTTAAATTCTTAAACCCCATTTTTTTTTAGTTTTATTATATTTACAACAAGTATTTTTTATTATGTTTCTCATGCATTATTTTAATCTAAATGAAGAGCACAGCAGGAATCCGGGGATGCCAGACGAAAAAAAAAATTGTTTCGGATTTTTTTTGGCAGCCATTGATACAAAATGGGTTCCGCACGTTAATTATCATTTAGAATCCCTTTGTTTTTTAACAATAACTTGACAAAATATATTAAATATAAAATCTCATGTTTTTGTATGATAATCACAAAATAGATGTTAAATTTCGGTACTTATCTTCAGAAAAATGAAATTATAGCAACTCAGTTACTAGAGTTAGCTTGAAAATAATTTTACGATTGTTCAATATCCGTAACTGATGATTTTAAGTGCCTAAAAATATATTATTCAAACTTATTTTTTATTAATAAATTCCCGCTCGGTGATGGCGCCATTACCGCGAAACACAAAATAGGAACTCCCACTGTGCCCGGGTTCAGTACCACCACTTTACTTAACATAAATGTACTATCTTATACATTTTCCGCAAACTAGTCTGTAAAGCAATATTTAACGTGCTATGCTTTCCTTTTAATAAGCGCATAATCTCCTAGTTGTTGCTACTAATTTAAGCACGCTGCTAATGATGAATATAGAGATTGCTAGCAATAAAAGCACTGACTCAAACATAGTGCGCTTATGATAAGTAACACTGCAAAAAAATCTTAGTTGATGCGTTTATGAAAACAAAAAACCTGTTAAATGGAGGAATTTGTGAAATGTTACTTTAAGAAAGTTGTAGATCTTGTTTTTCTGATACTAGATCTCGTATTAACTCAATTTCGCCAAAAACCTTAGTTGATGCGCTTATCGTAAGCGCGGCAGTACTGGCTCTGGGTCGTTACTCGGGTTTATTACCCCACTATTGAATAAGATACATTTTTGTCAAATTAGTTGTCTTGGTATTTTGTTCTGATAATACAAGTGGTCCACTTAAAAATAACAAAACTGGCATTGCTGGCGAGGTCGACGTACTTTCCATTGTATTTCTGATGTCAACTGTCAAATGGTTGCAGTGGACGTGGTTTTTCTATTATTTTTTGCTGGCAACGATCCAAGCTGAAGCTTACACTTTTTGGGAATTGGCTGGCAGCATGTTCACTATTGAACATAGGGCTCCCCCAAAGAGCGCCACTTTGAGCAGCTCTTGTCTCCTGCATCCATCGGCTCCCCGTGGTTATGACCAGGTCGTCGGTCCACCTAGTGGGGGGCCGGCCAATAAGCTGCGTCTTCCGGTTCATGGTCGCCACTCAAGAACCTTTCTTTCTCATCAGTTGTTACTTTTATGAGCGATTCGGCCTGCCCATTGCCACTTCAATTTGCTAATTCTAAAAGCTAGCTATTTTAGTGATTCTAGTTCTCTTTCGGATCTCCTCATATCGAATCTATAAGGTCGCTAGAGGCCAATAGCATCAGCCCAGTAAAATAATCCTTTCAAAAATGCATTAGAGGGTAGGTAGAACAAACTATGTAAAGTTTCAATCATAATACCTAAGCAGAAAGCCAATCTACCTACACAATTTGTATAAAACGAATTTATGAAGGCGAGTTTTTAGATTAGCGTAGCATCCTATAATTCCGAATTTATATCGTTAATACCAGAATTTTGGAATACATACCGATATTCGCAAATGTTAATGTTGTTAAATCGAGTACCGAATTTAGCTAATGGAAGGTTAATATAATAAGCGGATTACAATGTTCACTAATAATACAATGAGCAAATGTGATTATATTAAACAGTATTTAGTTATGATAATGATCTAATAATTCAAATTGAATCGTGTCTAGTGACGCGGGATTTTGTTAGTAATAACGTTAAGTAGAAACAGTAAATAATAAATTAGAATAATTAATATTTATTCAATATAGCACCTCACATTTTTTCTTCGTATGGAGAATTATCACAATATTATTCCACAAAAACCCACCAATTTTTCAGAGCAAAAAGTGCCCTATATCTACCCCTACCAAGACTAACTTTCACGTACAAAATCTCAATTCAACTAATTGTATTCTCATAATAAGCAAGTCAAATACTAAAAAGTATGAAAAAGTATAGAACACCGCTGTCTTCCTACTTTTTTCATATTTTTAGTGATTTCTAAAATAATATTCTAAAACAATTCTCACCAGCTCGTTTTTCACGTTTTCTGTCTTCCTCTTCAAACATCTCTTGCGGAGTACTCGGCTCCACCTCGCCTTCGTTCCACGGAAATATTTCTTTCTAAAACAAACAATGTAACCAGTGGATCCGTTTATCGTGACTATAGGAAGAGTGACTTGCAGTTTTGGGTAAGGTACTTACAATCCAAAAATTTACACCAAACGTGGACATTTTTGAAATATCTGTCCTTAAATCTAGCTATGCTACTAGAAGAAGTAATAAAGAAAGATATAAATTTTAAAGTAGAAAAGTACTTCTTGTATGTTGGTTGCTGCAGTAATAACTACAATGGCAATAAGGAAGCTTAGTTAACAGTTAACAGCTATTAATATTATTATACCTGGGGGTTAAGCATCTAAGATCTTAAAGCAAGGCATTGCCGAAATTCACCCTCAGAATATCCCACAACGCTCAAAGGTGAAATTAACTTCAAATTATTCGCATAACATTATGAATTATTCAAATGCGAAGACGACACAACACGAAGTTTTCTCGCAGTTATATATAATACGGTTAAATAACCGAAAAATAATGGTTGTGCTCGTAACACACTAATTTAAATCCAGCTTTGTAATCTAGTCTGTAGGTATTAGTCACCGTCTTTGGAACAGCCATAAAATAGAGTAGTTTCGTTCTATGTTACTTATATATATCATAATTTTGTGAATGCGCTATATTAACAAATGTAGTATAGAATTACTTGAACTAAACGAGTTTTATTCATAGAATAATAATTTATTAGAGTGAGCAGTCTACAAATGCTGGTTATGCTGGCATAACTTATCTGTCCAGATGTACTCATATATCTTTGGTACTACAACAACAAGTGGTATTTTTTAAATAATCTTGAGGAATATTTCATATACAGGTTCTACAATACCATGGATTTTCGTAGTCGGTGATCTTTGATTAAAAAGATATTTCTCCCAAAAAGCGGGAAGTTGGCATAGTTCTAACAAGAATTTCGAATATGAACAAAATCGGACAAAAACTTGGCAAGATTAAAATTTAAGGTCGTGAAATAAACTGACTACTGAGGTTCTGGAATCTACTAATAAACAACACCGATAATTAGCTGTTATTTTGTATGTAATTTCTTAGTTCTTAAGCTTCGTAAATTTCATATGTAGTTCTGTATTTGCGAGTCAAGTATAATCCAAAGTTTACCCATGGTTCACCTTATTTTACTGGACTAGTATTAATAAAAGAACTAAACTAAGATTCTATCCAACTAAAGTCAATTCAAAGTCTCATTTAGGTGCCTAGGATGTGAAATCTCAAGAGAAAACAAAATATTTAGGGTACACATATAATATCTACAAGTAACATCGCCCCCTCAAAGTATAGGCTACGAGTAAGTTTCTATCATGATATTTCTTAATGTTTCCCAAAATATAAATTCCCTTCTATATTTAAATTCATTACATTCCCCAATTCCCTTTATCCCAGCATATAGAGGCATAAAAGAAGGATGCATGCGCGTGTCCATCAATTTCCGGTCGAGTGACACGGGACGCGGGACGCGTGACGCGGGAGTCGAGAGGACGTTCTTTATTAAGTGACATCCCTTATCACGATCTTTTTCATGGGGATTATTCCGTTCGTGCTCTAAGTTTAATTCTTTGTTCAAACCTATGATACTAAAATTACATACGCTATACAACCTTCGTACTCTATTTAGAACCACGTCAAAACTCCTAACAAATAAAATATAAACTACCAAAATAATTTGAAAACATTAGCAAAGAATTTGGCCACAAGGATCATAAATAAAAAAAGCAACGACACAAAAAACAAGTGCAAAGTATTAAATTAAATAAGAGAGTTATTCAATTTATGGAAATATTTCTGCTGAAGTAATTATTTATGTTAATAAGATTTACGGCATATTTCAATACAAGATCTATTAAAATATCCAATCCGTTGATATATCCGTTTCTACCCAATGTTGAATAACGAATCAACACTCACTGAACCAAAACTCTACTTTTCTTTCTAAAAAGATCGAAAAGTATAACGCCTGGAAACTTAAATCTCCAGAGTTCATAATTTAATTTCCAAGCAAAGTGAATTTTAAAAAACTCAATAAAGTCCGACAAAAAGTACACGAGCTACGGCCAGGTAGAGTTGGCGCGCTGAAGTTGGCAACGCGTCCACCTTGGTGTTTTAAAGTTGGCCCCTCTGCGCTCTCGGAGAGGCTGGGGCAATCTGAATAACTTCGGTTAGACGATTTTATTAACACCTTTTTTAAATTAAGAGTGGTTTGGTTGTACTTCCCGACAAGTTCGTTTTAGCCGGACCGACCAGAACTGTAAATGTGACAGGATTGTGGCCGGATTTGTAGTTCAATCAATCAATCAATCAAATTGTTTATTTGCTAAAATACATGTATAGTATAGGTCTTACAAAAAGTTTTGCTCATGTATTTAGTCTGCAAGCAGACGTGCAAATGTTATTTAATAACTAATCACAAATTTTATAATTTATAGGTAAATATTTGTACAGAATTCATTATAATCCTTAACACTATAAAAACAGTTGCATTGAGTTATGTCAAAACGATATTATTGCGCTGATGTCTAAGTATGACGTGCGCAGTGCAGAGTTACATGAAACTTTATAGAGTTTCGAATAGCACTGCATTAACTCGTCTAGTTTACATACAAGAAATATTTTAGTAAGTTTATACAACTGATATTGACTACTGTTTTTCAAAAAATATGCGTAATCATAGCCCCTGCTATTGGTACTCAATAGTAATCTCTATTATTGCATTAAAAGCCATTAGAAATAATAAATTTGTCAGTCAGTAACCACTAAGGCGCGGTGCGGCGGGCGTAGGTAGGTCCCAAAGCGCTCCTCAAACAGCGCGAAATTGTTTTACATATTTACGGTTTATACGAATAAACTAAGCAGTGTTTTAAAATTTCAAAACTAGTTTTGATAAGTAGCATTATTTGGCTTTCTAAACAAATGCATTTTTACGTGTGTTGCAGTATAAAAAACACACACAATAACACTACACATAATAATTGACGATCCGCCGTACCTAAAGGAAATTACTCCGTCGCCGGCGCGCGCCGGCTCGGCGCGAGATGAAATTTAGACTGAGGCGTTTTTTTTTTCTCCTAAACCATAGAGACTTTTTTTTTATTCGATAGTGATGTTCAACTAGTTTCAATTTTAGTCGATTTATAACGAGTGACACCTCTAAAAATTGATTGCCATCCCTAGTAGCGTAATCAGTTGTAAACCACAATTGTGGTGGGGAGCGGTCTACGTTGCACGATGCCGGCCGCACATGTGGTTGAAGCGCTTGAGCGGATAAACAAGCATTATTTTCCATGAAATTCCTTAATAATAATTAAAAATGAATAACTACTTAATCATCAAATCGAATCCGGACACTTTCGGTTTTAAAATTCCTATAATATGTCCGGACGATATACATCCATCCCTAAATTATTCATAGTCTCCCCGTAGGCACTATTATGGAGTAAATTGAAAGTAAAACAGTTTTCGTCGGTCGTTCCGAATTTACTGTGTTTGTTTTTGTTGGTGGTAGTAGTACTTCGCCATTTCATTATGTTTACTGCTGATTGTTATGTTAAAGGGAAGAGGTTTTTTCAGCCTGTATTGATTTTTATAGAAAAGAGCTTAAGAGAAGTCTATACTCTCTCTACATAAAGCGCTAATGATTTTCCAACCTTATTTATGATATGCCCCATTTTTATGTTTTTTCTAATGTGCACACAACATGCATGCATGTTTTACGGTCTTCCTTTTTAAGTTTTTAGACAAATAAAGTTTCAAAATTTTTGGCGTCAAAATTATGACGAAGTGCAGTTCCTAGTTGTAATCATCATCATCATCAACAGCCCGTAGATGTCCATTGCTGAATATGTCATGTCATACTTTTACATCATGTTGACACTGACGTGCGACAGTGATAACGCCTTATAAAAATGTAGACGTCTCGTTCACACGCAGGAATACTTTATAAGTTCATTGTACGAATTCGAACAATATTATTATAACCTTAAAATAGTAATGCCATGAAACATGATGGTTTTGTATTAGCTTGTGGTAGCTCAGCAGGACGGTCCTCGCAAGCTTTATTTTATTTATGACGTACTTAGCTGTCATCCGCGTCTCTACCAAAGTTTACTGTAAGATACCAGTTTACTGTAAGAGTTAATTATTTGTTACACAAATACACATACAAACACATATACATCTATACACAAGTAAGGATAGGAATTAGTAAGAATAGATACTAGAAATAGACTGACAGACAAAAAACAAAGTCCTACCTATTTTATTAATTGTAAAAGGTACGTGCTAGTAGGAAAATTATTGACGTTGCAGATACACTTGAAATGTTATTCAAAATTGAAGCTATTTTACATTTACAAATAAAAAAAAATAAAAAGTTCAGTAGCTTAGCCTGATTTATTTTCTCATTGAAAATTTGCATTTTCCGGAATACCAAGTCAACCGGAAGCTCCAGGCAACTTGCCAGCAAAATATGCTTTCAATTGAATAAGAAATTCAAGAGATTGCCTTCGCCAAACTTTTGCAAACATTCTCTCTTAGTAACGCTTTGTTAGACTACACACATAAAATTAATAAGTAAATACCGCCCGACGACCACATACATAGAACCTTGCCTCTGACTAGGATTCTTTGTTTCTAGAAACCCAGGAACTACGAGGACCATGGTCCCACAACATCCACACACAGAACAAGTAAATGCGCTTTTTTCTGTGCACAAATACTACTCCTGTCGTGGGAATCGAACCCACCACCTCCGAGTTATGTGCCGACCTGCTCCGCCACCACACTACAGAAGCTGTCAAACCTTTTCACATCTTATCCCCTGAAATATTATAATAGACGTAAGAGCTTTTACTGTTATTGTTGCCACAAAAAAAAATCTTGTATAGCACAAAACTCGCTTGAAAAATAATGTTTTGACAATGTCCGTCGTTTGTTTCTCACTCGCACATTCATTCTTAAACATCAGTAAGAGCGAGATAAAAGACAACCAATATAATTTTTAGTTCATTTCTTTATAGGCTCGCTATATAGCTATATTATGTTTTATGCGAGGGTTTATTTACGAGGCAGGCGTTAAGTTTACGATATCCGTGACTTGTACAAATGTTACTTTATTTCTGGCTTACATCCATATATTGTATCCAAATCCGACAGATGTATGCGTAGTTGGTCCGCCATATTATTACTGCTGACAGATCAGCATGCCATCATAATATTTCAACCTGTGTATCTGTGTGAGTCTGTGTGTGGCACTCAACTCCCAAATACGAACTAATTATATTTTCTTTTTTGTTTGAATCTTTCGTTAGCTAAAATACAAATAGTTAACTAAATTTTTATGAACTTTTCATTGATATTATTAGCTTTTTTGTAGTTAATGAAGGGTATTTCGCGAATTTATTATTTTTAGATACGAAATGAAGAGATCCGCAAGAGGACCCAAGTCACCGACAGTTGAAGTAGTAGTGAGCAGGCCACATCGCTCGTAGAGCTGACAACCGATGGAGAAGAAAGGTTCTCAACTGGCGACCACGACCCGGAAGACGCAGCGTAGGCCGGCGGGGTTATTACGTAACTTTTGCAACAGGCGTAAATTTCGCAATCATTGCTGTCATATATGACTTTGGCAGCGAAGTGACGTTTGACAGCAATCGATGAACAAAAAAGTGTAAAAAGTTCATTCTTTTGTTTCCATCTATTGCCGTTCTGTTGCTAGTGGCGCTAGTGTCTAAGGCCAATGTGTATTCGAGCAACCGGCAGCCATCTTGCGACCGATTGCTAAGTGTTCGTTGTGTCAACTGCTGTTGCTTTGCTATTGCCGTTGCAATTTTTACGTAATACAGTTGCCGCTCCCATCAGGTGGACCGACGATCTGGCGAAACCTGCAAAAGGCCGATGGATGTAAGAGGCGAGCAGCTGCTCAAAATGGCGCTCGCTGGGGGAGGCCATGTTCAGCAGTGGCCGTCTTCAGGCTGCTGCTGATTTATTTTGAGATAAAACGCCTCGATTACAATGAATACAGCCGACTGCAGTATAGGTACACGATCGAAATCGCTCAATAGAACGATAATTGAAATCTTGGAACTCTACGAACCAAGGGTTAAGGAGCTGACAGGACCCAATGCAAGTACGTTTATTACAGCAGACAAACTTGAAACTTATTTTGTACGTATAGGGTCGCTTTGTGCATAGCAAAAATATGGTGATTACGTTGCGTTGCACTTCGACTTTTCCATTTTTCGGTACAAATAATTAGTTATAAAAAAAAGCTTATTGTTATAAAAAACAAGCTTATAGACGGAGGCATTGAAACATAACTTACCACTATGATTTATTTCAATGGGGTGTCTTATTGTAATGTAACATTTTAGGACGTTTGAATGATTTTTTAGAGGTCACTTCACGATTTTTTTCTATCGAGAAAACTTTTCGTAATCGTGTTTCGGTTTCAACAGATAGAAAGAAGATATGACCAGTATTAACGTGATTTTTTTTTGATCCTGTAAATGGTATACGTTTTGAGATAATCACGTTCAAAATAGTCTATTTGGGAGCATTCAGCGCCTTAAGTAGATTAAAACATTTCCCGTTCCACTACACTTAGGGCATATATATTTACAAAAACCATTATGTAAGCGGCCATGACTGAGATAGGTACAATCACTCGAGGGATACACATTTAAGCGGCCATAAAACTAAATAGATAGCCTTTTTATTATTTATTGAAGAAACGTTATTCCGAACAAAGTGGTGAGATCATAACTCTGGTTTACGAGGCACCCGACAGGGATGGCGCTATGGCGGTACCTCAGATCACATAAACTAATAGACAAAGTACCGACTTAATCACAGTTTTTGTTAGAAATTATTTCCAGCGTTAAATAAATAGCAAGTCTATTATATATAGTTTGACTACATTGAAAAAGTCTCTAAATAGTTAGATCATTTTAATAAAAACCACTCTACTTCATACACTTTGTCACTTTAACCAGCCTCTTGCATTCAACAGCTCCCCACGGTTCTGACCACACGGTTCATCGGTCCAGTAATGTGCCAGCCCATCAATCAACTAACTCCTGCAATATGCAAAGTGGGGTAATTTTTCCAGCTCATGCTTCTGGGATCGCATGATGTGGCCGAGAAAACTTGACTGACGCGTTTGTCATAGAGTGTAGAGTCGTTTGGTGATGCTGAGCTCTTGAATGATTAAATTTGTTCTCATGGCAGTCTATGGAATCTTTACCATGCGTCTCCAGCACCACATTTCAAACGCATTCAATGTAGTATTGCATTAATTGATTGAGATTTAATAGTACGTCATAGCAGGTCTACGTTTTGGCTCACTACGATTATTGTATTGCAGTGAACATCAGTGCAATTTCACATATCACTTTCGGTGAGTGATTCGTTCACGGTTTCATCTCCCGGTGGATTGCAGCGATGGCAGACGGTAAAAACATGGTGATAAACAAACCAACTCATTAATATTATGCCGGAGATCTGATTTTACGAGGTTTGCAATGTTGGCGTGTTTGTCAAAGGATCTAACGCGATGTCACACTCACCTTATAGAATAGAGGCAACGTTTGTATGTTTGTCGAAAATAAATATTAAAACTCCTCATCATCATCATCATCGACAGCATGTAGATGTCCACTGCTGAACATACATAGGTCTCCCCCATAGCGCCACTTTGATCGGCTGCTCGCCTCTTGCATCCATTGGCTAGCATTCTAAGACATACTTAACTAGTAAATTATGGTCAATGTAATTATGAAGAACAAGCCCCTTGAAAAAATATAAGTTTTCTTGAACTCTACTTATGAGCGTAGGCGTCATTATGCTGTGCTAATGCAAGGGTTCCCCTCGTAACGTTAAAAACGGGTAAAAATTTATAACATTTGCATAAAACGTGGCCTTTGCTTTAAATAAAAAAAAATTGGAATTTAAAACTCCAGGACCCCAAAGTCTACTACATAAACTGCGTTTTCATCGCTCCACAATGTTAGATTTTTGACTGATTTTCCATAGTGAACCTGTCACAAACTAACCATAATCATAGAGCGATAAATAGCAGACTTGAGACTTGGTACAATTACAGGCCAAAACGTAAAACGTACAGTTTATAGCCTCACGCACACTGACGCACAGATTCATATAGATTTCCCAACTGTCTCAGGTTGGTCGGTTCTATGCTAGATCGAAGCAGGAACACAATTCCCAGGTGACACTCATAAAAAGCAATGGAGTGTGAAATAAAATCATTATTCATGCGGCATTTATTTCCGTTTTATAGGAAAAAAGAAATGGCTTTAGGTTTCGATTACTGCCGGCGTCGGAATATACGTTCCGTTTGTGAGGAACATGAAACAATTTCTCATCATTTTTAGAGCTTGCTAGGATATAAAATGGTACCTGCCTACTTCAATTCTTGTAACATGACAATTATTATACTCCAGGATAATTTTAATCCTAAATTGTATAAAGGAAATTTTGCCTTCCATACTTAGATGATTAACACTGGAATTCATAGTCAAGGTGGGGGCTCTTCTAGGGGATGATTCAGACGCTGTGTGGCAAAGTCTAGTTTTATGCATTTCATAAACAAAATTAAGTAGCCCCCAATCTGACAATTCTTCCATTGTTAAAGGCATGATGCTATGAAAGTGAAAGAAAAATGATTCAACATTCAACCTCTATGTGAAATTTGAATGATAGATTTTGCGGCTTTGTTCATCCCTTAACTACGAATACCACTGTTAGACAATTCTTATTGGATAATCAATATTACTATTTAGACAGAATTCATAAATTACTACATTTCTGATGTTCTCAGGATGATGGTATCAGAATTCAAAATTTTGTTTTGAGAGGGTATGCAACTTTTATGGATAGCCGTTAAAATTGAGCAACTAGCTCGCACGGCATTATTAGTTTACAAAGAAAAGTTGGAAATGACAAGGACACCGATAATAGTTTATGTGCTAAAAGTAAATTCCCTATTTTGAGAATTTTAGTTTAAGTGACCCATATAGCCCTTAAAATTAGCAAGTTGAAATGGAAATGGGCAGGCCACATCGCTCGCAGAACTGACAACCGATGAGGTAGAAAGGTTACCCCCCCAGTAGGTGGACAAACGACCTGGTAAAAACCGCGGGGAGCCGATGGATGCAGGAGGCAAGCAACCGCGTAAAGTGGCGCTCTCTGGGGTAGGTCGTCAGCAGTGGACGTTTATAGGCTGTTGGTGATGACGATGATGATGATAAACCGAATTTGAAATTACCTGAGTTCTCCGCATGACCAAAGTCGACTCCGTCTTTTCTGCTCCTCCTAGAGGCAGTTCGAAGGTAACTTCTAGTCCCTGGAATAAAAAACCTGCGTTTTAAATCTAAAGGCCTCAAAGCGTTTCATCCTCAATTTCATCGTACTCCCACAGGAATTCTACATTTTAGCGTAAAAACTCTTAGGTACCTAATTATTCACTGACTAAGTGCGAGGTAATTATTCACCGCGAGTCGGACTTGCGCATGAAGGGTTCTGTACCATTATTTATATAAACGAGCAAAAATATCACGTTTGTTGTATGGGAGCTCCTTGAATATTTATTTTATTGTTTTTTAGTATTCGTTGTTATAGCGGTACAGAAATACATCATCCGCGAAAATTCCAACTGTCTAACTATCACGGTTCATGAGATACAACCTGGTGACAGACAGACAGGCAGACAAGATAGATAGACGGACAGTGGAGCCTTAGTAATAGCATGGGGTTCCATCAGGTACAAGCGAAAAATAGTCCGTACTTGAAAAAAATGTATTAATCATGTCTAGAGAGTTACTAGTTAGTGTCCAGTGTATTCATTTGGCCAAATACTTCGCCAACACGCAATAAATGTCGCTTGATAATCTTTCGTTATGCAGAAATAAAATAATTCGTAAAATAGCCCGCATCATTCCGTTGTATGGGATGAGGCATCTGTACTGTAGGTATTATATTATCTGGGGTAATAGGGTTCGCTTTACCCTTTGGGTAAGAAACCCTTAAAATTATTGACGTCGTGGTTGAGTGTAAGCAATCTGTGTACATTTAGAGGTAGGGTTGTCTTAAACCATCTTACACTCATAAAATATTTTACTGAAATATTTTAACTGTGAAAAATGAAAAGAAGGAAAATAAATGGTAATGGTAACGACCCTATTTTTCTCGCTTATGACCTTTTCACGGCGCAAATTCTTGAATTTGCATAATTACGAAGACTGCCGAAAATGCCAGACAGATAATTAAACATATTTGAGGAGGTTTGTATTATAATCACGTACAATGAACTTTTATATTTTAATTCACCTCCTACTAATATTGTAAACGCAAGCTGCGCAGTAAATATAAAGGCCTGCTCAGACCGGGGCGGTATCCTGTACCACCCATGGTCACAGATTACTGCATTTGTTACTACGTAACCGCGGTAGCGATATCCGAGTGAATACGCGATATTCCGCCTGTTCACACACAAGCGGATAACGCTTTGGGTAGCGACCCCCAGTCCAAAATGTTTCCAAATAAATTAATATAATAAATTATGTTTGATTCCGTTTGTTGTTCAGACCTATTTTGGGAAATGATAAAACCAGTGTGAAAAAACTGGCGTAGATAAAATAGTTATGGCCAATCTTTCAATGGCCTTGCGATCCCAGTTTGCGATTAGGACCAGCCCATCTCTTCTCGTGGGTACCCTAAAAGACGCCTAAGGGATAAAATATCGAGGGCAAATTCCAATAGTTACCTACACAATAAAGTTTTCTCGATAACTATATCAATTACAGCAACAGAAATTAGTTGGTGTCTAATCACAAAGTTATGAGAAACTATTATTGGCTCCGCGCCGACACCAGATAATTGGATTCGTTAATCTACCGAGAATTAATCATTATGATATGATAGGTACATTTTCAAAATAACTCAAAGAAGACCAGCTTTCTGTATTTTGTAGACGTACAGCTACACGCCATCCATTTATGGTTGAAATTCTTTCAATTCGTACAAAGCGGTTCGACTCGACATTTATAAAAGCCGCCTAATTAATTAATTAAATAATAAATAAATAATGCGAGCAGCGAAAGAATGGAACACATCCAGCGTTTTTGGTTGCCGATAAGTACAACCTGGAGCTCTTCAAGTCGCGAGTGAATAGGTATCTTCTAGGCAAGCATGTACCACCGTAGACCGCATCGTCACTTTCCATCAGGTGAGATTGTGGTCAAATGCCTATTCTCATATAAAAAAATATATATATCAGGACCTTTTAACAATATTTCAGTTGATAATAATTAATCACGATATATTCTTATGGTAGCAGTTGACACCGTTATTCCAGTAGTGGTGTTTCCACGATTCATTTGAAGACCTAGGCTGAAACGCTACTGTTGTAGATACTTTACGATTTTTACTTGGTCTGTGCTACTCTGTGATATATAACTATGTTATATACTCTATGATTATGTTACGATGGCATTCGATACAAAAGGCTTGTAAAATGTGAAGTTATAAAACTACAATTCAATCAAATTCTTTGAAGAAAAAATCCCTGTTTCATTAACAAGAAAAATCCAGAACAGCTACAACACAGTTTGTATTGTAGCGATTCATTTTAGGTCTTAATTTGAATCGGGCTAAGAACTATTATAGTGAAATAATAAGAACACATTACCGTTCTCATTTGATATGTTTATACTTAGGTAACTTTGTCAATAAGGCAGTTTTTATTTTAAATTATTTATTAGCAAAGCCTTTGACCATTGTCTCACGTGATGGAAAGTGATGCGCAGTCTACGGTAGTACGTGCTTGCCTAGAAGATACCTGTACTTGTACCCGTGCCTGTACCTATATCATATTGAACCTAGATACGCAGTTTAATTGAATAATGCAATTATATTTCAGTGTTTCATTTAGACACACTTCACGCATTTTATCATCAGATAACTGAAACTTCGATTTCCAATTTAAAAAGCATCTCCAACTGAAACCAAGTGTCCCATTAATTAAAACATTCGTCCCGGCTTCCACTTCCGCCAAATTGAAAACAGAAGAACATCGGCAAATTCGGCGAACGCCCGCAAAAGTTCGCCGCAAAAAATGAGGGTAGAAATAGAATGATCGCGACCGATTTCGAACGCGACTGAAACAAATTGGCGGAGGTTGTATTTTCATAGAACGTTTTCAGGTAGCGGGTTACGGGCAGATAGTAAATATGGCAATCTTTTTGATGGAACTAATACGGTCAGTTGGAAGGTTAATGTACACCATATATACTACTCAAAGTCTACCTATTCTATTTTTGAAAATACAATTTATCAGTCAATTTACACGTGCTGCCACGAAGATCTGCTAGCCTCGAAGCTGCACAGGCTGCCAAAACGGATCGCGTGGGCCGTAAGAAACTGTGTGAAGTGTATTTCCGTGGCGTTATGTGCTGATAAACTGTTATCCATAAGCGTAAGCGTCTTTAAAAAAAGAACAAGTATTTTTTTAGGAAAGCGTTTTATATCCTAAACCGCATAGTCACTTACCATGAGTGCGACAGTAAAAAATCAAAAATCATCAATTAAATAGTCGGCCAAGTGCAAGTCAAACTCGCGCACAAATGGTTCCGTACCATTAGGTATATATAAAACCCACAAAAAAATCAATTTTGTTGTATGGGAGCCCTTAAATATATTTTTTTATTTTGTTTTTAGTATTTGTTGTTATACAAGGTGACCTTGAATTAGTATGTTATCCCGAAACCGACGGACTCAGACCATGATACCGTACAAATTATGAGAGCCTTACTTGAAACTGAGTGTTTCCAAACCTCCATGGTAAAAAATAAATCCATTCGCAATATTACACGTGCCATCGCTACGAGAGTTAAAAAGATACCATAAATTCATTTCTAAACACAGGTCGTTAAACTCATTTATGTGCACTCGGCCAAGGACAAAGTTCAACCACCCAGCTGCGCCGAGGCTATTTTCGAACGTAAACGTTACATGGCATTTATTCAATGAAAAACTATTAATTTAGTAAAGTCGTAAATCCCCTTTCGGTATAACATACCAATTCAAGGTTACCTTGTAGAGGCAACAGAAATACATCATCTGTGAAAATTTAAACTGTCTAACTATCATGGTTCATGAGATACAGCCTTTTAACAGACAGACATACAGACAGCCGGACAGCGGAGCCTTAGTAATGTGGTCCATTTTACCCTTTGACCATTTAAACCAGGACAGTTTAACTTAGTTAACTTCTTAGTTAATAATTGAAAAGAGCCAATTCTGAAACTGTATTAGGTTATAGGTATGCTGAGTTGTATACACGGTAAACTAATATTGATTATTGTAAAATGTGTTCTATATTTCCCTGTTTAAAGCTCAAAATTCAATGTTTTCTGTCACCAAAATCGGTGCCGAACCGTTAGTGTGCTTTGACCTTTTTCTTTCCGCCAGTTTTACCTTGATTTATTTTGGCCTGTAAAATATTTATGTCTCATAAATAATAGTTACAGAGAGTAATGTATCCGCGTTGTAGTAAATATACCTACGTAAGGTCTATTGTAATAATATTACCTACAAAATAATATAATAGGTACATTTTGTTATTAGATAGCTTGAAAATGAGCACATAAGGTAAGGTGTGGTAAAGGTAAAACTCGTCACGTCATTCATTCTCATAAAAAAAGGTGGGGTAGTTCTGTACTATATTCTTTACACTCACTCTTGCATGCATGTTTATGATTCATAAAATTTGAGAACATTTACGACTGATTCACAGATGGACCGGTATTTTTTTGGCTAACATCACACATATCTAGCATTTGACCACCACCACCACCACCAAAAATAAATAAGAGTAACGAGCTAGTGGTTAAATATTGTGACCGAAAAGAATAAAAATATAAACGCCCAACGATCCATAACACACACATAGATCGCATAGATCCTGGACCCTAACTAGGATTCTCTGTATCTAGGGACCCAGGAACTACTAGGACAATGGTTCCACAACACCCAGACACAGAACAAAAGAAAAATTCTGAAGGTCATCATAACGTTCTCCGTTCCCTACTTTTGATATTTCTAAAATACAACCCCCCAATAAGCCTCCGCTACGCATCACCACCGTCGCTACAACGCTTACACGACGTGTTTGTGTATGAACGTAAAATACTCTCTACCCATCCGTATATATGAATATGTTAAAAAGAAAGCTGTTTGTTTGTGTTCGTTATACCAACACCGCTAGATGGGTTTCGCAAAACATGGTATAATATCGCAGAAATAATACACAAGTGTAAAAAATATAATGTTTTTTCTTACGCTTTATATGAAAAATAGGCGGCCTCAGAAATCAACAAAGTGTGTTAAAGATTGTTTGAAAAAACACAACTAGTGAAATAGGCATGATGAATACTATTAAAAATGAACAAGTAAATATAACTTTCATAAAGAAGATTAAAAATGAATGCAATAATTGAAAAAATAAGCAAAATCGGTAAATAAATCACGGAGTAATAAGCTTTCAAAGTTTCTACAGGAGGCATCTCCAGTCCCTTTCTCGCGAAACAGAGCGCCCCCACAGTTACTATGAAAAATCTACTCGTGACGTCACATGCCAAAGAGATTGTATGAAAAGCTACCACAGCTTAGTAATGAGGTATTATGAACGACCTTCCTCTGACGTCACTGGCCGTTTGAGCTATCTCTTTCTATTCCGGTTTTTAAAATGCTTGTAACTTGGTCATTTTTAGAGATATTTAATTTTTGTTTTCACAAATGTTTATCTTTTGAGAAATATAATTCATTTCATGTCTATTGCGGACTACTTAGAATTTAGATAATGATTGAATCTATAATTGACGACCCCTTTTTCTCGTTGACAAAGTAGTTACATCCATAGATTCTCATAATTGTTAAAATTTACTGATCACTACTAAACAAGGATGAAGTTATAAGACAGTTTCAAAGTTTACTAACTGTATAGGACCTGAATAAAAACCAGCCAAGTGCGAGTCGGACTCGCGCACGGAGAGTTCCGAGTCCATACCATTGTTTATAAAATCGAGCAACAAAATCACGTTTGTTGTATTGGCCCCCTTACATGTTTTTTTTTCGTTTTTTAGTTTTGTGGTTATAGCCACTATATACTATAATATATAAACAGAAATACACCATCTGTGAAAATTTCCACTGTCTAACTATCACGGTTCATAAGATACAGCTTGGTGACAGACAGACGAAAGGCGGAGTATCCCCCATATTCTATTATTCTAAGACGTTTCGAGATTACTTCACTCGACTCAACCTCGAATTAACCTCATTTTTGTGTTTTGATATTTTTAATTGACAATAAATAATCAACTTGACATTTCTCCGTCAATTTTACTCAAACGAGAGAAGCGAAGCAACTGTCAACTCAAGATACGTCACGATGTATTTTGAGTTTCCCTCAAAGTTAAGTAGAAGTGAAGAATTTTTGGAGAAATGTTTTGGAATACGGGGCTCAGTAATCGGGTCCGGTTTACTCATTAGGTACGGAACCCTAAAAATGAGCTAGTTTAATATCAGACGAAACTTTACATTTTAACTTCGAAGCAGATTAATTAAACTTTATAAACTTCGTGTACGGAACCCGATACTACTAAGTTTATTTACTTTAAACCCAGCGGCGGCGGCGGCGTGGCGCCAGCGCGAGCGTCTACAACGCGACTTTTAGTTCAAGCTAGTTACCCATTTATGCCAGTTTTAACTCGCCCATGTAGGTTAAACATCCAGCGAACAAAACATTATAAAACAAATTTAATTGCAAGTGTCACAGCGTGGCTACCACGCAGCTGTTAGCCATTAATTTCACTTAAAATCTTAATCAAACTCTATAAAACAAGAGCTTTGGGAAACATAAAATTTGGTATAAAAATTCAACTCGGGTAGACTATTAAAAGTTAGGGCGAAATTCTGGAGCCAATTCAACCGGCGTTATAATAAGCAATTTTCTGGGCAGTTCTTTTATGTAACAGATAATTCAATGAGTTTGTCTTTTAGAAACTTGTCTGCTTCCATAATAACTTTAAGTGTATATTTTTGGCAAGACTTGCGGATTTTTCATGAGACAGCTTATAATTACTAAGAGACGCAAAACTAGTTAAAATATTGCTTGGCACGAGCTTGCTTAATATAGCCTCGAACAACTTCTGAAGATAGTTTTCTAAAAGAAAAATGTAGGCACTAAACTTTTCTTTTATCTTTTTTCTGACAAGAGCTTGATAAAGGAGAAAAAACATCAGCATCTTATTCAATACCTATTCGACATATTATTTGTAAGTTGTAGACTATTGAAAAGTTTTAAAGCGAAGATTTACTTCAACTGGTATTTAGTGACGTAGACAAGCATCAAGATCTGCAAAAACATTTTTGCTAAAATGAGCATACGTTTGACAACATCTCACCTGATGGCAAGTGACAAAGTTGTCTAAGGGGGAGCACGTATGCCCATGAGATGCCCATTTACTTTTGACCTGGAAATGCCCAGAAGAAGAAGAGAATATAACGCAATAAAAGATAGCGTAGAGGCATTTCCTCGTTCTCGCCTATAATTTTTCTATTCTATTCTAAGATGTAGTTACTTACTGAGATGGCGGCGTCAATGACGAGATAGAGCGGCTTGTACGCATGCTTCACTTGTGCGCAGTACACGAACAGCCTGCGCCCGCACACCTTGCGAGCTTCCAGCACCACCTGCCAACAATGCATATCGGTTCTACTACGTTCGTACATCTGGGAGAACGGGCCTTTTTCATAGGGAAAGTGTGAGCCATGAGCATGGTAGCTCATGGCTCACACTTTCCCCATGAAAAATCGAGTGTGGATTGGTGGATGATTTTTTGAATATGACGGGACGGTTATAGCTATTCCATCACCGCTTTATGACAGTTTTACTGTCTTTTCTAAAAAATAATGTGATACTCTTCAAAAAAAAAAAACAAAAAATCAAAATGTTTTATTGCAAATATGCTATTCATAGCACTTTTACAAGTCAAATGTCGTTCGGTACATTTAATAGTACTTAAATTAAATTATTATAATTACTGAGCAGATAAAATCACAAAGTGCACAATGTCAAATATATTTATAGCAAGCCTATTAGTGTTTGAAAAAAAAAAAGAATTTCTCTATTCCACTACAGGTGCAAGTAATACGGCACAATGCAGAATATACAACTCCGATCCGTTCCGAGCTTCGATTACACCTGTAAAGAAGAAGCTACAAGAAACTTTGCAGTGACGTCATTTTTTGCTTCATTTTTTTATATTGTGTTTCACAAAAGTACTTATACTTATCTTAAAATGATTATTACAATTGAATATACTATAAAGTACCCACAAACACTACACACCAGTGTAAGAAGAATGCTTCATCTACTCCAATACAATCTAATTGTATATTTTATCTGTAATCCCTAGTCTGAAACAATGGTTTGGAAGTAAACAGGCCGATTATCAGGTTCCTTTCCTTTCTTCTGATAAGCAGACTTTTTAAGCCATAAGCTTCTGAGATGGCTTAAACAATGATTGTCTTATGAACAACCGGGACAGTTGGATTAACTCTGATTTCACTTTTAACTTTTACAAGTGTATGAGAAACAAGAGGTTAATGTGCTATCCAAAGCAGTAGTGCTTAGTTGAAAATACCACTTTTTGTAACGGTCACCTATCTAAGTAGCGAACGTTGTTTAACTGTACCAATATGTTAAGTCCAGCAAGGCGAACTTCATTGTGAGCGCTACGTTATGATCAATTGGTAATATTATGACTGTATAAAGTCTTGAAGCCGATGGATAAAGGAGGCGAGTAGCTGCTCAAAGTTGCACTCTCTGGGGGAGGCCTATGTTTAGCAGTGGAAGTCTTCAGGCTGTTGATGATGATGATGATGATGATGATGATAAAGTCTTGTACGGCTGTCAGAAGATCACAGAGCCTCAGACTGGGTGGTGATTCTTGAGAGACGCTTCTGTTCTGCAGTAGACTATCAAGTCAATAAAACTGTTTTCACAAAATTGTTTTTCTGTTTACTAGTTGTTTGATATAGTTTGGTATTCAGATACTTTGTGATACGACTTGGGGTTACAATCGCTTTATCCAAGGAAGGTAGACAATAAACAAGGTGAAGTACAAAGGACGGGTCAACTATTTCATCCGTTTGTATCACATCAAAGGTAAGAGCTTCCCGACCTCCCTTTCCTGCCTTCCAGTTATATTACTTTGGTTCCTCGACATCACTCAGCCCGTTCACATTAATACGTGAAATTTTATACTATCAATCATTCAAATTTTTCCAGTGTCAATGTTTAAAATTGGTGGCGTTTTACGCATTAAGTGCTGTATTGCGAGCATGAGTGTAGGCAAGTGGTATAATGGCTAAATACACTATGTGTGGAGCCAAAATATAAGAGAAAAAAGAAGAACAGACAAAGAGATATTGACCACAGATGGAGATCATCTTCATTTCTTAATGACTATTTAAAGGCTAATAGTGATTTTGACGTTTTCTTTGATAGGGTGCGTTCTATAAGGCAAAAACTGGCAGCTGATTTCTTCGGTTCTCAAACTGAGATGTACTGTTTCAATTAAATTACACTATCGGTAGGTTTTTTCATCTGCTTCATGTTGACTTCACTAGCTATCTACTACGGATTTCTTTCATATGTTTTTTCTATAACTGGAAACTTGTAATTGGCCTAGTTTATTTTCAATAATTATGTTACTTTCTATTGTTTGTTTGGCTGTAAGTTTTCCTATGATGACATAAATAAATAAACAGAATAAACCTGTAGAAAAAATCAGCCTCTCTTGTTAATGGAGTATTCCACAGAGCAAAAAAAAAACAAACGCTTCCCTCTACATAGAGGCGCCTTTTCGACACTTCTCATACAATTCAAGCGTGTCAGGTATTACAATGAAACCTCTATGGTTTACCTGCGCAGATGACATATATAGCAATTGTCTTGTCATTAGTGCCACTGCTGTCAGCGAAACGTGCTGTGGGTTGAGTCGATATATTTTTATCGATAGTTTGATATGAGTTAAGTACGCGGTAAGGTACCTCTTACCTGATTGTATCATTAGGTACACTTTAGTACCTACCTATATCTTTTGTGCCTTTTGTGCGTATTCCTATGTGTAATAGTGTTATTTTATTCTAATATACTCTATTCCGGGTCGACAATGGCCAGCCGATAAACATACCGGTATAAATCTAAAATAAATAAAATTGAATGTATTGGTATTGGTAGGTACGTCATGTTCGCGTCACGGATATACAGTCCACCTCACCTATTTTATGGCAAATGTAAAGTGTGTAAGTATAGAGGTAGTTTATCGTCAGTTTATGGTTATAAAGATTAAGTTTATAAGCAAATCCGATAGGCGTCCAAAGTGAGGTTTTATGGGGGAGGCAATGTTTAGCAGTAGACGTCTGCCGGCTGATGATGTGTGATAGTATTATTATATCTATAAACTAAAGTTTGAAATAGAAGAAACATAACAAGTTATAAAACGAAATAATATATTAAAACTCCAAATACATAGGTAACACGTTTTGCTGATGATTCATCAGTATTGTTGCGTCATGTTTCTTTTTGATAGAATTCATCTGAAAATACAATTTTCAGATGAATTTTTACGAAAAATAATAATAATATTGAGTATCATTGAGGTGTTGTAGGTAAACACTTATTTAATAGAAGGAGGTCCTTGGTTTGGCAGTAAATAAAGGTAATTTTTCAGCTCACCATGCGATGTATATTTTAATTTACAGCTGTTTACAAAATAAAAAGCAAGTGAATTTTTTCATTCAATATCGACTAAGACGTAGATTCTTCCGTAGAATCAACGAGATCAGTTGTCTTTAGCAACCAAGAGCAATGGTTTTCTATGAGGCTACCATGGATGAAATAAAAAAAAGAAGGATTGAGTTTTGATTGACATCGAACTGAAGCCCAAAATGGCGGACATATTATATTACATATGTGTGTCAGCTGAAAGTAGGGCGACCGGCTTCCTAAAGGAGCTTCAGTTTCGGATCAGACGGGATTCCCTCCTTCTTTTTTTAATAGCTCCATGGAGGCTACATGAAAACTCTTTCATGGGCGAGCACGCCACATCATTATAATGTCCTCATCAAATAATAAATGCGTATAAGAGAAATTATAGTCATCATCATCAGCCCGTAGATGTCCACAGCTGAACATAAGCCTCCCCCAGAAAGCGCCACTTTGAACGGCTGCTCGCCTCCTGCATCCACCGGCTCCTCGCGGTTTTCACCAAGTCATCGGTCCACCTAGTACCTCGTTAAAAATAGGATAGAGTTTCAATGTGGGAATAGCGTCAAAATATAAACGTATATGGTTAGACATTTTCATAAAACATTCAGCTTCAAAATGCTGAGAGCAAACCGTATCATGTTTTTGAGGAAACCAATTGCACTGTCCAGTTGCGAATATCTATTTATCTTTTATATTAGGATCTGTAGGAAACCTAATAAACATAAAAGATATTAAAAGTTTAATTAGTAGAAGTCAATCTAACCACAAAATAAATTGAAAACATTTAAAACTTATTGTAACAAATTTCCGGATGGCATAATAGAAACTATCGATGTGTCGATAATTATAGGTTAACCAACGCATTACATCACTATCGGTACTTCTGCCATAGGGTAAGTTCGCCGGTTTTGCGACCACTTCCTATATACGACCGTTTAATGTACATTTGATGAAAAAATACAAAAAATAAAAAGCTTGCGGTGAACACATCTTATGTCCAAATAGGTTCAGTTTTGTAACAAATATTATACGAGAAATCCCCAATTCTATTTTAAAGCTTTGAAACTTAAAAGCACATACATTTTAACTGCCAGTTTTCGACCACGTTTATCCACCATCTGGTTTATAAACTACAGATACCCAAAATCGCTCGTGGTCGAAAACTAATCCAGCTGCAGAAAAATGCTATTCGACCGCAAAAGCAAACTATATCAAAAACATTATAAATACGTATTTATTTACATATAAAAGTACATAAATAGTCGATTACTTTGTAAGTTTAACTAATTAGACCAGACACGATTTAAAAAAAACGATTAATGCTGGTGGTCGCAAAATAGGCGTGACCAACTGATCGAACCATCATTGAATATTTCTCGCCCAGGGTCTAATGTGGGCTGGCTTTATTACAAAAAAAGTAGCGTATTTAGCTTGTAAACATAACTATGTTTATAAACTACGTCAGCCAATTTTTTTTTGTTATAGCTGATATTTTAGCCATATCCTTAAATAATTTTTGGCGGTCTCAGTAAGAAAAAAGATCATGCTTTTTTATATGAGTAAGTGCCTCAAAGCTGGAGAAATCATGAAAATACAAGACAGAGGATCTAAAGAAGCCTTTCTGATCATTGTTTCTATCATTTATTTACCACAAGCACTCAGGCTGCTACGTCTTTCAATTTATAGTGGTAGGAAACTAGCGAAAAAGTGGTCGTAAACATAATTTAGTGATCGAAAACTAGCAAAATAGTTACTATTAGCCTTTGGTTTAGATATTTATAAAAGGGTCGGTTATTATAAAAAATGATTGATAATCTGATAAAAATATAGAGTATAATATTTGAAACGTAGCTTAGTAGCATCAAGTCAAAAAATGATACTGGTACATTTTATTATGCAACCTAAACTTGACAACTCCACTAAGTGGTCGGAAACTAGCGAAATTACCCTATAATATCAAACTGACACAGAAGAGTACCCCGTACCGAAGTTTGGCAGCAATAATATGATTAATTTCGTCTCTATCTATAGGCGAAGCATCATTTGTTTCATAGCTCTGTGGAGTATTCAAATGAAAAAAATAGGCAGACAAATACGATGTTATTAGATTTTCTCCGTTTGACAAAGTCATAAAATGGAATGAAAATGGCCGTGGTGAAGTAATGAGATGAGACGAAAAATATTAGATTATAGAATAGTTTATTAGTGAAAACTTTTAGCGATAAGTCTGCCCATCTAATTATAGCTTTGGGCTATTTTTTCTATAAGTAATTTCTTATTTTCAGGTCTGGTGGTTGGCTATAGAAATTTTTGTTTTTGTATTTATTTCGTTCTAAGAAAGTTAGTACTACTTGAAATGTTTTGAGTGAGTCTTTTTACTGTGCGCAAAAAGACCCGTTGTCAGTTTGTTATGTACTTCTTCATCAGCATCATCATCAACAACCTGAAGACGTCCACTGCTGAACATAGGCTTCCTCCATAGAAGGTCACTTTGAGCGGCTGCTTGCCCACAAGCCCCTGGCGGTTTTTACTTCATCGTCGGTTCACTTACTGGGGAGTATGTACGGTATTCTATACTAAGCTATAATTGTCAATAAACTAAACTAAACAAAAAACAAAACAAAGATATGCTTATACCTAGATTTCATCATCATCATCATCATCATCAACCGCCTGGAAACGTCCAGAACATAGGCCTCCCCCAGAGAGCGCCACCTCGAGCGGCTGATCGCCTCCTGCATCCATCGGCTCCCCGCGATTTTCACCAGATCGCCAGTCTACTCCGATTTCAAAGATGCAAAACTCCCCACATATTGACGTAGATGGCTAAAAAAATCACGCAATATGAGGAAAATGGTCCACATGCCAATCGCGAGCTCACCGTGAAAAATGCTTGACTTAACTCCGCGTGGAAGAATATTCCGATTCGGCGAAGATATCACTTGTAATCCATCGACGATATAATAAATCAGAGGTAGATATCGATGATAATGCCGAGTCATGAAGCAAACACATTCGAATTAAAGTGCAATCAGATTTCGCTTCTTTTTATTTGTAACAGCTTTACAGAAAAGTGAGGACTCACAACGTGACGTGATTGTAAACTACCAAGTCTTGTGATTTGATGTAATTATTGTCCACAGTCCACACTGGGTAAAATTGCAGAGCATAGCTTGTTTATACTTAGTTCATTGTAATTTTCAGACCAAGATCAGTCAAGTGTAGTTTTGGTTGCCTGAAATCAGCGTGCGGTTACTAACTTCTGGTTTGTTAATTCTATGTTGTAATCATTCGTTCCGCAGAATCTGACGTCTGAGAAAATCCTGACATCGCAAATCATGTGGATCCTTCGAGCACATCTTAGGGAAATAATGTGATCCGTGCGAGAGTTTGGTATATTTTAAATGAACGTGACTCGAAGCACTAAAATTAAAGATATTTATCTAATCAAAATTTTACTGCAAAACTGTTATACAAACTGCCATTCAATTTCACTTTGCTACACTAAAACGGAGTTCTAATTACGGGCTAAGAGCTTCAACTTTTATGCTCATTTAGTGAAATCTAGAAACTTTTTCTCAATTCCAGGTTCCAAATACGTTTTTAATCTTGTAGACGTCGTCTAGTCGTTGTGCTAAAGAAGTCTTGAAATCGTAATTAGTTTCAATTTCCGTTGGCTCCACGTCTAAGTACAGACGTTAATAGTAATTAATCGTGAGCTGGAAAGAGTTCGCTAGAACTTAAACCCGCAAGGCGAGCAAAAAATTTAAACCAATTTCTTCTTTTTCTTCAATCATTTTTAAATTTTCCCCCTTTTCAGCAGTTTTTTCGTGATGAACCTTAATACAATATTTGTTTGTATTAAGGTACAAATAGACAAAAATATTAAAAAATATATTAATTTTTAGGTTACTGCAGCATGTTGGCTTCGCTACCTACCGCGGCGGTGGGCTGGAGCATTTGGACTGTCTATAGGTCATCGTGGTTATAATGCAGTCCATAATTATGTTCTTGGTATTAGGTAGTGTAACAGCTTTTATTATTGGTAGATTTTAAAATTGTATTAGTAATTAACTAGTTAAATAATGACATCAAAGTGTAACTTACACGAATGTCCACCTGCGCATAGGGACCGACGGTGAATTCGTTCGGCATAAATATCACTTTGAGAACGTCTTCTTCTGTAAAAATACAATTAGAAAAACATTACAAAATTATACATAAATCTAACACAAGTTTAGTGTCTGTAGGTAGTGTGTGAAGGGCACGCAACCCTCCCGTCATCCATCCAGTTGTCTCAGGATGACGTGCGCAGTGCAATGTCACACAAAACAATTATATCAAGTTCCGAGTGATACTACAACTGTTATGGGCGGCCGTCTTAGTTAGCATCATATTGATTGCCCAAAATAAAGTTAGAAAATGTAAGGGTTATCACCTAAGGTAGGGTCCCACTCGACCACAGTGGGTAGGGGCGTCACGTTGGTGACACGGAGCCGGTAGCACGTGCGGCGCGAAACCGCGAGCGGCCCGCGCGGACGGAGCGTCGCCGCGCCCCGCCCGGACACACGCGAGCCTTCGTCTACTGCGCATCTGTCACCTGACAAAACTTCTGATTAACATCAGGCGAACGACAACCACGTCACTCGTTTACACAAAAAAAAAAGATGGTTTCAGAGCAGATTGTCCTTTAGAAGAATCAAGGTTGGGCAGCGTACGAAAAGCGTCGATCTCTCTTATTGTTTAAAATATTGCAGAGTTCAGCAACAGGGTAAGTAAAGCATTGGTGATGCTTCCGATGGTGGTACAAACGTTCATAGGCTATGATGATTGCTTCTTATCTTAGACTGGTTGCTGATATCACTCGCTTTAATATAAGAACGAACCTGAAAAAAAAGGTTTTCAGTCTTCGTTGCCAGAGATGTCTTATGGCACACGTGGTCTACTATTGTTGGTCTCATTAGTAAAATCAAAGTCGCACAACTAGCTATGTAGAAATGTCACTGTGAGATAAAATTTGATAGGAGGACATCCGCAGAAGAAATAAAGTCACCGTCATGGAATTAGCAAGTGGAATAGCAGAACACATCGCTCATAAAATTGACAACCGATGGGGAAGAAAAGTTTTCGAGTAGCAAACACGATTCAAATGATACAGGTGAGCCTGTAGATTTACCGCGTAAGTCTGGTGGCAATCGTAATCGTGTGCTCTTTTGCTTGCACTCACGGACTTCTAAATTGACACGTGCAGGATAGCAGGCAATGGTCGTACCCGAATGGTTAGGCTAGTAGGGGTGCTGCTCAGAATTGCGAGGAGCCGATGAATACTAGAGGAAAATAACTGTTTAAACATCAAAGTTGCTGGAAGAAGCCTATGTTCACCAGTGAACATCCCCAGGCTGATTGCCGACTTGTTTTCCCGTGCCACTCACAGTGTTCCCCCCCACACGGCAGCACGCGCAGGTGTGCGCGCGGCGCGAGCACGCGGGCGGCGAGCAGCGCGCCGCGCGCCGCCCGCGCCGTGTCGGGGCTCGTGCGTCCCACTCGCACTAGGGTCGCCACGCAGCCGTCCGTCTGTGTTACATGCAATACACTAGTAGTTCTGCGAATGGTATGGTACACCTCGCGAGTACTACAAACTTTTTTGGAAACATTAATGTACTGAGAACTATGCTCTCCTGATTCCCTGCGAGATAAGATCCGGAACGAGGAAATCCGCAGGACTAAAGTGACTGATATAGCCCTTAAAGTTAGCAAGATGAAATGGCCACTTCGCTCGTAGAACTAACAACCAATGGGGAAGAAAGGTTCTCGAGTGGCGATTCGCTCATACTTGAAATATTTTTTTAGGATCAAATACCCAACATTTCTACCAATTATTATCAAGACACTGGACACAAGACAACTTCAAATACATCTTCAATCAAAAATCGCTGGCTATAAAAAGCTCATAAGCTGGTAGAACGTGTATATCAAGTTTCATCAAGATTCATCACCATACGTTTAAGAAATGTGACTTACGAATGTGACGTGAGCTACATAATTATTTAACCGAGTGAGCGCAAATCGACTCCATCTCAACTTGGGCAATATTGATAACTCATGTCTGTCCAGCGTACGTCCGGCTGTTTTCTCCTACAGGTCGCATTTCTTAAGCGATTTCCGTTAAATGTTGTGGGCAGGTTCTATAATATGGAATCGAATCGTCAAATCGGTAATTCGAATTTTTAAATGGTCATGCCATGGGTTTTTAGACGTAGGTAATAATAGTTTTTCAGTTTTTAGCTTTGCAAAGACTGACTGGCGAGGGCTTCAGATCACAGTGACTAGTATAAAAAACCTTTCAAATAAACAAGTCCCGTCACCAGCTTCATCATAGAAAATAAACCACATATTTTGGTGATGGATCTTACCCGTTTGACAGTAATGTATCACCTACGAGCTTCCAAAGAAGACAAAACAAGATGGATGAGGATGAACCTACATCGGGAACTTTGTATTGTTATAAATCTAATCCAGTTTATAGAAAGTTTGAGAAAGTTTGATGACTTGGCGCAACTACGCTGCAGAATTTGCTGATGTAGTTCTCTGAGTTACTTCTATTAAAGCGAAGTTTAAATTTTTTTAAATAAAGCGCTCTTTAAACTAACTTCTTTACAAATTGAAGAGTAGGTACATTAATGTGAAGCGAAAATTAAAGCAGAATTTTATATAAATGCATGGAGATGGCTGGAAAGTTGGCCGGGTTGGCTTCGCTGTTTAAACGGGGACTGTACTTTGAGATTACTCAAAGATCAAAAACATCTATCTTTTAATTATGGAGATTAGTTTTTATGACTGACTTTACAACTGGGAGAGTATTTTTATTCAATTATCATTTTGCCTAAGAGTGTAGTTTCATACTGTTGGAAATAAACGTCTTGAGTTTGGAATTATTAAGTATATCATAACCGCCAACCCGCACCCACTCCCCGCTAGGTAGACAGATGATTTGGGAAAACCGCGGGCCAGCCAATGGAAGCAGGAGGCAGCCGCACAAGGTGGTGCTCTCTGGGGTAGGTCTATGTTGAGCGTCTTCCGACAGTTGTTTATTCATGATATTATCACAACATAGCACATAAATTATTAAAAAAGCACACATACATCCAACATACAAAAATGCTGAAGCCGCAAGTAAACCCACGCATCCAATGGGTCAGAATCGGAGCGTATGAGGCGTCGGTATATCCAAAATGAAGCCGCAATTATGCCGATCTAGTGCACGCGGTGCCGTAAAAATCAATGCAAAGCAACGAATCCTTTCGCTCTGATTCCGAACCAGTGAACGCGGTTTAACGAAGGAGGGAGAGAAACGAAATGTGTGAATGTTGATATTACCAGCGGTGCCACGACCGAGTAAGCAAGAGCCGCGGTATCTCCTGGCGCGAGGCCGCCGCGCGCGGGCCGCAGCAGGCCGCACGTGCAGGCCGGCTGGTAGCAACCGGGGCACGCGCGCTCATCACACGCCGCGTGCGGGGGACTCTCGCCAACACATCGGAACGGTGAGCCCCACCAGCAGATCTACCATCATGGGGGAAAATTATCTACTGCCTTAATACGTCCTCCGCTGAACATAAGGCTTCCTTTTTTAGGGAGTTTGTTTTGGCATAACGCTTGGCAGGCGTCTTGATCGCAGTGGATTATAATACAGACCAAGGAAAGTGCTGCTGCTCACATTAACAGTTGGAAGACACTCACTGCTGTAAATTAATATAAAGATGGTGCCTATTTCCTGAATATTCCCTTAGCCAGCCATTACGGTACCTATGGGAAGTGATGAGTGAGTACCATCTTATTCTTACGCTGGGATTACACGGCCCATCAACACTAGAGCTAAATCAGTCACCACCATCTGGCTCCTGATATTGGTAGCTACCAATTATTAAGTTTTCCATTTAAATCAAGGTAAACTTGTTCATCTTGGTTTAAATGGAAAACTAGATCATTCTTGAAGTAAAACACAGAGAACCTTTTCAATTCAATCCTTGTATTCTTTCTACTATAAATATTCAGTACACACTCAGTACACAATAAACGAACAGAAGCAATAATACGTCTTGACGCTTCGGCTGCTTAACCAGAATTGCCTGCTTTTTGGACCTTGTCGTCCCTCCAAAACTTCCCTCCTAAACCTCAATATTATTTTACCGGAACTACCAAGGCAGCCATCGTAATTGGCTGATGGTTCAGCGGACGCTCCTTCCGCCAGTGTGGCCAACCAAAATAACATTTTTAAATAGTCTACCAACCTCTTAATATTAAAAAGTGAGAATAAATGATAAAATTCACGACATTCTTAACTAGAGAGATTGGAATCTATAGCTTGGAACAAAGACAGCATCCGCAGAAAGTTTGCTTTCATGTGTGAAAAGCACTTGGCAATGCTGATGGAAAACCAGGGCAGGTTGCTTGCAACTAGCATTTTGGTGATTTGGACCGTATTGTACCAAATATGTACCTACTTTTTTTATTTAATTTGTGTGTTAATTTGATTCTTAATGATTTTCTTACATGCTGATAGGTATCGTTGAGGATCTCCAGACTAGCAAACATCCGTTCCCCAGGCGGCACGACGCCGAGCCAAGTGCGTGCTGGTCGAAGC
This sequence comes from Ennomos erosarius, assembly GCA_963580505.1. Classification (NCBI taxonomy): domain Eukaryota; kingdom Metazoa; phylum Arthropoda; class Insecta; order Lepidoptera; family Geometridae; genus Ennomos; species Ennomos erosarius. The sequence continues at coordinate 14,415,934 of OY756989.1, read as the reverse complement.
GCTGGGTGACGTGTTGCACATGAGCGCTTTACCAAGCATTGAGATTGCCACTCTGCTTTGGCAGCTTCCAATCTAAGACAGAGAAAATATCACAAAAATGTTTCCTTAGAAGCCTACGCACTTAAAGCACGGACTCTAGACAAGGATGTGTCTTCTGGTGGGGCGAAAATGGCAAAAGACGATGCGTTATTAAATTAATTGCAGACCATCGGCACATACTATCTGTTCTATTATTTTGTTAGGGCATTAAGTAAGCGCGAAAGAAGAATATCAATAACTTCTCATATAAACTTAAAGTGTGGACGAATTAAGGAAGTGTTTGTACAATACTCGAATTAACAAATAAAACAACCTTTTTACAAGCCCCTATAAATATATTTTAATACTCACGTCAGAACATCTGTTTCTGGATACTCATTGGGTAGTTCTGTCAGTGGATACTTTAACGTGTTCTCGCAGGAGTGCACGGCAGCTAGTATGACTGATGGTGGCTGTGGCACATGATCTGGGACCTTCCACGAGCAGCTGATGCCCTCGCTACCAAACAGCTGAGTGGCTCTGATGATCACGTCGACTGTGTTTACTCTGGAGAATGACATGGTATTTTGAACCAACGAAAAACCCAGCTATGAAAATAATCCATCGCAATCAGTTCTAGACGTTCGCTCTGTCGTATCATACTAGTGAAAAATATAGGTACGGTGAATATAGAGCCATTAAAATTCACATTAAGACTATCCCCAAACCTTATTATAGTAAGATTTCGTAAAACATTACCTTCTAGAGTAGTTCAAGTGCATTATAGACGGTTCAAGCACGAAGCGGACCGGTGCCACCTCCCACCACACTTCCATCTGAGTACACACCACCTCGCAAACCTCTCGGGACCAACGCTGTTAAATACGTTATAGAGAGTCAAGAGATGTTAGGAAGGAAAACTTTATGCCAAAATAAGAAGCCTGTTTAATTACAGCAGCAAAGTAGACTATGTGATGTCCCAAACTCTTTTCCTATGAGAGGAAGCCCGTGTCCCAGAAGTGGAAATGTTAAACTGCTTACTGTGATAGTCGCACACTGATAATAAAATTAATTGACTCAGATTTTATGCAGTATCATGACAACCTTCTCAAGAGACTGCGAGGTACATTTGTACCTCGCAGTCTCTTGCCTCTCTCGGAATGCCTCCTGGCTACGAGATCGAGTCACAACCGTTCTAGAAAACTCAAATGATTTAAAGTGAGACATGACCCAGTTTTGGATCTCTGCGTCGTCAGATTTAAAGTCAGAGTTTTTATTTGGTGGTTCCCAACATTATTTACCTTGACGCCAGGTATTGGATCAGATTCAACCACTTCAGTTTTGATGATCAGTTGATGGTAGGCAGCTGGTATACTCTCTTTAGGTATGCCTTTCAGTATCAACCTGAGAATGAAACTACGTTAAACCACTTAGAATCAAATTAGAGCTATCTACTGTATAATACTTAATAAAATTATATTTTTTTGCCCGTGATTTTGTGTCTGAAATCTGTAAGCAGAAAAGGTTGCCTACGAAGGTTGCTAGTACTTTTGTAGATCCATGTTCATTGTGTTCACTATGGACTACCTAACCCCCGGTTTCTGGTACGTTTGTTAAAGTTAAACTCTTGTCAACTTTGAAATACTGAACGCTCATTGGTTGTCTGCCTGTCATCGGCTTTTTGCAACCAATGAGCATTCAGTATTTCAAAATTGACAAGAGTTTAACTTTAACAAACGTACCAGAAACCGGGGGTAAGTTGTAGAACTGAGCGCTACTTTCACAGAAAAACAGACTACAGTCTGTCATGTTTTGGGTACTAGGTACATGCGCGCTAATTACTTGGTTACAGGAGAATCCATAGGTACACAACCGCTTTTAATTTTATGTCAATCGGTTGATTTCTCCTTATGACAACTTTTATAAAGACCTCTTCTTATAATGACTACTTTCCAGAATGACTACAAAAAAAGGAAGGGTAATTACATGAGCACAGCTCGCTGCACGCCCAGCGCCGTGCCGACATCCGGAGCACACACGTGCAGCGGGCGCCCGCCGCGCGGGGACACGGCGCCCCGCGCCGGCTCCACGCGCACGTAACTCAACGCCACGGACCTGCTGCCACCACCACCCGCCTGGGGTAGCAAATAGCATAGCATAGCGCATAGCTTTTGGGACAGTTTTACGCATGCTACATTATAAGTCTGGCTGTGCATGATTTCTGTATTGTGATGAAGTTACTTGTAATGATAATAGCCCTGGCGGGAGTACTATGTAAAGTCTGGAGGGCTGTGTGGTAGAGATTCCGACTCTGAAGGCGGCCCAGGTGCTAGTGATGACTGAGTAAATGAGGTGGTCGGTAGTACTGGAGTACCTATATTTGAGGACTCTACAGAATGTTTCTGTGGAGTTTTGAATAGAACACAAAAAGACGCGTGCAAAATTGCACACATTAAATCAAGAGAGGGTTAATCGATTTTCCCATAATCAAACCTTTAAAAATCTTTATCCCTTCAATGTTTCACCTTAGTTTCCTTATCCCGAGCTTCCTTAGCACCGACGCAAAGTGTATCGCTGTCGACATCCGAGTTGTCATTGAACTCTGCTGCTTGTTCCTCCCAGCACGAGCACTCGCCCCACGGCCGCACGCTCCAGTAGTACGAGTAGATTACAGGACTGTTGATATAAGAAATGGGTATTCACAGATTTATATGAGACGGTCAATTGATTAACTAAGTTTAGTGTACAAAAGGCTTTGTATAAAAACCTGCCTACTAAGACATTAATATCATAAAAAAATGTGTTAAACAGCTTCGGTCGCTTTCATTTCATATTGGAAAATACTTCGATGATATTATTACGAATTGTTTTTAATCCTTGTTTAATGTACTTTATTTACCTTAAGAATGGTAATCTCATCCAAGTATTTGTCAGGCAGAAATTAAAGCGGTTGAAGTTTGATTCCAAAAGTCGTAAATCCAGCATGTCAAGGATTACCTGTGGTTCACCAGCTGTACTGTGGCACGTAGTGACCGATGTGGAAAGGCAGTTCCAAGGTGCACGTAGTACTCACACGCTGGGTCGTCATCACAGCAAATGTCGTAGTCTTTCTCATGAGCCTGAAGCAAACCAGTTATAAAAGATTTTGAATATAATAATAGGTAGGAGCGCTGATAAGGGATCCACCAATATTATCTGAGTACCTATAATATTTGGAGGTTCGTGTGGAAAATGGAAATTCAGAAATGATTCCGTAAGTATAGAGCTGTTCTAAAATTACTGAGATTAAACAGAAAGCCATCTTATAATAACCCAACTGACAGCCTCCGTGGTGTGGTGGTTGAGCAGGTCGGCTCATGCAATTTTCGTAAGCAATTACGTCACATAGCAGGGAACATTTAAATAGGCAATGTCACGCCTCTTATTGAATTTATGAAGGCGGCACGTGCCATGTTACCTCGTTCGTGAAAATCCACGAATTATTCCATTTAAAGAGAATAGGTGAATGTAGAATAAGTTCCGTGCTCATGTAAAATCAAAAGGCAGATACTACATGCTTCCTGGAACTGAAAACTTATGAATATTCCATCAGCCCTCTGATCGTATTGCATGACTCACTTTTGAACCGTGTCGCAGTCACCAGATTTAATGAGTATTTGATGAGTCAAGTACATCTTGATCCAGCAAAGTGTTTACAAAGCAGCTAGTGCGTAGCCTACAAGTACAAGATGATAATTAATATTTAAAGACGACTTTAACGTCATTGGAGTAAGATGTGTTTTACCGAGCACCAAGTTTCGCATGAGAAACGACAGAGTAAGATTTTGATTTATGTGATGACATAACACATTAGCAGCTGTGAGTGAGGGATCGAAATAAAACAGTTAGCGTATTTCCTAATGAGCATTCTTGGAACGAAGAAATATGTTATTCGATTATTTTATTATTAATTTCGTAAGCCGTTAAAGATAATTTATGAAAGTAGAAAGGGTAGGGGCAGCTATTTGACCGTTAAGAGGTGATAATATTAGGGTTTGGTAATTTGGGCATTACCGAGAGAGATAATGTTTTTAAACGTGACCTCAATAATAATAATGGTGACGAAACAAAATTTTAGCTTTAAATAAAACTTTGCACACCGGACGATGGTTTGCGGCAGTATTTACAGATGCTCGGTTAGAGAACAAAACAAAATAATGTTTATTAAACATTTTTCAATGGTAATAACAGCACCGGTTTGTTCGATATTGCCTGACTGGTAGAACAAAAAGTATCAAAGTACAGTTCTAACCGCTACACGAAGAGACCATGTTTGGAAGGGGCCTTTTATAAAGAGGTGCAGGTATTAAGAAAGGGCTTTCAAAATTTTTATTCCTTTAAATAACACAAACAGAATTGCAAATAAAATGAGTAGATAAAGCAATAGCTTCCTGAAAAAAGTGAGCAGAAATAAGATTTAAACACACGATAAGGAAATGGAAGACTATGTGGAAGAAATAGACCGTTAATTATGCGTTTTGAGTTAAAGAGTGAGTTATTTTGAGTTATTTTGACGAGTCCAATAGCTCAGTTAGTAGTAACCCTGCCTTCTGAACTGAGCGCCGTGGGTTCGATGCCTACCCCGGGCAAACATTTGTGTGATGAACATAGATGTTTGTTCTGTGCCTGGGTGTTATATTGTATTCTATGTATGTATTTACAAAACAAAAAGAATCTAAGTATTATATCCGTTATCTGGTTCCCATAGTACAAGCTATGCTTAGTTTGGAGCTAGATGGCGCTGTGTGAAATGTCCACACATATTATTATTAAAGCAAGTGTAAGATGTAACGCCAAGTTTTGACTATGGAATTCACAAACGTAAAACAAATTCTCTCTTTTAATTAAATCTATGACAGCACATGAACAAATAAATCATAACAATATATTCCCCCAAACATCATGGCATCTCCGACTACTCATATCGCATTCTAACGGCCCCTTTGCGCGACATAACGGCGACGTAGCGCTAGGAGGAAATATTGGTGCACTCGATACTTATTCAAATGTTATGGTACCGTCCGTTTCCAGAATAACGAATACGTTATCTCTGTAAATAGAGCTATTTTTAGTGGGCAAGTGTTTCGTTAAACATGTATTTATTTTACTGTACACAGTTTTACTCGTGAATAAACTGTATTCCTTGTGTTATCCAACGTTCCTCGTCTGTATAGGTATTTCCGTCTTAAATTTAATCGAGATCCGCTCAGCGTGTAGGAGGAACAAACCGTCACCAAGCTCTAACAAGCTACCTCGAATTCCCAGCCATTGTATTGGGTCCTTATTTCGTTTATTTTTTTCTACACCTGCCTGAGACTGAATGGAAAAAATAACTTGGAACAGATATTTTCATTTCTTAAAGAAATAGGTGTTTTTTCAATTCAGAGATAGTCAAGATAGATAATCAAGTCTATCTGTTTTATGGTAAACGGTTATCATTACTTATATTATCTGGGTCATGACATTAGTACCTACACCTACAAAAACAGAAGTAATCAATGCTGTAAGCCCAAAACATTTAAAGTACTTTCCATTCAGATTCATTGTATTAAAAAAGCCCATATTTATACTTGGCACGCACCTTCAAAGTGATATGATCAGGTCTGAAGTACAAAGCATCAGCGAGCAAGTTGAGCGGTCGTACAACAGCGGTGGAACATACGACCCGCAATGCTGTGGAGTGCAAGCCAGGGGCAGGCGCGCGACACCACACTTGGCCTCGCACTGACCCACCGCCCTGCCACCACGCCGGGGACAATATGAATGGTTCCGCCACCACTGAGCCTCGTGATGTTAATGCCTGAGAGACAGGTGTTATGTGAATATTTAACCTTTATAATCTTTAAGGTGTCTTCTGGATGAACTCTATCGTCTATGACAATAGGCATTATGACTACTATTAAAAATTAACAAGTAAATATTACTTTCATAAAGAAGATTAAAAAAATGCAATAATTGAAAAAAAATTTAGTCATCATGCAATTGCCATTTTAATAGCAATCAAAATCATACGAGCTCTCGCTTCCTGGATCAGCAAAATCAAAATCAAAATCACTATCACAATTCCCATCAAAATCATTGCCAGAATTTCATCATCCATATAGGATTTTATTAATCTATCTATTCGCCTCCGTGATGTGGTGGTTGAGCAGGTCGGCTCATAACCCGGAGGTGGCGGGTTCGATTTCCGCGACAGAACAAGTATTTGTGCCCGGAAAGCGCAAATACTTGTTCTATGTCTGGGTGTTGTGGGACCATGGTCCTCGTAGTTCCTGGGTCCCTAGATACAGGGAATCCTAGTTAGGGTCCAGGATCTATGTATGTGATCGTTGGGCGTTATTTTTATTTTTTATTTATTTATCTATCATTGCAATTACTATCACCATCGTAATCACAATCACAATAACAATCTCCACTGCTATTGCAACCATGAAAAATCTGAAAGAAACTGAAAAGAAACTGGATCAACGTTGAAATCAAAAAGTCAATCAATAAGTAATACTACACTTCTGGTTTGAACTACCTTTATAAAGCCAAAAATGGCCAATGCAGGAAGCTGCTACTCACACCTAAACTGAAAGACAGCCAAGCATCCTCAGTAAGCAGGAAGAAGGAAGCATGCTCAGCCTCGCAGTAGATCAGTATCGGCACACAATGCACGTCCCCAAGCAGCCGCGCGCCGAGTTCCAAGCAGTCGGAGCTGCAAGCCACTGCCTCCGTGCATCCAGGAGTGCATGAGAATGTGGAGGAGAATACCGCTGGCACTAGAACTGTAGGTGAGAAATGTATATTTTATAGATTTGGTTTGAACCATTATATGGATTAAAGTTAATAAGGTATAAAGCATATTCGCGACAAAGAACTGGAAAATAGAAAGTTCCATAATTTTGAGCAATGGTTGGCAGCCTTTACAAGCTGAATCTGAAGTTTCTCGTACGTTTGTCACAGGTAAATATTATAAAGCCCGTTGATAGCTCGTGAACATAATTTCTCGTACAAACACGACTGACCTACGGGGGCAGGGGGTGAGGTAACAAAACAAGACAAAGTCATACGAAATAACAAAGGACAGAGCAGGATGGAATAAAAGACACATTGGGTGTCCTGTTTCGTCTTGTAGGATTGGCAATTGAAATACACTACTATTTTCGTACGAGGGGAAGTTGTATCGTTGGTCAACTAGATTTATAATCAATGGTCACAGGTCAAGTCATTTTACCTAATAAGTACTGTACGTAATTGGTTGAAGATAACCCATGATCAACAGGAAGCCTTTGGGCAGCCTAAAAATTCTGACATCAGGGCTGACCACTCGCTTACACGAGAAGAAGAACAGGTAGCCAATGAGCGTTCAGTATTTGGCATCCCGAAATGGCACGAATTTAATAATAGTAACGAGGTGGTTGATATTAAAGCATCTGTTAGGATTTGTGTATATAAAAATGTACATCTTACTATCCAAGATAGGCGGCTGCATGTAGCAGGAGATAGGCACGGAGAGGGACTGGCCAGTGGAGACTCGCACCAGCAATACGTCACGGAGCACGCGAACGTCAAGGGGCCTGTCAGATGTTTTATTCATAAAATATTAAATAGACGAGCATACTAAATACATAATTATATAGATGTATAGACTATACACTCGTAGTCATAACAATTATGTTGGTTACTAGTGGTGCTTTAACTATTAGCTGTTATCCTGTTTTCTGTATCAAAGAAGACAGGATGGTATATAAATACCAACTCCTGAACACAAGTAGCGAGAGGTCGAAGAGACCAGCAAAACAAAAAGTGGCCCAGCATCAAGAATTTACAGCTGATAATGGTATGGATGATGAGAAATTGCAAAAATATTTTAGTTTATAAGTATCATATTATCAAACCTGAAGTGCACGCGGAGCTCTGCAGCCGCTCCGGAGGTCACCGTGAGGCCTCTAGACCCAGCCAGTTCTATATCCAGCTCTTTTCTATATGGAGGACGGATAGACAAACGGACTTCAAACTTGGACACGTTTACTAGACGAATGCCTTGCTGGAAAAAAATGGATTAAATAACTGATATTTAAATTAAATCAATTTTAACACTTCAAATAATATATTATATTTCATAGTTAATTGACAAAGACAGCGATATTAAAAACCAGTATCAACTAAAAGTAAATGGATAGTCACGTCTTGAAAATCATGGTAATTTGTCTTGCGTCGTCGACTCAGATTGCAACGATCAACCAAACCCAGATTGTTGGCGTGATTTATAAGGAATTTAAACAAGTTGACAAACAAGACAAATAAATAAATAAAATAAATAAATATGTGTGGACATTTCACACAGCGCCATCTAGCCCCAAACTAAGCATAGCTTGTACTATGGGAACCAGATAACTGATACAATACTTATATACTTTTGTAAATACATACATAGAATACAATATAACACCCAGACGCAGAGCGGGTAGGAATCGAACCCACAGCCCTCAGTTCAGAAGGCAGGGATACTACCAACTGAGCTATCGGGCCCGTTATAGAGGATAAGACAAATAAGGCCATCAGCGGTAAAGCTGCAGCCGCTTCATAAAAAGTGACAAACATAGACAGTACAGTACTATTATATTAGTTTGGAACTTGAAACTATAGATCCTGTCATGAAAGCTCACAGTATGTAGATTTCCAACGGTGAAGTTGATGAAGTCAAGTTGTGGCGGCACGCATAGGATGTATTCCGGCGGGCGTGGGGGTGGCGGGGCGGACGGCAAGCTCTCCGAGGTATGGGAGACTAGCTCACCTATGCTGGAGGAAATGTGAGACGTGTTAGCGTTCCATAATCTGCTCGCTCATAGCAAAGTCTGTGTAGCTATTCATAAGCGATTGGTAAAGTTAAGCAGTATTTGGTGCAGTGTTCCGTGCGGTTCGGTGGTGTGTGTATACTTTGATGGGTGACCGCCACAAAAACTGTTGCAATTACTTTACATCTGTAAGTCATGTTATCCAACGGCACTGTTGCTTTCCTGCACACTAAATTTTCAGATAGAAAATGTTTACAGTCTGCGTGGCTCATTTGCAAATTAGAAAAATAAATAAATAATAATTACTAACTACTTGACACAAGGTAACGTCAATTTACCTGATAGATTGCAGAGTAGATTTTTTTGGTGAGCCAAGTACTAGTGAAGACATTCTCGTTTCTTTTAAGACCATTGAGGTTAAGTTACAGGAGCTCCTATTTAAGATGTTCTTTATCCACAGACTTTCTTTAAGGCCCGAATTTTGAACGATCGATGGTATGAGATCTGTTCGTTCTATGAGGCCATGTTCTGTTTTCCATAGGGGAGGTTTGTCGCGCTTTTTGGCAGGTGGATAGAGTTTGTAAATATTAGGGAGAGGTTCTCGTGCTATCCTTTGAGCGTGTTTCTGTTTTAGTTCACCCTCCCGGTTCCATATTTCTTTGCGATCCGATTCATACTTTTTGACCTGTAGAAAAGGGAAGTAGCAAATAAAAAAACCAAAGTAGTAATATAGTCATTCAGTAAACAGCCTGAAAACGTTCACAGCTGAAGATAGGCACCCCCAGAAAGTGCCAGTTAGAGCGGCTGCTCGCTTCTGGCATCCATAGGCTCCCCGCCGCTTTCACCAGATCGTCGGCCATTATACTAATGTTAAAGTAAGACCAAAAATATATAATCATATATAAAACGTTTCACATCTGCTAACAGATGTGTATGAATTACGAAAAAATAGAAAAATGTTAGCTGTGATAACAAATTAATTTAACAACTGAAAAATAAGCAACGGATAATCTTGCAAAGTTCTCGTTTCCTTTGTGCAAAACAAATTCAAAGGAATCTTCAGACATTATAAACTTTTCAGCTTGTCAGTGTTCATCGGAACATCATCGATTATAGCCATGTCACAGCCAGTGAATACCATGGACTTAATGGTGAATACAGCTATTGAACCTTCGTTGTTCGTATCGGCATCATCCATCAATGCTAGTTGAAATGTTTCCCGTGACGGCGGACAATGAATGGGTGTCTATCCTTCTATATCCGTTTACAAAACGCTTCGGAAAAAGGGTTATCAACTGCTTTTGTTGTTCAAATTATTATACTTTTTTAAATCAACGATAGGCTCACATCTGACCGCGTTCTCACCTGATGGTATGTGAAGACATGGTCGACGATGGAGCATGCTTGCCTCGAAGATACCGGTTCACTCTAGCCTTAAAACTCCCAGATTATATTTGTCAGGGAACAATGACGCTGGTAAGGTGTTCCATTCATTCACTGCCCAAATTATAAACGAGAAATCAAAATGTTTTGTACGTATTCGAGGAATTTCCACCATATACGGATACGGAGTCCGTGTTTACGTGCAGAAATAAACAAATAAGTCTTTAAAACAAGGGGTTCCGAAACCACCTATTTCAGTTTACGTATCAAAGTATCAGTAACAACAACAAATAACAAATGACACACACCCACTGATTGACACCACGCAGCACTGGATCGTTGTCTTCGTCCTCCCCGGGTAGTTTGGTCTTTCGTTCCGGGGCGAGGGGTGGGAGGAAGTCGAGCTCTTTGAACACCTCGCGAAGCACCGGTCTCACGTCTGTGCATACTGCCCCACTGGACACATAAAGACAGAATAGACTGCTTAGCAGTAGCAGTGTCAATAAAAAGTAAAGACTTATGACTATAAGATTTAGGGGCATTCATCAAAAGAGTTTTTAAGGCTAGAATGAACCGGTATCTTCTAGGCAAGCATGCTCCATCGCCGACCGCGGTTCACTTACCGCCGTCAGGTAAGTGAACCGCAGGTGAGACCTGGTCAAAGGTTAGCCTATAGATGACGAAAAGAAACAGAAAACTATAGAGCATACAGACACAGGCGTAGAAGTACACTTTAATAAAAACTGATATCCTCATCGCAAACAGTCCCTTTTGATCTATATTTTTCTCGGGTTCTGTTGTCTGACCGATGAGAATGCGTTTGACAGGACAATAACATCGTGAAAAGCTGAATGAAAACTGTGATATCTGATCTTTTTTGCTGGTTTCTTTGGTTAAGATTATAAGTGGTAGCTGATAGCTGATAATACTACTTTTAGTAAAACATTGAAAAGTTGTAGTCTGTTTTTACAATGACATCGCAGCTCTCAAACGCGTTCTTAGCGGCCAGACGTTAGTAAAGAATTTAACATCATCATCAGCTTGCACCAACAACAGCCTGAAGACGTTGACTACTGAACATAGGCCTCCCCTAGGGAGCGCACTTTGAGCGGCTACTAACTACCTGCATTCATCGGCTTTCCGCGGCTTTCACCAGATCGTAGACCTAGACCTGGTATAGTGCAATGCTGATGATGATAAGATATTATTTGTGAACTGTAGCTTCAGCAGGATTGATCACAGAGAAGCCTGCCAAGCGTGGTATGGTTTTATACCTGAATTGTTCCCCACCCTAATACTCCCACATCCCCCGCACCCCGAATGTATGTTTTGATGTTGAAATTTTTCTTTCGTCGAGTCTATTTTGTGTCCTGTTATGTACACAGTGACCAAACATTGGATATCATAGGATTGATGATTTCGTTTACAGACAATAGAACATAATCTTATTAAAGTTGCGATGTTGACTCAAAAATGTCTTTTATAGCCCGGGACCCTTATTTTTTCTACTCCACATTTGCTTTATGTCTGCAAAACACCACCCTACGACCTATGTCATTCAACATCTCTAGGCATCTAGGCTGAATTCCAGTGTCTACTGCCTGTGTCTAGTCTCTAGAAAAGCGGGGCGACCTACAACTTCAGTGACCTTCAGATAGTTAGCTGTGGTTATTAAAAATAGACTATTTTACGTGAATCTAAACTCAACATAATACACTTAGGCCGACTTGCGCGTTCTCTCTAACTTCGTGTTACCTGAATAAATAGCCTAACTCGGATTATTTCTGTATTTTATCTTGCACGTTAGAAAATTGACCACTTATCCCGTTATATATTTAACCCGGTAATTTGACATGTTGATTCATCCTTAAGCGGCTTTCACATACTTGGCAAACAGCGAACACCAAATAGCAAACACGAACTTGAGGATTTGCCTGTTTCTAAACACACACCTATCACTGGCAAACGCCAGTGATCGGTATCAGTGTCGGATTTGTGCAACGTTCTAAGGATTTGACAAATACGTTTGTCGAACGACAAAGCTGTTTGTGATGTATTCAAACGTTTGACAGTAGTACGCGCGTAGGGTTGCCAACCATACATTAATATATAGAACTGCACTATATTTCAAGGCTGTGTGCTAAACGCTGTGCGCAACAAGTAGGTTCTATATATCTCTTCGAATACTGCCCTATGTGTTCCAGTATCCAGCATGAAATATAAGCTATAGCTAGCATGCTACACCTTCGATCGCATCGTCACTGTCCATTAGGTGAGTGCGTGGTCAAAAGTTAGATATGTCCAAAGTAAAAAAAAATTTAATATCATCAAAACTTTTTCAGTAGTTACGGAGATTAAAGGTAACAAACACGAATACTCGCAAACCTTCGTATTTATAATATTTTTATGACTAGGGGCAATAATATGATATTTTCAACGCGACCATGAGAGCTCGCTATTTAAAAAAAAACAAGGTAGCGGGCAGCAGCTATGCAATATATATATATATACAATATATTCAACCTTCTTCATTTAGGGCCTTACTTATAAACGCCGCTTAAAGTTAGCCATTGCTTAAAACCTTCTGTCAACTTTTGACTGATTTGAAATTTCACGCGGGAAAACACCGACTAACTTTAAGCGGCGTTTATAAGTAAGGCCCCTGGCAGAATTGTGACAACTAGCCACAGAAGCCATAAATCAAGTCAAGTAAGGCCCCTAAAGTAATGTCGTTCCTGCTTTCTATTCCCGCCATATTCACACGAAGGAAATTTCGAGTTATGAATTTAAAATGGCGGAGAACAAAGAAACAGATAGTTATAAATAGCCCTTTTGATTTTAATTAATGCATATTTTATGATACTTTTATTTTAAACAAAGACATTAGAAGTTTAGTTAGTGTTTATAAAAATGAATATTTGATAAATAATATATTTGTTTATCTTTTGGTTTTGGCTTTTGGTTTAGGTTGTTGAAAAGATGCTGTATATTTCCCCGAAAAAAAATGTTGGCAGCCCTAGCATGCTCGTCGCCCGCCATTTTTGCCCATCCATACCAGCATTTTTGACTTACCTATGGATGCAGTGTATGTGTTAAGTCATTTGTGGTCGGTGTTTGGGGGTACTGGGTGTTTGTGGCAAACATCAAGCATGTAGAGGCGGCTTTAGGTATGTACGTTTTATCAGTTTTAAATTGACACTGGCCGAAAATGTTCTATTGATACCTCTCCAAGAAGTTCTATTATATGAATAGTACTTATATTCCATACTAACTGGAACAAGCACTTCGAACAGAAACGATAAGTTTTTCGAGTCATTTTTTTTGTGTCTCGAGTTGTGAATGAGTTTAAAATAAAGTAGTAGGCCCGCAGTTTCATCTCTTCATTCTCATAAGAAGCGTGTTTAAGAATCCAATGCTACTGCATACATGCTATGAATAGAAAAACTATGAAATCTCTCTAATCTCATAAGAACCGTGTTTAAGAATCCTATGCTACTGCATAAATGCTATGAATAAGATTCTTAAGTAACAAACAACAAAGGTACATTACATACATAGACTGCTAAAGGCATGCGTAGCTCTTCCTCCGGTAGGTGGTATATTCCCAGTTGCCCCCACATGGATCGTCCCCAGTTCGGTACATTGCATGCTACAGCTTCTAATTTTACTAAATCTGATAAAATTCAATTGAATAATTTACGAAGTAACGGTATTATGCTATCCCATAGAAAGTATCATTTCTGTGCGATGAACCAGTGTATTGTTTTTATTACCTGTTTTTGAGTACAGTTTTAGTACAAGTAAGTAGGTAAGTCAATTTTACCTAATTTCATTATTTTACATTCGTCAAGAATTTACGAAGTTGAGTTTATTATGCATTCCCATGAAAACACGTTAACTACCTCCGATAATAAGGCATAAGAAAAAGACAGACTACTCCCTGGGTACACAACGTACTATCTTCCTCAGACCACGTTTCTCTCCAAACACAATAGTCTAATGTCCATTTTACGGCCTTAAAATTAAAGTTTAGTTTTGTATAATTTACGATGCTATGAGCTTATTCCAGTTAGTATAGAATAGGTATACCTTGTACCTTTCAACTTCAAATACATAAGTCAGGTGTAATTTTGGTTTACTCTGTGTATTGAGCCGGAGGTTTACCAACTAAAGCCCGTCACACACGTAGCTATAATATATATTAATATATTTATAGCTAGACATATTACCATATATTTTCTATACAAATTCTCGAAGGACCGCACACGCAGCTATAATATATATTTCTGTGACGTCATCAACCTATACCGTACCGTAGACATATTTTGAATGTACAGCATGTTTCAATATATCCGACGCGCTCGTCGGACGCTTCTCCCCTCTTACCATTCCTGCCGCTTTGCCTGGGGGTCTAGCAAAGATCCCGAATGCTAACGCTAGCTCCAAAAATGTATTGAAATGACATTAATCGCTTACTTTTCCACAAAAACTTACTTACTTTTGTGGAAAAGTAAGCGATTTCCGAAATGTCATTGCAGTACATTTTGGAGTTAGCCCGAAGCTTTTGGGATCCCAAACGATCCCAAAAGCAAAATTTGGCGATAGCGTTAGCGTTTGGAATCTTAGCTAGACCCCCTGGGCCACCCCCGCCCGACCAGTGTGGTCAATTTAGGCGATATATCGCCATTTAGTCTACTCGGAACTAGGCATCGGCGATGTAAAAATCTGATAGGCGACTAGTCACTTTTTCCTCAGGTACAAGTCATTTAAATTAGCCAAATCAGAAATAAACTACTTTTCATAAAAACTCTATACACCTTATTAGGAGTGTGTGATATTAATCGGAATGGTCGTCTGAAGAACTGTCAATTAAATCCAATAACAATGCACTTCTTGTTGAATTCATAATTACTTGCTAACCCTTACCCTTTATTACAAAACACGTGTAAACACTAGGCCGACCATCAATGAAATGAAAGAAAATATATATATTATAGCATCGTCTCCGTTTGTGGTAGCTTGCTATAATATATATTATAGTACGGTATATTAATATATATTATTCCTACGTGTGTGACGGGCTTAACCCCTGTCAATATTCCGAACGTGCAAGAGAAAATGTCTGGATATTTCTGTTTACCAACTTAACTCGAGTTACTAGCTCTGGGTTAGCTATTCAGTTATAATTTAACCCGAGAACGTGCAAGTGGGCCTAGGGAGAATTCTGTGTTCTATATATATATGGATGCAAAGGTACACAAAGATAACCTGTAAATCGTGTAATTCATATTATATTATACCTTTTTTCTGGTATAAGGGGCAGATTATCAGCCATTATTTAACAGAACTCCAAAACAAATTAAACGACATAAAATCTTGTAAATAAGCAACGCAGAGAACTTTGCTATATACAAGCAATTTATTGTTTGTGTTGTGTGGCAGCTTGAAACTTCACGCATTTCTTGTCAAAGTCAATCAAAGTCAAATATCAAATCAAAATAGCAACAAAGTAGGTCAATATGCAAAGGTCTACTAAGTTTGTAGGCAGCAAAGTTTATAATATAAAATAGATCTTAGTTCATAGAGGCTTTTATCCCTTTAAAGCATACAGACTTTTATTAATGATCCTGCCGCGCCACATTTTGCCTCCTTAGCTGTTTACAAAGATGCTTGTTCACTGTGGGAATCCATGCGACATCATTTTGGTGACGAGTTCTTTACCTGTAAAATACGTTCAGGAGTAAGCTAAATCCACTATTATTCCTATCCCTACAAGTTAAGTTCAATAAATGTGCAAACTCAAAAAATCTGAGTATAGATTCTCATGGGTACTTATATAGTGTGTTCAAACTCGTCACGCCCAGCACATCAAACATTTGTGCACGGAAAAAGGTGTAAAGATTGTGGGACCATGGTCCTCGTAGTTCCTGGGTCTCTAGATACAGGGAATCCTAGTTAGGGTCCAGGATCTACGTATGTGATCGTTGGGCCTTAAGTATTAGTATTCGCTTGGTTCCTCTGATTGCTTTATTTATATTTATGATTTTTAAAGCAGTATCGCCTGCCAGCGAAATCAATCCCCGCTCGTGATTCTAATTTTTCCTTTACAAATTAATCTGCTTTATTTATGTTTGCAAATGTTTGTCTCACATACAATAGTTATAAACGCGAAAGATTATTTCAAAGTCGTGATTGTGAATTCTCTCTAGCATATTTGGGGCTTGATTCAAATTCTAAACTAACGTAACAATAAAGTTTAGTGTTCTCTTAGCTCGAACGATGTTACCAGTTTCGCAGTTTCAGCGCTATGTTCCCATTTTCAAATTGGTTCAAACATTTACGTAATTTCAAACAGTACAGGTTTGTTTAGCTTTGGTTTCTACAACACAAAACTATATTACTATTGGTTTTGTAGTGTTTGGGTGTGTCAGTTATTTTGTAGTGTTTGGGTGTGTCAGTTATTTTGTAGTGTTTGGGTGTGTCAGTTATTCTGGCCGTGGTATCGGTACACGTTTGATTTTTGAATACGACACTAGAAAGGATTTAGTGATCAGTTTGTAGAATTTCTATAATTATGTATGATTACTTACCTATACTTTTTTGGGGTACCCAGAGCGCAAAGCGAACCCTATTACTAAGGCTCCTCTGTCTGTCTGTCTATCACCAGACTGTATCTCATGAACCGTAATAGTTAGGCACTTGAAATTCTCACAGACGATGTATTTCTGTTTCCGCTATAACATCAAATACTAAAAAACAGAATAATATTAATATTTAAGGGGGCTCCCATACAACAAACTTAATTTTTTTTGTTCGTTTCATAGAGATAACTTCATGCGCGAGTCCGCCTCGCACTTGGCCGGCTATTCAAATCACTTTACTGTATCTCGTTATAACTCTACGAAATCATTACACGTGGTACAAAATGAACACGCAAAATAATACATTGTTTGATGAGAAAATATGCTTTACATTTATTTATTTAGTTATTATTACAATTAGAACGGATGATGCATAAATTATCAATAAAATAAACAAAATAAGGTCCATTTAAAAATTAAAAACAACAAACGAATATAATAATAATCACTAATTTAAAACATCGCTATCATGCATTCATCTCGCAGTATCTCAAACATTCCGACACGTATCTACCGTTATGTAAATTATTTCAGTAATTATCATTACACGACTTACACCACGTGTAACGAATACTGTAATGTTCCTTTGTTACGAGATTAACAAGCTAATACGCCACGTTAAATCAACAAGCGTAAAGTCAATAACGTTTGTTAAAGGTTAAAATAAATATTTTTAGTGGTGTTTAAATGAGTTAATTCACAACATCCCCGGCGGTTTTGGGCCCGGTGCATGGGGTCCCATCAGGAACAAACGAAAAATAGCCCAAAATTGAAAAAATGTAGTAATCGTATCTAGAGAGTTACTAGTTTTTTTTTTCTTATATTGGTTCCACACATAGTGTATTTAGCCAGTGTCAAGTATTGTTTTTTTTTCATCGTTAAAGAATATATCACGTAAAGTCAACTGTTAGTCGTAGTCATAGTCCAGTCTAAGTCAGGTAGTCGTAGTCCAGTCTAAGTCATGCTCCAGTAAAGTGGTGGCAACTTTACTAGAAGCTCCTATGGAATTTTGGAAGCAACACGAAACTAACGTTTCACCACATTATATCACTTGCCCACACTCATGCTCGTAATTCAGCATATAATGCGTAAAACGCCACCAATTTTAAACATTAATACTGGAAAAAGCACAAGTTTTGAGAAATAATACAATGCAACGACGTGAACATTTCCGCGTTTCCGCCAAAACTCAAGATACTATAGTTAGTGTCCAGTGTATTCATTAGGCCTAACACTTCGCCAACACGCAATAAATGTCGCTTTAATCTTGCGTTATGGAGGTATACAATAATTCGTAAAATAGTCCGCGTTATTCCGTTGTATGGGTTGAGGCATCTGCACTGTAGATATTATATTATCTGGGGCCCGGTGTATCCAGTCATGACCTCCGTGTCGTCTGGTTATCAAATTGCTTAGAGCATTTAACCAATGGAGATGTTCACGTTATAACCCGCAAGCATTATTTTCTGCTGATTTTTGCGGGGGATGAGGTAAACACGCATAGGACTACCGCAACACGCGCGTGTAAACGCAAGCCACACACTATATTAAAACACGCACACCGTTATAATAATATAGGGTAGTTACGCAGTGTTCAAACGCACACTATGATAATGTGTAAGACCAAATAGCACCATATGACCGGCAGACGCCTTGCCTTGCTACCTCCATTTATAAATGCTCAAGTAAAATTGTGTCAAAAGGATTTTTTACTCGGAAAAACCTTCATGAATTTAACTATTTTTTTTTTATTTTAACTAACGTTTAGGCTTTAAGTATTCTGGATACATAAATGCTTTTTCGACATTTTACAGCTCTTTTAACTTTATGTTAACTCAATTAGGCTTAATTGATGAATAAGCTGTTATCCACCGTAAATAGTAACAAAAGACCCAAGATGTTATTGAATGCCTTTTACCCCTCCGATAATTTTATCTCTCCAAGAATTCTATCTTTCCAAAGGTTGACTGGAAGAGATCGTTTTTAGCGATATAGTAGGTACTATAAATTTAGATATATATTTCTGTATCTGTTTTTTTTTATGCTTGGTGAAGAATGGAATAATAAATCTATTAAGAATTTTTGTATTATTTTGTTTGTATAGAAAAGGGCCCATTTTTTTTAATATAAAAGAAAGTAGTGGCGAACAGTAAGTACCTCACGAAACCGGTACAGTTCCGTCGCATTAAAATAAGTTTTCAAAATTTTCTATCACAAAGTAATCACGTTTATAATTAGCAGCTGATTCATTCTAAATCAATTTAGAAATTGTACTAACATAATTTTCTTTCAGTCGTACCTACAGACTTTCAACAGAATGGCGTGGCGTGTGAAAAATGGCATGTCAGCGTTTTCTTAAAAACTTTTTTATTTTTTCAAGTGTAACGACATTTATTGAAACTTTGGCTTTACATTCCTGAGATAAATAGATTTTATCTCTCCGTAGACGGACATATTACCGGAACGTTCGATCATAAAATTGCAAGCAATGATATTTGTAAGCTTCTATTTCTCAACTAACTCGCGGAAGCTGCATCCGTTTTTGGAAACTGATTAATGTATAAAGGAATTCCGGAAGCGGAAGTTACCCAAACGTTCTAGCTTTCCACCCTACATACTTAAAATTAAAATAAATTACTTAAAATTTTGATAGGGTCTTTGATGTAGCGGTTTACTGGGTCCCTAGATACAGGGAATCCTAATTTGGGGCCAGGATTTATGTATGCGATCATTGGCGTTAATTAGGTGTTATTTATTTGAAAAACACAAAAATATTAACGAAACTACTTTCCAATATTGATTTCCTTATTTTGTTATTTTAATATTTTCAGTTCCAGTACCACTGCTGCCATCTGTAGAAAAGCGAATACAACACGAAGTTTCACTTGGTGGTAACCCACCAAGTGAAACTTTAGCTGAGTAGTTGTTGGAAAAACAGCTCGCTGCATGGTTGAGTAAAAGCTGTCGGAAAATTGCCACAGATGGCGTGGAACATAAATTAATAAATAACGTTGTAATAGGCATGATGACTAACTTTTTTTTTTGGATAAATTAATTATATTCCTCAAAAGATAAACATTTGTGATGACAAAAATTAAATATCTATAAAAATTACCAAGTTACAAGCATTTTAAAACCGGAATAGAAAGAGATAGCTCAAACAGCCAGTGACGTCAGAGGAATGTCATTATAGTACCTCATTACTAAGCTGTGGTAGCTTTTCATACAATCTCTTTGGTATGTGACGTCACGAGTAGATTTTTCATAGTAACTGTGGGGGCGCTCTGTTTCGCGAGAAAGGAACAGGAGATGCCTCCTGTAGAAACTTTTTTTTTTCTTATATTTTGGCTCCACACATAGTATATTTAGCCAGTGTCAAGTATTATATTTTCATCTCGTTATAAAATATTTCACGCAAAGTCATTTCCTAGTCATAGTCATAGTCCAGAATAAGTCAGGTAGTCATAGTCCAGTGTAAGTCATGCTCCAGCAAAGTGGTGGCAACTTTACTAGAAGCTTCTATGGAGTTTTGGAAGCAACACGAAAAATCACGTTTCCCCACATTATATCACTTGCCCTCACTCATGCTCGTAATTCAGCACTTAATGCGTAAAACTCCATCAATTTTAAACATTAACACGATATAAAATAATACAATGCAACGACGTGAACTTTTCCGCGTTCCCGCCAAAACTTCGTAGAAACTTTAAAAGCTTATTACTCCGTGATTTATTTACCGATTTTGCTTATATTTCAATTATTTTATTCATTTTTAATCTTCTTTATGAAAGTAATATTTACTTGTTCATTTTCAATAGTAGTCATCATGCCTATATCTATACTACTATTGCTGTAGGTATTATTATCTGGGCTACTATTTTAATATCTGTGATTTCCATCAAATTACTTAAATTCCAAAACAGGCTAAATTTAGGTAGGTATTCGTTCACATAAAAAATGTTTGTTTATCTATTCAGTTCATCCCTATGACCTATTTAAAGTAAAGATAATTGTTTCCTCAAAAAATGTGTTTTGTGCAAGTAGGTACTAAGTCAGAAATAACAAATCAGAAGTACCTAATTTATGAGCACTACACTGTATCAATTAAAATTGCTAACGCTACTCAGACCACCATTAAGTTGGTAAGTATTATTATAACAACAATGTAACTAAGTAAGCACTTACTTTCAAACCGGAAAATTAAGAGTTGGTACTCGGAAAACAGATGCAAATAAAAACAACAATAACGCGAAGCTATATAAAATTTATAATGCAAAGCCATAAACTTTGCGATCTCAAGAGCTAATCAAGAACAACTGGGTTTGCATTAAAAAAGAACGGAACTGCAGTAGGCCTAGCACGAACATTTACGCGCGCGTAAGTGTAACGTTAGCGTACGTCTGTTGTATGGCATTTGATCAGCGCCCCATACAACTGGCTTAGGTTAAAGTTACACTTACGCGCGCGCGTAAATGTTCGTGCTAGGCCTACAGAACGAAATCTGAGTCGTAAACCTAAGAAAGCATATGAAATCAAAAATAGGATCTTCTGATTTCTTTCCCGTACTACGACCACTAACTTGTAGCAGTCAAAAGTACTCTAAAGTAGAGCAGTACGTAATTATAATCTAGTCATAATCGTCATCATCACCATCAATAATGATGATCACGTCTACTGCTGAACATAGACCTCTCCTAGCTCCCCCAGAGAGCGCCACTGTGAGCGGTCGATTAACTGATTTTAGTGTGAGTAGTGAGTGAGTGAGTAGCGTCCCTATTCTCATCAAAAACGTTTCGACTCGAAACCTACACTCTCGGTCTTTCATTCTAAATGTAGATGAAGGAGACTGATAACTTTAACTTAAGTTTCGACCGAAACCTTGTCGATGGATTTGAGAATAGGTGCAGGTTCGGTAAATTTTATGGACTTTTTGCCGAATCAATTTTGGAAAACTTTGCAAAATGACTCCACTTGTATTGGAAACGTAAAACTTATCAAAGACAGATTTGTAAGTTTTACAGCTCTTTGTGAGCTACTAGTTATAATTTGTTCTAATTAATGTCAAAATAAATCAAAACCTGAAAATCTTTAATCATCGTCCTTACAAAACCCATTAATTATGAAATAGGAGTACAAGCGAAAAGTTTAATCTTTTAACCGATTAATAATAATAAGCCCCGGGTTAAAGGGCTGCTTGGGTCATTCATCAAACTTGGACCTTAACTCACAAGTTAGCCGATAAAACATCTTCTTGTGCTGCAAAGGATGATTCCCAAGTTTTACAGCTTATCTTGTTTGAGCAACGGAAACGAGTTTGGTCACGGATTAGCAGTAGAAGCGCACCGCGATCTCATTTGCAAATTTAAAAAGATTGCTAATTTGGGATTTAGAGTTAGAAAAATAAATCAAGATTTCATCTGTTTTATGAGCCAATGAGCGAATGAGCGAAGCCTCTGCTTCATCTTGTTAAATTTGGTTTCTTCTGTCCATATGTTGGTAGGTACTCACGTTGTCGTATTTTTAAACTAATATTGACGAAAGTTTGTATTCATGGTATATGAAATGGTTGATACTGAATGCTCAACAGGCATAATTATAATGAACACGATTGGCTATGTAGTCGTGAAGATAAAAAGGTCGTGAAATCCTTTCTAAAACACGATTGTTGCAAAAAGTTTGCCTACTCGTATAGTTATAAACATCCGAATCAATTATTTTCAGATATTTATTTACACCGAAAGTAACCAAACCCGAATAATATTCAAATGAAATTATTAAAATGCAAATTAAACTTAATATAAGAAGCCGCTACCAGTAGGCATAGGTTACGTACCCAAAATGCTTCCGGATTACCCCGTTGAACGGCAACGCTTATCCGTTGTACAAAATCGAGACCATAATTATTTTAGTCAAGTGTTGCCTCAACCAGACCACCCGAAAGATTTTAGAATTTTGTATCTGAATTATAAGAGATTATTGTAGAATTGGGCATTAATTACCCTCTGCAAAACATTTACAGAATAAGGCAATATGGAAATAGGTCCTCATACAAATGTAGGTCCCTTTACGAATAGGCACTAACACGTAAATTATAGTCGCATTCAGCTACGAAAACATTATTACATTTCATACTCATACATTACACGCGGTTCATTTAAATTAGGGCGAGTTCATTGTATTATGGAAATTATGCAAATTACCCCCAATAGGCGCTGGGCCACTGGACCACGATGGGCCACGACGGCTCGTGAAACAGTATTGGCAATCATACTTTACATGACTAAATGCATATGTTTAATTGCGTTAAACTCTGATACGAGCAATACCGCTTGAAGGAAAAGCTTGAACTCAAAACTAATTATCTATTTATTTATTATAATGTATTATGCCGTATGATACCAAACCTATGGGCCAAAATAACGACAGACTGGATCCCAAAAGATAAAAAACGAAGACGCGGCAGACCAAGAAAAAGATGGAGAGACGATCTTGATGCCCACCAAGAAGATTGGACAACACTATCCCAAGATCGACAGAAGTGGAAGGAGGGGAGGGAGGCCTTTGCCCTGCAGTGGGACACATCGGGCTCATAATAATTAATTAGCATATTAAGTTCTTTCGCTGTACCTATAACTTTTGTAAACTGAAAGCCACCGTCCTTGTCGTTGTTCATCTCTCTATACTTTTTGGTTGTCTGGAAGAGATCGCTGTAATCGATAAGACCACCCATTGTGACACTTCACTATATTTTTTCTGTATAGTGGTGTTTTCAATAAAGAGTTTACCTATCTATCTATCTATCTATCTAATAGGAAAAAGAGATGCAAAAATTCATGTTTTTAATATTTGCATTTATAACTTATTTGTAATATGTCCAGCCATGTGCTCTCGGCGTAAGCATAGGATCACCCCATAGCTTTCCGTAGAGGCCGTAAGAACCGGCTAACGGAATATCCAGGGAACGGGAATTACCAAGAACCCAGGCATGGTGATAATGGCCCATTACCCAACTGGGGGCAATCTATCTTCAGCAGCGGATCTTCCAGCCGATGAAATGACTGGTTTCTTGTTATAATATGATTAAATTGTAGATCGAGTATGGGCCCAAAGAACTGTTGAACGTGGTTGAGCTGACTGACTGAAAATAACAGCAATTTCATCATCGTCACAGGAGTGATAATGATGACCAATGTGCTATTTTGTATGAATGATCATATCATCACTAATTCTAATTCAACATGAAGGTGATAAGCCTGCACGGACGTCTCGTTTGGGGTATATTGTGATGAGATTGCTCGAGTAGATACTAAACGAAATGTCGTTTAGTATCTACTCGAGCAATCTCATCACTCTTTCGTAGAAATCGCAGTAGCTTCAGTAGCAATTTCTTGGTCAAAGTTGCGTCTGGAATAAGGGTTGAAATACTTTTTGCTCAAATTATATCAAAACAAATGAAAGTATACATCTTTATTTGAAATGCATTCGCAGTGCATGTTAACTTCACTCAACTGGAACATACTAAACTACTCCCCTGTAAAAGGTACAGCGCACTGGAACCGTCTCATCAGTCTCCACGAATCATTGTGTGCATGGAAGTAGTACAAATATGCATAGATCAAAATGCAATCACATTTATGCATGAAGTTACATACTTTTCAGCCTATGCTAAGTGGATGGGGAGCGGAGCAGAGTGACTGCAGGTAAAATGGATGGTTCAAGAGGCGATGGTGCAAATTATAGGCCAGCACTTTAAGAGTATTTGAAGTTACCGTTTCAAATATATTTTGTTTTGCTTTTATTTTATTGGTCTAATAAGTAGACAAAAAAGTAACCACAGCTCTTAAATTTAAACGAACAAAACTTACAGCCAAATACGGTTTAACATTAAAATAGGTACCAATCACTGTAGTAAGAAATCAAGCATTTGTAAAATACGCTTGGATTTCAAAATCAGAAAATCATGTTTGTTATATCGGTAATTATAAGATAAAAGATTACCTACTTAAAAAAAAAGGAATAAAACATAATTAAACTAAAATGAACTATCTAATTAATTTATCTTTAAATCCAAGCGAATTAAAGTAAAGTAGAACATTCTAGTGGGCAATTAGGCATCCTATTATGCCCATTTAAACCCATCACTATAATTTATAGCCGTTTTCTGCCTAATTTGCACTGCACTTTGCAAAACACAGTATTTCGCTTTAGAGAACCGCAGTTACTGGAAGTATCTCATAATTTAGCACAAACACGCCCAAAATAGCATAACGCTACTAAAGCTGGTTAGGATTCAGTGCAATCCTCATACGAACCGGGTCGCTTCTGTTCCTGTGACCATTGATTGGAATAGACAAGTCGTACAGGCTTCATTTTCCTATATAACATCTGTGAAATATCACTGATGATTTTATTATATTCATTATTTTTTTTTATCGTGCTCAGTTGTATAATTTTGACCTTGGTAGGTATGTTTGAATCAAGTATGGGGTGTTTCGTAAATTTTTAATGCAAAGGAATTTGAATCATGATCCGGATTTGAGCCTGCATCTATCCGTCCATAAACTGACGGGCCTGATGGCTCAGTTGGTGGTATTCCTGCCTTCTGAACTGAGGGCTGTGGGTTCGATTCCTCCCAGTACAAACATTTGTGTGGTGAACATAGATGTTTGTTCTGTGTCTGGGTGTTATATTGTATTCTATCTGTAACACCCAACGATCCTGGACCCTAACTAGAATTCCCTGTAAGTGTAAGTGTGTATAAGTATTAATATATCATTTATTTGGTTCCCATAGTACAATGCGGCTAGATGGTGCTGTGTGAAATTTCCACACAACTTTACTCAAATACTAGTCTTTGGTATAGGTCGTATATGGGGCATACAGCGCCGGTTTGTTCAAACCTTTAGTTTCTCCTCCAGCAGATATAACCTTCAAACTAACGTAGCAGATTTCCCAGCTATAATTCACATGGCGAGATGCCAGATTTAAAACAATATCGCTGAAGATGGATGTAAGTGATTCACCTCACGCAGCGCAAATCTCTATATACTATACGTTTATAGTTTATAGTTTATGCGTGATGAAAGACGCGCACGAACTTCACCCCACTTTTCAACTTGAGTGAAGGCAGGTGCAGGTGGCGGCTCTTAGCTCAAGATTGCTGTTATAGAAATAAAATGTTGTATTGTTTAGGTTGGCATTTTAATAAAATTAAATGCTTTTCTGAACACAATAACATATTTATCTTTGTTAGCTACGTATTTTAAAAGATTGCAAAGGCACGTTACATTTTAAAAAACCTTGCAAAACATAATTGTTCTCATGAAGCTATTCTAATAATAGATCTAGAACCTGTAATGATCATCGACATCATCGTCATCAGCCTGAAGACGTCCGCTGTGACGTGCCTTCTGCATCCATCGGCTCCCCGTGGCTTTCATCAGATCATCGGTCCACCTAGTAGGGGGCCGGTCTAAGCTCTTCTGGTTCTAAAACCTGCACTCGGAATCAAATGTAATAAAAAGTCTTATGACATGGTATTTGTTTCAAAATAATCTGACTTCAATGAGCTACATGTAATTACGATTGAACACTTCATCTACAAATTCTAATATCGATAGGTACCTAAAAAGTTGAGCTTTTACCGCCGAGCTACAGACGCTGAGCTTTAGAATGCTCCGATATGCTCAACTTTACTGGCTCCGATCTACAAGCGAAAGCTTTGTCTGAAGTTTATTTCTACTTAATTTCGAGAGCAATTTCAACGCGGTTACAGGTTTATAGGCTGTGGCTGACAAATGTTGGACAAAACCTTTTGAGAAAATCTTGCCGTCGAACTTATTTTATGTTTTACACGTAATGACAAGTTAAATTAAATAAAAATAAAATTTTCTTTTGCGCCATTAAAAGTTATGCAACCAACCGACCGACCGAATCAGAACCGTGGGGAGCCGGTGGATGCAAGAGGCAAGCAGCCGCTCAAATTGGCGCTCTCTGGAGGAGGCCTATGTTCAGCAGTAGACGTCTTCAGGCTGATGATGATGATGAATTGTGTTTTTGGGACCAATAGTACTTAGTATTTGAAATCAATTATAAATTCATAACTTCAGTCTGTAGATCCTAAACAAAATGACAGCAAAGTGATCCATTGTAAGGATCAATGTTTATTAAGTTTTTTTTTAAAGTAACGCTCACCCAAAGCTAAGTAGTAGGCCCACCAAAAGGTGGTACTTTCCTGCATTAGCCGTTTATAACCACATAAAAGTAAAACGCTCTCAGGACACAATCTGAAATTAGAAGCGTGTCCGTCGCGTGATACACGCAACATACACCCTTAAGGTGACACACTGAGAGTGAAAGAAACAAAAATGTTTTATTCCTAAGCGTATCTTGCGTATCAGCGTATTTGAAACGCTTGCAATTTTAGTGGTTCATTAAAATCATTGTGTAGGTATTTTGTAAGACAATGCTAGTTTTGTTTTCTAATTATGAGGCAAAACTGGCAAAGTTGCTCCTTTTTTACGGTCTGTTCCGGTTTTATATCTCAAAACGATCCCGTGATATTTAGGTTTTAAATTAAATTCCTGATTTGATCCCACTAACATTTTCTATTTCGATTGGATAGTATTGGATAGTTAATGGGGCCGATAACAAAAAAAAAATTAGATGAGAGCAAAATAATAGTTCATTCATTAGTTATTTTTACAGATGCAGGCACAGAGCAAAAAAAAAAAAAACGCTTCCCTCTACATAGAGGCGCCTTTTCGACACTTCTCATACAATTCAAGCGTGTCAGGTATTACAATGAAACCTCTATGGTTTACCTGCGCAGATGACATATATAGCAATTGTCTTGTCATTAGTGCCACTGCTGTCAGCAAAACGTGCTGTGGGTTGAGTCGATATATTTTTATCGATAGTTTGATATGAGTTAAGTACGCGGTAAGGTACCTCTTACCTGATTGTATCATTAGGTACACTTTAGTACCTACCTATATCTTTTGTGCCTTTTGTGCGTATTTCTATGTGTAATAGTGTTATTTTATTCTATTATACTCTATTCCGGGTCAACAATGGCCAGCCGATAAACATACCGGTATAAATCTAAAATAAATAAAATTGAATGTATTGGTATTGGTAGGTACGTCATGTTCGCGTCACGGATATACAGTCCACCTCACCTATTTTATGGCAAATGTAATGTGTGTAAGTATAGAGGTAGTTTATCGTCAGTTTATGGTTATAAAGATTAAGTTTATAAGCAAATCCGATAGGCGTCCAAATGAGGTTTTATGGGGGAGGCAATGTTTAGCAGTAGACGTCTGCCGGCTGATGATGTGTGATAGTATTATTATATCTATAAAATAAAGTTTGAAATAGAAGAAACATAACAAGTTATATAACGAAATAATATATTAAAACTCCAAATACATAGGTAACACGTTTTGCTGATGATTCATCAGTATTGTTGCGTCATGTTTCTTTTTGATAGAATTGTATTTTCAGATGAATTTTTAGGAAAAATAATAATAATATTGAGTATCATTGAGGTGTTGTAGGTAAACACTTATTTAATAGAAGGAGGTCCTTAGTTTGGCAGTAAATAAAGGTAATTTTTCAGCTCACCATGCGATGTATATTTTAATTTACAGCTGTTTACAAAATAAAAAGCAAGTGAATTTTTTCATTCAATATCGACTAAGACGTAGATTCTTCCGTAGAATCAACGAGATCAGTTGTCTTTAGCAACCAAGAGCAATGGTTTTCTATGAGGCTACCATGGATGAAATAAAAAAAAGAAGGATTGAGTTTTGATTGACATCGAACTGAAGCCCAAAATGGCGGACATATTACATATGTGTGTCAGCTGAAAGTAGGGCGACCGGCTTCCTAAGGGAGCTTCAGTTTCGGATCAGACGGGATTCCCTCCTTCTTTTTTTAATAGCTCCATGGAGGCTACATGAAAACTCTTTCATGGGCGAGCACGTCACATAATTATAATATATGTCCTCATCAAATAATAAATGCGTATAAGAGAAATTATAGTCATCATCATCAGCCCGTAGATGTCCACAGCTGAACATAAGCCTCCCCCAGAAAGCGCCACTTTGAACGGCTGCTCGCCTCCTGCATCCACCGGCTCCCCGCGGTTTTCACCAGGTCATCGGTCCACCTAGTACCTCGTTAAAAATAGGATAGAGTTTCAATGTGGGAATAGCGTCAAAATATAAACGTATATGGTTAGACATTTTCATAAAACATTCAGCTTCAAAATGCTGAGAGATAACCGTATCATGTTTTTGAGGAAACCAATTGCACTGTCAAGTTGCGAATATCTATTTATCTTTTATATTAGGATCTGTAGGAAACCTAATAAACATAAAAGATATTAAAAGTTTAATTAGTAGAAGTCAATCTAACCACAAAATAAATTGAAAACATTTAAAACTTATTGTAACAAATTTCCGGATGGCATAATAGAAACTATCGATGTGTCGATAATTATAGGTTAACCAACGCATTACATCACTATCGGTACTTCTGCCATAGGGTAAGTTCGCCGGTTTTGCGACCACTTCCTATATCCGACCGTTTAATGTACATTTGATGAAAAAATACAAAAAATAAAAAGCTTGCGGTGAACACATCTTATGTCCAAATAGGTTCAGTTTTGTAACAAATATTATACGAGAAATCCCCAATTCTATTTTAAAGCTTTGAAACTTAAAAGCACATACTTTTTAACTGCCAGTTTTCGACCACGTTTATCCACCATCTGGTTTAAAAACTACAGATACCCAAAATCGCTCGTGGTCGAAAACTAATCCCGCTGCAGAAAAATGCTATTCGACCGCAAAAGCAAACTATATCAAAAACATTATAAATACGTATTTATTTACATATAAAAGTACATAAATAGTCGATTACTTTGTAAGTTTAACTAATTAGACCAGACACGATTTAAAAAAAAACGATTAATGCTGGTGGTCGCAAAATAGGCGTGACCAACTGATCGAACCATCATTGAATATTTCTCGCCCAGGGTCTAATGTGGGCTGGCTTTATTACAAAAAAGGTAGCGTATTTAGCTTGTAAACATAACTATGTTTATAAACTACGTTAGCCAATTTTTTTTTTGTTATAGCTGATATTTTAGCCATATCCTTAAATAATTTTTGGCGGTCTCAGTAAGAAAAAAGATCATGCTTTTTTATATGAGTAAGTGCCTCAAAGCTGGAGAAATCATGAAAATACAAGACAGAGGATCTAAAGAAGCCTTTCTGATCATTGTTTCTATCATTTATTTACCACAAGCAGTCAGGCACCTACGTCTTTCAATTTATAGTGGTAGGAAACTAGCGAAAAAGTGGTCGTAAACATAATTTAGTGATCGAAAACTAGCAAAATAGTTACTATTAGCCTTTGGTTTAGATATTTATAAAAGGGTCGGTTATTATAAAAAATGATTGATAATCTGATAAAAATATAGAGTATAATATTTGAAACGTAGCATCAAGTCAAAAAATGATACTGGTACATTTTATTATGCAACCTAAACTTGACAACTCCACTAAGTGGTCGGAAACTAGCGAAATTACCCTATAATATCAAACTGACACAGAAGAGTACCCCGTACCGAAGTTTGGCAGCAATAATATGATTAATTTCGTCTCTATCTATAGGCGAAGCATCATTTGTTTCATAGCTCTGTGGATGCAGGTGACAGATAGAAAAAGAACAATATGCTACTGCATCATTATGTTTCACTTTAACAGAATAGTTTCATTTTAACGTCTTTATAAATATAATTATTATGATTTATAATAGTACTTGTTTATGGGATCTTTACCCTTATTAGAATCATTATTCATCATAATACACAAATATTTGTTCTGTGTCTGGGTGTTATATTGTATTCTATTTATGTATTTACAAACAAAAAAGTATCTAAGTATTGTATCAGTTATCTGGTTCCCATAGTACCAGCTATGCTTAGTTTGGGGCTATATGGCGCTGTGTGAAATGTCCACACATATTTATTTTATTTTATTTATTTTATAATAATTATGATGAGTAACAATTGATACGATCACAAAATATTTTTCAAATCTTTTGTATCGATATATTTTATACGAAAGATTTTAATAATATTTTTGACCACAAGGGATGTTGTATCAGGTACCTAAATCAAATTACCAGCGTATCCTATTACAATGAATACAACACTGCACTTAGTGCTACGCTCAGTGAAACCTCAGCTTAGTACTTCAAAAGCACTGCCACTAAACCAAAATGAACTCTATTTCAATACAGTAAGTGTTATAAGAATGTCTCACTAAAATTTAACGTTATATTAAAAGTGAAGTATCAAAGTGACATTCTATTAATTCCTTGTTCTCGATAAGATCTTGAGACTTAATAGGTCCCACTCTTAGACTAATTAACAATACAGATGGCTTACCCACTTAGAGCATCTATAAATGGAGATGTTAACGTTGTAATCCGCAAGCACCATTTTTCTGCCAATTTCTACGGGGGACGAGGTAAACACGTATAGCACACGCGCAAACCGCGCGCGTAAACGCACGCCGCACACCATCTTAAGACACGCATACGGATATAAAATACCGTAGCTACGCAGTGTCTACATGCACATTATGATATTGTAGATGACCAAGTAGCGCCATATGACCAGCAGAGGGGAGGCGCCTTGCCTTACTACCTCCTTTTTTAAATTCTCTAAGCTTACCCATAATTACAAGGAATCCAAAAATAGAAATAAACAAACAGCATAAAGACGTCCGTTGCTGAACATAGGCCTCCCCCACAGAGCGCCTTTTTGAGCGGCTGCTCGCCTCCCTCACCCATCGGCTCCCCGCGGCTCACAACAGACACCTAGTGCGAGGCCTACGCTGTAACTACCGGTTCATGATCGCCACTCGAGAACCTTTCTTCCTCATCGGTTGTCAGTTTTACAAGCTATGTCTTCTGACGGGTTCGATAGCTCAGTTGGTAGTTGGCCTTCTTAAATGAGGGCTTTGGGTTCGATTCCTACCCAGGACAAATATTTGTGTGATGAACATAGATGCTTGTTCTGTGTCTGGGTGTTATATTGTATTCTATGTATGTATTTACAAAAACAAAAAGTAGGTATCTAAGTATTATATCCGTTATCTGGTTTCCATTGTACAAGCTATGCTTAGTTTGGGGCTAGATGGCGCTGTGTGATATGTCCACACATATTTATTTATTTATTCATTACCTTGAAAACAGAAATTATGAGTAAAAATATTGTCTACCCCTTTCCCAAATTCCCAAATGGCAACAATCTAGTCCGATTTGATTATTTCACATCCCATCACCGCGTTACCCCATAAATGCCACTTTAGAGATGCTTATCATAGAATTTGCGATAATCACTACGCTTGGGCAGGTGTTTTAGTGATCGCAGAAGATTTTGATGTAAGTGTCGCTTTTGATTATTGATAAAAAATTGCATGGGTCATACTAAATTTGGTACTTATGCCTATTTTTGACTTCAGTTGGATCTATGTATCCATGCCATCTGTACTATTTCTCTAGTCTAAGGTGCCTCCGTTAGTATTACATACTTCATTTTAATGAAGCTGTCTTTTGATTATCTTTTGATTAAAGTAGATAGTTATTACAATCTAGAATCTGATAGAAACCTTGTTATATTCAAGGAAAGTGTATCATTATTGAAATGGCCCCTATTACTAAGGCGTCCGTCCATCTTTCTATCTGTCCGTCTGTCGCCGTTCATCTGAGGTCGCCAGGTGTATCTCATGAAACATGATAGTTGAACATTTGAATTTTCACAGATGATGTATCTCTGTTACCACTATAATAGGCATGATGACTAAATTTTTTTTTTTTGGATAAATTAATCATATTCCTTAAAAGATAAACATTTGTAAAAACTAAAATTAAATATTTCAGAAAATGGCCAAGTTACAAGCATTTTAAAAACCGGAATAGAAAGAGATAGCTCAAACGGTCAGTGACGTCAGAGGAAGGTCGTTATAGTACCTCATTACTAAGCTGTGGTAGCTTTTCATACAATCTCTTTGGCATGTGACGTCACGAGTGGATTTTTCATAGTAACTGTGGAGGCGCTCTGTTTTGCGAGAAAGGGACAGGAGATGCCTCCTGTAGAAACTTTAAAAGCTTATTACTCCGTGATTAATTTACCGATTTTACTTATTTTTTCAATTATTTCATCCATTTTTAATCTTTTTTTTGAAAGTAATATTTACTTGTTCATTTTTAAAAGTAGTCATCATGCCTATTAACATAAAAACTAAAAAACAAACAGAATAAAATAAATATTTAAGGGGCTCCCGTTCAATGTTTTTTTGTTTGCACAATTTTTTTAATGGTATGGAACTCTTCGTGCCTTAGTCCGACTTGCACTTTGTATTTGAATATTAAGGCAAATTATTTTTCAAATCTAACATTGTTAATACGAAATAATCTACGAGGTACCTACTGAAACTTTTTTGCTTTGTCCGTGATGACTAGCTCGTCATGTCATTAATTTTCATTACAAAAACACGTTTGTTTATCTTGTTTTAATATTTAAAGAGGAAATGAAAAGATAAATAGCTAACAGTTAATGTTAACAAACTGACCGCTCAGAACCCTCATTATCAAATTAAATATTAACCCTGAACAATCATACCCGAACTTGTATTAAGTACTTCTTTAACTCTGTAATTGAAAACGCTGCATTTTATCCATTTATGGTTAAATTTTGGTTATTATATCAATTTACCATTTAAATCACACAACAACCGATGGGGAAGAAAGGTTTTCGAGTGGCGACCACGAACCGGAAGGTGCGGCGTCGGCCCCGTGGCGATGGACCGACGATCTGGTGAAAACCGCGGAGAGCCGATGAATGCAGTAGATGTCTCAGGCTGTTGATAATGAAGATGACAATATGTTGGTTACGCTAAGCAGTCGGTATTTCTTTGTAAGATGATACAGTACATTAAAAAAATAAAATATAAATGGAAAAAGAAAATAATTGATTGAATCAGGCGTGACCTCGCGGAAGTTTATCTTAAATACAAAATGAAACAAGAATATCTAGTATGTAATTACACTAAATATTCTTGTTTCATTTTGTATTTAAAAAGAAAATAGACAAAAAAATAAATACTTTTTAAACTTTTTGCGACTTGAACCCATAAATGTTATTTTTGATAAATAATTTTTGTGCGCGATAAGACACCTTTTAACTTTATAATATGAGAAAAAGAATTAGATGATGTAAGGAAAACCACAGCAATATGTTTAATTGTCTCTATAATAATTAGCCATGCAGTACAGGGCTCAAAATTTATCAGAAAAATAGAATTGTGGCGAATTTACACATCCTTTTTTTCATGACGTATTTACTTTGTGGCGAATTTACAATAACCCCAAGAAATTCACAAGAAAATAAACTGAGTCTTGAAAAATTCAAAAAAGGAACACGCAAAAGAATAATTCAAGCAAAGAGTTTAAAAATCCAAAACCGACAAGCGGTCAGGCCGTAAATAAGGCGATAATAAATTGCCTACCACCCGCGAACTACATTCCATTTCACGGTCGGGAGTTCACGAAAGTAAAGTGGAGGGCGAGAAGGTGCTAAAAGGTTCATTGTTACCAAATTGGCTACTCTAGTAATAAGGTGAAATATTGTATTTTATTTCTCGCCCCGTCATATTCATCATTTCTTTTTCTTTTGTTTCGTTTCTTATTGAATCGGATTGCTATTTTTTTTGTTTTTGGCATGTTCTATTTGCGTTGAGTATTTATGAAATAATTGTTTATTTTTTTAGAACCGACTAGTTGTAATTTCTTTATTAAAATATCTGTTGAAATGTATGTACGTAGTAACTTAGAATTATTTTTTTTCAGTTTGACCATGAAGCGATCCCCTGTAAGATCAAAATATTGTACAAGTAATTCATTTGTATTCCACTTTGACCAGTAAGGGATCGATACAAAATTTAAATAATTATTTTAGGAATGATGCCATAATTATGTTTTATTCAAATCAACTATGAACTTATTTAAACGCTAATATTATAGTCAGATAAGTTATAATTATTATTTTATATAAAAATTTATGTAATATTTTTGTTTACATTTAGGTTGAATAAAAACTTACCTTAATTAATTTAAAGAACCACACTCATAAAAAGTTTACAAACAAAATCCAGACCTTTTTTAATTGGATTCAATGGTACTCCATTCTAAAGTCAAACTTTCTACGTTACCTATGTCAATTATAATATAAGCCTAGTTCAGTTAGTTTCATAATTATATTAAAGTTTACTTGTTATTCATAAGCCGTACGAAAAGATTGCCCGGCTCGTCGAGTTTCAGAGAACTACTTCATCAAGTTTACACTTCAGGAGTGCTACTGTGGAAGCTGAAAAATAGTGGCGTCTGATCGAAATACATTTAAAATGTATAAAAACCGATCACTCAACACAAATTTATTTTAATAAACTAGGATTATTCATTTCTAATTTTAATTTTTACATCATCATCGTCAACCTTGATAAAATATAATCATCATAATATAGATGGTTAATAATAACAATAGTATTTGGTTCTACCTAATATTACCTATACAACCTTCGCAAACTCGATCTAACTTATCCTATCCTCCCCATAACCGGTGCGATCCGGTCCGGTCCAATATCAACTTAAGCGACAAATAGCTTCTGCAAGATTGAAGGGATTGCGCTTCTGGTCGTTAATCTTTGGTGCAATCTGACGCTGTATTAAACTACGCAGATTGGTGTCATATAAGTTCTAGTTAGTTAATCCTTGAATTATGTATTTCAAATATTAGAGGACCGTCCTGGTATTTGAAAACGTTATTGCCGTCGCTCTGCTCTCCACACGTTTAATAGAGACAATAGATCCCATGAGTGAATTTACTTACATTTTAGCGTTTCGGACGCCAACGGGTTTCACCCTCTTAAACTCAACGAAAACTTTGGTTTTTGGTGTCAATTGATTGGATAAATTATAATCTATGCTTGTAAGACTTGATTTTTTGAAAATAATTATGTCTCGTACACACTTCTCGTAGGGCTTGTACTTATAAATAGGTATCGTAAAATATCTGTACCTATTAAAATCTTTAGTTTCGTATAACTACTGCTAGTTAAAAGTTACAATTTGATAATCATAAAACTTATTTTAATCTCCGTTTAAATGTTGCCCCACAATCGTGTTGCAACAGACACAAGCAGCTCTGGCGACGAAGTCCAGTATCATTAAAATAAACCAAGAAACAAAAGCTTAAACTTTACAGCACACTCTGAAAGTGTCAGGAGAAAGTCACCGCTGGAATTTTAACAGAAGACCGCGGACCATCTTGGCTTTATTTATTTTATTTGGTACATCAAAACACGTAAAATTATTTCAGCTCAACGCAAAACAGTGGTACGCGTATATGATTACAAATTATCACCTAAATAAGCAAAAATTAAGGTCAAATGTTGGGGATCCCCAAGTGAAATGTAAATGGCCGCATTGTCCGGAACCCGCTGGATCTAACCCTCGTCGGTTTGTTTTGGAGCGCTGAGTAAATAAGGGAGGTTTGCATTCACTTGATGAACGAAGTCAACATAATTACCGTACTGACTGCTCTGAGTTTGCAATTATATTATGATGTCCTTAGAAACCGCTAAAGTAATGTTGAAACTTGCAGGTAAACAGCCTCCCTATACGCTGCGTCTTCCGGTTTGGCAATTTTCACCCCGTCGTCGCCGCCCAAGAAAAGTCTTGAGCGACCCGGAAGATCCTATAGCAGCCGTTGTTTCGGCTGCGCTAGGATCACCGGACCAGTCTAGCCCAGGCTCAGGTACTGATTTCGGCACCGGTATAGGATACCAGCGTAACACAATCGGACACCGACCCCACCGGCGAGGTCGACGTACCCCCCGTAGGGTCCACTCCTCCAGCGGACGTAGCCTTCTCGATCCTCTTATCCCGGCAACAGCCCAAGCCGAGGCTCACACCCCAGGGGTGCCCTTGAGCTAGTTCCCCCACTTTTGTCGGCTGGGTGCCTTAAGCGCCTGCCCTCCCGCCCGGTGACGCTGTAAAGGTCGGTAGAGACCAACAGCAAGGCCCGTTCAAAAAAAAACCTGTTTTGCATCGCCGCTCGAGAACATTTCTCGGTTGCCATTTTAACTTGCTTATTCTATGAGCTATATCGGTCACTTTAGTTCTCGTGCTGATCTCCTCATCCCGGATCTAATCTCGCAGGGAAACACCGAGCATAGCTCTCTCCATAGCTAGTTGCGTGACTTTGAGCTTATTAATGACGCCAACAGTAACAAACCACGTCTCAGTTCCATAAGTCATGAGTGGCAACACACACTGATTGAAAACTCTCGTTTTGAGGCTGACACATTGAGAGGCTGCTTGCCTCCTGCATCCATTGGCTTTTTACAGTTTGGCTGGAATTGATAACTACCTTGAACGTATACAGGCTGAATTGCTTATAACCCGTTATTTCAACCCAATCTACGCCAGCACTGTGACCCGTTGTAGTTGTAAATTTCCAAAATCCAATTTACTTGTGAAAATTTGTAAGGAGTTGTATTTTTCAGTGGCGCAATATCCAGTAACCTCGTCGCATCTGTGCCCCTACAGCTCGGCATGATTATCCCTTGCACACACTGGGAAACAAGTCTCGATGAGTATATCAAACGCAACTACTGCGCGACATATATATTTTAACACAGTAGAAAACTACAAATAATTTAAATTAAATGACCAAAGATATAATAATGAAACAGAATCGACGGACCCGATAGCTCAGTTGGTAGTGTCCGTACCTTCTGAACTGAGGGCTGTGGGTTCGATTCCTACCCGGGACAAACATTTGTGTGATGAACATCGATGTTTGTTCTGCGTCTGGGTGTTATATTGTATTCTATGTATGTATTTAGAAACAAAAAAGTATATAAGTATTGTATCAGTTATCTGGTTCCCATAGTACAAGCTATGCTTAGTTTGGGCTAGATGGCGCTGTTTGAAACGTCCACAGATATTTTTTTATTATTTAGAATTATTTAGTGTGCTTCCGCTTCAAGTAATAAACAAAATTACTTATTTATTATTATTTGTTTGACCAGTAGGTCACCACGTACAAAGAAGCACGCAAAATCACACCGAACCACACACAATCGCTTAAAATTCAAATGATACAAGATTTTGATTTGATCCTTTAAGCAAGTTATTCCCTAGTAAAGCAATGATTACTTTACTGAAAGCTTCTAGTTTTGAGGGACAGGTTTTAAACTACTACTTACAACAAGTATCATATTCTAAGAACTACAATTTAAATACGGATTGCTTATTAATATTTCAGTCAAATGACAGCAATCGCACGTTAGTGTTGTACGTGATACATTTAGCGACTATTTTCTTAGTGTGTGTAGGGGGTGCTCCCATCTATAAGTTGATTGTACTGCAGTCGACCGCTGTTATCACGTTCACTACAATATGTTTCTGTTGGAATGCAGACCTTGTTTTTGTCTAATTTGGATAACGCAGATGCTTTCAATGATTCTGAACTGCAATCCTGCTCATGACTTCTATGCGAATAGTCGTTGAGCACACCAGGGCGGTTATTCTCTATGGAAACACAGATCCCACACGATGCGAAACGTCGCTATCGTGTGTTGTTCAAATCGTGTCACAGCTTTAGATGTACCTTTACTTTATATTAAGGTTATCTTTATTTTGAATAAAATATATTGACATAAGTGGTCATATGTGATGTGTTGATGTTTCGGAACGCGTCTCGGTAAAACATATGATTTTTGACAGTTCAATCCCGCCAATTCCAAATTCATTTCGCGCGGTTTTGTTTTCGTTTCATAAAGAATAGACTTTTCCACGGTTTTGATTTCATAGAAAATAGACTTTTGTAGATTTCTTATGTAAGACAAGGAATTCGCGTGGTTTCGAAGTAAGGAATCGATACGGAATAATGGCCCAGGGCGGTTATTCTCTAACGAAACCGTGTGAAATGAATTTTGAATTGGCGGGATTTGAACTGCCAAAAATCATATGTTTTACTTAGACGCGTTCCGAAACATCAACACGTCTAAAGATATGACCACTTATGTCAATATATTTTATTCAAAATAAAGATAATTTTAATGTAAAGTGAAGGTCTAACGCTGTGACACGATTTGAACAAGACACGATAACGACGTGGTTTCGAATCGCGTGGAATATGTGTTTCCATAGAGAATAATCGCCCTGGTTTGGAATAGAAATGTAATAAATTCAGCAACTTATACTGGGAATTGCTGGGAGTTGAAATGGCAATGGGCAGGCCACATCGCTCGCAGAACTGACAACCGATGGGGAAGAAAGGTTCTCGAGTGGCGACTACGAACCGGAAGGCGCAGCGTAGGCAGGCCTCCCACTAGGTGGACCGACGACCTGGTGAAAACCGCGGGGAGCCGATGGATGCAAGACGCGAGCAGCCGCTCAAGGTGGCGCTCTCTGGCAGAGACCTATGTTCAGGAGTGGATGTCTACGGGCTGATGATGATTATGATGATGATGATGATGATACTGGGAATTAATGAGTTTGTAGTTTTTCTTTTGGTCGGGATCAGATAAAAGTGTACCTGTATGCGCCGCTTATTTAGTTATATTTCATTTATATTTTGAAACTACCCTCACACTCACTCATTCACACGCATTTCCATGTCTATCCTACCCTAAGTCTGCATTCACCTGTGGTCGTCGCAAGACGCATAAAACGCTACGCATCGCAAACGCATACCAAAATATCAAAAAAATCATTGAAATATCCGCGGCCGCGAGTGACTGGACTTTTAACGCTAAAACTATTGTTAGAGATTGTGATATGTGCAACAAACCAGTGCCGATCTGAATGGATTACTCCACATCGAAGGACTATTTTTCTAAAACCACCAGGTACCCATTCTGCACTTCCTAATCTGTATCACATCTCCTTTCATGTTCCTTCGACCCGACATCCTTATCCTTCAACCCATTATCTTGTCATTCCCTCAAAAAACACGCACACGCTCATTATATTCGCATAATTAATTACGAACTTGCACTCGTCCGCCATTATAAACGCATTCATTCTACAACGTAGAAAACGCATATTTATTGTAAACTTCGCTATAGGTATTTATTTATCTCTCGCTCATACAAACATCACGCACTTATATATATTACCGCTTATTTATTGCATACAAAATGCATAACTCAACGCATCGCTAATTTAATTGAAAAATTATCAATTATTGTTCGTCATTCAAAGTAAAGTTCGCTCGCGACATTTTGTGGCCAATCGCTTAAGCTGTCATACAACTCTCGCGCTTAATACGCGTATTCATAGTTATAAATTTCCCGTACATAAATTCCGTATATCATGGCGGCGAAAGAATTAAAACGTAAAATTACATTATTACAAGCTAAAAAAGAAGCTTTGTTCTCAAGAATACAACAATTATACGACCTCAGCCTTAAGGTTTCTGATCCATTAAATGAGAAAATATTTATATCTCGCATCCAGTCGTTGGAAAAAACTAGAACAGATTTTTTCGATACTCTCGACTCATTGAATCTATTGTCTTTACAAGATGACGAAGAGGCTACACCGTCATTCAGTGAGCTTAACTCGTTTGATGATTTGTACTGTAATATTATTGCGGTAGAAAAATCGATCATGGAACTCAAGGTCAACTCAGATCGTCGCAAATATGAATTTACTAAAAAATTAGCTCCAATTGAGTTGATAGGCTTTGATGGTAGTCCTGATAAGTGGCCAGTCTTTTATCAGAATTTCAAAAGTCTTATCCATGATAATCCCACTCTTTCACCCACCGAGAAGGCTCAGTATTTATTAAGTAAGCTGTCTAAAAGCGCTTTGACTACATGCAGTGGTGTTCCAAATACCGGTGAAAATTATTACATTCTGTGGAATAATCTTGTCGAAAAGTATCACGATGTTCGCGTGCAAGCATCGATGTATGTTGAGCAAATGTTACATTTTAAAACGCAAACCACAGATGCTTTTTTGGAACAGTTCTGTACTGCTGAAGCAGCCTTACGCTTATTACAAATCGATGACATCTCTGATTTTCTAATCACACACATCGCGCTCAGTAAATTAGATAAAAACACTCTAACCCTTTTCGAACAAGCGCACCGTAGCGTTAAAATACCTACATTTAATCAGCTCAAACAATTTATAAAAGAACAGAATAAGATTCATTCATTACGCTCATCTTTAGCTACATGCAATAAACCTACCTACACTAATAAACACAATAACACGCAACAAACAAAATATACTAAAACTACGCACGCATTTGTTGTCAACAACAACTCCGCTGTCGGCAACAACGAATCGAACCCGCATCCGCAACAAACGCACCACGCACTCACGCATCCATCGCAGTCACCCCGCAATTGTAATATTTGTAAAACGCAACCAGAACATGCACTATTTAAATGCAGCTCTTTCTTATCTCAGAACGCACACACACGCAATTCATTAGTCGCTAAACACGGTTTTTGCTATAACTGTTTGGGATTTCATAACATAAATAATTGTAAATCACAAAACCGCTGCTCGATATGTCAGAAAAAACATCATACGCTCATTCATATCGATAACTTTCACAACAACAACAATCAAAACAACTCATACAATAATAAATCATTCCAAAACTCATCCACTCATTCATCACCGCACTCATCATCGCAACTGCCATTTAATCGAGCATACAACGGGAGCTGCCCGCAGCAGCCGCCTCTGGCGCCTGCACCGCGTGTTATAGATTACGCAGCAGTTCGCGAGCACTCCAGCGTAGCCACCGAAGCGGAACCGGCCGCCGCAGCTCAATGTAGACAATCCCAGTTGCAACAAAGTAACTTGTCATTATCAGCTGTAACTCCTCCGCCCGATAATAATAAAAACACCGTTGTATTGCTACCTACTGCATCTGTGTATGCTTACGACGATAATAATAAATGCCATAAGCTACGCGTATTCCTTGATACGGGTTCTATGAGCCACTTTATCACTAAAAATTGTTGTGAAAGACTTAATTTAAATATTAAAACCGCATCAACTACCATAAAAGGTATAGGCAAATCGGAAAGTACCTCGTTAGGTACTGCTACTTTCGTGATACATTCGCGCTTTGACGAACGGTGTAAATACACAATAAACGCTCGTGTGATTGATTCTATCACCGATCACTTGCCAAACGCACCCGTAGATTTATCCCAGCTATATCATCTGCGTGACATACCCATGGCAGACGATAACTTCCACACGCCCGCGGAAGTCGACTGCCTGATAGGTAATGAGCTCTTTGCATTGTTGTTATGCGGAAAAAAGGTAACTTCTGCTCGATCACCTGTTATCGGTGTGGAGACCACGCTCGGGTATATTGCTATGGGACGGGCAGACTGCGACCAGTCTAGCTCGCGCGAAAATGATAAGTCATTTTTTTGTAACGTGGACACGCCTTCTTTAGAAACCTTAACGCAACGTTTTTGGGAGCTTGAAAGCGTACCCAACAAAAAGCATTTTAGCCCTGATGACGAGACTTGCGAAAATATTTTCCAGTCTACTTATACGCGAGACGACAACGGTACCTACACTGTTTGTCTCCCATTTAAATATGACGCTTCAGAACTTGGTGATTCTTATTCAACCGCTAAACGCCGTTTGATTAATTTAGAGAAAAAATTAGACGCTACCCCTGAATTACGCAATGATTACAACACCACAGTGCGGGGATTATATTGATCGTGGATTTTTATCTAAAGTCGAGATGGATTGTTGATAATAACGCTTATTACATACCGCATAGGGCTGTCTATCGACCGGACAAAACCACATCAAAAACTCGCATTATTCTCGACGCATCGTGCAAAACTACTTCCGGAAAATCGCTCAACTCATTGTTATACACCGGACCTAGTTTACAACGCAATATCTTTGATTTGTTAATTAATCTACGCATATTCGCTATCGCAGTAACCGCAGACATTGAGAAAATGTATTTTTGTGTAAAACTCGCTCCGTGTCATCAACAATTTCAACGCATTTTATTCCGATTTGATTCGGAGTCTGCGATTGAAACCTATCAGTTTAATCGGGTATCATTTGGTATATCCAGCTCGCCTTATCTCGCCATGCGAGTCGTGCGGCAGCTCGCCGCTGACGAACGCGACTTGTTCCCGCTTGCAGCGGTAGAAGCCAAGAACCGGATGTTCGTGGATGACTACGTTTCGTCCATGGACGGATTGGCTGAAGCCGAACTTACCTATTAGCAGATGGTGAACATGTTCATGGCCGGGGGTTTCAAATTAGTCAAGTGGATTTCAAATAGCTCTGAATTAATGAATATAATTCCGCACTCGCATAAAAATCCCGAATTAATTAATTTTGACACGGATACTGAAGTTAGCACAAAAATTATCGGAATGCAATGGCAACCGAATGATGATGTTTTCCGCTATAAAATTACCGATGATGATGCCGATAGTAGTTGCACAAAGCGCACCATTCTTTCCGCTACCGCTCGCCTTTTTGACCCTTTGGGAATTTTAGGTTGTGTAACCGCCTTTATGAAGTTGTTGGTACAGGAATGTTGGCAACGCGAGTTAGACTGGGACCAACCTGTCCCGGACTCATTACGACAAAAATGGACTCAGTTCAAAAGTGAACTTACAGATTTGTCGAAATTAAGTATACCGCGACATGTAGGTATAACCGCCGGGTCTCACGTGACCCTGGTAGGCTTCGCTGACGCCAGCGAAAAATGCTACGGAGCTGTTGTGCATGTTCGTGTCGGTAGTAACGCTCAATCGCCAGGTGTTGTCAACCTTCTCACTTCTAAATCGCGAGTCGCACCGCTGAAGAAAGTTTCGCTCGCTCGCTTGGAGCTCTGCGCCGCATTGCTTCTTGCTAATCTCATATCCGCTGTACGCGATGTTATTAGTGAACGCTGCCCTATAAATATAATATACGCATTTTCCGACTCAACTGTCGCATTAACTTGGATACATTCACCCGCATTTAAATTTCATACGTTCGTTGCAAACAGAATAACCGAAATAAACTCTAAACTTACCGCTGCTCACTGGTATCACATCAACGGTGATGAGAACCCTGCAGATATAATATCGCGACCAATAACGCCGAAACACGTATTAGACAATTCAACGTGGTTTCATGGACCGCATTGGGTTTCTCGCCCTATCGAAGAGTGGCCCATCAAGCCGTTTCTTGTCTCACCCAACACTGACGATAAACTAGAGGAGAAAACTGTATCTCTCGTTACCGGAACTGACGACGCACCTGAACCTCATTCAATTGACAAACTAATTGAACGCATCTCATCATATAAAAAAATTATGACGCGCCGCAGTATACGTAGTACGCTTCGCAACAACTCTCGCACAACCGGTTTAATTACGCCTTCGGATTTAGATACCGCTGAACTCTTTCTCGTACGCCACGTACAAAGTCAAAACTTTACACATGACATTCACGCTATTAAAAATAATAAACGCATCAGTAAATCGCTTATCAAACTCAACCCTTTCATTGACGACGAAAACATACTTCGCGTCGGTGGTCGCCTGACTCATTCTCAGCTCGACTATGGACAGAAACACCCTATTGTTCTGCCATCGAAACATCGCCTAACGCAGCTTATTGTTGACTATTTTCACGAATGTAATCTACATACTGGTCCTTCCCTATTACTTTCCCTGCTTCGACAGAAGTTCTGGATTCTCGCCGCTAGAAACCTAGTTCGGCAAAGAGTACACCAGTGTAACACATGTTTTAGACTTAACCCTAAATCGCCTAACCCCTTAATGGGTGATCTCCCATACTTTCGAGTGTCCGAAGCAAAGGCATTTGTTTATACAGCCGTGGACTATGCCGGTCCATTCTTCATCACGCATATACGCCGTCGCGGTGTTAAAAACCAAAAGGCGTACATTTGCCTATTCTGCTGTCTCACCACAAAAGCTCTTCACCTCGAGT
Source organism: Ennomos erosarius (assembly GCA_963580505.1). Lineage (NCBI taxonomy): Eukaryota > Metazoa > Arthropoda > Insecta > Lepidoptera > Geometridae > Ennomos > Ennomos erosarius. The sequence goes on along the minus strand of OY756989.1, from coordinate 14,370,960 downwards.
TAGTGTCAGACCTAAGCTCGGATCTCTTCCTTGCAGCTTTTAACCGCTTTCTCTGCAGAAGAGGCCCAGTTTCAATATTATATTCTGACGGAGGTACTAATTTTTTGGGCGCTCAACGCAAACTCGATGATATTTACACGCTACTCGAATCTGACGCACATAAAAATTACATTGGTCAACAATTAGCTGATCAGCGCATTAAATTTCTACATAGCCCGCCGTATGGTCCGCATTTTAATGGTCTCTGCGAGATCAACGTGCGCTGTGTTAAAACTCATCTGCTTAAACTAATAAATCTTCAAGTTTTAACCTACGAAGAGTTTAATACTCTCTTGGTTCAAATTGAAGGCTTATTAAATAGTCGACCGCTGTGTGTACTAAGCTCAGACCCGTCTGAATTAGCCGCGCTAACGCCTAATCACTTCTTAAATATAACGCCTTTAAAATACCTACCAACTGAGGATGTGTCAAACGTATCTGACTACCGCTTATCTCGCTACCAATTCGTAAACAAATTAGTCCAAGGTTTTTGGCGTCGTTGGAGTCTAGAATATTTAACTTCACTCCAGCAACGCGAAAGATGGAATTCGCCAACTAACCCAGTTCAGCTAGGTTCAGTAGTGGTTATCAAAGATAACAATGCGCACCCTCTCTGTTGGCCATTGGGAATCGTGGAAGAGGTATATCGCGGTAAAGACGATATCATTCGCACTTTAAAGGTCCGCACTGCTTCTGGCACTTACATACGTCCAGTCGTCAGAGTGTGTCCTCTTCCTCTGCAGTAAAATTTAGGTAATAATTTAATTTAGTTTTAGTTTTTTTTAACGCTCTCGCATAATTTATAGCTCTTAATTTTTTATAAAAATTTATCCGCCCTGTCTAGTTATTTCTAGAGGAAATCCTCTAGGCCGGGGGAGTTGTATGCGCCGCTTATTTAGTTATATTTCATTTATATTTTGAAACTACCCTCACACTCACTCATTCACACGCATTTCCATGTCTATCCTACCCTAAGTCTGCATTCACCTGTGGTCGTCGCAAGACGCATAAAACGCTACGCATCGCAAACGCATACCAAAATATCAAAAAAATCATTGAAATATCCGCGGCCGCGAGTGACTGGACTTTTAACGCTAAAACTATTGTTAGAGATTGTGATATGTGCAACAAACCAGTGCCGATCTGAATGGATTACTCCACATCGAAGGACTATTTTTCTAAAACCACCAGGTACCCAATCTGCACTTCCTAATCTGTATCACATCTCCTTTCAGTACCTACACTTAATTATTAAAAATAAAACTTTACAATTTATCAGTAGGTATGCAGCTTTACTAATAAAGCTTAAATAAATAAATAATATCAATACTCCGTTAATAAATATAAAATACTTTGAACTAATACCATTTACTTTTATAAGTTCCTTTGCATTAAAATTCTATCATGTTAAAACATTAAGTTTCATTTTCTTTTCGCCTTTAGTGTTTAACTATACGTAGTGCAGTATTATTACACACTTTATACAAGTTATATTATAGATGCATGCGGTGTCTGCCTGTAATTGGTTGAGCAAGTAGTTTAGATATCTTAAGTGACTTTCATTAGCATAAGTTCATGTTTTAACTGTTGGCGGACCTAAATAAATAAATACATAGGGCATGATTGTAGAAATGTAATCGAGACGGTATCTTTTAGGCAAGTCCATCATCAACCGCGTCGTCACTTACCATCAGGTGAATCAAACTTGTTACCCTATTTATCTTAAACAAACATTTTTTTATGACATCAAATAACGTGACGAGCTAACCGTTCACCTGATAAGCGACACGGCTGCCCATAACAGTTGCAGTGTCACTTGGAACTTTACACACTGCACTGCGCACGTCATCCTGAGACATCACACAGTCCAGTAATCAGATTACCTACTACACTGTGCAATCAGGTCATAAAGTCTCATTACAATTATTATTAAAGGCGGTTTTTTATAGACTGTTTTAAAGTAAAACAAGGTGAATGCATAATGTAAACACCCACCGGTCAAATACCGTGTAAATTGTACCACTTCCCAGCATGGTGTAATAAACCACAGCGGTAACAATATTATATTATGTTCCGGTGGTGAGAGCTGTTATTTTATTACGCGCGCTTTGCTATGAATGAGTGCGTGAGCCGTGGACGAGGACATAAGTAGAGTATCAATATAGCACCATGGTCAACCACCGCCATATGGGGCTCAAATAAAAAAGTATTACCGGGTAAGATCTAGAACTTCATCTCAATATGAGTAGACAGTAAGTGTGACCTGTGGTATGACTGCCTTAAGTGTTATTTTATTTTTTCAAATTAATCTGCAGATTACGTTAAGCAGGCGATACTGCTATAAAACCATAATGATGACTAGATCGCTTGACCAACTCTCGATATTATGACAATCTATCAACTGTCACGAAGGCTGTTGGTGCGTGACCTGGAATAATCTATGTAGCCGCAGTAGATGGCATTAGGTTATATCTAACCTTTAGTTTTACTCAAAGGACGTATGCGCATTGTGTATATTACCTATAGACAAAGATTTGATGTATCCACGTTCGGGACCATACTTACTGTTATAATAAACACGGCTATAGTCGAGCATTGATCAAAACAAAATCCGTTTTGTCAAATTAAATCAACAGAAGCGAATTCCAATTTCTATTGACAACATCTAATCTGATAATAAAGCAACATTTTTAATTTCAAAGGTAGATAGTCTATTTGCTCAATTGTCCATGGCATGGACCCATAGGGGTTTATCTCGTGAAAAATTATTTCTACGAGTCGGAAGATTGCTTTCGTAATGTGTAATTGTGCGGTTTATACTCTGTGGAATAAAGGTGGTAACAAAATAAATAAAGTAATCTCTGCTTTCGTACTTAAACATAATGGGATGTCTGGTTGTGTTTAGGTATGCTTGCTTTTGTTAGCAACTTTTTTTACAGAATGGTATAGTTTGAAGTAACGATATTGGGACGTAGACATTTAAATAGATACATAATAAAATATAATGCAAAATTAATTACGTTTTTAATAGTACTTTTTTTTCTTTTTTTTTGTCGCCAAGCTGTAGGGTGCAAGCACTACTGTATCAAGTCTCATTAATAAGACTTATGACCTGATTACACAGTTTAGTACTACAACTGATTAATACACTGTGTGATGTCTCAGCATGACGTGCGCGGTGCAGTGTCACGCGAAGCTATATTATTTTAAAGCTCCGAGTGACACTTTAACTGTTATGGGCGGCCGTGTCGCTTAACATCAGGTGAACGACTAGCGCATCACGTCATTCATTATCATAAAAAAATAAATAAGTTTCATTACTTTAGCAACACTTACAATGTCCCGCTTGCTCCACAAAGCCGCATAGTTTATAATACCGTGGCTCTATTCGTACTGTTTCTAAAAGCCCCTTGTTTATTTACACCTTTGGAAAATAAAAACAAGGATGGGAAAACATCGATAAATATTTATCGTGCTTGGATGTAGCTTAAATGTTTTAATTACCTTGTATATTTTATATATTTTTTTATTGTCTGGTATGTTGAATCTTTACGTTTTCATGGTCACAGATAAGAAGAACTTTTGAAATAAAAAGTTAAAGCCATAACATTATGGTCGACAAAGATTGAAAAGAAATTAAGCATAAAAAAAGAAACAAGAGAAAAAAAATTATTGAACTTGGTATTCCCTTCTACATACAATCTAGGCGTATTCAAGAGCAGAGTGAATAGGTCTCTTCTGGGTAAGCGTGTCTCACCTTAGCCTTCATCTACACCCTCCGGTGAGATGTAGCCAAACGTAAACTCATCAACAATAAAAAAAAGTTAAAAAGTAAAAAGATATCGACACCAACCAGCCGCGGCCCGTCTCTATAAAGCTATTGTTACCGCAAGCTAGAGCACGAATTAATGGGGGGAGTAATTAACGGGCTAGCGGCGTTACATCGTTAACAACGGCCTCGGAAACGGCGCAGTTTTTCGTTACGGCGAAAATTTTGGCTGACTTTTTAGCTTAAAGTTTTATTGGGTTTATTATCATCATCATCATCATTAACAGCCTGAAGACGTCCACTGCTAAACATAGGCCTCCCCCAGGGAGCGCCACTTAGAGCGGCTGCTCGCCTCCTGCATCCATCGGCTCCCCCCGGCTTTCACCAGGTTATTGAGTTAAGATTAAGAGAATACCCCCGTAACATTAAAAGCTACAGTTTAGTTATTTTAAAATCTTTAACTTACTAAAAATATAGCCGTCCTTTACATTGCCGTCTATCTGACAAGAACAGCAATCGTTTTAGAAATGTTAGAGCTGTAAACTAAAGCCTTTAAAATTGTCCTGAATGACGTCGTCCATCACACCCCAAAAAAATGTTTTAAATCTAGAGCATATAATAAGTAGGCATAGACATTGAACGGAATTATTACACTACCTCACAGAGCAAAAAAAACAAAACGCTTCCTATAGGCGAAGCGTCGTTCATTTGTTTCATAGCTCTGTGCACTACCTACTCATAACACCGTATGTGCCAATATAAAAACAACACTTTATTAAGGCACTGAATGCTCCCAAATCGACTATTTTGAACGTGATTATCTCAAAACGTATACCATTTACAGGATTGAAAAAAATGCACGTCAATACTGGTCATATCTTCTTTCCATCTGCCGAAACCGAAACACGTTTACAAAAAGTTTTCTCGATAGGAAAAAATCGTGAAGTGACCTCTAAAAAATCATTCAAACGTCCTAAAATGTTACATTAGAATAAGACACCCCATTGAAATAAATCATAGTGTTTAGCTATGTTTCAATGCATCCGTCTATAAGCTTATTTTTTTTATAACAATGAGCATTTCTTATATAACGAGTTATTTTTACCGAAACATGAAAAAGTCGAAGTGCAACGCAACGTAATCGCCATATTTTTGCTATGCATAAAGCGACCCTATAAGGTACATAATAAGTTTCAAGTTTGTCTACTGCAATAAACGTGCTCGCATTGGTCCTGTCAGGGCCTTAACATAAGAGCAATGGAGGCACAGATACAGCATTCACTTTACACTACAAAAAGCGATCTAAAGAAGCGCTTCAAGTGAGTATGGTGGTAGTTCTATCTTCGGTCTGTTGATTCTAGCTTACTGTATGGTCTAAGTGACAAACTTTTGTTTGTCATCAGCTCGATATGTTTCCTTTGCTTTGCTGGCTGGTACCTAGGTGGTACCTAGGTTTGAAGTGGTAGTGTGCAGGGCCAAGTGACTACTCTTTAATTTTTTTTGAATAGGTTCAGCGACTGTTATAGGCCATTGTACATGATACAATATTGATGTTAACACGGCTTTGTACATACAAACTCAACCTTTCTAACAAAGTAAGTACTTTATAATTTCACAAAGTTCAAACCTGCATAACTGCGTTTTGATTATAAAACTAAAACGTAAGATGGTTGTAAAGGTGAAAGAAAAATTCGGACATGAGACCACTTGTCACGGTAGCTTAAGTAAAGTGAATAAATGTTATTTTCTTTCTTTTTCTTTCTTTCTTAAGCATATCCCGGCTGGAGGGATGGATGGATGTGGGTTCGATCCCCGCTCGTGATTCTAATTTTTTCCTATACAAATTAATCTATAAAATAAAACGTGTATTAAAACGTATAAAAACGTCAGTGTTTGTTGCATTTACTAATAAAATATTTAATTGAACATCGACTTTATGATTATAACTTAAGATTTTACTACATTATGCTAAAATATACAAATGTTTAAGATGTATTTTAGTAAAAATGAGATCCTATACTTACTTACTTAATTACCTACTATATACCTGTCATTAAAAAAGTTTATAACGTATTTTTGTTGTTTATATTTTTCAAGTTATTTTTAGAATCGAAATCACTTGGAAATCATGAATTAACCCACACTTTTAAACGCGCTCAGCGAAGTGGAAAATTGTATTTTATTACCCCTTCATATAGAGTGCATTTCTCTTCCTTCTGACTCTACAGTTTATTGTGGGGAAGGGAGCTAAAAGAACTTTAAACGTTCGACTAAAATATACAGAGAACCTTCACTTCACGAACTCACTTAAATAAAATGAAATAGCAACTTCTAAAACGCAATAATGTTCAGTTTAACTCACAAAATGCTACAAGCCAACTCTAAATAGGTCCTTAGTAACGCGACATAGAGGTGATAAGAGGTGACAATAATATAGTAATAGAAATCACCCTTAATCTCCTCTTCTGACGCGTTACGAGTATCGGAACGGCCCGGTAGTCGGTAGAACGGCCGTTTCCATTACATGCACAAGTGTCTAGTAAAGAAAGTGTCGAATCGAGAAAAGTGGCGAATTAATTAAAGTAGATAATTTAAGAATGTGTTCGTCTGTTACCTTACCAAAATGTACTTGTAGAGTGCGATCCAAACTCAATGGCGGCTGTGAAGTTGGCGCGAAAGCTGTGCAGTAGCAAAAATTAGATGTTCGCGGAAAGAGGTAAGCTAGCGCATCGTGCAGCAGCGCACTTCACAGCTGCCATAAAGTTTGACTCACACTGTAGCTTCGTATACAATAGAGAGCAGAGTTACGCCAGAAGCGTCGTGAAAGATATTATAATATTATCTGTATTTCTAGATATTGGACAATGTGAAGGAAGGTTAGGGATTTCATTCTGTAGTCATATAAAAGTAGAAAACTTTAAGTGTTTGATAATGATATCTAAAGATCACACTTGAGATCAACAATAACTACGATGTAAACTCAGAAGATAGCTAGTGATGCCAAATAATAGAATACCATATCGCAAAATACTCACAATATTCTTAAACTAAAATAAAGTGTGTATAACTAAGAGTGCCGTAAAAGCCAGCTAAGGGAATATCCAGGGAGTAGGCAGCTGCCAGGAGTAGCGAACTACCAACCACCGGTCAACGTTGTTGCCAGCTACGTTTATCTTGGCCACAAAGTAACACTGGGAAGTGCAAACCAAACCGCGGAAGTGGACAGACGAATTGCACAGGCATGGGCAGCATTCGGTGCCAATAAAGAGATATTCAAGGCCAAAGTTTTTGAAGAATGCATCATGCCCGTACTCGTACGGAGTCCATGTCTCTCACTAAACGTTCAACAGAGAAGTTCAGAGTCGCGCAAAGAGCGATCCAAAGAGCTGTGCTTGGAATTACATTGCGTAACCGCAAGAGGAACGAATGGATAAGGCGGAAAACGAGGGTGAGAGACGTAGTTCATGTGATTGCGGGACGGAGTGGAGTTGGGCTGGTCACATAGCACGGATGGTCCAAAACCGTTGGACGCGACGGGTCTTGGAATGGAGACCGTGGGCGAACACCAGACCACGACACCGCCTACTGAAGCGATGCGTATAAGATATTAGAGGACACGTAGGTCATGACTGGATGGCCAAGTCACAAGACCGAAACGATGGCAGGAAATGGGAGAGGCCTATGTCCAGAAATGGACCAAAATCGGCTTATGAAGAAGAAGAGAACAAGAGGCAGCTGCATTCTCCTCGTTCTATATCATCTACTACGATTACTAAGACTACCAAGGATGGTTAGCAGCAGTCTTTCCACATGAACCCCCTCCTAGAAACCTCCATGGATGCTCACTATTAAAATTGGTCCCAGAATTAATTATAGTTACAGAATATGTATTCAAAAGCGCACATGTGTCGTCATCATCATCATCATCATTAACAGCCTGAAGACGTCCACTGCTTAACGTAGGCCTCGCCCAAGAAGCGCCACTTGGAGCGGCTGCTCGCCTCCTGCATCCATCGGCTCCCCGCGGCTTTCACCAGGTCGTCGGTCCACCAAGGGGGGGGCCGGCCTATGCTGCGTCTTCCAGTTCGTGGTCGCCACTCGAGAACCTTTCTTCCCCATCGGTTGTCAGTTCTACGAGCGATGTGGCCTGCCCATTGATATTTCAACTTGCTAATCCTAAGAGCTATATAGGACTTATACATGGGTATAATGGCTCAAACCTTAAAGGGCAAAACACCAATATTTTCAATTTGGTATTCCTTTTTTATATTACTTTCTAGTTCTAAGTGTGGCGTCTATTTATAGTTCAAGTTTGATAGTAAAATGACTGCGTTGCCCTTTGTCGTACCGGTTAAGAATTCTAATGTTTTTATCTTGTAGATAAGGAAAAATGCTAAGATGCTATATTTGGCTTGTAGATCAGAGAAACTGGTTGTAGAAAGTCGAATATAAAATGAATAGACTATTATTTTTTATTTTAAATGTTTAATAATCACTGGGACTTGAACCCCCGTCATAAAAATTTAACTTCCTTATTTTTAACGCGACTTCAACAAAAGGATCCGATTTAAAATATTTTTTTGTATAAATAACATTATGTTAGTGTAATGTGTAAGTTTTCGTAGCATAATTATATTCATTCAATACAGTTTGTGATATTGTTATTGATAAACTCAAAGCAAGATGGATGTAGAAAATAGTGAAGTGAAACAAAAATACACTAGTAAGTATTTTAACGTTCGTCAGTGATGAGTTTGATCACCAATATAATATATTATCATACCATCTTTACCATTTACCATATCATATGCCATATTTATCAGCTGGAAAAGGTCCAAGAAAAGTGGCGTTTAAACCCCACTCTCACAGGAGCAAGGGCTCGCCACATTCGGCACGGTTAGCAGGCATCTTTGTGATCGCAAATTTTAATGTACCAAGAAGAACGCTGCTGCCCTTTCCCTGCATGGATATTCCAATAGCCACCTCATTTCTTCTCGTGGGTGACGTAAGCATCCACGAGAAGAATAAAAATAATAAAAAAATAAATATGTGTGGACATTTCACACAGCGCCATCTAGCCCCAAACTAAGCATAGCTTGTACTATGGGAACCAGATGACTGATACAATACTTATATACTTTTTTGTTGGTAAATACATACATAGAATACCATATAACACCCAGACGCAGGACAAACATCTATGTTCATCACACAAATGTTTGTCCTGGGTAGGAATCGAACCCACAGCCCTCAGTTCAGAAGGCAGGGATACTACCAACTGAGCTATCGGGCCCGTCAGAAATGAGGTGGTCATATTTTTTTCTATTTTTTCCACGCACCTAGAATTACCATATTTGTTTTCTCTGACTCTCGAGTCTAGCCCGAACATTTAGAAAGCATTGGTGGGGCCGAAGCCAACATCAAGACGCCCTATTGAGTAGGTACAAAATTGATTATTATGACTGACAAGGTATGGTATGGCATATCAACCTATTTTTGGTGACATTGGGTTATGGGATGAGAGAACGGCACCTGCCAATTTTGTCTCATTACTATTAATTTCTCCAAGATACTAATAAAATTCTGACACTAGGGCTGACCACTTGCCTACACGAGAAGAAGTAGTAATAAAATGCTTCACTTCCCAGGTACTACAGTGGGAGTGCGACACCTGCAAGTATTGATGTACTTTGCAGCAGTTAGTCTCGGGCTATGTATGAGGGTTAACATGAGCATAGCTATCGTCGACATGACAGACAACACGAAAGATGATGTAAGTTACTTAAGCTGGCGGTCCCGGCTGTAGTCGTAAAACAATAGTCGTTAAGCCAAGTCAGAAGCCTTTGGGCGGACTAAAAATTCTGACACCAGGGCTGACTTGCCTACATGAAAAGAAGAAGAAGTTGCTTTTAAGCAGTCGGCGTGATTGACGGGTTGTTGCTGAAAGATATCAATGACAGAAACCTTTACTGGTTAAAGGTGATCAACTTTAGCAATCTTTCCTTTCTTTAGCTTTTCATAGCGATTCCCGCCACAATCTCCATCAAAAACTTGATCAAAATCTTGATCCTATGATCAAAAGGAGCAAGATTGTGATAGATATCGCTACGCAAGGCTAAAAAGAGGAAAGAGGAATTATCAAATATAATGAGTAATTTGAAAGCATTTCTGATTATAATCTTTTTGAAATAAGTAAAGCACTCATAGAAACAGAATACTTAATGTGTTCTGCTTTAAGAATTATCAATATCTTCTCTTGAAGTATTAGAAAAGTCTTATAAATAACGTCTGTCATTGAGTTTTCATACCTATTACCATAAAATATATAAAATTATTGATTTTCTAATTTTCCAGTACTTTGCCTGGAGTATTCAAACCCAGAGCATCATACTGTCTTCGTTCTTCTGGGGCTACATAGTGCTGCAACTACCGTCTGGAGAGCTGGCTGTCAGATACGGAGGGAAGCTGCTACTCCTCGTGTGCATGGCTGGGAACAGCTTGGTGCTGATCCTGATACCTCTGGCCGCTTACTATGTCAGTATGTCTATGCTACTACTAATTGGTTGTGTGAAAGTAAAATATTCTCTGTTTGTTGTTTTGTGTATTTGTTTGTTTGTTTTTGGTTTTATGGGTTTCCAAGGCAAATGGATAAACCAATCTACATGAAATTACTTAAGCAGATTTTACTTACTCTCGAGATCACAATAGACTATTTTTATTCCGGAAACCGTGCTGCCTCTAGTCTGTCTGAAATACATGTAAACGTTTCAAGTATTGAAAACATTAGTGACTAGATAATGAATTTATCCAAAGATCTCTGTATAAAATCCACATCAATGAGTTCTTTCAAATAACTAGAGATAATGGTTATACCTACCTTACTCTGGATGGAATCATCTATAAAACACAAACAACAAAGAAATTGTTTAATATTTCAACTAGATGTGTAAACAGGTTGTCTGTGTGTTTCTACTGATCTCCATAGAGTCACCAGGCGGAATGTATCCGTTCAGATTGCGATTGCAGTTATCATGTATAAACCTGTCTGTTCAAATACTTGGATAAGGTACGTAGATATCAAGACTGTATTATATTACATTACAGCTCTACGTCAAATATTGATAAGATTTGACTATTTTTTTATTCAGATTCAAAACACTATCTGTATGTCTAGATAAATGAGATTGAATTAAAACTGCATGAAGAGGCTCATATCATACCTATATAAAAAAGATTGCATAAACATTATGATAGACAGTATGCTAACAATGATGATGGCCATAATGGCGATGATGAGAGTGATGATAGTGTTGGTGATGACGATGATGATGACGTAATATAAGTAGCAATATTTCCACAGGGAGGCTGGAAGGCAGTTTGTGCATGTAGAATAACACAAGGCGTATTGCAAGGGTTGCTGTTGCCATCTGTACACGGTTTGATAGCAAAATGGGTACCGTTGAATGAGAAGAGTTGTCTAGGAATGTTTTTATATAGTGGTAAGTAAAATATTGAACTAATCATCATTATCATCATCATCAGCCAAGACTTTCACTGCTGAATATATCCTCAAGGAATTCTATAGGGTACGCCTGTTCTTCTACAACTGTCGACGTCTTCCAGCTGAATGATGATGATGATGTGTCTCATGGAATTATGGATCATCAAATGAATCTACAGACATAAAGACAGGAAAAAAGTGATCAGTTATGTGTAGTTTTTTATGGATTGTTATTATTGAGAACTTATGACCGGAGACTTCGTATAAATATTTTTGTACCTAAATTATGACAATAAATATTTGAATGATTGAGTTCTGGTTTTGAGCTATGATAGATAATACATTTTACATTGTGATACTGTGATGTGTCTCTGGATGCTTGTGATTTTTTAATTCACACTGTCTAAGATGCGATGGTAGTTCATGGTAGTTTTTGCCAGGTTTTTTTTACTTTCCAGACATATATTACACATAGTTCAAATTGAGTTTTATTTCAGGGTGTCCATTTGGGATAGCTTTACAGCTGATGATCTCTGGGTTTATAGCCCACTCCTGGGGCTGGCCAGCGGTTTTCTACGTAGGTAGTGCAATGGGTTTCGTATGGACCCTGATCTATGGTATCTTTGGGGCAGACAGTCCTGATACCTCAAATTTTATTAAAGGCGATGAAAAAAAATATATTCTGGAATCTTTAGGACAGCTAGAATATAACAAAGCAAAGGTAATTATTGTACTAAACAAGACCTATTTTCATAATAATAATTAAGATGCATCTACAATGTCTCAGTTAATTTTAAAATGTTTCTCTGAAGTTCTGTTTATGTAATTTAGTGATTCGTCCTTTCTTCATCGTCCTTCATTGGTCCCGGGTAGTATAGGGTCTGCTCTCCAAAACCGTGGTTTCAACTTTCTATTGACCGATTGCGCTTAAGATTCCTCTCCTGTTACCGTGACGTTAGTCAACACTATAGCTAGCCAAGAATCCTAAGACGACTGATGAGAAATTATACATAGTAGTATCAAAAGTTTGAATAGCTCAAACCTGTGATATAAATTATAAGGTGTTCATACTAAAATAATACCTTTTACTTAACAAATTCATAAAAAACATCTTTTTTTTCAGAAAACTCCTATTCCATGGGCTGCTATATGGACTTCTCCCGCATTTTTGTCATTGATCGTGGCCCATGTTGGCTTTGCTTGGGGAATGTGGACACTCATGACGGAGATACCTACCTACATCAGCAAGGTCTTGGGCGTCAATATACGAGATGTGAGTGCATGATATACCATTACTACAAAATATACCTCAAAAAGGTTATTATGACTCATTAAATGAATTGTCTAAATGAAACAGATATTTTTATGATATAGAATGGAAATCACAACACATTTGGTTCAGCTACCACAGTAATATACAGGTTTTATACAAACCCGAATATTGATGGGGGCACTTTGAGGGACACGCAAAAAAAATAATAATAGATACCTTACGTTAAGTAAAAAAAATTACCCCTATCAGAAATTACGTCTCAAATGTAATGTATATGTGAGTTCTATATTCTATATCTTCAATCATCTTATACATTTTATATATTTTAATACTAATTATACCAACACCATTGACAATATCTTTTCTTTGCATTTCCAGAATGGAATTTTGTCAGCTCTCCCATACATCACCATGACTTTGATGGGTTTCCCTTTCGGTTATTTATCAAATATTTTAGTCAAATATAAACTTATGACTATCACCGGCTCAAGAAAATTCTGCAATACAATATGTAAGAAAACTTTTATGTTCAAATAAAACGGGATGCGTTTGTGGTTGTACCATGCTGGATTGCGCTCGCTCTTGAATCGTGAAAGAAAACGTTGTGATAATACCGCACCCATATAATGTAAAAGTCACAACACCAGTAGCAAAGAAACAGCAGTAGCAAAGCGAAAACAAAACACTTAGCAATCAGTACTAGCGCCTCTAGCAACAGAAGAGCGATAGAAGGAAACAAAATAATGCACGTTTTAGTTCATCGATTGTCCGACAGTCGGTAATCCAGCACTCGATCTCTTTCTGCTCGGTCAAAGTGACGTTTGACAGCAATGATTGCGTTTACGCCTGATGCAAAGTTGCGAGTTACGTAATAAGCCAGCTGGTATGTTCAAAGATCACAAAGTTTGAGAAGGATTTTATTATGTTAGTAGTCTACACTGATCCAGCGAGATAGATTATGGCCTAAGCTTTCCCTCTGGGAGAGAAGGCCCGTGATCCAGCATTGGGAATGCATTGGATGAAAGCACAGAGCTATGAAACAAATGACGCTTTGCCTGTAGAAGGCAAGCGTTTTTCTTTTTGCTCTGTGGGTGAAAGTCATTGACGTTGGATTTTAAAAATGGTAGTCTAATGATTAAATCTAGAAATAATTAACGCTTAACTGTTTCGATTCCCCATCTCTTCCCATGAGTGCCGTAAGAATATCTAGGTAATGAGCAGCTGCGCTTTCCTTGATACCTTCAGCAAAAACTTCTGCTATCATCAAGCCGCCTATAAAACGTGGTGATTTATGGTAAATCCCTATATTAAAAGCGTCTATAGTGGCGTTTTATGGGGGAGGCGGCTTATGATGTAAGTATGTTTAGCTTTGAATGGGCGTAATCCTTCACATTTCAAGCTTTTTGTCTGAGACTAGAACTGGCTTGTACCATATCAATCCGCCACAATGCCTCAATGGCCTAAATCGACTTAAGTTTTTTAATTATTTTTTTACTTTAATTAGCTCCCTTTATGAACAGCCTGAAAACGTCCACTGCTGAACATAGGCCTTATCTAAGGAGCGCCACTTTGAGGAGCTGCTCGCCTCCTGCATCCATATCGGCTCCCCGCGGCATTCACCAGATAGATCGTCGGTCCACCTAATGGGGGGCCGGCCTACGCTGCGTCTTCCAGTTCGTGGTCGCCTCTCGAGAACCTTTCTTCCCCATCGGTTGTCAGTTCTACGAGCGATGTGGCCTCCTTAATAATAAATAATTGCATAACAGTGGAACAACTACTCATTGTTTTCTTTTTTAATCTTTGCAGATTTCAAACTTGATTGAGAGAAACAAAACACAGTCGTATATATACCCTTCCAGAGAACTTGGTTCAGTTAATATTACCATGGGGTCCCATCAGCTACAAACGAAAAATAGCCCGAACTTGAAAAAAGTATAGTAATCGTGTTTAGAGAGTTACTAGTTAGTGTCCAGTGTATTCATTTGGCCCAATACTTCGTCAACACGCAATAAATGTCGCTTAATAATCTTGCGTTATGCAGAAATAAAATAATTCGTAAAATAGCCCGCGTTGTTCCGTTGTATGGGATGAGGCATCTGTACTGTAGGTATTATATTATCTGGGATATTACCTTGTCCATTTTGCAAAATTGACCACTTCCTTACTTGATTTCCTATTACATTGTTCCAGCATTCTTTGGCGCAGCGATAGCACTAATCATCCTTTCGCATGCGCCTGTCAATATCACTGTGGCAATAGTATTGCTATCAATCGCCGTCGGATTGACCGCTGGCTATGTCACTGGATTCTTTGTAAGCAAACTCTGGCTCAAAATAAATACCCTATATTTAGTGTAAAACTCGTTCCGCCAATCAGAACTAAGAGTTTCTAATTTGAAAATAGCAACTGCCTAGTTGACCAATCATAATCATGCGCCGACCAATCAGAGTAATGCATTTTCTTCTGCCCTTAATTCTATGGTGTCTTGTATTGCTACGAAAAACTTGATCAGTTAGTTCATTATACTTATAATTTCATGTTTGAGATATTTTATCATCATCATCATCATCATCATCATCATCTTAAAGATGCTTATTGTAATCATAACACTAATAATCAAAGTAGGAACTAAGTGATACAGGCATAATAATTATGATAGACAAAAGAGCAAAATGGCAAAAATAAAGTTATTTCTTATAACAGTTTTTCCGCAGCAATCAGCGGAGGATAATCTAGTTCCCAGAGAATTATTATGGCCACATCAGGTCAGGCCGTTACATTAGATGAGGTGGACATAATTTCGATAATATTAGGCTCAGGATATTTAGGTCCTACTTCACGCTGTCGTTCAAAACATAGTCTCTATTAGGTGGTAGGACTTTTCTGCAAAGTTCGTCTAGGTAGGTACCACCGTTTTACCAGTTATTCAGCCGACAGGCAGTAGTGTGCAAGCACTACAGTGTCCCGGTTTGAAGGGCATAGTAGCTAGTGAAATTACTGGGCAAATGAGACTTTATGTACTGATTACATAGTGGTCAAATTCATTGGAGGGGGATCGCGCCGCTAGCGCAAGCAAGAACAAACTATGTGAAAAAAGTTATTAAAATATTTTTATGGAGTGTTTAACAACAAAAGTGTTAAAAATGTGTTAAAAGAAAGCTAAATAGTACGTGTTATCATTATCAACACAAAATGTGCATCAAATGTTGAAATAAGTTCAATACAAAACTTGATCAGGCTAACCTCAAAATTATCGTCAAAATTAATTGCTTACACAAGTGTTTTGTACCTTATAACATAACCAAAATAAAACAGTGACAGAAGAAAACATTAAAGAAAAGTGAAACCAGTGCTAATTTGAGTAAAATATGTTGCCAAAAATCCATTGAGAAAGATCGACTCACTGCCCCTGACCGTAGCACAGTATTGCGTTAGACATATTCAACGCTCTTCATTGAGTTCGAATGGTGCAGTGGTGGGAAGCATTGACTCTAAGCCGAGGGGCTTCTGGTTCAAAACCAAAAAAGTCGTTGACTTTTTGCACTTGATTTGTTTTCTTTTTGCGCTCATTACATTTTTGGACAAGTTAAGATGGCTTCAAAGCAGAAAATGACCACATTATGTGCTAAATGTAAAGTGGACGTGAGTAATAATAAGGACATTCTCAAATGCAATACATGCCACAAAATTTATGACACATTATGCGCAAATATATCCAGTAAGCGGTTCTACTTGATGGCTGGAGAGAAGAGACAAAAATGGAGTTGCATGACCTGCCTAGAGAGAATCAACGACATTAATACACATAAGGAAAAGGTCATAAAAGATATGTTATTAGCATCATCCATAGAAAAAACACCAGGTTCTGGACAGTATGTAACATTAAGAAGGAAACCAGATGCAGGGACCCTCAACATTTCTTTAGAAAATATACATCATATAAATAGTAACGAAAATATAAATGATACTTTTTTGGATGAGAGCTCGCACAGTCTGCCAAATATTTCCATGGGAGAAACGTCACTAAATACAAACCAGAGATTAGAAATAGAAGAACTAAATAACAAATTGTCGAGTGCCAATGATGAAATAGATAAATTAAACATGGAAAATAATGACCTGAAAAAGAAATTGGCAGAATCACAAAAAAGTGTAGAAATATTTAAGAAAATTCTTAGCTCTCATGATGTGCCTTCCAGAAATTCTACTCCAAAGAGAATACGTCGAATTATAGATATTGATATTGCTCAGAAAAGTGCAGCAAGTACTCCCGTCAAAACACAGCAAAATGAACGTATAGAAGAACAAATAACGATACAAATAAAAGAGACGAATAAGGATGATAGATTAAGTGAAGTGCAGATATCGAGCACTCCAAAAGACACACAGAGGAGTTTTGGAGAAGAGAAAGCACAAGAAAAGAGGATTGTAATTGTAGGTGGTGGTCAATGCCGAAATTTGGCATCGAGTTTAATAGCAAGCCGTTCAAATACAAAATATGAAAAGTATGATGTAGTGGCTTTGTTAAAACCAGAAGCAAAGTCAGTAACACTATTGGAAACATGCAAATCTGTGAATCTTGAAGATAACGATATCTTAATTTTAAGTGTAGGTCAAGATGACACAGACCCGGTAAAATTGTCGATGGACATATATTCTGTGTTAAAAGAATTAAGAGTTTCAAATGTTTTTTTGCTGAGTGTTTTAAAGAATAAATACTTAAATGAGGGAAAATTAAATACGTTACTTAAAAATGTTTCAACAAAAATATCAAAATTTAATTTTATAGAAATAGACAAGAATGCAAAAAATGTAAAAAGAGAGATGTGTAATAAGATTAACTTTTGGATAGATACATATGACTATAATAGTAAGTATTTACCACAATATGTACAAGAGATTAATAATGTATTTAGGAATTATAAAATGAAAAATGAACAGGAAAAAGACGTAGCACCAACTCTGCCTCAAAAAGGAACAATTCCATATTTTTTCAAAAAAATTCAGGCGAAAAATGACGACCGTTTAAAAATTGAGACTTGCAAAAAAAGAAAAACTACTATTCCAGACTACTTTCACATTACCACAGAGGGAAAAACAGACAATAGAAATAATAAGCCAAATAATCACTATCAGTCTCAATCATGTGATAAAAGGTCAGGTGACAAGTTTTTTCGTTTTTAAACATATTAACGTTTTACACCAAAACATCTCAGGTCTTGTGAACAAATCAGATTTGTTAGTTGTTAGTTTAGAGGAACTGGATAATTTGAATAAGAGGGTTGATGTTTTATGCATCACTGAACATAACATGAAACATTGTGATGAAATTGTATTGAATGTACCAAATTTTAAACTTGCAGCAGGTTACTTTAGAGATGATAGGAGAGGAGGAGCGTGTATTTTAGTAAGAAAACATCTGGATTATAAGGTACTTCCCAATATAGGCAACTTCTCAATCATGAATATTGTTGAGTGTTGCGGTATAGAATTGATAAAACATCAAATTATAATTATTGCCTTGTATAGAGTGCCAAAGGCTTGGTATATTAGTATTTTTTTTGAGGTTCTGGAAAACTTGTTAAAACAAATCACAAAAAATCTAAACAAAAAAATTATTTTGTGTGGGGACTTCAACATTGATATATTAAAATGTAACAAAATTTCGAAAACCTATTACTATGCTATAATTTGAAACCTTCGATAAGAGAACCAACTAGACCTAGCAGTAATACTTGTATAGACAACATAATAAATAATATAAAAGGAGGGTGCAGTGAAGTTATTGATATAGCGATTTCGGACCACTGTGCTCAACTATTTAAATGTCCAGTTAAAGCAACATGTGTTCTTAAATCATGGACTGTCATGAGAAGGGATTTATGCATCGAGAACCTCGACTTATTTAAACGGTCTATAAATAGTCTAACTTTCAATGAGGTTTATTCTGCAACAGAGCCTAATCAGGCTTATTCAAAATTTTTAGAACTGTTTATGCTGTTTTACAATCTTTGTTTTCCTTGCACAAAGGTGTGTATGAAGAGTAAGAGACAACAACGATGGGTATCTAAAGGCATTATTAAATGTAGCAGGATAAAAAGGACTTTACTTTGGCGATACCGTCTATCGTCAACTGAACAGAATAAGCATGCATTTAAAAAATACTCAGTTGTATATAAAAAGATAATTAGGCTAACAAAACTTTCTCAGAATAATCACCATATTAAATCCTCTATCAACAAGTCTAGAGCTACCTGGCAGGTAATTAATAAAAACAAAGATAATTATAAAGATTACATATTTAAAATAATAACTCCTGAAAATATAACAATTACTGATCCTACAGAAATAGCAGATGCTTTTAATAACTGTTTCATTAATCACATTCAGGCTGATGACAATGGTTTTAGGCAATATAAAAATTCTATGCATAGTGCACTACTCACAAGGGAATGTTCTTCGATGTTCTTGGCTCCTACTACTCCACAAGAGATAAAAAGAAAAATTGTTCTTTTAAGAAACACGAATAGTGTCGGATATGACAACATAGCTTGTCACGTTACATCCGTTCCTTTCGTGAAAAAGGTAGAATGGAACGCTACAAGTTAATGAGCAGCTCCTCCCCTACCTAAACAGTGCCTAGGTTAACAGGATCCTAAGAGCTGAAGAGAAAAAAAGGAATTGGTAACAGATATTTATTTTCGTAAATTTTACAAGCTTTGTAGAAAGCAAAAAAAAGAGTCTCTAGATGATGCGGAAGAACGCGAAATTTAAGTTGTTTACGGCCTACAAGTTATCACGGTAGAATTAGAATGTTATTGGATCCAAACAAGGCCCACTTCCGGGTCTTCAGATAAACAAAGCCCGCTTCCGGTCTTTAACGAGGCCCACTTCCGGGTCTTCAAATTAACAAGGCCCACTTCTGGGTCTTTATTCAAACAAGGCCCACTGTCGTTATAGAGACTGAGGAATTCGTTGCCTTTAGTTTGTCCGACTTCCAGAGTTCAGCGGCTAGCTCATTCAGTTATTAGCTTCTGGATCCAGAAGAAGATTCTCGTCCTTCCACCGTCGATGAAGTATTATTACGCAGCTCAGATTCAAGATGCAGGAGCAGGAGACACGCAGGTATTAGTCGTCAAAGCTTTGACGGACGACGGGCCGGAACATGGTGATGAAGTTATATTGCCACTCAATGTTTGAAAAAGGCAAGCCGGTCGTCTCACTGGTTGACGCTCGGCGATAGATTCGTCGTGGTAGATACGGCGGCCGACGGTGACAACAGATGTAGTTTCGGCGATCAGCTCTCGGCGATAGATTCGTCGTAGTTTCGCGACTGGCTGTAGCGGATGTAGCTCGGCGATCGGCGATTTGACAATGGATATGTCGTGGCGCAGCGATTGACGTAGATGGAGATTCACTTCACAATTTTGGTGTTGGATAGCCAAAGATGGTTTTTTGAAGGCGTTCTTGAGTTCCCGGGCCTTGCCTGGCCCGGGAATGGCCTTATATCAATTTAGTGTTCCTCGTTCGAGGAGTAAATTGAGACTGCCATTCCATAGCGACAGCTTTTCTAAAGAAACCTCGCTAGCATTCCAAGGTTCTAGATTTTTGCAGTTTTCAAAATTTTGAATACAGAATAGTAAAAAAAATAAATCTAGAGTCAAAATACATACAATCATGGCCAAACTATAAAATACCTCACTGAAATTGACAGTAGAAAAAGAAAAATATGAATTTGAAGAGAAACTAAATTCGAAACAAAAAAAACAGTTTCAAAACAACTGCCATCCGAGCAGTCGTGTCTAGAAATCGGGCCCGTGACCCGCGCGCAAAATCGATAAAGTGATGTAAAATTTTTGAGAAAAATCAAGTTTTTTTGTGCTTAAATTACTGTGAAAAGGACTGTCAAGTGCTGTGATGTGAAAGTTGTGAATGAATAATAGAAACCAGGTAATATATTATGATATATACATACATGTAGCATTACATATTTCCCCCACGACCCCAGAAAATTTTCAACTCCATTGAAAATTTTGAAGGTTAGGAATAAAACCTTGCTCTTTCATACTTAAATCTTGCACTTCTTCTTTTACTCGCTCACAAACATACTTAGGGGATATGGTTCACATATTTGATGACGCATACTCCACAAGGAACTATTCATTATACATAACGAAGGCTTATTTTTTTTAATTAGGTGTCGTTATCCGCACCTTTTTGAAAACCCGAGTAAAGATAATAAGTATTTACAATTAAGAAAATGTACAACACAAAGGCTTATTTAACGAGTTGTGTACCGCTCTTTAAGAATATTACACACACCCTTGGGTATTGAAGACGTCAAGGAAATTAATATTCAAGAACCTTGTATTTAAGAAATTGCAAGGAAATTAAGATTAGAGTAACAACATGTGCAACTAAGAAAGTATAAAAAAAAATGAGTAAACACAATGGCTTCTTACCCACACGACTCGTGTTATAAGATAAAACAAAAAGAGTGAAAAAAAAAAATAACGTTTGTAAAATGGATTTAAAAAAATAAGCCGAAAGGGTCTAGTTTCCTTGTACAATACAAAAATAATATACGCTAAAGCTATTTACAGAATAAGTATACAATTTAGAGAAAAAAACAGAATACGACCGCTACACTATTTACACTTTAAAATCTTTTACATGCCACTTTCCTCTTAAGCCGTTAGGATCCTCTAAAATAAAGACGAGAGGTGAGAGCTTCTCAACAACTGTGCATTTGACATATTTGGGAGCCAACTTTGAACTGAAATATGCACCAGCGTTACTCTGGACGTAATTTTTACGCCAGACTGTGTCGCCAACGTTGAACTCTTTAAAGGTGTGTCTCGTGTTGTAATGAGCAGCATTTTTTGTGTGTGCAGTGTGTAATGCAACCTGTACTTTATCGAAGATGTTAGATAATAATCCTAAATTAGCGGCGTAGATGTCACGAGGAAGAAAAATGAAATTATCAAGGTTGGAGCAGTTAGTGTATAGTGAACCACATGGTATGGTTTCACGTCCAAAGACCAGAAAGGATGGAGAAAACCCAGTTGTAGAATTTACAGAACTGTTGAGTGCATATTGGATTTTCTGCAAATGTTTGTCCCATGAACGGTGATCATCTCCGACCAACTGTGAAAGTGCGGTGATAATTGTTCTATTATACCGTTCTGTGGGGTTTACTTGAGGGCAGTATCGAGGTGAATAAAATATAAAAGGAATTTTATACTTATTCAGAAAACTTTGAAACTCATTAGATTGAAATTGTGAACCATTGTCCATGATGATGGTTTGTGGCACACCGTGTACCAGAAACACATTATTTTCCAAATACATGATGATATTGGAAGATATAGCGCGCTTGATAGGGAAAATGAGGCAATACTTTGAAAAAGAACATGTAACCACTAGTATGAATTGATTACGTTGTCTTGTGAGTGGAAAAGGGCCCATTAGATCTAATGAGAGGCTTTGAAAAGGTCTTGAACAAATTTTTGGTTTACCCATAGGACCATATGGAGAATGATTCGAATGCTTATAAGAGAGGCATGTTTCACAAGAAGAACACATTTTAGCCACATCTTTAAACATACCAGACCAATAGTATCTTAAAGAAAGCTTCTTGTATGTTTTGAAAATGCCAGTATGGGGATTACTTTCTGAGTCACCATGGCAAGTTTTGATGAGATTCATTCTCTCAGAGGGAAGTGGAACTTCTTTCCAAGCAAAATCTTCATTTAGATAATCAGGTGAGTTATTATAACGGTATAAATTATTGTTGAGAATTTTGTAATTTGGATAAGCATCAGGATTATCTCGACAGTTAGTAAAAAGTCTATTATATAGTTCCAATTGTGATGCATTGTCTCTAGATATGGGTTCAACACCACCAATAATAGCAGTATCAGGTATTTTATGACGCGACAGAAGGTCTGGGACAACATTTTCTTTTCCTTTTTTATGTTTTAGGTCGAAGTTAAAACAAGACAGACGAAGACTCCATCGTGCCAATCTGCCAGAAGGATTAGACAAATTTTGGAACCACTTTAATGCTGCATGGTCAGTGTATACTGTAAATCGTTTACCGTTATCAAGATAACAACGCCAATGCTCAAGTGCAGTAATGACAGCTAAAGTCTCACGTTCTGTAGTTGAATAATTCTGCTCATGCTTGTTTAGAGATCTACTCATATATGCAATAACAACTTCTTTATTGTCTTTTTCCTGAGTCAGCATAGCACCTATCCCAAAGTTAGAAGCGTCGCAGTGAACGGAAAATGGATAGTCAAAGTCAGGGCAAGATAGTATTGGTGTTGTAGTCAAGCATTCTTTTAATTTAGCAAAAGCAGAGTCAGCCTCAGCATTCCAGACAAATTTTTTTGGAGATTTTTTTTCAGATGACGTTAATTTACAGAGTGGTGAAGCAATAGTACTGAAATTAGGTATGAATCGGCGAAACCAACTGCACGTACCTAAAAATTTTCTTACTTCTTTTTTAGAGGTAGGAGCAGCGTAAGCTAGAATCGCTTCAATTTTACTGGGATCAGCCCGCAATCCTTGCTCATCTACTATGTAGCCAAGATATTTCAGTTCTTTGCGAAAGAATTGACTCTTTTCAAAGTTAATGGTTAGACCAGCATAAGAAAGTTTCTGATGAACTTTAAGTAGGAGTGAAATATGTTCCTCAAATGTCGCACCTATGATTATTATGTCATCTAAGTAACAGAACACTTTATTCTCAAACTCTGGAGTGAATAAACTGTCCATGAGTCTTTGTTGAGTTGCTGGAGCGTTTGTCAATCCGAAGGGCATAACAGTGAATCTATACATTCCTCTACCAGGTACGTAAAAACCAGTTTTATCTCTGTCTTTGGGATGTAATGGAATTTCCCAAAAAGCCTTTGCTATATCGATACTAGACAAATATTTAGCATTTTTGAGGTTATCTAGTATCTCAGAAACAAAAGGGAGGCTGTAGGCATCTTTACGAGTAATTGCATTCAGCTTTCTGCTGTCGACGCAGAAACGCCATTCTCCGTTCTTTTTTGGAGTGATAAGTACTGGAGATAACCAAGGACTCTCACATTTTTCTATAACTTTTAATTCTAGCATTTTATCGACCTCATTGATGAGTGCTTTTTGCTTTTCTGGAGAGAGACGATAACAACGTTGTTTTATAGGTAAAGCATCACCAGTATTGATCCGATGACTAACTAAACTAGTACGGCCTAATTTACCTCGTTGTTCAAAAGAAATACTTTTGAAACGCTTGATTATGTCATTAGCAATTTCTACTTGATTCCCAGACAGATGATCAAATGTTGATATTTGATTTTCAACAGCACAAGTTGTATGATCTTTAGATTCGAGATTGAGTTCAAGAGAAAGTATCTTTGGGGAGAGTTCGAATTCTTTCCAGAAATCCCACCCAAGTATCAAAGAAGGATAAATATCAGGGAAAACATAAGCTTTGATAACATGTGTCTGATTATGAAATCTCAATGGCAAATGAAAATAACCAGAAGACATTGCTTTTTGTTTATTAGCAACCATAACTTGAGTTGGAGACTTGAATAGTTTAAAGCCTAACTTTTGGATATCTTTATGAGAGTTATTACCTAAAATAGTTATACAACTTCCACTATCTAAAAGACCGGAAAAAGGTATATTGTTTATAGACACGTTAATAAAAGGTCTGTTAAAGTCTTTTTCTTTGTCGTAGAAAACAGAAGTTGTTTTGTAGCAAAACATAAAATTTCGAATAGTATTTAACCATTGATTCCAGTCGTTAAGATCAAAATTATTGTTATGTGATTTAGTGAAACCATTCAAGTCGTCAGCTAGTTTTTTTGTTGATTTGATGGAGCACATTTTGGACATTCGCTGATTCTCACGCCTTTACGACCACATTTAAAACAAATGAGGTATCTAGGCTTAGTACAAGTTTGTAAAGAATGGCCTGTGATACGACAGCGATAACAGAATTCTTCTTTAGAAATGTCATTAGTTTGAGATGACGAGCGTGGATGTTTATCTTCCTGCACTGCATTAGTGTACCTTACGTTTGGAGACGCTTTAGGAAGTGAAGCTTTAGAAAATGAAGGAAGATAGGCAAATTCAGCAGCACAAGAAGTGTCTTCAGATCTAGGCTCATGAAAATTTTTGTCTCGTTCAGAAATGCGTTCGTAACTTTGACAAGTAGAAATTAAAGAATCTACCGTTTTAATATCTTTAAGTGCAACAAAAACTGAATAGCACGGTCTTATATTATGGAGTAAAATCTCTAATTGTTCGCTCTCGCTAAGTTTCTTTGAAAGACGAGCAAACATACCGAACATAATTGAGACGTAAACGATAATGGTCTCAGTTGCTCCTTGCGTTCTATTCCTTATAGCTTCCAACAGCTTATAGTCGTAATCATGTATACCAAAATCTCGAATCAGCAATGTGCAAATATCTTTCCACGATAAGGTAGGATTTCGATTATACTGAAAACGAAACCAATGAAGGGCATCACCTGTGAAAATCTCAAAGGCGTGCTTGCAAAGCATACCTTCCGGAATGTTTCGAGAAATCCTAAACTCGTCCAACCTTTGAAGGAATGATCTAGGGCACGATTTTCCATTGAAAGAAAACGTTTTGAGCTCCTTCACAAAATTATCCGAAGTGTGATAGTTTTGTACAGACTCGGAAGCCAGTGGTATACTAGTCAGAATGCTTGAAGGTAAAGTGGGTTGAGGAGTACTCAGTACTTCCAAAGTTTGATTGGTTCCAGTCATAGGTAGTAATTGATAAATCGAGGGAGGGCTAGGCTGAGTCTGAGGACAAGGATTGTGAATGTCAACTAACACTTCTTCAGAAGATCCTGAATAATCTGAAGTTAAGACTTCAAACCGTTTTTGGAGCGTGAAGAAGCGAGATCGTATGTTTGAGCATGACTCAACAAATGGTGGAACGGCGTTAAAGCGTTCGAGGCGATAATGAAGATGATTTACGAAAGATTCAACTTTCCTCAGGTTACTTTTATCATCCGTGGCTTCGAGGTGCGAGATTTTACCCTCGACGTAATTAAACGTGATCTCTGCTTGGGAGAGGTCATGTTTGAGAGGTATTGGAGAAGATTTTATGTCCTCAGGTTGAATGTGACTCAATTTTGCCAGCTGCTCCTTAAGAGTTGTCAAAGTGTCAGCTGGTTTTTCACCTCTGATAGTCACTTCATATTCCAGTTCAAGTTTGTTTAGAAACGAGTATTTAATGGGTCTCGCCATAGTCACAAGTTGAAGTCAATAGTCAAGGATAAAATCAAGTCAAGTTTAAGTTCGTTTAAGTATTAAGTACTATGCGAGTGTTGTAGAATGTAAGTGTGATGTTCCGCGTGTCCTGCCTGTAAGTACCTAAGATATTACGTTAGAGCCAAAAGTCAATATCAAATTTTAGCCTACTTGAGTAAGTATTATTTTAGAATTTAGAAGAATGTTTTAGAGGGTTCATTTTAGTTGGGCGCCAAACTGTCACGTTACATCCGTTCCTTTCGTGAAAAAGGTAGAATGGAACGCTACAAGTTAATGAGCAGCTCCTCCCCTACCTAAACAGTGCCTAGGTTAACAGGATCCTAAGAGCTGAAGAGAAAAAAAGGAATTGGTAACAGATATTTATTTTCGTAAATTTTACAAGCTTTGTAGAAAGCAAAAAAAAGAGTCTCTAGATGATGCGGAAGAACGCGAAATTTAAGTTGTTTACGGCCTACAAGTTATCACGGTAGAATTAGAATGTTATTGGATCCAAACAAGGCCCACTTCCGGGTCTTCAGATAAACAAAGCCCGCTTCCGGTCTTTAACGAGGCCCACTTCCGGGTCTTCAAATTAACAAGGCCCACTTCTGGGTCTTTATTCAAACAAGGCCCACTGTCGTTATAGAGACTGAGGAATTCGTTGCCTTTAGTTTGTCCGACTTCCAGAGTTCAGCGGCTAGCTCATTCAGTTATTAGCTTCTGGATCCAGAAGAAGATTCTCGTCCTTCCACCGTCGATGAAGTATTATTACGCAGCTCAGATTCAAGATGCAGGAGCAGGAGACACGCAGGTATTAGTCGTCAAAGCTTTGACGGACGACGGGCCGGAACATGGTGATGAAGTTATATTGCCACTCAATGTTTGAAAAAGGCAAGCCGGTCGTCTCACTGGTTGACGCTCGGCGATAGATTCGTCGTGGTAGATACGGCGGCCGACGGTGACAACAGATGTAGTTTCGGCGATCAGCTCTCGGCGATAGATTCGTCGTAGTTTCGCGACTGGCTGTAGCGGATGTAGCTCGGCGATCGGCGATTTGACAATGGATATGTCGTGGCGCAGCGATTGACGTAGATGGAGATTCACTTCACAATTTTGGTGTTGGATAGCCAAAGATGGTTTTTTGAAGGCGTTCTTGAGTTCCCGGGCCTTGCCTGGCCCGGGAATGGCCTTATATCAATTTAGTGTTCCTCGTTCGAGGAGTAAATTGAGACTGCCATTCCATAGCGACAGCTTTTCTAAAGAAACCTCGCTAGCATTCCAAGGTTCTAGATTTTTGCAGTTTTCAAAATTTTGAATACAGAATAGTAAAAAAAATAAATCTAGAGTCAAAATACATACAATCATGGCCAAACTATAAAATACCTCACTGAAATTGACAGTAGAAAAAGAAAAATATGAATTTGAAGAGAAACTAAATTCGAAACAAAAAAAACAGTTTCAAAACAACTGCCATCCGAGCAGTCGTGTCTAGAAATCGGGCCCGTGACCCGCGCGCAAAATCGATAAAGTGATGTAAAATTTTTGAGAAAAATCAAGTTTTTTTGTGCTTAAATTACTGTGAAAAGGACTGTCAAGTGCTGTGATGTGAAAGTTGTGAATGAATAATAGAAACCAGGTAATATATTATGATATATACATACATGTAGCATTACAAGCTACAAAAGTAGTTAAGCACGTCCGAGATATTGTGTGCTTTCCTTTGTCTTATATATTTAATATGTGCATAGAACAGGGTGTATTTCCCGATGATATGAAAACATCCATTGTTAAGCCATTGTATAAGCAGGGTGACAAGAACATTTTGAGTAACTATAGACCTACCGGTATTATCAAAGATATTTGAAAAAGTCATTTACGACGGGCTATATAACTATTTGGAACATAATAATATTTTAATATCTGAACAAAAAGGCTTCAGAAAAGGTAAATCTATTAATGTGGCTATATATGACTTTTTAAATCAAGTAATTGAAAATGTAGATAGGAGAAATCCAGTATGTGCCCTATATATGGATATGTCTAAAGCGTTCGACTGCGTCAATCATAAAATTTTGTCATATAAATTAGAGTGTTATGGAATTAGAGGCAATGTTCTTCACCTTATTGAATCATATTTAGCAAATAGAAGTCAAATAACTGAGATAGACAGGATCAACATTAAAAATAAATTGGAAGAAAAACATAAATCAGAATCGCAGTATGTTTTGTATGGAGTACCTCAAGGTAGCGTATTGGGGCCGTTACTTTTTCTTTGCTATATTAACGATCTTCCCAAATGCACAAAATATCCTATGGTACTATTTGCTGATGACAGTACGGTGATCATTAAAAAGCAAAGTGATAATTATCAAACTGAAATTTCTAACACAATAAAAGACATCATACTATGGTTGGAGAATAATAATCTAAAAATTAATTTAAATAAAACTAAAATAATGCATTTTAACCAAAGATTGCCGAATAAAAATTCGAATTTGGACATTAAGTATTTAAATAATGATATAAATAAAACACAACTGACTAAATTTCTAGGGTTATACATAGATAGACAACTAACATGGAAGCAACACGTGGATCATTTAGTGAAAAAAATCAACAGT
This sequence comes from Ennomos erosarius, assembly GCA_963580505.1. Taxonomy (NCBI): domain Eukaryota; kingdom Metazoa; phylum Arthropoda; class Insecta; order Lepidoptera; family Geometridae; genus Ennomos; species Ennomos erosarius. The sequence continues at coordinate 14,342,471 of OY756989.1, read as the reverse complement.
TTGGCATATGCTCTGTATCATCTCTCTAAAATAGTTAATAAGGAAGCCACTTTAACAGCCTACCATGGCAGTGTTGCATCGATATTGAGGTATGGGGTAATTTTCTGGGCAAATTCCACAAACAAACAAGATGTTCTTTTGGCTCAGAAAAGGTGTGTCAGAGCTATATCTCATCTTAAACCTACAGATAGTTGCAAACCGCATTTTAAATCATTAAAGGTTCTAACGGTTCCCTCTCTTTATATATATGAAGTGGCATTGTTTGTGAAAGCTAATCCTACATATTTTCAGAAACTTCATGAAAAGTACAGGTTTAACATGAGAAATAGAGATCAACTTTGTATCAGAAGGTCCCATACAGCATTAATGCATAGTAGTATGTTTTGTATGGCGCCAAAAATTTATAATAAACTGCCCGAAGCATTAAAAATGTGTAACATTACTAATTTTAAGATAAAACTAAAACGGCTGTTAGTCGATAAATGTTATTACAATATTACAGAATTTTTAAATGACTCCGAATTGGCTATGCCATAATGACTGTGCTGTGTTTAGCCTTGTAAGTTACTTACCTACTTGATATTGTTTTAAACTTATGACTAAAATATTTGCATGCCTACCTGGTGAGAATGTATAAGGGACATTAGTAATAAATATTATCATTTTCTGTAATAAGTACCTACATTCTAACAAATAAATTGATTTGAATTTGACTTTGGTAATCTGATTGCTAGACTGTGTGATGTCTCAGGATGACGATGTTCACGCGAAACTTTATTAGTTTAAAGTTCCGAGTGACACTGCAACTGTTATGGGCGGTCGTGTCGCTTAACATCAGGTGAACGACAGGCTCGTCACGTCATTCATTCTCATAATAAACGGAAAAAAATCTCATTAAAGCTATTTTCACGTTAAATGAAATTTTACTGTTTTTAACGACCTGTCACTCGAAGTATTAAATTTTTATAGCACAACAGTAAATGTATGAGCTTTTCGTCATTGGGACTAAACATAAAATACACTATTCTGATTGGATGGCGCATCGCTGCCATTGGTCCACAAGATAAGTAGCTACCTTGAATCTCGAAGCTACAATTGGCTATAATATGCCTATTGCTTATCTTACAACACCGTTTTTGTATTAAATAGTGGTCAAATGTTTAAAAGAGATTGTATGTATTTTTGCAGTTAGTGCACCTGGATATGGCTCCTAATTTCGCGGGTACTATGATGGGAATCACGAATGGCGTGTCCAGTCTCACCGCTATCTTCGGCCCTTTGGCGGCAGGTGTTATATTGAAAGACGAAGTGAGGATATTTAAAATAAGATACATAAGCTCCGTGGGGTAGTGGTTGAACAGGTCGGCTCATAAACCCGAGGCGGCGGGTTCGATTCCCGCGACAAGACAAGTATTTGTGCACAGGAAAAAAGCGCATATTGTTTTTCTGTGTCTATGGTCCTCATAGTTTCTGGGTCCCTAGATACAAGGAATCCTGATTAAGGTCTAGTTTCTGTGTGTGTGGATCGGTGGAGGTTATTTATTTATTTTAATTTAATAGTATTGTATTCCGAATATTATAGTTAGAAATAAAGAAAGAAAAGTGTCTAAAGATGAAAACCGTATGTTCAGAATTCTGTCGCTTACGATAAACCCAACTTAGGTTTCAATCATATATGTATTACTAAATTAAGCTTTAATTTTTTTTATCAACTTTTACATTGGACCACCGCGCAAGATTTTTCTGCCAGACAAAATAAAATCACGTAAATCAGTCAATATTTCTTGGAACAATCTGTGAAAAGTTTTGAACATTTTAGGTATCTACATAAAGACATCCCTCTTTTTTTAACTTAATTAAAAAGCCTATAGCCCGACAATATACAAAGCCAAAAGTCAATTTCTTATAAGCATCAACGACCAGAATGTATGTCATGCCAATGATATTGTGTTATCCATAATTAATTCCCAGCCATTATAATCGTTACTAATATTGTAATATGGTAGTAATATGAAAGCGTTACTAGCTAAGTTCAAAACCTATCCCGATAGCTCTCAAAGGAAGCTTTACGCTTACCATTGTTTCCAATTTCAGACGAATCAAAGTGAATGGCGCAAACTGTTCTACCTGACGGCCGGGACGTACGTCCTCACCAACCTAACGTTTGTTATCTTCGGCACCAGCGAGAGACAATCCTGGAACGAGCCACTCGAGATTCAACCTCATGACGGTAAGCATAAGGTTGGAATTCGATTGGGAAGATGTGGTAATAGAAAAACAAAAGAGAACTTATTGACAATGGTCGCTGGGCTTTACTGCAGAGTTTTAAATTTCGAATGTTCTAGTTTTTAGCATCCATTTATTAGCCTTCATATTCTTCCCGGTCACATGATGATTTATGGAGTTTTTGTACAAAGATCCCCCTCTTTGGTCCATTAAACTTTTATGATGAGGATAAGTGTACATAAATCTATTTGTGCAAAATTATTTTTGTTCAATATTTTTTTATACATACTTACAGATACTTGATTTTAACACGATAAATATTGTCGCTGTCTTATCTCTTACCAATTAATCAGTTTAATAAATATTTAGATTATTCTTGCAATAAAATAAAATTGACCTTTTAATTTTATTGTTTCAGATAAATCTACTGAAAATGAGATGCCGAGAATAGCAACAGTTGATAATTTTTAACATTTTGCCGGACATCTGAATCAAACTCAAACAAGAAATGTTTTATTGCAAATAGGCTATTCATAGCACTTTTACAAGTCAAATGTCGTTAGGTACTTAACATTGACTTAGTACTTATGTAATAGGGCGAATTCTGTGGTACATAAATTAAATTATTATAATTACTGGGCAGATAAAATTCGCAAAGTGCATAATCTCAAATAATATTATAACTGTTTATAGCAAGCCTATTACAATAAGTGTTTGAAAAAAAGTAGTTCTCTGTTCCACTAAATATTCTGAATATCAATAAAACATCATGATTTTGGTTCAAGAAAAATCTGAACTCTGTTACGGGATTCGAACGCGCATCCATCAGCCCCTTAAGGAATAAGGCGTTCATTTATGGTAATTTATTGAATTAAAGTTATATTTTATTGACTGAACCGTTTATTTAATTAACCTAGGTACTTTTTATAACGGTTTAAGCGTTTTGGGTAAAAATTTGCTCGAACATTGCTTATATGATCGGCATCAACTTAGGATACTTTTATGTTAAATAATTTAAGGTCCTCTCGAGAAAACTGATAATTCTTGCGTATACGCAGTGCAATAATATTACAGTATGAAACAACAACAAAAATAAATAGATGACATTAAGTTCAAAGGACACTGACTTATCTTGTTATACTTAATTATATCAGCGAATATTTACACTTATCTTTTAGATTACCAATTTATTAAATACATCGGCAATGTGCTCTATTACAGTGGCATAAGGGTGATATATTGTGTTTTAGTAAGGATGTTTAAAGTTGGTAGATGTTGAGAAAAATTGAACGCTTTTCGTGATAACCTCTTCATTGATATTAAACTTATCTGTGTTTTAAGATTGTAACAGAAATGATCGGAGACGCAAAAATTTTAATTTTTTAAATAATTCAATTATAGTACTAACATTTTATTTAATAACAATATTTTGGATCTTGAGCTGTTAAAATAAATCATTTAATTTGAATAGATAAACTTTTTATAAACATACATTACATAAGGAATCGTCCATTCTAGCAATTGGCAAATCGAGTCGACAAATCAACACCAAAGTTGCGCCGTGTAGAGCAATCGTGCGATCTGGAACTTAATTGTATCCTACCTAAATAATAATGTACTCTGTGTTTACTACCTTGGAGTACCTTTTTATACTGAAGGCTTGATGCGATTTGAATGTTTGAGCCAATAAATCGTGTAACAGAGTGAGTGCGTAAAGTGAAGCAAAGCTTGTGATGAGAACAGATAAAGTATTCTACATACCATTCAATCAGCCACCGGACCGACGACCTAGAAAATTACGGAAAGCCGATGGATGCACGGAAGCTAGCAGCTGAAAGTGGCGCTTTGGGGAGGTTTATTTTCAGCAGTAGACGTCTACAGGTGATGATGATGATGATGATGATGATGATGAGTTGTAAAATACGATCTGTACAAGAGTACTGACACCCAGACAACCAAACACATTACACAATCACACGCACTAAATAGACAAAAATAAGAGCACTCACCTTTTTTTTTTATGTTATTATTTTTTAATTCAAAAGTTGCTGTTCACGTTATAGTATTTATGTTGATTTTATTTATTGGTATTATTCGTATGTATAATATCTTTAAAGAAATGATTGAAACCGCTTTATTACTTACTACTTGGCGCAAATCTGTCCAAGCGTAGGGGTAGCTTGAAAAACAGCGCTGTGTTCGCACGTAGTGTGACCGCAGCACATGCTGAAGCTACCCCCATTGTCCTATAACATGAATGTAATGTACCTACCTACTTGTTTTAAGCTGTTCTATTGATATTTTTCTTTTTGTGTTGATAGTGACAATAAATGATTTATTTATTTTTTATTTATTTTTATTTAAAAATGCGAGTTGAAGCGGAAACTTTGTTCGCAGTGTTCAACGATAAACACGCCAATTTTTTGTGTTATTAAAGTGTAAGTTTAAAAAATAATCGAATAATGTACCTTAAAATTTTTAGTCTCATCGACTCCACAGATTTTTGTTTTTCAGCTGTGCTGCCACCTCCATCAGATGTATCTTATATCATTGCGCTGTAAGACGGCGCCAGAAATGGTAGTGTTCAGGTTCACATAAGATAATAAATAAATTAACCATGGCAGCCCCCGTCGACATTGTTAATATAGAAAAATTACGACCCAGTAAGTGATTTATAACTTAAAAAATTCTTTAATTACTAATGAGTTAGGTAAGTACCTATTGGAAGTTAGCTATGCATGTACTTAGTACACCCCATGATTTTTACTCATAAGCGTAGTCTATGGTTTACCATTTTGATAAATTCTCTCCAACTGAAGTTTGCCTGGAAGAGTCCGCTTCTAGCGATAAGGTCACCGTTGTTAAACTTTTTGTAAAAATGTTTACTTGATTTTTCTTAAAAACGTAGGTCTTATCTACATTATTATACACAAACTGGTGAATTTCTATAAAAATTCATAGACACAATTATTTCAAAAAGTTGTTTATCTCATTTAAATCGCCTTCATTTTGTTTATTTCGTAGTTTATCTCTAAAGATCAGATCTTCACCACCAGACAGACAGACAACAGACAGACCGACAGACGGGCAGTGGAGCCTTATTAATAGGGTTCACTTTACCCTTTGGGTACGGAACCCTAAAAATGAACTGTATACATAAAAATCTTTCAGTTGAATATAAAACCCCATTCATGTCTTGAAATTATGTTTTTTAAATATCGCAAAGTAGGTCCCCTTAGCAGTATACCGTTACTCATTAATGATCAAAATACACGATCGGGACCAACCACCGACCAAGGTCACATTTGTCTCACCTTGGCCAGGTTGGTGTAAAAACCTACCGTGTGCAGGGTGGTTGGTGTCTTTATTCGTTCGGCGAACCACTCGACCTTGGTCGTATGCGCTTCCACACGGTCTGTTTTTACACCACGCCGATCAAGGTGAAACAAATATGAATGATCGGTGGTTGGTCCCGATCGTGTATTTTACCCATTAGCCTAACACAGGTGTCCCATAACACAAAACAGAATCTTATTTTTATTCAAAAAACTAGCACAATGTATCAAGTCTTTACCCTGAACAAATAAAATTAGACGCAGCAAGCGACTAAAATGTAATAGATGTAAATTTGCAAATACCGTGACATTAGAATAAAGGAACTGAGGAAGACGCGTTCCACTGTACCTCTAATAAAAACACATAGAAAACAAACTATTCAGCTATGTAGATTATTCCATGAAACTTCCTTGGTCCAGCATGGTTACTCTTGACACTCGATTTCAATCGTTATTTGGGATTTGGACCGAAATCGTGGCGCTTGGTACTCTTAAATCCGATACTAGCGCACGATTGTAATCTTTATCCATGGAATTTTATGGAACTAAATGTAATTGACTCATTTCTAGACACCATCCGCTTTTTTACCAAATTATTTAACATTGGAAATGATTGATTCGGATTAGAATTTGAGTAATATTGGGATTGGATTCAAAACCTACAGCTTTTATACAATTTACGTCAAAAGAAGTTCTTTTAACATCTTCAAACACTTCAAACACGTTCATCTCGATGTTTAAAACAAAAGAAAAAAAACCAAAGCCAAATTGTTTCATTAATTTGGGACGAACTACAGACAACACACAGATACCTACAACGTTAAATATAAATATAAGATCCCCTTTTTTAGTCAAGGGTTAAAAAGGCCTTTAAAGAGCATTGGGGGGTAATTTAAGAGAGTTTCTATCAACTTCTACAAATGATGCAATAGGGCATAGATAATAATGAAAATTGATGATCATATTATTATGATCAGATTTTTCAGAAGTAAATTCAGTTAATTACATAGTATTATATAGTATATTACGTGTATAAGCTGTTTTCGAGAGTCATTACGAATCGTCTCGCATGCAGATTTGATGAATTCCAGCCTCCCGAACAAGCCGGTTTCCGGAAAGGCTTTAGCGCCATAGACCACATCCACATGCTACGCCAGATTATACAGAAGACCAAAGAGTATAATCGACCGTTATGCCTAGCGTTTGTGGACTATGAGAAAGCCTTCGATTCAATCGAGACTTGGGCGGTGCTGCAGTCCTTACAGCGATGCCAAATTTACTATAGGTATATCGAAGTGTTAAAGTGTTTGTACAATAAGGCTACTATGTCAGTCCTACTACAGGACCAGAGTACCGAACAGATCCCATTGCAGAGAGGTGTGAAACAAGGAAAGAAAGGAAGAATGAAAGAAAACAAATTTATTCAGGACATCACACAACACTACACTACAATACACAATAAGACATAAGTAAATAGAAAAATGACGTTATTTATCTGAAACTGTTTACAAACGCATTGGAAGATATCCTCAAGCTTTTGGAGTGAAGTGTCTGGCATCAACATAAATGGCGAGTACATCACTAACCTTCGTTTTGTCGATGATATAGTCATAATGGCGGAGTCGCTCGAGGACCTTAGCACCATACTCAACAACTTCAGTTGAGTCTCCCAACAGGGCCTTTATTCCGTATCGATTCCTTACTTCGAACCCACGCGAATTCCTTGTCTTACATAAGAAATCTGCAAAACTCTATTCTCTATGAAACGAAAACAAAAACGCGTGAAATGAATTTGGAATTGGCGCGATTTGAACTGTCAAAAATCATATGTTTTACCGAGACGCGTTCCTAAACATCAACACATCAAAAGATATGACCACTTATGTCAATATATTTTATTCAAAATAAAGATAACTTTAATGTAAAGCGAAGGTATATCTAACGCTGTGACACGATTTGAACAAGACACGATAACGACGTGGTTTCGTATCGTGTGGAATCTGTGTTTCCATAGAGAATAACCGCCCAGGTTGGTCTTAAGATAAACATGGATAAGATGAAAATCATGTCTAATGCCCATGGGCATTAGACATGATTTTCATCTATTCCACCTATACCGGTAATTGTTGGGAACGATACCCTCGAATTTGTAGACAAATATCTTCCATCTCCAACTTCGACACTCTTTGTCGCACGGAGAATCTAACTCGGCTGGGCAGCGTTCGGGAACTTCGACCTATCTTTTCGTCTAAAATACCGCAAAGCCTGAAAACGAAAGTTTCAACGAGTGTGTGTTGCCAGTGATGACTTATGGTACTGAGACGTGGTCCCTTACTGTTGGACAGATGAGTAAGCTCAAAGTCGCGCAGCGAGCATAGCTATGCTGAGCTATGCATGCTCGGTGTTTCCTTGCGAGACAAGATCAGAAATGAGGAGATCCGCAAGACAACTAAAGTAACTGGTATAGCTTTCAGAATCAGCAAGTTGAAGTGGCAGTGGGCGGGCCACATCGCTCGTAAAACTGACAACCGTTGGGGAAGAAAGGTTCTTGAGTGGTGACCACGAGTTGGAAGACGCAGCGTAGGCCGGCTGCCTACTAGGTGGACCGACGACCTTGTCAGAACCGTGGGGAGCCGATGGATGCATGAGGCAAGCAACCGCTCAAGGTGGCACTTTTTGGGGGAGGCCTATGTTCAGCAGTGGACGTCTTCAGGTTGATGATGATGATGACATATTATAAGGTATGTTTTAAATGCCATGCGTGAGCGAGATAGTAGACCCGCGTATATAGCAGCTTACTCCCAGCCAGCGACCCGATATCGAACACGCATGCATTGTTATTCAATTGTGATCTCAATGCTGGTATTGCGAAGGTTTTAGAAAACTCCCCCACTGAAAGTGGTGCTCTCTGGGGGAAGCCTTTGTTCAGCAGTGATGGACGTCTTCAGGCTGTTAATGATGATGTTGTTCTTCTCGTGTAGACAAGTGGTTTGCCCTGGTGTCAGGAATTTTAGGCCGCCTAAAGGGTGGTTATTGATGATGATTATGATGAAAAGAAAACTCCAATGTTCCAGGGGGTCTCGGCGTGCGGCATGCTCAGACTGTGCTGTTATTTTTGGCGATGCTGCTGGCCTTCACCATGAGAGTCAATATGAGCATGGCAATCGTCGATATGACAGATAAAGGAACCCCAGAAAACCCAAAAGAGGTATGTTAATAGAACTTTTCTTGTCAAAAGACTTTTAAATCACCGGCCAAGTGCAAGTCAGACTCGCGTATGAATGGTTCCGTAGCATTATCTATAGAAACGAGCAAATAAATTAAGGTTGTCGTATGAGAGCACACTTTAATATTTATTTTATTTCGATTTTAGTATTTGTTTTTATAGCAGCAACATAAATACATCATCTGTGAAAATTTCAACTGTTTATAACAGTTTATGAATTACAGCCTGGTGACAGACGAACAGACAGACAGACAGTAGCAATAGGGTCCGTTTTACCCTTTGGATACGGAACCCTAATTACGTGAAACTGCACTGCGCATGCACACGTCATTGACTCATTGTGAGCTTAAATAAGATTCCTAGACTGTCAGCTACTATTCCTACGGCTGACAACCGTGACTCTAAGCCACAGATAATTATATACCGGCTCTAAGCTTTTTCACTACCTACTACTCTTAAAACTAATGAAGCATTTCAGTCAATACAGAGGTCACAGATTAATTTGTAAAGGAAAAGTTAGAATCACGAGCGGGGATTGAACCCGCATGCATCCAATAATATAGAGGTCGCCTTCGGGCACACACTGTTGTTATTATTTTAGATTATAAAATATTTATATAACATTCCCATTTACATCACAGATTGAAAAGAGGAAAACAAAGTTCTATTTTGTTTGACCGTTTTAAGCTTTGTTATTTATTAATGTAGTACCGAAAGTAGGTAAAGAAAATAAACAGTGGCAGAAATGTTTTTGCTAAATATGGTGTAAACAAAACATTTCTAAACTCTATACAATTGTTTGAACTTATTCATAAAAATAATAATTTTAACCTTCTGCTTATCTTTTTTAATCACGAACAGTCAATTAATTGAGTTAATAAAATTATGATAAATTTGTATGTAGTTTACATTTAAAAGTTTGGGGTCAAAGACAGAAGTCATTGTACAAGTCATTCGACGCGATAATAAAATACAGTTCATTCAAAAAACACAACAGCTATTATACTCACACGAAGTTGGTGGTACTATTATTTTTGATTCGCCTTCATAATAATATTAGTGGTGAGAACGTCATCAAGAATGATTTAGATTTTTAACCAATTTCAAAAACTATCCTCTACCTTGCTTTGCTTAGTTTGGAACTAGATGGCGCTGTGTGAATTGTCCAAGTACATACTACTCGTGCGGTACATAATAATGCGTGTAAAAAAAAATTGTAATCAAGTTCAGTCTCTTGAAGCGATACAACGTAGACTTGTTAAAGCTTACCGAATATCTACAGCAAATACATAGATTGCTTAGATCCCTTTGAACGACGTGGATTAGATGGATGCAGGAAGCAAGCTCAGGCAAATTGGCACTCTATGGGAAAGGCCTATGTTCAGCAGTGAACGCTGATGATGACGATGATGAACTGATGCAAGCACTTTAAAATTTTCTCAATCATAGCTTTATTTCTACTTGACTTTAGACCCCTGTAAAAGTACTCAACAGTTATAACTAAGGTAATCTATGATATCACTTCATATTTTCTGTAGTTCTGATAACTCTCAATGGAGGTCTTCTAACAAAAACAGAAGGCTTAAAAAGAAATTGATGAATGCCATTGATAAGTCAACTAATCTACTACTTCAACAGATAGTGTCAAAGTTATAGATTAAAGATTGATAACACACACTACCGATCTCTATTTCATACTAGTAAGTATGCTGGATCTTATTTCAGTTTAAATTATAACAATATAAAATACAGTCAACAGTAAATGAAACATTACTTAATAAGTAAAAGACGCCAGTTGGATGCGAGAGGCAAACACATCATGATGATGAAGATGATGATAAAACACTGTTTTAAACTTTCACGGTTGTTTACCACGTTTTTAATAGTAATTACGGGATATTTACCGTGATTAGAATCATTTTTGAGTTCCCGATATTTCGGCACAGTTACATGCACCATTTTCACGGGTAGAAGATGATGATGTTGATGACGTTGATGAAGGTGGTGATGATGATGAAATGTCTGACATGGTACCTATATAAGGAAGGAAAGAAGATTTTATAGTCGCTAAACATAGTGATGCGTAGCTTAGCTTTGATTCTCTCTAGGAAATGCAAACCGGTCATAGAGCAAGGTAAAATTAATAAGGTTAATCTATTAATAAACTATTAAACCACATAATGAACTTGTGTGTTAACGGTAGTTATTATGGAGCTAATTATAGTACCTACTATTATTATTTTGTCTATTGCTAAGTTTTATGCTAATGAAGAAACACATCTTGAGACTAATCATAATTATACATTGCGGAATATTGTATGTTAAGTATAAATATTATATTAGCTCCAGCATTCGTAGTATACTGTATTATTATTTATTATCTTTTCTGAGCCAATATTGACAGACATTGAAAAGGTCAAAGATTATTTTATATAGTTGGACATAATTAAGCAGCAGAATTTTGTTTCAATTTTAATAAACTGCGACCGACTGAATCTGTCATCATAAAATAATCTAAAATAAAACAAAACAAACCTAAAATCATTAAAATAACAGTAAAAAACTTTGTATCATAATCCACGATGGCCTAATTAGCACTGGTTAGAGCCAATAGTCTTCGTGTGAGAAAAAGCTCGTCCTAGAAATGGAAACGTTAGAATTTTTCAAGATACAATGTAATAATTATGTGTCTTTCTATGTATGTACGATCGTTATAATTTACGAGCGTGCTTCACCGTAGACCTAATCATCGCTTCTTTCCTACGATAAGACAAGCTCAAGGATATTGCAAAAAAATACAAAGCAATCCTAATATTATCACAAAGTTTTACAAATTTATTATAACTTGTTGGCGTTATCTGGTAGGCGTGTGCAGGCCAGAGGTCGGTAGATCGAGTGCGCGAGATTTATGCACGTGGCGGACAGTAAAGTTTCCATTCATTATTGTAAATGGAAAGTTTGGCATCTTGTATATTATCAGACATACAGAGTGAGTTTAAAATGATATGTTATCTACTATTATTTTTTCTTCTTCTTCTCGTGTAGGTAAGTGGTCAGCCCTGGTGTCAGAATTTTTAGGCCGCCCGAAGGCTGCTGACTATTGAAAGTAAACGACGTTTGTTGTAGGACTTTCTGAAATTCATAGCTTTTCATCAAAAACATGGCACGTAAAGTTTACGTCACCCATTTATTCGGGCGCTTGCGAGGCTGATTCGTGAGTACTATTACGTAGTTATTAGTGGCACAGCTGATTTAGGTAACAACTATTGTTGATGTTGATCAGAAGATAAAAGATGCCGATGCTATTACAACTGATACAAGGATTGATGATTTGAAGCGGGTTTGTTTTTTTTTACAAATATAGGTAATTTGATTTCTCAGACAAGTTATTTAACCTGTAGATAACCATATCCCAAATCATCTCCTATCGGGCCCACATGCGTATTCAAAATCAAACATGTAAAACAAACCTCATTCAACTCTTTCTTTCAGCACTTTGAATGGAGTCACAGCGTGCAGTCCGTGATCCTGTCATCATTCTTCTGGGGCTACGTGGTCCTGCAGATTCCAGCTGGCGAGCTGGCGCGGCTGCTGGGAGGGAAGCCTCTCATCTTAGTGGCCATCGGTGGCAACTCTCTCATATCGCTGCTGATACCCTTTGCTGCTCCTTATGTAAGGTTATTTTCCTCTCTTTATTTAAGATGTTTGTTTTTAGAATTCTGTTATTAGCATCATGCACCGTCAAATTATAAAATCATCAATCAGCACTTACCAACGTGTTCTGGCAGACTCTCTTTAGAATCACTTAACAATCCTGGTGAAGCATTCACGCCACCATATTGTCTCTAACAACATCAAGTTCTGTCTAATGTTACTTTGTCTATTTTGTTTAATCTATAATTTTTAGGTGGTCCCTTACTGCTGGCAGAATGAGTAAGTTCAAAGTCGCACAGCGAGCTATGAAGAGAGCTATGCTCGATGTTTCCTTGCTAGACAAGATCCAAAATGAGGAGATCCGCAAGAGAACTAAAGTAACCGATATAGCTTTCAGAATCAGCAAGATGAAGTGGCAGTGGGCGGGCCACATCGCTCGTAGAACTGACAACCGTTGGGGAAGAAAGGTTCTCGAGTGGCGACCACGAACTGGAAGACGCAGCGTAAGCCGGCCCCCTATTAGGTGGACCGACGACCTGCTCAGAACCGTGGGGAGCCGATGGATGCAAGAGGCAAACAACCGCTCAAAGTGGCGCTCTTTAGGGGAGGCCTATGTTCAGCAGTGGACGTCCTCAGGCTGATGACGATGATAATTTTTAGGGACTTTGTGCCATCCAGACTATGTCAGCACCGTCTCTGTCTATTCTTGTTTTATATTTTCATGTTTAATGTTAGAATGTATTGTGTTACCCTGAATGTAAATGCATTTTCTCTCTATTTTCTTAAAATTATTATAATAACCATTGAAATAAATAAACCACTTGATTGGCCCACTAGCTTAGTTGATTAGTACTTTGTCAACAGGGTCAGGACTGTTTGTAGTTGGTGGCAGGTGTAAGATTTCCCATTCAGAGCATGCATTTATGGAAAGTGTTCTATCATGTTACTGCAAAACCTGAAGTGTCCATACACAGTCATTGAAATTTTTCAGAATTGAGTGCTGACTAATACATACCACACTTACGCATAAATTTTGAATGTGACTGCTTGTTCTAGGGTGGCTGGATCCTGGTCTGCGTGTGCCGAGTGCTCCAGGGTCTGATGCAGGCCTTCATCTACCCCTGCATGCACCACCTCGTCAGCCAGTGGATCCCTCTTGAGGAGAAAGGATTACTCACCACCATCGTCTATGCTGGTAAATCTTGTTAACTGTTTACTGTGATTTGGTTTTGGTCCAACAAACCTTAGTAAAAATTGACTTGGCATCTATTTTATCAATATCATCATCATCTACTTACTTTTATTCTAATAAGTGGATTCGGTGCAGTATGTTTTCAGTTTCCACTTCATTTCTGACAATTTTATCTCTACATTTAGTCCACAACATGTCGCTCTTTACAATTACGTAATCCATTTTACACTTTTACCATTTTAGGGTTGCGTACCCAAAAAGTAAAGCGAATCCCATTACTAAGGCTCTGCTGTCCGTCTGTCTGTCTCTGTCTGTCCGTTTGTCACAAGGTTGTGTCTCATGAACCATAACAACTAGAGAGCTGACATTTTTGCATATGATGTATTTCTATTGCCGCTATAATAACAAATACTAAAACACAGAATAAAATAAACATTTAAGGGGGCTCCCATACACCAAACGTGATTTTTATGTTCGTTTTTATAGATAATGGTACAAAAACCTCCGTGCGCAACTCTAACTCGCACTTGTCCCGTTAATTTAACTGTAAAGACTTAAAAAATAATTTAAAACAAAATTGCTGTTAAAACATTCGGTGTCATTACTATTTCATTATATATAGCTAGCACCGAGCTTTTGGCAATTTTGTTTGTGCAAGTTCCCAAAGGATTGCGAACTACATAAAACAGTGTTTCTGACACATTGCAATTTTCCTTTGAAATCCCGAACGAAACTGTAAAGTTATCCATAAAACATTTCAGAGAATAAATCGTTGTTTCCAACGAAGTTTCCCTCAGAGACTTAATGCTCGATTATACTTTAAAACCAGTCGATACCGTGGAAACGGACACAAGAGAATTTTAATGTAATTTAAAATAAGTTTCCGATAAAATCCGATGCGGAACGATTTGTATTACAGTTTGCAGTCTACAAATCAACTTGACTGAAAGAATCATCAGCAAATTTTACAACCATGTCACAGTAAACTCTACACAGTTTCCATCGTTCAGGAAATAAAAGTTTAAATGATTTATTGTGACAAAGCGTCAAAGTTTTAACGTTCAGGTTTGGTTTTAAAGGGAACCCCAAGGAAATTCTGTAATTGCAATGCTTTCATCATTCAGTAGTTACGTCGTGAATGCTATTTGTCAAGAAATGTGTTTTCTTTCATTACGAAGTTTATCCTACAGGATGACGATAATTTATTGAGAAAGTTTTACGGATTTGCGTATCAGCATCTATATTAACATGCTTTTAGGAAAATATATATTATTTTTAATGTTTTACGTTACGATATTGTGTAATATATGCTACACATATTTATTTTATGTGTGTAAATACTAGGTACTAGTAAGTATTTCAGGATCCTATCAATTATCGAGTAAAAATCACTAAGCTTTAGTTAAGTGCATACAATTTAAGGAATTATTTTATCAGTACGTATTCAGATTGTTAATCATTTGTTATTTATCCATAATCCAATAATATAATATGTTTATTTACAATACATTTGTATAAATTTTTCATTTGCGTAGATAACAGACATTTGCGTAATAGATAGGTAGCTGTTATTGATACGTAATCTACCCTCCTCCGATGGTTTTATCTGAATAATCGTATAGATTTCGCATATTTTTGAGAACACGAAATAAAGTCTATACCTATAAATCGTAAAGGGCCAATAAATACATAAATAAATAAATATGTGTGGCCATTTCACACAGCGCCATCTAGCCCCAAACTAAGCAATCCTTGTACTATGGGAACCAGATAACTGATATAATATCTACTTAGATACTTATTGTTTGTATATATGTACATACATAGAATTATGGATGAAATAAAAAAAGAAGGATTGAGTTTTGATTGACATCGAACTGAAGCCCAAAATGGCGGACATATTACATATGTCTGTCAGATGAAAGTATGGCGACGAGTTTTGGCGGGAACGCGGAAAAGTTCACGTCGTTGCATTGTATTATTATTCAAAACTTTTGCTTTTTCCAGTGTTAATGTTTAAAATTGGTGGCGTTTTACGCATTAAGTGCTGAATTACGAGCAGGAGTGAGGGCAAGTGATATAATGTGGTGAAACGTGACTTTTCGTGTTGCTTCCAAAACTCCATAGAAGCTTCTAGTAAAGTTGCCACCACTTTGCAGGAGCATGACTTAGACTGGACTATGACTATGACTAGGACCTGACTTTACGTGAAATATTTTATAACACGATGAAAATATAATACTTGACACTGGCTACATACACTATGTGTGGAGCCAAAATAAAAAAAAAAAAAAAAAAAAGTATGGCGACCGACTGCATATGATGTGAGTGTGTTCGTGCCCCGCTCGTACGTACGAAGCGTTCCGGCTTCCTAAGGGTGCTTCAGTTTTGTTTCAGACGGAATTTCTTATTTTTTTTATTAGCTCCATGCATAGAATACAATATAATACCCAGATATACCTAAGACAAACACCTATGTTCGTCACAGAAATGTTTGTCCTGGGTGGGAATCGAACCCACAGCCTTCAGTTTAGAAGGCAGGGCTACTACCAACTGAGCTATCAGGCCAGTTGAAGTATATGAAAGTACTGGGTTCAATCCGTGGACCTCCATTAATGGATTTATCGCATCCCATTTACCTCAGACCCACACAAGAGCGTCATTTCAAAATACTATTCTTTCCATCCCATTTCAACGTCCATTCAATACAAGCCATTTAGAACCTCAGGCCGTGACCATAAATACCAAAAGGTACCGTTAAAAACCATTAGACTGTGTATAGTGTATAATATCGTCCAGCTAGTCACAAACATGCGCTCCATACAATTTTATCTCTTCCAGGTGGCCAGTTAGGAATAGCCCTTCAAATGTTAGTCTCCGGATTTTTAGCCACTGCCTGGGGTTGGGAAGCCATATTCTACACAAACGGAGCCCTCGGTTTGATGTGGAGTCTTAGCTACCTGATATATGGTTCAGATTCCCCTGAACAGTCCAAGCTGATATCGGTTGAGGAAATGCAATATATTCAAACTTCTTTAGGGAGAGTCGGCGAACAGAAGGTACATAAGAGTTAAAATCGCTGAGATTTAATTTTCTAGTGGTGAAGCTAATGGGGATTCAAGGTAGGGATTGGAGTTGAAATATAAAAGTACAGAGTTATATGCAGTAGTTCATAACGGTAAAGTAAAATTGCGTCCATTCGACCACCTTTCTGGTGTGGTAGTTGAGCAGAGACTGCTCTACCCTCAACGGACTCATCTCGAACCCAAAAAGTTGCTGCCTCCGACAACCTTTCTTCTCCATCGGTTGTCAATTCTGCGAGAAAAGTGGCCTGCCCATTGCCATTTCCACTTAGGCTCTAATGCTATATCGGTCACATTAGTTATGCTCTAATAATTTCTAGATAAGATCCGAGATCCGAAGGAGAACTAATGTGACCAATATAGCTCTTACAATTAGCAATCCTAAGGATCTTAAGGATGAAATGGCAATGGGCACTTGGGCAGGCCACATCGCTCGCAGAATTGACAACCGACGGGGAAGAAAGATTCTCGAGTGGCGACCACGAACCGGAAGACGCAGTGTAGGGCGACCTCCCATTATGTGGACTGACGATCTGGTGACATCCGCAGGGAGTCGATGGATGCAGGAGGCGAACAGCTGCTCAAAGTGGTGCTCCCTGGGGGAGGCCTATGTTCAGCAGTGGACGTCTTCAGGTTGTTAATGATGAATTTATAACTATTAATTATATTTTTCCCAGAGGTACCCAACCCCATGGTCAAAGATAATAACTTCCCTGCCGTTCTGGGCGGTGATTGTGGCGCATTGTGGGCAAAACTGGGGCTTCTTCACGTTGATGACGGAGATGCCCACCTACATGGCTAAAGTGCTGGGGGTCGACCTGAAGAGTGTGAGTGAATTGGTTATAGTTTTAAATGGTGAAATACATCTTGTAGGCAACCATGCCCTATCGTAGACCACATGTGCAATATCTGGCGACAACGGTCAAATGCTTTGCCAATAAAAAAAACATATTTAGTACAATAACATAGAAAGTATAATTGTAATTTTAGGTGTTGTCTACTTATTGCAAAATTTATACTACACTAAAAATTTTTGAAAATTATTGGTGTCATTCATAATTATTACTCATTTTTTTTTAGATAATTATGTGTGGACAATTCACACATCGCCATCTAGCCCCAAACTAAGTATAGCTTGTACTATGGGAACCAGATAACTGATACAATACTTATATACTTTTTTTGTTTGTAAATACATACGTAGAATAAAATATAACACCCAGACGCAGAACGAACATCTATGTTCATCACACAAATGTTTGTCCTGGGTAGGAATCGAACCCACGGCCCTCAGTTCAGAAGGCAGGGATACTACCAACTGAGCTATCGGGCCCGTCAGATTAATTTACGATTATTATTAATGCACGATGAAATGCAAGTACTTAATTCGTACTTTTTTATAGAGTATTCAATTGATCATTTTTAGTTGTTGACCAATTGTGGGTAGCGATGATCCATACCCAAATTAAATCCATAATAAGTAGGTACCTATAGTTTCAATAGGTACTTGAATAGAGACAAATTAATTGCTTTTCACTATTTATATTAATTTGAATGATTTAGATATAGATCTCAACAACCTTTTCTGCGAAAATCTTCAATAATTCATAATTGCTATTTAAATACAAAATCATTTTACAAGTCTAAATCACAAGAAATGTGTCTTTATTTTTCTGTTACAGCGATAAATTAAAAAAATATTAAATAGCTCAATTTACAAGGCTGAAGAATATTTATTAAATAATTAATTCAAACCTCTAAGATTTTAATCATTTGATAGCTCCTAAGTTTGACAACTGACTGTCTGTAAAATTTACATAAGGGGCCGTACTGTGAACTCTTAGGCTGACATTCAGAGACAATGCATCGGGTTTACTCCGATCGAACTCATGTGAGTTCAAACTCCGGGCTCTGCGAGTATACTCCGCGTTTTTAAATTCACAGTCGAGTTGCAACATAAACTCCGCCCTCACTCCGCCGAGTAAACTCCGGCCATAGACAAGTGTAGTTTGACATTAGTGACTTACACGTTGCCTTTTTTATTTGGCAGTATTATGCTAAAAAGGGAGAAAACATAGCAAATATTGTATGAATAACTGAAACAGGAGATCAAACTTACTGGTGATCACAGATTAGAGAAAAAAAAATGGTGATAATTATATACTCTTTTAAGGAGACTTTAAAAAGCGCGCCATTTCTCCTTATTTGTTTTTTCAATGATTATGATTATTATGAATGTTGTTATTTACCTAAATAATAAAAAAACCAGTAAAATTAAACCCTACAATGGAAATGGTAATAGCAATGGAAAATAAATGGTCTCTAGTGTTCACAGTATTTGTTCACAAAAAAAAAAAAAAAAATACAAATTCTAGAAACTAAATAAAAATAAATGCTTCATTTTAATAACAGAAAAAAAGAACTATGGAGCCAAATTGCAAAGCATTGATGATTTCTTCATATGTGCATGGTAATTCCTCAAAGGTACATATGAATTGATTTTTATTTAATAAACCTAGACCTACCATTAATTTAAGATTAATTCTATATTATAGGTTAGGTACCTACTCACAAACAACTTAAAAAGGCATGGAATAGTGTGAATGTGAAGACACAAGCCGTGGAAGCAAAATCTATAATACAACAAAGAAAAGAAGACACACAGGATCTGCCAGTAATTTTTTTGTTTATATTACTCTACATCATTACTGTAAGCATCATAAGTCATATATTTTTTTCAGAATGGAATGCTATCGTCTCTGCCGTACTTGTCAATGTACATCCTGAGCTTCCCTATGGGAGCATGCACCGATATCATCATCAGGAAGAGATGGCTCTCTGTCACTAACACCAGAAAACTGTTTAACTCTATAGGTAACTTTGTTTTTCTATCCTTATTAAGAGAATGAATGACGTAACGAGCTAGTCATTCACTTGATGTTAAGCAGATTACTAGACTGTCAGCTCAGGTCAAGTCTCATTTGCACAGTAATTTGTTTACGTACAATGCCCTTTCAACCGGAACACAGTAGTGCTTGGATGTTACTGCTTGGCGGCAGAATAACTGGCAAAGCGGTGGTACCTACGTAGATGAACTTTAAAATTTTAGAATATCATCAGATTCAAAACCCAATTCTATTACTACTTGGGACAGAATTATTTTATGTTTTCTGTCAACGCCCATAGATATAATAAATAAATATGTGTGGACATTTCACACAGCGCCATCTAGCCCCAAACTAAGCATAACTTGTACTTGTACTATGGGAACCAGATAACTGATATAATACTTGGATACTTTTTGTTTGTTCAATACATACATAGAATACATTATAACACCCAGACACAGAACAAACATCTATGTTCATCACACAAATGTTTGTCCTGGGTAGGAATCGAACCCACAGCTCTCAGTTCAGAAGGCAGGGCTACTACCAACGTAGCTATCGGGCCCGTCCTAATAAATCATAGAGTATGGTAATTCTTGAATGCGAAAGAGAGTTTTGTATAAGTAGGTCACAGATTTGGATTTTTTGAAACTTATACCATAAGTTTCAAAAAATTAAAATAAATTGTGTGATTATAAAAAGAGAGGAGTGGACGACCAACATTACAGAGATGAATGGAGAACAGTTACATCATAATCGCTCATTTGTGGGATAGAGATAGCTGAATGATGTGGATCTTGACAGGTTCTCCGTCCTACCTTATCATAATTATCTTCGTAGCTTTTTAAACCGAGTAGGTACTTTTTCATTAACCAGTTTTGCGAAATTAGAGATGATCCCTTCTAAATTTATGTCATTTTGGATATAATTATCGTCTACTCATCAATAGTCTGAAGACTTGCTGAACATAGGCCTCCCCCATAGAGCGGTTGTTTGCCTCTTGCACCCATTAGCTCCCCGTAGTTCTGACAAACTGCGCCTTCCGGTTCATGGTCGCCACTCGAAAACCTTTCATTTACTACGTGTTTACAATCACATTATAATACACAGGTTTTTAAGCTAGTTTTCTTTTATTGTCCAGGTTTATGGGGTCCAGCAATAGCCCTTATAGGCCTGTCATATGCACCAAAAAGCAACCCGTTCTACGCCGTCGTGATGCTCACAATCAGTGTCGGCATTAACGCAGGACAGTATCTCGGGTACATGGTGAGTAACCACATCAGGGTAGAGTGTATAAAAATGTCTTTACCGATGAGAAATCTACAAAACCATCGGCAAGAGCTTATTTCTATCGTATTCAGTTAATAAGAAAACCTCGACTACCACTTTGGATTTGTTAACACTACAAAAAGCGGTATATATTATCAACAAAGCGCGCGTTTCGGTTTTCTCGTTATCAGCCATTGGTCCGAGTGTGTTGTCATCTTATAAGCAAGCATGATTCATCTTCGACCGCGTCGTCATTTACCATCTGGTAAGACCATGTTCAAATGTTAGCCTATTGATTAAATAAAACAAGCCTTAGAGCATTTCCATTTTATGCTGCTATAAAAAATTGGTACAAAGTGAAAAATAACACAAAATAATATGAAATTATTTCCAGTTGGTCCACATCGACCTGGCTCCTAATTTCAGCGCGTCCCTGATGGGCATCACCAACTTCCTGGCCAACATCGTCTCCATCATCGCACCCCTCGTTTGTGGCTTTATCATCGAGGATGAGGTATTTATTATATGGTCGTGATACTTTTTTATAAGTCAAATTGATCATATCCTAAAATAATGATTTAAGGCAAGATTCATAAATTAAGGTTATTATCAAAGGCTGTTCAAAGGTTCTAACTTTATGTTAGGTTTTATAAAACTCTTTTCGCGTAAAAACATCGTATCTTTTTATAACTTCTTACCAAATTAAAATTTAACTAAACCCAAGTCTTCAAAAAAGCAGCTTTGCTGCCTTTCACGACGGAACAAGTTTTAAATTGCTCTTTTTGATACGTCAAAATATTAAAAGGCAGGACTGGAGGCAGCTCGAATTCGGCTCAAGTTTAATCTGCTCGGCGCCTATCTGAAGTTATCTTTTTTCCCTTAGACGGAGCCGGCGGAGTGGAGGAAAGTCTTTTTCGTGGCGTCAGGAGTGTACTTTTTCACAAATTTGTTCTTTTTGCGATTTGCTACATCGGTGAGGCAGCCTTGGAACGAACCAGTACACCAACTTGGATCTAATTTGGAAGCTAATTTTGGTACGTGAATAAGAAACTAAAATTTGCTATAAAGTTGAATTTAGAGTGATAACAGTTTTTTTTTACATTTTTCTTTCACAGAAATGA
Organism: Ennomos erosarius; assembly: GCA_963580505.1. Taxonomy (NCBI): domain Eukaryota; kingdom Metazoa; phylum Arthropoda; class Insecta; order Lepidoptera; family Geometridae; genus Ennomos; species Ennomos erosarius. The sequence goes on along the minus strand of OY756989.1, from coordinate 14,320,477 downwards.
AGTCAGAGAAACCCGTGTCGGCGCAAAAGTAACGTAACGAATGTACTTATAATAGCTATTTATTTTTGTACCTGAAATTAGAACATATTTTTTTTTATAATATACGAATTAAACTGTTTTATTGGTGACTTTATTGGTGTTATTTTATTAACAATTAGAGCAAATCTTGTATCAACAAATAAGGCGAATACGTGTTGATAATTTTAGCAGAACGTGAAATACATTCATTTTCTCTTTCAACCACAATGTTAACTGTTGCCATCACAATTTGTTCCTTATCATAAACAAGATAAAGTTGCAAGTGGAGTAATACAAGAATTTTGTGAGGATTTAATCTACATTGTGTAGGTGCCTGCTTTACATACTAAATGACAGGGCAGGTTTTTGCTAAAGGGTTGCGGGAATAAGCGCTTTCAGCGCTGGAGTTAAATCTAGGCAGAAAGTAATGACTGTACCTATATCTAAAGTGATATCTATCTATAGTCTATACCACTAGAAAACCGCCACCCGCCACCTACCTACCTATATACACTTGACTGGGAGGGGAACTGATGTAGGCTTTACTTTTAATAGTAAAAAATAAATTAAGTTTATCATAACTATCTGCTATGGGAATTATAATTCGGTAATTATTTTAAACGGAATGGTGTTATTGAACTTTAATGTTGTTTAAAGCTTTGGAAGCTTAAAGCAGAATTTTGTGCTTGAGACTAGACACAGACCTAAAATGTTTTCGTTGCTCTCAAGTTGAAACCCACAATAAAGGGGCATAACTTGGACTCAGACCACCACATACTATTGGGCTTCACTACAGAAATTTATGAACTAACCTATACCTTATGTGTATCACTCTACCAATTAATAAGCGCAATTTTCCGTTCAGTTTTTTTATCCCTGCTAACACTTTATTACAATAATGTTACTAAAAAAAAAACAGATCTATATCTTCTGTTACATTTCAATCAAAAATACGTCATCGCCCTCTGGACCAATGATCACTACTAAAAGTTGTTACTTTCTAATAGGCCGTCGGTACTCATAAAGTTATCCAATATACCATAATGAAAGCTGCTACGTGCATTATATTCTTTGATATTAGGCATGTAGAAACGGAATCCAAAAACGTTTATAATTTTGGCAATATTATTTTCTAAGTACTACAATAATTTGAAGACAATTTTTCCTACCCTATCAGAATTATACGTCTACCCTTGATATAGGGTAGTGTCCATCCCAGAATGCCTGAGGCTCGTGGGTCCCACCTCAATAAGGTACGCAGTCTGCATGCCTGATCGAAGGGCGGTGCACAGTGTATTGATACTCAGAACGTTAACTCTACTGGTTTATCGAATCATCAAATTGCTTCCAAATAATTATAAAAAAAAAACTCTAGTATCTAATTACTAAATGAGCCGAAAGATGCAGCTTGGTGGACCGACGATCGGTGAAAACCGCGGGGAGCCGATAGATGCACGAGGGAGCAGCTGCTCAAAGTGGCGCTCTGTAAAGGAGGCCTATGTTCAGCAGTAAATGTCTTCAGGCTGATGATGATGATGATAATGATGATGATGATGATGATGATGGTGATGGTGATGGTGATGAAATTGATAATCTAACGTGTGTACAGCAGTTGACTAATGGTGGATACTGAAAATGGATGGCGTTTGTGCCTCTTTTTGGAAAGAGAACCTTTTTATCTGCCACTACAATAAGTTATATTTATAAGAATTATTGTGCAGGGCACGTTTACTCCAACTCTCGTCTCTTCTCTTGCGAATAGAACCAGAGAATGTGCAGCATTCTCCTTGATATACAAATCTGCGATCACATTGCCGCCTGCCAAGCGTTAGTGATTATGCCAAACCCTCCCTATGATAAGCGTCTAAGCAGGGTTTCATAGGGGAGGTCTACGTTCAGCAGCAGACGTCTGCCGGCTATTGATGCCCAACTCCGCCTTCTCACACTATGTAGAAAGTGAAGCTATAGTGAGCTGCGTAGCTTCCAGGCGTACCGCAGGGCGCTTCCCTGGGTCCTCTCACAAATTGACACGTCGCGCTTCAACCAGCCGTGACTTCAATTTAACTTTACTTGTCCTCGATTTTTTATAGGATTAATAACTATAAGTAGATTTCCTTTTCGAGTTTTAGGTAGGCTTAGTCGGTAGAGTATTTGATTTGGTAGAAATTGGTCCTGGAAATGCGTATTATGTTGCAGGACTGTCAGTAATAAAAAACCTCGTTGTTTTATGTTTTTTGTTTATGAGAATGAAGGACGCGACGAGCTTTTCGTTCACCTGATGTTAAGCGACATGACCGCCCATAACAGATGCAAAGTCACTCGGAACTTTAAAATAATGAAGTTTTGCGTGATACTGCACTGCGCACGCCATCCTTAGACATCACAGAGTCTAGTAATCAGATTACTACTCTGTAATCAGGACATAAATTCTCATTTGCCTAGTAATTTCACTAGCTACAATACCCTTCAAATCGGAACACAGTAGTGCTTGCACACTACTGCTTGACGGCAGAATAACTGGCACACCAGTGGTACCTACCTAGACGAACTTTGCAGAAAAGTCCTACCACCTAGTTTAAAATCATAAACTAAAACTCGCAGAAAAAACCACACTACTTTCAGTGGACATATAATTTCAATTTTTTTAGAGTAAGTATCTGTGTTCAAAAGCTATTTTGATATTATTGTTTAGAGCTGTATAAAATTTATCAGATTTTTATATCCAGTATTTCTCAGGAGGATCAATGAGAAACGACGTGTAAGCCTATTAATTTATGCCAATGACTGCCATAAAAAAAGACTTGAATCGGGCACTGATTTTGTCCTTCCCGGCTTCTAGCTAAAATCTACATTCAGTCGCATTTGAGCCAACATTGTATTAAATTCTAAAATATCAAGCGCCCTAAAATTAAAAAAATATGCGTCAGATATTTAAGTAACTATTCAATAGAACTAATTAAAACTGGGATCAAAAGTATTATTTCCGGTTTAAATGACCACGTGAAACTACATTTAATTATGCTGCTACAAAAAAGGAGTATCTTCAACTATTTAATTCAGTTTAAAGTTTCATAAGCTCTGCGGTCGCTTGCTTGCGTCGCTGTGGATAAATATTTAAAAAGCACCATTCCAAGGAGATGTCGTTACGGCGCGGCGGTGCACTTGAGAACTGCGGATACATGAGGGTTCTCGAAAAAGTTTTAAAGTTCAAAATTGGTTAACATTCTTGATATGGATCCAAATTCATTAAAAGCTACTGGCGCTTGAAATTGAAATGTGGTGTTTGATTTTATAAAGGTTTTCTTATGTTGTTAAATCAACGAAATAATTAACGACTACTAATTAGAATACAATTCATGAAAATTATTTTAAAGTTATCACACTTAAGGTATATCTATTAAGTTATTATAGTCCTTAACATTTAGATTTTAGAATATATTTTTTGTTTATTTTTTAAAGAATAAAGTTGGCCAATTTGTCAAATAGAAAGTGTTGAGTTGTTAACTGTACAAAAACTTTGTTCTGTCTCTCAAAGCCTCCTCTTATAATCTGTGGAGCTAAGTGTAGCTCAACCCTAACGCCGAGTGATTGAACAAAGTATTTCAATCATTGGCGTTCCCAATTCCCTTGAAAACTATTTGAGTTTGAATTTTGCGCAGTCATTTATTTAAATCGAGATGGACTGTGACAAAGTTTTGAACTTCGATCACTTCTATTCTGCCTGTGGCGTGGAGTCAAAGGGTGAAAGTCAATATAATTGGCCGGTTTTCACAACAGGGAAACATCGGTTTATAAATAATTAAATGTGCTTTCCATATAGTTATTGGTTAGGTACATACGCCACATAATAATATTTTAAACTATTGTTACTTATGAATGTAAATAGAGATGAGTAGTCTACTTGTTTACTCGTCGAGTTTTTGAATTGAAATGGTTGTAAGTACTTATGAATTAAATCTGTGCGCGCGACAGGCAAGGATAGTTTCCTATTATGCCATAACTGAGATGCTCAACAATTAGCGTCGCGCGGCATTTTAAAATCTTAGATATTCACAGAAATCTTGGAAATGGTGAAAATAACTTCCTTACTTGTAAATACCTACCACTATTTAACGGTTACCCATCCAAGTAGGGGACGCAGCAAACGTTGCTCAACTTTCCTAGTAGGTTCTGATAGAATCACACAATTTCTAAATGATATAGGCTTGCGTTTGGTCTATTACTCTTGGATGTGATAGTGGGCTCGATGGCACGTGTATCAAGAAACCCTTTCCATCTCTCTGAAAAATTTAGATTATAGCTTGTTATGTTTCTATAGCTAATCGAAAACACAGACGCTGGTAAAGAGTTCCACTCCTACAAATTTCTGTAAGGTCCAATATAATCCGTTTAATCGAATCCGCTCCCAATAATTGCCATTCGTGTCCAAACTTCTCGTTGAGTAAGTGGCACATAAATTACGGAAAGCTTATAAAAAGGGTCCGCGTTGTAGAAAAGTGGCTTTTATTAGCAGCTGACGTGTGGAAGGAACATAAGTGCTATTATACAAGGTACTACGCACGTTATGAGATATATTATTGGTCGGTAATTTATATGGGCTGTGAGAAAATAAAAGAAGTAAGAACTATTCAGTGAATTGTTCGAAAAAGTATTGTAACTATTAGACCATCATAAGCTGGTCTCTGTCTGCGAAGTTTAGATGACCAAAGTGCATCGACAATAATTAATGGTGGTGGAGCATACAAAAAAACGTATTATGAATGGCACCATTTGTCGTTTGTTATACGTCCAAAATTTTGATTGGGATTCAAAAATATTCTGTGGGTTACAAAAATATTAGATGGAATTGGTTTAATGGGATCTGTTCAAAGATACCTACTATTAGATATTCTTCTCGTGTAGGCAAGTGGTTAACCCTGGTGTCAGAATTTTTAGGCCGCCCGAAGTCTTCTGACTCGGCTTATTGACTATTGTCATACGAGTACGACCACAGCCGGGACCGAATGCTTAACGTGCCCTCCGAAGCACGGTAGCGCTCAGTAGGCCTAGCACGAATATTTACGCGCGCGTAAGTGTAACGTTAACGTAAGGCAGTTGTATGGCTTTTGATCTGCCCCCTATTACGATTGAGTTAGCAGCGCTGCTGAAGCGCGTCTGCCGCTCAGCTGCTGTCAAAATTGTATGAACTTTGACAGCAGTTGAGCGGCAGACGCAATCGTAACGTTAACGTTACCCTTACGCGCGCGTAAGAATTAATGCTAGGCCTACAGTTCTACATACCAACTTTTTGCTGTAGCGGTCTAGTGACCGCAGCGAACGTTGCTTAACTTTACCGATCGGTTAGGAACGGCTAGTCGTGCTTCGCTATGAGCGCTTGTATTAGATGTAATTAGTTTAGTGGGATTATTGGGAGCAACGTGTTAGATAGTATTGGTTTAATAGGTTCAGTTGGAGCTACCTATTAGATAGGATCCGAAATGAGGAGATCCGCAGGAGAACTAGGGTGACCGATGTAGCTCTTAGGATTAGCAAGTTGAAATGGCAATGGGCAGGTCACATCGCTCGTAGAACTGACAACCGATGGGGAAGAAAGGTTCTCGAGTGGCGACCACGAACTGGAAGACGCAGCGTAGGCCGGCCCCCCACAAGGTGGACCGACGACCTGGTGAAAGCCGCGGGGAGCCGATGGATGCAGGAGGCGAGCAGCCGCTCTAAGTGGCGTTCCCTGGGGGAGGCCTATGTTCAACAGTGGACGTCTTCAGGCTGTTGATGATGATGATGACGATGATCAGATAGTATTGGTTTAATGGGATCAGTTGTAAGCTACCCATGAGATAAAATTAGTTTAATTACATCTGTTAGGAGCTACTCGTTGCTTAAGTGATTCGTTAGGAGTTATTAATATACCTAACACTAGAAATTCTTACATAGGTACTACCGCTATGCTACAACGTAAACCAATGTTGGTGAAGTCTAATTCGTAATTTCTTCTGGGCCATGATTCCGTATCGATTCCTTACTTTGAAACCACGCGAATTCCTTGTCTTACATAAGAAATCAGCAAAACTGTATTGTCTATGAAACGAAAACAAAACCGCGCGAAATGAATTTGGAATTGGCGCGATTTGACCTGTCAAAAATCGTATGTTTTACCAAGACACGTTCCGAAACATAAACATATCAAAAGATATGACCACTTATGTCAATATCATCATCATCATCATCATCATTAACAGCCTGACGAATAAATATGTCAATATATTTTATTCAAAATAAAGATAACTTTGATGTAAAGTGAAGGTATATCTGACGCTGTGACACGATTTGAACAAGACACGATAACGACGTGGTTTCGTATCGTGTGGAATCTGTGTTTCCATAGAGAATAACCGCTCTGACATGAGGGATACTAGAAGCCACTCAGGCAGCGATTCGCGTACGTGTCCGTCTTCCCATGTTACCGAGGGGTGGGTAATAGCACCATTAAGCTGAATGGCTGGCTAAATTATATTTAGTTTCCCATGCAATTATCCTTTCCGGGGTTTCGTAATTAATTACTCGTGTATAGCTTTACTTATGTAAATCCATAATTAATTAAAATTATATGGGTGAGATTAATTTGCGAAGTTTTATGGCTAGGAAAAGTCGATTTCTTGTCTAATTAATTACTTAGTTGATTTAGTAGTAGATATAACAAGAAAATGTATTTCTAGTGTTGTTTCGGAAAATAAAAATTATAAAATACCTGAACTGAGACTAGTTAACGACCAAAATTAATTTGTTTCTGCTATTGATCTATATTTATTTTCAAGTACTAGTAATTGTTCTGTTGAATTATTGTGCACTAGTCCGCCTAGCATTTGGCAGTTATTGAACTGGCCAAGTGCTAGGCGCACTAGCGCACGAAAGGTTCCGTACCCTCTCCTATAACTTCGTACCATGATTATTGCAAAAAGCCCACCATTTACGTTTTAAGCGAGTGGTTGCAATATACCCCAAAAAGGGGATAAAATGTGACCAGTATCGCGATGCTCCGTTAAACTTTATTTGTAACCGAAGTAAAATACATAGCTCCACTGTTGCTGTAGATTTTATTTTTTGGATTCACATGTTTGCTAGTTTTGTTTTTTAATGGGGTTTTTCATGTCGGTTTGTTCATAATTTTTTGCTGTTTCTTTCACGTATTTGTTTGCTAGCTAAGGCTGTGTAGGTACTAGTAGGTACCGCATTTTATGCGGAATTACAACGTAGCCTAACCTGGCAACACATTATGTTTTTCCTTTGTATAACTAATGTGTAATCAGAATTCATGTCTAAACCGTTCAGCCGTGGGTACGGCGTGACGCCCCTTTCGCATTAAAATAATTATTGAACCACCAGATCAGATGGGATAGTGGAATATATTAGATATTCCAGGGGATGGGAGATAGTGGGATGAGATAGTGGGATGGTATAGTGGGGTGGAATGAGATGGTATTTTAATTTTCAATACCCCTGATAAACTTTGTTGGCATCGTATTTGTTGTTCTATTATTTTTTATAAGTATACATTTTATGTTTATAACCACACCTATGTATATTTGAATATTGCTATTGGTTTTAAGTAGGCTCTTATTGATAAATTGGGTTAATGGTTTGGCGAAGTCCAACAATTCCAAACTAACCATCACTCTCAAGTTCAAGTGGCAACCGCAGATAGGAAACTGGAAGATACAGTGTGGGCGAATAATTAGACGTCTTAACAATCTAAATTTTGGAGGAATGAAATCCGGTCAATAAACTACCCCGTGACATAAAAAAAAATCTTAATTTAATAGTATGTACTACGCTGTTTAACATAATTATTATTTAAATTTTCTTTTATTAGTCTTAGTCAATATTTACCTAAATCCATTGCATCAATTTAGTTAATTAATGATTACTTAGTATCAACCACGGAGATCAGGGGCCTTACTACAAACTAATACAAAACCATCAGGGTTCGTGACAGTAATGCTTCAAGGTTACAATAATATTGTTTGAATTCGTACCATAAACTTATAAAGTATTCCTGCGCGAGTACGAGACGTCAACATTTTTATATAACGTTATCACTGTCGCACGTCAGTGTCAACATGATGTATTTGGGTGAAGGATTTAACGAGACGTCATCAAAACTTCTATGTTGATGTCAAAACTGCTCTGCCTCTGCAACATTATAGTGTTCTTACTTTTATGTCATTTGTCAATTTACGATTGAAGTAATAATGCTATAAGACGTTGGGGTAGGCCCCGTTTGGCACGGAGGCAGTATGTTGCCTTCGCATTGGGAACTTTTCCGAAGTAATCTCCGTAGTCCATAAATACCCATACCCAACGGAAATTTATGAACCCCAATGAGTCGACGACATCGATCGACGCAACTCTTTGTGAGATTAATTAAACGGCAGAAAACAATGCGATTACGGAACTCCGCCGCAAATAATGAATGCAGAAATAGGGTTGGCACCAATCAGTTTACACTGGAACAAAATTTTACTTTGTTCTATGGATATCGATGTTTGTGTTGTATCTGGGTGTAGTATTAGTACAAGTATTTATTTACAAACAAAAGGTGCTTAGGTGGGAAAGTATTCGATCGTTATGTGATTATATTAGGCTTGCTATACAAGGTGACCTTGAATTGACATGTAATCCCGAAAGGGAGTAAATCTTTACCCCAAGGCAGATAATGTTTTTTCTAAGACTTTACTAAATTAATAGTTTTTAATTAAAGAAATGCCATGTAAATTTGACGTTCGAAAATAGCCTTGATGCAGCTGGGTGGTTGAACTTCGTCCTCGACCGAGTGCACATAAATGAGTTTAACGATCTGTGTTCAAAAATTAATTTATGGTATGTTTTTAGCTCTCGTAGCGATCGCACGTGCAATTTTGCTAGTAGATTTATTTTTTACCATGGAGGCTTGGAAACACACAGTTTCAAGTAAGGCTCTCACAACTGGTAGGGTATCACGGATCCAGTCCCCCCATTTCGGGATAACATACCAATTCAAGTTCACCTTGTATACAAATACATAATAGTTATAATGTATATAGGAAGCCTAATTATCTGCTCGGTAATTATAATAATCTAATTTAAGTATTTAATGTCATTTGATTTGTGAAAGTGCTATGAATATGTATAGCCTATTTGCAATAAAACACTTAGACTTTTACTTTATACAAGTTTTGTTTAATTTTGGGCTAAATAGTTCAAAATAATACATAGTTGGTAAGTATAGACAAAAAACAAAGGACATGAGATCACTGTCACGAAATCATATCCTGGGGCCTTATCGCGTAAGTCTAATGGACATCGTAACCATGTGCTCTCTTGCTCGCACTCGCAGACATGTGAATTGGCGAGTGATGACAGGCGAAGCCCGTGTCCAAAATCCTTACGCAATAGGGGAATGTATGGAGATTCAAATTCCATTCATAATTGAAAAGTTTCCTTCACTTATCTACATTAAAAAATAATCTGTTGTGTAGTGTGTTTAATTAAATCTATTTGGCAACCATAGCACAAAGGAGATTAGACGGAATATCCGCGGCTTGTGTCTTATATCACAAGGCGAAGTAATTTAATAAACTTCTGTTTTATATATTTGTTCGAAGCTGAAGGGAAGAAGGGGTTGTTTGGAATACGTCGATTAGGGAATTATGAGGAAACATGTTTAGTGTTTTACGTAGATATTGTTAGAAAACTGACAGATATGCTCCATCGTTGAACGCCATGTCACTTACCATCAGGTGAGACCGTAATTAAATGATAGTTGATAAAAAACAAAGTTAAAAAATGGGACAGGCATTACTTGAAAATGGAAAATGTAAAAATGCCTTTTAGTTATATTTTGACTTTATAAATAACACAGTTTTAATTCAACCTTGTCTCCTGAAAAATCTATCTGTGGCTCAGAAGACAGTTCACCTCCAATTATAAAGTTTAATACAAAATTCATTTAACTAAATGTATTAAAAACTCTGTTGACCTATTTGAAATGTTTGCGTAGTAAGTATACTTTATAGTTGTTTTGTGTTTTCTTTACATCTGTAAAATACAATATGGCCGAAGCAAGGAAGTTAAAGTTTTTTTTTGTATATTTTATCATCATCATCTATGCCCCAAAAACATTTTAAAGATAAAATAATATAAAAGTAGCTCTATTTCGTTGTCATGCAGCATTGATTAGGTTGAGGGATAATAACTATACTAGTCCCTGTGTTATAACCTTGTACCTTTTTGTACCTAATAGAAAAACATTCTGCACGCCGGAACAGAAAAATTTTCTAAAATCAAAAATAATATGCCGAAAGTTATATCTACCACTGAAATAATTGCCAGAAAAAATCTAAGATAAATCCATTCATTGTTATCTTCGACAGCCTGAAGACGTCCACAGCTGAACATGGCCTCCCCCAGAGAGCGCCACTTTTAGTGGCTGCTCGCATCTTTCATCCATCGTCTCCCCGCGGTCTTCACTGGATCGTCAGACCACCAAGTAGGGGGTCAGCCATTAAATAAATACTAAAAGTAATGTTATTCATCAACCTTTCTCCTGTTATTAATCAGGGATAAGAGGCCCGATTTTATGATTTCATTAGGTGAGAGTTGTAAAACCACGCGTTTTATTGAAAGGTTTAGGATACTACAAAGTGTGTTTCCGTGTTATGAGCGCGCAGTTATTTTTAGTAGCCTCCGGTTTATGTAGCCTTTTCCATTTTTTTTTTTAACACTTTTCATATGATAATTTTAAATTATTTTGATATTGCCATAAATTCTATACTGAAAACCGGCCAAGGGCGAGTCGGCCACGAAGAGTTCCGGATGATTATAAAACTTTTTTTTTGTTATTTAATATTTTGTTGTTGTAGCGGCAAAAGAAATACATCGTGAGATAAAGCCTGGTGACAGACGGACGGATGGCGGAGCCTTACTCATAGGATCCATTTTACCCCTTGGACACGGAATTTTAAAAAGCACTCTCACTCCATCTCTTTGGGGTTGTAAATGCAAGGTCCACCCACATATTAAACCATAAAAAAATAATATTTTTTACTGTCGTACTCGTGATTCAAATTTTTCCTTTACACATTTTAATCTGTAGTTTACGCTGCGCAAGACTTATTGCTCTAAAAATCATGAGTATTAAAATTGATATAATCCTACTTTCATCAAAATATTTTTTAGTGACACGCATGTCCAAAGTATGGAAATTCCTCAGGTCATTAGGAGTTGGGAAATCTCGGTCAGACTCTGTTCCTAAGAACTTAGATGTTAACGCTCTTAATCAATACTTTTCAGCATCATGTTGTATTGATCCTATAACTTAAGCCCGTACCATAAGTCAACTTTCCAACATCGCAACTCCTGACTTTTCTCCGTTTGTCATTAGTCAATTTACCCATTGTGATGTTAAGAAGAGCATAATGTCTATAACGTCAAATGCTGTTGGAGTTGATGGCATTAGCCGAAACATGTTGGTTCCTATCCTTGACTCCATCCTTCCCATCCTCTGTTTCATACTTAACTTCTCTATTTCAAATGGCGTTTTTCCTTCCATCTGGAAGGAAGCTCAAATTATTCCTATACCTAAAAAAGCTAATCCAAAGTCATTCTCTGAATACCGTCCCATATCCATTCTTCCCTTTCTGTCCAAAGTCTTGGAGCGTCTAGTTCATAATCAGATTAACTCCTTCCTTACCCGTAATGATCTCTTGAACCCTTTTCAATCTGGTTTTCGACCAGGTCACAGCACGTTATCTGCACTTGTCAAAATCACTGACGACATACGTCTTGGGATGGAGAATGGGCAGTTAACTGTGTTGACACTTTTAGATTTCAGCAACGCGTTTAATACTATTGACTTTGACATTCTCCTTGAAATTCTTCGCTCTATTAACATATCTCCAACGGTGGTTGACTGGTTTCATAGTTACTTGTTTGGTCGCCGACAACGGGTTCGCCTTGAAGATTCTCTATCTTCATGGTGTAATACGTCAACAGGTGTACCGCAAGGTGGCGTCTTATCTCCTCTTCTTTTTTCAATCTTTATTAACTCCATAACTCAAAACATTTCGTCATCCTACCACCTCTATGCAGATGATCTACAACTATATCGACAAGCTCCTCTGATTCAGCTGTCCCAGGCAGTGCAAGCCACTAATAAGGACTTGGACATAATATCCGCGTGGAGCAAAACATATGGACTAGAAGTGAACCCACATAAAACCCAAGCCATAATTGTAGGCAGCTCTCGAACAATCTGCAAGATTGACTGGGATCTCCTGCCTCATGTTGTGTTTGACGGAGTTACGATTCCGTATAGTGACACGGTGAAGAATCTCGGCATTACCATGGACAAATGTCTAACATACAATCGTATTAAAAAAATAGGAACTTTCTTTCCTTCCAACTTGGAAGGAATTAAGTGAACTGACTATAAAAACATTCAAACATTACCCATTTGCAAATTCCCTAGTAAACCAATGAACTACATAAATATCATGATTTTTAAAGGAATTCAACATCATAAAATACACCATTTCAAATCGACTGAGCGTCTCCAGAATTTCTGCATAAGGTTCATATTTGGCTTGCGCAAATTTGACCACGTATATTTGTATAACTTTTGTAAACTGAAAGCCACCGTCCTTGTTGTTCATCATCTCTCTATACTTTTGGGTTGTCTGGAAGAGATCGCTTTAAGCGATAAGACCGCTCATTGTGACACTTAGTTATAAGATTTATTACTGTATTTTCTGTAAAATGGTGTTTTCGATAAAGAGTCTATCTATCTATCTATCTATCTATCTATCTATCTATCTATCTATCTATCTATCTATCTATCTATCTATCTATCTATCTATCTATCTATCTATCTATCTATCTATCTATCTATCTATCTATCTATCTATCTATCTATCTATCTATCTATCTATCTATCTATCTATCTATCTATCTATCTATCTATCTATCTATCTATCTATCTATCTATCTATCTATCTATCTATCTATCTATCTATCTATCTATCTATCTATCTATCTATCTATCTATCTATCTATCTATCTATCTATCTATCTATCTATCTATCTATCTATCTATCTATCTATCTATCTATCTATCTATCTATCTATCTATCTATCTATCTATCTATCTATCTATCTATCTATCTATCTATCTATCTATCTATCTATCTATCTATCTATCTATCTATCTATCTATCTATCTATCTATCTATCTATCTATCTATCTATCTATCTATCTATCTATCTATCTATCTATCTATCTATCTATCTATCTATCTATCTATCTATCTATCTATCTATCTATCTATCTATCTATCTATCTATCTATCTATCTATCTATCTATCTATCTATCTATCTATCTATCTATCTATCTATCTATCTATCTATCTATCTATCTATCTATCTATCTATCTATCTATCTATCTATCTATCTATCTATCTATCTATCTATCTATCTATCTATCTATCTATCTATCTATCTATCTATCTATCTATCTATCTATCTATCTATCTATCTATCTATCTATCTATCTATCTATCTATCTATCTATCTATCTATCTATCTATCTATCTATCTATCTATCTATCTATCTATCTATCTATCTATCTATCTATCTATCTATCTATCTATCTATCTATCTATCTATCTATCTATCTATCTATCTATCTATCTATCTATCTATCTATCTATCTATCTATCTATCTATCTATCTATCTATCTATCTATCTATCTATCTATCTATCTATCTATCTATCTATCTATCTATCTATCTATCTATCTATCTATCTATCTATCTATCTATCTATCTATCTATCTATCTATCTATCTATCTATCTATCTATCTATCTATCTATCTATCTATCTATCTATCTATCTATCTATCTATCTATCTATCTATCTATCTATCTATCTATCTATCTATCTATCTATCTATCTATCTATCTATCTATCTATCTATCTATCTATCTATCTATCTATCTATCTATCTATCTATCTATCTATCTATCTATCTATCTATCTATCTATCTATCTATCTATCTATCTATCTATCTATCTATCTATCTATCTATCTATCTATCTATCTATCTATCTATCTATCTATCTATCTATCTATCTATCTATCTATCTATCTATCTATCTATCTATCTATCTATCTATCTATCTATCTATCTATCTATCTATCTATCTATCTATCTATCTATCTATCTATCTATCTATCTATCTATCTATCTATCTATCTATCTATCTATCTATCTATCTATCTATCTATCTATCTATCTATCTATCTATCTATCTATCTATCTATCTATCTATCTATCTATCTATCTATCTATCTATCTATCTATCTATCTATCTATCTATCTATCTATCTATCTATCTATCTATCTATCTATCTATCTATCTATCTATCTATCTATCTATCTATCTATCTATCTATCTATCTATCTATCTATCTATCTATCTATCTATCTATCTATCTATCTATCTATCTATCTATCTATCTATCTATCTATCTATCTATCTATCTATCTATCTATCTATCTATCTATCTATCTATCTATCTATCTATCTATCTATCTATCTATCTATCTATCTATCTATCTATCTATCTATCTATCTATCTATCTATCTATCTATCTATCTATCTATCTATCTATCTATCTATCTATCTATCTATCTATCTATCTATCTATCTATCTATCTATCTATCTATCTATCTATCTATCTATCTATCTATCTATCTATCTATCTATCTATCTATCTATCTATCTATCTATCTATCTATCTATCTATCTATCTATCTATCTATCTATCTATCTATCTATCTATCTATCTATGTACTGTGTGTAGTGTATCCATAATCAATTCAGAGCTGTCCTTCTTCAATTCATCACACAGAAAAGGCAAGAGGTAAACCACCTAGAACCATCGACCTAAGGCCACGCACACAGGAAGCGTTACGTTGGAAAATCGGTCACGTCTGAATGCGGCCTTATCCTCTTGTAATTAGATCATTTTGCTCAAGGATGTGTACGAAAAAATAATCTTAGTAATCAGTGTAAGTATAGAAAGTGAATAAGACCAAAGAAATGTCAATAAAACATTGTTTTAGGTATATCGAAGTTATACGGATCGGAGTTGTCTGTTCTGTATTGTGCCAGATTGCTTGCACCTGTAGTGGAAGAGAGAACTTATTTTTTATACCTAATAATAATAATAATTGGCATTGTGCATTGTGATTTTATCTGCTTAGTAATTAATATAATTTAATTTAATTTGATTTGTAAAAGTGCTATGAATAGCCTGTTTGCAATGTAACACTTTTCTTTTGTCTTTATAATTTGATGTTTTTCATCAGTTTTCAGCTATTTTTTCATAGAGTCGTTACTCTCATAGCCCTACTTTTTTTCTTGAGAATGAAAACGTGCCAAGCTAGTCAAAGTTTAGCTACTCATACAATGGTAAGTACCTATTTCTGTGCAGAGAAAAAACTTCAAATACTCATTTTGAGTCTGGGTGATGCGGGAGAGCATGGTCCTCGTAGTACCTGGTTATTTTTTTTTTTTTATGGATAGGCTTGCGCTTGACCACTATCTCACCTGATGGTAAGTGAAGATGCGGTCTAGGATGTAACGCGCTTGCCTAGAAGATACCTATTCAATCTCGATTTGAAGACTCCAAGATTGTAATTTTCGGGAAATACAAACGCTGGCAAAGCGTTCCACTCTTTGGCTGTTCGCAAGATAAATGTGGAAGCAAATCGCTTTGTTCGCACATGGGTCCCTAGATTATTGTGTATCCTAGTTAGGATCTATGATCGTCATATCATTAACAGCCCATAGATGTCCACTGCTGAACATAAGCCTCCCACAGAGCGCCACCTTGAGCGGCTGCTCGACTCCTGCATCCATCGTCTCCCCGCGATCTATGTTATGATCGCTGAAAAGAATAGAATAGGTATTCCACTCTTTTGACGTAGAGCATCAGTAACAATAGGTAATTGTTCGTTGATTGAATTCCGATTTCAATTTTATGACCTCATTCAGTTTGGTATACATGATACACGGCAGGTGCTGGCCTAATTTGCATGATTCTCGTGCGTCTGCATAAAATAGATGCTATCGTTTTCTGATAATAAAGGACACTTTTTGATTTTCCTTAATACGTCTTTGTTTATATCGGAAAATAGGAAATTGGATTTAAAACTTCTTAATTTATAGCATGAGAGTTGTTGTAATTTAGGGTTCATTTTTAGTGTTGCACGTTTTTCGATGTAGCTCCAAGGTTCTTGCAATGACTGAATACTTTCTGCGAGCAAAATAATTAACATTATTCTCTAATTCGTCAAGTACACGCCAAAAGATACTAGTGCGAAATTTTTTTTCCTGAATTTTTTATTGAAATCATTAAGTATTGTACTAGTTGCATAAGTATTATGCAGTTACCTGCTTCTGTGGTGTACATAAAAGTGTTACCATGGAATGTAGCTAGTGATGAGGATTTTATTTGTTAATTATCAAAGCTATGTTACCTACCACTTTCCAGAGCATCGGTTCGTCCTAGCCAACATTACGTGCTACAAAAACTATTTTGCTAATTATGTTGCTGACAGTCACCAACATTACTGTAGTGAGCTGAGTTACTGTCATTATTGGCCAGCTTGCGGTAATTAACGCTACCGTGTTGAAATGCAGATTTACTGTAATTAATTGCCGATATAATAGCTCTTAGAATTAGCAAGTTGAAATGGCTATGGGCGGGTCACATTGCCTGTAGAATGTACAACCAATGGCGAATGAGAAGAAAGGTAGGTGACGACTACAAGCCGAAAAGTACAGAGTAGACACCCGGACTTTAGGTGGATCTATGATTTGGTCAAAACCACTAAGGGCCGATGGATAGAGGAAGCGAGCAGCTGCGCATGGTGGTGCTCTATGGGAGAAGCCTATGTTCAGCAGTGAACGCCTTCAAGTCATTGACGATGTTATTCGCCGGCTTGCAGTCAGCAACATTACTGTAGTGAATTGACTTACTGTAATTATTCCCCTGCTTGAAATTTTCCTTGATTAGAATTAGGTGGCAGTCGTGAAGGAAAACAATTGTTATTCCGCCGAGGTCCCGGGTAATGGCGCACGTTACGAGCTGCGCTTCCGTGAGGCGCTGAATAAGAGGATAACCAACCAGTTCTGCAGATTATAGCTAAGTGATTTTAGAAGGATAACATTTGTTGAAATAAATGATCGATGTTAGAAGATTATAGATATAATCAAGCTTTGATTTTGTTTGGTATCTTTCCGATTTATTTTCCTTTTTTAATGGACTCATGCTGTTAGTGGAAAGTAGGTTTCTAAACTTTTTGTATGTCTCTAAGTACTTATTTTTTTTATTTATAGTCGTTACTCACAGAGCTATGAAACAAATGACGCTTCGTGTAGAGGGGAAACGTTTTTTTTTTGCTCTGTGGCGTTACCGCTACATAATTATAGTTTAGATTTTGTATCACGCATACCGTGATGAGCTCATGTTGTTCAAAACGTGCAATGATTTTAAAAGTGCTTTATTTACATCAATATCAATAATGAATAGAACACAGTTGTGATAAATATCAATTATTTAATTAACACTAATGTGCAAGACCATTATCTGCATCATGCTACCATGGGGTCCCATGGGGTTTGTATCTGACAAACGAAAAATATCCCGAACGTGAAAAAAATGTACTGATCGTGTTGCGAACGTTACCAGTTAGTGTCCATTGTATTCATTCGGCCCAATACTTCGCCAACACGCAATAAATGTCGCTTGATAATCTTGCGTTATACAGAAATAAAATAATTCGTAAAATAGCCCGCGTTATTCCGTTGTATGAGATGAGGCATCTGTACTATATTATATTATTATAGTATTATATTATCTGGGATGCACCCAGGACAGTTAGATTATAATTTATATACATTCAATAATGAAATTTTAATAATAAATAAGGCCAACCAATAATAGGCAGCTATGTCAAAATATCCGCCGTCCCATCTATTCATCCTTTCCCCTATCTTTTTCCCTTTCCCTTCCCTCTTCCCATGAATAGGGTTAAGACACAAAATTAATTAACACCATGCAAAACGGGCGGGTCAGCAAATTTACAATAAAAAAAACATAAAATACATTCAATTCCATTAAACAAAATAACCACAAAAATTATAATTGCATCTGTTGGAGCCAGATTAACGAATAAAAAACTGTCCTTAATTATATTCTAAATCGGGAATAAGGATTTTTTCTTTAATAATTGAGAAATATGATTTCCTAATTTCCCCAATGAATTATTATTTATTAGCAACGTTGAATGAGGAAAGAGACTGTATTCGATGGCCCATAATTAAATGCCATGGGCGGTGGACGGGGAGATATTTAATAATCACAATTTAATGCTATTATTTTTTTTACTTTTTTTCGTCTGCTGATTCCTCGTTTCTTAATTATATATTTTTATTTATTATTACAAAAAAAGTTATCTAGCACAGTGGCGCAAATTGTGGAAACTCATTTAATGATAAGTTGATTGACACAGGTAGATACTAGCTTAGGTTAATAATGCTTTTAGGACACTGATAGGTCTACCACGTTATTGCAGCGCATCAGGAACGTTTTTTTTTTTTAAGAGAATGAATGACGTTACGGGCTAGTCGTTCTCCTGATGTTAAGCAACACGGCCGCCCATAACAGTTGCAGTGTCATTCGGAACTTTAAAATAATAAAGTTTTGTGCGACACTGCACTGCGCACGTCATCCTGAGACATCACACAGTCTAGTAATCAGATTACTAGACTGTGAGATCAGGTCATAAAGTCTCATTTGCCCAGTAATTTCACTAGCTACAATGCCCTTCAAACCGGAACACAGTTGGCGGCAGAATAACTGGCAGAGCGGACCTAGACCTACCTAGACGAACTTTGCAGAAAAGTTCTACCACCTAGTAAATATTTGCGGATGCAAGAGTAGATAGTTTCACAGCGATACTCCGCAAAAGAATTGCATTCGTAATGCACCGGGTGCGTTGCAGCAGCAACAGCTACCTGCAACTGATTGGCGGAAAGGATGGATGTGGACAGTGTTTTCATGATACATTGACATAATATCGTGAAGGACACTGACCGCTCATCTAATCCTATACACCGTGTACATAACTAATTGAAACTGTCAATGTAATATAGCACCTGCATTGATATTTGTGTGATTTTTTGTGTGGTTTTTTTTTTTTTTGTTTTTTTTGTGTAATCTTTTTATAATGGATCTGACTATGTGTAATAAAGTTAATTAATAATTAGTAAAAAAAATTATTTAATAACAATTATATTTTAATGTAATAATAAGTTTAGTAATATAGACTTAAATGATTTTTTTTGATTTCATTTCATTTAACTAATAGAAGATCATGATCCCACAACACCCAGACACAGAACAAGTAGGAATCTATACTTTTTTCTGTGTACAAACACTTGTGCTGTCACGGGAATCGAACCCGTACCAATCGGGTTTGCACTGGCGTTATTGGTTAATTTTCCTGTTTAAAGGAATAAATTACTTTAATATTCTTGTCATGATAAAATTAAGTCTTGAAGCTGTTCTATTGAATGATTCATTACATTCCATTTTATCCTGTAATACCTTATCATAAGCCTTAGCCAATTTATATTTAATAGTTAAATATTGGTCCAAACCGCGGGGAGCAGATGGATGCAGAAGGCGAGCAGCCGCTCAAAGTGGCGATCTTTAAAGGAGGCCTATATTTAGCAGTGGACGTCTTCAGGCTGATGATGATGATGAGTTATAGAATATTACTTACGACCGTTTCTATAACCTAATAACTATAAAAATTTGTAGTAATAAAATTAGTAAAACATAAAAAAAAACGTAATGTACATATTTCCTTGTTTTTTAAAATAAATATGGATTTGACTGATTGCTGACAATATTGAAAAGAAATTATTATCCGAAAAAGCCGTGCATCGCGGGTAAAACCAAGGGTCTTCTAGAGTTTAAAATATTATATTGATAAGTGTAATAATTCATATCATTAAAAAAGTTTATCTGCATACGAACTACAATAAGCACTTAAAAGATAGATAGCAGGTATTTGGCAATCAATTAACTACAAAGAACGTACTTGCATTGATGTCATGTCGATGGAAAACGTGACTTTCTTGGTAAATCCAATGACACATTGTGTAATGGTATTTAATATGACATATTGAATACCATTACACATTGTGTACCGTTACATAATTATCGTATAATGGTCTACAATTGTAAAGTGGTAAAATCATGTAATGGTAAAGTAACACACATTGTGTACAATTACACACCAAAATACCGCAAAGCCTGAAAACAAAATTTCAATCAATGTGTGTTGCCAGTGATGACTTATGGAACTGAGACGTGGTCGGTCTCTTACTGTTGGCCTCATTACTAAGCTCAAAGTCGCGCAATGAGCTATGGAGAGAGCAATGCTCGGTGTTTCCCTGCGAGATAAGATCCGAAATGAGGAGATCCGCAGGAGAACTAAAGTGACCGATGTAGCTCTCAGAATTAGCAAGTTGTTCAGGCAATGGGCAGGCCACATCGCTCGTAGAACTGACAACCGATGGGGAAGAAAGGTTCTCGAGTGGCGACCACGAACCGGAAGACGCAGCATAGGCCGGCCCCCCACTAGGTACACCGACGACCTGGTGAAAGCCGCGGGGAGCCCATGGATACAGGAGGTGAGCAGCCGCTCTAATTGGCGCTCCCTGGGGGAGGCCTATGTTTAGCAGTGGACGTCTTCAGGCTGTTAATGATGATGATGATGATGATGATATACCGTGTAATGTGTGTTACTTTCGAATATTTACTCAACGAGCGCTGTCCAGATAGTCATTTCTTCGAATGGATTCCCAAGAATCAAGATGTCGAGAAGCTCTCGCTAGACCAAGGATGGATCAGGGGTCAGATTCTGACCGCTGGCAGTTTTTCCCTGCCCTGGGGGCTACCACAACCTCTTTTAGCATTATTACTTCCATCATACATTGAAAAATGACATAAAAGTAAGAATACTGTGATGTTGCAGAATCAGAGCAGTTTTGATGACGTCACGTTAAATCTTTCACTCAAATACATCTTGTTGACACCGACGTGCGATTCAATGCATTGCCAGGGGGAAATAATAAAATACTAATGAATTGCGACGATAAAGATAAACCTTTATTAGGCTATAAATAATACAAAAATATTATCAACACAGATAAAAGGACTACGTTTTTTCAGTACAGTAACTAACGTTCAGTGAAATGGCGAAAATAATATGTGTGGAGTATTTTATTTTTTTTATTTTAATAAGCTGATTAGGTACTGGTACGTAACATCACTCTATGTCAGTAAAATTTTAGTTGCATCTTAGTACTTGGAAATAAATGTGATATTCCAGTGACAGTTGAAGTGAAAATTGTACTATTGTGTTTAAAATAAATCAGCCTTATTAATAAACGTCGAGTAGCTTTGGACTAGTTAAACAATCTTTTGTTTTTTTTTTCGATCAAGTTCCATTTTCGAATGACAAAAATAGACAAAAGTTGGAGTTCACTAATCCAAAGCTACTTCACGTTTATTGATAAGGCCGCTAGTGATGTTAGAGGTGTTCAAACAGCTGGAGTATTGAGTTGTGTGACTGTGTTTCATAGTAACAATATAACGTATTATTTTTGTGTAACAAGAATACCTGCACTGTACGCTCAAACCATTCTTAGATTTAAAAAAAAATTATCATTCGATTGTTCTGATAAGGTCCTATTTAGGACAGATTCTCCCTATTTAATGCAACGGAAATTAGGAAACCCAATCGCCGACTCTTTCCGAATTATACTTGATCAACTGTGCACAAATATGGTTGTTCAAAACATAATCATTGCAAATCATTGTAATCATTTTTAATTAAAATATGTCGATAAATTTTAAACTAACAACTTGTACGCTGATAGTATGAATTTGTTTGAACAAGTTAACTTATCTTTACCTTAAAAGTATAATGTAAAGAGCACAGGGTGCCCATAATATCATTATTATCACAATATAATATGGACCTACGGCATGACTGAGAGATTTTATAGTGACTGTGCGGTTACAAATGCTGATATTTATAGACACCGAAGTACAAAATCGTAACCACTAATCTCTTTAGAGTAGTTTTATTTCCTTCACTCCAGTCCCCGTTCTACTTCTGTGTGTATCATTCTATACATCAGATGCTTCTAACCAGCACCTGTGTACATAAACTTGTAGGTAGGTACTTATAGTGAAATCACAAAATGTCACGTTGTTTCATACACCATTCGCACATTAGGCGTGAAATTTTAACTTTTACATTATAAAACTGTAAAATCCTATCGTATTGTGTTTAAGATTCTGTTCATATTCTTTTCTTAAACATAAATATATTCTTATTCTTATATTCTAAATAAAGGTTTTTCTTACAATAAAGTTGTAAGAAATAATCTAAAAGGCATATTATATTGAACGCATTAGGATAGTTATTACACCACTCTGTTAATAATTATTGATTTATTTGTTTAGCTGAAAAGTTTATAGTATTTTAAAACATTTTGATTTGGACGGTTTGTGCTACTAAATTCTCTGTTTAAATATCTGATTGTATTCCTCCGAATAGATTTTCTTTTAAATATTTTTTTAATTTATATTTATTACAAATATTTTTCTGAGATACACAGTTCATATCAGTCATTTATAACTTATCAGTGTATGACTGTGTACGGTGTACGGACAGTATACGGCCTAAAAATTCTAACACCAGTGCTGATCACTTGCCTACACGAGAAGAAGTGTATGTGTTTTGTGAAGTAGTGTGTGTGATTTAATGTTTCTGTGCAGACTAGTGAGATTAGTGTTAGTGCGGTGCATATATTTCTCTACGAGGATAGCCATGAAGATACACTACCCTGAGCTCCGTAAGGAGTACCCTTCTAAAACAGGTACGTTACCTTTTTTTTTAACAATTATATTATTGTTTGTTTGTGGTTATGGAATTTATTGTTGGTAAGATAAAAAGTAAGTGGTCAGTAATAATGTATTAAGAGGCTTTATAGTCCACCCAGTAAGGCCGACAATTGTAGTAAAAATTGCAACAGCAATAACAAAGCAACAACAGTTAGCAAAGCGGCCGCGAACACTTGCAATCAGCCGCAAGATGTCCGCCTGTCGCTGAATACACTTGGGCCTTTGATACTAGCGCCACTAGCAACTGAACAGCAATAGATGGAAACAAAAGAATGAACTTTTTAGTTCATCGATTGCTGTCAAACGTCACTTATCTGCCAAAGTCATGTTTGATAGAAATGATTGCGAAATTTACGCCTGTTGCAAAAGTTACGTAATAACCCCGCGGGTCTCATATAAAAGCCATAGGCCGCTTATATCGTCAAGAATGTGTTCGACCGCTACTGACCGAGACCGACCGAGACTGAAATCAAGTCAAGGTCAAATTTTCCCAGTAATTTCACTAGCTACCCCCTTCAAGTCATGACACAGTAGTGCTCGCACACTACTGCTTGGTTGCTGAATATCTATCAAAGACGTGTCGTTAGAATCTCTCAAGAAAAAGAGAAAAAAGAAAGAAAAAAATTACTGCCAGGAAGGTACGTAATCATCACGAGGACAGCCATTTCTAATGGCACAATTTTTTAGGGTCCGCTGTCCATCTGTCTGTCTATCTGTTCGTCTGTCACCAGGCTGGCCCTGCAGGCGCTGCATCTCATGAACCGTGATAGTTAGACAGTTATAAATATTCGCAGATCTATCTCTATTGCCGCTATAACAACAAATACTAAAAACAGAATAAAATAAATATTTAAGGGGGCTATCACGTAACAAACGTGATTTTTTTCTCGTTTTTATAGATACGGAACCCTTAGTGCGCAAGTCCGACTCGCACTTGGCCGGAGTTTTTTGTCTAGTTCTACTTAGAACCAGTATTAACTGGTACATAGACGTAAATGAAACAGTTAACGATTAGAAAACAGACTAACTAGGACATCCTCAATCTAGATGTTCAGAAATTATAATGAACTCGGAAACAGAGCATTAACTTTTGGGAATGATGGAAAGACTTCTTTGATGACTGTCTTCACTAACATTAAGATGTACTTACTCTGTTAAAAATTGGTTATAATAGGGGGGGTTGCTATAAACCATGACGCTTGGCAGGCGTTTTAGCCATCAAGAAGGTGGTGATAAGTCCACACACTATAATACTAGGAGAGTAGTTAGAGCGTACCCTTTGGGTACGGAACCCGCAACGAATACTAAAAAACAGAATAAAACAAATAGTTAAGGGGGCTCCCATACAACAAACGTTTTTTTCTTTCTCGTCGTTTTTATTATAGGTAATGTTTCGGAACTCTTAGCGCGCGAATGCGACACGCACTTGGCCAGATTTTTTCGATTTCTTATGATTATTTAATTAGAGTAGAATAATTATAATAAATATTCATTCATGACAAAGATCACACAATAAACAATACTTTACAAATAAATTTTGAACAATCATTACGGACCACAGACTAGGAATGTTATAATCTAGAAATGTCAGATGTACGCCACGTGTGCAGTTTTTAATTTTCAAACTAATAAAAAAATACTTGAGCTGTCCTTTAAAATGTAAAGGAAGTAGGTAACTATAAGTGACTAAATACGATAACCTTACTGTCAATCCTGGTCAAATTAAAACAGGCCATTTAGAAATTCTAATAATACCCACTAAAAATAGTTTTCCCCTAAGTTCACAACCTTATTCCATTCAAACCTTTACAGGTCATCAAGAAAACAAAAAAGAATAACAGATCCTCAAGAGTGTTCAATTAATAAAAAGCACTCGCATGGAATGCGCAAACGCATTACGCGGCCGCGCACCGACCGCGCACTTCCTACCGCCCAAGGCTCACGGACATTATAGCCCACACCAACTATTGATAAATAAACCGGACATTCGAAAATAGAACGAAAGCAAAACACTACGATATAAATTAAAAAAAAATTAAACAAAGTTCGAATTTTGGTGCATTTTTAAAACTACTAGAGTAGAAAAAAATTAAATAAGTAAAAATTATATAGATATCGTTTTATCGTGGTAGTTCCTACTAGTTTTTGAAATATTGGGTTAATACTAATTAGTAGGATACGTTAGTAAGATACTTACTGATCACTAAATTAGTGCAGTGTTTAGTGTTGCAGTGAAAATGGTTGAGAATGAAGATGTGCAGGCGCCAAAGCCGGGTAAGCCATTTTTTATAAAAGAAAAAAGTGATATCTATTTATTTAGAAGTTTCAGAAGGCCGTTGACTATGAACAATAAAATTAGGTGAAAAAAAATATTAAAATGTTCTCCACACTTACGTAAAGCTATTTGGGATGTATGACTTTGTAAGGAAAGTGCCTCTCCCCTTAAGAAAAGTGTACCTATACCCCCCTCATGTTCACATAAAGCGCCAACGCTTATCTACCCCTATATTTCACCCAATTTCGATGGTTTTTTATATATAGTCTGCAGCAGCAGACAATATTCGTATTTATGGCTACCTAAAAATACGAATTGTTGGCGACAAAACTGCTAAGAGCATGAAACATATTTTCAAAAAAATCAACATAATTTATACAAACATAGATAGTAGAATAGAATAAAATAGAACAACTCTTTATTGCTCATACCAAGATAAATGAAATTTGAACATTAAAGTACTTATAGTTAGTAGCACAATGGGCAGCCTTATCACTAAGAGTGATCTCTTCCAGGCAACCTTTGGATGGAGAGTATCCCAGGGATAAGGAGTAGTTAGCGGTGCGCATTATAAACAAAACAATAAAATACAAAACAACTTAAACAATAACTAATATTAGACAAACTAGTTATTTGTAAGCAACTTGTTCAAACTATCGACACCAAAATCAAAAGAATTTGTTGTCGATAGTTTGGTCGACCTCGAGTTTTCGATGGTGTTGGCGACTAACGAGCGGTTTTGCTTGACTCCGAAATAGGAGGGCCATAATATAGGTATACCTACATGTTAATAAAAGGTGAAAACAGTTTTGATCCGAAACCTTAAAACGTAGGTAAATTCTCCCATGGCACTATTGTCTCTATCATACGAGTGGAGAGCAGAGAAACGGAAATACCATTTTCAAATAACAGGATCCTCTTATTTATGGATGATTTTTGCTAACTTAAATTATCTATTTATCACGTAATTCTATACAAATATTCTGTTATCTTTTAGTTATCGAATTATCTGAGAACTCCTACCTAGTAGGATGACCTCCGTTGATCCACTTGTCAATATACGCCCTTTTAGTATCAAAAAGTCAATAATTATAATAACTTGTTACATGAACCAAAACCTATAAAAAAGTATTATATAGGATCTGTGACCAAAACTAGGTCCCTAGGCGTACCGACGATCTGGTGAAAACCGCGGGGAGCATCGGCTCCCGGATGCAGGAGGCGAGCAGACGGTCAAAGTGGCGCTCCCTGTGGGAGGCCTATGTTCATCAGTGGACGTCTTCAGGCTGTTAATGATGACCAAAACTAAAAGTTGTGAGTAGACTAATTGTACCTAGGTATAACACCATTATAACACCAAAGTATGGATAAAAGTTTCAAGAACCATTATAAAATGCTAAACTTATTTTCGAGTGAAAAAGTCTAGTTGTTAAAAAATTTCGAGACACCGAAACATAAGCACCTGTGAATGTGCTTACTAGACCTACTTAAATGTTGCCGAACCTGTGATTAATTTTACAATAGGTGCTCTATCTACAATTTTATTATGGTATTCACAATTTGAATTGAAATATAACTCATTGATATTAAATTGAAATATTTTGTGTTGACCTAATTAAAAGTACTCGATTCATTAAAACGATTGCGCCATGGATTGATAAGTGATTGTGCAAAGTGTATCTATTTACACAAGACTCACCAGATATTGACTTTTAATATAGATTACTGAACTATCTAATGGGTTGTGTATTTTGTGTATTAGGGTTCCGTACCGCAAACCCTATTACTAAGACTCCGTTTGTAGATTTGTTAACTTTTATAATATCAGTGTACCTATTCAATTAATTTTTGTATGCCAGTTTCTGGTGAGATATGCCGAACTACTTTCTTTTTGTCATCTTATTGTACCATATTTCGTGCAAATAAACAATTTCATTTCATTTCCGCTGTCAGTCTCTCCGTCTGTCACCAGGCTGTATCTCACGAACCGTCATAGTAACAAGATAGACAGTTGTAATTTTCACAGATGATGTATTTCTGCTGCCGCTATAACAAAAAGTACTAAAAAAAACAGAATAAAATTACTATATAAGGAGGCTTCCATACAAAAAACGTGATTTTTATGCTCGTTTTTATAGATATGGTATGGAACCCTTCATGCGCAAGTCCGACTTGTACTTGACCGGTTATTTATAATGCACGTAAGAATGAAACCGATATTTTATTTAATCATAATTAAAAATGAACAAGTAAATATAACTTTCATAAAGAAGATTAAAAATAAATGCAATAATTGAAAAATAAGCAAAATCGGTAAATAAATCACTGAGTAATAAGCTTTTAAAGTTTCTACAGGAGGCATCTCCTGTCCCTTTCTCGCGAAACAGAGCGCCCCCACAGTTACTATGAAAAATCTACTCGTGACGTCACATGCCAAAGAGATTGTATGAAAAGCTACCACAGCTTAGTAATGGAGGTACTGTAACGACCTTCCTCTGACGTCACTGGCCGTTTGATTTATCTCTTTCTATTCCGGTTTTTAAAATGCTTGTCATCATCATCATCATCATCAACAGCCTGAAGACGTCCATTGCTTGTAACTTAGGCATTTTTTGAGATGTTTAATTTTTGTTTTCTTAAATGTTTAACTTTTGAGGAATATAATTAATTTATCCAAAAAAAACACTTTAGTCATCATGCCTAGCGCACTGTGACCACGTTTTAATCACACCTCACTCTTTTATAACTTAAAATGCTCATCATCGTCATTAATAGACTGAAGACGTCCACTGCTGAACATAGGCAACAGCCAGGGAGCGCCACTTTGAGCAGCTGCTCCCCTCTTGCATCAATCGGCTCCCGTGGCTTTCACCAGATCGTCGATCCACCAAGTGGGGATCGCCACTCGAGAACCTTTCTTCCCTAACGGTGGTCAGTTCCGAGCGATGTGGCCTGCCCATTACCATTTCAACTTGTTAATCCTAAGAGTCTATATCGGTCACTTTAGTTCTCCTGCGGATCTCCTCATTCCGGGTCTTATCTCGCAGGGAAACTCCAAGCATTGCTCTCTCCATAGCTCGTTGCGCGACTTTGAGCTATCCGATCAAAAATAGTATTAGTTTTCAATGGGATAGCCCCATGTTTTTTTTTACCTATAAATAAATGCTGTCACTGTTTACTGTATTTAGATTTACCCATCATTTGTTGTTTTAATTTTTATTCATGATGACGTTGAAATACTTTTTAGGTATTATTATAACTCCGCAAATTACAAATTAGCGTCGAGGGGCTACTTTGCTCTATATAAGTACTTTCTAACAGTAGACAAACATACGTAATATATTATGTGACAATAAGAAGAATTGACGAAATAGGCAAGTGATAATTGATCGTCGAAAAACAAGGAAGATAAGTACATTCAGCTGGGGTTTGAATTATTTTGTTTTGTAATGAACCTTGTTGGCTATACGATTAGGTTTACTTTCGATTGTCATTTACTTTACAAACCTAATGCGAAATGGTCTTCTCCCGTCGTAGTAAAGCCAAAAGGTGAGGGATTTTGGACATGAGTCTTGTCACGCCAGAGCACCTTGGCTTTTGGGACGGATAGATGCAGGTTCGAATCCCGCTGGTGCCAATTTTTCCTTTACAGTAAAAATTGATAATAATTGATTATATTTTTTAATTGGTTACATTAATTTATATTTTTCTTTTTTTATTAATTTTTTTTTGTTAGATTTTGGCTCCAAACTTAGTGTATTTAGCCAGTGTAAAGTATTATAATTTTCATCGTGTTCTAAAATTTTTCACGTAGTCATGTCTTAATAGTCATAGTCATAGTCCAGTCTAAGTCATGCTCCAGCAAAGTGGTGACAACTTTACTAGAAGCTTCTGAGTTTTGGAAGCAACAAGAAAAATCACGTTTCACCACATTATATCACTTGCCCTCACTCATGCTCACGATTCAGCACTTAATGCGTAAATCGCCACCAATTTAAACATTAACACTGAAAAAAGCACAGGTTTTTAAAAATAATACAATGGAACGACGTGAACTTTTCCGCGTTCCCGCCAAAACTCCTTAAATGTTTTTACCTCTTGTTTTGTAAGCACGAAAACTGCTGAACTAAAAAAAAAACATCAAAGTCAGATAACATATTTTAGAGGTGGAAAAGCATTGGCACTTTTTGTATGGACAACAAGGAGGTTTACGCTTCTCTTAATAACCTCAAAATGGGAGTTTTGGCGGAAACGCGGAAAAGTTCACGTAGTTGCATTGTATTATTTATCAAAACTTGTGCTTTTTCCAGTGTTAATGTTTAAAATTGGTGGTGTTTTACACATTATGTGCTGAATTACGAGCATGAGTCAGGACAAGTGATATAATGTGGGGAAACGTGAGTTTTCGTGTTGCTTCCAAAATTCCATAGAAGCTTCTAGTAAAGTTGCCACCACTTTACTAGAAGATGACTTAGACTGGACTTTGACTACCTGACTTAGACTTGTCTATGACTATGACTAAGACTTGACTTACGTGAAATATTCTATAACGATGAAAAATTACAATACTTGACACTGGCTAAATACACTATGTGTGGAGCCATAATCTAATACGAAAAAAAAACCTCAAATTTATGACGTGTGGGAGTTATTGATTATCATTAAATAAACTTTCCTATAATAATATTAATTAATAGCATCATGCATGTATTACGACGTGCCGGATGCAAAGTTAAGTTATGGCTTAGTGTGTCTATAAGGTAAACCTGCGTCTTCCAATAAATTTTAATAGGTTTCATTAAAATCTAATTAACTTAAAGGAAATTGTCTAGATGAAGGTAATGAGTATTTGTTTGTTTAATCAGACCTTCAGATGTACCATGTGTACATATTATATCTGACATATTGTTTATTAACGGGATATTATAAACCATATGTTAGTAATGTTAGCGACCATAAAAGTTTAACATCTTATAATTATATGGGGCCTACCACGACCTCTTATAGCATTATTACTTCAATCATACTTTGAAAAATGATATAAAAGTAAGAATATTGTAATGTTGTTGACGCAAAGCAGTTTCGATGACGTCACGTTAAATCGTTCACTCAAATACATCATATGAACACCGACGACGTGCGACAGTGATAACGCTATAGAAAAATGTAGACGTCTCGTTCTCACGCAGGAATACTTTATAAGTTCATGTACGAATTTGAACAATATTATTGTAACCTTGAAGCATTACTGTCACGAACCATGATGGTTTTGTATTAGTTTGTGGTAAGGCCCATATATCTTTTCTTTTATATCAATATAGTATCTTCCTTCTATTATTATTAGCATCATAGCAGCATCATTACCATTGTCACAGAGAAAGAGAGTAAAAAAAATTGGAAATTATAGGGAAGTTTCGCTTAATCGCTATAATTTCTACCTTGTTATATTGGAAATAATTATGAGGATAGTAATCGAGGTAACTCAATATAATTCAATATTACCTACTCAAGATAAAGCTGAGCCTCTATTTGTCATTATCTTGAAAACCATAAGGAGAGAAAAAGAAAAGCAAGAAGAGTGAGAGAGAGAGTGACACCCTTACCAATAAACATTACATAACAGTAGAATAGCTACTCAGCATTTTCTCTTGTTTTATCTTTGCCCATTTTAAACTCAATGGAGAAAGACAAAACACAAAATAACTACTCATCCGCTATACAATATTTATTAACGAATGGACATTTCACACAGCGCCATCTAGCCCCAAACTAAGCAAAACTTGTACTATAGGAACCAGATAACTGATATAATACTTAGATACTTTTTGTTTGTAAATACATACATAGAATACATTGTAACACCCAGACACAGAACAAACATCTATGTTCATCACACAAATGTTTGTCCTGGGTAGGAATCGAACTCACAGCCCTCCGTTCAGAAGGCAGGGCTACTACCAACTGAACTATCGGGCCCGTCAGGGGGCGAGAGTTTAAATAATACAACCAATCTACCAACTACTTTATTTTAATTATTTAAACTCGTGATCTGTTTAGGTTATTAAAGTTGATGAGATTGTATAATATGACTAAACTTTCATCTTTTTAGGGTTTCGTACTCAAAAGGTAAAGCAAAACCTATTACTAAGGCTTCACTGTCCGTCTGTCGGTCTGTCTGTCTGTCCGTCTGTCACCAGTATCTATCTCATGAACCGTGATAGTTAGGTTGAAATTTTCACAGATGATGTATTTCTGTTGCCGCTACAGCAACAAAGTACTAAAATACTAATACTATGATTAAAATAAGTATTTAAGGAGACTACCATAACAACTGTAGGGACCTTGGCCCATATCAATTTAAAAAACCCGCCATCCCACGATTCGACGACGCGCGCGACACCAAACGTGCGCGACAGAACTAATCACTGTGAAAAAAATAAAGAAGCTATCGGATGCCAAAAAACTCTCTCGAAGTGGAACTAAATAAATACAAAATACAAAACCAAGTGTCAATTCCGTCAATCTCCGTTAAGTGCAGTGCGTGGGTGCAAAAAGACTTTGTTTTTGAGAAAAGAGTGTGGGAGCGGGAGCGGCAGGCGGTGAGTGGCCAAGATTTTGGGGTTATGCAAAATTTCTCATCATATCTTCTAAACCCATGAGCTATCGAAGCTACATTTGGTCCAGCGAGCCTAGATTACCCAGTTATAACGCCAGTTTATTGACGATTACATTGTATTTTCACTCACTTAACTCGCGTAGGTACCTACACCGCCACGCAGTGCACGATTGTAAATTTGTGTTTTATTCAAAAACTACACAGGTTCCAACATCAACCCTGCTCTTTCATTTAAAAGTACATAATAATTTATCTATTTCAATTGTTAAATTAGTAGAAAACTTGTTTTTTAGTGAAATAAGCAGTCGGGGCGTTGACCTTTAGTCGGAACATAAATTCGTATCTTTCTCTGTAAGTATAACAGTTTTACACATAATATTTGGTAGAATCGTATTCTGTAAGTGTTAAGTGTGAAATTTTGCATATAGAGTGGATAATTTTTGTGTATTTGGTTGCGTTTTCTGAGATAATTCTGTGGTTGCGCCGACACAGACCGGCCGCCATTACGCCGTGCGTAACGGGTCACGTGATATTTATCGTAATTTCTGATTTTGTTGTCGAACGAATTTTTTTGTGTATTTCTTCGTATTTACTATAAAAATGACTACTACTACGGCTGCTGATGCTACCGCGGTACTTGACGATGCATTGCAACCGTTTCTGACAACTAAACAGATGTGTTTTCTACGCGTACAGAACTTATGGGAAATGTCCAGAACTGTTGCCACAGATTCCTCGATCGAAGAGGAATTTAATGCAAGGGTGCAAGACCTGTTAGGTCTACGGGTAAAATACGACAGGGCCATAACGGAAATAAATTCTTTGTATGTTAAACACAAACCTAATTACGTCCCTACGTACGGTGAAATCGAGGCTTTCGATAAACTTTATTATGACATACGTAAAGTGGCAAACAACCTCAGCTCGCCGAAGCTATCCGCGAAAGCGGAACACGGTAACAACGAGGAATGTTTACCTAAACTACGAGTGAAGTTGCCCGAGTTGCAAATCTTTAAATTTGATAGTAAAGTTGAGAATTGGATGACCTTCCGTGACACATTTACAAGTTTAATACATAATAATGCTAGTATCAGCGAAATCGAGAAGTATTATTATTTAATGTCATCTGTTAGCGGGTCAGCATTAGCCATCGTAAAGTCGATGCCGGTTACAGCTGATAATTATGTGATCGTCTGGAATGCGTTGGTGAAGCGATTTGAAAATAAGCGCGCGCTTGCTACTGCCTATTTAGACAAGCTGTTTAATTTTAAACCTTTGACGAGCGAGACAGCATTGAATCTTAATAATTTTCTACAAACTTATCAAGAAAATATAACCGCATTAGAACATTTAAATGTGCCGGATTTGTCCAGTTTTATACTATTCCAAATATCATTACGCAATCTCGACCCGGTGACGCGGCGTGAGTTTGAACAAACCATGCCCCCGGGTACGATACCTACAGTACGGCAACTGCTAAACTTCGTTGAAAAACAAGTACGTGTCCTTGAAATGTCAGAATGCAAGCCGGGGTACGTCAAACCGTCTACGCCGTCTTTCAAGCAGGCTGTATCTAAACAAAACGTACAAACTAAAAACACGGACACGACTAAATCTTACACGAAACCTACATTCGCGTCAGCTGTGGCCAGCAAGGATAGCGCTGTCGAACGACAGAAATCCAGTGCTTGTCCTTGTTGTCAAATGCCACACGCTATCTATAGATGCACCGACTACAACGCGCTCACACCTGAGCTTCGCACTGCCAAAGTTAATGAGCTCAGGTTGTGTGTAAACTGTTTGCGTGGTAATCACACACTTAGTGATTGCACGTCCAAATTTAGTTGTACGGTCTGCAAACAAAGGCACCACAGCACTCTTCACATAGACTCGTCGCCTATGTGTCAAGAAAATGTTGTAGCCCTTACGTGTTCCTCGGAACAAACAGTTTTGCTTGGCACCGCAATTATACACGTCGCAGATGCTTGGGGCCAGTACCACACCGTGCGTGCATTAATTGATAGTGGTGCTATGTCAAGCTATATCACTCAAAATTGTGCTAGAAAGTTAGGGTTATCTCGCCGCAAGTGTGATTTTAGACCGATCGGCCTAGGTGGAAACCAAGTACAAAACTATGGTTTGACTACATGCACAATGAAACCGCGTCACGGTGGATTACCGGTACTATCCACGGACGCTGTTATCGTAGCGAACATTGCCGGCAATTTACCTACGATATCGTTACCGACTGGTGTGTGCGATAAATACCAACACCTCGACTTAGCCGACCCTGCGTTTCATCGCCCCGCACCTGTGGATGTATTGATAGCAGGAGACGTATTTCCCTATATCTATGACGGACAAAAATTCTTTACTGACCAACCAGGCATGCCAGTGGCATTAAACTCGATTTTCGGTTATGTCATCACGGGTCAAGTGGACTTAGACCAACGGAATCAAAAGTGTATCGCCGCCAGTAGCAGCACTTTTACCGGGTTTTCAAGTACAAACTTAGACCAAGTGATGAACTCATTTTGGGAAGTAGAAAATATACCGTCAGAACGACCACAGAAGCCGGACGATATTCTAGCAGAAAACTTGTTCGCGCGGGAACATAGTCGCGATCCACAAACGGGTAGGTATACAGTTAGGTACCCATTTCGGCCGGACCATAGTCTCGGCGATTCGCGGCAGATGGCGCTACGTAGATTTACAAATTTAGAGACGCGACTTAATCGCGACCCTCCATTAAAAGATGAATATCATGAATTCATGTCGGAATATGAGTCTTTGGGGCACATGACGTGTTTGGGTAATATGCAGGACGTGGACTCCAAGTATTTGATCCCGCATTTCTGCATCATCAAACCGTCGAGCACCAGTACTCGCTTACGGACAGTGTTCGACGCCTCATGTCGAACGACCAATCAAAAGTCTCTCAACGATGTGGTGCTCGCGGGCCCTAAGCTCCAAGCCGACATAAATCAGATTCTAATAAACTTTCGTTTACATGAGGTTTGTCTATCTGCCGACATTTGTAAAATGTATAGACAAATCTTGATACACAAAGATCAACGACCCTATCAACACATATTGTGGCGAGACTCAACAGATCAACCTATACAGGTTTACGAGCTCAACACAGTCACGTATGGTGTTGCTAGTAGTCCGTACCTGGCTATTAAAGTGCTGCACACGTTGGCGGATGACGAAGCAGGCGCGTATCCAACTGCTGCAAAAGTACTCATACGTGGTTTTTTTATGGATGACCTACTGTGGTCTGAACCTACAATCGCGGAGGCATTGCAGTTACAGAAGGACCTACGTGCTCTGTTAGAAAGTGCTGGCTTAGTGCTCCGGAAGTGGTCGAGCAATAGTCCACAAGTATTAGCTGCGGTACCTGAAGACCACCGAGAGACACCGATTGAGTTTAATGATGAAGAAAACTTGTCACTCAAGGTCCTGGGTCTTCAGTGGCAACCTGCCTCAGACTGCTTTTCCTTCAGGACTACGCCCTCGGACCATGAGGTCACGAAGCGATCCACACTTACCCAAATAGGTCGCCTGTTCGATCCGCTTGGTTTTGGAGCCCCCTGTATATTTTACGCCAAATGCTTCATGCAAAAGCTCTGGGCCCTAAAACTGGAGTGGGACCAGCCTTTGCCAGCCAACCTGGAAGCAGAATGGCTAGCGTTCGTCAGAGAGCTACCGCTGCTCTCAGAACTAAAACATGAGCGGCATGTAATGGTCAAGCGAAGTACCTATTGTCGTATATTAGGATTTGCCGACGCCTCGACCCTAGGTTATGCGGCGATCTTGTACCTACATACCGCTAACGATATCGGTGAAAGTAAAGTCAGTTTGCTCATAGCCAAGTCCAAGGTCGCCCCATTAAAGACAATATCCGTGCCTCGACTTGAACTCATGGCGGCTCATTTACTAGCCAAGCTAGTGAATTATGCTATGTCTATTCTACAGGAGCGAGATATTACCGTTGACGATAAACTGTTGTTTACAGACTCGTCCGTCGTACTGGCATGGCTTAATACACCCAGCTACAAACTAAAGACGTTTGTTGCGACCCGCGTGACCAAGATACTGGACACAGTTCCCAGTACGAGTTGGTTCCACGTCAGTGGCGACTGCAATCCAAGCGACATATGCTCTCGCGGCGCAACGCCCTCAGCGTTATTGTCTACGCCCGAATGGCTTAATGGTCCCAGCTGGTTATTAAGCGAACAGTGGCCAGTTCGTTCGATAGACGAGTTTAGAGACGATAATCCTCCTGAACTAAAACCTTCTAATGAGCCTAAAGTGATGGTTTCCACCGAAGGAACACCAAATCTCATCTATGACCTTACCGAGAAACATTCTAACTATACTAAGTTAGTCAATGTCGTAGCTTGGGTGCAAAAATTTATAAAAAACTGTCGCACGCCTTAGAACGAGCGCACGAAGCTCTCGATAGGTGACTTAAACGCAGCGCGTGACACCATAATTAAGTCAGTGCAACAGTTTCATTTTGCTGAAGATATTGCGTTACTTTCGAAAGGTCATAAGCCTCATCAATCACTGCAAAAGCTCAACCCCTTTGTAGACTCGAATGGCTTCCTGAGGGTGGGGGGTAGGCTTTCGCTGGCCGATCTATCTTTCGAAAAGAAACATCCGGTTTTGCTGCCTAAAAAAGGCAATTTTACTAACCGCTTAATCGACTATTATCACGTGCTTTATTTACATGTCGGTCCACGCACACTACAAAGTATACTTAGTCAAAAGTATTGGATTATATCCGCTCGCAGCGTGATTCGATTACGCACTAGTAAATGCATTACGTGTTTTAAAGTTAGACCCACTAGTAGACAGCCTATTATGGGTCAGCTGCCCAAATTCCGAACTCAAGATGTACACACGTTCCATACGGTAGGTATCGATATAGGCGGTCCCTTTCATACAAAGGAGTCCATTCGCAAAAATGCTCGCATAACTAAAGCCTACTTGTGTGTATTTGTATGTTGTGCTACGCGCGCTGTTCATTTAGAGACGTTATCTTCCTTGAGTACGGAATGTTTTCTAGCTTCATTCGATCGCTTTACCGCTAGGCGCGGGCTCTGCCACGCTATCGTGTCAGACAATGCGACTAACTTCGTTTCAGCCGGTAAACAACTCGCGGAAATATCACAATTTCTAAAGTCGAATTCAGATGATATTTCCAGTGGGCTCATGAAACGTCAAGTTAGGTGGAAGCATAACCCCCCTACAGGTAGTCATTTCGGCGGTCTTTACGAGGCAGCAATAAAATCACTATTAAAAAAATCTATCGGCGAAAGAACATTAATTTTCGAAGAATTGACTACTCTGTTTACCCGCGTGGAGGCAGTACTCAATTCGAGACCTCTTTGTGCCTTATCAACGGACCCGAACGAATTCGAGGTACTTACACCTGCGCACTTCTTGATAGGCCGCGAACTGCTAGATCCTCCAGAGTATGACCTAACTAGTACCCCTAGCGGCCGGCTCAGTCGTTGGCAGGCCGTGCAACAAATGGCTCAACAGTTCTGGCGTTTGTGGCGTAAAGACTTCCTACATACACTCCAGCAGCGTCAGAAGTGGTTCAATGGTTGTGAAGTAAAACACAGAGAACCTTTTCAATTCTTGTATATTCTTTCTTCTATAAATATTCAGTACACACTCGGTACATAATAAACGAACAGGAGCAATAATACGTCTTGACGCTTCGGTTGCTTAACCAGAATAGAACGCCTTTTTGGACCTTGTCCTCCCTCCAAAACTTCCCTCCTAAACCTCAATATTATTTTACCGGAACTACCAAGGCAGCCATCGTAATTGGCTGATGGTTCAGCGGACGCTCCTTCCGCCAGTGTGGCCAACCAAAATAGTATTTTTAAACAGTCTACCAACCTCTTAATATTAAAAAGTGAGAATAAATTATAAAATTCACGACATTCGGCCATCCGACACAGAGCTGCCTCCTGGCGCTCGTCCACTTAGCAGTCAGTTCTTGTTGTAGCTATACAATTTCTTATTTGAGCACATATTTCATTAGTACAGCTAAGAATCATTATATTTTATACATCATTATTTTATACTACATGTACACGTAGCTAAAGCAAAACTAAAATCCATTGCGTAGTATAAGTAGATATTGACTGTGATCACAACATAAATAACTACAATATTCGAGCACAACTATAATTACAGGCCTGCACAATCTAAGTCAACACTAAAAATCAAACAAGTCATAGTAATTAAAACCTAACTACATATAAAGTCAATAACTTTGATGTCAACCGCGTATTATTGTACCAATACCATAAAAATATGAACTAAACAAAGCTATTTATAATATACAATATTAAATATATCTGCAATTCCTTGAATAACAGCAGGTATTGTTATTTATCAGTTATAATGTAATGACTAACTTATATTATTCTTAACAGTCCTATTCTAGTTTGCTTTTGTAATTCAACTTCACGACATTCGGTTTACTTACACTTAAACACTACAAATTCTTTAAGATATTTCATGGAATTAACCTATTGCGTTTTATATTACTGCAGGATACGATATTTACATAATACTCAAGAATTAAAAGTCTAAGTATTCCTGGTCAAAGTTACTGTAAATTTACGCGTGATCGTAACCTGTCAACTAATCGCCAAAATGCATCTTCATTTCTTGCCTCAGTCTGCAATCAACCCTTCATTATGTTCTTCGTGGTGTCGCTGTAGGAAACGCATTGTACACGCATTTTTTCTAGTAGCATTCCTTCAGTATATTTTCCATAGTGCTGCTGGATGCAGGATATGCTTCGTGCACCTTTAAATGCCTTGAGTCCTTGGTAGAGGCGACTTCCAGCTTCATCAGAGTTCATGTCCTCGCAAAAATAAAACTTGCATTAGCACAATCATAATTTACGTAAGTGAACATAACACTAGCTGAGTAGCTATCGGTATATCAGTTACTAAATATCAGACAAGCCAATTTAGATGCTGGCAGTCATCGTGTCTTAAGTCGACATTTTAAAATACGATTTAATTAAAGTTGTTTCAAGATAAGATTACTATGACAATACAATACAATACAAACAACATCAACAGATTCATCAACATTTAACTGCTATGCAGAATAAAAACAGCATTAGTTAAAACGGCGCACTTGGCCACCAGCATTTATATTTTATAATATTTTCATAGCAAAATTAGTCAATACACCTTGATAAGTGCATCCCACCATTACTAATCATCCTGTTTTAGCCTGTGGCACACATAACCACTATACATTAGCACACTTACCCTGTGGCACACATAACCACTATACATTAGCACACTTACCCTGTGGCACACATAACCACTATTCCTCGGCATACTTAGCCGGTGGCACACATAACCACTATTCCTCGGCATACATAGCCGGTGGCACACATAACCACTATTCCTCGGCATACATAGCCGGTGGCACACATAACCACTATAACTGTTTCAACTACCTCAACTGCTTCAACTATCTCAAACTGTTTCTACTGTCACAAATTGTTTCGACCATCTAACTGTTTAACTATCACAGACTGTTTAACTATCTCAACTGTATCGCCAGTCTCAACTGTTGTTACTGTTTCAAATATCTCAACTGTCCCGTCTTAACCTATCTCAACTATCTCGACTATCTCGACTATCTCGACTATCTCGACTATCTCGACTATCTCGACTATCTCGACTATCTCGACTATCTCGACTATCTCGACTATCTCAACTATCTCGACTATCTCGACTATCTCGACTATATCGACTATCTCGACTATCTCGACTATCTCGACTAACTCTACTATCTCGACTATCTCGACTAACAACTGTTTGGACTGTCAACTGTTTCGATGGTTTCAACTGTTAAGACTGTATCAACGGTTTCAGTTGTATCAAATGATTTGACTCATAGCCTTTATTACCTCCATCAACTTATCAAACCATAGACTATTATATTAAAACAAACTGTATTAAACCATAAAATCTATCTAACAAAAACTCAAACTATTTCAAACTCAATTGTATCAAATCCTTAAGCTGTATCAAACTTTAGACTGTATCAAAACGAACTGTATCCAACCATAAATTATACTGTACGAAAACCAAATCACACTAATACCTTATATCTTTGTAACTATGAAACCAAATGAAACCATCGACTGTATCAAACTTAATCATCATGTGCCTTAAATATCCGTCTACAAAATAGCTGTTCATATTTTATAATTATATCGAAATTAATTCAAATCTAAATACCAAGTTGTCATATATACTTACTAAACGACGGATAAGTATGGTGATAACGCAATACATTAAACAAAACCTATATATCAAACCATACATTTCAAATACCCGTACATGAATCAGTGCATTAAAAGTCTTCATATCAAATAGCAGCTTATTCCAGATAGCTGTATCTCAAATAGCTTAATAATTAGCTGTATATCAATTAACTTTATATCAAACTGATCAAATTTCATATTCTAAACCGAATTTTACAGAGTAACCCCGTTTGAAGCCCAGCTGCATCTTGAACCGTATAGTCTAACTATAGTCCAAACTATAATATCGAATTGAAGCCCATACTATATCTCTATAGCAGTACAAATTATTTGAAACGATAGCCTCAAAGTGTGCAAAACTTTCACGACTAAAATCTTTAAACTATAATCCAAGGTGAAGGTAATCAGTTCAGTTTGTAACTATTTAAATTTAGTAGGCGAATGTGGTGATGGTGTGTAGGTGTGATAGTGGTGATGTGGTGGTGTTCGGTCACAACTTAATCATAAACTGCACCTTAGCTGTACAAAATTTGCAAACCATATTCAAAAGCCGTACATAGAATCTTTTGGAAACCGCATCAAATCCGTTAAAAGCTGTGTCAAGAGCTGTATCAAGAGCTGTATCAAGAGCTGTATCGAGAGCTGTATCGAGAACTGTATCAAGAGCTGTATCAAGATAGTATCAAATTATTAACTAGCCTATCCTCCCACTTTTTCCCTTCATCTAATACGGTCCTACCCATGGAATGTCGGCACACTGCATCTCACTGGAAATGAAACTGTGCACCTGACACCTCGGTAATCAACAGGGCCATTATTCCGTATCGATTCCTTACTTCGAAACTACCAGAGTTTCTTGTCTCACATAAGAAATCTGCGAAACTGTATTCTCTATGAAACGAAAACAAAACCGCGCGAAATGAATTTGGGATTGGCGCGATCTGAACTGTCAAAAATCGTATGTTTTACCGAGACGCGTTCCGAAACATCAACACATCAAAAGATATGATCACTTATGTCAATATATTTTATTCAAAATAAAGATAACTTTAATGTAAAGTGAAGGTATATCTGTGACACGATTTGAACAAGACACTATAACGACGTGGTTTCGTATCGTGTGGAATCTGTGTTTCCATAGAGAATAACCGCCCAGTAGGCGCATTCTGATTGTCATAAAATAATCTGTATTAAACCTGGGTACTATATTGAAATACTAGTCTATAATTTAAATCTGTGACAAGTTTAACAAGGCAAACAACGTAGTGGCATAAATATCAAATATGATTTTTCTGTTAAACCATGAGCGCTATTATAATATACATAGGATTGCAAACCTGATCTACTGTCAACAAAAGTACCAACTGTAAGTATTATATTATCTATGACATAATAATTAAGCTATATCTGATTGGAGTAGGTGGTAACTGGCACGTTAAAATTGTAGCACTAGTGTGAG
This sequence comes from Ennomos erosarius, assembly GCA_963580505.1. NCBI lineage: Eukaryota > Metazoa > Arthropoda > Insecta > Lepidoptera > Geometridae > Ennomos > Ennomos erosarius. The sequence continues at coordinate 14,278,687 of OY756989.1, read as the reverse complement.
TTTACTCCATTTCGAAATAGGTAGTGAATTAGTCGATGGGTAGACTTCACATATTTTTGGCACATGAATACAAATAAATGAATATGAATACGAAATAATACTCGCACTAAAACATTTCATAATACAGTGCGACTTTACACTGGCAAAACCAGTAGTGGGAAAGTGGCATGACGCACTTCTTATTGGTGTTAGCACTAGCTTTTTATACGCTTAACCGCTAGCACCTTCTACTAACTGGTCTGATGATGGCGATCGAAGTTGGAGCCAGGATTTCGTGAAAAGTAATTAATTGTTTTACAGCCACTTGAAATAAACGCAAACGTAACTTCTACAGAACAGCGACTAAGTCTTAGGATGATCAGATTTAAAAAAAACAGTATCGTTTGTTTAATCATTTACGGTTGTTCATTGCATTATCATAATATACCAAATACTGGAACATCGGGAACTGAAATGATTCTAATCGCGGTATGGGTTCCATAAATATAAAAATGTAATTCAAGATAATGTAATCAAGTCAAACTCAACAGGGAACTTTCAATCACACGAACATCTTTAAACAACATTGTGGAATGCAAATAAACAATTGAATTGAATTGAATTGAACCATTTTAGTTGTATAATTTAAAAATGACAAATATGAAAATTAAAAAGTATTTATCGATACCTTCAATAAAATGGACAGAACAATGTAAAAGTAAATTAAAAATAGCAACAAATTATTGATACCTATCTACCTAGGTAAAATAAAATAACTACTCGTATGAAATAAAATAAAAGTTTAAAACAAGATACTCCAATTTGGCAACTGTTAGGTAAACTTCGTGGAACTTTGTTTTCACTAATAATTTGTCGAACATACAAGTTTCCTCCCAGTGATTCTGAGGCTTATAAATCTACAAACGAATAGACCATTGGATAACAGGTTTATTTCATTTTAAAATAATGCAATAACCATAAATCATATCTATCGCTCTCTCTTTCTACAATGCTCAAATAACATTTGAGAATAACAATACTTAAATGTGTAATAATTGTATGTGTGGATGGTGTGTTGTGTATTGTGTGTTGTGTGCGAGCGATATTACGGGGCCCATGTTACAATGCTAGTAGACCATACACAAAATTATCTAAAACAATGCTGACCACCCGTCATTACACCAAATTCACTCCAAAGATGCTAACTATTATTGGTTTAAGTACACTAAAATATTAGACTCCTGAGACACTATCGTCACTTTTCTATTTTGTGCTTTCGTAAACGAATTCTTTTGACTCAGTATACCTGTTGTGTGTGTGTGATATAGATACCTACATTTGAAATCAAAATTCTATAGACAACTACATTAGGCCATGTGAACAAGTCATAATGATTAAAATATTCGTCTATTATTCTTAATTCTCAGGAATTTCTACTTAATATTCACCATTAAATATATTTTTTTGATAATCTTAGAGTACCCTCAATTGAGATTAATCGTGTAGGCATTACAATTAAAATCTTAAATGCAAGCCCAATCGTATTGGAAAAAGACAATACTTTACATTCTAAGCACCATTTTACAATCATTACCATCAATCCAATTTAACAGCTGTGCCCAGTCAGCAGTTCCCTTATCGTTGTCAGAGTGTGGCCCTGACCAAACGAGTATGAAACCCCTGACACGACACAGTACACTTTATCAGGTTCAATTAGCACGGGCGGGAAGACTCCGTCAATGCAGACCGCCCATGCTTCTCAAACTTCAAGTGTCAAATTCAAATGATGATATATGTTATCCAGTGTTTCATAATTGCACAATCTCAATAAATAAAATCAAGTTTATGTTTCGATTAAGTTAACACAACCGGATTGTCTCAGTCTAGCTGACCGGCCGCGCTGACATAATCTCACTATTTTATCAATATTGCAGTATAGCTTAAATTACGGGCGTTGGTAAAAATTACAGTTACAAATCAAGATCAATCGTGGGCATGGTCATAAATTCACAGGTTCTCAGAGAAAAATTACGGTACCTTGTTTCATGTGGGTTCATCTCCTCTTCTGAATTGAAGTAAAACACAGAGAACCTTTTCAATTCTTGTATATTCTTTCTTCTATAAATATTCAGTACACACTCGGTACATAATAAACGAACAGGAGCAATAATACGTCTTGACGCTTCGGTTGCTTAACCAGAATAGAACGCCTTTTTGGACCTTGTCCTCCCTCCAAAACTTCCCTCCTAAACCTCAATATTATTTTACCGGAACTACCAAGGCAGCCATCGTAATTGGCTGATGGTTCAGCGGACGCTCCTTCCGCCAGTGTGGCCAACCAAAATAGTATTTTTAAACAGTCTACCAACCTCTTAATATTAAAAAGTGAGAATAAATTATAAAATTCACGACAGTTGTTAAGACCTGAAGATCGGAGATCTAGTGCTGATACATTCTGATGCACCTCCTCTTCAGTGGTCATTGGGACGAGTCATAAAGCTACATACCGGACCTGACAATGTAACTCGTGTCGTAAGTTTACGCACAAAAAATAGTGAACTTACTCGACCCGTAGTGAAACTTAGTCCGCTCCCTCTGGAGCAGGACTCATAAAAAATAAAACATACCTATACTGTACCTATCAATTTAACTTTAACTTCTAATTTAAACTTTATTTATACAGTCCACTCTCATATGTAAACTTGCACTCTAACACCGTGTTATTCAACATACTTTCAACATTGTTCTAAATAGCAATTAGTATTAAAACTTTTCATTGTTCTTTAAATCAATAATAATTAGTCTTACGAAAGGCTAGGTCCTTGTTAACAATCATGTACCTACTTTTATTCTAACAGTTAACATTTTGTTATTCAACATAATTTTCAACTTAATGTTAATTTAATTGTTCCTGGAATTGTAACTGGGAAATCCTGGCGGATTTCGGTGGGGGGAAATGTAGGGACCTTGGCCCATATCAATTTAAAAAACCCGCCATCCCACGATTCGACGACGCGCGCGACACCAAACGTGCGCGACAGAACTAATCACTGTGAAAAAAATAAAGAAGCTATCGGATGCCAAAAAACTCTCTCGAAGTGGAACTAAATAAATACAAAATACAAAACCAAGTGTCAATTCCGTCAATCTCCGTTAAGTGCAGTGCGTGGGTGCAAAAAGACTTTGTTTTTGAGAAAAGAGTGTGGGAGCGGGAGCGGCAGGCGGTGAGTGGCCAAGATTTTGGGGTTATGCAAAATTTCTCATCATATCTTCTAAACCCATGAGCTATCGAAGCTACAACAACAAACGTCATTTTTTGCTCGTTTTTATAGATAATGGTACCCTACGTGTGCGGGTCCGACTCGTACTTGTGTACTTATTCTTTATTTAAATAGCTTTTTCGCTTATTCGAATGACTGGTCCGGTACTTTCACAGGTATGTCCGACATATTACCCACTCAAAGGGTCTCAAAACGATCAAACCAATAACCTTTCACGCTCCAATCACTTTCATAAATCAGTCAATTTTGGGAATAGCCAATAACTCTGTGTGCTGGGTGATTTCCGTCTCGTCTCGTCACGGTTCAATTGAAATCCTGTAATCAATTACTTTGGGCACTAGTGTACATTTGATGTGTTTATACAGTGAACCGTTCAACGCTGATTTCCGGATTTTAGATTTAGGTTTGATGTCAGCACGCGAGTTTGGACTGTGGTCTTTTTATATTAACATTTTACTGTACGTTTGGTTGGTTGTTGATCATAAGATCATCATCAGCCTGGATACGTCTATTGATGAACATAACCCTCTCCCATAGTGTCACTTTGCTTGCTTCTTGCATCCAACCGTTGTCCAAGGTTTTTAATCAGGTCGTCAGTCTACTAGTAGGTAGCTATAATCAGTATCGTATAATTTTGACATTATGACATTATTTTTAACAAAGTAATACTGCGTGAAAACCGCGAGGAGCCGATGGGTATAGGAGGCAAAGTGGCGCTCTTTAGAGGCCTATGTTCAGTAGTACAGCGTGTTACTTTTGATTTTATCATTGATTGATTTTTTAAATTAAGTTTCATGTCGAGCATGCACATAAATAGAGCATTTTGCTATATCTACCTAATGTTACAATCGCAATTGTGGAATCTGCTTAAATCTAGCAAATCCCGAAGCAACAGTACAACTGCACGGTTGATAGAGCTAGTTCCACCACGCCGCTGCCCGCTGGGCATTTAACGAATTGTTCAACTTTGCGTACATGTCCGCTGCATTGGATCATCGTATCGTATCGTATCGGGTGACTGATGGTTTCATTATTTACGACGTGAATATTTCATTTTGTTCGATATTTTAATAAAGATTTTCTTTTTCATTTTATAAAATGAACGATGCATTATATTTGTATTGTAGAACCTATAAATGACTACGTATATGTGTCAAAATAACTGCGATCACAAGTAGGAAAAAATTTGTAGGCTACAGTCGTATTCATATTTTACTAGTATTTGTTACTAGCTTACGTCACTCAAAGATTTCATCCGTGCAATGGAGCTGGAAACCATCCTATAGTTATGTTACTTCTTACCATGAAATTATCAACATATAAAATACGTATCGACACACTCAATCATCAGTCATAGGTCAGCAGTTTCAGCGGAATGGTAACGAAATAACACATCATACCGTCAAAACTTGAATCAAATTGTATGTTAATTTATTCGATATAACTAAGCATAATCAATTTACAGCAATATCAATAAAAAAATGATGAGTTCATCAACTATACATCCAATTATACAATCATTCAAACAAACTAATTAATAAACGCACAAGATAATAAGAGCAAAACATTGCAGCTATTGTCTCCACGTGATTCCGTGAAGAGGTAAAGACGCGGACCTAAAGGCACACCTTGCAGAATTCTAATGTTCTATTCAGCATAGTTTAGTACTGTGAGAATATACATGACGTTTTGTTGTGTTGACGCACGTGCTTGTGCTTATTGTTAGATTTAAGTTCTTTAAAAATTGAATCAATCTTACAATAATTATTGGTAATGCTTATCTGAACAGTCACTAGCATTCGCTGTTTCCAAAAACTTAAAAGTATTAATACAAACCTGATTTACTAAACAACGGTCTTCTTTTAAGTGAGCAAGGACAATTTGACAACAAACAGTGCCGGCAGCTAGATTAATGCAGTTATCGTTCGATTGATTTCAATCTTATTCTATTTCGGGGCTTAGTAACTAGAAGCCGATGGATGTAGGATGCGAGCAGCCGCTTTAAGTGGCGCTCCTTTGGGGAGGCCTATGTTCAGCAGTGGACGTCTTCAGGCTGTTAATGATGATGATGATGATGAACTAGAAGCCCTTAAACACAAAAGATTTTTATCTCTAATTATGCTAATAACCGACTATCTGGTAAAACCGCGGGGAGCCGATGAATGCAGGAGGCGAGCAGCCGCTCAAAGTGGCGCTCTCTGGAGGAGGCCTATGTCCAGCAGTGGACGTCTATGTTAATAAACATTCGACTGAGAAACAATCGTATTTGAGCTGATGAATCCAAACTGACTGTTTTTATATCAAAACTGAGATAAGTATACAATATTTTATACTCGATCTAATTTCTAAACACATAAAAAATTAATCAAGTACTGATGAGAAGTTCTTAAAAACAAGGAAATCAGTTCCGTTTAGGTTTTTAGGCTTTACCATTACGTGTGGTGCCTCGTTCAAAGCTTCTTAATATTCACCGAGTATCGAATATTAACACCTTTCTCACGTCCGTTCGAGGTCAGAACAGGTGCACTAAAGGTTATTGTCAATTTTTAATTATATTCACAGTCTGTTATGTTTTCCTTACTATTAAGTGCTCCAGTCTTGTTAGTTATTCAAAGTTTGCATTTGTTCCAAAATCAGTCGTGTTCTTTAATGTTTAAGCTTTATAATAGTTTGGCAATATGTTAGTGATTGAATAGGATATACCTAATAGGACATTGATAATGGTATGAAACTTTTTGTTCGTGCAGTTAAATTGTGATTTATATTTGACTTTGTTTTCTTTTTTATTGAGTTATAAATATTAGCGTTTCTGCCAAAGGGAAAGTGATTGGTTGACAATGATATTGAATTTCAATAGGTATAAAGAGTCATTAATATAAAATAGTTAATAATAAAAGAATAATAAAGAAATAATATAGATAATACATTTTATTCAAACTTTTGACATAATCGAAACCCTAAAACGATAAAATGGAAGTAACATCGTCCAATGACACAAAAGGTCTTATTCACAAAGCGCTCGTCATCTTTATCTCGTTCAACCTTCCCAAATGTCTATCCATAAAAGTTAACTGGAAGAAGGAGGTAATTAATGTTGTAATTAAGTACTAATTTAAGAAAGTCTTGGTGCTCTTTCTTAATGCTCTCTTGACTCTTTTACGGGTGTTTCTTTTTGTATCAGTCATACGTTATTTTATATCACTCACTCATTAAAATATCGTTTTACTGTAACTATTACAAGTTTTGATTATACTTTTTATGACCTACTTATGAGCTATTGATTTTTTTTAAACGGAGCAAGTTAATTTTATAAACATTGGCCTGCTTGAGTCTTATTTAGAGGAATGGCTACCGACGCTGAGTGCTGATGACTAAATTTGGAGTTATTTGAAACACTTAATAACAACATCTATTTTAGTTAAAAGAATGCTGAAACACTTGACCATCTAACACCAGTTTTTAATAAATAAAAATAAGTTAGTATCAACATTTTATATTATTCATTGACAACCAGCTGTCCTTCACTGAAGGATATTAACAATAAAAATAACTAATGTCGTAGAAGTGTCCAATTGGAATAATTGTAAAGGCCATTTTTGAATCAATCTTTCGGAATTAGATCCACCATTGTCGAATTACAAAAGAGCGCCAACAAAAACATTTCTGCTCAAACAAACAGGACTCTCGACGTGAAATTAATCTGAGCCGTGAACGAGACCAATTACAAATGACAATACGAAAAAAATCATTTATTTGGTATGCGAATAACATTCCTATTTCATTCCCGTATGGTACAAAATTGAATTAGAAATACAAATGCTAGTTTATCGTGCGCTGTTTAACTAATAAATTCTTTGAAGCATTGCTAAGATATATTTTATTACCTATAGAATACAAAGATACTGTCTATGTATATATAATTATTCTGCTTTAATTTTTTTTTCTCTTCTGAACAACATTTAATAGCCCTTTTAAAGTTTTTATTCGTGAGACAGAAATAAAAACATCGTGCGTATGCTTTTTATGACCATTAAATAACGTAATTAGCACATTAATTAATTATTTATAAAAAAAACAAATTGGTATATACTTAGTTCTATATTTTAGATAACTCAATACAGTTTAATGTAGCTGACTGTGAGAAGAGTCCAATACAATGTTCTTACGTTTTGCTGGACACAAATATAGATCGTATTAATAGGTCCTATTAATTCGTACCTCACTTAGTTGCTAAAGGTGAAGGGTTACTTTGAACATCAGATCACATCACGGTAGCTTAAGTAAAGCATGTTTCTGCTAAAAGGACGATGGATGCGGGTTCAAATCCCTTTCGTGACTCAAATTTTTCATTTACAAATTAATCTGTTGATAACGTGAGCAGGCGATACTGCTATAAAAATCATAAATATACAATACAAATCGGTTATTTTCTCGCAACTGTGATGAAAAATGTATGTATGTATGTTTACCATAATGTGCTATTACCTATTCAAGATATTTACAAAATCTGATGTCATGTAGGTTAACATCATGAAAGTTAATTTCTTGTAAAATATTGTTTCCTTTTTGTTTTTAGAATGTCATACATATTACCCAAACAAACAAACATCAAAAATTTAATTCATACAGTATCATGAAAAAAAAAAGAACATCATTGACCTTCAAACGAGCATCTGTAAACAACATTGTGGAATGCAAAAAAACAATCGAAGTTGAAATTAAATAATACAAACACAAGGGCTAATAATAAAGATCATGTCAGAAATACCATTCTAAGAATTGGGTCAATATAACAATTAGCTGATAATTAGTATGTAAGTAAGAGCTACTTCTGTTTTCAATGTCACAAATAGGCATGATGACTACTATTGAAAATGAACTAGTAAATATTATTTTCATTATGAAGATTAAAAATACAATTGCAATATTTATTGAAATAATAAGTGAAATTGGTAAATAAAATAATCGCGGAGTAATAAAGAGTTTTTAAAATTTCTGGAGGTGGTTTCTGCTGGTTTCTCGATCTGTCCCTTTCTCGCGAAACAGAGCGCCTTCTCAGTTACTATAAAAATCCACTTGTGATGTCACATGCCAAAGAGTTTTTTTTTATGAGAATGAATTACATGGCATGCTAGTCGTTCGCCTGATGTTAAGCGACACGACTGCTCATAACAGTTGCAGTTTCTCGTGACACTGCACTGCGCACGTCATCCTGAGACATCACACAGTCAGATCAGATTACTAGACTGTGTGATCAGATCATAAAGTCTCATTTGCCTAGCAATTTCACTAGCTACGGTGCCCTTCAGACCGGAACACAGTAGTAGTGTTTGCACACTTCTGCTTAGCGGCAGAATAACTGGCAAAGCGGTGGTACCTACCTAGACGAACTTTGCAAAAAAGTCCTACCACCTAGTAAATCGTAAGTAAAGCTACCACAGCTTAGTAGTGAGGTACTATGAACGACCCAGCTCTGACGTCACTGGCCGTTTGAGCTATCTCTTTCTATTCCGGTTTTAAAATGCTTGTAACTTTGTCATTTTTTGAGATATTTTATTTTTGTTTTCACGAATGTTTATCTTTTGAGGAATATTATTAACTTATGCAAAAAAATAGTAGTCATCATGCCTATTTGTATCAGAACACCGTGAGTAGGCGCTACTTGATAATGATACTATCTATACAGTATGAATTAAGAGTGATTGATAGTGTTTGTACAATGATAGGTAAAGGGGCATCGATTGATTTTATCGACCAGAAGCTATCAAATCAAGTGCCAGGATTACCTTCTGTAGAAACCAATCTATTTCACAATTTTACTATGTTGTTTGTTATTGTGTCTAACTTGGGAATAATTAGAATATAATTTATATCATCATAATAATTATTCTTGTTCATAGAGTTGTTTATAGCAAGAAATTTGATTAATTTTCTATTGTATGTTAAATAGATGTTTAGTTAGGTGCTGACAGCTAATTATAGGCATTTGTAAATTTTACTTTTAAATAATAAAATACCTTAGTAATTAAAATGAATCAAAATACGCGCTAAAATTTATGATTATACATATATATTATGGTAGTGATATTACTTTTAGGTATTAGCACAGATAATATATTATAATAGTATTAAGTAGTAGGTACTTACCTAGAAGAATAAATTATGATAATTATATACTTTTTACGGTAGAAACTACTCACGAGTAAAAATAAATGACGAGCTTTAATTAAAAAAAATTAACCAAAGAGCATAAGATTAAACTTACTCTCCATTAGAGAAAATGCTCTTGTCCTAGAAGCGGAAACATTTTAGGATGATGCCAGTCATCATCATTAACAGCCTGAAGACGTCCACCGCTGAACATAAGCCTCCCCACGGAGCGCCAATTTGAGCGGCTGCTTGCCTCTTGCATCCATCAGCTCCCCGCGGTTCTGACCAGGTCGTCTGTCCACCTAGTGCGGGGAATGGTCTACGCTCCCCATAATGAGACGATATTTTTCGCAAAAAAATCAAATAAAACAATAATTAAAAATCACAGTTTTAATATTTAAAAACTATCCGAAACAAATATAAACATAGACATGTACCAGAATTCCTTTAAACCAGTTAGCGACCTTCCTGAACCGAGAAATGACCGCGAGACGCCGCGCCGGTGACATTCACTGCTGCCGGCGCCCAAATCTATCACCAGAAGTTAATAAATTACGTATAGAAAGTTATCTGTTTTATAAAACCGGCTAAGCGTGAATCGGACTCCACACGGAGGGTTCCGTACCATATATCCCTGCCATGTAGTACTATTTAAAGCAGCGCCATCTATGACTCATCTGGTAAACGAGCAAAAAAAAAAAACAAGTTTTTGTATGAGCGTCAATTGGAAAATAAAAAATATTTATTTTACTAAATTTTTTAGTATTTGTTGTTATAGCGGCAACAGAAATTCATCATCTTTGAAAATTTCAACTGTCTAACTATCATGGTTCATGAGATACAGCCTGGTGACAGACTAACAGTGGAGCCATAGCAGATACTTACCCAACAAGAATTTTAAGTGTAATCTTTTGGCCTTACTTAAGTATAAGTTTTAAGTGGAGCACTGTATCTATTTGAAATAAAGATTTTTTTTATTTATTTATAGTAATAGGGTTCGCTTTAACCATTGGGTACGGAACCCTAATACTAACAAGCAACTTATTTCAAAATTGCTGTAATTAAGACAGTTAAAGACAGTAAGACTACCGATGATCAACAGGCAACCAATGAGGGTTCCGTATTTGAGTTGACATGAATTTTAGATTTATGAGGAGATCCGCAGGTGCACTAAAATGACCGATATAGCTCGTAGAAAAAGCAAGTTGAAAATGGCAATGGGCAGGCCACATCGCTCGCAGAACTGACAATGGATGGGGAAGAAAGCTTCTCGAGTGGCGACCACAAGCCGGAAGACGCAGCGTAGGCCAGCCCTCCACTCGGTGGACCAACGATCTGGTGAAAACCGCGGGGAGCCGATATATGCAGGAGGCGAGCAGCCATTCCAGATGGTGCTTTCTGCGGGAGGCCTATGTTCAGAAGTGGATAGGAATGAGGTTAGATCATTAGGTACCTGACAAAGAAAACTGCTTGTAATAATAACAACTCCATAAAACAGGTCACCGGATCATGAATTCAATAGCCTACCACCTTGCAACCCCCCTATAAGTTTAATCGCTGCCCGAAACACGAGTAATGGCCCTACAGAAACGTGACCGGGGTCCTTACACCTTTTAATGTTATTTTGACGCACAATGCCTAACACAATAGTCAATAAATAAACACTGATTTAGTATTGAGATCTGTCACGTGATGAACAAGTTATTATACAGGGTGAGTTTGAATTCATATAATCATAAAAGGGGACAAATCTACGCCTAAATGTTAACAGCTTTTGTTCTACGACTTTTCTAAATTCAATCCTTTTCGTTGAAGAAAACACATGCAACAATTGAAGTTTCCAATCACGTACTTATTCAGGCACTTTTCGATTTATTTTCACTTTCCCCCTCATTTGAAGAGACATTAAATAGGTCTTTTAAATAACAGTAAAATTACCTTAACCCATTTTTTAATGATGTCGTACTACTTGACATAATATGTATATGAGCCGCCTAAGTACCTCGCAAAGTGTCTCTTCCCCCTGTTATTTTTAAACTACGCATCCCAGAAACTTTTCATCTTCTCTCATTGATAGAGCTTAGTAAAAACTCTGTATTGAAAATATTTCGACCTTAAGGCGCTGAATGCTCCCAAATCAACTATTTTGAACATGATTGTTTCAAAATGTACACCATTTGCATGATTGAAAAAATACATGTTAATACTGGTCATTGATCATTCAAACGCCCTAAAATGTTACATTAGAATATGATACCCCATTGAAATAAATCATAGTGATAAGTTATGTTTCAATGCATCCGTCTGTAAGCTTATTATTTTAATAACAATAAGCGTTTCTTTTATAACTAATTATATGTACCAAAAAATGGATAAGTCGAAGTGCAACGCAACGTAATCGCCATATTTTAGCTCCGCATTAAGCGACCCTATGTTATACAGAATACAGTTCGTATTCGACTAACGTAATAAACGTGCTCGCATTGGGTCCTGTCAGCGTCTTAGTGTGGTGATAACTTTTTGAGATAAGCGGAGAAAACTGTTACCTAAATAACCCCTCTACCCCAACACCCTACTTCAGAGTTTATTGAAATGTTGTCTAGCGCCAACTGTCTGTTTAACTGAGTTTAGTGAAGTGTAACGTTTTGTGTTGAATTTCTGTGCGTTTAGGGAACCCTAAGTAGGTACCAAGCATGAACCAGCTTTTTTTATGAGAATGAATGATGTGACGAGCTAGTCGTTCACCTGATGTTAAGCAATACGGCCGCCCATAACAGTTGCAGTGTCACTCGGAACTTTAAAATAATAAAGTTTCGCGTGACACTGCACTGCGCACGTCATCCTGAGACAGTCTAGTAATCAGATTACTACACTGTGTAATCAGGTCATAAAGTCTCATTTGCCCAATAATTTCACTAGCTACAACGCCCTTCAAACCGGAACACAGTAGTGCTTGCACACTACTGCATGACGGCAGAATAACTGGCAAAGCGTGGTACCTACCTAGATGAACTTTGCAGAAAAGTCCTACCACCTAGCATGCTCTGGATAAATTATTTATGCCATAGGTAGGTATCTATACACTATGACTCAATTTCCGGTACGGTACAGACAAGTAGTTACACCCCATTACAGTAAAACGTAGTACATAATTGCAAGCAGTCCACGTGGTTCAGTTTTATAGGTGACAGTTTGTGCCGGGCTTCGCACGTTATAGGCCGTGAGGCGGCATTAGCTCGAGTAAGGTTTGATAAAAAAACCTGGTTACAAATAAAAGTATAATACCTACAATAAAATTATTACTGCAAATAATCATTACAAACATGTCCCGTTAGACTATTATGAACAAAAAAAAATACGAAATTGGAACCACTAAAGATGAATAATTTTTCATATGAATTTGAAATGGTTGAAAGAGTTACGCGCGGAACTAATGAGCAAAATACACGATCGGGACCAAACACAGACCAAGGTCACATTTGTCTCACCTTGATCGGGTTGGTGTAAAATTTGACCATGTGGATGGTGGTTGGCGACCGAATGAAGACACCAACCACCACCGTGTGGTCCCGATTGTCTATTTTGCTCATTACTCTCGCTCTCATAAATTGGCATGGTCAAAAATCACAAAGTGCGCGGTGTGTGTAGTAGATTATGACCTGCTCTCTCTTTATGAAAGAAGGCCTGTTTTCCAGCACTAGTTACGTATTGGCCTGAAGATGAGTGTGACTAAATACAATCCAAAATACTTAAAAAACTTCAACCTTAGTCATTTTAGACCGTAACTCCTATCCTACAACGTATTCGTATAATTATGTAATGGCTGTCGTTACATTTCCACGCCTCGTTGGAGATTCCATTACACGTGATGGACTAAAATAATATAAGTTTAAAATACAAGCCACTTTTTGTGTCCTACATTGTAAATCTACGAGCGTCTAAAGGGATATTTTCAAATTCAAGGCTATACTTAGAGAAAGAATCAGAAGGCTTATGCAAAGCTTATGTAACAATTAGGGTGAAACATTTTAAACTTGATTAATGTTCTAAGTAAACCCAGTGTTTTAAAAAATAAATGGCCAAGTGCGAGTCAGGCTCGCACACGAAAGGTTCCGTACCTATAAAAACGAGCAAAAAATCATGTTTGTTGTATGAGAGCCCCTTTGAATATTTATTTTAATGTGTTTTTTAGGGTTCCATACCCAAAAGGTAAAACAAATAATTATAGTATTTATCCAGCCTTATTAGTATTATTACATCTAGAACTTTACTAGCTAAATCTTAGTTACTTATTTTAATAACCACTATTATAACAGTTTTTTTGACTAGATAACGGATTTCAAAATTGGTATCTATCTATGCTAATATGAAACAAAAATTCCTGATTCATAACCAGTATAACAAAATATGAACTTTCCTTCCAACTAGATGGCCAGTTATCAAACTTAGTAATAAACGGATTTTTCATTAATGAAAATGTCAGATACGTCGCGTGTATTAACTCTGTGGATAATATTCACCTGCTTATGACCTCGTTCACGCTCCGTATTTAGTATGCTCCATGATCCGTATCTAGCTGGCTCGATGCTTTACCCTCCATGTTTCCCTTCAATATCTCTAAAATTTCTATGTTTTGTATCCATGCGTTGACTCACTGAATAGCTTGACGGAACTGCTAAAGATTTCATTTCCACTACGGCGTACCACAAGGAAGTGTCCTAGGACCTTTAGTGTTCATAATTTACATTAATGAATTACCGAACTCGACAGATCAATACACAATACTATTTGCAGATGATACAGCAGTCCTAACTAAAGAGAAGACTATTAAGCAGGCAACGGATGTTACGAATAAGGCGTTAAATGATATAATTGACTGGCTAGATGCTAATAATCTAAAAATCAACACAAACAAAACGAAATTTATGAGATATCTGACATATAAAAGTAACAATGAATTAAGAATGAGTTGGCCGATTAAGTGTAATAAAAATGATATTAAAGAAGTACAAGATATAAAATTTTTAGGAATAAACATAGATACATTTTGCAATTGGAAAATACAAGTTGACAGTGTTTGTAAGAGAATAAATAAATTCGTGTATGCCCTTCGCAAAATTAAAAATTTGACTAGTACCACAGTCATGTATGCTCTATTCTTCGGTATGGGATAATAATTTGGGGAAATTCAACGGATGCCTCAAGAGCTTTTATAGTACAAAAGAAGTGTATCAGATCAATAAGATGGATGGATTCCTGCAGACCTGTATTTATTAAAGAAAAACTGCTTACACTTCCGTCACTGTATATATACGAAATGAGCAAATTTGTCAAGAAAAATTATTCACTGTTTGAAAATGATAAGAATTCTGCACTTAAAAGAACCATTGTACAAAAACCTTTGGTTATGCCGCGATTCAGACTTAAAATGTGTGATAAGAATTGCTGCACCATGGCAGTAAAGATTTACCAAAAAGCTATAGAGAATTAAGTGACCTAGAATTTAACCGAAAACTTTACAATTGGCTGTGTGATAGATTATTTATTTATTTATTTATTTATTCATAAATGCTTGCACACTTACAGCGACGCCAAGACGTGTGACGAGCCAGAAATATAATTTTAAATCATACATGTTGTAGTGTTGCCTACAGTTAAAACTAAAATAATAGACTTAAGACAGGTGTACAAATTTATTTAACCTAAGCCCGTCCTATTGGTTAGGTCCTAGCCCTATCTACCGTATCTATCTATATACCTACTTGTTCTGTGGTAGTTTTCCTGCCTATATTAAAATTCTAGGTACTCATGTTTTCCTGCGGTTTATTACTCTGTGAAACCTACCTAGGCAGACTAAATACCCTTGAGTTGACCCTGAGAACGATAAACAAACGTAACTTAAAATAGTCTTGATTCACGGACGAGACTTGATGCTGACTCCAGTGAGTGCTGCCACGGAGATCAGGATAGCCAGGGAACACGTGGATGGACAGCCGCTGCGTGCAGGATGCCCGTTGACACTGGGAACCGGGAACCGGTGACTCGTGCTGGAGGCTGAGGCCCCGACCCAACGTAATCAGGGGCGCGTGGTCACGCAGCTGACAGCCGGTGCCGTAGATACGGGGTGCCCGTTCGCACGATGCGACAGGCCGCGTGCTTCGCGGCCTAAGCCCCGATCAGATAGAGTCAGGGTGCGCCTGGATACGCCGCGACTGGCTGCGCGGAGTAAGGTGCCTGACGACACCGACTGGCTGCGCGAAGTAAGGTGCCTAACGGCACCGAGGCAGCCACAGCACGCCTGTGCTCTCGGCGTTGGCCCAGACAGGACCCAGTAGAGGAGTGCGCTCAGATGCGCGGCAGGAAGCGGCGGAGATTGTGGCGTCTGGCAGTTGCCACGGGCCTGCTCACGACACAACCAGGGAGCGTGCCTTCCTCTTCTCAGGCCAGGACAGAGGGTGATCGACCCGCCAGCCGTTGCACACAGGAGTCTGTGAAAAGAAGAGGTGTGGCCCTCGGGGAGATCCCTTCGAGGCCAGAGCTTCCTCTTATAGGAAGATTATATAGAGAATAAAGGTTTCACCAGTTACTCCGGAGGTGGTTCTTAGAAAAGCACTTTAGATAACGCACGTCACCCGGATAGGGCTAACTTTAAGCGACTCGCGAAACCTCAGGGGTAGGGTTCTAACGAACTTGCTGACTATTTCAATTTTCCCAAGAGCTTTAGGCAGCTAGAGATTTCAAAATAATACCAGAAGTAGACTCAAGATGAAACCACAAGATAGACTGCCCATGGGAGTGCCCATGTTCCGTTTATATACCCTGAACGTGTCACCAAGGCATCATTCCAAAAATCTGAAAATAGAAAGGAAAAGTGTTTGAAAACCTGTCCTGATTTTATAGATAGCTAGTATTCAAATAGGTCAAAGCGTGAGGTTTAATATAAAAACCTACACACGCTTGACGAAAACATATAAATCCTCCCGGACAGAATCTCTTTTAGCGATTTGGCAAAGTCAAAATGTGACGTATGTCAAAAATATAAATAAACCTTTGAAACGATATATCACTGAAACCAATGGAAGAAAAACGATGGAAATCATGTGAAAAGCCCTAATAAAATCGGCTTAACAAACTGTGCAATTTGGGACGAGATCCGTGAGGTAAGTTGAAAAAGTAATTTCATCTAAAAACACTCGTAAACGAGTAAAAAGCGTGAAGAAACAACACGAAAGGTGATCCTACGATCTGTACCTATCGCTCCTCTGCCAAAGTAACCCATATCAAAGCCTTTAAGCACAATTTTAGAACATAAAGTTTATTGAAGAAAATAGCAACCTAACATGAAAACGTATCTAACGTCTGTAATAGAGTATTACAAGCTTTTAAATCATTCCAGGAGCCTGCACGGGTTGTCCGGCGTACTCTTCATGGAGGATGAGGCGACATCAACAGCCAGATGCCTAAAATACTATGTAAAAGGACTGAGACGTAGGGGTAACCCTACAATGTCAATATCAATTACATAATAAGCATATATACACATCATGGATGAAATAAAAAAAAGAAGGATTGAGTTTTGATTGACATCGAACTGAAGCCCAAAATGGCGGACATATTACATATGTGTGTCAGAAAAAAGTAGGGCGACCGGCTGCATATGATGTGAGTGTGTGCGTGTTTCGCTCGTACGTACGAAGCGTTCCGGCTTCCTAAGGGTACTTCAGTTTCGGACCAGACGGGATTCCCTCCTTTTTTTAATAGCTCCATGACACACATTAACAAAAATACAAAATTTTACATAAAAAAGGTCAATGTCTGGTTGTTGAGCAACCAAGGCGTTGAGCAGAGAGACAGCCTGCGCCGTGGGAGCGTACTGTGTGGTGCTGGTGCGCGCGCGTGGTGCGGCGGTAGATGTTTTTATTCAGTTGACGACTACTTTAAGTTTAAATTCATATGTAAAAATTGACTTATTATTTTACTTGTTTATTTGTAAATATAACATTAACATTAATATATTGTATCTGTGCCATAATATTTCAAATTTAAATTTTCATGTGTAAATTGTATATTATTATTTGACCTCAAGTTATCTACCACGTAATTCCTATTGTTATTAATGTATGTATACTTATATGAAATTTTAGATTTAGGTACTACTGCTAAAATCATAATAAAAAGTTAAATGTGTTAAATGTGGGTATACTTAGGTATTATTAAATTTGACAAATCTAGAAAATTGTAATTAGGTAGATAAATCCCAAATATTTGCATAACTGAAAAGTGGAGTATAGAGAAACGTGAATAATTTGTGACGATCTATGTAACCTATATTCGAGCAAATAAAGATTTCATTTCATTTCATTTAGAAACGTAACTTAATTCAAGTCACTCACTTAAAATAATTTCTATATTTTGTGTTATTGCAATAAATATACCTACATATTACTGGTAAATAATTGAAGAAATACCAATAATGGATTTGATTATCCAAAAATCTTTTTGATAACAAAAATAATTATTATTTATAAAATCAGTATTCTTCTCTATATTAATAGGTAAATCAAAAAAAACATTGAAGATAAACAAATTGACAAATTATAATAATATTGCTTTGGCACCGATTTAGGTACCTATATCGCAGCTCAAAAATTATGATCATTAAAACTTTAATAATTGGCAGATATACCTAGAGTACATAAAAATTGTTTTTCCAACATTGTGTTTCGTTGTTGCAGACAGCATCATTGGGATGCGGCATGTGGTGGCTTTCCTTATGTTCCTCGGCACCACCGTCTCCTACGCCACCCGAGTCAGCATGAGCGTGGGCATCGTCGCCATGACCTCTAACAACAGCTATGGATACCCTGTGAGCTAGATTTTTCTTTCAATATTTTCTCTTCTACTAGTTGGTAGGACTTTTCTGCAAAGTTAGTCTAGAAGAAGATACCACCGCTTTGCCATTTATTCTGCCGCCAAGGTGTAGTGTGCAAGCACATCATGTTCATGTTATGTTCCGGTTTCAAGGGCATTGTAGCTAGTGAAATTACCGGACAAATGAGACTTTACGTCTATTAACCTGATTACCAGACTATGTGTTGTCTCAAGATGACGTGCGCAGTGCAGTGTCATGTGAAACTTTATTATGTTAAAAATCCGAATGGAACATCCATTCATCCTATTCCCTTAACTTTTTCCCCATGAACCGTGCTGAGTTCGGGATTCAAAGTAGCCTGTAGCTTTCTTCTATGAACTTAAATCATGCCGCGTTTCTTTTGAATCCGTTGAGTAGTTTCGGTGTGATGCTCAGCCAAGACAGAAACAGACATACAGACAGATAAAAATGAAATATCATAGTTTTTGCTGATACAAAAGATGTTCAAAATATTTTCAATGTCCAGAATTTGACTTGACTTTTTTAATTTATAGATATGGCCGAGACTTCAATAAACATATGTAGGTACATAATTATTTAATATTTTACAATATAACATTAATTCTTAAAAAAATAAACGTATTTCCATTTGTAACAAAACTTATGACTGGACTTGCACGGACAAATTTTAAGAAACTAATTGCTTCTCTTCTATCTTTTATCAACGTCTATTATTTACATCGAAGTTTTTCCATTCAAAGTAGGTTAACATCAGAAAGTTTCCAACATTACAGCTTATCACTTTAACGATCAAATGGTCCCTTTCAAAGATTTCCGGTGACAATTAACGACGATCCCAAGGTATATAATATCTACACCTTACCAAATCTCCTTCCGTAAAGCTAGCTCGTAAACTGAGAAGCGGTCTCAAGCAGATCCCCTACACAATCAAACCCCGCTTTATTGGATTTCGTCTTATGTCACGGGATATTACAGTATTATACCAGCTCCGTGAATTACTTTTATTGCGAAATAACATCACAACACATCATTCATTACAAAAACAAAAGTTTTCAATCAATGTGTGTTGCCAGTGATGACTTATGGAACTGAAACGTGGTCTCTAACTGTTGGCCTCATTACTAAGCTCAGAGTCGCACAACGGGCTATGGAGAGAGCAATGCTCGGTGTTTCCCTGCGAGATAAGATCCGTAATGAGGAGATCCGCAGGAGAACTAAAGTGACCGATGTAGCTCTTAGGATTAGCAAGTTGAAATGGCAATGGGCAGGCCTCATCGCTCGTAGAACTGACAACCGATGGGGAAGAAAGGTTCTCGAGTGGCGACCACGAACTGGAAGACGCAGCGTAGGCCGGCCCCCCACTAGGGGGACCGACGACCTGGTGAAAGCCGCGGGGAGCCGATGGATGCAGGAGGCGAGCAGCCGCTCTAAGTGGCGCTCCCGGGGGGAGGCCTATTTTCAGCAGTGGACGTCTTCAGGCTGTTAATGATGATGATGATGATTCATTACAAATAAAAAGATCAGCCCTATAAGCAACATTCTATACACGCACAGGAGGTACTTATTGGTACAAACCTTAGACCTTACAAAATAGAGTTTAACTGGCCAAGTGCGAGTTGAACTTACGAAGGGTTCTTTGCCATAGCAAAAAAATCACGGTGGTGGTATGGGAGCCCCCTGAAATTTCTATTTTGTTCGGTTTTTTAGTCCAGAAAGAAAGAAAAACAATAACATTTATTCAGGACATCACACAACATATATATATTATAGTAAAATACAAAAAAAATAAAAATAAAATCATCTGTGCAAATTTCAACTGTCCCGCTATCACGGTTACTGAGATACAGCCTGGTGATAGACGGACAGACAGACAGCTAGACGGAACCTTAGCAATAGGGTTTACTTTACCCTTTGGGTACGAAACCCTACAAAATAGAAGCACACTTACAAACCATCACACATATTACTATACCTCGCGCACACTTATGGAGTCGATTGAATCAACAGTCTTAAGTCGTCTAGTGCTGAACACAGGCCTATCCCATAAAGCGCCACTTTGCATGGCTGCTTGCCTTCTGCATTCATCGCCCCCCCGCGGTTTTGAAGTCATCGGTCCACTTAGTTGGAGGTTGGTCTGCGTTGCATCTCTATAGTAGAACGTAATCCTCTAACAGGACATATCGTGTTTTTGGAACCCTACATTGTAAAAAATCCGATATCATTAAAAACAGTCGTTTCACCTCAAGAAAATGCCTTTCAAACACATATAACATGTTCTACTGTACTGTATCTAACTGTTCTGGAAATAAACATATTCTTATTCTTAAAATGGTGAAAACTTTAGAGATTCACCGTAATTGAGCCATTTCTATCGATGAAGGCTGTAACCGGAAGATGCCACCGCTAGCTTTAACTGAAGGCGATGCTGTTTATTATTCTCTACACATTTTTAAATGGCCAACCTGAGGAAAATTTACATTTTCAAGTAAAGTTAGAAAAAATTTAAAACTATGATGCTTTAACCACAGATCTAGATTTTTTTTGTAGATTAGGAATGCCTTCAGTGTTTCACTTTTTTATTATTCAGCAATTTTACTAGATAGTTTTGATTAGTTTTAGTAATTAAAATTGAAGCAGATTCAATATTTAGTAAAAACTACAGTTAACTTGTCGCAAATATTGAAAATCATTGAAAAACACAATTTCTTAAATTAATTAGGATTTTTGTATTGTGACCTCTATATAAAATTCCATAGCACCTGTATAAAAATACTAAACAAAATACCAGAAGTAGGTATATTTTGATTTTATATCATACCAAAAATACACCCTTGTGTGTGGTCGTACAAAGTCCAAAACAAGCTAGCTTTGAAGTCACAAAAAATGATAATGTCCCCATTTCCGACCAATGAAGTAATTTGAGGACGTGAGCCACATCTGAACGACCCTAACGATAGAACGCCACATTTTGCCACCCACGCTAGCATGCTACTTTTTGCCACCCACGCTTGATGCTTGCACAAGTTTTTATGTCAACCAAATGGCTAGTTCAGGTGATTTCTTTACCTTTTGTGGCTGATAACTGAAATTTGCGCTATTACGTGTGAATTTTCCTTTTTTTTTCTCTTAATGGGTAGAATAACAATTTAGGGCTGTAATGTAAAAGAAGTTGCGTGGATACCATTTTTAAAATGAAGACTTAGAAAGAATAAAAAAATTGTTTTCAAATATTGCAGCTAAAATTAAAGTTATGGTATACTTTCACTGAGATTTTTCAACTGTTCAAGCTGGGCCGTTATTCCGTATTGATTCCTTACTTTGAAACCACGCGAATTCCTTGTCTTACATAAGAAATCTGCAAAAGTCTATTCTCTATGAAACGAAAACAAAACCGCGCGAAATAAATTTGGAATTGGCGCGATTAAAACTATCAAAAATCATATGTTTTACCGAGACGCGTTTCGAAACATCAACACATCAAAAAATATGACCACTTATGTCAATATATTTTATTAAAAATAAAGATAACTCTAATGTAAAGCGAAGGTATATCTAACGCTGTGACACGATTTGAACAAGACACGATAACGTGGTTTCATATCGTGTGGAATCTATGTTTCCATAGAGAATAACTGCCCTGATGAAAGTTTTTTTTTGTTTTACTATTGCTAGAGTGACCAATTGAAATTAAACATTCTAATTATATTACAATTTAGCCATCTATTAGGCTAATGAGTTATTTTAATTGAACCTAAACTTCTAATATAATAACTATCTAAGAATGTGAGTGTTATATTGTATTCTATGTATGTTTTTACAAGCAAAATAGTATATAAGTATTGTATTAGTTATCTGGTTCCCATAGAACAAGCTATGCTTAGTTTGGGGCTAGATGGCGCTGTGTGAAATGTCCACACATATTTATTTATTTATTTATTTATTTTATAATTGGTTAGGCGGCACGTGATCCAAATGGTCCTATAACCTTATAAAATCTATAGATATAGAAATCCGGAAAACTGAAACTTCACCGAGTATAAAACAGTTTTAAACTTTCACGGTTGTTCAATACGTTATTAATAGGTAGTCATACGTGATGTTTACTATGATTGGAATCACTATTGAAAATTCATTGAGCACTTAAAATTAAACTTAATAAAATTCTCCTTCTTAGTATACAATATGTTTAAAAATATGTACTTATAAGTTTTTTCTAAAAATTTTTAAAAGTTTGTGTGTTTTGAAAGCTGATGGTTGATTAGTTTGAGATTAACTAAATAAACAGATGTACGCTAGTGGTAACTAACTTTAGTGATATTTTACATTCTCCAACCATTTGATAGGAAAAGCGTGAAAAAACTTGAAAAGTTAACCGTCAGACAGCAAATTCATTACTTTGTCACGTACATATAAAGACATTCGTATTTTCGTTACACGGAAAACGAGAAATGGATTCCCAGTGTCCCGGGAGTCGGCCACGGTCGGACTGGATAGGTAAAGTTTGCGGTGTTGTTCTGACTTCACCAGTTATACCTTCTCTCTGCATAGATTATGTTTTGCGCGAAACAAGAAAGTTCCATAGTATATTCTATACGTGAGAAAATACTTGACTCTGTTTGGTTTAGAAAAGGTAGTAGTAGTGTTCAAAGAAATAGCGGCGTCTATTGTTAAGCTATTCAAACTGACATTATTATTTAGAAAGTTTTGGTCGTATATTTTAGCAGCGTCATTTTACAAGGACCTCTCGAAGAACAAAATACTCAATTCTGAGCTACAATGATTCTTCACAATACGTGTCAAATAACATGTACAAGGTCCCAACTTTGTATAAATAAAAATACACAAATACACCTCAATCGTCCCCGGGCCGATTGGAGTCTGGAATTACAATATCAATCAATCCGACAGTTCATTTGAGTTCATTTCCTCCAAGATGTTCGAGCTACGCAAACGTTGACAAGGTGACGCCCAAGATATTAAATTAATTTCCGATTAAATCTGTACAAATGTAGAACTTTTCTATCGTGCGACATTTTCGTAGGTACTTTTGTTATAAAATCAAGTTATTCTTTCATACAATGCTCTGAGTTTCTCTGTAATTATGTAACCTGTAATCCCCTTGAAGATAGTTTGACATTTCAAACAAATCGTTTAGTTGTTTAAAGATTATACCAATTAAAAGTTACCAACAACTATGAATTGAAGCCAAAGCACTAAGCCAAATTTGAACTGCACCAAAACTATTGAAGTGTTACAAGCAATTATTTATACTACTATATACTAGGTATACTAAAATATTAAGAGTTTTTTCATAAAATATCATAGTAATTTCCTCTTCACACATAATTTAATCTTTCTGTATCCACTGCTGAGCATTATAAGAACAACTTATTCAAAGAACTTATCAGGCCGATTTTGCTTCCGTAGTTTATTCCTTCTCAGAACATTTTGTAACCACTCTATATACTTCCTTTTCCAGAAATTCGACTGGGAGCGCAGCACCCAAGACACGATCCTGTCTTCTTTCTTCTGGGGCTACGTGATGCTGCAGATCCCCGCAGGCATGCTGGCTGGAAGGTTCGGAGGGAAGTACCTGATGTTCACCGCTATGGCTGCCACAGGAGTCATCAACTTGCTGGTGCCAGTTGCTGCTGTTCAGGTAGGCCATAAGAAGAAAAACTGATCTTATCAAGCAAAGTTTTGGTTTTTTATCCAAATTCAAAACATAGGACTCGAGTATGTTTTTCCGGAAGACTGGAAGACGCAGCGTAGGCTGGACCGATGATCTGGTCAGAACTAATGCCCATGGATGTAGGAGGCAAGAAGCTGCTCAAAGTGGCACTCTTTAGGGGAGGCCTATGTTCAGCAGTGGGCGTCTTCAGGCTGATGATGATGATGATGATGATGTTACTTTTCATCATAAGAGCTTTACTAATGTAGCCGTTGAAGTTAAAAACTTTCAGCGTTACCAAGTCCTGAAAAATTTGGAAACTAGAAGATCCCGTGAGAGAGAGTATTTGAACTTATATGTGGCCAGAAACAGTGAGGAGATAAAGTTATAAAAATATAAAATTGTATACCTATAGCAAGGAACATTCGCAAGGTGAATTTCCAAGCGTTAAACCTAGACGACGGGTTCGCCGACAGACCAAAGGCCTAACTAACGGATGCATAATGCAACGGCCTTGCTACGCCATCTCGGCACCAACTACATTTTGTAGTGAGTTCCTTTTGAATGTTACTGTTATTACATACAGCCACAGAATCGATCTGCTTTGGAAGCAGAAGGTTATGATGGTACATCGCCTTAAAAAACTTACCATTACCCCCTAAAGTACCCTCCCCTTACAATACAAAATCCATTGTTATGGTGACCGCAGACAATCAAAATCACATGATGATGACAAAGGTCTCTGTGTCACAGACCTTTTTCAGACAGACTTTTCTTTAAGAGTCTAAATGAATTTTGTGATTATAGATGGAAGGACAGCCGGACAAACAGAGCAACATCTAGACAGATATTATGTGTACAAACATACAAGCAAACAATCGGACGGGCGGCTGTTGGTTTGTTGGTCCGTCAGCTGTTCTTTCATCTGTCTATAGAATAGTCTTTTCACCTTTTCTTGTAAACAGTCTAGTTTATATTCAATCAAGTAACCAATTTACCAAGTACACGTAGAGTGTGTACCAAGATGACCTACTTCGTTAAATGTTTCCACTAGATAGTCTCACGTCCCTTGAGCATCTTCAAGCCAAAACGAAGTGTACGCGATATCGTTCGTAGAAATTATTTTGAAATTGAATTCCTTTTTTACATTTTTACACTTGCATAATTGAATTTGATTAAAGCATAGTACACGCTTCTTTGGAATTCCAGGTAATATAATGTTGGAACATTCATTCTTTTTAAATTTAATATTATTTATGGAATCGGTCTTTCCATAATTAGATTATATTTTTCCTGCATTTTTTTTCCTTAAATAAAGGTATAATATTATTATTATTTTTTATTTATTTTATTTATTTTTTTATTTTTTTATTTTATTTATATAACTTTATTTGTTTATTATTATTATTTCACCTTGTACATAAAACGGGCCTGTGGTACCGGGTTGCGAATAGGAAATTTTACATTTTCGTCCAAAGTGGCGTTTTGTGGAGGAGGCGTAATGTTCAGCCGGCTGTTGATGTGATCTGTGAATTTAAACTTTACAGTTAAGTATATAAAATAATTAATTTTTACATAATTGATAATAGTTATTCAGGTAGGTAAGTAAAATGTCGGCCATTATTGTGCTTCTTGGCGTCTACAGAAGATTCATGCCAGAATTTTATAGCGAAGATACAAAATGAAAGAAAGCCAAATGATTAAAAATAAATTAATAGCAACTACCAAGTTCAACGCGATTCAACTTTCAAACGTACTTATTCCCATCTCTATTGAAATTTATTCAACGGAATGAAAAGAAAATTCGTCGTCGACCATTTTTAAACAATTTCAAAGAAAACGTTCCACTGTTTCAAAAATAATAAAATTACGAGTGACAATGTCCCAGTAGAAAACTTGGGAAGCACGTTCTCTATTCACTATTGTGGTCATAAAAAGAAGACGCGGCTTTGTAATTTTGATTTTTATGCTTTGCACTGAATAAAGCGAAGCAGTCTGCAGCCGTGGACCGTGACAAGCACTGGGTATTGTGTGTAAGCTCTTTGAAGAGCTTTTAACTATTGTTAGGACATTAAAAACCAACTCAATGTAAGCAGAAATAGTAATTTTCACTTAAACTATTAATGAATTGAGCACTAATAAATTTAAGTAGTGGGTCCAAAAAACATAAATTTATTGTAATATCTTAATGTGTAGAATATTTTTTTTTAGAATATTAGAGTTCATTATTCCCAGCAACCACAAATAATAAAAGAGAGCACTGACAACACTGTTGGCCATAGAAAAAACGTAAATGAATTATTCTAAATAATATTATGCCAGATGATTTTAGGTATCGATCATAAAAAAATCACGTCATTCATTCTCATAAATAAATTGATTTTTATATTAAATTTTTATTGGAATTATATTTTTACCATATTATTCT
This sequence comes from Ennomos erosarius, assembly GCA_963580505.1. Lineage (NCBI taxonomy): Eukaryota > Metazoa > Arthropoda > Insecta > Lepidoptera > Geometridae > Ennomos > Ennomos erosarius. Next base: position 14,252,285 of record OY756989.1, on the reverse strand, counting down.
AAATAGCTTTTTCCATACTGATCTCTAGACGTCAGCAAAAAGATGACGCAGATCTCCTCAAGAAATTTCCACGTAGCTTAACTAAACAATTCCTACATCATTTCAATTAACTTTCGAAAACTACCGACCAAAATAAAGTTAACTCCACTTCCTTGATTTACCGTTGAAAAGTTAATAAATTCACCACGGCGCAGAGCTCTGCATAAATTGGTAATATTTCCTTGCGATAAGAAACGCTTGTAAAAATTGAAGTATAGACTGATATCAGAGTAAAATATGAGGTTGGATGTAATTTTTCAAATAAAATGTTTTCTATCTACAATAGTACATTTTTGATTTTTACTTACAGTAGAAGAACATGGTTCATCAACGCAACTTAAAAAAAAGAGTCCTCTATTCGGTTGTATGCTTTTTTAATGCTTAATTGTTACCTTGGTACTTCGTCATTTAATTTTATCAGCCGACTTGAAAAAACAATGAAGTGAGATTTTCAGGTAATTGCCATAGAAATTTCATCGACATTAGTTTTGTAGATTGATTTTTAATTCAACATACTTAATTGGGAAAAAATATTTGTCCTAATTATTCTCACTTTTAGTATGAGATCAGATGAAATCGGTTTCAACCTATTTTTTAACGATAATGTTACCTTTTGTCCATTTGTCCACTCCAGGGCTATTATTCCGTATCGATTCCTTACTTCGAAACCACGCGAATTCCTTGTCTTACATAAGAGATTTGCGAAACTGTATTCTGTATGAAACGAAAACAAAACCGCGTGAAGTCAATTTGGAATTGGCGCGATTTGAACTGTCAAAAATCGCATGTTTTACCGAGACGCTTTCCGAAACATCATCACATCAAAAGATATGACACTTATGTTAAAATATTTTATTCTAAATAAAGATAACTTTAATGTAAAGTGAAGGTATATCTGACGCTGTGACACGATTTGAACAAGACACGATAACGACGTGGTTTCGTATCGTGTGGAATCTGTGTTTCCATAGAGAATAACCGCCCAGTATACCTACTGCTATGATTTTATACTGTGGTATATTGAATTCATCAGCATCCTTTGGAACTAGCTAGGCTTGCTTATTACTAACACGAGTCACGAGTCACTATTTTCAAAAACAAAATAGGTACCTATTCAAGTATTCATATTGATTGCACTTTTCACATTTTAAAAATCATAAATAAACGATGTACAGTGATGTACTCATTATATGCTAATTAATTAAAATTACAACCTGTATATTAAGCAATTATTTATAACCACCGTTATTCAAAACTTTATTCGGAATTTAATAAAATAACACTCAAATAAATCACACGATCTCGAAGTAGTTACTTTACAACTACTATAAAAAAGCTATGAATTGCCACATTTGTAAACTTTTATGCGAACATTTCAAAACCTCCAAGTTATATTAATTTTTGTGTCACGTCTCTAAGATTTAGTAGAGGAATGGGAACCAAATGTGCTCACAGTGAGGCATGAAGTATGAGGAGGTATGAGTTGTGGACCACTATGATTTACTATAGCTCGGCTAGCGTATAATGGATAGTTTACCTACTCCTTGTGTTTTATTTGAGTTTCATTCTTAGATCTACGGAAATTAAGTGTTTATTCTAGGTATATATTTCACGTGAGATAGACTGCACAACATCAACCGCGTGATAATCTTTAATCACTTCATAATTAGCCTGAAGAGGTGTTTTGCTGATCATAGGTTTCCCTTGTAGAGTGCCACCTTGTGTGGCTGCTTGTCTTTGCATCCATCGCTATGCCAATGCTCTAGCTATTATAGTTTTCGGATCTTCTCATTTCGCATTTTATTAGAAAGAAGAAGAAAGAAAAGAAAGAAAATACATTTATTCAGGACATCACACAACACCACATCACAATACACAATAAAAATAACATAAGTACATAGAAAAATTAACATACAATATTTGCACCTATGATGCAATATTGTGTGATGTCATGACCAGGTCCCGACTCAGCATGCAATTAAGGCCAGAGTATGACCCTAATAACTGATTTTCAGTCGGAACCTACTTCATGACATCGCGAACCCCTGAGACAAAGACTTAACTTAACATCTTACATAATTAACTAAATAAATTACACAATAAAACAACAATTTAAAGGAAAAACAAAAAACAAAAAGTAAATATTATCCAACAGCAAAAACACGGATACAAAGAGACAAAGACAACAATGCAATTATATATAAAAATGACCAAAAACTGCCACTGGCTAGATACCACCGACGTATGGAGCCACACATAAACAAAGATATCCTGTGTCTTTGACAGTAACAGATAATGTCAAAGCCATCCAACTGACCGTGACAATGACATCCATACGCCAGTACAGTATTACACTACAAAACACCGAATAGCTGTCTCCATAGGTCCTTGCGCGACTTTCGAGTTAACAACAACAACATCATCATCAACAGCCTGAAGACGTCCACTGGCAAACATAGGGCTCCTCCAGAGAGCGCTACTTTGAGCGGCTGCTCGCCTCCTGCATCCATCGGCTCCCCGCGGCTTTCACCAAATCGTTGATCCACCAAGTGGGGGGCCTACGCTGCGTCTTCTGGTTCTTGGTCGATACTCGAGATTCTTTGCGAACAAGCGATGGGGCCTGACCATCTGTTATTTCTACTTGCCAATTCTAAGAACTATGCTGGTCACTTTAGACCTGTAAATCTCCTTATTTCGATTTTGCAGGCTTCGAGTTCGAATTTTGAAAAACCCTTTCGTGGTATTAAAATAAATTTATTATTCCAGGGTGACTGGTACGCGGTGTGCGCATGCCGTATCATCATGGGTCTGACCCAAGGTCTGCTGTACCCCAGCATTCACGGAGTCTTGGGATACTGGGCGCCGAGCAACGAGCGCAGTCGACTAGGCACTTTTGTTTACGCTGGTAAGTAGTACCTACTGAGATGTCATCGTAAAATAAATGGGCGTAGGCTACCGTGTGGTGTAATATGGTCTATGGCGCGTATCATAGGTCTCGGCGGTTTCCCGCAATAGTTTGTTCTATTAATAATATAACGATATCCACCACCCACACAACACAACTGCAAGTATTTGTGCATAGAAAAAAAAGCGCAAATACTTGTTCTGTGTCCGGGTGTTGTGGGACCATGGACCTCGTAGTTTTTGGGTCCCTAAGATACAGGGAAGACGCAGCGTAGGCCGGCCCCTACTAGGTGGACCGACGACCTGGGGGTCTAGCAAAGATACCAACCACTAACGCTAACGTCTCACGCTAACTCCAAAAATGTATTGAAATAACATTCGCTGCGGAAAAGTTAGCGATTTCAGAAATATAATTTCAATACATTTTTGGAGTTAGCGTGAGGCGTTAGCGTTAGTGGTTGGTATCATTGCTAGACCCCCTGGTCAAAACCGTGGGGAGCCGATGGTTGCAAGAGGCAAGCAGCCGCTCAAAGTGGCGCTATTTAGGGGAGGTTTATGTTCAGCAGTGGACGTCTTTAGGCTGATGATGATGATGATGAGATACAGGGATACTGGATAATGAGATACCCTAGTTAGGGTCTAGCCTCTATGTATGTGATCGTTGGGCGTTAAGTATTTATTTTATTTTATTATTATGTATAGTCTCTCCGAATAAAAGTGTTCATGTGCGTGTCAAAAGAAGTTAGTTATTATATGTCTCTGCATTTTTCTGGCACATTCAGTGCTAACTTCAACTGCACAAAATACGATAATAGCTATAAGCAAGAGTCGCTGTACTTTTAGGTACTTGCTATTAAGTTCTCTGTGATATTATTATTATTGTAGTCTGCTTTTAAGTTGGAATGATTCTTAAGAATCACTCCCAACTTAAAAGGTAAAGGTGTAAAGGTGAAGGAAAAATTCGGACATGAGACTACTTGTCACGGTAGCTTAAGTAAAGCATATCCCGACTTGAGGGATGGATGGATGCGGGTTCAATCCCCGCTCGTGATTCTAATTTTTCCTTTATAAATTAATCGGTAGATTACGCTGAGCAGGCGATACTGCTATAAAAATCATAAATACGTTTAAGTTATATGAAAATATCAAAAACGCCGACTTGGTTGCTAACACATACATTTACACTAATAAAATGTATTTCTTTCTTTCTATTCAATTAATAAAAATAAATAAATAAATAAAAAAATAACTAATCTGTGTTGAAAGGCTTACCACACTCACACTAAACTAAACAACTAAACCATCTAGAAAACCACTAATCCGGTCCAAAAACCTTTTCCGCCATTTGGAACTTTCGAATGAAGGTAATTATCTAAGTTAGATCCCTAATAGAGGGTAATTAGGGGTAGGTCTGTGTTAGACTTGTTACGGGATTGTTCATTGTTTTTGTGATTCTTTTTTGTTGGAAAATTCTACTATACAGACCATTGACTATGCAACCAGGAGTTCATTTGTTTGTATGTTTGTAGGAGAAATTTTGTTCACGAGCTATCAACGGGCTTTATAATCTTTGATACAGACAGATACTACAAACTTTTAACACGTCTTTGTTTGCACCGGGGGTTAAAAAACTTTACATGTTCCTGCAAGTTCATAATATTAGTTTTTCAATGTAATTTTATTTAATGGCCAAGCTGGACTATCACGTTCTAACAAAGACTAAAATACCAGCCAAGTGCGAGTTGGACTCGCGCACGAAGGGTTCCAAACCATTATCTATAAAAACAAGCATAAATATCACGCTTGTTGTATTGGAGCCTCCTTAATTATTTATTTTATTTTGGTTTTTTATAGCGGCAACAGAAATACATCATCCGTGAAAACTTCAACTGGCTTACTATCTCGGTTCATGAGATACAGCCTGGTGCCAGACGCACAAACAGACAGTTAGCCAGACAGATAGATAGACACACAGACAGATAGATAAACAGACAAACAGACAGACGACGGTGGGTGGAGCCTTAGTAATAGGGTTCGCTTTACCCTGTGGGTACGGAACCCTTAAAAGTAGCCTTTCATAAAACCTATCCTAAAACAAACCACCAACAAACTGCACTAGCTAGTGAGTTTACGATAAGTACGCAATTTTTTCGCATATTTTACCGTTATAGCACGGTCCGAGGCTGAAACTAAATGAATCACTTTGCAGCGCCTAATATTTTTCAATTTGTTGCTACGCGTTTCACTGCGGCTGCGGTAAATCAGGCTCTTTACAACTAATATAGAAAATTATGAGCTTTGGGCTAACTGGAGAACAGTGTTCTTTAGTTTTATTTTACTGAAAGTCTTTGCAATAATTTCCTTCTTACTTTTGTAAAAGGAACTGTTACTAGGTGGTAGGACTTTTCTGAAATGTTCGTCTAGGTAGGTACCACCGCTCTGCCAGTCAGGTTTTCTGCCACCAAGCAGTAGTTGTGCAAGCAATACTGTGTTCCGGTTTAAAAGGCATTGTAACTAGTGAAATTACTGAGCAAATGAGACTTTATGACCTGATTACATTGTCTAGTAATCTGATTACTAGACTGTGTGAAGTCTCAGGATGACGTGCGCAGTGCAGTGTCACGCGAAACTTTTCCGAGTGACACTGCAACTGTTATGGGCAGCCGTGTCGCTTAACATCAGGTGAACGACTAAATCGTCACATCATCCATTCTAAAAAAAAACTAGAAATGAGTAAAGTATAATTATTTGGAATTATTTTGAAAATTGGGATATGAAATACAGGCTGTTACAATAACACCTCATAGGGGAAATACACCTCACTTCTGTTACCCACAGAATTATTAACAGCTGAATAAAAACATATTAAACACACGAGGCATGTAATGGAAATAAAACTAATATCTCTACCTAGATAGGTACCTAACTACATTGTACTCACATAATTAATCACGTTACTAGTTACACAATTTGAATTACTAGTAGTAGCTTGTATTTCATTTTAATTTGTAACTCAATGTATAATGTTGCACAAAAAACGCATTGCCATTCTGGACACTTTTTTCTAGACCGCGGGGTTACTTTAAGTTTTATGTTAAATTTTGTGGCGCACTTTAGTTTAAAGTTCTAGATAGTTAGTTTACTTTATCTAAAAACACACAGGAACTACGAAGGCCATGGTCTCCAGTCCCGCAAGACCCAGACACCGCTAAACTTTTCCGCTTTTAGGGTAAGCAACGCATCAGTGGCACGTCTAGTGTTACAGATGTCCATAGGCTACGGTGACCTCTTCCCATCAGGAGGGCCGTACGCTTGTTTGCTACCTATAGCATAAAAAAAACTATGTATTTGCGCTTTTAAGTTTTTATGGTATGCAAATACAGTCAGTGTATATATGTCATATATGTTCCTCACAGGCGCCCAGCTCGGTACAATCATCGAGCTCCTCACATCTGGCCTCCTCTCTGCCAGTTCCTGGGGCTGGCCTTCAGTCTTCTACGTGGGCGGCTTCCTGTGCCTCACCTGGTCTATACTCTGGCTAATATTGGGCGACTCCACTCCTGGCACCAGTCGGTGGATCTCTAACGAAGAAAAGAAGTACATTGAATGTAATGTGCTGTCTGATGAGTTAGGACAAAATGTGAGTTTTGTTATTTTTTGTACTGTTATATTTTTAAGGATAGTCTTCATTCAGTATTTCTCTCTTTCTGTTGAAGATTGTCCTTAGGTCTTCATTCAGTCTTTCATTCTTTAATAATTGTAATTAGTTTCAAAGTATGATACTGGTCGTCTGCTTCTAGTGTAGCCCTGGTGTCAGAATTTTTAGGCTGCTCGAAGGCTTCTGACTTGGCTTAACGACTATTGTCTTACGACAACAGCCGGGACCGACGGACGGTTTAACTTTCCATTTGAAGCATGGTAGCGCTCAGTTCTACATACCAACTTTTTGCTGTAGCGGCCATCATAGTAGTGACCGCAGAGAACGTTGCTTAACTTTACCGATCGGTTAGGAACGTTACGGCCAGTCGTGCTTCACTATGAGCGCTACGACACTGGTATGCTTAGCCTTCTACAACTATGTCAGTGGCTATTACAGGTTTTACCGGTAATTTAAATATATTCAGTATGTGAGTTTTTCTCTGTCGTTAAAGAAATGTTTAGGTACCAGGTTTTTGAGTTCCTTAACTTTCATTAGCCATTTTTATACTGCTAGATAAGCTTAGTTCTTAATACTATGTAGGTATTATATTATCTAGGATACTACTTACTGCAGTTTTTTCTTTTGAGTTGTTAAAGTCTTTTGTTTTAGGTAGATCTTCTATAAAGAGAAACTGCACCATCTTTTAAAAAAAATGGTACACATCAGTATCAGAATTTGCTGTTTTGTTAACCCACTACCTTACTTCAAGATTTGTGTATTAATCCCACTAATATGTGTCTAAAGTAATGTTTATGATACGATTCCTTCTGTTACAGACAATGCCAACTCCATGGAAGAGCATTCTGACATCTCTACCGTTTTGGGCGATTCTGTTAGCCCACTGTGGACAGAACCTGGGCTTCTGGACGCTACTCACTGAGCTACCTTCGTACATGAAGAATGTTCTCCACGTGGATATCAAAGAGGTTAGAATTGTCACAGAATAATGCTATCATAAATGTGACCAATAGGTGGTTATATATTTTTTTGACTTGCCAAACTATAAAGTGTTAAACTTTAGCCCTTTTTTCTAGATATTATTACAATTTAAATCTTTTTGAAGTAGCTTGGTTGCAACGTAAATCATAAACACTAGACTGAAGACTAGCAGTTTTTCGTTAAAGTTTCTTGGTGATGAATAAATTTTTAACTAGCTTCCAAAAGCAAAGTAATAATTTTAAATAAATGCTTCCTTAGAGGTCTCCTTGTTTACAAAACTATTTATTCTAAAAGTTTGCTACTTATTTCGCTTATATGGACAAGGATAATGTGGTCAGGAAATTCACATAAAATATAAACCCACTCATTTTCATAAAATATTATAGCATGAACAAAGTAGTAAAAAGTTTGGTGTTTGGCTATTGTGGTTTTCCATAGATTTTCATTGCGTAGATATCTACGGGTCACTAATCAATTTTGATATAATTTTCACTCAGAATGGCAAGCTGTCCGCCCTTCCGTACGTGGCCATGTACATTCTCAGCTTCGTGTTCAGCTGGATCGCTGACTTCCTCGTCAACAGAAACATCATACAGCTCGTAACATCCAGAAAGGTTTTCAACACTGTTGGTAAGATTTCAATTATCACTACCTTTTACAATGATGATAGCATCTAACCTGACAAGGTTATAAGACTCTCAGTTTAAAGCTTTACTAAATTCGTCCTCCAGATTTTTAGATACAAGTTTCAATCATAGATTTTCCTGATGGATATTAATGAATACTAGCACAACATATTCCTGCACTTTTTGAAGGATTTTAGGTTTTAATGAATTCACACTTGACTGTAATCATTATTTTAGCTCACTGGGGTCCAGCGGTAGCACTATTGGCACTGTCCTATCTACCTCCTGGGAACTTGACGCTGGCTGTTGTGATCCTGACCATAACTGTCGGTCTTAATGGAGCGCATTATGTTGGGTTTATGGTAAGTTTTAAATGCATTGTCTTTAAGAATAAGCAAGATCGTCATTAATATATGTTAGTGCAACGCTGCACACAGATATTGAATTCAAAAGCCGCTGTTTTAAAATTATATAAGTGTTTTTAAATACTCTGGTTCACTTTGCCAACATTTATCGTTTTTTTTACACATTTTGCATGCTTACATTTCCAAGTTTTTTTTTTTCTACACTTCTGCAAAGAATACAACATTTTTCTATAAACTCTACTGAACCGTCTTTGAACTTCCGTCACTTTCTATAATATATACATTACCAAACTTTCCATTTACCTTTCTCAAACTTGTCATAAACATTTTCCAAACTTTCTACACAGTTCAATATAGTTGTGGTTGTTATCATCATCATCATGTCTGCCCGTCAGCTAAAAAGGTTGATGGGCAACATGTTCTTTAATGGTTAGGTTAGGTGATACATTGATTGTACGTATTAAACTTAAAACTAATTTTTTTTTTTCTTTCGTTTGTGTGTGTTCGTCTATTGTGTACCTATATTTGTTACTTAATTTTTATATTTATATGTGGAAACTTTTAATTGGCCTTAAGTATTATATTTCTATATTTTATTCATGTAATTAGCTGTAAGTTTTCCAAAAATTCATAAATAAAATAAAAAATAAAATAAAATCAGCCTAATGACGTCCACCGCTGAACATCCCCTCCTTCATCGAGTGCCAGTTTCAGCGGCTGATTGCTTCCTGCATCCATCCGCCCCTTGCAGTTTTAACTAAGTCATTGGTCTACCTCCAAAATAAAAAATCGTCATAAATATTAATGTAAATTAACACATTGAGCGGCTTTTCTTTTGCACATATCGGCTCCCTGTGGTTCTCACCAGATCGATGGTTCACCTCCAAAATCCCCAATAGTTGTATTAATATAACCAATTCCCAGATGTCCCACATCGACATCTCCCCGGCGCACGCGAGCACGCTGATGGGCATCACGAACGGCTGCAGCTCCATCTTCTCCATCATGGCGCCGCTCAGTGTCTCTGTCGTCGTGCAGGATCAGGTAACTGTTGTTTCATCATCACTTTACTGTAGGGTTTTTGAGTTACAATAAACATTCGAATAAGATAAAAAATGAGGACAATAATATTTGCTTCAAATTGTGATCGACTGAAAACTGCCATCTGAAAAAAATTGAGCTCATCATTATGATGAAGTATTTATTACCTACGTATAGCGCCTATTTTTCATCATCATCATCATCAGCCCAAAAACGTCCTCTGATGAACAAAAACATCCTCCATAAGCCGCCACTTCAGACGCTTATCATAGGGAGGATTCATTTTCACTGATTTTGTGAAAAATTATACTCATTTTGCATCATTTAATTTTTTTAATGTATTTTTTGTCCAAGATCAAACGCAAAGATGGTAGATCGACCGATTGAAACGAAAGAACTTCTACTTAGTATAACTCATAAGATCATCCACACAAATAATCTATGCGGTAATAATTATTGTTAATTTTTACTTTTGCTACTTTTAATTTTTTTAAATGTTGTGCTCAGAAACACTTGTCCATTATCTATCTGTATATATTTTTTATCTATTTCAGTCGGAAGCATCTGAATGGAGGAAAGTGTTCTTCATATCGATAGCCTTCTACTTCTTGAGCAACCTGTTCTACTTGCTGTTCATCTCTGGAGAGGTACAGACTTGGAACGAACCGAAGGCGGCTGAGAATGGAGGTGAGACATAATTTGAATTGACATTGTAGAAGAATATAAGTTATAGATTTATGATTTCATAGCACTATCGTCTACTTAGCGTAATTTAAAGAATAATTTTAAAAATTAATCACAGCAAATTTTTTTTGTTTGGCGTTAGAATTACTGCTACATTGATATGAACCCGCTATCATTATGATGTTTGTGATTCAAATTTCATTTACTATTATTTTTAATTTTTACGTCTTTTGTAGCTCTGCCTTCCGTATTTATTACAATTTGAAATGTTTTTTTTAAGAAAACAAATCATTTTCATACACACATTTTATCTAAGAATATAGTGTGAGGTGTCATAGGTACGCACGAAAAAGAAATACTTTCCGGAAAGAGCAGATGGCGAATATAAAAAATGAGATAAATTAATATATAATGTGTAGTACCACATTTAATTAGGATAAGAATTAATTTATTTATTGTTATTTAATTTACAGAAGCCGGAGCAGAAAAGAAACAGCCAGTGAAGCCAAGACACCAAATGAGAAAATTAAGTATAGGAGAGAGCAAATTTTGACACTGTTTTTTTATTTATTTTCGGCTTAAGCTAGTCATACTATATTTTCTTTAAGAAGTGATAATTAGGCCTGTGACATAATATTATTATTATTTAATAATAATATTATATATTTATTCGTTTACCTGTTGTTAAGCGTCACGCCCACACATAACAACTGCAGTGCCACTTAGAACTCTAAAAGATAAAGTTGGGCGTGACACTGTACTGCGCAGTGACATCAGCATTGTCTACAGATTACTAGAATGTGACGTTGGTAAAATCATATTTCCTCAGTAATTCCTATGGATAGAATTTCCTTCAAACTATAGGTAATGGCTGCACACTACTGCTTGGCTACAGAATGACTTGCAAATAAATAAATAAAGCAGTAGCCTACCTAGACACAAGACCCAAACTCTGAACAAAATTCCTACCACCTAGTAGTAATTATGATTAATAATAAAATAATAATTTATTAGAATAAATGAGAATGCTTAACTCAGTTAGCGGTCTTTTGGAATTGTTTTATTATTGAATTTTCTGTATAAATGACTCCGTCGAGGATTTGCACATTTTATAACCTTAAAAAAGTATTTATTTTGGTTTGATGTCATCCGAATTAAAATACTAATAGCTTTTAATTGTTAATTATTGAAGATGAATTTATAAAAACACTTGTTTTACTGTCGATAACAATTTACAGAACCAAAGAATACTTTGTTTTGTTGTTTTCACGTCTAAAACCAGCTTTTCATGTAAAATTTAATGTAAAAATTATGTTATTTATTATATTAACGCATAGGTACCTAAGTATTTACTGTGACACTATTTAGTGAATAAAAGATACTAGAATATTTTTGTTTGTCTTATAACTCTTTCCTATTTTGTTAGGCAAAACCAGAGCGCCACGTTGGACTTGCGCAATTTTAGCACGTGACTGCCATGGTGAACCACCTAATATCCGGTTAGTCTGCCCAAAGGATTGGGAATAGAAAACCTGCCCCATTTAGTATAATTATGTTTATTGCTTCCTAAAGTAGAGAAATTAAAGAAAAGTTATAATAAGTTCTATTATTGTATAAAAGTAAAAGTGGATTGAGGTCAACGTTGTCTTATTAATGAGGAGGGATTGAGATTTACAAATTTATTATTTTTAATAAATTTTTCATTTATCAACCTGAAGTAGCGATCTGGGCTCCCTAGGCCTAGTCGGAATCTGCCTCCTTAATCCAGTTAGTAATTATAGACTTTGGGAAAAAAGGAAAGTAAACTCGAATGTGAGTATTATAGATAACAAAGAGTAAGTTATCAGCAATCAATATTAATGAGCTGCTCGATCTAAATTTATCAGATTTATAGATATTTCGTCACAAATACAAAAACCGACTAATCGTAATGAGCTATTATTTTGTGACCGATTAACATTATAAAAAATTTAAACATCTTGAATTCCAACGGAAAAATATTTTTAGTCTGACGCGAAATTCCCTGTACCTACCTAAGTAGGCGCATTGCACCTAATATTCCCAAAATACAAGAAGAAAATTATTCATAGCAAATTGCGGGTAGTTAAACATTTTACAGCTTCCATTTTATGTCCTTTTACATACTAATGTGGAATAAAACGCGGGAGATCCACGGGGAGTGTATGCAAATTCACAAAGCTGTAATATCTTCCATACGGTCGTGTGAGGGATATAGCAGGATATTAAATAAGTTGGTCTTTATAATGTCGGGAGAAGACTCTCTTAAGAACCACTGAAGTTTTATTATAAAGATACTTGCAATGGCTTTACAAATAAAGACGGGTTTTGAATCGAGCAACTTTGTATGAGATTTTATAGGTAATTAAAAATATTCGTGTATGTTGTCCACCACATAATATTATAATAAAAATGTCCAATATAAAACGTCCTATGATAAAATGTTTTATAATAAACGCTTCCGAAGAAAATAATGGCCAATTGATACAAACACGAATCTATTATAACTAAGCAGATATATTGTAACTACTTACTGGCGCATGCGTCAAGCTCGTGAACGGGCGCTGCTTGCGGGAGCTGTGGGCCTAGCACGAATATTTACGTGCGCGTAAGTGTAACAGTAACGTAAGCCAGTTGTATGGCATTTGATCAGCGCCCCATACAACTGCCTTACGTTAACGTTATACTTACGCGCGCGTAAATATTCGTGCTAGGCCCTCTGGTCTGCTCGAGTTATGCACAAATCGAAAAACAAAAAAAAAAATAGATTGAGTATTTAATTGTCCTCTCATGTATGATATTTGTTCAATAAAATATAATAACAATAAATGATAAATTAACAAAGAGCACGGACCCAGGTGTCTGTGGTAAAGCAGATTAAAAAAAACTAGTTATTTTATTAGGTATAATTGGTACAAGAATAGATTAGCATCTGATGGTAGAGTGCATTTTAACTTATTCTGTGTGAAAGGAACTGGAAACATAATAAAACATAATTATTATTATGATATGAACTGTAATGGGTTTATAAGACGCAGGCGGCGAGCAGCCGCACAAGGTGGCGCTCTTTGGAATATGTTCAGCACTGGACGTCTACGGGCTGATGATGATGATGAGGTTATAGGAATGATTTTTAAGGTGTAAACCACACTTAAGGTATGTCTAAATAGTAATAGGTAATAATAATAGGTTTATTAATAAATAATACTTCTTGTTTACAAACATCAGCTTAAACATGAATCAATATAATTATCATGGTAAATTCAAATTCTTGTATTCCTGGTTGGAAAACGTTGAACCTAAACCCAAACTAGGAATACCCCTGTTTACTAAACTATAGGTTCTCGAGTGGTGACCACGAACCGGAAGACGCAGCGTAGGCCGACCCCCTACTCGGTGGACCGGCGATTTGGTGAAAGCAGCGGGGAGGCGACAGCTGCTTAAAGTGGCGCTCCCTCGGGGGGGCCTATGTTCAGTAGTGGACATCTTCAGGCTGTTAATGATGATAATGATGATGGCTAAACTATGTTCTAAAATTCTCGAAAGAGCATATACCTATAGTTTCCGTTAGAACCACGTTAGAACAAGTTAAACATAAGTGCACTTCTGCGGGATAACTTTTAAGTGGCTGCTTCACGTCCAACCATATTGGCTGAGATTAGGACCATAGCCTACTGACGAACGCGCGCTTTGCTATACTATATTGAGCTATCAAAAAAATATTAAGAAAAATTAACATTTATATTTTTACGCATAATGTTATAATTTATTTAAGCACGGAACTGCATGAATAAGCAATATTTTAACATATCACCAAAATTATATTTGTCGCATCCACTGCGACCAGCATACAGCCCCAACAGGGCACTGGAGGCTATAATTTAAATTATTCAATTTTTTTTAAACGAGCAATTTCCCTTTATTCCTCAAACTTCTACTACAACAATAAAAACTATACTATGTACTAAAAAGCTATTAAAATACACTACGTAAGTACTACAAAGAATATTTGGACTGTATACCCACACGCCACGATGGCCTATAGACAATCATAAAATAATACAAGGTGATCTTGAATAGACATGATGACTACTATTAAAAAAACAAGTAAATAATACTTGCATAAAGAAGATTAAAAATGAATGCAATAATTAAAAAAAAGCAAAATCGGTAAATAAATCACGGAATAATAAGCATCTCTTTCTGTCCCTTTCTCGCGAAACAGAGCGCCCCCACAGTTACTATGAAAAATCCACTCGTGATGTCACATGCCAAAGAGATTGTATGAAAAGCTACCACAGCTTAGTAATAAGGTACTATGACGACATTGCTCTGACGTCACTGGCCGTTTGAGCTCTCTCTTTCTATTCCGGTTTTTAAAATGCTTGTAACTTTGTCGTTTTTTGAGATATTTTATTTTTGTTTTAACAAATGTTTATCTTTGGAGGAATATTATTAATTTATGCAAAAAAAAAATTAGTCATCATGCCTTTTGATATGTTATCCCGGAATGCGGGGACTGGTACCATGATACCCTATAAGTTGTGAGAGTCTTACTTGAAACTGAGTGGTCCCAAACTTCCATGGTAAAAAATTAATCCACCAGCAAAATTGCACGTGCGATCGCTACGAAAGTTAACAAGATACTATAAATTCATTTCTAAACTCATTTATGTGCACTCGATCAAAGACGAAGTTCAATCACCTAGCTGCGCTAAGACTATTTTCGAACGTAAACTTTACATCGCATTTTTTCAATGAAAAATTATTAATTTAGTAAAGTCATAGAAGAAACATTGTCTACCTTGGGGTGTAGATTTACCCCCTTTCGGGATAACATACTAATTCGAGGTCACCTTGTATATGTTTGACCTTTTTGTACATTATAAAGCCACATGTACCTACATTATAGGTAAAATAGATTTTCAGGCTAACTTTATGCTATTCTATTTGTTAGACTTTTATCATAGGCAGCGCTATCTATTGTCTAAGATCAAAACTTATTTTGGGTTGCTATGATATCCAATTAAATATTTACAGGAAATTTTACTATTGTGTAGAAAACCAAATAAATCAACTAGCAATACTACAGCAACAAACAGTTTAAAATTAATATGATAATGATTATCATAATGATTATTAATGATTATTATTATTTATTTTTATTTTTGTATCTTTTCGCCTTGCAAGACTGTGGTGACACTGCTTGTCTATGTTACGACGATACCGTTTCAAAAGCATACGATGGTTTTACATTTTAGATTTACATTTTGATGGCGTATTTTAAAATGATGGTTGAAAATAACAGTTACTGTTGAAAATGAAGGACGTACTTCATTATATTCAGAAAGTGTATGGAAACTCCATTTTCGAAGTCTTTGAAATGGGAATCAATTTAAATCTTAACAGGCCGTCATCATCATATCATCATCCTAACAATTATCAAGACGTCCACTACTGAAGACTACAGAGAGCGCCACTTCTTTCAATAGATCGTCGGTCCAGTCCAGCTAGTGGTGGGCTGGCCTTCGTTGCGTCTTCTGGTTTGTGGTCGCCACTCGCGAACCATTGTTTGATGAAATACTTTGTAATCAATGCCTATCTCTTTCTCTACATTGTTTTTTTATTTGACATTTACCTCGTAACTGTATAGTATGATGAAATGTTTCGTGACCAATCATCGTGATTCGAGCACTATATTTTTTAGTCAAAACGTAGTATAGAAATAATAATTAAATAAAATTGTAACTTTGTTGTAATATTTTTGGATAATAATAATTTATTTATTTATTTATTATTTATTTAAATAAGTTATAACTACAATAGAATCGTATCCTGGAAAATCATCAATTTCAATCGGAAAACGGGTAGGTAAATAAAGGTTGAATTTAGATTAATATATCTAATTATTTCCTCTAGTGGTACCTGGATCTAGATTCAGTGCCATTCGCTAGGCTAAAAATAGGTTTTATTATGTAAGTCTAATCAGACCAAAAAATATATTACAGCGGTTTTAAAATAGAAAATAAGTCAACCAGTCCGTTCACCACCATCATGTGGTCTGGTTTACCAGTGCAAGGCAGATAATGACGCTCTAAACCAGCTATACAAATAAACCCTGGCTTTACCTGTCAAAACGAAATTTTACAAAGATAACTGATGACGTTAGTAGACTATAGAGATAGCGAAGTAAATATTAATTAAGTAGCTGATAATTTATGCTAAGTATAGTTTGTTTTGTTTGCCCAGATTTGGGCGTGAAATTTTCCATTAGATAAATTATTTGCTTTAAATTTTCATCGTGCCTTTTTTTATTTTATAAGCAGCGCAGTGAAGAAAAGTATTTCGATTCGATTATATTTCTACTTTTATAATGGTGAATTGGGCATGCGTTTGACAATATCTCACATCACGGTAAGCGACGATGTCGTCTAAGGTGGAGCACGTTTGCCCATGAGATGCCCATTCACTCTTGTTAAGACAAGTGGGAAATGGGCTGACGAGTTAACAGAGATGAAAATTGAAATCAAACAATCCGTGAGGGCAGGCGCTTCAGGCGACCAGCTGACAAAGTGGGAAGCAACTAGCTCAAGGACACCACTGACAAAAGATCGAGAAGGCTACGTCTACTAGAGGAATGGACCCTATGGAAAGTTACGACTGTTCTAGCTAACCTACGGGGCACGTCGACCTCGCCGGCGGGGTCGGTGTCTGATTGTGTTACGCTGGTATCCCATCGGTACCTAAGCCGGAAGGGGGGGTTAAGAGATGGGGTGGGTGTGAGGGCTGGGTGATCCTAGCGCAGCCAAAACAACAGCTGCTTAGGATCGCCTTAGTCACTCAAGACGTGTCTTGTGACGACGGGGTAACCGTGAGATGACTGTAGCATTTGGACTGTTTAGGTATAGTTGATCGCGGCTAGTATGCAGTTCAAACTTTTTTAATAGATAGCTAGTAGAATTTCGTAGCAGCTTTTATAGTTATTTATACTAAAAATTCCAGTTCAGCACACCTTAAAACCAGGAAAAATCCGCCCAAAATAGAATAAATATTTACCTTCTAACATTAATCCTTTCTGTTAGTTTCCCAGCGGTAAGTAAGGGCTATTCTCTTTATCCTTCGCCTCCATGCGGTCCTGGCTTTCAGCCTGGAATGCTGCTGAAACCCCTCTTAAAACGGTTACAAAAAGGGCCCTAATTTAAATAGTTGAGGGTGGATGCCGGGTACTTACAGAAAGTAAACATCATTTTAATTTAAAACTGTAAGTTTAATAATGGTCCTTTGGATGAAAGAGAACGTATGACTAAAATGGATGACATTCATCATCACAATAAGTTTGTGTAAGTATACTGCTGGATATAGGCCTAATAATATTCTGTCCATCCCAAAGTTGCCAGGAAGAGATCGCTGTATAGAGATAAGATTGCCAATTGTCTAAACTTCGTAATGTTTTCGGACTCTTGATAATAATATGATAAGGTTAAAATTAAACTAAGATGAAAACTATAATGAATACGTTTTTATTATTGTATGTTTCATTGCGGTTTAATTTGCCTTTATTCACTAAACTACAACAATACTACCAACTAGGTACTACTAAATGCTCATAGCTACATGAATTCATTTGTTACAGCAACAGCTAAAATTGTTTCAACCATTTCATTGAGTTTTTCTCTAAAAATGCCATGTAAATGACTAGGACGTCATGTCACGCACTCCCCGAAGAAATTCTAATTCACTCCCAACAGGATCGAGTATTCCAATCTGCATGACATGAGTTCTGTCCCTGCGCGAAGAAGCCAAGAAATAAAATATGATCATATTCATACATCGTGTTCAGTACAAACCCGACTATGATTAGACATCATTATTATTGATAGTGATCTGTGATTGTATCTTACCTTAAGATTATGTACGTTGAGTTGCAGATTATTCAAATCAAAGTACATAGTCCAATCGTGCTAAGTTGTCTAATATTTATGTTTTTTATAGCAGTATCGCCTGTATAGCGTAATCTACAGATTAATTTGTAAAGGAAAAATTAGAATCACGAGTGGGGATTGAACCCGCATCCATCCATCCCTCAAAACGGGATATGCTTTACTTAAGCTACGTGACAAGTGGTCTCATGTCCGAATTATGGATGCGTGTTCAATCCTCGCTCGTGATTCTAATTTTTCCTTTACAAATTAATCTGTAAGTTATCTAATGTCTACCTACCTACATTTTTGCCAATGTGAAACAAACGTTTTAATTTTTCACGCTGCACTTTTGGTACTGCTTTTTCATAAATCTGTCTTTATTACCTGTTATTACCTGTTTAAATAAATCATTATTATTTGTAGACCTACACATACTAATACGACAGAACATTAAAAAAATCTGTTGATATTGAAAAATGTCTGATTGAAACAAACAGCCAAAACTGCATCTAAAAGCAGGTCAGAAATACTACAGGATATATACACTGGGAACTCATTGTACTCCGCAGAAATAGAAACATTAAAACAGTGAAACTAATAAAGAAACTTGGAAGCAGAAACAATAAAAACTTTTCAAAACAAAGCTCAGTGTTGCTCTACAACAAAACTTGCAAAACGGAAGTTATCTTACTGAACATACTGAATGTAAACAAAATGAACATAATTTACAGTTAGCAGAGCAAACAAAGAACAAAGTAATGCAGGAGCTTACGTACTTAAAAAGTTTGAAAAAGTTGAATCCTCTTTATTATGTGACAGAAATGCAATCTAATTGGTGTAGAGTTCGTAAGCTTGTTACGTTTTTGTTCTTGGCGAGGATGCTTTGGGTGTGATGAGTGAGTGGGATCGCAGTTACCGTTTAAAAAGATATTGACGTGTACCCGCTACTTACCCGTATTCACACGGGAACTCTCATAAAACTATCCTCGGCTGGTTTCCTATAATAATAAGCAATCGGTGTGCCACATTGTTCTAAACTATAGGTCGGTGTGGATTACGGAGTTACGAATGGAGAAGTGTAGGTCACACTTCTCCATTCGTAACTCCGTCCGTTTTATCATATAGTTTTAAATAAAGCTTGGCGTCGGCGTTGCTAAAAGATTAGATTGACGTACTTGCGCAACAATATTAATTTATTTAATTCTATCAATTTTTTCCACCTCTTCAGAAACAAAGAAAAAAAAGCAATCCTCATCATCGTGTCAACAACAGTCGGGCTACGTTAGAATGGCATAGAGTCTAATAATACATGTACTTACTTACTAATTTAAAAGTCTATTTTACGAAGTTCATATAATTTGAGCGTTGTATAATAACTGCTGTATTTTTTTTATGCAAAGTTTTTTTTCTGTGTTTTGTGCTCTGTGATATAGTTTAAAAAATGGTAAAAAATTGATAACTTACGAACTTTTTCGTTCCAGGGGATCTAGCAAAGATCTCTTTCCAATACCGTTAACGCCAAACGATAATTCAAAATATATGGGAATGACATTAGCTGTGGCATTAACTGTAAAAAAAGTTATCCGCAGGTAATGTCATTTTCATACATTTTGGGTTATTGTTTGGCGTGAAAGCTGATGGAAAGGGATCTTTGCTAGACCGTAAGAATGTAAAATGCGCGGCTCGTCGGAAAGCCTAACTTCCAGCGGCAGAATTTCATTGACATCATAGGCCTAGCACGAATATTTACGCGGGAGTAAATGTGACTTTTTTTAATCTGCATTACCACAGACACCTGGGTCCGTACTATTTGTTAATATTCATTTGTTTTCATTTGACTTACTAACAAGAATTTTAATCCAGGAGGGACAAAAACTTTTTTGTTATTATTTGTTTTTTTTTATTTTGGATTTCGTTGTGCATACACCGCGAGCAGACCAGTTCCCGCAATTTAAATTTAAGTGTAATGTTAATGTAAGCTCGCGGTGTATGCACAATGAAATCCAAAATTAAAAAAAAAAGAAAAACCCTGTACTCGCGCGTAAATATTCGCGCTAGGCCTACAGCACTATAAATGTTTTATAATACTTTAACTAATTCTACTGTTTCAATGCTTATCGGTAATCTGGATGACTAATAAGTAATTAATGATTAACACGTGAACACATTCAAAACACAGCTATCTGAGTACTTAGATTAAAAAAATTGATTTCCTTTTTAACGTTCTTATCGCATATAATGATAATTATGACGACTGTCTGGAGATTAACTAATTGAGAATTACGTGTAAGAATGTTGTAACGATTTTATTGTAAAATAATTTATAGTATAAAAAATTGCAACTGATTGGTCTATGTCTGGGTGTTGTGGGACTATGGTCCTCGTAGTTCCTGGGTCTCCGGGCAATACAAAATAACCGGACCTGGAATAATAAGTTGGAATAAGTTGGCGTCGCACGCGAAGCGTTCCGCACCATTATCTATTAAACAGTGCAAAAAATAATTTTGTTGTATGAGAGCCCCCTTAAATACTTATTTTATTCTGTTTTTTAGTATTTTTGTTGTACCGACAACAGAAATACATCATCTGTGAAAATTTCAACTGTCTAACTATCACGGTTCATCAGATACAGCCTGGTAACAGAAAGACAGACGGACAGATGGACAGATAGACAGACAGAGTGATTAACTAAGGCTTCACTATCCGAACGAAGGCTCCACTGTCCGTCTGTCTGTCTGTCTATTGTAGGGTTCGCTTAACCCTTTAGGTACGGAACCCTAAAAACATAATAATGCACCGAGCAAACAAATATCATAGCCGACAACAATCACATACCATTAAAAAAAAAAACCAAAATCTTCCTGTGAGTCACGTGCTTTATTAAAATTAAGCATATTGTTTACATAGTCATCATGACTTACGAAATGATTAGTCGGTATTGTTAAACACGCGTGCGTGAAATCCAATGAGTGGTGAGTAATTCTGAAACAGGACCTGCGTGATAATTCACTATCAGAATTTAAATTCTTCATCTATTTCATGTGAAATATAGTTCTTCTAATGGCCGCTTGGTCCTAGCGATGTGAAAGTAGGACCACCTCATCTCTTCCCGTAGATACCATAAGATAACGTGGTGTCATTTTAAAATATTTTAAACCTTTTGTACCAAGAGCTAAAAATACTCTCAGAAAATCGCGAAGATTGAAGAAACTCCACAGGCAAAAGTTTAACTCTTAAATTGATAAGAAGAAGCTGTTTAGTGTCATTAGAAAATAATAATTTCATAATGACTTGCATTTATGCATAGATTATTGATATTGATAAATCTAGATCTTACATTTCTATCTAGACTAAATATTTATCAATATAGCTTTCAACTTTCATGTGATTGAAATATGATTCATATCACCAGCAAATAAATTAAATGATCCACAATACATAACATACAAGATAGGGATCACGGTAGCTTAAATAAAGCAAAGGTATCCTGGCTATAGGGATGGTTTAATTCCCGCTCGTGATTCTAATTTTTACTTTACAAATAAATCTGTAGATTACGCTAAGCAGGTGGCACTGCTATAAAAGTAGCAATGAATTATAAGACTAAACTAAATTAAACTATTTTGTCAAAATTTGCAATGATATAGATAAATGTATAGATAATCTTTCCACTCTATCCTAAAGCTTTATACTAGAAATTGTTTGTGGCCACAATCAGGAATTTTGATTTCGTATGACTTAAAATATTCTGTTAATTTTTTTTTCTTATTTTACAATCATTTTATAGTATTAATTATTATTTGATTTTTTATTTGATTTTGATTTAATTTTTAATTTTTTTTTTTCATGTTAATTTTTTAATTGTGGTATGTTTTCACATTTAAACAAGATCCTGATTCCTTGTACTGACGTGTAATGCATATTATTAAATAAATGATTATTGATTCTCGATTATTATTGTTACCAACGATTGTTATATTATCATTTATGAATAATATTTTTTAAAGCCACGAACTATATCCGTTTCACGTTATCAGTATTATTCAATTATCGATAGATTTCCGATTATAATCGTAATTTAATAGGCGGTGATCCCAATTTTACCCGTTACTTTACGTTGTGATATCGATTGCTACAGACGCGATGGAGTTCAAAATTTTAGTATTCAGTTTTTTGATCAATACTGTGATTAGTCAACAGTTGCGAAAGGAATACACGGTAGATGTTAGGAGTGCGTTTGATCAAGAATTATACGAAAGTGTTTTGGATTCGGCACTTTGTCAGCAGCAGCTGAACTTTTTGAGGAATGATTCGCTCAGTTTGCAGTGTAAGTGCTTCAAAAATAATGTATGAACATTATTTTTGATAGTTTATTGTACGTTTCCTCCGGTATTATCGAATAAATTTCATTTATAGTTATACAGTATTAATAAAGATCTAGGTGAAATTCAATTTCACGGTATGAATCATTAATGATATTTATTGATTTCCGTCTGATATTCCAATAAAACACGATAATACATTAAAATCTATTGAAGATTGCACTACGGTTACAACATTAGTCATCGCAGGTGTGTTTATATTATCTTTAATATCAATATAATAAAAACCAGCCTGTATAATATCACAGATAAATTTTACTAAACTGACATCAAGTTTTAAATAAATTATTGACGTTGTTAATCTTAAGCTCTGACATACGTTTAGCAGGAAAAGCTTATTGAACTAATCCATGATCCATAATAATGGAAGAATTATATTTTTGGCAATTTCGAAGCTCTTTTCTTTTGGCTGATTATGTGTATGTGAGTGCGGTGTGATATTTTTGAATATATAAGCTATAAAAATATAATACAATCACCGTGGAACTAAAATAAAACTAAAATTAAAGGCTGTAGCTGGACTTTCAAAAGACTTCAAAGAAAGAAAAAGTTGTCAAAATGGTTTTATTTTTAATATCACTAAACTCACTGCCTTGTATCATGTTGTTTCGTCATTCATACTCTTAAACTCAATTTCTTCAGTTTTGATAATTTTGTTGCAACCTGAAGTATCTACGAATTAAATCGTAATACACAAAGTATACAATATATTATGATTATCATTGTTACAGTTCTTGATGCAAGCGCTAAACTTCCAAGCGGCATTTTGACTGGGAATGTCAATGATCTTGGTGACTACTGGCAATGCTTGTCTATCAACGAGGTTATCAACAATATGGAGTACCAGGGAAAATACTGTGCCATCACCGCGCCTTTGAACCAAGAACCTCTTGAAATCCCCGAGTTCCCAGATATTACTTGGCCTGAAATTCCTTGGCCAGAGAGGCCAGATAATGAGACAGTTCTAGTCGCTGAACAATATGCTGCTCTTAGAAAATACGCCTTTGGTGTGTCAGGATTAGGAGACCCTGTTGAATCTCGGTAAGAGACTAATGTTATAGATAAGTAGAAAAGGGAAAATAGGATTTTATTAAGCTTTCTTGAATCCATGTTAGAAGTAAGAGACGTTTCCTTTTCTAGAAAGTAAAAGGACAAAAAAGCAGTTCTCTTTCTAAAATAAAGGTTTGAAGTTATATTGGATGTAATGAATATGATACGGTGATAACAAACCTAAAAATTTTTACAAACAATACCCATTGAATTTTTTCATTTTAGCCTCTTCCCGATGACGACAACACTATTTTTAGGAGCAACATTAGGTGTATGCATTCCCAAAGTCTGCACACCGAGAGAAGCCATCGACTTCTTCCAAGATCAGATTCCTTTCTTAAACTTCACTTACAACGAATATTTCTGTAGACTGCCAAATGACAAGCCTTTTTCTGGTGCGGATTATACAGCCATGTAAGTTATTTTAATAGCGATTACAATACTTGTATTTTATTGGATGTCATGACGAAGTATTTATTTCTATTTGATGTTATTTTCAGGGTTATTTTTGGATTAATTGCGGTTATAATTATTCTCAGTACATCATACGACCTGTATTGCAACTTTGTTATAAAAGGTATGTTGAACTTTTTAATCATTGATGTTTCTATGTACAAGTTTATTACTTTTGTTTTTAAGTCTTTCGAATTTTAAACTACATTCAAATAGTGCTTGCAATACAAAGTAGGTAAGTCACTTTGGTATTTATTCTTTTATACATCTTACTATGATAATAATGATAGATAACTCATCATCAATTTTTATTGTTTCAGATCCCAAATCAGCTAAGGTTTTATATCGTTCATTCTCCATTTACACGAACACTCGACGTTTCCTCACCTTCAACACCGTCCCTGGTGCTTTAGAGTGCGTTGATGGAATAAGAGCTATCTCTATGTTGTGGGTCGTCGTTGGACACACATACTCCTTTACTTTGCTTGGATACATTCACAATCTGCAAGAAACGCTGGCTGTGAGTAAAATTTAAAATATTGTCTTGCTCTTTTGATACAAAATTAATGTCAGAATCCTATTCACATCTCTCTGTCAGTCTGGATGTTGTGGGAGCATGGTCCTCGTAGTTTCCGGGTCCCTAGATACAGGGAATCTTAGTTAGGGTCAAGGATCTACGTATGTAGAGTTGTAGAGCTATTGGGCGTTACATTATTAAAGATACGCTAGGGTATTTTCCTCTGCACCATAATTATGACTTTAAATACAACACAATGTTTTATCTCCATAATTATTTTGTTTTAGTGGGGCGCCAAATTTTCTAGTACGTGGATTAACTCTGCTCCTATTACCGTGGACACCTTCTTTATGTTGAGTGGAATCTTAGCCGTTTATACCACTATTGGTAAAATAAGCAGACGTAAGTTTTTTTATAATTATAGGTACTTGCCCTTATAAACCTTTGCTATGTTTACAATAGTTTACTACGAGTCAATAGAATTAAATAAAACTAGGCCTAAAGTATAGTATTATATTTATATTGATATGTAATTGTTAATTATGAGTTAAATTATAATTATTATCGTTGCTTCCCTCTGAAACCTTAAAAAACCAATTCACGCCTTTGACACGTGGTCGTATCAGGATTTCAGTAGTATTAGATTAGATTTGAAACATAAACGATTTAATGACTTTCTAATTTTGCATTTGTTCTGATTATTGACGTCATACATAATTTGTGAATTCCTCAACGTTTGATGTTTAAAATTTAGTAGCATTAGAAAATGTGTATGTAAGAGGCTCTTACACTACATTATTATTAAAACACTTATTATAATTTATATCCTAAACAACTGTATTTTGTTCTTTTCAGATCGATTTGTCAGAACCATTCACTTATTCTACATCAACCGCCTTTTGAGGATGTTTCCGCTCCTTGCAACTATCGTCCTTCTTCAAGCATCTATTTTCAACCACGTGTCTGATGGACCTTTCTGGTTGAACGTTTCTCAACAAGCTGAGAACTGCAGGAACTGGTGGTGGGCAGCAATTTTTCACGTGCAGAATTATGTGAACCAGATTGAGATCGTAAGTATTATGTCACGATTATTGAATTCAAAATTAAATTAATCGATATCTTTCTATGTGTTTGTATTAAATTATGGGTAGTTTTATAAGCTTGTCTTTTTCTTGCAGTGTCTTCCTCAAAGTTGGTACCTCTCCGTTGATGTTCAGCTGTACTTCTTCTGCCCCCTTGTCATGTTCTGGCTGTTCAACAGTGAAGTGTTTGCCTGGATCGCTCTCTGTGCCATTGTCTTAGCATCATTAGTGTCATCTACAGTGTACAGCTTTGTATACGGCTTCTCTGCGGCTTTGGCAAATCCTACGTTAGTATTTTTTTATAATTTAAGCATCTTTGTCTATATTTTCACAAATTTAATTATATTCTGCTACAAGAAAGTTATTAAAATTTTTAATTGTGGCTGACGAATACATGTGAAAAATCGTTAAAAAATCATCAAGGCATTATAGATTTAAAGTATAGTAATACTAATTTTAAAATGTCCTTTTCATTATGAGGTTTGTACCTGTTTACTTCTTGCTTTACCTCTTTGCATTTAAATACTAAATTAAATTACTATTCAGGCGTTTACTGCAGTTCAACGATTATGTGACTACGTACTACATGAACACTTTGACGAGAGCGCCTCCTTTCTTCATCGGCATGGTCTACGGGTATCTTCTTCACGTTTGCAAAAACAAATCCATACGAATTTCCAAGGTTTGTTTTTAGTCCGCTTTCTGAAAGAGCTATGATAACACATGTGCTAGTTTCAATAGATTAAAATGATTAAGGTTACAATTTATCATCGACAACTAATTGATAAAGTACAAGAAGACTTCATTAATATTTTAATATAAAAAATCTCCTGGGCCTCTTTTGTATTGAAAAATATTAACTGATAAAGTATTTTTTTCATTTACACCTTGACTAATACTAAGTCACAGATGCTTTTAAATAAAATAACTATCCTTAAAATCTCCTTAATCTAATCATATTAATTTCTAATTTGATTTCAACTTGTTACAGATCAACGTCAGCATTCTCTGGTTCCTTTCGTTCGTCATGATGGCCTTCTGTATATTCTCCATGTACCCAGTGATGCAGCCTGACCATGAGGGCCAGATCTTTGACAACTTACTCAACGCTTACATGCGGGCCATCTGGGCTTGTGCTCTTGGCTGGCTCATCTTCGCTTGCGTTCATGGTTATGGCGGTAAGTATTCTTCTGAGATTTTCAGAAATCACACTGTCACAAATAAATTATACTAATTATGTCATATTATAATTTGAAACAGTGACACGTCCTTTGTATGTTTTAGTTTTACGCCAAAATGCCTGGTACAATATGGATAAAGTATTGTATAAAAATATGTGCATAATAATCATTATTGTGGTCAAAAACATGGGGCGCTTTCATTGAAAATAACAATTTCACACATAAAAGAGCTAAATATTTAGAAAATACTAAGTTTTTCATACATTTTAGAAGTTATGGTAATGGTAAATCATTAACTAACAACACACATGGTAAAGAAGCTAAATATTGTTTGAGTTTCCTAAAAATGTAAGGAAACATTGCGTGACTGTATCACGAATATGCAAAATAATTACCAAGTTTACTTTAGGTTCGCCTTGATTTATAACTCGACAATTAACTTGTGCACGTTAAAAACTCATCAGAAGTTGTAATTTAAATATAACACAGAACAAATACTTCATGACGGGCCCGATAGCTCAGTTGGTAGTATCCCTGCCTTCTGAACTGAGGGCTGTGGGTTCGATTCCTACCCAGGACAAACATTTGTGTGATGAACATAAATGTTTGTTCTGCGTCTGGGTGTTATATTGTATTCTATGTATTTACAAAAAAAAAAGTATATAAGTATTGTATCAGTTATCTGGTTCCCATAGTACAAGCTTTGCTTAGTTTGGCGCTAGACGGCGCTGTGTGAAATGTCCACACATTATTATTTATTATTTATTTATTTATGACAATCATGACTGACGACAGTAAAAATATTATACCTTTTAGAATATTCTGGAAGAGTGTAATAAATATCGCTATTTCATATTTTACTTAAAAATATAATGGCATAGGAACATGTTATTGTTATAAGGGCTAAACAGTCGGTTAGTTATTATTTACAAAATCAAATTAATTGATTAAAAATAAATAATTGATGACTTATGCAACTGAGGCAGTATTGCGTCTTAATGTTGGCCTCATTAGTAAGCTCAAAGTCGCGTAACGAGCCATGGAGAGAGCAATGCTGATATGAGAGAAGGTCTGTACCTAGCAGTGGGAACGGCTAATCACAACTATGTTTATTACCATATAATTATTTTACATAACGATGTCTTCGAGTAGGTACTCAAAATATAAATATTTTTATAGTTTATCAATGGCATAGAGAACATAATCACATCTAACTTTATCTAAATATCTTCTCTATTTATATTGCGTAGCACAATTTAACTATTATTAGGAATGTACATAACTTTCCACGTGTCTAAATATTTTTCATTGCTACCATAAATATCGTCATCATCATCAACATCCTGAATATGCCTACTGTTTAACATAGGCCTCCTCCATAGAGTGCCAGCTATGAGCAGCTTCTTCCTTCTTGCATACAATACCTCCCTGCTACATCTAGCGTCCAAAATTTAGATTTCTTAATGTTAATATAGGTAAATTATCTCTTTATTATTTTTCACCTCACAACTTAGATTATTTGATAGATCAATAATTATTAGAGCTTCGCGGTTTTTCTGATTTGCATTTACCTATTACAGCAAAATATCATTTTTATTTCTTTTGTCCCTAGGTCCCATCAACTGGTTCCTCTCTCTCACGATGTGGAAGCTTCCAGCGAGGTTATCCTTTGCCATGTATCTGGTCCACGTCTCCATCATCATGATTGCCAACAGCAGCTGGACCAAAACACATTACTTTAGCGAGGGTGACTGTGTGAGTAACCATACTAGTTTTAAAGGTTGACTTTACTAGCTCAGACATACTCAGTAATCTGTGGCTCAATAGTAGCTCTGTCTTTGAAGGTTCTAAGTTCAATTTTTAATCTTGTAGAAATATTTTGTAAAAGTAATTAAATTTTTTGTTTTTTTTTTACAGATTTACCGGTTCATGAGTGACATCACACTGACGGTGTTAGCTGCTTTCATTCTTTGCATTGCTATTGACGCACCTTTCTCCACTCTACAGAAATTATTAATGGGTATGTTTGCATTATCGATGTTTATCCTCACCGTACTCATAACGCTCATTTTTTTTTTGTTGTTGGGTCACATTACTTTGGCTGTAGATTCAATGACAGTAACGTTGAACTTTACACTTAAGTTTTGTTAATTTGTATCAGAAAATTACTTAATTGTACATTTACGTAGCATCTGGTGTGAATTTTAACTCCCTCTCGTTATCACTATGTAAGTAAACAAATAAATCAAATATGCTAATATCTACACTTATGACTTTATCAAACAATATACAATGAGTCTCAGTTAACGCTACAATGTTTATTGAAATGCCACCCTAAAGTACTATTTGTTTGCTTTCTATCTTTCAGAAAGATACCAAAATAGTTATAGCATGTGACGGAGCGAATAAATAAGACAAAATATACTAACGTCATTCTTTTTGTGACATGTTTGTGTTATATCATTTCAACGTGTTTACTTGTCAACATTTAAAATCATTCTTCATTCTACGCATCTCAAACATAGCCCTATAAAGGAAATTTGGACTGCATACTAGACGCGATGGGCTATAAACAGTCCAAATGCTCCCACTACCGGTATCGCAATCCAACATGCTGGTAGCATTGCCTCATTGAATTGCAATGCTGATTTGTTGAGCTAAATAATTGCAACATATTATTATTTTATTATTATTACTTTCAAAGTTAAAGCTTCTCTATCTCTTACATCTCTAAACATAATTATCGGGTTGCCTATTACTTCGTGGTCCTGGAGTATCAGCATCAGCACAACAATGGGCCTACAAATTTAAAATGTATTCCATCCATGACGAGAGCTATGTACTTTTCAGTTTTCTAATAATTATCGTTGTCTTTTTTCCCAGGAGGAGGCAAAAAGCCACCACAGAAACCAAAATCTGAATCTCGTAACAACATCATAGAAGACGAGCCTCAAATCATCAAAACTAGCTTATAAATTGTCTGTTTTGTTTATTACCTTCTAATTCAAGACTGATTTAATTTATAAATGAGGTAGTTGATAGGTACTGTGTTGATTGTATAATATTGAAAACTGTACATATTTTTTAACTTTGTACTTTAATGTGATAGTTAGGGTTCACGATGTGGACCTTGATGTGGATATGTGAACATTGGATGTATTTTATTGTTATTTTATATTTAAAATGTACTTAATATTATGTTTACTAATACAGTAGAAAATGAATATTCTGAGATTCGTAAGGGATAAGAAATGGGGTATAATGTGAGTGTTAAAAATAAAACTATGAAGAAGTAACGAAAACTCATAATTATTTTTATAATGTTTACATAAAAGTACTTCTTGTAGAAGATACCTAGTAATAATTTGATGTGTATTGCCTGAAAATAAATTATTTTAGAATAACAACAAGCGTTTTATTAAGCAGGTGATACTGCTATAAATATTACAAATAGGTGTAATTATTGTGATTTTTTTAATGCTATAGGAAGTACTAGCAAACAAACACACAGCCCTCTTGTAAAAAGGTCTCCGTAGCCTATGGACTATGGACATGTGCAAGAAAAGAACTAAAAGTTAAGAGATAAGTAATACTATATTTAATTTTTTTTCAAAACTAAATAAAACAGACTTTAATAATCATAATTGTATCGGAGGAATCTTGATTATGTGGTCTCTCTCAAATGATTTTGAAATTGTCAGAGATAAAACCAGATGAAACACTGATTATTAAGGAAGTTCCATGGTATATTCTATACCACTAATAATATAACACCTACAAATACAAAATGAATGAAGAATATCTAGTGTTATTCAGCTAAAATAATTAAAAAAAAATTAATATGTTTAGCGGAATTACACTAGATATTCTTGTTTCATTTTGTATTTAATATGAACTTCCGCGAGGTCACGCCTGATTCAATCAATTATAACACTTACAGTTCTATACATATTCAACTATGCAACAGTCTATTACTAAGGCTCTAATATAATAGGTACGGCTGGCCTCCAGCTGAAACGGATGATAATAGATTTTATAATAATAACCAATCATGATAATATTATTGAAGACAAAGACCACGCCTCATCCTTTATCTCAGTCACACAACCAAACAAAACTATTGCAGTAGCTTATACAGATAATACTTGAGCACACATTCAGGTTACTGCATTTAAACATAGATGAGATAATGATTTCAAACACTATAATTTACGCTTTTAATTTTTTGTATTTTATGTATAACAAAATCAGGTTGCTATGTAAGTCAAAAGGATATTCATATTACCCGAATCTTATACAATCCCGGATAGCATAAAGTTAGTTCTATTAATTAAAGCTCACATTAAACACTTTTCTAATATTTATTAGATTATATTTTCTCAAACATGCTTGGTAATTTGATCATTATTTTGACAACTTTCTTCGAGATATATCGCAATTGCTGTATTAGTGAGCAGCGGCCGGCAATGTTTGAATAAAAATCCATATCTGTCGTGGTTTAGCGGCCAAATAAGCTACATAGTAAACTCATATCTATCGTGCTGGCTTGCAAATAAAAAGCTCATGAAATTGATTCTCAAAGTATAAACCAGAATGTTGTACTTAAAACTTTTATCAACCATTGGGATTTGAACCCTTGCCTCCCTACTCACAGGGTTGGAGCTCTATCCACTAGGCCATGGTCACACGACCAATTGCCGCGAAAATCTTTAGTACCTACTTGTGTTTCACCGTGATAGTAGAAAACAGGTACTAAAGATTTTCGCAGCTAGTGCTAGTGTGACCATAGCCTAGATGATAGAGCGTCCAACCCTGTGAGTAGGAGGTCGCGGGTTCAAATCTCGCTGACTGCTAAAATTTCAAGGACTAGGCTAGTATCTTCATAAATAGTTAATTGTTAATTTAATAAAAAAATTAACGCTATCGCGTGAAAAAATATTTTTAAATTAAAATTCTGCTTAGAATTAATTTCCGCGCATTATTTGACAAAAGATCTAGACAAGCCTTGGCCACAACTAAGCATTGATGGACTTACGTATGTGTGCCTCGGCTTCGCCTCGGCCCACATTTACACGTTCGTCCATCAATGCCTCCGTTGCTGGCCGCTGCAGTAATGAACTATATTACAAGGATCTACATTGTATCAGAGCCAAGCAGATAGTAGGACAAATAAATCCAATATTGGATTATAATAATCAATAATGATGAACAATTTACTTATTAAGATATTCTATGAAAACATAGACATTGAAAACAAAACTTACTGTTTTCATTTGAAATATGTGATACAATAAGCTGCATAAAGTGAATTATAGTCGTAACACGAGCAATGTCACGAACAAAAGTCTTATTGTTGAATGTAAACAAATTTATCGTGCAATCATTAGTTTATTCTTGTATATTTACTTCAAGATACAAATTATATCAGTGCTCCCGTCACAAGAAACGATTTCAGCTGAAACAGGTAACACCACAATAAATTTTAGAGCTTATCAATTAGAAGTTAAAGATAATTTTTCTTTGATCTTTTTAATATTTACACTTAAAGCAATATATATAATGGGGTCCCTCCGAATAAATTTCATTTATGTCCAAGGAATGGAGACAAGTGTTCCACGATGGTTGAAGACAAGAAAATTGATGGGTTCCATATCAAGTGCTTGGAGGAGGTGAAATCTGGCAAAAGTAAGTTTAGTGATACCTAATCTTAAGTTAAGTACATCTATAACAATATTACAAAGAGAAAAGATTTGATTGTTTGTCGGTTTGTTTGTTTGTCTGCATTGAATAGGCTCCAAAAATATTGAATCGATTTGAAAAATTCTTTCAGTGTTTCGAATCCACACTATTCCCGGGCATAGGCATAGGCTATAATAAAATATGTTGTATTTTCAAAAAATTAGGGATCCTTACTAAAACTATATCAACCCAAGATGTACTGTGTGCAACACGGTTACATACGAAGCCGGGGCTGTACAGCTAGTTTACTATAAAGGTGATCTTTCAACGGCATACACATGTTAACGGTTTGAAAGAAAGAAAGAAAAGAAAAAATAAATAAAATAGCATTTGCTGTTCATTATTTTAAAAAATCTTTGCCCTTAGATAAGAATATCTGACTAATAAAAATATCAGCCCTTGTTACTAATCAACATCGACACACATATTTTATTCAAAAATCATATTATATTCTAATTAAAAACTTCGATTTCATCATTAATCCCGTTGTGAAAACATAAATTCATCTTAAGACGTGAACAAACATTGTAGATCGAAATCGATCGAGCCGTTAATCCCAAACAAACAAGGGACCAGTGTAAGCCTCCCGACCAAATACGAGAAGACAATAGAAACTCACCTAAGAATATGTGTAAAACTGTGTTAAGCAGATTAGATGTGATAATCTTAATATATTGAGTTAATTTGAAACGCAAACCTATAAAATCAAAGAGTTATACAATACACGAATTCATGGTGAAAGTAAATGCAAAACCAAGTTAATATAACTTTGCCTTCTTTGTTCTTTGGTGTCACCGAATTCATATGGGACGATACACTGACATCACAATTTACAAAACTCGTTTGAATGCTAAAATTTAATGTTATTGTAAAAAAGCTAAAATCAATCATTAAAATATTTTTTACTGCCTATAATCAGCTATCAATTATAATCTTAAGCTTAAGAAGAAGCTAGGAAAAGTAACCAAAGCATCAATTTTTATTCAGTTTTTACGATGTTTTTTATTCTGTTGTTGAACTGCAGGTCCTGGCAGTCAAACTTGCACGTTTAATGGTACTTTGATTGATGTAATAGTCGTAGTGCTCAAATAGCTTAGCATTATTCGTTCTTTAGCATACAAAAGCAAATATACATAGATTCGTTGCAGTCATTAACTAGAGAGATCGTTTTTAAGCTAAGTCAAAATAGTTCAATGAACTTGCATGACACAATGAAGCAGCAAAAGTATTTTATTTTTAGATTGTAAGAATTGTTAGGTGGACCGACGACCTGGTGAAAGCCGCGGGGAGCCGATGGATGCAGGAGGCGAGCAGCCGCTCTAAGTGGCGCTCCCTGGGGGAGGCCTATGTTCAGCAGTGGACGTCTTCAGGCTGTTAATGATGATGATGATGATGATGATGAAGAATTGTTAATGATATTCTTATGACTTTTATATAGGTACTCATTTGATTGAATTAACTATTGCAGAGTTCGGTTTCGGAATCCGCCATGTGCAAATGATATGCATGTGTAAGTGCATGATTGCACTGTTCATAGCGAGAAGTAGCTTGGGAGTGGCTATCCTGGCGATGACTGATTCTTCACGACGGAATGACACCAATGTGGAGGTACTTACGAACTACTACTCTATCATATAAAGAAACTATAGGAACACTGAACTATCAAAGGTTAAAAGGATTCCTTTTTTCCTTTGTCTTTCTTTTCTTTCACTTCTTCTGTATATTCTATCTTTGTCCTTCACTAACCTTTCCAACCCAAATTATGATTAACCCCCCAGTTTGTCATACGTTTCTTTAAGCTAAACACATGTCAACTTTAAAACTAGGGCCGGGTTATTACATAACCCGCAACAAGTTTACAACAGGCGTAAATTTCGCAATCATCGGCAAACACGACTTTGACAGATTTTGACAGTAATCAAAGTTCATTATTTTGCTTCCATCTATTGCCGTTCTGTTTCTAGTGGCGCTAGTATCAAAGGGGTCAAAGTGTATTCAGCGACAGACGAGCGACAGGCGGACATCTTGCGACCGAATGCTAAGTGTTCGCTATCGCTTTGCTAACTGCTGTTGTGATTTTTACGTAATACAGTTGCGGAATTCTCATTGGATGTATTCAACCAATGAGCTTTCAGTATTTTTAAGTTGAATTATTTTGTTTAACTTTAACGAGCGCATCAGAATGTAGGAGTAGAAGTTATTACTGATGCTAAGTGAGACGTTCATTTTCATACAAAGACAAGTTATACTTGTTTGTGAGTATTTTTGTTTTATATTGTGTTTGCTTATCGTACAGATTCATCAAATAGGCTTCCTGTAACAAAGGACCAAGCATTATAGTATTTGGGAAACGTTTTAAATTAGAGAAGTTACTTATCTCAAAACTTTCGTAAAAATTTCCTTGAATGAAGTTTATTTATTGTAGTTTGTAGTTTTTCAGTTATATCACAATGCAAATAATATCCGTGCGAGATAGCATAATAATTATTTTGACAATGACAATTTAAATCTTTAAGTCTATAATTTTACGCCATGGTGCGAAATATTATATTATATTTTATCACAAATGCAATTTATAATCAAGATAAATCTTGACACTCAGAGGAAATGTAATAATCATAATTAAGATCCGTGTTTAGGAAACTTTTGAGGATGTTGTTTATTTAGTATTTAGTTTAGTTTTCTTTATAAATGTGTAGAATAGCAGCTCAAAATATCTATGAAACTTTAAAAAACTTTTTAGAGAAAAAAATACAAATCTTAATCTGATTTAATAAGCCATTTATACAAAATTTTAATCTGCCATGGTCAATAAAATTTCTTATAAAATATTGTTTATACCACAACCACAATCTAACCAACACATTTTTTGTAGATTTATGACTGGGATAAGAAGACTCAGGGTCTCATACTGTCGTCATTCTTCTGGGGTTACATGACGATGCAGATCCCAGCTGGTCTACTCGCGAAGAAATACGGAGGGAAACTCATCCTCCTAGTAGCTTTATTGGCGAATGCAGTGCTGTGTCTGGCGTTACCTACTTTAGTTCACTATGTAAGTTTTTTTTTGCTTGCTTATCTTATTTTTATGATTTGAATGATACTCTACCTGGTCTATGAACGACACTAAAAGATTGACTCTATGATCATGAATGATCAGATCAATGTATAATGTTTTTCAAGCGCTTTCCCTGGCCTCGGGCGAAGCAATCCTAGTTAAAACTTTTATAGCAACATTTATACGAGTCATAGTGAAAGCTTTTAAATAATTTCCCCGTTTAACATTCCACATTTTAACTTTCCACAGGGTGGTTGGATTAGTGTATGCGTATGCCGAGTTTGTATGGGACTCACTCAAGCCTGTCTCTTCCCTGCCAGTCACACTCTTTTGGGGAGATGGCTACCAGCTAGCGAGCGGACTGCCTTAACAGGGCTTGTTTATGGAGGTATGTTACTTTCATTATCTTCGTTTTCTGCCTAGTGATTTGCCGGCTTCAGCCAAGGTCCACTTTCCTGCTTTTATACCTCCACTTCTATTTTATTAATATCCTCAGTGGTGAGTTCATTGGTGAGTTCTTCCATATCTTCTTTCACAACGTTAAGCTGGAGCTTCTAGCTCTTAAGGCTTCTTTCTTTTCTTTGTACCCTTTCATTTGTATGCAAAAGCTATGCTTGACCATACTTTTCTAATGTCATTATATTTACTGTATGTTCTTTTTTTGGCTACCAAACAGGTATGAGGTAACCTTAGTTTATTGATAAATACTATATGTATATATTACTACATTTACTTTATATTGTTACTACTATTAGTACTGTTGTACTGTAGTGTAGTACTGTAGTATTATTTACTATAGTATTTTAATCTGAGTATTTCTAAGGGAACCTCAAAGTGTAGAGCACTTCATAAAATTCTTTTAAAATTACGTAACGACGTAGAATTTTTTCGGCACTCTTTTGAAAATGGTTCCATAAGGTCTATTCACTTTGAATGTATGCCTGTTGCTATTGATACAATGTCGTAAAATTCATACTTGTTTCTGTGGTTCAGCTACAAACGATTTATAATATTATTTATATTTTCAGGATCCCAAATAGGAACCATCATAGCCATGCCAGTATCAGGGCTTCTAGCTGAAACAGCAATGGGATGGAAGACGATCTTCTACTCAATATCAGGTCTCATGCTGGTTACCGCCTTCATCTGGTTCTGCTTCGCGGCCAGCTCGCCTGGTGAGCACCGGATGATTAGCAATGAAGAGAAGGATTACATTGAAATGGAACTGAATACTGGTCATCATTCTAAGGTAATAAAAAGCTAAATTACCGAATTAACCAAATGTGCCAAGTTCATGAAAAATTTAATTTGCCTAACTTAAATGTAGGCATTACCTATCTGTTTTGTTTTATGCAACATTGTAGAATTCTAAAGTCACAAAATAATCTATCGAGTGTTTAAAGAATATTTAAATAATGTCAATGATTTTCTATTTATAAGCCACTAATATTTTGTTGCAGCATAATCGACCAACACCATGGGGAGACATGTTTCGCACTGTGCCAATGTGGGCCATCCTGATGTCCCATGTCGGCAGTACGATTGCCTTTACCCTGTTCTTTGTCGACTTGCCGACATACTTGGAAATGGCTATGCAAATCTCTTTGAAGAATGTAAGTGCACTACTTAGATAGATATTTCAAACTCACCACTTGTACAATGTACAGGGTGAATAGTTCAACCTATACTTTACTTTAGGGTTTCGCTATCAACATGCCTAGTAAAAAAATCACCACCGAAATAAATAATTGCAGTCTATGTGATGCAGGAGAACTGGAGAAGATTTTGAGACTTTCAATCCTTTCAATATTATGATGATTCGAATCCTACTCGGCCCTGAAATAAATAGCTACGTTCCTAGTGATATAAAGTCTCCTAATTTGCCCTTGATTTTACGACGGCGAACGGAAACATTGGGAAAAAGCTGACCATCATATTCAAGAATCACATTTTTTTTATAAGTATGCATGCATCATCCGCCATCCTGCATTTAGACAGTGTAGTGGATTATTTGCCTTCAGTTTTTACTATTGAAACAAGACTGGTTTCTTAGCAGTGAGAACATGACGTATTAAACCATCTCAATGTTACTTTAACTTTTAGAACTATATTCAGCAATTAATGTCTTCTTGATGATAAAAATTATCAATGACAAGATTTAGAATGATAGTGCTTTGTACTATTCGGTATTCTATATGTTTCGAGTCCAGAAAGTTACTTACTTACTTACCAAACCCGCTCTCCTTAAAACTTTTCACTTTATTCCACAGAGTGCAATGCTTTCGGCTTTACCTTACTTCGGAATGTGGGTAGGCAATGTGGTTTCTTCCAACATCTGCGAGGGTATCTACAATCGAGGGCTCCTCTCCGTTGTCACCTGCAGAAAAATGTTCAACTCTATTGGTAAACAAACCTTTGCCAGTTAGCTTATCATCAAAACCTTTATTAAATTTTGCCACTGCAGTTTCTTAGAAATATTCTAGCTCTGTGTTTGAAACAAAACCTTATGACATTTGCTAACGCTTATCATTTTATTGAATCACGGAACTGCACGGACAAACAATGCGATAAGGGTTATAGAAACTACCGATGAACTAAACATAAAAAACCATTAGCTAAATCTCTGTAAATAATGACATAAGCCAACAAATATTTCAAGACAAAAATCAGCATCTGAATCCCAAATATTCAGAATGAAACCAATAACTAGTACTTAGTTTGTGGTACCAATTATTTGGTGCAATATAATTAAGTTTGGTCTTCAATGTCTTAAAAATGTTTATTCCAGCATTGTTTGGCACTGCAATAGGCTGCATTGTCTTGGCGTTCCTCCACCCGGAAGAGAAACAGCTCGCTGTTGTCGTTCTGGTGGGGACACTCACTATGTATGGATTTATATCGGCTGGATTTATGGTAAATACTTGTAATATTGTCTAAATTACTGAAAATATCACCCAAAAAGAGGAGTCTAATATTCCTGCTTCTAATTCAAATTTTAAAATAAATTATTCTCCTAAGATAAAAACTAAAGTAGCTAGCTCTCAAATTAACATTCTTAAGCATAGGTACTAGCGGTGAATATTTTATAGAGGGTCACCTATCTCAAAACAAGGGGATCTCATAAGGTACAAATGAAAAATAGCCCAAACGTAAAAAAAATGTAAGTATCATGTCGTGAGTGTTACTAACTAGTGTCCAGTATATTCATTTGGCACAATACCTAGCTAATATGCAAAAGCTGTCGCTTGATAATCTTGCGTTACGCAGAAATAAAATAGCCCAAAATAACTCCGATACAACGGGTTGTTTGGGGGACGAGCAGCCGCTTGACCTGGAGTTCTCCTAGCACTAACGCGCGGGAGAAGGCCTATGATGAACGTCTTCAGGCTGTTGATGATGTAATGGGATGAGATATCTGTACTGAAGGTATTATTATTAATATCTGCGCTCAAACATTCCCAATACGTATACTTACAGGTCAAAACATTATCCTCATTATTTTACAAATTAATCTTATTTCCCAGGTGAACCATCTGGATCTGTCTCCTCACTTTGCCGGCGTGATGCTCTCTATAACAAACTTCGCCGGCGGGTTGGGCAGCATCCTCACTCCGGTCGTCACTAGTCTTATCCTGCGAAAGGATCCTGTTAGTATACTTTATCATTCTTACTTTAACTTTAAGTGTTTGATAATAAGAAATTTTATCAAATAATTCCCAAAAACTACTTCTTTTAAACTTCCAAGGTGCTTTTTTATGCTCAAATGGGTACACTATTGAAACATCTCGCCAGACGGTTAGTGACGATGTTGTCTTAGGTGTAGCACATAATCCCATAAGAAAAAAAATCTGCCAAATCCAATTCTGAAATTAACTATTTTAGGTCAAGGGTTTTTTTTTCTTCATAATAACTCTAATTATAATATCGTTTAGTTATCAATATGATTGTATTCAGCTACATTTCATTGTAATTTTACTGTATGTACTATTTAAAAATAAATTTAGTGTTGAACCACGATTCTCATAAACGTAGCCTCCATATAACTCTTACCACTGTGTTTCATCATTACCGTCATTTATTATATCATCTGTATCTGTTTCTAGGGCGCGATCAGTAGCTGGCGTATCGTGTTCCTCATGGTGGCTGGCATCGTTGTCACCGTCAATATCTTCTACGTCATCTTTGGTAGCGCGGACCGACAAACTTGGGATAGCCAGGAGTTCTACGAAAGAAGAAGAGCCACGATAGGTAAATTGTTACTTTTATGATTCCTGATGAAAATCATGGAGCTATTAGGAACAAGACAAAAGTAGCCGTTCCAGGTAGCGTTCTATATAAAAGGAATATGTTAGGTAGTGGACAATATTTAGTAGATTATGATACATTTGGTCTTATTCTTATTTTTAAAACGTTGTTTATGTTGATTTTGCATTTGTCACAACAAGCAAACTTAATATGCAGATAGATCATAAATAAAATTGATGACTCAGAATCACCTATGTTAAAGCAAAAAACAAGCTTATAAGAAAATATAAATCCTTTGTCATGCCATATCGTATTCTATTTTATATCTGGGTTTTCAAGATTTTAGCTATCCAAGTTGTCCTGATACAATATTGGACAATTGTAAAAAATATGGTCATATTACAGTTTAATAACTAAAGCCAAAGGCAGAGCTCACTTTAATGATGTAACTAAATATCTGTTTCCAACAACTTTCTGTATTTATTTTTGCATAACAAGCCACCAATCAAACTGTTGTGTTTTTTGTTGCAGAGGAAATGAAACCATTGAAGAATTTGAAGATATTGCAAGAAAAAAACGAGAAGGCCAAAAAGAAAGCGTCAAAACGTTGAAAGAACTTTATTTATGTTTTAATAGTTCTTTAATTTTATTTGTTAGTAACTTACATTAAGTAAAATTTATGTAAATAAAAATAGTAAATAAGTTTAAAGAAAAATGTTATTTTTTTTTGTTTTCCTGTCATATTGCAAAAACAGATATCACCATTACGAATAAGATAGATCCAAACAATGAGGAGATCCGCAGGGGAACATAAGTGACCGATATAGCTCTTAGAATGAACAAGTTGAAATGGCAATGAGCAGGCCACATCGCTCGTAGAACTGACAACCGATGAGAAAGAAAGGTTCTCGAGTGGCGACCACGAACCGACGACGCAGGGTAGGTCGGCCCCCACTAGGTAGACCGATAATAAGCAGTGGGAACATTCCTATGAAAGCATGCGTCAACATTCTTTTTCATCAGAGTTGCTTGTAAAGTGGGGTTTAACCTAACCGCTTTTAGGATCAAAATCAATTAAATTTCCAACGCGTGCTTTTAATTTTATATTACCGCACTAGTGGTTTATGATTAACCGATTAGGTTAAGTTTTTATCTCACTGCAAGCTATACTCATATTTTATAATCATCATCATCATCAACAGCCTGAAGATGTCCTGCTGAACATAATTATATAGGCCTCTCCCACAGAGTGCCACTTTGAGTGGCTGCTCTCCTCCTGCATCCATCGGCATATTTTATTATTATCATCATCATCATCAAGAGCCTGATGACGTCAACTGCTGAACACAGGATCTCCCCCACAGTGCGCCACTTTGAGTGGCTGCTCGCCTCTTGCATTCATCGGCATATGTTATGCATTTATTTCAAATTAATTTATTTCAATTTCTAATTGTGAACGGAACGGAACGGAACAATTAGAAATTGAGAAGAACATGTACGAACATTGAAGCCCACACCATATTTTTCACAAAAGTTATTTAAAAATACAACTCTGTTTATTTCCTCGCAAATGTGATGAAAAATGTCGTATGGCACGCGTGTGGGGTTGATCATTGAACACTTGTATCATAATGTACTACATTATATTCTTTTTAGTATTCGTAGTTATGGCGGCAACAAAAATACATCATCTATGAAAATTTCTTACTATCACGGTTCATGAGTACAGCCTGGTGACAGACGAAAAGACAGACTGACGGACAGCGGAGCCTTAATAATAAGGTCCGTTTTATCCTTTGGGTACGGAACCCTGAAAATTCGTGAAATCGCCAAATTTTAGTTAGATTAATTTCATCATCATTAACAGCCTGAAGAAGTCCACTGCTGAACATAGGCCTCCCCCAGGGAGCGCCACTTAGAGCAGCTGTTCGCCTCCTGCATCCATCGACTGCCCGCGGCTTTCACCAAACCATCGGTCCATCTAGGTCGGCCTACGCTGCGTCTTCCGGTTCGTGGTCGCCACTCAAGAACTTTTCTTCCTCAACGATTGTCAGTTCTACTAGCGACGTTTTTTAATGTAATCTTTGTCAATATAGAGTGAACGTATATCACTACTGCGCTGTTGATGTTTCGCCAAATAAACTAAGTAGTGGGTTTCCACAGAATTCGCCCTATTACATTTCTTTACAACAGGACTAAGGACTCTCCCTGATTCTTGCCAGAGTTACTCCTTTTATACCAGCGAATAACGTGAAAAACTAGTCGTTTGCTTAGTGTTAAGCGTCATAGCTACCTATAACAGTTGTAGTGTCACTGGGAACTTTAAATTATAAAGTTTCACAAGACACTGCACTGCGCACGTCTTCTGAGATATCAACGCAGTCTAGTAGGTCTTATGAGATCAAGTCATAAAGTGTCAATTGCCCAGTAATTTCACTAGCTGCAATGCCTTTCAAACCAGAATACAGTAGTGCTTGTATTCTGCACTATGACGGCAGAATAACTGACAAAGTGATGGGAAAAGTCCTACCACCTAGTAAAATAAAACTTCTCTTCTTTCTTCTCTTGTAAGCAAGTGGTATGCCCTGATATCAAAGTGTTTAATCCGTCCGTTGTCATTGTATTAGCCAGGACTAAAAAGCATGGTCAGGTTAATTGTAAATACCACTTTTCGAAGCAGTCACCTAAGTATAGCATAGCGACCGCAACCAGCTTGCCATCAGTACGGATACAGATTTAAGCTCTACGCCAGTATAACTACTTAGTCTACTTACCAGTAATACTATA
Source organism: Ennomos erosarius (assembly GCA_963580505.1). Taxonomy (NCBI): domain Eukaryota; kingdom Metazoa; phylum Arthropoda; class Insecta; order Lepidoptera; family Geometridae; genus Ennomos; species Ennomos erosarius. Next base: position 14,209,553 of record OY756989.1, on the reverse strand, counting down.
CTTATGGGTCATTTTGACTACCTTTTACTACTTCAGTGGTAAGTGGTTACAAGGAAAATCACCAGACTTGCTTAGAGTGAATACAAATCTAATTGAAATTTCCTAAACAAAAATAGTATTTGTTATCAGGCATCTGTTAGAACTAACATTGCTCATAAAATAATTGCCAGTTTATTATCTCCATAGGCAAATAAAACAAGTTAATTTTAAATTTTATCTTCATCACGATACGTCTGAAATTCATCAAGCAAACTGAAATATCTGCTACCACAATCAGTGCTGTATTTGCTTTACAATAGGTCAATTTGCAAAAGGATTAATGTCTGACAATTATAAAACCTTTTGATAATGAAATGTCTAGAGATGATACGAGAGGCATTTTTGTTTTCGTCGAGAATAATAGAGACGTAATACAAAATATAGCAGAAAAGTTATTTGTGATTGTTTAAAAGAATGTGATTGAACTTTCATCATGGACGTAGATTTTTTGAGGTATCAATTCCAGGATGGGTATTCTGGAGTCATTACTAAAAATGGTAAGTCTCAACAATCATAATAATCCAAAACGTTTATGAAACATTTTCTGAAATTCTTTTGTTTACTTTCTGCCTGTGTGTTTAACATAAATCATAATGTTTTTGTTGTAATGTAAATTGAACTAAGACCAACCTATCGGGAGACTCTCTGCGGTCATTGAGCATGGTACGAACGCAGTTAAATGATATTAATTTCATCTATTACTTATCAACCTTATCAACCTCTAGAATTGCAGCATTTGAGATGACAATACACTAGCAATTTATGGATAATTAGAAAATGCCGTAAAACTCTTCAAAATGCTGTTTATAGCATCTCACGTAGATGTAACAAGGCCAATGATGATGAGACTAGCAATGCATGCGTGTTCGATTTAGAGTTCGAGTTGCTAGGAGTTTGAGTTAATCAACATCATAACCTATTATTGTCTACTGCTGGACAGTGGACATGCAGGCTTCTCTTAATGCACGCAACTCTTCTCATTCAGCTGCGGACAACCACTCTATGAATATCATTGCTCCATCTATTGGGTGGGCAACTTACACTATGTCTGTCAAATCACAGTTTTCACTCAAAAATCTATTATGCTTTTATGTCAATGAAAATGATATACGTTACTGTATACGTTTCTTCCAGGGTTCAGTATTGGAGTTCGCCACTTACAAATGGCGTACATGTTTGTCAGTGCAGTTGTCATAGGAGCCATTAGGGGAAGTATAGGTATTGCTGTTCTAGCCATGACTGACGAGACTCGGCGTGAAGATGCTAACTTACAGGTAAAAATATTATTACATTTTGTTTTATGTTGAGTACAGAACATAACATAAAGATTCAACCTACTACTAACCCCTGAAACATTGGAATGTTTTTATAAGTATTAGTCCAAAATGCACTAGCTATTTGTAGCTACTAGTAACATCTTCATCAACAGCTTAAAAACGTCCATTTCTTAACATATGCCTTTCCCAAAGAGTGCCACTGAGTGGCCTTTAGCATCTAGTAGTAATTGTGGCAGTTTACCCTTACATCCAAAGATGTTCTTGTAGTGTAAGATTTTACCACAATGTTGACATAAGGAAGTAAACTCATGTTCACGTGTTTCAGGTTCACAACTGGGACAGACGCATCCAGGGTGCAATCTTATCGTCTTTCTTCTTCGGTTATGCCATCTTGACGCTTCCTGTTGAGATGTACCTCAAGAAGCTCAACGGGAAAATTGTGATTACCACCATGCTGATTGTCAATGGCGCACTTTGTGTGGCCATGCCTACTATTGCTAACAGGGTAAATCATATTTAACATTCTGGTATATTAATACAGCTACTCCAAAAACATTTATTGTGATCGAGGCTTTTGGGTTAAGAAGAGAGAGAAAAGTTTTAATTTATTCTTGTGTGCTTCGTGTGCTTCTTTAATTTTAACTTCTAAGCAGACCAATAGCTGTTATTTTGGTTCACTCGGTGAGGGTAGGTTTTTTTCACCAATAGATTACTAATGGTCAAATGGTCAACATTTTGTTAGAGCCTTTCACCATTCATCATCATCATCATCATTAACAGCCTGAAGACGTCCACTGCTGAACATAAGCCTCCCCCAGGGAGAGCCACTTAGAGCGGCTGCTCGCCTCCTGCATCCATCGGCTCCCCGCGGCTTTCTCCAGGCTTCCACCTTTAACCATTGGTTAACTTAAATGGTGAAAAAACACACTCACAGAGTGCTGCCATATTTTAAAAAAATAATGTATGTACATTATTTTATTCGATTATTGTATGTGTGTATTGCTAATTTAAATAATTCACACAGTCAAATCTAATATTTCTTATAATTCCAAAAAGCCCATGAAATCCAAAAACTCCCATTTTACCGGTACCTTCTATAAGTTTAAATATATTTGTTCAGGGAGGATGGGTAGCTGTATGCAACGCAATGCTGTTCATGGGAATGGCTCATGCAGGATTCTCGTCAGTAAACCAATCGCTATTGGAGAATTGGCTGCCACCTAACGAGAAGAAACTGTTCAGTTTCCTCATCCATGGAGGTCAGTCAATATTTTTATTAAACTATAAAAAAAATTGCTGTAAGGACTATGATCATGGGTGTAGAATCAGAATGACTATGATAGTTTTATCCACAAACCTAGAACATTTTCGTTACACTCAAAAGACTCACGGAGCGTTGGAGCGAGAAGTACAAAGCAAGTACACACTGCCCGAGAAGAAAAGAGATAGAGAGATAATGGAAAATAGCGATTGTTGTCCTGGAACGAATAAAAAATTGACTCCTGGATGAAACTTAAATAAAAATCATGAATGCTTTGACAAATCATTTTAACATGTTTATGTTCTAAAGGACTTGAGAAATTGTAACAATTATTTCAGGTCTCCACCTCGGCATCGTCATAGCTTTACCCGTATCTGGTATCCTCTCTCAAATGCCCCTCGGATGGGAGCTGATCTACTATTCCTTAGCAATGATGACGTTGTCCATGGCGGTAGTTTATGGGGTCCTCACTGCTACATCTCCTGAACATCACCAGGCTATCGCTGATAAGGAGAAAGAGTTCATAAGAGAAGCTTTGATGTGCTACAGTAAGGTGAGTTGTCAGTCTTGATGTCATCCTTTTTCTACATCATAGTTATCATCACCCTCTTACTACTATACTGCAAAGTTCGTCTCGTTCGGTAGGTTAGGTACACCACCGCTTTGCCAGTTATTCTGCCGCCATTCAAAAGTGTGCAAGCACTACTGTGGTCCTGTCTGAAGGGCGTTGTAGCTAGTGAATAGTGAAATTACTAGGCAAATGAGACTTTATGGCCTAATAACACAGTCTATCTGATTACTAGACTACGTGATGTGATGTCTCAGGATGACGTGCGCAGCGCAGTGTCATGCGAAACTTTATTATTTTAAAGTTCCGGGTGACACTGCAACTGTTATAGACGGCCGTGTCGCTTAACATCAGGGCAACGACTAGCTCGTCATGTCAATCATTCTCATATAAAAAACCATATCAGCCTGTAAAGCTACTGCTGAACTTACTATGCCTCCATCTCAGAGCATCACTTTGACTTCCTACAGTACTGTTGATCTACTCATCCATGCTGCGCCTTCCAGTCGTGATTGCTACTCGGGAAACTTGCTTCCCCATGGTTCCAGAAATGATAGCTTATATCATAGGTTTCGTCGAACCTATACTATAAGCTATCATTTTTGCACTAGCTTCAGCTAAAAACATTCTAGTTCTAATTAATTTTACAGAAATCAATGCCCAAGCCATGGAAGAGGATTCTAACTTCTCCACAATTTTGGGCGGTAACATGTGCTCATTCAGCGAGCAACGCTCTGTATATCTTCTTCCTGGCTGATGTTCCAGCGTTTATGAAGCTATTCGACTTATCTTTGAATGATGTAAGTGGATCGTAATCTCATAACTACGTACCTATTCATTCCAGCAATATTAACAAGAAAGATGTCTGAAAAAAGTAGATACCTACCTACTACTTGCCTTAAAAAGAATCATTATATTATCTGGGATAATAATAATCTCACCACTCTAAGATAAAAGTCTGTCGAATTAACTATCTTTTTGAAACGTAAAATTGTTAAACTGATGACAAAATATTGATACATTTCATACTTGAGTATATTTTAACTAATTGCGCGTCGTGAGGTTGCCTTTAGTAGATTAATAATTATTTAATTTATTAAATACTAAAGATGCCGCATATTTAATTTTTAATTTTTCCAATAGCCCTTAGAACACTAGGCAAAATTTTCAGAATTACATTCCCATTTTGAAATTAGCGCCCTTCAAATTTAATATACATATGCTTTTATTTCTCAAACAAAGTGAAAAAATAGGAAGGATAATTATTACAATAATTGGTTACTGTTCTTATTTCCAGTGTGCTTGGTACTCCATGCTGCCTTTCATCGCAATGTGGATCATGTATGTAACCACATCCCCAACGTTAGGATGGATTTCTAACCTCAATCTAGTCAGTTACATCATCGACGTTACTAATTTTAGGAAACTCGTTAATGTTTTAGGTAAGTTATGAAATTGTACTGTTAAAAATGGCTTTATTCAGGCAGCAATTCAAAATAGGCCCGATGAAAACTATTTTTTATATTAATTAATAATTTTTCTCAAAAAATAATCAGTAGTGAAAACAAAAATTAAATATCTCAATAAATGACAGAGTTACAAACATTTTAAACAGGAATAGAAAGAGACAGCTTAAACATGCAGTGATGTCAGAATTTGGTTCTCCATAGTACCTATTTACTAAGCTGTGGTAGCTTTACATATTATACAATCCCTTTGGCATGTGACGTCACTGCATAGTATCTGTGGAGATGCTCAGCAGGGCGATTATGTAACTTTTATTTCAATCAGTTTCATTAAGAAATATGTATTTATTATAGTTTTGCGATTATGTACGACATTCTGTATCAATCAAAGTCAATAAAAGTTCAACTGCAACAAGTTTGCTACAGAAATGGATTTGACAGAACAAAAATTTCATCGATATGAACATTTGCGATTACGTACATAGATTTCAGCCGAAATGACGGCAGAAATTACATTCTCCATAGAAACAGGCTAGAGGTTGTTTCTTGCGAAATTTTATTGTTGTTTTTCTTCACATTGAGCATCTTCAAGCAATGTAAACGCATAAGTAGCAAATCATAAAATACTTACTTACTATATCCAGTGTGACCATCTAAATTGCAGATTGTGCCCTAAATAGGCTAGAAATCTTCCTCAACAAAGAAATATGCCTAAGTCTTTTATAATATATTGCTAGTTGACCCAACCCAGCTCGCGCGGATTAATAATTTTTACGTCTTACCTAACCTTGTTTATGGGTAATAAAGCGACTTCAATATTGATCGATTATTCGTGTTACGTTGGCGCGCAAAAACGTCGTTGGCTGTACGCGATTATCAATAGTTATGTATCTCCGTCTCTTCTAATTTTTGCGTGCCCGACAGGGCCCATGACGTTTATGTTTTCAAGAACGGCCCTTTGGGGGCTGACCAATGAATAAAAAAGTAATCATATGCAATTTTTATTTATATCTTAAAAGGCAAATAACAGTATAAAATCAATTAGCGCGCCAGTTTACCGGCAGTAGGATAATGATCGGATAAAAACTATCTTAGTTTCATGGTTGCTAATGAGGCGCTCCCTCTAGTCCGCACGGCAGGTATGGTATTTAGTTTCTTCTAGTTTCAGTGAGGAAGTCTGATGAATGAATTACAAATTAATATTATTAAGTTATTAAAACTAATAAAGAGCTGCAGCTATGAGACCTCCGATTTTTACTTCAAAATATCAATAACCCCCATATCTGCCGAAAGATGCCACGTTTTTAAAACAGTAAACTTGAGAGCTAGTTCTGCCAAATGGCAGAAATCTGCCACAAATGGTCACAATTATTATAACTCTATTTTTCATTGATAATAACAATGACATTTCCTGTTTCAACAAAAACATAGGCCAAAGAACCGTATAATGCAGCCATATAAAAATGATTAGCCATTTCAACACGTTTTCTATATAAACTTTGCTTTTTAAATTGGTCGGGTTGGCTGCAACTTCACTTTGGTTGTTATCGATAAAAACCGATTGAAATAGAAATAAAAACCCTTACGTAATCGCAAATTATTGATACACACATGTAGCTATTTCAAATGTGTTTCGATCAACCCAGTGTTTGTAACAGCTTTACATAATCGCTCTGCTGTTTACCGAGAACGGGACATGCGATGCCCCCACCATAAACTTTAAAAGCTTATTACTCTGTTATTTATTTACCGATTTTTTTTTTTCATTTATTGCATTCATTTTTAATATACATTATGAAAATGATATTTTTTGTTCATTTTTAATAGTCATCATGCCTATTGATTTTAACGTTTCAGGGGCTATCGGCATAGTCATAGGGTTGACGATATCATCGAATATGCCTCCGGTATGGATAAGTTCCGCTGTTATTTTGTTGACAGTTACTCTAGGACTACTCGGCTTCCAGTTCTCAGGATTCCTTGTAAGTCGAATAATAATTATTTATATGAATTGTGGATAGTATATGCGTCATTTAGCTATGTCTGATAGATGCATTATATTTGTAAATGTATGCTTCATCATCGACAACCTGAAGACTTCCGATGCTGAACATAGGTCTCCTCCAGAAAGCGCCTCTTTGAGTGGCTACTCGCCTCCTGTATCCACCGGCTCCCCACGGTTCTCCCCAGATTTTCGGACCTACGCTGCGTCTTCCGGCTCGTGATCGCCACTCAAGAACTTTTTTTCCTTCATTATGTTGTGTTCAATAGATACTTAATACTTATTAAATAAATACAGTACCTATTATACCACCCAGACATAGAAATGCTGGCAGCATGTTAGGTTTGGGTACGCTACCTACCGGCAGTGGGCTGGAGCATTTGGACTGTCTATAGGCCATCGCGGTCTATTATACAGTCCATATGTTCTTTGTAGTAGGTATAGTATAGGTAGTTAGTGTGTAGTGTAGGTAGTTAGTGTGTAGTGTAGTTAGTTTTAGTTTAGTTTAGTTTTTATTATTGTAGTAGTTAGCTTTAGTAAATAAAGGCATATTGCCCGACACAGAACAAACATCTACTATGTCCATTACAGAAATGTTTACCCTGGGCGGGAATCAAACCTTACAATTCAGAAGATTTTTTTATAACTGAATAGGCCTTTAACCACAATCTCACCTGATGGAAAGTGACGATGCGGTCTACGATTGATCTAAGATAGAGATTAATTAACTTTGAAAAAGGCATTGGAGTAATTTAAGATGTTATTTTTTGCAGTGGTTATTTAATCAATAATTTTTTCAGAGCAGCTACAGAGACATGAGTGATAACCACTCTGGCACCCTGATGATGCTGGGGTCAGCAGCCAGCAGTGCTGTTGGCGCTGCAGTGCCTTTCGTCACCGGGCTGGTTGTCGCTGATGATGTGGTGAGAATATTATTGATATACGCGATTACTCGTGCTGTGGTTCTGATGATAAAGCTACAATCATAACAAGTGACAATCAATAAAATAGAAATTCTCGAACTAAATTGGATTTAACCACTACAAGATATTTTCAGTAGATCAAACTGGAATAGACCAATTTCATATCAATATTTTTTTTTGATCATCGATACGCTATCATTTGGCCACGGTCTCATCTGATGGTAAGTGATGATGCGGTCGACGATGGAGCATGCTTGCCTCGAAGAATAAAGACAATTAAAAAGTCTACCGAGGATTCCTTATCCTTATCTATGTCTGTACAAAACAATTGATCGATAGAACCAAGACACAGAACCGTTGATGATAAGCACCAGCATTCAACATACATGTATATTACATACGCTGTGTTTTTTTTTTATCAACTATGGGCTAACATTTGACTACGCTCTCACCTGCATAGCGATTCAGGAGACCTCAGCGCTGAGGTCTCGATTCAACCAACTTTTATTTGAAAATAGAACGGAAAGCTCTCCTCTAGCTCATGCCTTTTGCAGAAACGATGACGCTATTTCCGTTCTATTTTCAAATAAAAGTTGGTTGAATCGGATTCAGGAGACCTCATGATGATAAGACGTGACGATGCTGCCCTTTAATTTTTACTTGCCATATTCAAGGTTTTTTTTAAATTGTGTTGTGTTTGTTTTATGTTAGTTATTTGTGGTGTTTAGGGTTCATGATGTGATTTTAAACTAAATTTATTAGGTAAAACCACAGAAAAGTAATAAAGATTTTTTATTACAAGTATTAGACCGACCACAGACCGCATCATCACTTTTCATCAAGTGAGATGTACATATAGTATATATAAGCACAAAAAAGTTTTGTTTAGGTTTTCACTTTCGGGGAAGCTCATATTAGAGTCAACAAGGTACAAACGCACTTTTTTCTGTGTATCTTTAATAAAACCCTACTACAGAACCCATCTAAAATAGCTTCCAAATATATTACAGGCGAATACTCGAAGATGGCGTCCGGTACTCCTGTTCTTAGCAAGTTTATACGTGATATGTAACGTAACTTACACCGTATTGGGAAGCAACGAACGGCAGCACTGGGACCGATATGGTGCGAGGAAGAACTTCGGACATTACAACGGAATCATTGGTAAAATGAGTTATATTAATACCATTCACTCGCTATGAGCTGAACTAACTAAAAACTGAGCGAAAATTACTTTAAAACTTCTTTAGAAGCTGTGTGAATTTGTTGTTTAAAAGTAGAATCCGACAAAATTGAAAAGATATTGTTTTATATAGGGGAAACTCTTAAAGAATTGAGGATTTAACCTTCTTGGTAGGGTTGTGTGCTCCATCTCCGACATAAAGCTTTCTCACTCAGGGAGAGTATGTCTATGGTTTGATTCTCTCAGATGGAGTACGAAAAAATAACACCCAACAATCACATATAGATCTCAGACCCTAGCAAAGACTCAGTTATTTGTTGTTATAGCAGCAACATAAATGCATCATCTGTGAAAATTTCAATTGTCTATCTCGGTTCATGAGATACAGCCTGGTGACAGATGAACAGACAGCGAGACATACATACAGACAGACGGACAGGGAGCCTTAAAGTATTAGGGTTCGCTTTATCCTTTGGGTACAGAACCCTAAAAAAGTACTGTGTCAGAAAACTTGCAAAGATTTTCTACCATATCTAACAAGTACATAAAGATTAGTAACTTGTAAATAACTTCACCTCTTTGTAATGATAAAGATATTGTTTTAATAATGTTTTCTATTACAGATGCCAATCAAGTCCAATTAGAAGAGTTCAACATTACCAAAGAAATTTCAGAGAAACAACCCCATGATACGGCTTGCTAAGGTTTTGTAATAATGAAAACATTGTTTATTATGTTGTTGTTTTCTTTATTTTGATTAACCCTTATGATGGGAGGTGGAACTTATTATAAGTTATTAATATAGCCTAGCTTTCTAAGATTGCTTGCGCGGTAATAAATTCAAGTTATAAAGAAGCGGTGTAATGAGAAAGGCTTTTTATTCAAGTTTCTGATTAATCTTCACATTTTTTATGAAAAGTCAGTTATGGTTTAGTAACGTGAGAAACAAATTTAAAAAAAAATATTATTGGTCCGTGTAAAAGGCTTTTATTGATACTTGAACAACTAACACGCTGATTTATGAATGCTTGCCAACTTAACGCCACGGTACATCTGGATTAGAATTAGCAAGTTGAAATGGCAATGGGCAGGCCACATCGCTCGTAGAACTGACAACCGATAGGAAAGAAAGGTTCTCGAGTGGCAACCACGCAACGGAAGTCGCAGCGTAAGCCGGCCCCTCTAGGTAGACCAACGATCTGGTGAAAGCCGCGGGGAGCCAATGGATGCAGGAGGCGAGTGGCCGCTCAAGGTGGTGCACTTTGGAGGAGGCCTACGTTCAGCAGTGGGCAGCGGCTCAAAGTGGTGCTCTCTTGGGGAGGTTCAGCAGTGGACGTAGTCAGGCTGTAGATGATGATAACGATGATGATGATGACTGGTAACTCAAAAATCTACTTTTCAAGTCAGACATGATAGTATTTGACCACATTTTAGCTGATGTTAGGTGGGTGGCGTCACGCTACGTCTGCATTAGAAACTCATTGGAAAATTAATAATTACCTATAGATTAGTCTTATCCCGAGAAATGGAATCATCATAAAAAATCTCACTTTATTAGGGCTCACAATAATATGCCTTGGGAATATGGATTACTTTATTCTAAGCTTTTAGCGTTAGTCTTCAGGGATTGACCAGATTGGCAATTTTGACCCAATAAAATTTAATAATGAAACAGTACAGATTTACAGAGTACAGATTTTTAAAAAATCTTTCCCATTTTATGTTTTTTAATAAAATGATCCAGATTAATAATAGGTACCACCTACTTGAATCCTGATAAGCTTATGAAATATTATGAATCTTAAACTTGCAGTCCTTGTCATTTCAATTTAGATGAAAAGAACAGTAACTTGACATGCTATCAAATCTGAAACCACAGCTATTGCTATATGATTAATTAATAAAAGATAGTCAACTTTGTATATTATGTGTACATACATTTTCTTATGAAAACATACCTGAAAACGATTTTATAACACTTACTTTTTCAACATCATAGAAGTACTTATAAAATATTAAAATATCTAGTACCCACACTAGTAAAGAGTCCACTAGTCCAATAACAATGTACGAATTATAAAATCAAACCAATGGGCGCACTGATTGTCATTCAAGAATGGAAGTTTGCTATTTATCGTTTCCCTATTGTCTTCTATAAAAGTATTGTGCTGCCTTGCATTGCTCATAGCTTCCCTCACAGAGCTTTGAAAAAAAATGACGCTTTACAGGAGGAAGCGTATTTTTTTTTCTTGCTCTGTGGCTTCCTTGCTGCAAGGAGTCCTACAGATAATTACAAATAATGATTGGTTCTCTGAAATTGCTACGATTGACTTTAATGATGACGAAAGCATAGTTTATCTCGACTTTACAGTTATGATAATATTGAGACTTTAACATTAGAATAAATATACTCATTGGAATTATCATCTATTTTCACATATCAAATAGTTATTTAAGATTTATTACAATCAACCTTTACTGTCTCAGAATAACATCCGTTACCTTTACTGTCACATGGTGAAATCTGATATATTAATTTTATCGTAGTGGCAGAAAGTTGTAGCTTTTGATATTTCTTTGCATTTGATAGACAAAATGGTCATTGACATGGTTGTGTATGCAAGTGTGCCCAGAAATGATGAACCTGGTAAGTAAATTTAAATTTTAACAAATTGATTATATGTTAATGCCCTTCATGAAGTAAAACACATTACTAACAGAACCTACAACTACAAGGGAAGAAAGGTTCTCGAGTGGTGACTAGGAACCGAAAGACGCAGCGTTAGCTGACCAACTGCGACCACCTAATCAAAACCACCGAGTATGCATGAGACAAATATTCGAGTGGCGGTCTATGGGAGAGTCCTATGTTCAACAATTATCATCTTTAATAATTAATATTATTTTAGTCTTAATCGTTTTGTAATAAGCTAAAAATAATTGATGATTTATTATTGTTGATTCTTAAAATGGATTTACAGATAAACTTCAGTACAAACGTCAAGCACCAAAAGGATTTGGAGCTCGTCATACTCAAGCATTGGTCCTTTTCCTGTGCCTCACAGTAGGATTCGCCATTAGAGCACAGCTCAGTGTTTCTATGGTTGCCATGACTAGTCATACCTTTGACAGCGATATTACTAGTCTAAAAGGAAATGATACAGAAATGATAGCTACTGATAACATGACAAAAGGGGAAAATGTTACTGAAGATAGACGAGGACAGAAAGAGATTTCAAGAAGTTTAAGCAAATGGAATGTATACAGGGTAAGTGATAATTATTAATTCACTGAATAAGAAATTACGGTATCATAAACTCTATAGCAAAACCGTAGACCGCGTCGTCATTTACCATCAAGTGAGACCGTGGTTAAATCATCTATCGTTGATAAATGAAGTCATATTTTAATAATATACAAATCGACACTACAGTCAAAATCAATGTTAGTGATGACGTGAAGATGAAAATTAACACATTTTTAATAGTGCTTATTACAGTATTACTTCTTTCAGACATATGACTGGAACAAATCTACACAAGATATAATAATGTTCGCATTCTTTGTTGGGTACACAACAATGATGCTACCTATGGGATGTATTGCTCAGAAGTTTGGTGGCAAGAAGCCAATCATGGTGGCGTTAGCTGTTAATGGAGTGCTCTCTATACTCACACCCTGGCTACCAATATTTGTAAGTTGTTTGTAATTAAGTTAGCCTATCGATGGTAAAAAAAAAATAGACCACTATTATATTTTTTGAATAATCATTTATAAAATAACATATCTATCATATTATTATGTATGAGCAGTCGTTATGGTGGTCTTCGTCTTGTAACCTAAAATCTGAGTGTGAGTAAAGTAAGTATAATATTATAACTATCTTTTATAGGGTGGGTGGATAGCAATATGTATCTGCAGATTTCTGCAAGGTGCTACACAAGCAGCTTTATATCCTGGCATTCATACAATCCTGGGTCAATGGGCGCCTCTGAGCGAAAGAGGAAGACTCAGCACTTATGTTTATAATGGTAAATCAAGTTTATTAAACTCTTTCAAGTTTTCTATTCGTTGGATTCACCACTTTACTATTCGATTCAGTGTAGCAACTGTTATGAATCTATTTTCTTTAAAATAATACTGACATTTATTCCTATCTGTTTCAGCATTGTTCATAGCTGTAATTTATTCAGTTTTATTATACTTTTCAGGTTCCCAGTTTGGAACAATAATAATATTTCTAACAGCTGGGCTCTTCGCTGGAAGTCCGAGTCTTGGCTGGCCAGTTACATTCTGGTTCTGTGGGATTCTGGGTTTAATTTGCTTTGTGATGGTTTGGCGGCTAGGAGCTGCTACTCCACGTGATCATCCGTCTATAAGCCTGGATGAGTTAACTTTTATAGCGGAAGGAGGTGGTGCTGAGCTTGTGCCTAAGGTTGGTTACCTGACGTTTATTCAATTATTTCATATTTCTTTATTCCGTATGGTATATACTATGGCTGCTGATGGGCTACTCTAGTGACTAGTTCCAATTTTCCAAATGATATCTCCTGAAATTTCCCTTCAAGTCGCGAGTGAATAGGTATCTTCTAGGCAATCATCTACCAAGTAGATGCCTTGGGCAACTATTACTGATTTACAAACGTTAAGCATTTGAAAATTAATGAATTTCACAGAAACGCCGAACACCCTGGAAAAGCTTACTGACTAGTACAGCGGTATGGGGTCTGATTGCTACTCAAGCTGGCAGTGCTACAGGGTTCAACTTAGTGCTTACTCAGACACCGACTTATATGAACTTTGTGCTTGGAGTGGAACTCAAAAAGGTATGCAAGAACAAATATTCTAAAAATCAAAATTATGAAAGCAGCGGTGATTTTAAAACTACCAATTATTATTATCATTAAATGGAAACAGATGATTTAATAGGGAAACTACTTAATAATACATAACTACATTATATCCATAAAAATGATGAGTTTCCGTACGAAGACGAGAAAATGGGTGAAAAAATAATGAGTTTTTAGGTTTTGTATTAGATTTTTCTTGTCTCAATTGATAGCTTTTATTAATTTTTTTTTCAATCATCTTAGAAGAACTACAATAGCAGCATCTTTTTTCAGAATGGATTATTTTCTTCCTTGCCATATGTGGCAATGTACATCTCGGCAATGTTTTTTGGATTTCTGGCAGACTACGCAACAAATAAGAAATTATTGTCCATAGCCAATATACGAAGAATAGCCAACACCATTGGTATGAAAATTATTTTTACTATTAACCAATTTTACTTTACAAACTTTTGCTCGGCTGGTAGTATTGAATATCTTACAATCTCCACATTTCTATTTCATATTTTTAAGAAGATCTTTTTGCTCTTGTTCCAGGTTTGGTGGTATCTGGGTTATGCATGATAGCATTCAGCTACATGACCAGTACAATACCTGCAGTAACAATGTTGATTATAACCATGGCGTTACATTCAGCCATACTTGTAGGATTTCATGTAAGAAGTCGATAAAAATTTCCTCTTTCAACAATTTTCGACTGTTGAATTTGTCTCTTGTAATTTTAACTGTTATGTTTTAGGTAAACCATATCGATCTAGCCCCCAATTTTGCCGGTTCTATTATGGGTTTTGGCAATATGATTGCAAATCTGACGAGCTTGAGCGTACCAATCATAGTCTCCAACGTTGTTCGAGATGATGTAGTAAGTATACCTATCACAAATGTTAAATTTAATTGATTAGTGGTTTTAATTAAATTAGTCACTAAATCATTGATGGAATCATCTTTTTAATGAGAATGAATGATGTGATGAGCTAGTTGTAAGCCAGGTGTTCACCTCATGTTAAGCGACACGGCTGCCCACAACAATAAAGTTTTGCGTGACTCTGCACTGCACGAGGGCGCACGTCATCCTAAGACATCCTAGAGCCTACTTATCAGATTACTAGAGTGTAAGATCAGGTCCTACACTCTCATTTGCCCAGTAATTTTACAAGCTACAACGCCCTTCAAACTGGAACATAATATAAGTGCTAGCACACTACTGCTTGGCAGTAGAATAACAGGCAAACTGGTGGTACCTATCTAAACGAACTTTGTATTAAAGTCCTACTAAGTAGTTGCCAATTCATAAATTGCACCTTTTAGCTTTTTCACTTCTGCTTCTCAAAATTTCATCTACGCGAAAATTTCAAGTAATATTTTTTTTTTGTTTTCTAGCGAAACCAGAGCCGATGGCAGACAGTGTTCCTTATATTCATGGGGTTGCAGTTTATCACTAACTTTATATTCGTCATATTTGTGAAGGGAACAGTACAACCATGGAACTTTTATGGGGAGGAAAATGGTAATTTTACTGCTCAATTTTTAGTTACGAATTTGATCTTGTGATAATTTTTTGTATGTTAATAATTGTGGTTATTGGATTTATCAGCCTAAGTAAGAGGTTAAACGAAGATTTTGAAAAAAAAAAAATAACACAGCTGGAACACTCATGACTAGGGAATAAGATCTACTCATCATCATTATCATCATCAACAGCCTGCCCATCAATCCACTGCTGAACATAGGCCTCCACCAGGGAGCGCCACTTTGAGCGGCTGCTACCCTCCTGCATCTATCGGCTCCCTGCGGGTTTCGCCAGATCATCAAACCGTTGGGGAAGAAAGGTTCTCGAGTGGCGACCAAGAAACGGAAGACACAGCGTAGGCCGTCCCCCTACTAGGTGGAAGATCTAGTAACTATACTGAAAATTATTGCTTGCATGTTTGAATTTCAAATTTAATTAAAAAAACAAGTTTTTATTTCAGAATCAAAGGATGTGCGAAATATGATGAAGAGTAAGGAACAAAGCGACATCAAGAAATGAGAATAGTTAGAAGTTCTGATTGTATAATTGTGATTTTATGTAACTTTTTTGTCCGCAAACAGAAGTTAACACATGATTTACCTTCAAAGTATCGACAAGTTCATCTGTCAACTTTAATTATACCGCCTATGTACCTATTCTAATAAACATAATTTGCGACGTAATAGACGGTAAATTATTACCTATTTTTGTCAACAAACAAAAAGTCTAATTTCATTTTTATTGGTACGAAAAAATTTATAGTTTTTTTTCGTTATTGTTAGAATAATATTAAAAATAAATTTTTATATCAGATTTCCAAAGTATTCTTATTTACTGACGAGGTACTCCACAGTGTCCACTATGACTCCAGTACGCTCATTTTAATTAATTTTAATTATTTTTTTTTCATTTTTTTTCTCATTATAAGAACGCTAAAGTACTTTATAAAGCTAACCAAAAATGGCAAACCAAAATTTCCGCTGTTAATACTAATATTTATAGTAAAAGTAATCTTTTTGACATTGTATACAGTAGCAATTACAGGGCACACATTTAAACTTATCAGATAATAAATATTACGCATATTATTCCTCTATCTTCTATTTACTTATATATGTAACTAGGTATATAATTATGTATGGCTTTTCTTGAGCGCCTGACTTACAAACATCGTATAATCCCAACCTCTGGATCCTCTAAAATAAAAGATTATGTAAAAAAGGGAGGCAGTGAGGCAAATACAGGGAGCAAATGACTGCAGTGGCTAAAAACAAGAAAGGAGACTTAGTTCATAGGGAATTGTGTAACTTCCCACATACATACCCGTAGAGCCCGTACCCTGCGGGATCCATAAGCATTTCTCCCCATCCTCCGCAGGAAAAAACCTCGGCCCCCAGGAATACGCTATAATCTATCAGTTAATTTGGTAGTAAAGTAGAAATTCTTGAGTTTTCCCAATTAAGCAATCTAAATCGAGCCAGCATGCCTATTCAGAGGGCCTAGTCCGAGTTTGTTTTCGACAAGTTTCAATACTCACAACCGAACTGCTCACCGGATGCTGTGTCATTTGCATCAGTTTTTTATTCTCGGTGTTGTCTTGGTGTTGCAGATGTTCTTAGGCGGCGGTGACCACTTACCACCAGATGGACCACCTGCATGTTTGCCACTCCATCCATCTCATAAAAAATACCTTCAATGTTTTTCGTGGCATCTCTATACAGTGATGGATTATCAAGAAAAGCAATGATCGCTGTTGTTGTTCATGTTGATTATAAAGTGGTTATCTCCTGATTCATCATCATCACTATCACCATCATCAGCCTGAAGATGTCTGCTGCTGAACATAGGCTACCCCCAAAAAGGGCCCGACTTTGAGCTGCTTGCCTTTTGCATCCATCGGCTCCCCGTGGTTCTGCCTGGTCGTCGTGGGTCTTCTGTTTCAATATTCTTAAAATCAGATTCATGGCGATTCATGTTTGTGGTTCGCTCTCTGATTAATTATTTGTTTTAATTTATCAGAGAGGCGCCATCTAAACTATTACGCAAAAATTAGTGTTGTAATAATATCAATGTGTAAACTTCACTTTGGTTATGTAAACAAAGTTTCTGACAGTTTATCTATTCTGCTAACTTGGTGGCTCATAGTTTTTGATATTACCTTTCATTTATATATAACCATGGCTGGTGATAAGGTCGTATACGCAGCTGTGGCTAAAAATGAGAAATCTGATGGTAAGTAAAACCAGTGTTACGAATCATAAGTAATGTAACAGATAATCACAATGGCATCACACTGTTGAGATTGTTCTAAGCATAGTTTTGTGTCAGAATGAATTAATGATCCTATTTTTAGTCAAATGCATCTATCATAATTATATATTATAACGCAGATGCACTCTTGCTATATAGTTTTAGTAGCAAAGCAGAGATAAAATAACTTCCAATTCCTATTTTAGTAATTTTATATCTACCAGTCCAATGATAGAATTACTGTGTTATTATTTCATCATATGATTCAAAAGTACCTATACTTACTAAATTACAAGAATATAATAACTGAATCTTAAAAGTAAGAGATGATTCTGAAGAAAAACAAATGAGCTTTAAAGACTAAAGAAATTTTTACCCTTATAGTTAAAATTTAATTTAAGTAGAAGTTATTTCCCAATATTAAAGTACAAAACAATATTCTTCTTCATGGTTGGTTTTCAGATCTACATTTACTTCAAACACCAAAAGGGTTTGGAGCTCGGCACACTCAAGCCCTAGTCCTGTTCATTTGCCTCACAGTTGCATACACCATGAGAGCACAGCTAAGTGTTTCTATGGTCGCCATGACTAGCCATGAAGTTGATCATCACATTACACTTGCAACAGAAAATACTACGGAAGTCAGAACAAATGTTACCAAAACAGACAGAGAAATAATAAATGATACCATTGGATACAAAGGTTTAAGCAAATGGAACGTGTATAGGGTAAGTTATTATAAAAAATTAAATCATAGCTGGACTTGTAGAAAGCGATCATCAACAGCCTGAAGACATCCACTGCTGAACATAGGCCTCCCCCAGAGAGCGCCACTGCGAGCTGCTCGCATCCTGCATCCATCTGCTCCCCGCGGTTTTCACCAGATCGTCGGTCCACTTAGTAGAGGGTCTGTTTACACTGCATCTTCCGGTTCGTGGTCGTGACTCTAGAATCTTTCTTTGCTATTGGTTGTCAGTTTTGCGAGCGATGTGGTCTGCCCATTGCCACGTGTAAGTATAACATTGCAAACGTTAGCAAGGCTGACGTCACAAAACCCGTCAAATGGAAATCTCTAACATGACATTAGTGTCACAGTTATTTCGTAAATTATAAATGCTACGTAAAGTAACTGCTGGTAAATATATTATTAGCATTTCTGTATCATAATGCATATTTTAATGTTTACCTTTCATATCATCATTATCAGTTTAAAATTCTCTTCAAAATTAGGTGAATGCAAAAATAGATATGACTGACATAACTAATAAAAATAACAGAACAAACAAAATTAGTTTTTGAACATTTACAGAAATACGATTGGAACAAAGCAACACAGGAAATGATATTGTTCTCATTCTTCCTCGGATATACGTCAATGATGATGCCGATGGGATGTTTAGCACAAAAGTATGGTGGCAAGAAGCCAATCATGGTGGCGTTAGCTGTAAATGCTTTGCTTTCTATCATTACACCATGGGTGCCAATATTTGTAAGTACATTGACTTTAAGTTACAAAACTATGTTTTTAAAATAATTATTATTACCACAGAGCTATGAAACAAATGATGCTTCGCCTATAGATAGAGACGAAATTAATCATATTATTGCTGCCGAACTTCGGTACGGGGTACTCTTCTGTGTCAGTTTGATATTATAGGGTAATTTCGCTAGTTTCCGACCACTTAGTGGAGTTGTCAAGTTTAGGTTGCATAATAAAATGTACCAGTATCATTTTTTGACTTGATGCTACTAAGCTACGTTTCAAATATTATATTCTATATTTTTATCAGATTATCAATCATTTTTTATAATAACCGACCCTTTTATAAATATCTAAACCAAAGGCTAATAGTAACTATTTTGCTAGTTTTCGATCACTAAATTATGTTTACGACCACTTTTTCGCTAGTTTCCTACCACTATAAATTGAAAGACGTAGGTGCCTGACTGCTTGTGGTAAATAAATGATAGAAACAATGATCAGAAAGGCTTCTTTAGATCCTCTGTCTTGTATTTTCATGATTTCTCCAGCTTTGAGGCACTTACTCATATAAAAAAGCATGATCTTTTTTCTTACTGAGACCGCCAAAAATTATTTAAGGATATGGCTAAAATATCAGCTATAACAAAAAAAAATTGGCTAACGTAGTTTATAAACATAGTTATGTTTACAAGCTAAATACGCTACTTTTTTTGTAATAAAGCCAGCCCACATTAGACCCTGGGCGAGAAATATTCAATGATGGTTCGATCAGTTGGTCACGCCTATTTTGCGACCACCAGCATTATCGTTTTTTTTAAATCGTGTCTGGTCTAATTAGTTAAACTTACAAAGTAATCGACTATTTATGTACTTTTATATGTAAATAAATACGTATTTATAATGTTTTTGATATAGTTTGCTTTTGCGGTCGAATAGCATTTTTCTGCAGCTGGATTAGTTTTCGACCACGAGCGATTTTGGGTATCTGTAGTTTTTAAACCAGATGGTGGATAAACGTGGTCGAAAACTGGCAGTTAAAATGTATGTGCTTTTAAGTTTCAAAGCTTTAAAATAGAATTGGGGATTTCTCGTATAATATTTGTTACAAAACTGAACCTATTTGGACATAAGATGTGTTCACCGCAAGCTTTTTATTTTTTGTATTTTTTCATCAAATGTACATTAAACGGTCGGATATAGGAAGTGGTCGCAAAACCGGCGAACTTACCCTATGGCAGAAGTACCGATAGTGATGTAATGCGTTGGTTAACCTATAATTATCGACACATCGATAGTTTCTATTATGCCATCCGGAAATTTGAAACAATAAGTTTTAAATGTTTTCAATTTATTTTGTGGTTAGATTGACTTCTACTAATTAAACTTTTAATATCTTTTATGTTTATTAGGTTTCCTACAGATCCTAATATAAAAGATAAATAGATATTCGCAACTGGACAGTGCAATTGGTTTCCTCAAAAACATGATACGGTTTGCTCTCAGCATTTTGAAGCTGAATGTTTTATGAAAATGTCTAACCATATACGTTTATATTTTGACGCTATTCCCACATTGAAACTCTATCCTATTTTTAACGAGGTACTAGGTGGACCGATGACCTGGTGAAAACCGCGGGCAGCCGGGTGAAAACCGCGGGGAGCCGGTGGATGCAGGAGGCGAGCAGCCGTTCAAAGTGGCGCTTTCTGGGGGAGGCTTATGTTTAGCTGTGGACATCTACGGGCTGATGATGATGACTATAATTTCTCTTATACGCATTTATTATTTGATGAGGACATTATAATGATGTGGCGTGCTCGCCCATGAAAGAGTTTTCATGTAGCCTCCATGGAGCTATTAAAAAAAGAAGGAGGGAATCCCGTCTGATCCGAAACTGAAGCTCCCTTAGGAAGCCGGTCGCCCTACTTTCAGCTGACACACATATGTAATATGTCCGCCATTTTGGGCTTCAGTTCGATATCAATCAAAACTCAATCCTTCTTTTTTTTATTTCATCCATGGTAGCCTCATAGAAAACCATTGCTCTTGGTTGCTAAAGACAACTGATCTCGTTGATTCTACGGAAGAATCTACGTCTTAGTCGATATTGAATGAAAAAATTCACTTGCTTTTTATTTTGTAAACAGCTGTAAATTAAAATATACATCGCATGGTGAGCTGAAAAATTAACTTTATTTACTGCCAAACTAAGGACCTCCTTCTATTAAATAAGTGTTTACCTACAACACCTCAATGATACTCAATATTATTATTATTTTTCCTAAAAATTCATCTGAAAATTGTATTTTCAGATGAATTCTATCAAAAAGAAACATGACGCAACAATACTGATGAATCATCAGCAAAACGTGTTACCTATGTATTTGGAGTTTTAATATATTATTTCGTTTTATAACTTGTTATGTTTCTTCTATTTCAAATTTTAGTTTATAGATATAATAATACTATCACACATCATCAGCCGGCAGACGTCTACTGCTAAACATTGCCTCCCCCATAAAACCTCACTTTGGACGCCTATCGGATTTGCTTATAAACTTAATCTTTATAACCATAAACTGACGATAAACTACCTCTATACTTACACACATTACATTTGCCATAAAATAGGTGAGGTGGACTGTATATCCGTGACGCGAACATGACGTACCTACCAATACCAATACATTCAATTTTATTTATTTTAGATTTATACCGGTATGTTTATCGGCTGGCCATTGTCGACCCGGAATAGAGTATAATAGAATAAAATAACACTATTACACATAGAAATACGCACAAAAGGCACAAAAGATATAGGTAGGTACTAAAGTGTACCTAATGATACAATCAGGTAAGAGGTACCTTACCGCGTACTTAACTCATATCAAACTATCGATAAAAATATATCGACTCAACCCACAGCACGTTTTGCTGACAGCAGTGGCACTAATGACAAGACAATTGCTATATATGTCATCTGCGCAGGTAAACCATAGAGGTTTCATTGTAATACCTGACACGCTTGAATTGTATGAGAAGTGTCGAAAAGGCGCCTCTATGTAGAGGGAAGCGTTTTTTTTTTTTTTGCTCTGTGATTATTACTTTTCTCACTTTTTCAAATTCTCACCATCAGGGTGGGTGGATAGCGATATGCATCTGCAGATTTCTACAAGGTACTACACAAGCTGCTTTCTATCCGAGCATTCATACAATCCTGGGGAAGTGGGCGCCACTGAGTGAAAGAGGAAGACTCAGCACTTATGTGTATACAGGTGAAGACAACCAAAATAAAATTAATAAGTGCAAAAAAATATACCTACAGCTACACCAATCAAAGGTAGTAATGGGGAGTAATTTCTCATAATTGATTCATAAATGTTCTTTTTTAAACTGCTTAACAATATTTTTTTACAAAATTGTGAATATTGCAAAAAATGTCTTATTTAATGTCTAATTATGTATTTTTTTTATCAATCTCAGGTTCCCAATTCGGCACAATCGTGATATTCCAGATAGCTGGATTCTTTGCCGGTAGCCCAAGCCTTGGCTGGCCAGCTACCTTCTGGCTCTGCGGAGTTCTTAGCTGGATAAGCTTTGGACTACTCTGGTGGCTAGGGGCAGCTACCCCTCACGATCACCCAAGCATAAGTGTCGAAGAGATGACGTTCATATTAGAAGGAGGCAGTGCTGATGTGGTGTCTAAAGTAAATATATAATTTGATTCCATTTTACTGCACCTTCAGCATTTTAGCAAAGTTAAATATACTGGCATTACATTATATCCTTTTTTTGCATAATAACTATGTTTTTAACATGACTGATACTCTGGTTCTCATCTTAAACGTTTTTGACAGAGACGCCGTACTCCCTGGAAGAGTATTTTGACCAGCACAGCAGTTTGGGGTCTTATTGCCTCACATACGGGTAGTGTGGCAGGATACCTTCTAATACTTACTCAGATACCCACGTATATGCACTCTGTGCTTGAAGTAGAGATCAAAAAGGTAAACTTATAAAATTATTTAGGAGCAAATATGTTTAAGGGTAAACGGATACAGATACAGACACTGACGTTTATTGATAAAATAATATTTGTATAATAATAACGTTTGTTCACTGTCAGTATGTCCAGTTGGGATCAGAATCATTCTGATCCCAACTGGATAGTCTATTGTTAAAGTAATAAAGTAGTAGAATCTCGGGGGTCGATGGATGCAAGAGGCAATCAGTTGCTCAAAGTGGCCCTATTTGGGGGAGGCTTATGTCAGCCGTGGACGTCTTCCGGCTTATGATGATGATGAATAAAATAGTAGTTATTATTGTAATATTTGTTTCAGAATGGATTATTTTCATCATTGCCATACGTAGCAATGTATATGACTGCTTTAATATTTGGTTTCTTAGCTGACTACGTGGCTAATAAGAAAATATTATCCATTGTCAACATACGAAGACTTGCTAACACCATAGGTAAATTTTTATTTATAGCAATCTAAATTTTTTATTTAGAGCAAATAAAATTTTAAAAATTAGTTCTCAATTTTTTGTAAGCTTAATTTTTGACTTGCAGTAAATAAGAAGCCTTGACTGCGATTACTTTGAATATGTTTAACGGAATTTTTGGTATTTGATTACTGCTGATTTTAGGTATGGTGGTTTCTGGGGTATGCTTGATAGGCTTCAGCTACATTAAATGCACTACAACAGCAGTTATAATGCTGATTATCGCCTTGGCGTTACATTCCGCGGTGCATGTAGGATTTCACGTAAGTTTGCATTAACTCTTGCCGCTTCATATTTTGTAGTGGGAAGATTTTTAGTTGCACATTATTTACTATGTTAGGTTATGAAACAAATATTTTCATCTATAACAACTAATTTACAACATCAGTTTTACATAGCATAAAATAAATATGCCACTGCTGGCTTTTTACTAACTTGCGTGTGACTGTATAAATGTTTCTGTTATTGCAACCGATATGGTGAGTCCAAAAGACAAGCAGCCATGAGTGCCGCGAGGGTAGCCATAATGTTTAACAATAAACGTCTGTTGATTATAACGATGATTGTATTGATAAGAAGTAAAGAAAGCAATGATGTGCTGCAATGTGTTTCATTAAAAACAAATTTGTAATAAATATAAATAAATATGACATGTGTGGACATTTCACACAGCGCTATCTAGCTCCAACCCAAGCATAGCTTGTACTATGGGAACCATATAGCAGTTATAATACTTAGATGCCTTTTTTTATAAATTTATACATAGAATACAATATAACACCCAGACACAAAACAAACATCTATGTTCATCACACAAATATTTCTCCTGCGTGGGAATTCGACCCACATCCTTCATTTCAGAAGGCAGGGTTACTACCAACTGAGGTATCAGGCCCGTCACTTAATTCTACTTAATTTTCAGATAAACCAAATAGACTTGGCTCCAAACTTTGCTGGTCCCATAATGGCTCTTGGCAATATGGTTGCTAACCTGACGAGTCTGTTAGTACCTGTGATTGTATCCAATATTGTCAGGGATGACATGGTACGTTTTATTTCTAAAACAAACTGACATCTAAAATTGATTACTGTAATTCGCTAATATTTTGCGTCATTGCGTCAAGCGAGTGTTAAAAGAGAAACGTGTTGTACAGTAGGTACAAACGCAGCTTCTATGATCATGTATTTTAAAGAAAAACATAGTCTATTTATTATGAAACCTGATGATAATAAGCAAGAGACAAGCTGCCGTTCAAAATGGCGCTCTTTGGGGGAGGCCTGTGTTCAGCAGTGGACATTCTTCAGGCTGATGATGATGATGGAATGATGATAAAACATATTTTAATAGATACAGAAATAATTATCGTTAAGGAAAGAACTTTACAAAACATTGGTGAGCTGTAAAGCACCTTGTCAATGCCTTTGGTGAAGCGGCTGGAAACACCGCTGTTTATAATGGTTTTTTAACTTCGTTGCTAAAGATGTGTTTATAATAATATTAAGACATTACAAGGCTGACTTAGTCAGAGCGAAAAAATAGATTAAAGACAAATAATTTGTCATAACATAATAATATAACATTACACAAAGCAAGTCAATCTGATACATTTTTCACAGGATTTTTAAACAAAATACAGTAATTAAAATAAACAGAATTAATAAATAAATATGGCTTATAATTTCACAAACATAAAATAAAACTGGACCCAATGTAGAAAACATGAGCTGAATCTATAAAATATAATGTTTCAGAGTAACCAGCACAGGTGGCAGATAGTATTCCTGATATTCGCGGGGCTGCAGGTGGTCACCAACATCGTGTTCGTCGTATTCGTGAAGGGGGATGTGCAGCCTTGGAACTTTTATGGGGATGAACATGGTAGTCATTTAAAAGATAACTAGTAGTTCTGCATACTGTAGACCTCACGAGCACCAACGGTTTTGCACCCACGCGCCATGATGCTGTACTTAGTATGCTCCGAACTCAGACCTCATGGCCTATTATCTCGACAACTTCGTAACCAATTCTACTCATATTTGAAATACTGGTTCAGAATTAAGTGCCCAATACTTCTGCTAAATTTTATCAAACTTGTAAATGACGCTGCTGCAAACTTCCCCCTTTTTTTGGGAAACTACACTAACAATAAAAAATCGCCGACCATGTTTATCAATTGTAAAAAATGTGACCAGTACGTGAGTACGTACATCTGGACAGACGAATACAAATTTTGGCAAGTTGAAGCAGAGACTTTCGCTCACTTCGTTCGCTCGGTTAATAAATAAATATTTGTGTACATTCCCATGCGCCATCTACTCCCAAACTAAACAAAGCTTGTACTATGGAAACCAGATAACTCATAGATACTCTCTGTTTTGTAAATTATACATAAAATACAATATAACACCCAACTACAGAACTAGTAAACCCACAACCTTAGAGTTCAGAAAGCTGATGTGACAGGGGGACTGATCCGATAGCTCAGTTGGTAGCAGCCCTGACCTGAGCTATCAGGTCATTAAAAATGAAAGGATTCACGATGAAGGTTCTCGGACTATAAATAAAGTTACACACTTTCAGCACTGGTATATAATTACAGTGTAAGCAACTTGTATGAGTATGATTAGTTTCACCATTTAACTGTGAAAAACACAAAAAAAAACATACAAACTTCGTCACAATAAGGAGGGAAAGGAAAAATAATCAATTATTATTTTCGATAACTTTAACTGCTTAATTTCTTTTTCAGAACTAACAACGGAAGAAATAAATGCTAAGCCAGTACCCGAGAAGGAAATGGTTAAAGAGAGTAATATTTTGACTAAAATGTGAATGAAAACGAAAATAAAAACTTTTAGTAACATTTAAGACGTTACTGAACTTCAGTCTATCCAGGTTGTTTCTCAGTTCAAATATTTTGTCGTGTTAACTACATTTGCAAAAGTTCAGTTAAGTGTATATGTATTTTGTCAAAACTCATCAAAACAGCTTAATTTTAGGTTAGAATAATTAGCTGTATTCTATTATAGTGATACTAGTCAGTAGCATTTGTATCAACGTTTAGGTTATAATAATTTTTTGTTATAATTAGATAATAATTGAATATAATTGATTTAATTTTGCATTAATTAAGCATAATGTTTTTATGTTAATGCTGTTATAATTATAATAAAATTTCCAGGTTTTTTTTTTAAATTCAATCACTGTCCTTTATAAAGTTTGTTATGTTTGTAGAATATCCTTAATTATTTATCTTTTCCCAATCTAGGAAAAAAATTCTTGATTTAAGAGAAGCGTCCGTACGTATCTTATCCATACAAAAAGCTCCAAAGCTTTTCCACCTCTAAATGTTATTCGATTTTGATAATTTTTTCATAATATTGCAAACCCGGTAAAAAACTTGTAAAAAACTCTTCTTTCTTAAGTTTTTACAATATCTTCAAATGTATAGCTGTCTAAACTTAAGAATTTTGGCGTCAAAATTACCACGAAAAAAGTAGTGAAACATATATTCTATAAAATCCAGACGTACAAGCATAGATTATAGATCTTAAATAGATATATCCAAACGATTGACTGCAAAATAAAGTGTTTGCTTAGTTTTACCCCCATATAGTCGTTACCACGAGATTACTCCACTCGACTCAACCTCAAATTAACGTCATTTTTGTGTTTTGGTATTTTTAGTTAACAAAATATAATCAACTTGACATTTCTTCGTAAATTTTTCTTAAACGATAGAAGCGAAGCAACTGTCAACTCAAGGTACGTCGCGATGTATTTTGAGTTTCCCTCAAAGTTAAGTAGAAGTCAAGTGAAGGATTTTGGTGAAATGTTTTAGAATACGGGGGTTAGAGGATGAAAACCGTTGGCGCCCGAAACGCTAACATGTAGGTAAATTCACACATGGGAACTATTGTCTCTACCATACGTGTGGAGAGCAGAGCGACGGCAATAACTTGTTCAAAATGTCAGGGGGGCAACCACAACATCTTATAGCATTATTAGGTACTTATTACTTCAATCATACATTGACAAATGACATAAAAGTAAGAATACTTTAATCTTGCAGAGCCAGAGCAGTTTTGATGACGTCACGTGAAATCGTCACTCAAATACAACTGTCTTGCCTTTACAACCTTTACATCATATTGACACTGATGTGCGACAGTGATAACGTCATATAAAAACGTAGACGTCTCGTTCACACGCAGGAATACTTTATAAGTAAACGGTACAAATTCGAACAATATTATTGTAATCTTGAAATAATAATGCCATGAAACATGATGGTTTTCTATTAGCTTATGGTAGCCCTGCAGGTTGGTCCTCTTAATACATTTTTGTAATAAAGCTTCTTAACTATATTAAAGATTTAATTCTTCCCCGAATTATAAATCAAAAGCAGAAATAAGATGAAATCAATTAACAAAATGGCTGGATTACCGTTAATAATGAAGCTAATCACTAAAATATCCCAAGAGATTATTACAAAAATCCTTTTCTGAAATCAGGGGCGTATAAAAATCTAATTTTATTAATCATGGCTGAAAATTCTGTCATAAGAAAATTATAACTTTCTATATCCGTAAAGCAAGAAAGGCGTTTTAAATGATAAGCATATTGATTCAATTAATCAATTATTATTACTGTAACTTTTACACTGTGGTTCATCATCATCATCATTATCATCGTCATCTTCATCAGCCTGTATTAGATTAATGCTGATAGACATAGATAGCAATTGTGATACTTATTTGTATTTTTCTATACCTAATTAAGTACTAAAAAATAAGCTACATACTAAACTAACCAATGGATTATTTACCCAAATATTAGAACTACGTTGTTGTTTTTTTTTTTTTTAATTAGTTAAATACTTTAGCGTTTGACGTTCTATTCTATCTCCATCAGATTTTGATCTTTCCCATCTCTCCTTCCCTTCAAATCCAACTTCGAAAGTTAAATCTAAAACAATAGCTGTTCATTCCACCATAGAGATTCCTTTCAGCGAGATTTCAGCACGAGTGAATGTCAAAAGAGTTGGTTAATTTACAAACGTGACGATGCGTGAGGGTCTGCCGAGTTTGTAATAGGCACAGCTGAAAGGGGAAAGTTGACTTCCATTTTTTGACGTCATGGTGTCAGTCATCCTAATGGATCCTACCACTTATAATATAGCAAGCAACGAATGTAAGATTTAATATAACTCCACTAGCAGTCAGCTTCAATAGTTCCATTGTAAAAGATCATGTTGTAGCTATTAGATTCGGCATCGATAAAAAATTGTACCTAGCAATATTGCAAACTTTATATGAGCGAAAAGCTCATGCCTTCAGAAAGGCTACAATTAGGTAGGTGCCTACACAAATTTGGCTTCATTAACGGCCTTTACTTGCAAGAAAAATTAAATAAAATAAAAAACTACTCTACCTTTCTATTCTCTAAAACTTTTGGTTTTCAACTTTAAATGACCAACCCCCTGAATTTATAGAAAGTTTAAATAATTTTATAACATTTCATAATTTTATCCTTACAAATTTATTCTAAACCCAATGAAACGCACGTGTCGAAATACCTTCTATACCTATATGTACTTACTACAAAGCCAACCCTATTAAATCACGCTTCCTATGTATTACACAATCCGTAACTTTCCGGATTGTGCCTCAACTTTGTTCCGGACGCGTCTCGTCTCCACCGTATAATGCGTGGAGTTCCCTAATTTGACTTCTTATGGTGTTAGGAGTTGATGGATTTTGTTGGTCCTTTAGGTGTGTGAATTATTTCGAGAATTTAATTCTATTTGACATAATTTTGCCCTAGGCAATATAATTCTCTCTATTTTATTCTAATGGAATACCTTTTAAATAGAACGAGTGTAGCTCAGCGGGTAAACCGTTTTATTAATGTTATTCTATGACTTCATCATCATCACCATCACCATCATCATCATCATCATCATTATCAGCCTGAAAACGACCGCTGCAGAACATAGGCCTCCCCCACAGAGCACCAGTGTCACTTTGAGCAACTGCTTGCTTCCAGCATTCATTGGCTCCCCGCGGCTTTGACCAGGTTGTCAATCCACCTAGTGGGCCTACACTGCTTCTTCCGGCTCGTAGTCGCCACTTAAGAACCTTTCTTCCTCATTGGTTATCAGTTCTACGAGCAGTAAGGCCTGCCCACTGCCACTTACTGCCAGAACTTTATCGCACCCATTTTAATATACCTACCTAAACCATTATGTGTAACCTTCTTTATCTTATTCCATATCATGCAAACAAAGCCGACGTTGAATTAATTGAAATGGGTTTTAGTTAAGTAACATCTCGTCAGTGGGAAGTGAAACATTAACATTTATCATTAAATTTATTTAAAAATACTAACATTTTGTTTGAAATGTCCAATCTTGAAAAGTCCGCAGAGTTCCAATATATTAAAGTACCAACGCAGGACTACAAAAATGTCGTCGGTAAGTACATAGATAAGAAGAACAGAGGATGAACTTATTCCTAAAAGCGATGTCTCTTAGATAATCATTAATGCTTTAGTTAAATCCGGCGGCCTAAAATTTCTGACACCAGGGCTGACCCTTAGAGCATTTAGAAATGCTGACCACTTGCCTACACGAGAAGAAGATGCTTTAGTTTTGTGTGTGTTAATAAATTATATCATTGCAGATGACTAAACAACTATAGCACCATGTCAAACCTACCGTGGTTTTGTGGTGCGAAGTTTTTGATAATGTAGTGTAATGTGTAATATATAAATAAATAAAAAAAAATACAAAATAAATTTAAGTATAATAATTAATGTCTTACTATAATGGTAATACGAAATTTAGATATTGTAACTCATACGACTATAATATTATTATGCTGCATATACTTTGAGGAAAGTCGATAATAGTGGAAGCTCAAATGTGTACGGAAAAAATAAAAACCAAGTTTTATGTATTTCTACAATTCAACAATGAGTGAATATTTATCATGACACTTTGCTTGACTTAACTTGAATTTTGTTTTAAGAAAAAGAAGAAACTATAATAAAGTATGGTTATGGAATACGACACGTGCAGTTGGTAATATTTTTCTTTTGTCTTGCCACGAATTTCATGGCTAGAGGGCATTTGGGAGTAACATTAGTTGCCATGACTACTAATCAAAATTATAACCATGAAAAAACATACATTGAAGAGAATAATTACGCAGATGTTAATGATACGAAAAGGGACAATGTATATTTTAATGAAAGTATTAAAATCTTTGACGATGTTAATGAAAATATAACTCTAGATTATACCAATGATACAACTGGATTGAACAGCATTGATGATTCGTGGTCTGTATACAGGGTAAGTGTTCCAGCACCGCAATTATCAATCCATCGAAAAAGTTTCGAAGGGTTTGATTCCAGTTAGGTATTTTATAATTCAGAGAAAACACCTCTCCCATCCTCATCCTTAAACAGAACGATACAGCTTAAATTACAATTATAATTATCAATATTCCTATAGTACCAATTGCATTGAGTAAGTATTAATGATGATAATAACATATAATTTTCCTTAATATATAAGGTTCCTCACTCTGCAGCCCAGGGGCCGCACTGTGAGCTCTTAGCGCGATTCAAAACAGAGCGTATATTGGATCGCAATGTTTTTTTTGTATGAAGATTTTTACAAGCGATCCAATATAGACTCTGTTATGAATCGCGCTAAGAGCTCACAGTACGGCCCCTGACCACTACTACACTAGGCTTAGGTTTTTATAATATTTTTTAATATTATAAAAAGGCAACGTAAGTGGCGCTCCCTGGAGGAGGCCTATGCTCAGCAGTGGACGTCTTCAGGTTGTTAATGATAATGATGATGATGAAAGTGAGTAGAACTCATAATAGTACGCACATACTCCGTGAGGATGGGCATCTTTATTGCCCGAACACCGCTCGAGTTATTCGAAGTGATTTGTACATAAAATAAGCCGGAGTGCGTGCTATTATAAATATTTTGTAATATACATAGTTAGAAATATTGTAATAAACGTAGGATTAACAAATGTAAATAAATAAGTAAATGATAATAATATTATAATAATTCACATTAGAAGCAGAAAATACATTTCGTTCGCTATAATAACTAACTTTTTTTAGAAATACGACTGGCCAAAACCAATTCAAGAGATGGTCTTGACGTCATTCTTCTTAGGGTATTGCCTGATGATGCTCCCGATAGCTCTGGTCTGCCAGAGGTGGGGAGGCAAAGTACCGCTGCAGATGTCAATGTTGGTCAATGGCGTTGTGTCGATACTGACGCCATGGTTGGCTTTATGGGTAAGACGAAAATAACCGAATGAAAGTTGTTACGAAAGTTGTTGTTGTTGTTAGTAGTTATGGTTCGAACAATACAATACATCAATTATTGCGTAAGTGAACAATCGGAATCGCTCAGTTACATCTTTTTTTATAAATGCAGACTAAATGAAAGGATAGGTAAATGATTTGTAAGTGATTTCCAGCTATGGAACTAATATGCACACTGATCTAGATGAAACACCCAATAAATATAAAAATTTTGGTGGAGTCAATAATAATGAACAATACGTTGATCACGTTCAACCTAATAACGTCTACCACAGAAATAGAGATTTTTTATTTCAATTTGGTACAAATTGACGGGCCCGATAGCTCAGTTGGCAGTAGCCCTGCTTTCTGAACTGAGGGCTGTGGGTTCGATTCCCACCCAGGACAAACATTTGTGTGATGAACATAGATGTTTGTTCTGTGTCTAAGTGTTATATTGTATTCTATGTATGTATTTACAAACAAAAAAGTATCTAAGTATTATATCAGTTATCAGGTTCCCATAGCTTTGCTTAGTTTGGGGCTAGATGGCCCTGTGTGAAATGTCCACACATATATTTTATTAATATTATTTATTATTGGTACATTTTTATCTCATATTTTTTATTTCAGGGAGGCTGGAAAGCTGTATGTGTTTGTCGAGTTCTGCAAGGCCTCTCCCAAGCGGGTACATATCCTGGAACCCAAACGTTACTAGCTCAGTGGGTTCCTACTATTGAGAGAGCTACTTTGAGTAGCTACGTGTATACAGGTATATAAATAATTTTCTATCAGTTGATTGTCTCGTTTGTTGAGCCTCTAGGCTTATCTTGATGAT
The DNA here is from genome assembly GCA_963580505.1 of Ennomos erosarius. NCBI lineage: Eukaryota > Metazoa > Arthropoda > Insecta > Lepidoptera > Geometridae > Ennomos > Ennomos erosarius. The sequence continues at coordinate 14,177,056 of OY756989.1, read as the reverse complement.
CTGATTGACATAATGGCAAAAAAACTATCATGTTCAACAATAAAATTTCTCGTGATAATAATTGATCTAATGAAAGTCTTTTCTGCAGGTATTATAATATTATCTGGGTCGGGGTCAAGAAAAATTTTTTTAATATCACTTATTCACAAAAGTTATTATCCAAACAAAGAGAGGATTTTGATATACTTTCCGAAGCTTTCTTTAATTTTGAATGACGTGACGAACCTGTTATTTTTTATGAAATACCTATTATTTTTTACGCTGCCAAAGTGATTTCTATGCTCTTAGTAATCTCAATCATAGCCCAACTCCACTCGGTTGATAAAAATAACCAGTAGCTATTGTTTGAATAGCAAATGTGTCTACTGTTAATTATTATAGGCACAAAATTTACGTAGGAATAAAAAAACAGAAGTTTATATAACTCTGTTTAATTAGTTGTTTTCCAACATCTTAGCTGACATTATTGTTATCAGCATAGATTTTTTTCAGCTTATACATAGGTATACTCATTGCTCAGACTCGGGCATTCTCTTGTCGGCTATATGATTTTCAACGATTAGTTAGCTTTAATAATGAGAGGACTCATAGTTACACTGGGGTTAGTAGATTTTTCAAATGACATGACAAGGAATTATAGTTTTGTATTAGGCGCTTTTATCAAATATTCTGTTTTATGCTAGTCATCAAATATTAGAAATTATTGTTATATAATAATATTATAGAAACTTTCTACGCTCTTAGCTTCTAATATTTTATAGTCAATAAGTAGTTATCAATTAACTAAACATGACTTCTAGTATTTTGAATTCATTTCATTTAAAAACATAAGTATTTTAATCATAAAATTTGGCAAATTAGATTTCAATGCTAATGATGATCATTTTGCAATACTGCCTAATATCGTAAAACTGCGCAACTCATCTTTATTTATGCCCGTTGTTTGAGAATAGATAACATTAAAGTCAACAATGTGAACTGGTGCTGCTGGCAGTTTGGCACGTGTTACATTGCGGAATTCGCTAATTGTTGGGCATTAATATACATAGCACAAAAACTCTAATTATTTTGATCATCATGCTTCTATGTTATAAATACTTTTGCGTAACACTGATATTCCTCTATGGATACAATATTAGGGTGACGTATACTTAAATAATCATTGATAATCATAAATCAATGACTAAACAATATGTGAACTTCATCATCATCATCATCATTAATTGCCTGAAGGCGTCCACTGCTGAACATAGGCCTCCCCCGGGGGAGCGCCACTTAGAGCGGCTGCACGCCTCCTGCTGTGAACTTATCTGTGGTGTATTTTGTGGTGGCACATTCTATTGGAGTATTTTCACTAATAGCATCCATCTCAATAGAAGTAAAACTGTTCCGTTACAGTATCTAAAACAATTATGTTTATTCGGACCTACATGTAAACCATCTTTTGCCTTTTGAGCCTGCCCAAATGGCTACCCGTTTTAACCACTTTTCGTCAAGTGATTGTGCCATATGACCTGCCCACTTCCATTTCCGCTTTGTTCTGTAACACCAACCATAATTCTTAAAAAACTATCAAGTAAGCTAGCAGTAATAGCATTTCTATGAATAATTCAACAGCCATTCGTTATGTTATATTTTATTACTTAAGTGACCACGTATCTACATAGCAAATAAAAAGGAGCGAAGAGAGAATTATAAGCCACACAATACTAGATAGAGCATTTGGACTGTCTATAATAGGCCATCGCGGCTATTATAGTGTAGCTAGTTCAGTTTCGTTTTTAGTTTTTTAAGTTTTTATTATTGTAGTAAGCTTAAATAATAATGGCTAGAGGTTTAGCATCAGTCATCTAAAGAAGTTAATGAGTAATGATCTAATGATGCATCACGGCGCCGTCTACAAACCTGCATCCTCAATGATTTCCTAGGAGATTCGATGAGCAATACACTCTAAACATACCTTTATTTTTAGGTACTACTGTGGGGACTATAATAGGCTTCCAAATGGGAGGTCTCATCTCCGATGCCTGGGGCTGGCCGGCTACATTCTGGTCGGTGGGATCATTATGCCTCATTAGCTGTGTATTTCTTTCCGTGTTTGGAGCATCATCACCTAGAGTCCATAAGACGATATCTGAAAAAGAAAAGAGTTATATAATGGGGCATGCTGACACTGGCGTGGTTCAGGTGACTGCATGTTTTTCACTAGTTTCTAGTTTTCACTAGTAAAGTTTTTTGAATAGATTTTCTCTTCTATTTTTAAATTGTAATTGAAATTACTTTTTAACTTTAATATAGTTTTTGATGTCTTTAGTGAAATAACTCATGTATTTATGTACGTTTATTCTATATTTTCAGAGGAGAAGGGCACCTTGGAAAGCCATTTTGACTTCAAAGCACGTGTGGGGTAGCTTCGCCACACATGTTGGTAGCGGAGTAAGCTTCATCTTCTTCCTCACCCAGGTCCCCTCATACATCCATTATATCTTTGGGATTGACGTTAAAAGCGTAAGTGTAATGATAATCAGCTTGTTCTCTGTGTTAATGTTTTAGTCTTAAAGCTTTGCGTTCGTAGAATTTTTAAGAGTGAACCGGGTTAACCACTAGCCATGGAAATGAAAAAGCTTAAACTGTTATAGTGTTAAATAAAAATAAATATAAAGTGATAGGAATACTTTCTATTTCAGAGTGGAATGTTGTCTTCTCTGCCGTATATAGCAAGTTTCTTCTCCAGTGTTGTTATTGGCGTCATATCGGACTACATGACCAATAATAAAATTGTCAGCCTCAGAAACGCAAGAAGGATTTCTAATACCATTTGTAAGTAAAAGTGTAATGTGTGTTATAACGTCAAAAAAATGAATAATACAAAAAAGATGTAGAAAAGGTTGGATAGTTTAGATGAGAAAAAATACTTTAAAACAATCTTAGTACAATATTTATGATTTGTATAGCAGTATCACCTGCACAGCGTAAGCCCCGCCAACCCCGTAAGTTAGTTATAAAGGTGAAGGAAAAATTCGGACATGAGACCACTTGTCACGGTAGCTTAAGTAAAGCATATCCCGGCTTGAGGGATGGATGGATGCGGGTTCAATCCCCGCTCGTGATTCCAATTTTTCCTTTACAAATTAATCTGTAATCTTAGTACATTTTAATAAAGCGCCATAACAGTTAATTTATATTTCGACGGGCCCGATAGCTCAGTAGGTAATAGCCCTGCCTTCTGAACTGAGGGCTGTGTGTTCGATTCCTACCCAGGACAAACATTTGTGTGATGAACATAGATGTTTGTTCTGTGTCTGGGTGTTATATTGTATTCTATGTATGTATTTACAAACAAAAAAGTATCTAAGTATTATATCAGTTATCTTGTTCCCATAGTACAAGCTTAGTTTGGGGCTAGATGGCGCACACATATTTATTATCATTATATTATTTATTTTGAATTTCCCAGCTCAAGTTGGAGTAGCAGTATCCCTTATTTGTGCATCATACGCCAACAGTACCACAGTAGCCGTGGCCTGTCTAGTGATGTGTATGATGTTCCAGATCTGCATGCACACGGGATGGATGGTAAGTCGACCATGTATGGAAAAATGAAAAAAGAAAAACATTATTAAAATTATTATAAATTACAATTGTTATTTACACCTTAGAGATGTCTATGTTGTTGCTAGCTAGAGCCGCTACTATTTTTCTTTAGATACTTTGTATTTTATGGTCTGTTATAAAATCTGTGTCAGTATATAAAAGTAGGTAGGTAGTGTAAGGCCAGCCACCACTAGGTGGACTAACGATCTGGTGATGACCGCGGGGAGCCGATGGATGCAAAATGAGAGCAGCCACTCAAGGTGGCTCTCCCTGGGGGAGACTTATGTTTAATTGTTTATCAGTGTTTCAAGTTTCAAGCTGTCGATGATATAAAATTATCTCTAAGTAACATGTTTGTATAATTATTATAGATGGGTGAATTTAATATTGTCGTTTAGAGAAAAAAAAAATTTATAGATTTGGAACCATCAAATTATTTTCGTGTTGGCAATACTGCCTTATTACCATAAGACATTTTTATTTTTATATTTTTATTTTGCACTATATTGTAAGTAGACTAAAATTTTGTTATGGTATTACCATTCTATTATTAATTTTTATGGTTTTGATTTATGCCTGTACAACGAAGCCCCAAACTCTTAGCTACTAATATCCTACCAACGCAATGGTTGTCTGGAAGAGATCGCTCTAAGCGATAAGACCTTCTATTGTACGTATAAGTTAATTAAGTTTTTCCTTTGTAATTTTTGTTGTCATAGGGTTACAATAAAGAGTTGATCTATCTATCTAAGACAGCTGAACCTAGGCCTTTCCAATAAAACGCCACTTCGCACACTTACCACTTTAGACACTTATCATATAAACACCACTTTAGACACTTATCATAGGGAGGAATTTGTCATAATCCACGCCACGCTAGCTAGGGTGGCAGCTTGATGGTCGGAGAAGATTATATTGTATCGAGAAGAATGGTGCTGCCCATTCTCTGTATATTCCCTTAGCCGGTTCTTACGAAATCCACGGGAAGATTTATGAGAATGAATGTTGTGACGAGCTAGTCGTTCACCTGATGTTAAGCAATACGGCCGCCCATAACAGTTGCAGTGTCAATCGGAACTTTAAATAATAAAGTTTCACGTGACACTGCACTGCGCACGTCATCCTGAGACATCACGTAGTCTAGTAATCAGATTACTACACTATGTAATCAGGTCATAAAGTCTCATTTGCCCAGTAATTTCACTAGCTACAATGCCCTTCAAACCGGAACACAGTAGTGCATGCACACTATTGCTTGGCGGCAGAATAACTGGCAAAGCGGTGGTACCTACCTAGACGAACTTTGCAGAAAAGTCCTACCACCTAGGGAAACACAATTCTGCCTAATTCGTAGTTACTTAAAGTGTTTTCCCCATTTGCAGGTGAATCAAATAGACTTGGCGCCTAACTTCAGCGGCACTTTGATGGCCATTGGCAGCACGCTTACAAACATCGTCGTCATAGTGATGCCTGTGCTCGTCTCCAATATTGTTATTGATATGGTAAGCTTTACAACCCCACTAGGTGGACTGACTAAAGAGCTAATGGGTGCAGGAGGCGAGCAGCCGCTCAAAGTGGCGCTCTATGGGGGAGGCCTATGTTCAGCAGTAGACGTCTTCAGGCTATTAATAATGAAGCTTTACAAATCTGTTACTTAACCCTCATGTTCTTAATAAACCAGATCGATACGTACGTTGTTATATCTGACAACTCCTGATGTTAAATTAATGCTTTTGATAATCATCAGCTTTAACTTAAAATGATGGCAACATGAATTAAAATAAATTATTTTTCTAACAATGAACTAAATGATCCAAAAACAGAAATTATGGTAATTGTCATAGAGGAATTATTCTTCTATGGTTATAGTTATGTTGCTTGAAGTATCGTGTTATTTTTAAATGCATTATGAAAATAATTTGTTTGTGATCTGTGATTTCATCAAGGTATCCCAAAGGAAGACCAGCAGTTCAGCAGTTAAGTTAGGACTAATTTTTGACAACAGTTTTCCTTCTTTTAACATAGGTATTGTATCTACCGATATGTTAAATCTACCGTGCCTAGTCATTGTTGTAGCAGCTAAAAAATTTCAACATTCAACCAAAAAAATATTAAATTATTGAACCAAGCTAAAAGAAAATTTTCTAAATGTTTAAATACATGTGATAAGTATTTAAATTAAATTCTACGCACAGCCCAGTACACTTTCCATCAAGTAAACAGAGATTAATGCGTTCAGCCCACTGAATCAATGCGATTCAAACAAAGGATGCTAAGCCTACACCATTCCAATCCAGGCTCGGTCCCAGGAGCCCGACGACTCTGCTTTGTTTCAATCCACCCCATTGAGGGTCCCACAGGAAGGTTTCAAAGGATGCCCTATTAGCAACTCGGAAAGCTTCAAAGGAATGAATTGAAAGATAGATGCAGTCGTTTCTGATGATTGTGAATTGTGAAAGCATTATTTAGTAAGTGCTTTGGTGCTGGGTCTAAGTAATTTGGTTGAAATTGGTAACGATAACAGAGAAAAGGAGTCAAAAAGAAAAGCTTACTGCTTGAAGCTAACTTAAATTATTATAGTGGGTAAATAGATGATGATTGGATTTAAATATATATTAATTTGTAATGGAAAAATTAGAATCACGAGCAGGACTTGAACCATCAAGTTGCTCGTGATTCTTATTTTTCTTTTACAAATCAATTTGTGGATTACGCTCAGCAGGCGATACTGCTATAAAAAGCGTAAAGATTTAAATATCTCTTTTAATTCAATAATAGTTTTCTTGAGCGTTTTACTCGTCTATACAAATTATTCTCTGTCTCACACAGACGTCAAAAAGAATTAATACAAATAACATAGATTTAGCTAATTTTAAAAACAACTTAAACCATTTTGGTTACACTATTAATGAAAAAACTGAATGCGGTTATGATCAAAATACCTATAGCCTGGCAAAACTAACTCTGCAGTGATTTCAAATTGGTGTAATATAAAATATTGTTATGATTCCTAAAATTGTTTGATTTGATTTCTTATTTCATGACTTCTTACATCACATTATTATGTTATGAGCGAGTGTATAATCAATTATACTGAAACAAAAAGTTAAATGTGGCAAAAAAATGCATTTTATAACGATGGTTCATGCAAAATGAATTGTATGTGTTGCAGTTGTGTAAGTAGCTAGCTATTTTTGTGTATCTATTGTTTGTATTCCTTATTTTTAAGTAGGTCTCTGTAGTATGTATTTATTTTTACTTGAAGGATTCTCACTTTTTTAAGGCATGCTGTGGCCATTCTGTAATTAGGTTTACATGTAATTCAAAACATGTCATGTAATGCATGTAAGCTGTCACTATTATTTTCGAAAACATGTAGAACTGTTGAAGGTCCATAAATAAATAAATAAATAAATATTGTATATGGCAGCACAGTGCATACTTTAAAAACGTTTAGGTTGAACCATTACTTCTTTTCGAAAACACAACAAATCAGAAGTGGAAAATTCAAATTGCTTAATACACTGACATGTGATGAAATTGACAGGTAATGACTAAAAACTGATTGCTAATGAAAAAGGTTTTGGGTTCACTGCAGAGTTAGCCCTGCCAGACTTTACCTCTTTATTTTTGTTCTAAATTTCAAATTATAAACCACTTTCCTCCAAGTTAACTCCAAAATGACAAGTGACGCAATCTCTTACCTCAACCAAACGAAATGCAAATTACGTCCTTCCTAAATCAAAAAGCAGGAAGTTTGCAAAAATTTCGACGGTTAAGGAAAGGTTTCGTTGCTACAAATTTTAAATAGGACGATTTTGTGCGTGAAATAACATGGAACGTTCTATTTGTAGTGAAACGAGAGATATTTTACTAAATTGAGTGCCTATATCATTGTTTTTCCGTTTTATTTTAAAGCACTGAGAGTATTTTGGACATATCGAAAAGAAGTATTATTTTTCTTTTTTTTTAGGAATGAAATACCAGCTTAACCACCATTATATTAATGTTTTTGACGAGTTTTTACGAATGACAGCTAATGGCTTCGCATTTATTTCCGAGTTACGAAAAATAAAATGAACGGTTTTCGTGAAAATTGATGGCAACATTAGTAGGTACTTTCACCGCGGCGATGAGAGTACTTACTAATGTTGCCATCAATTTTGTTGGCGGCCATCCTTCAAACTGCATGGGATTGTGAAGCAAAACCACAAATATTTGTTCTGTGACCTAACTCACAAATAAAGGCAACGGCAACTAACCGAAGCAGAGTAAAATAAAATAATAAATGGTAATCAAAGTTTCGATTATTTTTTCACCAAAAATAATTAATAATTAACGCCCAACGATCACATACATAGATCCTGGACCCTAACTAGGATTCCCTGTATCTAGGGACCTAGAAACTACTAGGACCATGCTCCCAACATAACAGCCCTTTTATAATTAAGCAAAACCACATGCACACTTCCAGTAAACAATCACACGTCAAACTTTATAGAAATTGAAATTTAAGCATACAAAAATGATAACTAGAATTTTGTGCTTTAACCCTGTCGTAATTTTTTGGGTTGATTTTTTACTAGCAGTTAGAATAAGTTTTATTAATATTCAAACCGCCTGTTAAAGATAATTTCTGAACATAGGTGTACCTTTGACCGGTTACTTGTCTTTTGTGTATCCAACAGCTCCTTATGGTTTTGACCACGTGGCTACTACGTTCGTCGTTACTGCTAGTTAACCTTTTTTTCTTACCGGCTGTCACGACATAACCTACCACGCACGAAGCAATCAATTGATAGCAAATGGAGGAAAAAAGGTTCTCCAGTGGTGATTACGAACCAAGAGACGTAGCGTCTACGTGGAGTAACGACGTAAGAGCCTGGTCCAAGTTTATTTAACAGTTTTCACGTCTCACGGTGAATGGTGAGTGATGCGTTTTTGTATGGAGAATTGCGAGCATTCTGTGGTTCACAATTCACTCACTAGGGGCGCTTTTCGTGAAATCATACAAAAACGCATCACTCACCATACACCGTGAAACGCGAAAACTATTAAGTAAACTCAAAGCAGAGAGCCTGGTAAAACCGTTGGATGCAAGACTTGCAAGAGGAAAGTAACTGGTCGAAGTGACGCTCTATGAAGATGGCCTTATAGAGTTCGTCGAGATGATTACGTGCACCCCCAATCAATTTTTTCCCTACCACATCCATGATTGTATTGTTCACAGACAAACGTGTACCAGTGGCGTATAATGCTGTTCATAGTGGCTGGAATAGCTTTCATCCCCAATGTGATCTTCGTGATTTTCATGTCAGCTGACGTTCAGCCGTGGAACGAGGGATACGTTTCAGGTAGATAAACATACCTTGTTACCACAGAGCAAAAAAAAAACGCTTCCTAGGCGAAGTGTCATTTGTTTCATAGCTCTGTGCTTGTTACGGACAACGAACCAACCCGTCTCGTGTATTTATAAATCTAGCGTAGTTTTAGTGTTTATATAGAGTCCGTAACGTAACTTCATAGTTTAAAATAAGGTAGAAATAGTAATTTTGTAAGTAAAGATCGCATTGTTTTGTATCCTAGCGAGCGGGATAAAGAGAAAGTCATGCTTTCCAAACAGATGTGGCTCGCACCAACAATAGGGCTCGCGCCAACGATAGGGTTGAAGAGAAAGCTATCCCGCTTTCTAACCAGATGTGGCTCGCGCCACGACCACGTGCCTTGCGTGCGCGGGACCAAGCGGGAGAAATACCCCCTCCGCGCTCTTATAAATATATGGCGATGCTGCGTCACGCCGTCGCTCACTCACTACACAGATACCGAACAGATAATTACAGTCCATTTGTTTTTCATCGAAGCTTTTCATTTACGAACAATCCCGCTATCGTGGTAGGCCTAAGAACCAACATAGACCTGTATAAAAAAATGTCATCATTATAACCGTCATCAACTTGAAGGCGTCCGCTGCGAAACGTATTTATTTTTCCATAGAATGCTAATTTGAACGTCTGCTTTCCTTTTGTATCCAATGGCTCTTAGTGGGCTTGACCTGGTCGTCGGTTTACCTAGTGGGCAGGAATGCAAGAGGCAAGCAGACGCTTAGTGTCGCTCAAATTAGGGCAGTCCTATGTTCAACAGTGGACGTCTTTTTGATGATGATGATGATGGTGCTGATGATGACAACGGGCGTTAAGTAAGTGTGTGTACCTACAGTATTAACACATTTAGGAATATTTCTATATTGTCAAGGTAGGTACTAACGCTAGAACTATGGCGCGTGTTACATTACGGTACATTTACTACGTACTTTGTTTTGAACTTTCAATATTTCGGCACCATTACAACCTATTTACTCGTAAAAATTGCGTTTTCAATGTAGCTGAAATAATTTACAATATCAAGACATAATTCTAGTGATGCTCATAAAACTCAACTTACCAGTTCACTCATTATAGTATTTTTAAAGTTTGTTTTTATGATTTCAGAAACAGAAATAAACGACGTGAAACTGGAAAATATCGAGAAAAAAGATACCAAAGTGTCTAGCCGGTAGATAACAGTAAAAATAACTTAAGATAGATAATTTTAATGCTTAGATTGCTTAGCCAAATATTGTAAAAAAATACCAAACACACGGTAACAAAATAGTTTACTTATTTATGTAAAAATATTAACAAAATTGTTTATAATCCCTAAATATTTTTATACGTTAAATCTAAAATACTACGTATGTACCTAAGTACATGACTTTTTTAATAAAATTATATACAACAATCTCTGACTTTGTTTTAATTGCCTTTTTTACGGAATTTAGGGAGCTCGTCGTTTTCCTGATGTTAAGATGCACAGCCCGCCTTTATCAGTCGAAATTCTATCACTTGGAAAAAGTTTGTGTGACTAATCTGCATCGTAATAATGCCACGCCAGCACAGAAGTCTCATTAGCTGAGTAATTTTACTAGCTACAGTACCTTTCATATCGGAACACAGTAAGTACTTATTCTTATGGAATCAATAAATTGATCGCCCCTCCGAACATTGTGCTTGAACAGGGTATAAACCATCTATTGAAGCCAATATTATCATGGGAAAAGCCAAGCGATAAAAATAAAATATGGTTCGGAAAAATAAGCGTTGGTTTTGATACACTACAACACAAGTGGTGTTATTTATTATTATTGAAAAGTAAATTTAAAAGGTTTAAGAATTTATCTATCAGCTATTATAAAAATGATATTAAAAATGTCTACTTTATTTTATGACAAAAACTTAACTCAACCCGTACATTCTTTGTGCGTTCAATTTGGAAATCTATAACCTCCAGCACAATCATGCGAAATTCTATCTAATATATCATTTTTTTTATTTTAATTAGTTAAAATCTTGCTTAAAATGAGTTTATTCTAAAAGGCGGAAAATGTCTAAAACGTGAACTTAAATAGTAGTTTATATTATTTAATCATTCCTTAAAAATCTGCACTGAGAAGTTAAGAATCGCTCATCAGAGATCACAAAACAATGTGAAGTAACTAAAAAATGATCAATTATCATTTTGCCAGAACTGTATGCTATAACAATCAGTTACGTTTATGATTGTATTTGAAGATAAAAATTAGATAAAAGCGGAAGTCATAAAAACCTTTTAAAAACCCAAATTATGAAAATTATCTTAGTAAAATAGTCGACGATTGCGCAATATTACGCAACAGGTGATTTCAAATTTCATAAAGAATAAAAAGCACGGTAGACAAAAATTGCGTTATTAATCGTCACAAAGCAATCAACATAATCATTAATAAAATAAAGGCATCTTCTTAAATAGTATTTGTTTTCTGATAACGATAATGAATATAGAGTAGAAGAAATTTCACGCGAATATTAGCACGTTATTTCTGCTCTGAAAGTTAGCAGCGATACCAACAGGAAAGGGCAGAATCAAGTTAATTTAATAATGAGCGATGATATCAAAGAAAATGATGAGCGGACCGGTGAAGTGAAATCCTTTGATGGCGTCAATGAGTTTAAAGGTGAGATTGATTTAACACCAATTAAAAGTTGATAGGTTTGATTGCTTTGATACGAATTTTAAGTTGTATTAACTTCTGGTCCTTTTTTGTGAAATTTTGAATGATCGTAAATGGATAATTTAAATAAGGAAGCAAAGCGTGTTTGTTGTAGGTACGGTTTGATACAATGACGTTTCTTCTATTTATTTTATGATGTCGGTGCTTCGTTTATATACACTTTGAGTGCATGCAGTAGTTAATATTGTAGAATATCAATTTACTCTGTGTTTATTAACGGCGTATCTATTGAAAATATAATTTGTATTCCAGTTTCATCATGGGGTTACAGACACCAACAAAGTTTAATTCTCTTCTTCACACTAACGATAGCTTACAGCATGAGGGCTTGCATGGGAGTAGCTCTTGTAGCTATGACACACCAAGACTTCAAAGCTTTTGATGTTGCTAATACAACTAGTATTATGAATGAAATAGGAAACTTCACTGGTGCAAATGTTAATGCTACTATGAAAACCATGAACCAAGAAGGTATAGATACTGAGGAATTGAAATCAGGAGGATTATTAAATGCACTCATGCTAACTCCTCCTGTAAGTAAATTTTCAAGCATGCTAAGCCGTTGATGCGGCCAAAATTCTGCGTCACAGATATTGTCATTCCTATAGATTTTTGGCATTTGCTAATGGAAATGGATCTCTGATCTCTTCTAGACTGCCAGGCCTGAGGTTGACCACTTTCCTACACGAAGAGAAGAAAAAGTATTTTTTTGGAATCGGTATTGTTATTTAGTTTCATATAAGTCTCCGTTTATGTGCGTCTGTGCCTTGCAAGTCCAATTTTACAAGACAATATTTATTTCTTTGTAATTGATTAAAAAGCAAACTAAATAATATGTGACTGTTACCTTTTTTTAGTATCCATCATTCAAATGGAGCAAAAAAGTTCAGGATACTGTGATATCATCTTTCTTTTGGGGCTATATGTCTCTACAAATTCCAGCGGGACAGCTGGCGCATAGATTTGGAGCCAGATATTTGTTGACTGGGGCTATGTTCATGAACTGTATTATATCTGCATTTTTGCCATTGGCTGCTTATTATGTAAGTAAAGTGTATGGTTTCAAACATATTAAGGGAACTAATTCACACTACTTCTGTACTACCGTTGTTGTATTAACCATATTTTTCTATGACACGCCAGGGTGGATGGATCTGCATAGTATTATTCAGAGTATTACAAGGACTGAGCCAAGCTTGCATCTTACCGGGTATGCACACGTTTTTCGGTAAATGGGCACCTCTGGAAGAACGAGGGCGGTTGACATCTCTGACTTATGGAGGCAAGTTATCTCTTTAATCATTTGCTATTTAATTATCCCTAACGCTATGTTAATTTTCGCGTAATGTATCATTTGTTTCATTATTTTTAGGTCAAGCTCTTGGAACCGTTTTAGGATTGCCAGTAACAGGTTTCCTATCTTCATCTTCATTAGGTTGGCCAGGTATATTTAGATTTTATGCTGTTCTGTCGGGGACTATTGGTGCAGTTGTATGGTGGCTAGCAGCAGATACTCCTGCAAGTCACCCTAAGATATCAGCTGCCGAAAGAAAGTATATTGAAGATGGACTAGGTCAGAAACGTGGTTATGAAAAGGTAATAAGTAGTAAATAAATCCTCATAACAAGTAATACTGTTATTTATACTTCAGTTATTCAGAGATTCGAGTTCAGACAGCCTCCGTGGTGTGGTGGTTAGCAGGTCGGCTCAGAACCCTTAGGCAGCGGGTTCGATTCCCGCGACAGAACAAGTATTTGTGCACAGACAAATAAGCGCAAATACTTGATCTGTGTCTGGGTGTTGTGGGACCATGGTCCTCGTAGTTCCTGGGTCCCTAGATACAGGGAATCCTAGTTAGGGTCCAGGATCTATGTATGTGATCGTTGGGCGTCATTTATTTATTTATTATACTGGGCATTAAGCACTTTGTATTTTTGTATGATTTGATAGAAGAATAATTTGATTAGTATTTTTAGTAAAACGTAAAACTCACTTTTAATTATCAAAGAAAATAAAAATTATTTAATTATTAAATTGCCGTTCTACAGTACTGGCAATTTCAAATGAAAAAATATTTTTTGGTTTAGCTATGAATTTTAATTCAATTTCAAAATTAGTCATGTTTACATTGTTTATAGTTATGTTTTCGTGAACAATGGAATTTGTACGTAAAGTTACTAATCTAATAATCTAATTTCAGCAACAATTGCCCGTACCTTGGTCAAAAATCTTGCGTAGTGTAGGAGTGTATGCCATTATAATAGGACACATTGGAAATACTTGGGGCCAACTGATCCTCTATTCTGAAGTGCCTGCTTTCATGGACAAAGTTATGGGAGTCAATATAAAAGCGGTGAGTGACAAATTTTACCGAACCTTTTAATGTTTTACTTCTTGCAGGTAGCCTTTTGAAACCAGAGATTTGGTTGGGTTATTTTTGAAACAATCGTCTAAATTAATATCATCTACAGGCCATGCAGGAACGCGCAGGGAGCATCATTTTTAAATTGACTCAAATTTTCTGAGTCTTATGCAAATGTTAAAGTGGTATGAATGACATTTTTGTATTTTGCTCTACTTTGGCACCTTTTTCAAGGTTTTGACGTCTTTTTTAATGTTTTAGAATGGTCTGCTGACTGCACTTCCTTTCATGATAATGTGGTTTACCAACTTTTTCTTTAGCTGGTTTACTGACATGCTTATCGTGAAAAAAGTGATGAGCGTTACTAACGTTAGAAAACTGGCCAATTCTATGGGTAATTATTATTTTATTGTAGTTATTTTAATATAATTATAATATTAATACGTTTCTAATTAAATTTTGTTCACCTATGTGAGAAGCATAATTAACATTTTTTTCTCCTAGTTATTAAAAATTTATTAGTAAGTAAAAAATACTTTCCACAAACGACACGTCGTCGCAACAATACATTTTATTGTCTAGACAGTAGTAGACAGTATAATAATAATGCAAATATCAGGTGATTCCAGCTTCCTCTGTTATAGGGTCTTATGTCTAAAAATGTGGAAATAGTAGAGTAAGATATTCCAGCAGTTGTATTTTTTCAACATTCGTTTTAGTTTCTTACAATCATTTTATCATCAAATTGACGTTGAATATTTCAGTAGATAAACTATTGAATAGATTTAAAGATAACCGAGACAAATGTAGGTTTCCAACGTTCTCTTGTTTTATCTTGTTATGTAAACGAAAACTTTTAGTGCCGTGTATTATTACCTAATTATATTGCAGGTTCTGTGCCAGCAGCCCTAGGTCTTGTTGTCCTAGCGTTTGTACCAAAGAACATATACGTCGTTGAATCTTTATTGATAATCATCTGTGCTTTCAAAATTTCTGCACATATGGGATTTCAGGTATCACTAGTAATCACTTTTGTTTGTTATTTATTATTATTTATTTATTCGATCATCAACATCGTGTACGTACACCGATACATTATTATATTACCGTACTAAGTAATACAAGCCAAATGTCACGACAATTACAGATGACAATATGCTAGTAAAAAATATTAAAATCAATAGAACGAGTAACAGAGAGTTCAAAATCATCTTTAGAAATCGTTATTGAAAACTTGTCGTTAATATTTTAACGATATTCATTTAAATTCATCATTTTTTAAAATATTTTGATCATTTGCAGGTTAACCACATTGACATATCACCAAACTTTGCTGGGACTTTGATGAGTCTTAGTAATTTAGTGTCAAACGGGGTTGCTTCTCTTGCTCCTATTGTAGCTGGATTTATATTGACTGATGTTGTAAGTACTAACACCATTTGGTATATATAACGTATTTTATAATAAAAATGGGAATATTTTTTGCTTAACGCTGAAAGGTAAAAGTTACCTATCTTTGCGTTTTCAGAAAAATGAATACCTCTGGAGGCAGGTTTTCTTCGTCGCTGCTGGCCTCTACTTCTTCACTAACCTGTTCTATGTGATATTCGGAACGGCTGAAATGGCAGACTGGAATGACCCAGATTACAACAAGACTGATGAAGAAGCAAAACTGGAAGAAAGAGAGTCAATGCTAGAAAAGAATACCAAAGAATCTGGAAAAGTGTGAGATGTATAATAAGTCGTCAATTAGAATATGAAATATAGTTATATAGCTTATAATTCCAAGTACGTCTGTCTACAAAGATTTTAAAGGAGAAGATAGAACATATAACTTAGAAGTTTTAAAGCTTTAAAATAAAATATATGTTGTTTAACATTTTAAGTAAGTTGCTAAGTAGGTACTCATATTGTATAACATTCTTATTCATAATGAAAACATTCCGTACAACACAATATTTCTGTTTCGCTTTCACTCATTACACTTCTCGTGAGTGTATAGAGTTGACAAATAGTTGTATATTTTTGTGGAAAGTTTAATCGTATTTCGTATTTCAACGAAATGATAGGCATATGAGTGAATTCAAGTGCATAGTAATTAAATTAGTATAGTTAACTATTTCTAGACAGAAGAAAAGAAAATCAAGATGCAGTATAAGTTAAGCCCAAGTCTCAAATTGATTAGATAAAGTTGAATAAACGAGACTTACTGTATCATCTATGGAGACAAAGACATTAGATTATCTCAAGAGCAGGATTAAAGATAACTTAGTCATGTCATGATTGCGTGTTTCATTTATCTTATTCTAAAGAAAACAAAGTAAATTTTGTGTGTCAGCGTATAAGCCTCCTTCATTCCAAATTTCATTCATATTCATAAAGCCGTAGCAGCCTGAAGAGACTAGAAGAACAAACATACTTAAACATACCATTGCACTAAATTACACCTAATTTACAATTAAAAGATGTACACGGGCCATGCATCTGATATACCATGAACCATCATCATCATCAGCCTGAAAACGTCTACTTCTGAACATAGGCCTCCCACAGAGACTGAGATAGTGCCACTTTGAGCGACTGCTTGCCTCCTGTATCCATCGGCAGTTTTCACCAGATCATTGGTCAACCTAGTGGCCGACTACGATGTGTCTTCCAGTTCGTGGTTGCCACTAGAGAATCTATCTTCCCCATCGATTGCGCACGAAGGGTTATTTATTTATTTATTTATCTAAGAGTCACGGCTTATAATTATTTCCACTATAATACAGTTACATGCTATGTTGAACCAAATCGAACCTTCATTTTGTACTTTGAACATAACATATTTACACGTACCATTAACTATAAAAACGCGCAAAAAAACACGTTTGTTGTATTTGTTGAGCCCCTTAAATATTTATTTTACTTTTTGTTTTTATTTTGGCAACAGAAATACATCACTTGTGAAAATTTCAACTATCTAACTATCATGGTTCATGAGATACAGACTGGTGACAGACAGACATACATACAAATAGACGGTACAGCGGAGCCTTAGTAACAGTGGTCGTTTTACCCTTTGTGTATGGAACCCTAAAAACGGTTTTATCTCATCTCAACCATCTTACAACGCGGTAATAATGCTTATCTGAAAATCTCGTATCTAGCTGATAACGTATTATGCAATCTTAAAATGACACTATCATAAATATCTATCTACATCAACCCCGAGCGGTTAGTATTCTTTATATTAACTTGTATGGGTATGCGCTCATTACATCAACTACTTGTCATCACCGGATCGCGATCGCCTCGCTCGAAGCTGTCCACGCGCGGACGTGGCTGGTCAGGTGCCGGGGCGGTGTAATGAGATGCGACCTTTAGGCATGGTATAAAATAACGCTAGACTTTTTAACCACCTACATGGCGTACTTTAGGAAGAGACGAGTGTCCAAGCAGTGGTCAAATACAATGATGTGCAGTAAATATACCTCTACTGTATTATACTTAGTTAGGCTCCTACAACAGTCACTCGCTTAAATGAAACAACCTCGTCGAAAGGAGGATGGTGATAATCTTCCCTATTTATTACAAAAAGATTAATTACAAGATAAAAGCAACCATTTTTAACTACGACGACTTTTTCTGTACTCTCACTGAAAACTTGATTTGTAAGATCTAAATTAAAAGAAAGTCCAATGTTCGCAATCACCTCCACCCAGGCCTTTTTTAAACCGTTTCAGAAGACAAATATTTAACCTCAGAAAGGACTGGAAAGCACAAACGATTAATTTCCGTCAGAACAGGAATTTCATTAGTACTGAAAAAGTCTAAAGCATTTTTGTAACAAAAGCCACATCGGCCTTCGAAAATTTCCGAACGAGCGAAATGTTTTCTTTTATTTTCTGTTTGCTGTCCGATTTAAAAGAAGTGGTGTCGTAAATCTTTTATGGATTTTTAGAGCACCTTTGAGTTTTTGTTTTGGTGTGTTTTTCAAAATTGTATCGTGTTGTTAATGTTGACCTACTAGCTACTACTATTATATATTATATCTACTTAAAAATAAAAATAAATGTCTAAAGAATACTTGAACTATCTATAGTCTGTAAAAGGTCTATAGATAGTTCAAGCAATCTATGGAATCGGGCAACGTACCCATAATGCTGGCAGCGTTGCCCCGCTGTATAGCGAGGCTGATCCTTTGACCGAAGTAGATGCCAGCATTTTGGTCACGTGCCGATTCAACCAAACGCCCCGCCAAATCCTTGTAAATGTCAAAGGCTCCCGGTCCCCACGGCCCCAGTGTCTCTACGCCAAACGGCACAAATATGAAGCCTCTGTCAAGGCTAGAATATTTGCGCCGCTTGGCGGATTCCGCAGCCGTAGCAGCGCCGCCTACGTGATATGACGTGTCCGGAAGATGGGACGGTGCCAGTGTATCAACACAGGTGGCGTCCCACACTAAAGGCCGGCCCATCTTCCAGGGGATGAGCGTCATACCATCGGGCCTTTTACCGTCGTCGCGAATGAGGCCATTGGGCTCTAAGACATTTTTTCAAAATTAAATTGCAAGACTTCAATTTTTAGACCAAGAATGTAGGTATGAATTAACCTATTGGTATTTTTAGTAAAATAATTTGAGTTTCTTTTTATTAAATATTGGTCTTCACGGTTGTACAAACCCCAATCTTATCCTTCCGTGAAGAATACACGATATCCAACTCTATAGAAATTTTAAATGTCTTACCATCATTATTCCAATAAGCTGCATCAGTACCACTGGAGTACCGCCAACAACTACATTGTACAAGTCCGAGCCATATTCTGTTACTTTAAGGAACTAGAATAGCTTGAGTATGGCAAAGTTCTGGCAATTTGGGAACCCCAAGTAGTAGTGTATGCCTTACCGTCACTGCTTTATATAAACATTGCAGGGGATACAAAGCAACGTCCAGTATCGCAGTCTTTGTCACGATAAGAGAAAGAGAAATTAGAATTTTTAAAGGTTTAGTTTAGGACATAGAACAACAGAATATTTGGGCTGTCCCCCACTAAGTGGACGGATGATCTGATTAAAAGCACGGGGAGCGTAGGTAGATACAGGAAACAAGCAGCCGCTCAGTAGCCTATGTTCAGCAATGAATGTCTACAGGCTGTTGATAGTGACGATGAGATATATTAAACATAAGTTTCCAAAGTATGGGTCACGATACACTGGTGGGTCGCGAGCGAATATTGGGTGGGCCCTCTCTGTTACTGATAACTATCCTTGCTTGTTTGATGAAGCTATGAAAGTTTGCCTTCTCTTCAGTATCTCATACTTATGAAAAGCTATGATTAATATTCAAACTAAATACTAACCTAAAAAAAATACGAAAAAAAAAACAACACCAGGTCGTATCATACCAACACGTATCAAACTCATTGCGATCGATGTTGAAGCTAATGGCAAAAAATAGGAAACAAAAATGGATCCTTTTAAAAAAAATTCTCACCTTGTAAAGAGATAAGAAACACTTTGAATCAGAACTTGACGTCACAATCGTTTATTCATAAATCGTTATTTGTGCCTCTTTCTCTTTTTATAAAACCAAGAGGAGAGTCTGAACTTGGATCTTTTGTTAGGTGAGTCGCGGTCCAGTCAACTTTGGGAACCACTCATCTAAGCAACACTTCTTTTGTGTTTACGCAAACCATCATTCTCTCCATTCATTTATTAGAACAATACAGCTATGTGTAAAATCTACATCACATAATTGTTATACATAAGCAAAAAATTCTCGGCAATACCAGCAGATATTCAAAATCGTTAAAGCGTACGTGATTTCCAGTTTTATCGTATTCACTCAATCATTATTTGTCATGATTGAGTACTAGACTATACGAGATGCACGTAGGTAGATTAGCTAAAATGACTGATATTTTTCTGGGCATTTGAACCATATTTGAATAGACGCTAGACTTATACATTGACGATGAAGCTGGCATCAGAATTCTTGAACTTACCTGCAAAATAATTACTAAAATTAATATTGAATTTATCTATGTAGAGTACAAAATATTTATTTATGTAAGTTAAGTTTTATTGGTTAATAGTATCATAACTTAAACAAAGCAGGTTACTAAACATAGCTTGAGTGAGACCAATTAACAATTAGATTTACAAAAGAATTTGAAATATAGTCACAATTTTATGTAATGATAATGAGCAAAAAAACTAAATACCTAAGTAAAATATTTACGTTTTTCCGCTGGTGATGTCTATGTAGATATGTGTGTTTGCACGATGGATATAGATTCTGAGTTGCCCAAAATTACCATTGGAAATCTAATGTTGACAGTAAAAAGAAAGTTTTCTGTAGTTGTTTCAACATTCGAACATAGCATTGTTTACATACATGTGGTGACGTCCTTGCTATTGACACAGGCTTACAAATACGGTAATACATTATTACCACATGCAGCCGCGCCCAAGACGCGATGGCAGTAAAAATAATTAAGTAATTATTGTCATTTTGAAACATTCGTTTTTCCATTAAAATTATTGTTTCCAAAATGCAGACGTTTGAAAAGAAAACTGACACAGATTTTGATAAAGATAGATAATCCGACCGATAAGGATGCAAATCGACGTGCGGCCGATTTTTCACATCTTACAATACATCCATGGACATTCTATACTCGATAACACCATTTTGCTAGCCTTACCTGACAGTAAACAGTTCACAGTCGAAGAGGCGACTTGTGAAGTTAATTCAATAAATTAGTTTAAAAACAGATAAAAATGAGGACTGAAAAAGAAATAGACCAACTAAATAGCATGAAGCCAAGTAAGTCAAATTTACCTTCTATTGTTCTCAATATTTTTTTCAAAAATTGTTTATATTTAGTTTTGTTACTCTGTGTGAATAATTAGAGGTTGTGTCGAATGCACAGTCTGTTTCACCGGCACGGTTAATCAAACTGTAGAATTGAATGACTAAAAAACGTGTTAGTGTGCCCAAAGTGTTGCAATTAGCAACCAAATAATTAGTAAATGGTCGACCTTTTTTGACCCTTAAAATTTAAACAAAGACTTTTTTATAAGCGTAAGAAAAATTGTTTTAGTTTTTAATAATAATTATGTAGGTGATGTAACACTTATAGTAATTTCTGTTATAGGATAGATAAATAGACATATGCCATGATCATTGACCGCAAGGTAAAAAAAACAACAACACAAATCATTTGTTAGTAGGTTACAATAGGCGGTCTTATCGCCTGGCGGGATATCTTCCAGACAACCTTTGGATGGATAGAGATAGATCAATGAGCAATGTACGTTGGGATATAAGAGTTACTAGATAGTTTCTCACAAATAATTAAAAAAATAAGTAGGATAAAATATGCCTAATTAATAAACGTAACTTATATTTAAAATTGTAGTAGTACCTACCTACTTCCAATTAAAAACATTCACGTACTTTGTAGATATTACATATTTATATATTTTGCTCTATTTCATTATAAGACAAATTAGTACCTAACATGAAATATTAGGTCAGCATCTAAATCTGACTATGAACAAAATAAATAATCAGAATTACAAGAATCATGTGTAAACCAGAATAGGTATAAAGTCCAAAATAGTTTAGCAAGATTTTTTAAACGTACCACCGCAACTAATCTCAACCGATTACATTGTTACAGCTCCGGTAAGTAACCACAAGACTATTTCCTTAAACATAAAAATTTGTGAATTGTAATAATTAAGTTGTGTTAACCCACAGTTTTAATATATAAAATTAATGATCCTGTGGATCCATCGATGAATAAAGTATTTAGCTGTATGGTTGCTAAATCTATACATATAATAAAACTGTAGAGATAAAAAAATCTGTAACAGCAAGATATCGAAAAAAAAATGACAAAGGTTGGCTCGAAATTTTTCGCTGATCACGTTAAGCTACTTTTTAAACATTTTGTCTGTTTGTTTGTTTGTTTGTTTGTTTGTTTGTTTGTTTGTTTGTTTGTTTGTTACGGCACAAATCCGAAGATACTGAACGGATTTTCATGCGGTTTTCACTAATAAGCTTAGAAAAACCCGGTGCACAACATAGGATATATTAAATTTTATATATCGTTAATTTTTTTTTTTTGTGAAAATGTGTAAGATTTCATTATGAAACGGAACAGGATTTTAACAAGATGGCCGCTTCAAGGGTTCAAGGTAAGTTTTTTTCTTATATTTTGGCTCCACACATAGTGTAGGTATTTAGCCAGTGTCAAAAGGTAAGTTTTATTTTGGCTACTAATCATAGATGAGAGAAAAAAAAAATTACTTTGTGCTATTGACGGTAATTTTATTTCGGGTTTATCTGGAGGCACAGGTTAAAGAAAAAAAATTCTGTTACTATTATGACACGGCTTCATATACGCCCGAAGCTTCGCTGTTGAGTTGGCGCGCAAAAACATCTCTGTTGACTATCCTCGAAGTTTTTATAGCGCCAAAACCCGGACACAGTCAATTTGTTTGCCTGCTGCGCAACCGACGTGGGCTAAATAAAATGGAGGAAGCAGTAGCGTTATATTGCATGTCGGCGATAAATATGTTTTACAAACTGTGAGAGTATTATTTGCGATTACATAAATAAATTTTAATAGTTTTAATTTATAATTCCTTATCAATATGAAGTGAAACCATTTTTTTTGTTGTCCGTTTATCTGACCCTTTCAATATGGATAACGGTTGTTATAGTGGCAATAGAAATATATCATCTGTGAAAAATTCAACTGTCTAACTATCACGATTCATCCTGGTGACTGATAGACAGACAGACGGACAGCGGAGATTTAGTAATAAGAATTTACCCATTCAGGACGGAACCCCAATCATTTTTATTTCATTCTGAACAATTCCCACTGCACTAAGTAATTTATGCATGTTTTTATTTCTTTAAAAAAAAACAGTAAATAACATTTGGCGCGCATGCATTACCGGCAGTGTATCATGAGTGTATCACACTTTTCGGGCTACGGCGAAATATATCGCGCGATAACTTCGTCTGCGCTCGATGCAATGCAGATTAGAGAAAAACAATCTGTTATTATGTAATTACCTATACCCAAGGAAGTCATAATATGTATTACTTAGATTAGTTTTTTCGTTAATCTGTGGTCCAAACTAAAAAAGAGGATAGGTATGAGAACCTACTTGAATATGAGCACGACACAGAGAACAAGGAATTTCGAAAACTAAAAATTTCTTAGACTTTTTATCATAAGTTTTAAGGCTTCACGCGATATCATATTTAGCCAATATTGAAACATAACTAAAATTATTATTCATGTTTTCGATTTATTGGGTTCTGGCGAGGGCAAAATTCTTTATTGGCGATCTGTTATTATATATTAGTATTCAAAAATCTACTACGCGTTACCATTCGAAATAAGTATTTAAAATTGTATTTATAGTACCTATAGCTTAACCTATAGTAGTAACATATTCAGTAATCTGTGCCTATAGGTTCTTCATTTATTGACCCTTTTTTTTGTTCCTCGCGTGAGGATTGGCATCGCACGTCTTGTGCATTTGCCAGCTTCATGTTTACTTTCATTCTATTGCTTCTGCTTCTTCCCAATATTTTCAGAAGTGAAGATTTTCAGACTCCTCTTTTGAGGAATTTATGTATAAACATGTTTTACAGTTGTTTAAAACGGGGAAACCATTTGCTACGTATTGTAAAACCTTTTTTTATTTTGGCATTAGACAAAACATGTATTTAGCCAATGATACGAAGTATTTTATGAAAACGTTTAAAGGGGATATTCTTAGACTTTTTATAATCATTCATAAGGCTTCACGCGATTATCATACTTAGCCAATATTGAAGCTTACTTAATTAACATTTTTATTGAAGTTTTCGATTTATAGGGTTTTGGCGGGAGCAATGTTCTTTATAGGCGATCTGGTCAAATGTATTATTTACATAAAATTACTACACGTTACCATTCTAAATATGTAGTTCAAATTATTTTTGCGCTAATGCTACATTCTTGATCGACCCCAAAGAAGTTTTAAGGTACCTGTAGTACTTATGGCTACTTAAGTTATAGACCCTTACCATTGCTACACATTTTAAAACCTTTTTTATTTTGGCATTAAAGTAAGCCGGAGCGCGTGCTATTATTTGTATTTAGGCAATGATACGAAATATTTTATAAAAAAAAAAGAAAAAAAAGAAAAATGAAATAAAAATAAAATAAAATGTTTAAAATGGTTAAATGGTTAATGTTTAACTTATATAAAATAATATGTAGGTATTCATTATGGCAATTGTATCCTCGAATTAACAACAACATGGCGCGTAAGGTTCGTTTTTGACTGTTTTTGATTTGTTCTTCTTCTTCTTGCATGTTGATAATAGTTAAAATATTTTAGATCTGTGGGCTATTAAAAAAACCACGGGTAAAAATTAGATTACTCGGTTACTCCAAGAAGGTTATAGTTTTAGTAAGTAACTATCTTTGGGTGTAACTAATAATTATGTTATAACGATTTAACCTACTTTTTCACTTTCATCACTAGGTAGGTATGTTGAAAGTGCAGTGGGAATGAGACAGCGTGGAACAGCGTGGAAAATAGTGGACATAATAATAATTATAACGGTCGATTCTTTAAGGAGTGGTGGTTTAGTATTTGTAATTCCTAATTAAAATTAAGAAAAATTATTTATTTATTTTTTTATTTTATACACTTATTTTTATATATCTATTGACACTGGCTAAGTGTAGGTACCAATTCGTATGGAGCTAAACTTAAGAAGGTAAAAACAATGTGGTAAATGGAACAAAAAGCGCGCGGATATGTAAAACTGAGCAAAGCAGCATCATCGTGCGTGTGTGTCATTCTTTCATATTTTTCTAAACTGTACCTGCCTGCTTAGGTAACTACTGCCTAAACAAAATTTACTGAAACTTCTGTTAAAGACCTGAGTGAAGTGATGATGATTTTTTTGTTGTTGTAATATGAAGAGGTACTTATAAAATTGTAGTTTTTTGTTTGAAACTTCTTTTCTTTTACTGTTTTATAAATCTATATTTGACTCAAAACATTTAATTGTAGGTAATGGCTTAAATAGCTTCCACTCACGGCTATGCTTGCGTTATACCTATATTTATGCTAATACAGGTTACTGTGCTCAGTTTCGAAAAGATTTAGTGCATATTGTTGTTTGGTACGAAATGAATGATCTATTATTAGACTACTTATAACGTAAAAATAACATAACACAAGCGTGCGAAGCCGCGGGCAAAAGCTAGTTGAAAATAAACGGAATACTACTAAAGTTGAACTACTAGCCAACTGGCTAAATTTACAAAGGATGACCAGACTATGCGTTAAATTATTATACTAAAATTTATTCTGTGGCATGGATAATTATCAACGTTTTCATTTTGTTTCTTTTTTTATCAACCACAGAGCAAAAAAAAAACGCTTCATCCGAAACGTCATTTGTTTCATAGCTCTTGTTATCAACGGTAGGCTAACATTTGACCACGGTCTCACCTGGGCCATATTATTTCGCATCGATTCCTTACTTCGAAACCACGCGAATTCCTTGTCTTACATAAGTAATCTCCAAAACTCTATTGTCTATGAAACCACAGATATTATAATAGATGAAACGAAAACAAAACCGCGTGAAACTAATTTGGAATTTAAGTCGGCCAGCCTTAATTATTAGAAGATTCTATTATATAAGTACTTATCGATAGTTATACCTAAATGTTACCGTTCCTGCTCGCATGTAAAAATAATAATTTGTATTTTCACTTGCAAGTGAATATGATTCTTTAAGTGAAATAAATATCTTAAACCTAAAACCTAATTGGCGCAATTTGAACTGTCAAAAATCACATGTTTTACTGAGATGCGTTTCGAAACATCAACACATCAAAAGTTACCACCACTTATGTCAAATAGTTTTATTAAAATTAAAAATAACTTTAATGTAAAGTGAAGGTATTTCTAACGCTGTGACACGATTTGAACAAGACACGATAACGACGTGGTTTCGTATCGTGAGGAATCTGTGTTTTCATAGAGAATAATGGCCCTGATGGTAAGTGACGACGCGGTCGACGATGGAGCAGGCTCGCTTAGAAAAACACTGTTTGTTTCTACATTTAATAAAGATGCAATAAAGTTGTACATTGAAAACTTGGAAATTTAAATGTAAGAAACAAATATTTTTTTAGGATTTGGGTAAATCGGGAAAAGATAAGTACCGGAAAAGGAAGAATGGTAAGGATGGCAAAGGGAGACTAAGGTCGCCAATTGCCTCTTTTTGCCATCCCAGCCATTCATCTTTTTCTTCCATTCTTTTCCTTGTCCCTTGCTTCTTCTTTTTCATCAGATTAAAGCGTAAAGACAATAATGGGACGCCGGAGGCTGACATTAAATCCTCTTTTTTAACCTTCTGTGCTGTCATTAGAATTTTAACCCTCGAAGTTCATTGCACCCATCTAATGAACAGCAGCAAAGCAAGCGATTGTCAAAATTTAGAGCTATGTCCCTAGTACTAAAAATTGACATTAGTTTATTTAGTGTGAAACACAAAATATACTCAAAATACCACAAAAATATGGAACTTCAAAAAAATACAAAAGTATTCTCATGACGTGCTCTATAGTAAACTATGGTATGACCACACAAGTTTACGTGGTTATTTAGATAGTACCTACCTAAATCCTTATTCAATGTAATAGTTCTGATAACGCTGCTGCACCATACGTTCCGGTGAATCATCTAGTGCGGTCATAGTTATTGACAATCGTAATTGATATTTTCAGAGACAATCTTAGGCGTCCGGCACTTGCAAACGGCTATGCTATTTTTGGCATTGGTGCTGGTCTATGGAATGAGAGTGAACATCAGTATGGCCATCGTGGCCATGACCGACAAGACCGATGAAAACGTAAGAACTCTTTTTTAAGTCTTCACATTGTAACTTTACTTAAAATTGAACCAGAATCCGAAATTCGCAAACCTAAATACAAAGAAAATAACTATTGAATAAAAATGATTAATTACTGATGTTTATCAGTACAGCACAAAAATTTTACAATGCATTACTAAGTTTTTGCTATAAATAAAGTATTCGAAGCAAACATGAAAATTATAAGCATACCAACTCGAGTTTTTGAAATACCTTGGTACAAGTATAGGTTTAATTTTTTTATAGAGTTCTTCTCGGTAAATCAACTGCTTTTCCAGATATTTTGCGCCATACTACATGGCTGCGTGCAAACACAGCTGTGTTCTAGTTTCAAAACCGTTGTATTTAATGTAATTATTGGATAAATGAGATCGATCTCATAGACACAAAATGAAACAAGAATATCTATTACGAGACAAATTAAAAGATTACCTATATTTATTTCATTTGCAACTGATTGTGGTTGCTCTTATATGAATTTCTGTGAAGGGCCTTCGTACTCATTAAGAAAAGCCATTTTATCAAACGCATCGAGAGTTAACAGGTATTTTCTAGGCAAGCGCGTTACATCCTAGACCGCATCGTTACTTGCCATCAGATGAGATAGTGGCCATGCGCAAGTCTATCCAACAATTAGGATGAAACCCATTTCCATAGCGTGAATCACGCCGGAATCAATCAATTTTCTGACTCCGCAGAATGACGTGCACAATACAGTGTCACGTGGAACTGTATACAGAAATTAGAGTGGCAAAACTATTGTTTAATTATAAATGTTTTTGATTACTAACATGAGAAAAGTTCCTCACGTTATCCATTAACAGAAAGAGATAAATAAGGTATAAATGCAACGACAATGCAACACCCACTAAACAATCCACCAACATAACCCATAAACCCCACTCATGAGATTATTTAACGACCTCTTGAAAATGTCATAATTTTGATAAAGTCAAAAGCCATAGCTTAATAATCAATGCGTTAATCTTGACAACTGATTATATTGATTTTGATATTGACAAAGATGCTTATTCACGTGCTTTCAAACAAAAAACTTACGTATTTGCTGTTATTGACGTAAAATCTGTCATGAACGTTGTTGAAGTGCACAGAAATGATAGTGAAATCAGATTGAATGAAATGTTTTATTGATAAGATAATATTGTCACATTACTGATGAGATACGTGTTGTTTATTTGTCCAGTCATGGCGACAACCAGCACACTTCCAAGGTTACAAAAACTGACAGTCTTGATGGGGTAAAATGTTTGCGAATCAGTTACTGAGCCTATTAAATAGAAGAGAGATCAAAAATTGATTATAAAAAACAAATTATTTAAGTAAAGTAAATTTCACGATAAAACCAAATTCTCTTAGGTTTTTAAATCATTCATACAAAATGGAACGCTTGGTATGGAGTATTGATAATTATGGCACAAGGTTACGTTTACAATTTTTCATTATCATCATCATTAACAGCCTGAAGACGTGCACTGCTGAACATAGGCCTCCCCCGAGAGCGCCCTCCTGCATATATCGGCTCCCCGTAGCTTTCACCAGATCGTCGATCCACTTAGTGAGCGGCCTACGCTGTGGACTTATAATTTTTTTTATTCACTTCTTATCGTCTATTTAAATAAAGATTTGTTTCAACACAAATCTCAAAATTAATGAACAAAACATTTTGTCTCTTATAGTCATTTGACTGGAGCATGCAGACCCAGAGCGTGATTCTATCATCATTCTTCTGGGGGTACATCATCCTGCAGATACCAGCCGGAGAGCTGGCCGCCAAGTTCGGTGGATCTGTTCTCATCACCATCTCCATCGCTATCAACTCGGCCGTGTCCTTGGTCTTGCCAATTGCTGCTCACTATGTAAGTGAATATTTTGATTGATAGGTAACATTAACCAGCATTGATATGGTATTAATCAAGTGTAGTACTCTATAGAATTGAACCAATCTTAATTCACTTGAAGGAAGATTTTTGTCATCATCGATATTATAGACTGGTCCTTGATTTGTGGATGTATGTTTTATTTCTATGTCTATAACAGTTATGTTGTTCAAAGCGAACATTGTTTTGTTGTTTTCGACCGATAATAAAAGAAACAAAATTGCATCCAACTGGACTTGTGAATCAGTGGGTTATGAATTATGAACCTCGCATGTCTGCCTTTGCATATAACTAAAAAAGTATTTTCTTACATTTTAAACTTCCATTCCATTCAGAATAATGTGCAGTGTAGAAGAAAACTGCCAGACATCCAACGGACAACTGCCGGACATAAATATGCTAGCTGCGACGGAAACGCTTCGATCGCTCTTCATGCTAACTTAGTCAAAAAAGACAGCGATAGACGAATTTCACATAGTAATAATTATACTAATACTGATGATGACCTAAAATAATGCTGTGCTCCTCACAGCTGTAGCTACTTTCTCTCAAGATATAATATTCATCATTTGATTTCTTATTATGTGTGATTTTTAGGGTGGCTGGCAAGCTGTGTGCGCTTGTAGAGTCCTGCAAGGCTTATCGCAAGGTTTCTTATACCCTTCCGTTCACCACCTCATTGGAAAATGGATACCTCTGGAAGAGAAGAGCAGTTTGGGAACTTTGATTTATGCTGGTAACATTTGAATCAATTCATTAACGGTAAACCTTATCATCATCAGGCTGAAGATGTCCACTGCTGACCGAAGGCCTCCCCCACAGACAACCACTATGGGTGGCTGCTTACCTCCTGCATCCATCGGCTCTCCGTGGTTTTATCAGGTCATCGGTTCTCCTACTGGGGGAGTCAAGCCAACGCTGCGTCTTCCAGTGCATGGTCGCCACTCGAAAACCTTTCTTCCCCATCAGTTGTCAGTTCTACGAAAGATGTGGCTTGTGCTTTGCTAACTCAAATTGGTAATTCTTGCTTCCTAAGCGATGACCCTTTGCTAAACAAACAAATTCTGACTTGATTATCATAGTTACGACTCAACGTTCTTTCACTTTTTATATTTATGATTCTAATGTTTTTCTTAGGTGGTCAGCTTGGCACAGCGCTTCAGCTTATGGCATCGGGTTTCATCGCCCAGTACTGGGGCTGGCCAGCCATCTTTTACGTAAATGGAAGCCTGGGCGCTATTTGGACGGCTCTTTACGTATTCCTCGGCTCTGCTTCCCCGCAAACCTCTAAGATGATCAGTGATCAGGAGCGGCTTTACATCTTGACAAGTTTAGGCCAGAGTGTGGGGCAAAAGGTTTGTAATGGTTTTTGAGCTGTCTTTCCTCAGCGTTACAATTTCCAGATAAGCCATTGATTAAGTAATAAAGCCAGCATCTCTGGTGTTGCAGATATCTATAACGATAACGTTGATCTCTTACAATCAAACCAGCAACAATTTAATTTATCATTATAAACTGCTATTGATTTAGTAGCTGTCGAGATGCATTTATTATGCTTCATGGCCTTGAACCACAGCTAGAGCAATTTTAATCTAAAAAAGTATAATAATTTTATTAGAAAATAATATCTGCTTCACAGATTTTGTATCTATCATTAGCGCAAGCGAACGAATAACTAGAAATATCATTCTTTTTCTTAAAAAAAAATACAATAATTATGTTTTTTTTTTTCAGAAACTAAAGACTCCATTCGCAAAAATATTTACATCAATGCCTTTCATCTCATTGATTTTGGTCCACTCCTGCCAGGCGTGGGGCTTCTGGACCCTCATGACGGAAATGCCTTCCTACATGAACCAAGTATTAGGAGTCAATATTAAGGCGGTAAGTACATATTTTTACTACTTTAGTATTGTTTAGTGTGTTATATTTAGCGTTTATTTTGGTTCTAACATCATGAGGCATTATTGTTATTGTATTTTTTTTTACCTAGAATATTTAAAATAGTGTTAGTCGTCTAAAAGGAAAAAAACGTCACCTACATAATAATTACTTTCTGTGAAGAGTGTTATCTTCTAATTAGAATACTAGTTTAACCTTAATAGATACCGGTAGTTACAAACACTGCATCGCCACATTTGAAAGATGATTTGTAAAAACGTGGTTAAATTAAAAAAAAAATCAGATAAGAGTTTCACCCAAAATGTTGCCATCAAAGATTCCAAAATTAGCTCAAAAAATGTATAAAATTATTAATATTAACTGCTATTGAATAATTGTATTTCCAGAATGGTATGATGTCAGCACTTCCGTACATCGCCATGTTTCTTCTGAGTTTTCCCTTTGGCTTTGTCTCCGACTACATTCTAAAAAAGGGATATCTCTCTATTACTACCACTCGCAAACTTTCCAATTCTGTTGGTAAGTAACTTGTTATTATACTAGATGGGCTTGCGTTTGATCACACTTCTTCTGAATCGACGAGCATAAGATACTAAATAATTATTAATTCATGAAAATAATACCAGATAACAGTGCAATTTTAAATTTTATTAATCATTGTGGTTATGCAAGTGTCAACGTTGTCAGTGTCAAGTGGTAACGAATTACTAGAGTGCAAGGATGTTTTAAGTATACTGGAGTGTCAATAAGACAATAATTGATAGTGATTTATGGATTTTTTTTTAAAGGGTCTTACTTAATTTATATGGGATGTAATAGAGATAAGTAGCATGACCTTGCTTCTGCACAATTATTAGAAGTATAAACAAAACATGGCTCGAATTTTGTTTTATTTACGATTTACCGCCAATTGTAATTAATAAAAATCAAACTAGCTTTTTTATTCTTGCTATTCATGATAAATTAACTTTTCATAAAGCAATTGATTTTCTAGAGACTGATTCAATTTGAAACAAAATATGGAGAGAAGGGTCGGTTTACAATTCTGATTTATTCTGTTTGTGAATACTTGGAAAACAAAACGAAACTATCAAGTTTTGTTTTTAATAAATTGACTGGATTCAGAAACTCTATGCGCTGTGGATGATAGGATGTAAGAATAATTACCTTAAATTCATTAAAGTTAAGGTTTGAAATCCATACTAATAGTATTATTTCACCCTCAGTAAAGAAAGCCAATTTTAGTTGATGAAACATAATAACTTAATTAAAGAGAGAGACAAGACAAGAAAATTCAGGAAAGCACACAATATTTACACCTAGTAGAGAAATAGAGATGAAACGTAAAATATCGATCGATATTGATATCTTTATCAGATGATGTAATTCACATTTACAACTTTCTTTGCAGGTATGTTTGGCCCAGCTGTTGCTCTAATTGGACTGTCCTACTCGCCTGCTGGTAACGTCACTGTGGCGGTTAGCCTGCTCACTGTGGTCGTTGGTCTTAACGCTGGTCATCTCACTGGACTCATGGTAAACTAATCTAAGCGCCATATTCAACATTTTTTTTATTTGAATGGTAATTACAAAGCTATTAAATCAAAATGATTTATCAGCTTTTTTTTATAATTTATAGGCATAGCATTTGACCACTGTCTCACCTGATGGTAAGTGATGACGCGGCCTACGATGGTGCATGCTTGCCTAGAAGATACCTGTTCACTTTTGACTTGAAGACACCCAGGTTATAGTTATCTGGAAACAAGGACGACGGCAAGGTGTTCCACTCATTTGCTGTTCGCACTATAAAGATTGATGCGAAACGCTTAGTGCGAGCTCTAGGAACATTAACGATATAAGGATGCCGAGTATCTGCGCGCCTTGTAGTCCAATGAAAGAATGGAGATGAAGAAATTAGTTCGTGTAATTCCATCGCATACTCACCAAAATGTAGCCTATAAAAAACCGATAAGCTGGTAATTTTCGTCGTTGCCCCTAGCTCTGGAGCTTAGCTTCAACCAACGCATCGTTACCAATGAGCCTTTTGGCTCGACTCTGAATAGAGTCCAGGGCTTCGAGCTGGTATTTAGCTGAACCATCCCAGAGATGGCTACAGTATTCCACACAGGATCTAATTTGCGCAAAATAGAATTATAAGAGCAGCTCTGATGTGACTGCCGCACTTTCCTTAGGATACCTAGCTTTTTCGCAGCTAATTTAGCCTTAGACTCAATGTATAAGCCAAAGTTTAGATTGGATGTTAAAGTAACACCCAACAGCTCAAGGCTCAGCTTCGACCGTTTGCTTGCGAAATCGCGGAGTGCGTCTAATTCATAAATAAATATTTAATTTTGTGGACATTCCGCACAGCACCATCTAGTCGCAAACTAAAGCAAAGCTTGAACAATGTAAACTAGATATTTGCTTGTACAATATAACACCCAGACACAGACTAAAAAACTATGTCTATAAAGTCCCCACTAGCTCATTCACGTTTTGATGATTTTTTAGCGGAGGTAGATGTCTTCAATCTATTCACCATAAATAACCATTATTTTGTGAATACTAATCTTACAAACTAGGAGAGCAGAAATTTGTAGAAGGTTACTGTTATTTTCTTAAACAATTTTGTCAATTGCTATGGCAGTATTTCTCGTTCGTAATAAGACCTTCATTTTGATTGGGATTAAATGGGTATTTAATATGATATTTTATGGAGTCAGTTACAAAAAAACATTGGATGGGATTGGTTTTGTGGGATCCGTTGAGAGCTCCTCAGTAGTTTGAGCTGCAATTTATCTGCCAGTGAGACAGTCAGACAGTCAGATTTTATAAATAATGCGAAGTATTCTTCCAGCTGGTACATATAGACATGGCCCCCAATTTTGCTGGCACATTAATGGGAATCACCAACTGCGTGGCCAACATGGTTGCTATTATTGCGCCTCTCGCTGCTGGAGCTATGCTCAATGATGAGGTACGTGGAAGTGACGAATTATTTCACAAATACTATTACAGACTAGACGCTGAGAAAGTAAACTTTACTGTCTAAAGTTAATTTATTTGTCTAAAGTTAAAGGCAAGCAAAACAATAATACCACCGATTACCACCCATGTCGACCATGAACCAGAAAACGCAGCGCAGGCTGACCTCCCCACTAGGTAGGCCGACGACCTGATCAGAACCGCTGCAAGCCGATGCAGGAGACTTGCCGCGGCTCAAAGTAGCACTTTTTGGGGAAGACCTATGTTTAGCAGTAGACATCTTCAAGCCGATGATGATGATGATGATGTTTATAAAAACAATAATTCTGATACAAATAATATATTTCTTTGGCGTAAGAATATAACATTCGTAGATGACCACCCGTATTTGGAAAGATTAAGGTCAATTAATGTTTTCGAAAAATCTACTGTTCGTTTCAGACTGACGTCGGTGAATGGCGGAAAGTGTTCTACGTTTCGTCTGCTATCTTCATTCTTGGAAACATGGTCTTCCTCGTCTTCGGCACTAGCGAGAGGCAGCCGTGGAACAATTATGAAACCAAGGAGGATAATCAAACCGGTAAGATCGTGAACTGTATTATGTAATTCTTTCTCCGTCTCTTACTCTCTCTCTCTCTCTCCCTCTCCCTCTCTCTTTCTCCGTCTGTGTCTCTAGTCAGTTTAATTTTTTTGCAATTTAAGTCGACTACCTACTTTAGTCACCTATGTCTGTTGTGTGTGTTTGTTTATTTTCTTTGGCCTCACTAGAAGACATTATCGGGTGTGTCATTCTCAGTGACTACCCTAAGGATGATTTATGTTTTTTTTTACCTTTTCTAGATCATTATTTGATCACTGTTGTACCTGATGGTATAAGTGACTTTACGGTCGAAGATGGAACATGCTTTCCATCTCTTTTTCTTTGAAACTCCCAGATTGATTATTTTTCATTTCATTATTTTTGAATCTTCCCCGTTGTTTACATTTTCATTCTCCCGAGTTGATGTTGGATATTAATTGATGGCGCCTGCTCTTATAAGTAAAATCAGATACTCAATACTTAGTTACTTTTTATCAGGCGCCAAGACCGCTCCGTTTGTTTGGAAAGCAGACAAAGATAGAAGATCATATTAAATAAATACTGCTGAACTGATTTTGAATATAAATTTATATTTATTAAAGTTTAAAAATATAATTTGGAACCGAGGAAATTCAGGACTATAGATAGATAGTTAATTAAGTAAATTGTGAACTGATGGGGTTTTCATCATCATCATCATCATCATCATCAGCCTACAGACGTCCACTGCTGAACATAGGCCAAAGAGCGCCACTTTGCGCGGCTGCTTGCCTCTTGCATCCATCGGCTCCCCACGGTTCTGACCAGATCGTCAGTCCACCTAGTTAAATTATTTCATTTGATTACTGTTTATTTAGAATTATTTTCTATTGTTACAGATATTGCAGAAACAAAATCGGAAAAAGTTGTTTAAAAATACAACGTTCAGATAACGAAATAGTAATAATTATAATTAAGATAGTACCTGATACTCAATTAGGTTTAATTATTAAGTAAAATAAAACTAGTTATCTAAGTGTTAAATTATTAAGGAAAGTCTAATAAAAGAGTTTTTGCTTTCTAATTGTATTAGTAATCCCCTTTTTTTGTACATTTATAGACAATCGCGATTAAACGGCATAGTATTAATTTGTAAGTAGAATATAATATTAGATTCACACAAAGTTAAATATTAAATACACAATCTTCGCCATCAGACGGGACGTAGGCCTCCACCATTGTCTATAAATCCAGGTTTTATAATATTTGGCCTCCCCCAAGTATTTCCATTTTGATCTGCTATTACTCACTTCTTGCATCCAACGGTTTTCTGCAGTTTTGGCAATAAAAACGTGGTCATTTGTAAACTCATCAGTTATCTGTGCTCCTAAACATTAAGCAGTGGACCTAAAAAGCTGCCGTAAATATTTATGAAAATCAATTCAAAGCTTCTTATTTCGTAATGTACTTTCATAGGAAAATGCTTTTTTAAATTTACATGTCAAATAAATCTACAAAAAATACGAGAAAAACTGTGTTTTTAATTTTTGTATATCTTAAAAAATGGTTGCGATAATTAAGATGAAAGTGCGTATTTCAGGCCGCAGGTTTTTAAAAACGCGGGCAGGAGATGACGGCAACCCCGTTGTCATTCTATAGTCGCGCTCTCGTTTGCACGAATAGCACGCCGCGGCGGGTGACCGGAAGGAGTGCGGGCATGACGTCATAACGAGCGCGGCAAATATCGGAAATTCAAAAAAAGGCTTAATCTTCTCGTCGTTATAACTTCGGAAATACTGCATGTATTGAAGTGAAATAAAAACTAATGTACATGATCTACGCTCCGAGTTAAGAGGTATTTGATAGTGATATTTTGACCCATTTGTGTTCTCCAGTGGCTTATAAAATTTATGAGACAAATAAATAATTAAATTTAATTACTTATGCCCATCACAGTCTAGCCAAAGTAATTACCTAAGCCGGTCTCTTTACCTATTCACCATTGAAAATAAAACACAAAATGACAAAGACAAAATAATATTTAAATACACGGTGTGTAAAAAATGAAACAAAACTACGACATAAATAATACTATAATTATGTAGAGGCGGCTAAACTAATAATGATAAAACCATTACCGCTGAAGGAAATCAATCTAGTGAGATAATTAAAACACACGCCGCCGTAATAGATTGAGTATTAGACGTATTTATGCTGTCAATACTGCCTTTAAACGAAGTAAAATTAGGTGATGACTCGAATTCTATCACAGAACTAATTAGTATTTTACTTTGAAAGAACATCGAACGTATACCTATAATACAGATCGGTATTTTAATAACAAAAGACAAATTCGTATCGGGTGGTTGATTTGAAACGCGTATACTAGCTGTCATGATCATTGTAATGTTTCCAAAACTACAGCCTAAAACAACTAAAACACGTTTATGCAGCTACTGTGTCTTTTAGTATTCTTTTGCGGAGTTTAAAGTCTTGACTGTATATCCACTTTTACATAATTATCTTTCCGTTTGTATTATTTTGCGGAGGACAAATGAAAATACGGTGTTCAACTTTGCTATGCTCGTGGCAGCGAGGAAAATACCAGCTCAATGGTAAACAAATTGTAAGTAATATTGATGTTATGAACAAAAATATTGTTATGGTATTTGTTTTAATTGCGTTATTTAATTAGGTTTACACTTGCTTCTTGGATAAGAATTCTTATTTTTCCGTCGTCTTTCTAATGGTACACCATTAGGAATCTTTAGGCTACCTTTAGCAGTTGTCGACTTTAATAGTCTCTTTGCGTGCACAGCATTAAGTTTACGGTTAATTGTTAACTATGACTTATTATCTTTAATATGTACACGAATATTTTTAGATTCTCTTGGTCTAGTACGAGTAGAATAAAAATCTACATACGTGATGTGTACCACTTCCAGTGACAAGATTGAGCGATCATATTTATACGAAAGGTAGCTGACAGCGAAGAGTGCATCTGCAATACCAGGCTCAATGGCGTTGTTCCGAAATGATGTATACACTTCAGACCCCCTATCGACGCCTTCGTTTCGTTACGTCACCCCTCACTTTCATATTTTCAAAAGAATCCCACCATTATCAACTTTACGTGCCTAAATATAAGGTTCATTATCACCATTTCGTTATGTATACTTTTATCTTGAACTGTTTTGAATTTTATGACACTATCAGGCATGCTACATTATTAGAACAAAATGTAGTTATCCACAGAAGGTTAACTTCGAAAAAATGTTTAATTATAATCTCTCTAAAGTTTATGGAGGTCTATTTTGTTAATAGACCTCGAGAATTGATAAATATAGTGGACATGCAACTTGATCAGAACGGCTGCCTCTTACCGAACTTTTGTATTTTAAAACTATAACATAATAAGAACTTCTCATCAATGCAGCGATGGGTATTTTGGTTCTTCAGCTGCCCTAGCACAGATGGTAGACAAAATGATCTTACCCCTGTTTTACTGCACTTGGCAAGTAAGCAAGTATGAAGAAAGTGACATAAACGGCGAAGGACGATTTTGTCTACCTTCCATGCCAGGGCAGCAGGGATTCCATCTTATCCCCCTCATCATACGGGTTTTTAAGAAGTCCCTTTATCCCACTAATGGGTCGAGCTACCAGATGAATGAATGAATGAATGAATGAATGAGTTTATTTGCGAAAAACTTAGCCTAATACACTGTATTACAATTACTCTGAATTAATAATGCACTTACTGATTGCGTCATCAGTTACACGCATCAAGCATCTAAGTGTGTGTAGATTCATTTACCTACGGCGTTTTTACTGAGTTCATGTTCTGTATATTTTATGTGATGTTACTATGAGAATATGACATGTGTTATCAATAAACATCGATTGGCTTCAAGTAATTCTTAACACAAAGCAGTTTTTCATGTACTGTCATGTGTCAGTAATTCATGGCCGCTATGTATTTATTTTACGTGATTTAATAATATATTTCTTTTAAATGGGTTTGCAGGATGTGAGTGATGGTGGTGCTGAAAAGCCTAGTGAGTGTTTTTGAATTAATATTTTACTTAAGATAACGAACAGATGTTAAAAAAAAGCTTCTTATTAAATCACATAATTAGAGTTTCTTTTTAAATAGTGCACATGGCATTGATTCAAATCGTTAATTTGTTTTCATTGTTTCATGAGGTCCAAACAGTTTACCTACAAAAATCAGAATGCGTCTGATTGTTACAACGATTCCTAGAAGGAAATTGTTCTCGTCTCATTAAAATGCACGTGAGCATGACTAACAAGATTAACAGTTACTATGGGATTTTTATTAGTAAATATTAATTTCACATAAAAAAAAAATACAATATAATGATTGTTTTTTTCTACAATAAAAAAATATGTATGGTACTTAGTTACGTTTTATTTTAGTACTGGCTACTTGTGCTTTTAAATCATGAATGGCTTACATTTAAACTACTGTCTCACCTGATGGTAAAAGGATTTTATTCTCGAGCTTGTTTGAATTGCGTTTCAACTTCATACTCATAATGTAGCCTAATTCTGTAAGTTCACTTCTTGTTTACATTGATTGTTGAGTTGCCATATGAAAATCCTTCCAAATTTACTGACTAGTTCAAGAAAAATAATTATGGAAGCATCTCTTAGACAAGTCCATTAACGGTGACAAAAATCATTATGAGGAATCACAAGTTATTATGAAGTTATGTTGATGCTCTATAGCACTTTTTTTTTTCAGAAGCTCTACTGGGCGTCCGGCATGTTTAAGTTATTTTGCTATTCTTTGCTATGGTGTTGGCGTATGGCATGAGAGTCAACATGAGCATGGCGATCGTGGCTATGACAGATAAGGATAATGGAACTGTAATAATAATTATATCTTATACCAATCCATAAGAACCAATGTTACCAAAATGTTTATCAACAAGAAAGAACACAAGAGTGGACATAAAAAATCATCAAAATTATAACACTCATACCTGACTATTGAATTTATGAACAGCAACCACAATTACTATTACTCTACGAACAGCGTTTTATGTCCTTTATAGACCCGAGCAAATGTCGTAAACAACATTCCTGGAATTCACAATTTTTTTAGAATGCAAACAAAAATTTTCAAATTCCTTTTTCAGTCATTCGACTGGAGCATCCAAACTCAGAGCGTGATCCTGTCTTCATTTTTCTGGGGATACGTCGTGCTTCAGATCCCAGGAGGAGAGATGGCCAAGAGATTCGGAGGGTCCATACTGATCACCATAGCCATATCCATAAACGCAGCTTTATCAATGTTGATCCCTACTGCAGCTTATTATGTAAGTAGTTTTATTCACTTATCATAGAGCCCATGTTCGAGGAGATAAAATCTTTTTGATATACGTTTTCTTGTACATACTACTTTTAAATTTAAACCGTCAACTAATTCTTACATACCACAAAACTAAAATATTGCATTTAGGCTAATATGGCCAGCGTTTGACAACATCTCATGTGATCGTAAGTGACAAGGTTACCTAAGGTGGAGCATATTTACTCATAAGCACGTTTGCATAAATATTATAATATTATTTTTATCTTTTTTAATGCCCAATGCACATAGTAATCGAGTATAAGTATAAGTTGGTCTAATAACTGGTTTGTGGTAAAAGCTCACGTGTGGAGGACATGATTATAGGTGCTGTGCTAATATCACACGTGTTGAACTAGCTGTATTTACAAACGCTATAATATTATGTATGGCCTTCACCGTGTATATTGGCCGTCCGGATCACATAATGTATGTCAATGATATTGACTTATGACATTTGTTAATAGGTGAATTACCTTTACAATAACGTAAAATAAAACATGAAACACAACCTTGTTTTGTGTTTGAAAAAACTGGTCACTCGTTAAAATCTACCGTAAATTGTTAACATTTGACCATCTGATTAGGTTTTGCAAAAATATTTAGTAACTCATATTGGGTTATAGGACAATTGCCCCAAAACCATCATAAGATACAGGACTGGTGTTTTTAACTTAACGATTAATTTCATCTAACTATTATTATCTTACTGATTGATAGAACCTTCTAGTTTACTGGCAACATCTTGTAAATCATAAATAATGCATTCTATATTCTATATGGTTTAAATTTTATGAATCTATTGAATTTTAATATCAATGTCAAGCGTTTATTACTTTAACCATTGAACAACGTCAAATCAATCGTACTGTTTATTTAGATACCTGACGCTAATCGCATCCAATCTATTTTGAATATATTAAATTCTTGATTCCAGGGAGGATGGCAAGTGATTTGCGCATGCAGGGTTCTCCAGGGCTTATCACAGGGATTCATTGTTCCTTCAGTACATCATCTTATTAGTAAATGGGCACCAGTTGAGGAAAAGGGCCGGTTAGGTGCATCAGTTCATGCTGGCAAGTAAACACATCTTTTAAAGTTTCATCATCATTCATCATTAACAGCCTGAAGACGTGCACTGCTGAACATAGGCTTCCCCCAGGGAGCGGCACTTTGAGCCCCCGCTTACCTCCTACATCCACCGGCTCCCCGGGGCTTTCACCAGATTGACAGTACACCTAGTGAAGGGCTGGCTTACGCTGTGTTTCCAGTTCGTGGACGCTACTGGAGAACTTTTCTTCCCCAATGGTTGTCAGTTCAACTTGCTAATTGTAAGAGCTATCCGTCAACTTAGTTCTGTGGATCTCCTCATTTCAGAATTTTCTAAAGTTTACCAATCGAAACCTTTCGAAGAAACTGTAAGCTTAAAATTAACTACTGTTTTTTTAGGGTCTCAATTAGGAAATGCGATTCAGTTAATCATCTCTGGCTTCATAGCAGACTCTTGGGGCTGGGCTTGGATATTTTACGTGAATGGTTTTTGTGGAGCTGTGTGGGTTGTTACGTATATCATACTGGGATCTGATTCTCCGCAAAAGTCAAGGATGATAAGTGCAGAAGAGCGGTTGTATATACAGACATCTTTAGGGAATGTTGGAGAGCAAAAAGTAAGATTTTTTTTTATGCTATATTGGCTTATGTTTGACTCACCTGATGGTAAGTGACAAAGTTGTCTAAGGTGGAGCACATTT
Source organism: Ennomos erosarius (assembly GCA_963580505.1). Taxonomy (NCBI): domain Eukaryota; kingdom Metazoa; phylum Arthropoda; class Insecta; order Lepidoptera; family Geometridae; genus Ennomos; species Ennomos erosarius. The sequence goes on along the minus strand of OY756989.1, from coordinate 14,135,578 downwards.
AAAAAATACAACAATAGGTTGGTAATTTATGACAGGAGATGGACAGATGGACAGACAATCATACAGGCAGACGGATGAACAGCGGAGCCTTAAAGATATTGTAGTCCTCAAAATTTTGAGGAATATAAATTTTGAGGACTATAATATCTTTATAGATATACCTTAAGTGTGACTTTAAAAATCATTGCCATCAGTGGGACCTTAGTAATAGAGTTCGCTTTACCCTTTGAGTACAGAACCCTAAAATAAAAACACCCTTTAATAGAGATATTATAGTCCTCAAAATTTTTGCAACCAGCAGGATTTGAACCCGCGCCCTCCAACTCACCGGATTGGACGCTCTACCAACTAAGCTATGGTCACTCGACCGCTAGCTGCGAAAATCTTAAGGACTATGTGTTTACCGTCTAAGCCGTCGTGGTGGCACCTATACCTCTTTCGCAGCTTAGTTGGTAGAGCGTCCAATCCGGTGAGTTGGAGGACGCGGGTTCAAATCCCACTAGTTGCTAAAATTTTGAAGACTATAATATACCTTAAGTGTGGTTTACACTTTAAAAAATCACCCTTTAATAGTTTGCCATCCAACACTATATTTAATAATAAAATATTTGAAGAAATAAAAAGCAAAGGAACATAATAAATTACAGAAATTGAAAACCCCGTGGAAGTCAATATGGACATCGCTTCCTTTCATATCACTTATCGTGGTGCACTGCGCTCAGAACTTTGGGTTCTGGACCCTAATGACTGAGATGCCTTCATATATGAAACAAGTATTGGGAGTGGATATCAAGTCTGTAAGTACATTTGCCTAATTTATAAAAATAACACGACGAGTTGATGAAAATACTTAAACCAAAAGATCCCTTCTGTTTTTTTTTTAATTAGAATGAATGACGTAACGAGCTAGTCGTTTACCTGATTTTAAGCGACGTGGCCGCCCATAACAGATGCAGTGTATACTGTTGCCACTTATCTAATCTAAAAACTAGCTCCTATATAAAACGTTATTATGATTTGAAGTTTATTTCTATTTGGCAGATTTTATAACTTTTTTGCAAATGCAAATAATAGTCTTAGTCATAATACCTGCTAATAAAAAATTATCTAAATTCTATTTTAGTCATATTCATAGTATAACGTGTTATTTTCATAACTACACAAACACTTACTTAGATAAGTTTTGATCTTATAGTAAACAGTTGCACTTTAAACAAATCTTGTGTCCTCTTTATTCCACGTTTCTCTTTTCTTTAAGACCATTCCTTTAAGTATGTTCACAGAATGGTGTTTTGACTGCCCTTCCGTACTTGGCCATGTATCTACTAAGCTTCCCGTTTGGCTACATATCGGACTATCTTCCAAATCACGGTTGGCTCAGCGTTACTGCCACAAGAAAACTTTCTAATTCTATTGGTAAGCTGTTCAGAAACCCATAAACTAAAACAACCATTAAAATCCCCAGATATCAATAAAAACCGATACATTGACCAATTATTATGTCTTAGAATTAGCAAGCTGAAATGGAAATGGGCAGCCATAGAACTAACAACCGATGGGGTAGAAAGGTTCTCTAATGGCGACCTCGAACTGGAAGATGCAACGTAGGCAAGCCACCCAATAGGTGGATCGACGGACGATCTGGTTAAAACCGCGGGGAGCCAATGAATAAAAAAGGCAAACAGACGCTCAATGTTGCTCAACCACTCAAGCAAGCAAGTACTGTCTGTTTGTGGTATCGTTTTGGTGTGGGGAGGCTTATGATCAGCGTGGACGTCTTCTGCCCGTTGATGATTAATAAAATAGACAATATATCTTATTTGACGTAGCAACCTGAATCGAATAATGATGATGCAAGCAAAAGAAAAGAAGAAACTGCTAAATAGTTCTTTCAATAGTACATAATAATTTAAAGAACTAATAGATTAAAATTATTTCTTCATTGGTTCCAGGGCTTTTTGGACCAGCTATAGCGCTTATTGGACTGACTTATACTCCAGCTGGTAATGTTGCAGCTGCAGTAGCACTACTCACTGTCGTGGTTGGACTCAACGTTGGACATATTACTGGACTTATGGTAAACATGTTTGATAAGTGAGATAAAGTTGCTGTCTGCGAGGAAAGGTATGGTCTGGGTATATATTCCTAACAAATGTACTAAAGTTGGATTTTTTAAAATTGTGCTGACTGAAAAATTATAAGACGGAAAACGCTAGACGCAAAATAAAATCAAAGATGCTTGTCATCATCATCATCATCGGCCTTTGAGTCTAATACAGACTATAAGTAGTGTATTGAAAGACACTTCTATTGGTAGCAGTATAAGCCAATACGGGAGAGGCACATGCGTCCACACCTTGTGCAAGCGTGTGACAGATGCAGTAATGTCACTGTCATGTGCTTGTATTACTTTAAATAAAGAAAAGTTGGTAGAGAGAAAAGTGCCCAGAATGCTGGTGATATAAAAGTTAAAATAAAACATATTTTTGTATGCATTTAGAGATTATAACCAAAACTTACATCGATGTCTTCGTAATTAGTTTCCTTTCAAAATTTACCCTATATAGTAATTATTCCTAAATTCACATTACGAACTTAACTCAAAGTAGGTACTAAATTATGTATTTTTGGTAGGTACTTTCCATGTTTGAAGGATTCTCCCCACACAATAAACATTGGTTCCTTTGATTTAGAGCGAGTCGCTTTACACTTGGAAAACAGAAGCAACTTCCAAACTTCGTTACTGGTTTACACTTGAGAGTGATTTACGCAACTTGTTCGAAACTCTTACACAACCTGATTACTAATGTGTGGGGGAGGCATTCAGTGTTTTGCTGAAATTATGTTTCAAGCTGACGTACTCGTACGTTATAAAATAATTTCATTGTAGGGTCCAACGTTGTTTGACCAAGCTGATACTTAGTTATCGTACAAGCAAAAACATTCATTGTTACGTTTTTAATAGTAATTACGGGATATTTACCGTGATTAGAATCATTTTTGAGTTCCCGATATTTCGGCACAGTTACATGCCCAATTTTTTTTTTAAATTATTCTAATCCCGTAAGTACTATTAAAAACATTCTTTGTGTCCTAAAGATTTGGACATAAATATTTAAAACTTGGAGTAAGCAGTCCTCATCATCATCATCATCATCATCCCTTACCCATTTATTCACTATTGTTTATTTACGGGATATTTACCATGTAATTTACTTAACTTATTATCATCTACCCGCAAGATCTTCAGTTCGTCCGTGATCATGGTGCTTGCAACAATACCGAAATATCGGCAACTCGAAACAAATAAGTTACATGGTAAATATCCCGTAAATAAACAATATGTGAGTAATGTTAGTGACCATGGAAGTTTAAAATCTTACCCATTTAGCCTACCCTTATCCATTTAAGTGGGGTCGGTGCAGCATGTTTTTTTCTTTCACTTTCTTGTCAGACATCATCACTACATTCACTCCCTTGGTACACATAAACATTTTTCACTCAATCCAATCACTCTTTTACTCAGTATTCATCTACGAAGTGCTATTTTAAAAAACTGTATTAGCTTAATAGGAAAGAACTGTCCTTGATTTGTTTCTACTTCTTTCTTTCTTCACTTATACTTGAAGTTGTTGTTAATGACTAAAATAAAATTTTAATACAAAACTCCGTCGTAAATAAATAGGTACTCTATCTACTACATTGAGAATTTTAAAGAAGATAAATCTCTACTGGGTAACTTATTCAGATTTACCAATTAGACTTATATTACAGAACAACACTCAGCCGTGAATCATTGCGCAAGTCAAGATTTAAATTATATAAAAGAATTTTCTTATAGGTAAATGAACTCTAAACTTGAGTTTTGATTAATTACTGACCGTCGTTTTGTAATACGGTGCTGTAAATAATGTAGTCACTAGTCTGGAGAAAACCGCGAGAAACCGATGGATGCAGGAGGTGAGCAGCCACTCAAAGTAGCGCTCTCTGGGGTAGCCTATATTCAGCAGTGGATGTCTTCAGGCTATTGATGATGATAATGATGAACTCTATACTTGAGCGTTGTTTTATAATACGAGTGCTGCGAATTCTCGTGTTAAATGGGACAATGAATAGAAGATTGATTCCTTCTTTTTCACAGCTGGTGCATCTGGACATGGCTCCTAACTTCGCGGGCACACTCTTAGGCATCACAAACTGTAGCTCCAATATCATAGCCATTATCGCGCCATTGGTGGCTGGTGCTGTGTTGAAAGACGAGGTACCAAACATACACACATTCTATAAACAAGATAATACATTTTCACATGATTAAAATAGGCATGATGACTACTATTAAAATGAACAAGTAAATATTACTTTCATAAAGAAGATTAAAAATGAATGCAATAATTGAAAAAATAAGAAAAATCAGTAAATGAATCACAGACTAATAAGCTTTTAAAGTTTCTTAAGTAGGCATCTCCTGTCCCTTTATCGCGAAACAGTTACTATGAAAAATCTACTCGTGACGTCACGTCACGAAAGCTACCACAGCTTAGTAATGAGGTACTATGAACGACCTTCCTCTCTGACGTTACTGGCCGTTTGAGCTATCTCTTTCTATTCCGGTTTTAAAATGCCTGTAAGTTGGTCATTTTTTGAGATATTTAATTTTTGCTTTCACAAATGTTTATCTTTTGAAAAATATTATTAATTTATCAAAAAAAAAATTTTTGTCATCATGCCTACTGTAAATATTGATGGAAATGTAGATGGAATTCGGCAACCCATGGTGTGATCAAGTATCGTATGCCTAGTCATTACGACGGCCGTATTATCAATATATTATCAATCATTACAAGCTATCATCATCATCATCATCATCAACATCATCAGCCTGAAGACGTCCACTGCTGAACATAGGCCTCCCCAAAATAGTGCAACTTTGAGCAGCTGTTCTCAGCGGCCAGGTCGTTGGTTCACCTAGTGGAGGGCCGGCTGCGTCTTCCGGTTCGTCGTCGCCACTCGAGAACCCTTTTAACTCTTTTTTACAGAGGCTATAGGTACCTCAATTTCGGTCAAGAATTAAATTTTTTGTCTGATTCCAGACTGATGCTAATGAATGGAGAAAGGTGTTTTATATAGCTTCAGCTGTATACATAGTGGGAAACACATTCTACCTTATTTTTGGCACCAGTGAAAAGCAGAAATGGAATGATCCTGACAATAAAAACGGTATTTTAAATAATTAATTTAAAGATTTTAAATATTTTAGGTAGATTAGTCAGATTACTTTCGCCAATCATTATAATTTGGAAAATAAGCCAAGATAAACTAATATAAAAAGGGACATGATGTGAGAACATTTTTTATTGTCACAGAGAATGTCTAAGAATTTGGAAGCAACTCTGTAACTCGAAAAAACAAACCTATTATTATGGATATAAAATAATCGATATCTACATTTATAATCATGTTTTAATTTTTCAGGTACAACTACAGCTAAAGAAGAGAAGACTGTGTAACAATAACTTGATGTTAGTTCAAAATTAGATAAAAAAAGTTTGTAAAATCAATTTTTAAGTAAAACAAAATATACCTAATTCAATATATAATGAATAAATTACTTTTTACCAATTTATTTATATTTTACTAGGCATCATGAACAACTGGTATATAACCTCCCTAAGTTTCGGACTCAAGCGAGAAAGGTTTCGTTTCATTATCTATCAAAACGAGCAAAAAATGCTCTTGCTCTAATCTGTGATCTGCTCCTACACCATAAAGTCAACATCAACTTCAGCTCCTTATTTTGTAACTTCTGCGGGTTACCACAGTTTAACTACAGTATTATTTATAGGTATATCAATTTAGGCTAATGCTAATCTGTCGGTCAGTCAGTTTGTCAAATCAAAACCTTTTACAATATTGATGATTCCTATAATATTTTGTTAGCTACACCCATAAAGGCAATGGGCAGGCCCATCGCTCGTAGAACTGACAACCGATGGGGAAGAAAGATTCACGAATGGCGACCACGAACCGGAAGACGCAGCGCAGGCCCCACACTAGGTGGACTGACGATCTGGTGAAAACCGCGGGGAATCGACAGAAGCAGGAGGCGAGCAGCCGCTCAACGTGGCACCCTCTCGAGGAGGCCTATGTTCAGCAGTGGACGTCTTCAGGCTGTTATAAATATTAGAAAATATTATTATAAATATATTTGTATGGTGATTTCACACAGCGCCATCTAGCCCCAAAGTAAGGACAGCTCGTACTATGGGAACCACATAACTGATATAATACATTGTTTTTTGTTTGTAAATACACACATAGAATCAAATATAACACACAGACCCACAGACATCAATGTTCATCACAAAAATGTTTGTCCTGGGTAGGAATCGAACCCACAGCCCTTACTTAGTTCATAAGGCAGGGCTACTACCAACTGAGATATCAGGCCCGTCCGTGTTGTTGATGTTGATCTAAGTCCTAAAAAATCAGTTGTTTTACTCACAATACCATAAGTCCATAAACCGCGAGTGTGCAAAAAGTGCATTAGTTCCACCGCTAACAGCTTCATTCAGACCGTGACTTTGATAGAAACAATAACAATCACGTTCATTGCCAACATTTTAAATAAAAACACTATTGACAGATGACGCGATCAAGTATGGATCGAGTAAACGCATTCGTAGTTTGTCCAAAGGCGCGCGCGACGAATGTCCGCCGCGGACGAAAAACAGAATACCGAAATAAGTTTTAAAAAACATCAATGTATATAAAAAAATAAATTAAAATTGAATATTGTATTGTAGATATTGAACTAGCATGCCTGTGTTTTAAAAGTGTCATATAAATTTTAAGTGTAAATAAAAATCGACTTAAAAATGAATACCAAAGAAGATGCGGTTGAAACTAGGAAACCGGGTGAGTAGGTTTTCCTCATGATAAAAAATGGACGTACATAAAAAATATAGGTGATTTAAGTTGCAGTAATTTTGTACGTTGTAGTTGATTCGTTTTTATTATAACTTTAGATTTTATGTTCGTGGGAATTATCTTGTTTTCGTCAAATACTAAAGTATATTAATTTAAAAGTTGTTTATCTACTTGGTTTTACATATAGCATGCACCATATGTATAATCATTATTATATATTAAGGTGGCACGTCACGCTGAGCGCGCCAAATTCAAATTTTCTTGCGTTTTTTGGTAATTACAGCTTAATTACTCAACGCAATTACATGAAAACTAGTTTGCCGCAAATAAATAGAATGTATCAACAAATTTTGATTAAAAGTATCACCTAAATATCAGCAGTAAATATGACAGTCTATTGCCAATTGTTACTAAACCAATGATATTTAGGTGATACTTTTAATCATAATTTGTTAATACATTCTATTTATTTGCGGCAAACTAGTTTTCATGTAATTGCGTTGAGTAATTAAGCTGTAATTAGCAAAAAACGCAAGAAAATTTGGATTTGGCGCGCTGAGTGTGACTTGCCACCTTAACTTATGTCATCCATCTAAAAATGTATCTAGAAATCATTACAGTAAGCAAATAATTTCTATAATAATGTAATCATTAACATAAATGTTTTTCTTTAAACTACTACAATACACTTACTACTAAATACTAACCACAACTAATAATAATATTAATAATAATAATAATAATCGTATTCGCCGCTACAGAGAGCGTGTGGATAGGTACCAGCAGGATCGCCTTTTCCAAAGTGACCAAAGGAAGGTGTACCGGAACTGGGAGGGAACCGGCCAACGTGTGGTCGACGGGCAGCTGCCAGATGCAAACGCCATGAACGAGTTCTGGCGTAGCATCTGGTCGGTGCCCGTCGAGCACACGGAGGGTGATTGGATGCGAGTTGTCGAACGTGGGTGTGAGTCAATCGAGTCCATGGGGTCTATTACTATAGACCCCGAAGACGTAAGTTGTGCGATCCGTACGGCACAGAACTGGAAAAGTCCTGGACCGGATGGATTGCACAACTTCTGGATTAAATGGATTCGATGCTCATACCCATGCTTGGCGAAACAATTTCAAGAAGCCCTCGAGGCTGGTTCACTCCCAAGTTTCATGACAACTGGTGTCACCTTCCTACTCCATAAGTCCGGTAGTACCACGGAAGCGAAGAATTATAGACCCATCACGTGCTTGCCTACGCTGTACAAGCTCCTTACATCCATTCTGAGAACAAAAATTAACTCGCACATCGTTGTGAACAATATTTTGGCCCCCGCTCAGAATGGATGTAGGGTTGGGTCCCGTGGTACTAAGGAGCTCCTCCTCATCGACACGGCCATCTGCCAACAGGTCCGGCGAAGCAGAGGGGCTCTCTCTACTGCCTGGATTGACTATAAGAGGGCCTATGATTCGGTGCCTCACTCATGGCTGGAGAGGATCTTGGAGTTGTATAAAATAGATGCAACTCTAAGATTCTTTTTAAGGTCATGCATGGGGCAGTGGACCACGGTCCTTCGTCAACCAGGTAGGGGGGACAGCGTCTCTGGCCCGCAGGACTTAATAAGGATTGAGCGAGGCATATTCCAGGGTGACAGTCTGAGTCCCTTGTGGTTTTGCCTGGCGTTGAATCCTCTCAGTACCTTGCTGGGAGATTCAAAGCTAGGCTGTCGGCTTCGGAGAGGGGGTGAGATCATATCTCATCTACTGTACATGGATGACCTCAAGCTGTTCTCACCGCAACGTCCACAATTGATAGAGTTGTTAAAAATCACAGAGAATTTTAGCAACTCTATCAAGATGGAGTTCGGTGTGGATAAGTGTGCGGTTATGCATGTACGGGGAGGGAAAGTTGTAAATTCCACGAATTTACAACTTTCCGAGACAATGACTCTCAGGTCCCTCTCCGAATCCGAAACCTACAGGTATCTTGGTGTGTCAGAGTCGTTGGGTGTTTCAGTAGGGGATGTTAAGAGGACGGTGAAGGAGCGCTTCTTCTGCCGTCTGACAAAAGTACTCAATAGTCTTTTGTCGGGTGGCAACAAGGTGCGCGCCTTCAACGGCTGGGTGATGCCCTTACTGGTATACTCCTTTGGCATACTAGGATGGACTCAGACTGAGCTGGACGCCCTGGATAGAAAGGTCCGTCAACTGCTTACATCACATCGTATGCTACACCCGCGCTCGTCTGTTATGAGACTGTACATTCCGCGGAAATGGGGAGGTCGAGGCTTTTTAAACGCCAAAACCCTCCATAACCGTGAAGTGTGCAGTCTCCGGGAGTATTTCCTCAGCAACGAGTGCGGGATGCATCGCGGTCTGGTGGCAGTTGACAAGGGCCTCACGCCGCTCTCCTTGGCAAATGAGAACTGGCGCAAACCGGTGGTACTTAGCACCGAAGACCGTAGGGACGTATGGAAAGGCAAGGAGCTGCACGGGCGGTTCTATCGGGCCCTGACGGGGCCCGATGTGGACCTGCATGCGTCGGTGAACTGGCTGCGATTCGGCAACCTCTTTGGGGAAACCGAGGGTTTTGTCTGTGCAATTGCGGACGAAGTTATCAAGACGAATAACTACCGGAAATATATAATGAAGGACGGTACGGTCGACATTTGTCGAGCATGCCGCCGTCCCGGGGAATCTCTCCGACATATTATTTCCGGTTGTTCTCATCTTGCTAACGGAGAGTACTTGCACAGACACAACCTAGTGGCCAGGATCATTCATCAGCAACTTGCCCTTCAATACGGCCTTGTCGAGTCTGAGGTGCCGTACTACAAGTACACACCGGGGCCGGTTCTTGAAAATGGCCGTGCGTTGCTCTATTGGGACCGCTCTATCATCACGGACAGGACTATTGTAGCCAATAAGCCTGATATCGTGCTGGTAGACCGGTCCCAACGCCGGGCAGTGCTCGTTGACATCGTCATTCCGCATGACGAGAACCTCGTGAAGGCTGAGAAGGACAAACTCAGCAAGTACCTTGACTTGGCTCACGAGGTAACCGCCATGTGGAATGTTGACTCAACGAACATTGTTCCGATAGTCGTTTCGGCGAACGGTCTTATAGCGAAGAGCCTCGACCAACATCTCGAGAGGCTCTCGCTGGACGGCTGGATCAAGGGTCAGATTCAGAAGGCGGTACTCCTTGACGCGGCACGTATTGTCAGGAGGTTCCTCACTCTGCAGCCCTGACCACCGGTAGCTTGGGCCCTGCCCCGCTGCCGGCGGGACACTAGGTTTAGGTTTTTTATAATATTTTTGTAATTTTAATTTTATAAGAAGTATTATAAAAAACATAAATTTAAGAAATATAAATAAATGAGTGAATAATAATAATAGGCTTTCAGCATTCGTGTCTTATTTATTTATTTATTTATTTATTAATTACATGCTTTCATACAATGTCATTTAGTGTAACTAAAACTAAATACCTAGTCCTACATATTTCATTGTATGAGCCCTGTGAGGGCGTTGCACTTCTGGGTGGAGCTGGAGCGTACATATCTATATCTAATAAAAATAGCAAATTATACATATTTTAATTGAATTTCGTCATCTTATATACAATTTAGGTCAATTTATATATTATTATTGTCATCATTCTAACTAAATTTCAAAACGGGATAAATTTTATATTGCAATTGTTAGATTAATTATTAATATTACCTACTTTGATATTAATACTTTTAATTTTTATCATTTCCTACATCGAGTGTAACAGGACCGAGCGAACTAAAGTTTATCTGCTTTAAATTCTTCGACTGAGTAATAGCCTTTTTTTAGCAAAAATGATTTTAGTCGTCTTGTGAACATCATATCTTCTGATTCGGATTTAATATCTTCCGGCAATTTGTTATAGTTAGAGATCACTCTGCAATAAGGGCTCATGCTTACTATTTTAAGGGTTGTCAGGGGGGGGACTAATTTATTTTTATTTCTTCTGTTGTAATTTTCATTTAATATCGAATCTCTTCAGATGAAATGGGCATAAATTGAGAAATTCATTTTAATATTTTCCATGAGGTTGTCCAGTAGGCCTAGCAGGAATATTTACTCGCGAGTAAGTGTAACGTTAACGTAAGGTAGTGTAACATCCCCCCCCTATCCCCTCCTATTTCATTATAATTGTATTTTTAATAACCAACTTAACTTTAATACCTGAATTTAAATATCCTATAAATTGCGATTAAATAACCGATGGCAAGAAAGAACCTAAGTTTAACCTAAGCTTGTTGTATGTTCTAGATTTGTTATGGCCAAGTGATCGTCTCCTAAAAGTGGTATAATCCGTACGTTGTGATAATGTAGTAAACCAAATCCTTTTAAAGTAATGAGACAATTCCTAACTATCACCGAATCAATACGCGATCAATTTAGTAGTCTGTAATTTCTCTATTTTTCTAAGCTTTGCAATCTGAACCTATGATGAGCGCTAATTCTATATCTGCTGAAAATATCGAAAACGTAGACTGCTCCAAAGCAACTCCCATTAACCTAATTAAGGAAACTTGAAGTACTTTCTTAAAATAAAATGTATCACCAAAATAACCGTAAACAGTAATAATAACGTAAAACGCAAGAGTAAATGCAGGTAAAACGTAAGTAGTGCTAAGGCTTCACGTAAATGTTGTAATAAGTCATACATTCTGAAGTTAAGTTTGTTTAAATTAGCGAAGTCATGATAATCTAACTGCTTATCATAACATTCGGCTACGGAGCACCTCCCCGCTCCATAAATGTGAGCTTCGACACCTGACGGGGCAGCCCTCCACTATGTTGTGTATGAAATTGCCTCCACTTGAGGTTTTCAAGACACTGCTGGGGAAATTGATTTTACTATTTGTTACTATTCATTTCAGGTCAGTATGTCTAGTTTTGTCTTCAAAACGCTAGGGACAGAGAGGACATTATCTTTTAGCAAGCCCTAACAACATACGTCCTCAATACATTCAAGGGAACTCTACGTTAATTTGTTAGCAAAGCTAAACCTCATACTTATCCATCATCACCTAATGTGAGACTATTGTGAGTCTATCAAATACGTACTAAATTCAGTATATGACAGACCCTAAAGTTAGCTTTCCAGCTGAACTTCCCCCCCTGCCTCATCTCATACAGCCCAAAGTCTAAACCCTTCCTAAATTTCCGTCATAAAAATTGCCGATATTACTTTAGCTTCAATTATCACGTTTTAGTCAATGTACCAGTTTTAACTATCAAACGATTTTCCTAAAGAATTATACCTACTAACGTTACCCATTGTTTACTTTGATAACACTTATATTATTTGCTTTAATTACTATAAATTATTTATTTCAAAATATAAACATTGGTTCATTTATAGATCCTCGGACTGACTCTGATTTTCTTGAACTAACTAGACACCTACATATCCAAAATCCAATTCACCATTATGAAAAATATTAAAGTTATGTTTGCTCCATAGAACTACGTTTATTGTAAGTATTAATGAAATCATATTTTATTAGTACAACATTCTCGTTCGAATCTATACGTTAGCTATCCTATCCGTGTGGTAAGGAGTCACTAACAGGTACTTGTTATTGACCTGTATAAATACGAAAGACAATAATTACTTATTGAAAAATATTATTTAAGTTTGTTATAAAATAAATTTTATGTTATTATCAAAAGTTCATTTAAACAGTGTCAAACCTGAATTTCATCAAACTGAACCATATTCATAGAATTGAGATAAATAGATGTTGATAAATTTAAGCTTTTCGAGAATGATACCAATCTAAAATTAATTCTGCGTCAACTCTTTACCTATCTTGAACCTTATAGACCGATACCTGATATCCTAAGTCTCGTTCCGTTAACTTTTACGCACCTAACGCAACAGAATCAACCCTACTTATTTTGAAGCTAATAGAGTGAAATTAAACTTAATTCAGGAAGATACTATTATACTTGCAAATTCAATCATTCCAAACCTAGTTTCCTAACTGTTACATAACTAACGCAACTAATCCGTTACCTGTTTTGAACTAACAGGACGATATTCAATTACATACGCTTGATTAGGACTTTTCCTTCAGGATCCGATTAGAGAAAAACCTACCTACTTTTCTCAAACCGCACACCACCAAGAAGTATAGAATAATAACAAATTCTCTAATATTTTAAATCATTGGTTTTTATTTTATTATTTATTTACTTTAATTTAATTTTTACTTTTTTATCTATTATAGTTAGATTTTGTATTTAGAGTTTTATTTATTTCCCTCACAATTCATTTTTCCGATATGACCTAAAATTTAATTATTATTTTGGTAGAATATTGTCATTATTTTATTTTTAGAATTAAGCATTTATTAGAATTTTGATTTTCCCTATTTTCCTAACCATTTTATTTTACCGCATGATTTATAATTTTAACCCTAATCTTAAGCATTTTACCTAATAACTGGATGTCAGGTGACGACAATATAAATCGTAGTGATTCCCTTATCTGCGAAATTGACACTATAACTTATGGTAGATTCGAAACTGGTGCTCAAGATAAGCTGCCAGTGGAAATCTTCTAAGATTTATAATCATAATACACTGTTAAGTAGTGATGGATTAATTAGCATTCGCATAAATTTTTAGCATGTGAAAACTCAATTAGCATTTCGCAAATGAAATGTGGTTGCGAAATTCTGTGAAATATGAAATTTCACGTCAATTAATTTAGTTGTTTTTGAATTTAATTTTAAAAATAAAGTTTTATTTCATTTTTTCATTTCCATTTTCATTTCAATTTTAATTTCATTTTTCATTTCCATTTCATTTCATTTTAGTAAATAGCATAGCAATAGCAATTAGCATTCTAAGACTCGTGAATTAGCATGTTTACGAAATTTACGCAAAATAGTATTAATTGCCATCGCTACTGTTAAGTACTTGAGTTGTAGGGTTGCACTTGTTTGTAAAAATAAATGTTAAATAAAACGAACCCAACCCTTGAGGCAGTATAAATAAAATAAATAAATATGTGTGGACATTTCACACAGCGCAATCTGGCCCTAAGCTAAGCAAAGCTTATACTAATATGGTAACCAAATAACTGATAGAATACTTAGATACTTTTTATGTTTGTAAACACAAACATAGAATACAATATAACACCCAGACACAGAACAAACATCAACGTTCATCATACAAATGTTTGTCCTGGGTAAGAATCGAACCCACAACCCTCAATTCAGTAGGAAGGACTAGTACCAACCGAACTATCAGGTCCGTCAATCGTTACATTGGGGTGCTGCTAATTTGGTTCAATGCATCTGGGCCCCAAACCTTTGTCACATGCCACTTTCTAGCACTCCCCTGTTTAACGTATGCCCAATTTAGCAATAAAAAACCGTGGATAGGTTAAAGTCGAGTATTTTCCTGTGTTTCGCAACAAAACTTTACCAAAACAAGATTTGAGATTTGAGATCTAATCACAGTATTGATTTTAGTGATCCCACTTATCTCGACAGAAGAACAACCATTGCAATCTACAACGATTGAAATGTTGATAAACTATACGATTACAGTTACTCTATGTTTGAAATAACTACCTACTCAATATACAAGTTAAAAACTATAAAAAATTGTTTCTTATGATACATAGCAGACCATGAGATTATAATTTTTTGTTTACTTGTACGACTTGGTATTCGTACAAATAAACAAAAAAAAAAATCAAAAAGTACTCGTCCAATGTATTTCAATCTGTTCATCATCATCGTGATCATCAGCCTCTCCTCGAAATAGGCCTCTTCTAAAGAGCGCCACCTTAAGCTTGTCGATCTGTTAATACGCTGATATTATCACGAACTGACTATTTATAGTTTTTCCCAAAAGTGTTCGTCGCAACGACGTTTGCAACTATGTAGAACTCCTTTACTATTGGTACCTAGGACCTTATGATCAGGAGAATTCTCCCAAAGCCTATCTAGTACAAAAAATACCAGGGGAGGGTATTCAAATCAGTTATAGGCTAAGAATTGGCAGATTTTGTTGATAATGATGTTTTTTATTTTTTTCAGATTCCTCTCTCGGAGTCAGACATGTGCAAGCAGTAATGCTCTTCCTGGCCATGGTGCTTAACTTCACCATGAGAGTCAACATGAGCATGGCCATCGTTGCCATGACTGATAAAAACAATGAAAATGTAAGTCTACTTTGATGAAACAGTCACCAATGGTAAACCCCTTTTCCTTTTTCATTATTCCTGTGAATATGGACATCGTAATAGGAATACTAGCAGTAGATAATAAAAAAACATAGTGCACGTTGTTGTAGGAGTTGCTTTGAATATTAATGTTATATTGAATATTGAACATAAATATAGGACTGTTAATGAATGTAAAGTATATGTAAGTTCACGAGTGGTAACCACGGACCGGAAGACGCAGCGTAGACCGGCCAAGGGCTAGTGGGGACTAGGTGGACTGATGACCTGGTCAGAACCACGGGGAGCGGATACAGGAGGCAAGCGGCCGCTCAAAGTGGCGGAAGACTTATGTTCAGCAGTGGACGTATTCAGGTTGATGATGATGATGACGACGTTGATGATGGTGGTGAAGATGATGATGATGATGATGATGATGAATGTATAAAGTATTAGATACAAAGACTTGATTTACGGTCTGTTGCAAGACTTAAAAATCAACACATAGTTTTTTCCGAATCGTTATAATGTATAGTTTCTGGTTGAAACTAATAATTATTTTACATGCGCAAAAGGCTAATGATGATGAATAATTTTCTTATTATTTCGCATTGCATTGTGTTCAACCGTGGGAAGGTAACAGAGATAAATAATGTCTTAATTATTGTTAACAAACATATGTATTTCTAAAACCATAATATTATTCTCTTATGTGTTGACAGTAATCAATTTTTGCTTCAATAATCATCTTATCTTTGAATATTATCTTACCACATTGGCTTCATTTTTATCGGGATGAAAGATGCCTCCACCTAGTGAGATTATAATCAAAATGTTTGATAAACCAACAACATACCAAAAACTTTTTTTATTACTACGGAGTCCAATTGCAATTAGTTTTACGTTTCACACTGGACTTAATCGCGCTAAAAACATTATTTATTTAACTCGACGTTTCTTTTCGTTTCGTTTTTAATTTCAATTGTTTATTTGCATTCCACAATGTTGCTCTAGTGAATGAACATAATATTATAATGCTCAATCTCCGAGCTAATAGTAACAAGTTAGTATCCAAGCTCCGAATATGAGATTTTTTTAGTTACTTTAGCCGACAGATAATATTTTTACTACTAAGTACAGTTTTAAATATTTTGAGATGAGGTATTTTTATACTAAAACTATCTATTCATCATCATCAGCCCGTAGATGTCCACTGCTGAACATAGGCCTCCCCCAGAGAGCGCCACTTTGAGAGGCTGCTTGCCTCCTGCATCCATCGGCCATCTATTCATATTCACTTAGAATTAAAAAGACTCAGAAATATACATACGTTAACAAAACTGCCAGGAACAAAAAACTTTGTTACATGTTGTCTTGGATTATAAATGTTATACAATTTGGTAGTACAAACTTAAGTACCTACTCTAATTTCGTAAAGTACCAAACTCATTAATGACACGGTCGAATGCGACACGTTCGGTGATAATGTTCGTATGACAACATATTAACGCAACAAAGGTTTTTTTTTTAAAGTAATTAACTTTAAATTGGTGTGCAATGAGTATTTAGAATTGTATTTCTACTGTTTTGTTAGTGAAAAAGTTACCAATATAATTATTATAATACGTGTTAAATTAAGAAAGAATGTTTTGCGCTTGACTGCAATTTCCTGGCAATAGTAATGATTTTTTTAGGCTTTTGACTGGAGCATCCAAACTCAGAGCGTCATTCTCTCGTCATTCTTCTGGGGGTACGTCGTGCTACAAATTCCTGGAGGCGAGCTGGCTGCCAGGTTCGGAGGAATGATCCTGATCACACTATCGGTTGCCATCAATGCTGCTACTTCCCTCCTGATACCTTTTGGAGGGTACTATGTAAGTAGGATTTTGTTGGCTATATTATTTTTTTATAAACTATATGATGTATTTGGCAAGGTGTGGTTTCCTTTCTTTTATTTAATCAAGTAATAAAATAAATGCAAGAAACACGCTTTAATGTTTTGAAAGTTTATCGCAGCAAAGGAAATTTGCCTGATGTTACCTAAGTTACCTCGAGTTGAAAAGAAACAAGATTTTAGCGAAACATTTTTTACTTAAGGTATGATATCGTAACGCATGTTGAAAACATGTAGTCTTAATATGTATTATAGCAGTCATAACTTAGACCCTTTTAGGCAGCTTTAATGCTGACACAAGGCCTGCTGCCCTACCAAAAAGTATACACAAAACATCATGGTTCATGACAGTAATGCTTCAAGGTTACAATAATATTTTTCGAATTCGTACCATGAACTTATAAAGTATTCTTGCGCGAGAACGAGACGCCTACATTTTTATATAGCGTTATCACTGTCGCACGTCGCTGTCAACATGATTAACGGTATGACATGACAGTTGTATTTGAGTGAAAGATTTAACGTGACGTCATCAAAACTGCTCTGCGTCAACAACATTACAATATTCTTACTTTTATGTCATTTTTCAAAGTGTGTTTGAAGTAATAATGCTATAAGACCTCGTGGTGACCCCCTGACCATAATAATTATGCTTGCATGAGAAGAAAGACCAGATTTTAATGAACCAGTTGTAAGGTAAGAGGTAGAAGTTAAGAGATAGGTGCTGTATTCAGGCTTCTAGAAGTAGGGTGCCACGTTTCAGTTTGAAGTAATTTATGGTAAATATAGTGAAATAACAGACCATATCAAGATGGTTTGCACATTGAACAGTGCAGTGTCACGCAACACTTGCATATAATTTAGAGTTCTGAATTTTCAGGTGAACGACTAGCTTGTTAAGCCATTTAGCTATTAGGTTCGAAAAAACGTCATTCTTTTTTTTTTCAGCGACTGGGCTATCGTTTGAGCACACGACGTGATCTAAGTTGTAGAACGCTGGTCTAGTAAATGCCTATTCACTCTTGATTTGAACTACCCCGGGTTGTATTTTTCGGGAAACACCGACCAGGGCAAGGCATTCCACACAATCTACATTATTTTAGTTACTTTCTAAAGCTTTCTTTCTAATTTACCATCATCTGTTCCATTTTTCAGGGTGGCTGGCAACTGATTTGCGCCTGTAGAGTGATCCAGGGTCTCTCGCAAGGGTTCCTGTTCCCTTCAGTTCACAACCTTATTGGCAAGTGGGTTCCTTTGGAGGAAAAGAGCCGGCTTGGAACCTTCATTTATGGAGGTCTGTTACCAATTTGTGAAGATAAGATAATATAAAATATTCTATATTCTACGTATATAATATTACCTAACTTTTTTAGTATTTTTGTGGATCATTTTTTTCAAACTGTGCCATGTGGTAGAAAAATCCAAGCAGCTATTTAGGTCAACAACCTTATCCCAAAACAGCAAAGACCAAACAGGTGAAACCCCTATCCTAAACATTTTCTGCAGAAAAAGATTAAGGCAATCGGAATATTATAATATGCGATAAGATTCGGAGTAACAAGATTCCCGAACTACTCCATAACTTCAAAGACGCAAATTATTTTAAAAGTTAAGTTTTAATAATCATCGATCCAAAGATTCATTTAAGACTTAGTGTGATGTTGATGTTGCCTAATTATCTTCACACATAAATCAAATTTTATGCAGATGTTTGGTGTGGGGCAGACAGACAAACTAAACAGGACAGACAGATTTACGTAACTATAAAATAAAAATCACTAAAACGGAAATGTGATATTTAGATCTTAATTCGATTCTCCTTGTTGAATTTATTAACCTTTACACTTCAAAACCAGTATTTACATTTTATGATTCAAACAATTAATTAAAATGATGGTTGGCACCTACATTAATCTATTTGCACTTTATTTACTAAAATTGTCTTAATTTATTTCAATTTTTTAGTCTTTCATTTTCCAAACTCATCGGTTTACAGCATGAGTGTCATTAAACATGAAAAAATTAACACGTCCTCAGATCTTCAATCGTTTAGGCAGGAGGCCTTATTCTTGTTACTCTAGATGCGTATTGCTTTCTATTTCTATCGTAAATAATTAAAGGAATCATCTTTTAGAAGCTATTTCTTGTTTTACTTACATAGTTTACACTTATAGCATCGCGGCCCAACCTATCCAACAACATATTTATTCAAAGTCACATCTTAATCTGCACATAAGTTATCCCATAACAAGCCATTATCATTATCCATCTCCTTTATTTTTTCAACTTATTAAGAGTTCACCTTCAATTTGTTATAAAAGGTGTTTCCTGCTTTACCTATTGTATGGTTACTTCCTGCTATTGTACCGAACTGATGTTATTGACAGGAAAATAAATTAATACATCTATGTAAGAAAGTCTTCCAAAAAACCATTAATTTAGCATCATGATAACAACTATAAGATTTCCTTTTGTGACATCAGTGAGAGTAATATTTCAAATCTTGAACAATGCATTGTTAATCTCATGGTTTTGATATCGTTTAAATTTTGCAGTACGCCACCATTAATTAGGTCAGGAATTACGTATTTAATGATATCGGTTAACGTGATAGAAAAGTTGAATATTGATTTTTTTTAATGAGAATGAATGATGTTACGAACTGGTCGTTCACCTGATGTTAAGCGATACGGCCGCCCATAATAGTTGCAGTGTCACTCACTCGGAACTTTAAAATAATAAATTTTCGCGTGACACTGCACTGCGCACTTCATCTTGAGACATCACACAGTCTAGTAATCAGATAACTACACTGTGTAATCAAGTCATAAAGTCTCATTTGCCCAGTAATTTCACTAGCTACAATGCCCTTCAAACCGGAACACAGTAGTGGTTGCACACTACTACTTGGCGGCAGAATAACTGGCAAAGCGGTGGTACCTACCTAGACGAACTTTGCAGAAAAGTCCTACCACCTGTTAACTACTGCTGATTTATTTTCATTATTTTATTAATATAATTATTTGTAAATAGTTTAATACATTTTTTAGTTATTAAGTAAGTTAAGTATTATATCAGTTATCTGGTTCCCATAGTACAAGCTTTGCTTAGTTTGGAGCTAGAGGGCGCTGTGTGAAATGTCTACACATATTTATTTATTTATTATTTATTTTATTCCCTCTTGTTTTTCTTCTTTGGTGTCAATAAGGATTTTATAGTATTTCTAAGATTCTCGCGATTTAAACAAGGAGTTTATTTATCTATCTAACTCTGTTTCAGGAGCTCAACTTGGCACTGCCCTCCAGCTTATGGTTTCTGGATTTATTGCGGACTACTGGGGCTGGCCAGCCATTTTCTACGTCAATGGTACCCTTGGCGTTATCTGGACCGTTGCTTACATCTTCCTGGGTTCTGATTCTCCTGAGAACTCGAGGATGATCAGTGTAGAAGAGCGGTTTTACATACAGAATAGTTTGGGGCAAATTGGAAAGCAGGCTGTAAGTATTTAAATTTTCATAAATATTTATAATGAAGATAAGGATATCATATAAACGGCGACAACAATTTTACAATAGGAATTTTGTGAAAAGAATTATTCATGTTGCTTTCTCTATTAGGTATATTCTTTTGTTCATTTTTGTTTCACCTATCTACATACATTTTGTCTGAATCAAAACTCAAAATTTGGCAAAGATGCAGAGTTATATAGTTCTACTAAACATGTATTTATAATTATCACAATAATAACAACGTAGAATTTAAGAATTTTTACGCTTTAAATATTTTTGTTTGCTAAAACTATTGCATTTCAATATTTTGAAACCACACATTTAATAATAAGACTGGATTAAGATAAGAATTCATTTGATTATCATCACGGCTGACTAAATCATGTCACTATTGGAATCTGCCTAAACTCCCTTAATGTATCCAACCAGAAACTTCAAACTCCATGGAAGGCTATTTGGACCTCCCTACCATTCATATCGCTGATCGTAGCCCACTGCGGTCAGAACTGGGGCTTCTGGACCCTTATGACTGAGATGCCTTCGTATATGAAGCAAGTGCTGGGAGTTGATATTAAAGCGGTAAGTTAATGCCAATATTTTTCATTAGTTTGGTTTTCCAACAAAGAGATCACCTTTGTAGCAAAAACATTTCCTGAGTAAAGGGACGGATAGATGCAGATTCAAATTTTGCTCAGGATTCCAATTATTATTCTTTACTTTATGGTTGGTTTATAGTGTTGATACGTTTCATGAATCGCGTTACGCGTTTTATATCATAATCATCTTGTCTAAATTTGGGGTTGTTCCTGTTTGTCCCCGCGTTTTGTCCCCGAGAGGGGACAGACAAGAATACGAATGAGAAATAATTCCTGTTTGTCCCCGAATTGTCACCGAATGCAAATTCGGGGACAAACAGGAAAAAATAATTCCTGTCTGTCCCCGAATTTAATTTCGGGGACAGACAGGAATTATTTATTCTTGTTTGTCCCCGAAATTAAATTAGGCGATTAATAGACGTATATCAAAATTAGAAAAGAAGTACTATACAAATACTGTGGTACTAATTGCATGAATGTCCTCTACACATTAGCATAGGTTTGAAAGGTGGCCGTGCAAGTGAAAAAAAACAAGATGGCGGCTGGTTAGAGAGGTGAGTAAGGGGGGTGCATTGTATTGTTAAAAAACGTGTAGTTTCTTATTCTCACGCGCCGTAATTACCTAGTAAACATAGTAGTAACCAAAGGGTATTATATAATACCTAGTAGTAACTAAGGGTTATAAGTGGTGAGCGAATCACCGATTAGAGAAAATAAGATTTTTAGATGTTTTAGTGGTGCGAACAATATCGATGCAGCCATAATTAATTAAGAAATATCTAGAAGAAATATAATACAGCGAATAACAATGTATTCAGACCATAACTTGCTGTAAATAATTCATAAAATTAAATGTTTACTAAGGAGGTACCTGTCAGATTTTTGTTTTTATCTAATCTGTGGTAATATCAGTAACGAAAATATTCTAAAACCCCTATTCTGAACGCATCAAAAAGAAACGAAATCTACACTCTCCACCTCTTTCATTCTAAATGTAGATGAAAGAGACGGATAGCGTAAGTTTTGAATGAAAACGTTGTCAATGGATTCAGAATTGAAAATTATAAAGGTTTGTGGGCTATGGTATATAAGGAGAAAGTCTTCTATTGTTCTTTCTTGTATTTTATTGATATGCAAAAGACACCACCCTTCTGTGATTCAGGGCTATAACGAGCAGAGTACTTTTTAGGTTATGAAAAATTTTGACAATATAATCTAACTTTGACGTTTACTTGACAATTAATAGGATGCGTTCATTGAACTCTAACACCCTTCCTCAATGAATGCATTAGATCAGATTACCTATACCTACTCTAAAATACAATCTCTTTCCTTAGATGAAACTTTACAATATGTATGACCACAACATTACTTAGATATACTACTATTCTGTAACAACAAAACGAGGCTTTCCGCTACTTAACTTCATAATACAAAATGAAACATTAAGCACTTAAAATAAAAATCAGGCACACTGCTACCTTATACAAAACAAACTATTAAGCTCACTGCTACCTATCATACCTATAACTTAATGGAACACCATACTATCAACGTCAATCTTGTTCCAAGTTCAATGTCTACTTATTTCTGTTAATCATAGCACAACATAGCATAAGTTCAAATAAAATCTTTTTGCTTACAATTAATTTTGTTTTATTTATTTAAGTTTAAACCCTGACATAAATATTCAAATACAGATTTATTCAAACTTTTCGTACAGATGTCTGCTAACTGTTCTTTAGTATTTACATAGTTTAATGTAACAATTTTCATGTTAACTTTCTCTCTAACAAAGTGATATTTTAGATCAATATGTTTTAGTCTGTTATGGTATTCTGGATTTTTAGCAACATAAATAGCTGACTGATTATCAATGTTTATCACAAAGTTTTGACAGTTTATACCTATCTCAATCAGCAAATTTCTAATCCAGCAACCCTCTGCAACTCCTTTTCCCAATGATACATACTCTGATTCGGTCGAAGACTGACTTACACATTGCTGTTTTGAGCTATACCATGAAACTGTGCATCCAAAAACTTTCATTATACCTCCTGAAGTTGACTTCCTATCCTCTTTACTACCTCCCCAACTTGCATCTGTGTATCCTAACAATGTTACATCTGTATTCTTTTTAAAAATTAACTTGTAATCTAACGTCCCCTTTATGTATCTTAAAACCCTTTTTAATGCTTTCCATAAACCATTATTGGCACCAACTTGATACCTACTGAGATAACTGATTGCATAGCACAGATCTGGTCTAGTTCCTAACATTGCATACATAAGACTTCCTATTAATGTCTTACATCTCGTAACTATCTCTTTACTTGGTGATTCATCTTTTTCCAATACAAGTCCTTGTTCCATTGGAGTGGAAATGGAATTACACTCTTCCATTTTATATTTTCTTAATATTTCTGCTAAATATTTTTTCTGATCCAGCTCTATAGAATCTTTTCTTGTTGTTATATTTATTCCTAAGTATTTCATTTCTGAACTTTCTATGTCTGTCATTCGAAATCTTTTCTGTAGTGATTGCTTTAAGTTTTCAATATGGCTTTTATTTTGACCTATGATCAATAAATCATCGACATACAGGATAGCATAGAACTTTTCATTCTTCTTATAGTATAAACAGTAGTCTGCTTTGCTTCTTATGAACCCTTCCTGTATCATAAACCTGTTAAATTCTTCATTCCAGTTTCGTGGAGATTTCTTCAGACCGTATAACGATTTCTTTAATTTTAGCACTTAACCATCATTCTCATTTAATCCTTTTGGTATCTTCAAATACACTTCTTCTTTAATATCACTGTAAAGGAAAGCACTTTTTACATCCATTTGGGATATATCCAAGCTAAACTTGTTGGCAATGGCTAAGAGGATTCTCAAGGTGGGTAGTTTTGCCACTGGAGCATAAATCTCAGAGTGATCAAAACTATCCTCCTGTTGAAAGCCTCTTGCAACCAATCTGGCCTTGTATACCTCTTTACCATTCTCTTCTTTCTTGACTCTAAAAACCCATTTTGCATCTATAGTTTTCTTCCCTTTTGGTAGATCTGTCACATCCCATGTGTTATTATCTTGTAATGAGCTTATTTCCTTATTTATTGCTTCTATCCACTTCTGTGAGTCTTTACTCTCCATAACCTTCTCATACGTAAGCTGTTCTTCATTCATAGCTGTATATAAATGATATTCATCATCATATCTTTTAGGTTTCCTTATTAGTCTTGTCCGAGTTCGCAACTCTTCTTCATTTTCTGTTGAAGTTGTACTTTCAAATAAAGTTGTATCTTCTGTTTCTTCACTCTCTGGTTCATATGACACTGACTCAAAGTAAGTTTCATCTTGTTCTGTTTGTACTTCATCTTCTATATCTGTCTGTAGATCTTCTATCAAAGTCTGTTGTCCTCTTCTATCAATCTGTTCTTCTCTTTCTCTCTGTCTTACTTCTCTTTCTTCTTGATTGCCTTCACTTACTTTGTTCTCTATCTGTATTACTGTTGTATTTTCTTTTTCTGTCTGTTGTTCTTCGCTTTCTTTCTGTTGTTCTTCTATATTATTTTCTTCTATTACACTACTTTCTTTTATAAATATCACATCTCTATATGTTTTTACATCTTTAGTATTCGGTGTCCATATCCTGTATCCCTTGCTGTCTATACCATATCCCACAAAAATACCACTCTTGCTTTTTGAATCCCACTTTAGCCTTCGTTCTTTTGGTATATGTATTGATACTTCTGTCCCAAATGTCTTTAAACCATTTATGTTGAAACTTCTTTTAAATAGTAATTCAAATGGTGTCTTGTCTATAGTTCTTGAATTTCCAGTTCTATCAATTGTGTATACTGCCGTAGCTACCGCTTCTGCCCATAAACTCTTTTGTAATTTCTTCGCTTGTAACATTGTCCTCGCTGCCTCTACTATTGTTCGCATCTCTCTTTCTACTCTACCATTTTGTTCTGGAGTGTATGGCACCGTCTTTTGATGAATGATCCCTTCTTTATTTAAGTATGACTCTACATCTCTATTAATAAATTCTCTACCGTTATCTGACCTAAAACTTTTAACTTTAAACCCTGTCTCTAGATGGAATTTTGGAACAAACATTTTAATTAAAGAACTTACTTCATTTTTATTCTTTAGAAAGTATACATACCTATAGCTGCTGTAATCATCTTTCAATAATAAAAAGTACTTAGAACCCCCTAATGACTCACTCTCCATTGGGCCGCACAGATCCATATGTATAAGCTCTCCAGGCAATGCTGCTCTATTATCACTACTCTGAAATGGCAATCTATGTTGTTTTCCCTGTAAACATGGTAAGCATTGATAATCATCCTGCTCTGTAAATTTAATGTTATTTCTTTCTAATATTTTTGAAACATGTCTATAATTTTGGTGAGCAAATTTTTCATGCCAGTCTTTTAATGATGCTACTGAAGTTAATGCTAAACTTTTACTATCAATTTTAAAATTCATAACAAATAAGTTTTCATACCTTTTTGCAGTGCAAGTCGCCTGTCCATTTTCAGTAAATTCACATTTATTTTTACACAATGTCATTTTATAACCTCTGTCAGAAGCACACCGTGCTGAGAACAAGTTCGCTTTTAAGTCTGGTACATACAATACTTTCTTTAATGTTGAAGGGAAAATGTCGCAACCAACCAATGCTTGTATCTTAATATCACCTATTCCTGACATTTTTAATCTAGTACCATCCCCTATTATAATATACCTCTGGTCACCCACCTCTGTATAGTTATTGAAAAGATTTATATTATTACACATATGGTCACTCGCACCAGTATCTAGAATCCAAGAATCATGATAAGTATCACTTAATGTTATGTATGCCCTATCTTGAACTTTATTATCTTTAGTAGCCCTACTATTACAATCTTTATATAAATGTCCAATTTTCCCACAACAGTTGCATTTTCGTAACCTACAGTCACGCTTGAAGTGTCCCATCTTACCACACGAATAACACTTGGCTTGTTCTATCTTCTTTCTATCTGTAGTTGTACCGCTTACTGTGTAACGTGGCTGTCCTTTCTTTGTTGCTGCTAGTGCTGTTGATGTACATGCCTCTGTTCTACTATCTGCTCCTTTTATGCGCTCCTCTTCAACCAACAACCGGGCTGTGAGTTGTTTCAGTGACTGCTCAGAGTCTGGCACGGACTCCCATGCTGACACAAAATATCTAAACTCCTCAGGTAAACTCATGATAATCTTTGTAACCACCATCTTATCCGAAACTGCTTCACCAAATGAATTTAATTTGTGAACAATGTCTTCTATTTTCGAGATGAAAGTCGCCATAGGCGATTCATATCTGATGTTGTAAAACTGTTGTTGAACTAAATGAATGCCGACCTTTGATTTTGACTCATATATAGTTGAAAGTTTCTCCCACATTTCATTCGCCGAACTGCATGTCAACAAATAGGTTAGAATGTGTTCTTCGACGCGAGTAACTATTATTTCTTGAGCTCTTCTATCTTTATCTTCTGTCTTAGTATCTTCTTTTAATGGTGTAGTAACAATATCGTACAGCCCCTTTGCTTTTAGTACAATGGTTAGTTGAAATTTCCACGCCGACCAGTTGTCACCTTTCAATATAATGGCGCGATCCATATCGATGCCGATGGATTGCCTCCGCTGTCCTCTGTCGTCTCTATCTGTAATCAGGCAAAAGTGCCTGGGCCCGTAACCTATAAAGGTTTGTGGGCTATGGTATATAAGAAGAAAGTCTTCTATTGTTCTTTCTTGTATTTTATTGGTATGCAAAAGACACCACCCTTCTGTGATTCAGGGCTATAACGAGCAGAGTACTTTTTAGGTTATGAAAAATTTTGACAATATAATCTAACTTTGACGTTTACTTGACAATTAATAGGATGCGTTCATTGAACTCTAACAAAAATTGTATGAAAATTGACAGCAGTTGAGTGGCAAACGCTCGTCAGCAACGCTGCTAGCTCGTTCGTAATAGGGGGGCGGGTATTTTTTTTTTCTATTTAATCTGTGCCTGTGAGTAACACTGAATCTGTATAAGCTGGGTATATTAAAAGTTCTTCTTTTGTATAGGTATTACTTGAAGCGAGATACAAACTTAACTGGATCGTGTTATCATCATAAACCACTAGTGGTGTAATGTAAAGTAAAGAGCACACGTTGGAAATTTCTTGGATTATTATTTTAAAAGCGGTATGAGAAGAGCCAATCGACGAGCAACTGTGATGAAAAATAAGTTCCCACAGTTGCTTTGCTATCCAAATACTCTAGTTGAAATTGAATTGATTGTTTGTTGTAAGAATAAATACAAGAATCAGAAAACTTATTTTTCATCACAGTTGCTCGTAAAGTGGCTTTTATCCCACCGCTTTTAGGGTCATAACCCAAGATATTTTCGACGTGTTTTGTAATGAAAACCCGATCGAGTCTGTTATACTTTAATTTATTAAATATTCATAATAGGTTAGCTATGATAGAAATACGAAAATATTTGATTGCTTTAATAATTATGTAGGATTTTCTGTGTGGTTAGGAACGTAAGTGTGAAGAAAAAAGACGGGTTACTGGAAGGATGAATGAATGCCTAAGGACTGAAAGAGATAGCTGAAAGGGAGAATGGAAGACGATTGAATGACGTTAGGACGTGTAAAGTTTTGTTTTATCGATTTAATTAAATAAATCCAAGTTTTGCCACGAAATCAGTATATTTCTTTCCGGACCCACGCAAAAAAAAAATTCTTAACTTAATTTCTACAATTATTACTAGATTTTTTAATTTCGGCTGTATGGGGGTTTTTTCACACCATTATGACCACACTGGTTATAGTTATCATTAATTTGTGCTAAGTCACGGCAGAATTTAGTGTAAATTTAAATTCGGGGACAAACAAGAAAAAATAATTCCTGCCTGTCCCCGAATCGTCATCGAATTTAAAATCTGGGACAGACAAGAATTATTTTTTCTTGTTTGTCCCCGAATTTGAATTCGGGGACAAACAGGAATTCATTTTCATTCGTATTCCTGTCTGTCCCCTCTCGGGGACAGCACGAGGGGACAAACAGGAACAACCCTAAATTTGTAGTGACATTGAATAACAGATTAGAGAATAAATAATTATGCTTTGACTGTACCATAGAAATCTTAATACATATTAGTGTGTATTTATTTTTATGGGTGGTTAGTAGTGGTCAATGATGCTTCTTCTAACGTCTTGTCACTATGGTGTTTTGATTCAGGAACTCTACTCTACTGAAAGTCATTATGTGAGCTGTCCATGCAAGTCTGGGTATATGCCTTAATCATGTTAAATTGACAACGTGCTGTTATTAGTATGCTTGGAACATAACATTTACATTTTATACTACTATAATTAGCTTTATTTATTACGTATCATTTATTTGTTCCAGAACGGCGTGATGTCAGCCTTGCCATACCTGGCAATGTACTTGTTGAGTTTCCCGTTTGGATACATCTCTGATTTGATTTTGAGGAAGCAGTGGCTCAGCATTACTGTCAGCAGGAAAATCAGTAACTCTATTGGTAAGATAATAAGCTTATCTTAACACTAAATTAATAAACAGTGCAGGTGAAGATGAAAACTTAGGGCTAAAAGTTGAGCTCTGGTGAAGCATCATGAAACCTCGTAATACAATATTTGTAACTAAACAACTGATTGTGACCGTACCAGAGCTTTATTTTAACGCTAATTTTTTTCATCATCATCATCATCCAGCCTGAGGACGTCTACTGGTGAACATAGGGTTCCCTCAGAGAGCGCCGCCTCGAACTTTTTTTTTTATGGGAATGAGTGACGTGACAAGCTGGTCGTTCACCTGATGTTAAGCATAACACGGGCGCCCATAACAGTTGCAGTGTCACTCGAAACTTTAAAATAATAAAGTTTCGCGTGACACTGCACTGCGCACGCCATCCCGAGACATCACCCAGTCTGGCAATCAGATTACTACACTGTGTAATTAGGTCATAAAGTCTCATTTGCCCTGTAATTTCACTAGCTACAATGCCCTTCAAACCGGAAAACAGTAGTGCTTGCACACTACTGCTTGGCAGCAGAATAACTGGCAAAGCGGTGGTAACTTAACCTAAACGAACTTTGCAGAAAAGTCCTACCACCTAGTAAAACCTGACACCATACATCGACTCCCTGCGGCTAATTGTTTCACCCGTATTTATTGTTCTACTACATGAACAGAAGCGTTTTGCATCTAACAAATAAACAGTACAATCAGTCATTTCTATAGAATATTAAATTTACTGTAATTACAACCACAAACCACACAAACAATATTTAACTCGTTTGTAAAGGAAAGTAAAAAACCCGCAAGTGTGTTATGTCAACACTTGCGGGTTTTTACGGGTGGTACAACGTAACTGTATGTGTCTCATTAGTAGTCGACGCAGTACTCGTTCGATGTTTCACAACAATACCCATTATCCAACAAGTCTAAAAAATATAATCTGCCCTTAGAGAAAATAAAGTAAGCATTATTTCTAGCACTTATGATAATCATGACGACGATGACGGCTATGATGATGACGATTATGACGATGATGATGTTATTGTTGATGATGATGATGATGATGATGATGGTGGTGGTGGTGATGATGATGATAGCTGTGTTGTTTCTCTTCCAGGTCACTACGGACCAGCCTTAGCTCTGATTGGCTTGTCATACTCTCCACCTGGGAATGTAGCAGTGGCAGTGGGTCTACTGACCGTCGTCGTTGGACTCAACGCTGGACATTATACAGGCTATTTGGTAACAACCTAGCGACATTATTTGAAGTCACGATAACTTATTCAATTGACACGTAAAATAGTTGAAAGGTGAAATATTAAAATATGGAAGACCAAGCAATTCTGTCTATGAGCTTGATCCACACAATAAATTAATATTTCAATTATGCTGTTCTCTTTTGTTCTTCATTCTATTTTAATCACCGTCAGCGTAATAATCTCATTGCAAATTCATATAAAATTAAAAGGCCGAAAGGTCAATTTCCATAATATATTAAGCCATCGCCATCCCATTTTATCCATCAATTTTTACCATATTAATCAATTCATCGCTTCCGTCAACATTGACGTTAATTTAATTTTGTTTGGTTCAAACTGTTTTTATATTCTGGCGCTGAGAATAAAATAGGGAGATGTTTTTGAGATGTTTATTAGGAATAGTGACAGAATTTTATTTTATTTTATTTTATTAAATCACAAAGCAGATTACAAACACCTCACAACAATAGTATTATACTTACAAACAGTTTGGAACTAGATTGTAATCCTAATATGTGAATACAAGAGCGCTAAGTAGTTTTATACAATTTTTATCAGGAAACCTATGAATTTTGTTGTTTCATTAATAATTGATTACATACAGTGAAAAAAAAGAAAAATAAATGCAATAAAATGGTTAAGTATGATTTACATTCAGATCAGAAAACTGTGTTGCCCTAATACACATGACAAACCTCCCGAGATTGGGGTCAAATATGTCTATGATTTTGTTCTTTAATGCCAACTCATTATAGAGACGACACATTCTTGTAAGGGGATTATAAAATGACGTATTGTTTCTTTATACTTTTAATGCAAATGATGGAGGACTGCGTCTCCTATAGTTTATGTTAATGTTAAGTGAGAATAAAAGCGGGGGATAATCTATTGTGGAGTGCAATATTTTATGTAGATGAATAAGGTCTATGGAATAAATAAAATAACATAATTATTGACTTTATGTTGGTTAGTAAACGTCTTTCTTTCGGAAAGGCAAAACTTCATGGCTTGTGACTGTTGTGTCACTACAGCAGGAACAAACAAATCCATATTATATAACTACAAGTACGTGATAAATTGGTGTTTTTGACGTTGTTCTTAACGACATTTTAAACCTTATAGGTACGACTGGCCTGATAGCTATGTTAGTGGTAGGGGAAAGCAAAGCTGCCTTCTGATTTGTGGGTTCGATTTCCACCTAGGACAAATATTTGTGTGATGAACAGAACATAGATGTCTGTTCTGTGTCTGGGTGTTATATTGTGTTCTCTGTATGTATTTACAAGTTAAAAGTATCAAAGTATTGTACCAGTTATCTGGTTCCCTTCCCATAACACAAGCTATGCTTGGTTTGGGCTAGATGATGCTGTCTGAAATGTCCACTCATATTTATTTACTTTAATTAATATTTTTCAGTTGGTGCACATCGACATGGCACCAAACTTCGCGGGCACTTTGATGGGCATCACCAATTGTATTGCTAACATCATCTCTATCATCGCACCGCTGGCCGCCGGCGCTATACTCCAGGATGAGGTAAGAACTATCTTTAAAGATATAGAAAAATCAAGGGAAAAATCAAAGTTGGCGGGAAGAAAGTAGTGGATAACGTATGCGACGATCTGGGAGAGCTGATGGATGCAGGAGGCGCAGTCACTCAAGGTGGGGCTCTCTGGGAAAGGCCTATCTTCAAAAGTAAACGTCTTCAGGCTGTTAATATTGATGATGATGATGATGATGATGATTATGATGATGGAACTAATAAAAAACATTATATTTATTTATGTTTCAGACTGATCCATCAGATTGGCGGAATGTGTTTTACGTATCATCAGTTATATACATTGCTTGCAACACGTTCTTCGTTATTTTCGGAACCAGTCAGAAGCAGAAGTGGAATGAGCCTGTCCGCAATGATGGTAAGCAAATGAATGAAGACGAAGGTTAAAAATATTATACTGCATGGTTTCTTTTTTTTATGTTTTTGTCACTAAATAATATTTATTGTTTTTTTTTTTTTCAGATACTACCGAGGATAAAGTTGAGAAAGTGATATAGACCACGAATTAATTTATATATCTACGTAGTGTAATTTTTGTAAATATTTAAATTAATAAACTAGAATAATAATGAATAAACCGAAACATTTTTTTTTATTTATGTTGTCATAATTAATACTTATGTGATAAGTTGGCTATAATAGAAGGAATGAATACGTATAATTATGTTTATTCATAGTGAGACAATTAAAATATCACAATAAGATACATAAAAAAATAAGGCCCCATCATGCAAGGGTGTACATGTAAATTCAATCTAAACATTAACGGCTTTTCTGAACAAGTGAATTATCCAAATTTTCTAGATTCAATTTTCCATATACCTAAACATTTTATGGAGACAAAACAAATTTTTAAAGTACCACACTAATCTAATCTAATATCTATTATTACTGTATACAGTCGGAATGTTACATTAAAAATTTCTCATAAATATTACGATGAAAGCAAAAATATGATCAATCTGTTTCGAACGTAGCTGTCTGGATACAAAAAGGTAGCCTAAAATTTATTGTTCGTTTTAATATATTGCTGATATTGTTTTTTTTTAAATTGAGTTTTTTAATGAAAATCTACGACTTTAAGCTTTTTTGAATATTAATTGGTTTCGATAATAAAAAATAAATAACCGGCCTAGTGCAAGTCGGACTCGCGCACGAAGAGTTTCGTACCATTATCTATAAAAACGGGAGAAATGAAATCACGTTTGTTGTATGGGATCCGTCTTAAATATTTAGATTATTATGTGTATTTCAACTGTCTAGCTATCACGGTTCATTAGATCCAGCTTGATTAAAGACGGACATACAGACAGTTAGACACAGACTACAAACAGATAGTTAGGCAGGCAGACAGACGGAGAGCGGAGCCTTAGTAATAGGGTCCTATTTACCCTTTGGATACGGTACCCTAAAAAAACGACAAACACAAATGTATTCCCGGCTTTAACTAAACCCAGCTAATTGTTTAAATATCACAGCAAAAGTCGCATAAATTGTTCTATAGCAACCCTACTAATAGAGATGATGTAAGTATAGTTTTGATTTAAAATTATCCGGCAAAAGTTTAGTAATAGTAGTAGTATTTCCAATAAAAATTTGGTCAAGCTTGGAAAAAGAAAACCTGAACAGTTTTTAGGCGGTAGAACTTCAAATCATCAAAGAAGAAACTATTAGAAGATTACTTTTATTTTCATCCAACTTTTTCATCAAAATTTTTTTTTTTTTTATAAATAAAGGAGTGTGCGTCATAATTTCGGACTCTTTTCTGTTATAATAGTCCCCTTAAGAACTTGTATCTAAATTCTTTATTTGATAGCTTTCAGGCTCCAACAAAAGATCTTTTAAAACAATATTCACAAACCAGTTCAACTATCGGCTACCATCTTAGATTATTCTGAGAACATGTTCACTATAAAACATGCCGATGAAACCAACGGAACATCCCTACTACAAAACAACATTTTTAAACTTTGCATCTAGCAAAGCTATAATTTAGCGCAGTAACTCAACTAGCGTGAACCGCTACCCGAACCAATGCAAGGCGATAAAGAGAGAATTTCTTTTTTCTACTAAAAATACAGGTACTTACATCGACAATGCGAAGAAACCTAATTAGAGGAAAGACAATAAATGGTTTGACTTTAGTTCATTCGTTCATTGAGTTAGAACAGATCAGTCACAGTCCCTTTCTGTCACAGTTTTGCAAACCCATACAACGAGTCCAGATCGGTCACACATTCAAAATATAAATGTATTTATTTCCATTTTTTCATATCCGCATCGGTCACACTTTTTAATCACTCTTTTAAAAGTACAGTCAGATGAAAAAGTCTTATCACATCAAACCTATATTAAATTACATAAGCCTTGATCACTCAAGATTATGTAATTTAAATCAAGAAAATCTCGCTTCTCTATGATAGGCCTTTTTTTTTGAAAGGTTAAATCTGTTGGTTTTTACTGAAGGTCAGTAAAAACCAGGCGGGAAGGCAGGCGCTTATGGCGCCCAGCCAACAAAAGTGGGAGACCATGGTACCCCTGGGGTGCGAGCCTCGGCTTTGGGCGTTGCCGGGATAAGAGGATCGATAAGGCTACGATTACGGCTATGGATTTCCATAGAGTCTACTGGCGTGGAAAGTCGCGACCTAAACCTTCAAAGATGGTTAAAGTAGTAGAGGCCTAGCATCAGATTATAGCTGGACATTAGTTTTCTCTTTCTGATCTAGTATGGAACTTATGGAAGGATCCTTGGACAAGGACATTTTTTGTAGTGGTTATAAAAGCGTCTTTTACTTGAATTATTAAAACAATAGCGCTCATAACATCTCGAGTTTCGCGAGAGTCATATAAAAATGGGCTTTTACAAAACTGCATATTAGGTCAATTACATTTTACTGATAGATGCCAAAAACTAGCTTATTTAAATTGCTAGTGTTGCTGACTGTACCTTTGCTCATTTTTGGTACGTATGGAAAAGTGTGACCGATCGGTGTACGATTTTTAAAAATATATTGGATTTTTGGAATGTGTGACCGAACGGCCCACGTTTTTTATGGATGACCGATCAGAACTGTGACCGATTAGTACTAACTCGTCATTTCTTGTATTAGTTTTGTGACGTTTGTTTTGTTTCGATTGCACGATCTACACTTTTGCACGCGTGGAAACAAATGGGAAAGACTTTTGCCCAGCAGTGGGCAAATAATACTTAGGTAATAAAAATGGGGTAGAAAGGTTTTCGAACGCAACCATAAACCGGTAGACGCAGCGTAGGCTGGCCCCGATTTCGGCACCGGTATAGGATACCAGCGTAACACAATCAGACACCGACTCCGCCAGCGAGGTCGACGTACCCCCCGTAGGTTAGCTAGAACGGTCGCGACTTTCCATAGGGTCCACTTCTCCAGCGGACGTAGCCTTCTCGATCCTCTTATCCCGGCAACAGCCCAAGCCGAGGCTCGCACCCCAGGGTGAGCTAGTTGCCCCCCACTTTTGTCGGCTGGGTGCCTTAAGCGCCTGTCCTCCTGCCCGGTGAAGCTGTAAAGGTCGGTAGAGACCAACAGCATTAGCCTGTTCAAAAAAAAAGTAGGTTGGCCCCCCACCTTATGAACCGAAGACCTGCTCAAAACTTTGGCGAGAGGCCAATACTACAGGAGGCAAGCAGACGCTCAGTGGTGGCCTTTGGGGTAGGCCTATGTTCAGCAGTAGACGTCTTCTCAGGCTGATGCTGATAACGATGATGATGATGAAAAATAGAAACAAACTGTGCAAAACAGTGTAGAACAGGTTTTTCGAACAGATTGAACGCAGCTTAACGACTCGCAAGGGAAATTAAAACGTCGCTGTTTATTACAATTCCTTATCAGCTGTAGTAGATGTAAGTTAGCTGTAAACAGGAGAGCGCTTACGCTTTTGTCACGGACTGATTGTGAAGATTTATTATTCCATAAGTCTTTGTAGGCATCGAATTCATTTTTTCTCGAGCTCTCATAGCGTAGTTCAATGTGGAAATGTAGTGGTTGATACATGGATGGGGGACCGCTGATAGAAGTTCTAATTACAACTGTGTGCTACCATGCTATAATAATAATAATAATAATAATAACCATTTATTTGAGGCAACAAGCTTAAAAAATAAACATAGGCCCATATTATAAAGACCTTAAAGACTAACATACATATTGAGCAGTGGAGTGGGTTGTAATAAAACGGTCCTTTATGTCAATTCACAAGTACTTTTTTACTGGTACTTACAATTACTATTTTCTTGTCTCTTGTAGTGCGTGGGTAATTACAAAGATTTATTTAAAATGTTTTTAGGGTTCCGTACCCAAAGGGTGAAGCGAACTCTATTACTAAGGCACCGATGTCCGTCAGTCTTCCTGCCTGTCCGTCGGTCCGTCTTCTGTCACCAGGCTATATCTCATGAGCCGTGATAATTAGACAGTTAATTTTTTTACAGATGATGTACCTATTACTGAGTTGCCGCTATAACAACAAATTTTTAAATACATAATAAAATAAATATTTATGGGGGCTTCCATACAACAAACGTGATCTTTTTATTCGTTTTTATGGATAATGGTATACGGGACCCTCCGTGCGCGAGTCTGACATGCACTTGGCCGGGTTATTGATTAAAGTGTCTCAGTTTTTTCTATTAATGAAACTTAGTAAAGGTAACTCAAGGCAGCCCGCGATTTATTTATTTGTATAAAAAGACCTAAATAATGATGACTATTCAAATAATTGAACACCTCTTGACCAAACCATGTTCATCATTTTGAGCTGTAAGTTATCAGTCAGTTAGTTACTTAAACCATAAAAATAAAAAAAATCATAAAAATAGTAGGTTTATTTTGGCATTCTTTTTTATTAAAGCTGCTTTACCACAGACACCTGCGTCCGTGCTCTTTGTTAATATTATTTATTTTTATTTTAGTGAACAAGTCGCTGGAAGACGCAGCGCAGGCCGGCCCCCCACTAGGTGGACCGACGACCTGGTGAAAGCCGCGGGGAGCCGATGGATGCAGGAGGCGAGCAGCCGCTCTAAGTGGCGCTCCCGGGGGGAGGCCTATGTTCAGCAGTGGACGTCTTCAGGCTGTTAATGATGAACAAGTACAATACATTAGAGGACAATTACTTGTAATTAACCTATTTTTTTGTTTTCTTTTGTTTGTTTTATAATTTTGGTTTTCGATTTGTACATACGCCCTTTCACGAGCTTCCTTTTGGCATTGGCATCTCAAACTAGCATGTTGAGTTCATTGTGAACCCTTTCAATTTTATCGACACCTGTCGTTAAAATTGAAAGCCTGTGTAGAAAATGAACTGTCGTAGAAATAACAAAGAAAAATAACTAAGCCAGTGCAGACGTTCCATTTTTAAGTTAACTTTGAAACTTATTCAACTTATTCAAGTATTATTCAACTATTCAAAGACTATGAATATTTGAATAATATCCCGAGTAACAGTTTCAGTAATAACTAACGGTTAACGCTTTTATTACCAAAAACACATTCCGTTTCCGAGCTTTGAAAACCTTTAGGGCTGCGGTTCTCAATCTTTGGGTAAATATTACATTTTGTAACCAACGAATAAATTTTATAAGATAACCTTCAATCACTCAAAATGGTACAGCTAATGCTGCGCTAAATAAAAACCAAATACACACAATAATAGCTTTTGCATTTTCATTTCAATTTTAACAAAATAAAATAATTTTAATAGTCTTTTAAAATCTGGTTGGTTATGACCAATATTACTAAATTACAAAAACTGTATTTTGATACGTATAATAATTACAACATGGTCAATTGGTTATAATAATAAATTTATAATTAGGTACGTTAGTTGAGATGCTACATAATTGAAAAAAAATCTCCAAATTATTGAGGTATACCTAGTCTAAATAAAAAAATAAACATGATCATGTGTTCTTATTTTAAAACTAAATTATACACTAGGTAGTGAAACTTATTGTTTCATGTAATTCGTATGACGGCAAAGGGCGCCATCTGCACATTTGAGAACTACTGCATTTAAATAATAAATCAGTTGGCATGCGGACCAGGACCCGTAAGTGCATCTGAACTTATTGAAGTGCAACTTGCAAAATTAATATCAAATTGAGCTTGAGAGAGCACGGTTTAATGTTTGAGAAACACTGGAAATATTGAAATTAATGTTATTTCTAGCGAATACGGAAACTAAGTAATATTTAGTTTTACGTTTCACACAGGACTTAACCGCGCTAAAAACATTATTTAAGTAATATTTGCTATCACTTTGAGTTTACAAGGTTAGGGGAAGGCTGATAGAGCGTCCTATAGCGTGTATGTAAATACGAATTTAATATATGAAATTGTAGTTTCGCTGTGGATTTGGTTGTTTAATCCCATTTATTAAATACTAGAGATGCCCCACGATCTTACTAGCTATTTATTTGAACGTGAGAGTTTTAATTTTCCAGGATATAAAGTATTAATCTATGTGCAAGGAAGTTGTATGTATACTTTTTTTTTCTTATATTTTGGCTCCACACATAGTGTATTTAGCCAGTGTCAAGTATTGTACTTTTTCATCATGTTAATAGAATATTTCACGTAAAGTCAAGTCTTAGTCATAGTCATAGTCCAGTCTAGTCACGCTCCAGTAAAGTGGTGGCAACTTTACTAGAAGCTTCTATGGAATTTCGGAAGCAACACGGAAAATCGTTTCACCACACACCACATTATACCACTTGCCCACACTCATGCTCGTAATTCAGCACTTAATGCGTAAAACGCCACCAATTTTAAACATTAACACTGGAAAAAGCACAAGTTTTGAGAAATATGTAATACAATGCAACGACGTGAAGTTTCTGCGTTCCCGCCAAAACTCTCGTACGTATAGGTACTTATAAGTAATTTATTAGATAAAGAAATACAACTGTTTGGTATAATATGCCTTTAGTCTAGGTAAGGGTTGTCTAGACATATGGTCTTCCATATGGTGGTTGGTGTGTTCCTTGTCTATGTGACTATCGTTTGACAGCTTGTATACAGGATGTAATTTAATTCATTAGCATAAATTGAGCCCATGATACTACATCATTTATAGATGATTATTAAAGAGTAAAGAGTGTAAATGAAAATATTTCTTATTGAAAATTATGAAGATTGCCGCGGCGCCTAACGCAGTTGGCACGGATGATTTTGATACTTTTAAACGTTTTTAACCTTGTAGGTACTAATTAAAATCAATATTTTAATTAAATTTTGTATTGTAGCATTTGATTAAGTAAGTTATTCAATTTTTTGGAGTTATTATTATTACCAAACCAATGTGTTAGAATTCGAAAATTTTGGTCCACACGTGACCGGTATCAGGAGTAGGTGGCTCGTTCTCATTTTTACGATTCTCATCGTCAGTTTCATGTACAATTTTATATTGTTCTTATTTCAAATATTTTTGTACAATAAATTATAGCGCTTTATAAGACGAGTAAATTAATATATAAGTTAATCAAATAGAAAGTCTTGTTTGGGTGATAAATGGTTTTGAAGTTTTAGAGGCCACGAAAGCGACGCATCGGATCACGAAAATGACTCAGTAACTTTACAGCTATCATTTTCTCACGTTTTGCCACTGTTTATAAGACTAAATGTTCATAAAATAACATCGTAATCTTGTTTTCATAATTAAACTGGCAAAAAAATGGTATTAATAACCAAAACTATGTATATTATTATTATCAGTTCGGTCCTGAGTTTGTTCATCCTACGAAATACGAATACTAATCCACTTAACTACATATTATAGGTAAAGCCTCGCTGACAAAAAAAACAGATAGTTATTGTATTAATAGCTTTATTAATTAAGAAGCATCATGAGTATTTAAAAAGTGTATTTATTTATGAGTTGTGTTACTTTTTCAATAGAACAACAACCTTCACTACAATAGAAATAATCTATACTTATATTATAACGATTTATCTATAAAAACAAATCTCACTACAAAAGACAATATGTGGCACATCTTTAGGTACTCTTTTGGATTAGAAACACCTGATTTCGTGATTTTTCCATAAACTTTTAAATATGAGCTTTACGTGTTCGGAGTCGAGCCTACGAGCAAAATAATTAAAGTATGATTGAAATGTTGGCAGGCGGGGACCAAAATGTACCTAGTAGGTACCTACCTCCCTACCTAGTACCTATATACGTACTTACGTCAAGAATAGGTAGTATTGTGATATGACGTGACGTTATTAATAATTTCAGAACCTTTTGGTGATAGTTCCTAATACCTACATACTTTAGGTACATAATATCCGACGGTAAACGTGTGTGGAGAAAAGTGTTCATAGAATGTGAACTTGGGCTAGGTAGGTACCTTTTACCTAGCTACCTACCGGAATCTTCGCAATAGGATGCTTCTCCCGGAAACCAGAAAAATGGTATGTAACCATAATCTTTTAATCTACTACCTACCAATCGAAGATACTGTTACTAGCTCTTCCTCTTTAGGTACCTATTATTAAACATAATACAATGCTAGTTTCGAAGGAAGGTTCTCCCAACTTGAGAGTTACTAGGCTACCACGGTCCAGATCACCCCTTTTCGCGATAACATGACATACCTACCAATTCGAACTCATCCATTTTTAGGCTATGATTATTAATAAATAAATAAATAAATAAATAAATATGTGTGGACATTTCACACAGCGCCATCTAGCCCCAAACTAAGCATAGCTTGTACTATGGGAACCAAGATAACTGATACAATACTTATATACTTTTTGTTTGTAAATACATACATAGAATACAATATAACACCCAGACGTAGAACAAACATCTATGTTCATCACACAAATGTTTGTCCCGGGTAGGAATCGAACCCACAGCCCTCAGTTCAGAAGGCAGGGATACTACCAACTGAGCTATCGGGCCCGTCAATGAATGATGAGTGAGTTCGAATCGACCCATCTTTTCTCGATAAAAACACGTTTACATAATTATTCAAAACACTATCTTACATCTGTCATACTACAATAACTAGAATTGTTTCAATAAACTCACACTAGTC
Organism: Ennomos erosarius; assembly: GCA_963580505.1. NCBI lineage: Eukaryota > Metazoa > Arthropoda > Insecta > Lepidoptera > Geometridae > Ennomos > Ennomos erosarius. Next base: position 14,094,963 of record OY756989.1, on the reverse strand, counting down.
GCTACATTTCTAAATAAAAGAATGCATAAAATCAGTTTCATGTACCAAAATCAGTTTCATGACTAAAATGCCACGAAGTTTATGAAACGAAACTGACGAAATTATCCCTTTTTTGTAAAATTGCTGCAAAGTTAAGTGTATCGATTTAAATCAAACACTACATAAATATCTCGCACATTTTAGGGTTTCGATGAGCTAACTTTGATTTCAATTGCTGAAATACAATGCCCAAAAAATGTAGTGCACGTGTGATCGGTAAATCTATGAACAAATACAAGCTTACCGATATTTTTTTTTTCCGGCACGTTGAGCCACACGTCTTACGTCTGCGATGCCAGTACACGACTGACGTTCGACCGGACCACACTCAGTGTTTGATTGCTGATGTTTTGTTTAACAGGCAGCCATTATATCACGCGAATTTAAAGAACCCATATCCGCGTGACCGACGCGTATGTTGTTTTAAATTGAAAATAATGATGAAAAGATTTGTTTTAAACTATTTAGTGTAAAGTTTATTTAATTACAATAATTTTAGTATATGTTACATACAAATACAGTGAAATTTGGTGAAGTGGTAAGCAAATGTTTTACTGCATCGGAGAGTGTGACACGATGAGAACACGAAAAATTACCCCGTTTTTGACCATTTCGTGTTAATTTAAGGTATTATTTTTGCTTTTATTTTGACAAGCTTTATTTCTGTTGTAGCCTAATAGATGTTTCATCATTTAACTCACAAATTCTGTTTGTATCTTAAGCCATTTAGGAAATAAGACCTCGTGACCATCAAATTTGAGCATCGATGAGAACTACCCAGGTACCTAGTTTCAAAGGATGCTAATGAATAAAATACCCGGTATACGGTGGTTGCTGCTCATAATCCGGAGACGGCGGACTCGATTTACCCGACAGGACAAGTATTTGTGGAAGGAATAAAAACGCTAATACTTTGTGTCTGGGTATTGTGGGACTATGTTCGATTTAGGCTATAGCTGGGCCCTTAGATACGGGGAATCCTAGTTAAGGTTCAGGATCTATGTTGTATATTATCGTTGGGCAATGTTTATTAAGATTTCATTTAAATTGGTCCCGCGTGTATTAGCGTGTAAACCCCAAAATCCAACAAACAAAAGACTACATTGGACTTTTATAATTAATTGGGTCTTTAATAGATTCAAATATAACTAACCAGTGGGCCTAGCACGAATATTTACGCGCGCGTAAGTGTTACGTTAACGTAAGCCAATTGTATGGCATTTGATCTGCCCCCCCTATTACGATTGAGCTAGCAACGCTGCTGACGCGCGTCTGCCCCTCAACTGCTGTCAAAATTGTATGAACTTTGACAGCAGTTGAGCGGCAGACGCAATCGTAATAGGGGGGTTTTACGTTAACGTTATACTTACGTGCGCGTAAATATTCGTGCTAGGCCTACAGTTAACCAATGGATCTAACTTTATGAAGCACAGCTAGTAACTAACTTACAAGTAAATTAGTCTTAAAATTAATCAGGCGTTACTTGACAATATTTTGTTATTGTTATAAATGAATGAATGAATGAATAAATGAGTTTATTTGCGATTTACGTTTGACCACGAACTCACTTGAAGGTAAGCCAACGGTATGGCTGATGATAGAGCACGTAAATCTAGAAGCTAATTATTTACTCTGGCTTTGAAGACACCAAAGCTTTAAAGCTTCTAGTGTTAGGAGTTTTAAATGCCAACCTCTTCCAGCAACAATATTTCCTCCTGGGCATAACCTGGATCTTTTCAAATCGAGAGTGAATGGCCATCTCATGAGCAAACACCTTACACAACTCCGTCACTTACCATCAGGTGAGATATTGTCAAACGCAAGTATGCCAATTTTAGCATAAAAAATAACTTTTCTTTCAATCACATCTATGGTGCAAGGATAATACAAAACTGTATGCTCTGTTAACAAACATAAATACATGGCACGATTCATACTCTGCTAACAAACACAGCGCGAATCACCCGATGATGCAGTTTTAAAGTGAGACGCGCATCGAGAATACAAGTTTCAGACCCCGTCTAGTTCATACGTCTTCAGAAACTAAAGTGCTCGTCATTTAAGTCCCACTACTCGATCCACGAATCCTGACAAAGTTGAGCTTTACGGGACTTTGTGTGAAACGATATTTGAATAGAATACTGCGTTTTGAACGCGTAATCAATTTCAGGGTTATTTTGTGGAAGATTTGGTTAAACTTGGTAACTACTTCAAGATATGTGTCGACAAAAACGAGCTCATAGTTTGCTAGCGATTAAATTTTAATGTAAGTAAGCATTTAAAGTTGGTTATCAAGTTGAAATTAACAATGAGCGACACATTGCTCACAGAATTAACTACCGATAAGGAGGATTTTTGAGTGGTGACCGAGAACCGGAAGACGCAGCGTAGGCGCCCCTAAACTAGGTGGACCGACCTAAAACCACGGGGAACCGATGGATGCAGGAGGCGAATATTCGCTCTAAGTAGCGCTCTCTGGGAAGGCCTATGTTCAGCAGTGGACGTCTTCAGGCTGTTGATGATGATAATTATGATAATGATGATGATGATGATAATGATGATGACGATGATGATGATGATGATGATGATGATAATGGCGGTGGTGGTGATGATAAACGGTAATTTTAGTTGATTTGACAAAAATAGAATATCATTGGCTATTTTCAATGCCAGTAATCAGGACAATTAGATCATTAACTTATACGCACCTTATCTCTGATTCCAGCGGCAATTTGAAGATCATTCTGATTCTCTCATTAACATAATAAAAGCAAGAAACTTCAGTGAATTTTACTGCCTTTGTTAAAGTACTTTCGTCCGTTCGAAGGGCTACGTTCAGTGAATTCGAAATTAGTTCGAATTTGGTGTTTTGATCAGTTTTAGGCTTTGATTTATTGATGGCTCTTGAGCTCGTTAGGTAGATCACAATGAAAATTGGACTTTTGGGAATTTTAGATACTTTAGAGGCAAACTAACAGCCTGTAAGAACTAACCTGCTACGTGAGCTTTTCCAAAAAAGAGTCTGAGTAGGTAACTTGTTTACTTCATTTTACTTAATTTATTTATTTATCAATCAAAAGTATTTTTTTTTTGCGCTTTTACTGCCTGTTTACATTCTTCTAATTTATTTTATAAACATTGTATATTTGACATGCCTAATGTAACTGATGTGTTACAAGGTGAATAAAATTATTCTATTCTATTTTATTCTATTCTTCAATTGCTTTTTCATACTAAAGAAGCCCGTAACTATTTTCCAAAGTGACAGGGCAATTGGTTATAAAATACTCTAATTATGAGATATGACGTAACATAAAAAAATAAATCGATATGAACACTTTTTGTAAAAAGTAGTCGCTAAACTTAAGACGTGAATTTTATTTTGATTGCCATCGTTCTAAATCCATTCAATTATTTTTCAAAGCATGGCTTTTTAGGGTTCCGTACCCAAAGGGTAAAGCGAACCTATTTACTAAGATTCCGCTGTCGGTCTATCTGTCTGTCCGTCCGTCTTTCACCAGGCTGTATCTTATGAACCGTGATAGCTAGATAGTTGAAATTTTTACAGATGATGTATTTTTGTTGCCGCTATAACAACAACTACTAAAAAACAGAATAAATTAAATATTTAAGGGGGCTCCCATAAAACAAACTTTTTTTTTCACTTGTTTTTATAGATAATAGTACGGAACACTCGTCGTGGTCGAGTCTGACTCGCACTTGACCAGTTAATTCATCTAATTTTGTGTCACACGCTCTGCTTCTAAGAAACCGGAGGTAATCATGTTTCATAATCAAAATCCGCCGGCAACAATGCTTCATGCCATTTTCAGTGCTATTTATTCCGAGTCGCATGTACCAAAACAAACGTGGCTTCAATTTTTCACGCGCGAGACAAATAGTGTTTCCAAGATTTATATCCTACGGGATTTAGTTTAGTTTGGAAATAATATGTTGAAAGTTTAAAAAGACCGGGTGTCTGTTGCATCGAACAGCTATTGTTTGTTTGGTTCGTTCGTGATGTGTTTACGGTAGCAATCTTACAAGGATAATGTAAAAAGTGGTGAAGTTTGTATGGTCGTGGTCTGTATTTTGCGCGTTTAGACAAAATCGGGCAATTTCGACAAAAACACACATTAGAATTATTTTTTTATCATAACGCCCTGTGTAATGAAAAATTGATAAAGATCTGTGATATAAGATGACGTGCGTCGTGCGGCACCATGCAAAAAAAATATTATATTTATATTTAAAAGTTCCGAGTGACGCCGCAACTGTTTTTGGGCCCGAAGTCTACTATTTCAATTGTGTCATAATGCTTCGTAAATAGTTGTAAAAATGCAATAAATAGTCTATTTGCAATAAAACAAATTGTCTTTTGTCTTTTTGAAGTACCATAATGACAGGTTTTGACACTAATAGTAGTCTACTTAGAGTACAAACCATAAGCATCAAATCTGTCATTATGGTACCATTCATGAACCGTTATGACACTACTGAAATACCAGACTTCGGGCCCTGGGCAGCCGTAAATGAACGTCTATCTCATCACTTCATGAATATATTAACAAAAAAAATAACAAGTATGATACAACACACAGAATATAACAGAATGACGAATACATTACTTGCAAAAAAAAGCAATGAACTAGCTAGATGAATATAGAAGGTAATGCAAAATATGGACAAAAGCTAGTTATGATACAAAAACTAATTTTACTTTGTTAATTACAAACTTTTAGTTAAATCTGGGATAAGTTACCAGATATTTTCTGAGGGTAAAAGGTAGGCATCTTAGAACAAAAACTGGGGGATACTTTATTCAGGTATTTTAGGCGACCAATTAATTATACTACTACTACTACCCCCAAACGCCATCTCTGGGGTAGTGACATCAATATTCATAAATGAGGCTACCTTGGAAGTTAGGAATTCAGCCTTTTTTAAGTTTTGCGAATTTTTGATGAGGATTTAAAAGTGAGGTTGATTCACTTTAATAGATTAATGTTATTTAGTACGCAGGTATCTATTTATTTCTATTAAATTAAAATTAAACTGGTCTTTGAAATTATGTTGTCGTCATCGTTTTTGTCGTCATTGTTATCATCATTATCGTCATGACCGTCATCACTACCACCACCATCATTATTATCATTACCTACAATTCATGTAACATTCACAAACACTTGCAATTTCTAGTCTAATAGCCGTAATTACATTTAAGCATTTCACTTTAATTACGTTGAGTTTCCACATACCCACTTGTAATAACACACTATAAATATATACCTCAAAGTTAGTGGAAGCAACATCAACCTACAACGTAAATATGAAGTGAATAAACCAATGGAGTACCAAAAATTTGGTTGTTTACGTGAGTTCTATCGTAACTAACTATTAAGTATATCGAGTCAAAGAGAGCCTTCGAGCATTCACTAACTATGCTGATCACCAAGACCAAACGTGGTGTTAAAGCAAACCGCCTTATGACAATCGTTCAAAGTGATATTTTATGGAGGAGGGCTATGTTGAGAGAAGAGGGTAAGAATGTCACGCTTGCCCAGAACAATATTGCAGATATTGCTTTCATTGTTAAATTTGATGGAAAAGTATGACTAAAAAAGCATTGTATTTTCGACTGAGGAAAAGAAATACTCGCAGTCTAGTGAATTTAGCCATTGATTACAAACATTGGATATGGAGACATCCGTAACCCAAATGCAGGTAGGTAATTAGAATGAATGCTTCATGTGAAACCTAGGAAGCCGGGATATGAACTGCGCTTCAACACAAAATAGTTTCTCTGTTAGAGATAAATAATTATGCAGTTGTTATAGGTACCTTATAGTGCATTATTATAAATAAATATTGTGTAGACATTTCACACAGCGCCATCTAGCCCCAAACTAAGCATAGCTTGTACTATGGGAACCAGGTGACTGATAGATTACTTAAAATAATTTTTGTTTGTGTATGTATGTACATATTAAATATAACACCCAAACACAGATCAAACAGACAAACACCTATGTTCATCACACAAAGTATATTTGTCCTGGGCGGGAATCGAACCCACAACCTATTCCTAAGGCAGAGCTACTACTAACTGAGCTATAATCTTAATGTAGATATCTATGTAGATCAAAACTTCGGTACTCCCACAGACCTAGTCATTTTTCATTATCATCCGATTTCTATGGGTACCACGATACCTACTGCGGGTTTCCCTTGGACATTGTCATTATTAATTTAACTGCAATAATCTATGATGATAAAACAAGCCTATAGGTGAGAAGCTGCTCAAAATAGAGCTCACTGGGAGAGGCATATGTTTTTCAGTGGACGTTTTTACGCGGTTGATGATGAATGCTCGGTGTTTCCCTGCGAGATAAGATCCGTAATGAGGAGATCCGCAGGAGAACTAAAGTGACCGATGTAGCTCTTAGGGTTAGCAAGTTGAAATGGCAATGGGCAGGCCATATCGCTCGTAGAACTGACAACCGATGGGGAAGAAAGGTACTCGAGTGGCGACCACGAACTGGAAGACGCAGCGTAGGCTGGCCCCCCACTAGGTGGACCGACGACCTGGTGAAAGCCGCGGGGAGCCGATGGATGCAGGAGGCGAGCAGCCGCTCTGAGTGGCGCTCCCGGGGGGAGGCCTATGTTCAGCAGTGGACGTCTTCAGGCTGTTGATGATGATGATGAATAAATCAAATAATTTATTGCAATGAGACTAACTTCACAATTTTTATAAGTCAAAACCAGAATAATACTAAGTACTTCAAATCCTTAATTTTTTTAACCATTTCCGTAGCTATTTTCACGATAAGATCCACCGTACTTATTATAAAATAACAACAGATAATAAGTGACTGTTACGCTTAACATCAGGCGAACGACTAGCTCTATTTCATATGAAATAACTATATTTCACTACGTGGTAGGACTTTTCTGCAAAGTTCGTCTAGGTAGGTACCACCGCTTTGCCAGTTATTCTGCCGCCAAGCAGTAGTGTGCAAGCACTACTGTGTTCCGGTTTGAAGGGCATTGTAGCTAGTGAAATTACTGGGCAAATGAGACTTTATGACCTGATTACACAGTGTAGTAATCTGATTACTAGACTGTGTGATGTCTCAGGATGACGTGCGCAGTGCAGTGTCACGCGAAACTTTATTATTTTAAAGTTCCGAGTGACACTGCAACTGTTATGGGCGGCCGTATTGCTTAACATCAGGTGAACGACCAGCTCGTCACGTCATTCATACTCATAAAAAAAAAAAAAAATTGAATAGTTCAAAGTGAAATAGAGTGAATACAATCAAGGAACGTTTGACAGTCTGTTTTGGTTTCAGAATAGAAGATGTGTACTGTGCAACACATACGCTTTGATATTGCTGCAATTTTGCTAATTAGTTACAGTGCAAGTTTAGTAATATCTGTTTTGATTTGAATTTGAATATCCAACGCAGAGCAAAAGCTTCATAGTAGCTGGGTAAGCCAGAAAAGTTACAATTTCATGAACCGTAATAGGAAGACGAGATAATTCATTTCTGTTGCCGCTATGACAAAACTAATACATAAAAAACAGATAAAATAAATATTTAAGTGGGGCATTACCCTTATATCCCATAAATATACAAATAAATTTATTTAAATAATTCAATTTATAATTGATTGAATCAGGCGTGACCTCGCGGAAGTTCATCTTAAATACAAAATGAAACAAGAGTATCTAGTGTGCCCCTTACAGAGATGATCTTATAGTTTTGTTTTAGCGGAATTACACTAGATATTATTCTTGTTAAATTTTTATTTCAATTATTTTTTATTTATTTTATTTTATTTAGATTTAAATAAACGTGAATTTATTGCTCGTTTTCATAGATAACGGTACGGCACCCTTCTTGCGCGAGTCGGACTCGCAATTGGCTGGTTAATTGCATGTTACTCAGGGCTTTGAGTTAAGCGATTTCAAAATTCGTACCTAAAACACCAAATTCTACTGAATTGTTTTGTATTCATTTTGTGGTAAAAAAAAGACAAGTAGTCAGAATTAGGTTTTAAGTGGAGGTTTAATAGTGCCTAGGGCATCACTTTAGCTAAGGGGGAAAGTTTTCCGATCTCAACTTGAGAAGTTAATCCTGTAGCTTTGAAAGTAGGCCTGGGGGAGTACTTGTTAAAATTGGAGCCTTGTACTGAGATTTACGTTTTTATTCAAAAACATAAACAATAAAAATATTTTTATTTGTCTGAATGAGTATTGTCTATGCGTGGTAGGCTTCAATTTCCATGGGAACAAAAAATGTAATGTATCCGGGTGGGTAGAAAGCGTTGAGCACAGCGTGCAGCGCACTTCACAGCCGCCATTAATGTTGAATCACACTTTAAATATATTAATTAAAATGAAAATAATAAAAAAATTGACTGCACCATAAGCGTGCTTTCAATAATATAACAATTTTCCCTTACAATGTTCCTATTAGATAGTCAAACTAGCTTGTAGTATATTTGTACATGTCTTCAGGGTAAGATGAGCCCTCACAAATACCCAACATCATTCCTTAGTGTATCATGTATAGAATATGATGTTAACACTAATTAATACGGTAATTAAATAACTAACAACCGATTTCACGGATAACATGGGAGTTAGTTAACTCAGTATTCTGGAGTAGTCTGGTTGAATTGCTAGTTTATTAGTTACGTGAGGAAATAGTGGGTAAAATTATTGTGTATTATGTATTTGGCTATCATTATCCCTACAACCTTACAAAAAATAAATCGTTGGTTTGCATTTATTTGTTTTTTTTTTGTTGTTATTTGACAACAACAAAACGTACCTATCTTTCTTTAAATGTCCCACCCCAAATACACGTCAAAAGCCAGAAGGCGTCCTTCTAAACAAATAGGTTTCTCCCATAAAACATCACTTTGGACGTTTAATTGGTATGCGTCTTCGTTTCCCTTTCGCGTCATTTTTCTTCGATTACTCCATGAGCCGACTCTTCCGGCATCCACGGGAAGAGATGGGATGGTCTTCTATACTTAGGCCACATAGGCACCACATGACTTATACAAATAGGCCGTTGACAAACGATTTAATTACTACCTTATGGCTCTGTTAAAAATAAAACCACAGATTTAAATAAAAGTTTTTACACTACAAGTAAAACCTTCTAATTTTAGCAATCAGCGGGGTTTAAACCCGCACCGTCCAACTCACCGGATTGGACGATCTACCAACTAAGCTATGGATACACTTTAAGTGTGCCTTACACTTTAAAAATCTATTCCATAAACTGAATATACTTGAGACCTGCATATTGTCCATACAAGAGACAAACTTAGGAACTTAGTTGTGGCTGAGCTGCAACTGAAGAGATATTAGAGCTGGAACTTTTCCTATATCAGCGTGTAAGATGCGCCGAGTTTCCAATACTTTACGGACATTTACATAGTCACACTATGGAAGAAAAGACCCATCGTTTAGAGCTCACATTGAATCAGAAGTAGTGTCTCAACACATTGTGGCCTTTTCTTTATATATTATCCTTTTCACAAAATGTCCTTTTCTCAAAAGGTCCTTTTCTTAAAATATTCTACTCTCAATTATAAAAAATTCAACTAAAATTGTAGAAATTTATGAACCGTTTCATTTCTATAATTTCAGAAGTATCTTCAACAACTGTCATGACATTCGTAGAGTAATTTAAATTAACCACTCGTAGAACAAGCTACGAAGCTACGAGCTACGGGGTCACGTAGCACATTAATGCATAGGTACTACGAAATACTGAAATTGTTGTAGTTAAGGAACTCAATTAAAATTGCATATGAAGGTATACATTCAGTTCGTGGAATTGGACTTTTTACTTTTTGTAGCCTTTCTAGCTTAGTACTATGGAGCATATATTTTTATATGTAAACGAATGATGTGACGAGCTAGGCGGCCTAGTGTTAAGTGCTATGACTGCCCATAACAAATTGCAGTGTCACTTGAACTCGAACTTAAAATTTCGCGCACTTTGCTGCGCACGTCATCCTGAGACACCACACAGCCTAGAAAATCAGTAATAAGATTTCTGGGCTGTGAGATCAGTTCGTAAGTCTCATTTGCAAAGTAATTTTACTAGCTATAATGCCTTTCAAACTGAATACAGTAGTGCTTGCCCACTTTTGCTTGGCGGCAGGATAACTGGTAAGGCTACCCAAAACTAAAACTAATTATTATAAAATTCATTTCAATTACTTATATAAAAGCAAAAACCTTTCACTTTTATTTGTTGCCTCTGATTCTTTACAATATGTTATTTCAATTAACCAACACAAAGCTTCGAGCATGATCCCAAAAACATAACCAGATAAAGCAATTTCAACTTTGACACAAAACCGTAACAAAAGCAAAACTCCTAAACCAATTTCGTTAAGCCTTTAATTGTCTTTTGTCCCCGCATTAAAGCGACAAGCGTAATCAATCAAATTTAAATAATGAGTTCCAAAAAGCATTACGTTTGTAGGAACGAGCGAGACATGAAGTCTTAATATTGTTATGGAACTGTGTTGGCGTGGTGTTACTGCAAGCGAGAATCTTAGAAAAGCGTTACCTCCCTCAAGGTTCGATATTTTGTCGACAGCATTTTTTTAACGTTAATTACACTTTTAATATGTTTTATTGATAATTTTCATCATCAGCAGGATGAAATGAATTCCACTAGTTTCTTCATTCCAACTTTCCCACTATGCTCTTGCTAACGCTCAGAGAGATGGGGCGAAAAATTCTCGAGTACATTTTAAGAGGTAATAAAATATAAAAAAAAAATTGAATTGTTTGTTCCTAATACCCAGGAACTACGAGGGACTACTTTTTTTCTGTGCACACATACTTTTCCTGTCACCGGAAACAAACCCGCCGCCTCCGTGTTATGATCCGACCTGAGAATAAGAACGAAGTTTCGCTCTAGCCGTGGGACTCCATACACAGTTTTCCGCTACCCACAAAGATAGCGAATAACGCACCAGTTTAAATAGGCCTTTTCCACAAGTACAATGACCGCGGGATCGTTTGCAATCGGTCTCCAAGTCACCATCTTATGTAACCTCACTGGAACAGTTGTGCCAGCGACCCAGAGCCGTGCTCCGATATATAAAAGAGCTAGGCTGGCTTGGGTGAATGCTGGCAGGGGGAAATGCACAATACACCCCATGCGGGACGTCAGTGCAGGCCTTACCGCCCCCAAATAGAATAAGAATAGGCCTTTTCAATTCAAAATGATTAAAATACTGCTCTATAACTATATCAACTATGAAATATTTGTAAAATAACAAATCGCTCCATCCCAACAGTGGCACCACCTCTTTATTATAAGCCCTTGAGTGAAATACACACTGACTTAAATTAGGGACAGTTATATTGCATAGTTAGGTTACTGGCAACCGGAAACAAGTTTGCAGTTGGATAGTTAGTAAGAGGTAGGTACTACTGCTTTATTATCTGTAGTAAGAGCTATAAAGCTTTAGTCATTTTGCTCAAGAAAAATTTAGGAGTTTATTTCCATTGTTTCGACGGGCCCGATAGCTCCGTTGGTAGTATCCCTGCCTTCTGAACTGAGGGCTATGGGTTCGATTCCTACCTAGGACAAACATTTGTATGATGAACATAGGTGTTTGTTCTGCGTCTGGGTGTTATATTGTATTCTATGTATGTATTTACAAACAAAAAAGTATATAAGTATTGAATCAGTTATCTGGTTCCCATAGTACAAGCTATGCTTAGTTTGGGGCTAGATGGCGCTGTGTGAAATGGTCACACATATTTATTTATTTTTTGGTCTATAAAAACAAGCAAAAAAATGTTTTTTGTATGGGAGCCTTCTTAATTATTTATTTTATACTGTTTTTTTTATAACAGAATACATCATCTGTGAAAATTTTAACTATCACGATTCATGAGATACAGCCATACAATCGCACTGTGCGGTTATTCTCTATGGAAACACAGATTCCACACGATACGAAACCACGTCGTTATCGTGTCTTGTTCAAATCGTATCACAGCGAAAATTTTGAATAAAATATGACATAAGTGGTCATATCTTTTGATATGTTGATGTTTTGGAACCCCTCTCGGTAAAACATATGATTTTTGACAGTTCAAATCGCGCCAATTCCAAATTAATTTCGCGCGTTTTTGTTTTTGTTTCATAGAGAATAGAGTTTTGCAGATTTCTTATGTAAGACAAGGAATTGGCGTGGTTTCACAATAAGGAATCGATGCGAAATAAGGGCCCTGGTGATAGATGGACGGACAGACAGACAGACAGACAGACAGACAGACAGACAGACACACAGACAAGCAGACAAGCAGACATGCAGACATACAGACATACAGACAGGCAGACAGACGGACAGCGGAGCCATAGTATTAGGGTTTGCTTTAATCTTTAATTACGGAACCCAAACAAACAAAAAATTTAACTATATTCTCATCTTGTTTTTCCGAGCTCTTTGCAGAATATTATAACAGTAAACAAGAATAGAATTGAACAAGAAAAAATATAACAAAGAAAATATTAGCTATTTCATCAGACAGCTCTTTCAAATTCTACGTCAACACGCACCATTTAACGCTCAGAGACGTCTAACCACTCCTGTCATTGTGCCACATACGTACAAGAAAACGCTTTCACATTAAGCCATAGCAATCGCCCGTTTGACGTCTTGTACGAGACCTAAAAAGTTACATCGGACTGTTACCATGGAATAAGTAACCAGTAGAGAACTACTTGAAAAGTTGAGGTAATGGTTGTGGTTTTGTTATTGTATGTTCCATTATCTGTAATGTGCTCCTATAAAAAAAAACAACGGGGAAATATTGCAGTGAGACTGCAGCAGTGGCTATAGAGTAATTTCAAGACTATAATTATTATCAACCGCAAGTTAAGAAATTGAAACCGGAAAACGCAACGTAAGCTTGCTCCCGCTAGGTGGTCCGACAACTTGGTGATAACAGCAACTTGGGTCCCAGGGCGAATGAAAATAATTGTTTTTCCGATAATTGGTCAGTATCTTGTATTTTCGAGTAGGAATCTTGAGTTACAGGTATGCTTGTAATTTTGTCATGCTGTGTATACATGTTTAGGGATATTTTTTGGTGTGAAACTTGTTATAATTGTTCTGTTTACTCTGAAATTGATAGTGTTCTGTTTTGTGTACCTATTAAATAAATAAATAAATAAATTTGAACGGTTTTGAATTTCAAATAAAAATTATAATTTTAACACACTTACGCTACATTAATTTAGCATATTTTTCGTAACTGAAAGGAAGGAGTATCAGCAGTCAAGTAGATTAGTAGTCTTTGGCTGTAAGGCTCTAGAGCGGAAGCCATTTGGAGAGGGATCAAACTTTAATGAGCATTATCTTAGCGTATTTACACCCGACCTACTTAGTAGATTTGCTGGCAAACCATAAATAAAGATTCACTCTATAATAGCTGTTATAATCAGGTGATGCTATTTTGAGATGGAGATAGCAACAACATTTACTTGCATTTTTTACGACTTGCGTTTGACCATTATCTCACCTGATGGGAAGTGACGATGCGGTCTAGGATGTAATACGCAACACACGCATGCATACTACACTATATTTTGACATTACGGGATATTTTTGAGACATTTTTGAGTTCCCGATATTTCACCACAGTTACATGCACCATTTAAAAAAATTTATCTTTTTTTGTCATTTTTTTTTATTATCCTGTAAGTACTATTAAAAACGTAGTAAACAACCGTGAAAGTTTAAAACAGTGTTATACTACACTATTGTCTTACGAACAGTCGGTACTGATATTTTACGTATTCTCCAGCAATTATCTACGCAACTGTGAAAGCCTACAACCCACAGTCGAGTGAGAAACACTTCGATTGGAATGATTCTCTCGTCCGATTGGTTTTATCTTGACAGAGTACGATTCGTCGCCTCAAGTGGGTACAAGAATACTTTTGTGGTGCTTTTTGTGGTCGTGAAATCAGTGAAAGGTTTTTTGCATAACAACGAAGATATTTTTGAACAACAGAATGTTCATAATATTTCCTGTGCTACATCTGTGGTTTGATGGAATTAGCAAGTTGAAATGGCAATGGGCAGGCCACATCGCTCGTAGAACTGACAACCGATGGGGAAGAAAGGTTCTCGAGTAGCGACCACGAACCGGAAGACGCAGCGTAGGTCAGCCCCCCACTAGTCAGATCAACGATCTGGTCAAGCCGCGGGGTGCCAATGGATGCAGGAGGCAAGCAGCCGCTCAAAGTGGCGCTCTCTGGGGGAGGCCTATGTTCAGCAGTGAACGTCTTCAGGCTGTTGATAAATGGTCAAATAAAAGACAAATTCTGACTGTTGCAGAATATTAATAATGTTAAGCACCTAACTGGGTTTTTTTCCTAATTGTTGTGTGTTTAGAACAACTGGGAATTTTTCTTTCCATTTTTTATACTTTTAGAGAACGTGTCGGCAGTGTTTTTGGAATTATGCGATCTATATCCGACTGTATAATAAATGCTCTAATGCCCGCCCGTACTGAAGTTTGTGAGTTCCTAAATCCCACTACGTATCTACTGAAACGAATTTGCGTACGTACTAATGCGGTAAGACGAACTTCTGAAATACAAAGTTTTGAATGCATAAGCATTCATATCTTTGGTCACAATTAGCTAATTAGTGTAGGAGATCATAGCTGGTAAGTGCATGTAAAAGTATTATTTACCTTTAGGCAGCATTCTCAGTTTTCAAGTGACTCGACTCCTCGTGATATCCAATATCATCCTTTGTTATTCCAGTTTCAGGCAAATAAAAAATTGCTGCTGAATTCCTCGCTGCGAACCGCACAGCGTCCGTTATGAAAGTGGACACTAGATGCACACTGTACAGTGTAGAACAGAAACATTGCTTTAAACATTTTCGGAACCTTGCTTATAAAGTTTAACCCCCTTACTAATAAACTTTATTACACCAGAGGAATAGTTAAATCAAAAAAGTAATAATAAATATGTGTGGACATTTCACACAGCGCCATTTAGCCCAAAACTAAGCATAGCTTGTACTATGGAAACCAGATAACGGATATAATACTTAGATACTTTTTTTTGTAAATACATACATAGAATCCAATATAACACCCAGACACAGAACAAACATCTATGTTCATCACACAAATGTTTGTCCTGGGTAGGAATCGAGCCCACAGCCCCCAGTTCAGAATGCAGGGTTACTACCTACTGAGCTATCGGGCCCGTCAGTTATTTTGTGTGTTGTTTTTTACTGTCAAGTTTAAGATCTCTGTCAACTTATTTGAGCAATCTAATTAAGCAATGGGGAAGCAGTGATTTCACTGTTATGCAGTGTTTAGACCACTAATTTTTGGTGTAATTGTTTTATATAAATAGGTTCTGCTATTTTTTATACATTGGACGATATAATAAAAAAAAACACATGGCTATCCCGTAAATATAGGTCCCGTAAGTACCTACAATTTTAACATGTAAAATTTAACAATAACAACGATAGGTATAATTTTGGGTTTTTGTAAAATGTATGTAAAAGTCAGAAGCTAAACAACTGTCTCCATTTCCATTGACGCTGTTGCAGCGTTGTACGGCGGAATAAATACCTGTCAGTGGCGACTGAGCTAGTTTACAAAGAGGGGAAAACGGGAGATTCCTTACTACCGGTTATTCAAAATAATATAAAATAACTTTTGCCCAAAATATCAAACGTTTTTAATAGTTCTTGCGGTATATTTGTAATAAATTAGAATAATTTCTGAGCTCTAGATATTTCGGCATAGTTACATGCATCATTTTCATGGGTTGACAAACAACAAACGTATAAAACTGCAGTGACAAGCACTAATAGAGAGCCAGAATAAAAGGGAGAGAGAGAGAGAGAGAGAGATGGAGTGAGGGGAGGGAGAGGGGGAGACAGAGTATGATCACATAGCTGGTTTTGAGAGAATCACAATGTACTGTTTGCCCTCAGATTGTGCTGTTTGCCTCATATTGTATGGTTCTTAAACATGCTGGTGTTATCATGACGTTTAACAATATAAAAAAAAAACATTTAGATACACAGCAAATACACGACAAATGCATACACATTACACACTGCACCTAATTAAAGCGCAGCACTTTCGAGAATCTAGGGGCTTTTTTAGATTTTTATTTAAATTTAAATATGCAAAAAATATAATGGTTTACAATTTTAATTCATTGGTATCTGTAATTAAGTAAAGTCACAACCGTATTTGAAATATCGCAACCACGGAGTCCAAATTACTCGTAATATACGATCATTACTATTTTGTGCCTCTTCATGAACAAATTATTTTCGTCTATTTCATTCTATTCTATATACGTCTATGGTTCCAATCATTATTTAATTAGCCTACAACAAATAAACTTATCTTTACCTTTACAAATACAATATTCAATATTATAAATGATACTTATGTGACTAATATCGCAAAAATCATATAAGTAACGTAAGCCAAAGGCGGTGATGGATCACGTATCTAGAGGGAAGCATTACGCCCACGGCCTCGTAGTAACGCCAACGCTGGTAACATGGCCTAGAATGTGATGTATTGTTAGGTTTCCAGTAGTTGCCTAATTATCAAGGTAATCTTGAAGATGGTATTAATTATACTTGTGATTTACCTACTCGTATTTCCGCGGAAACAATTAGATTTAAATTTTTAGAATTAAACTTTTTTTTTCTAATACTTATACTGTATATTTGTTTGTATTTTTCTATATTTTAAAGCGCTGTCATTTATGTTTAATGCTCTACCTCTGTTCATTCAAAGGGTGTGTGAAAGAAATCGCTTTTAGCGACAAGACCGCCCAATGTAACTTCCGCGTCAGTTTTGAATTTTTTTTACATTGGTATGAATAAAAAGTTTACCTAAAAAGGGGTTGAGCGGATGTTCTATTGCAAAAATAAAAAAATACAGCATTTTATTTATTGTATCTACATTTTTACAGTTTTTTTTGTTTTTTGATGTCAATACCTAAATTAATTTTGTATGGCACCAATTTGAATGTATATTATTATGTTTTGAAATAAAGAATAACAGCAAAGTTGTGAAGGAACAAAGAAAAAAATATGAACGTTGGGCGTTAAAAAATATGATCCAATTGAGAACTCCTTCACACTGCATCTGTTATAAGCGACCGCCGTATCGCTTAACATCAGGCGAACGATTAGCTCATCACGTCATCCATTAATATCAAAAGATGTACTTTTAAACATATTTCTTTACCTTTTTCCATAGTAGTGGCTACTGCAGCGTTGAGTGACATACGACAATGCAACGTGACAACCGTGTTGTGATGGAACACGGAACAGCGTGCCATAACAACCTTGACAGGAAAACACAATTTTATAATTCTCTTTTATCTGGACATAATTTGGCTGTTTTCTGGATTAGTCCTTGCAACATTTTTAGCTTGGTTCAGGCAGAAAATTTTATGAGGGCTATAATTACTACAATGAAACGAAAACGACAAAGTCTTCCTAATCTCTTCAGACGAAGCAACTCGTACAATTGGGATAGAAATTCACTTCAGGTAAGTACGTTTAATCTCTTATTATTTAGTTATTTTTTTTTCTGCAATGCGTACAATTAAAGCATTATAAAATTATAAAATTTACTTTAAATTTTAGTCAATGCTTTTTTGTCAAAGTAAAATATTACGAGCGAAAAAGAGATGGACAATTTTAAGCATTGTGTCTTTTTCTTCTAGTGTAGGCAAGTGGTCAGATTTTAGCCCACCCAGAGGCTTTTGATTTGGCTTAATGATTTTTATAGATATATTTGATAAAATTGTGTACATTCGAATTATGTAGAGGTACTGATTCTGGTTTCTTGATACTTGGATCTTTCTTTTATAATAAACACATACACATAACACATATGTCGGCGAGGATACAATAAATAGTAGTAGAATTAGACTGGACTCTGATCTGGTGTTTGGAGTAAAAAGCAATAGAAATGAATAAAACGTATAAAATAGAAGAATATATTTGAAAAATGGGATCAGCTTGGTGGAATCCGTTGGGAGCTAATTAATTATGTACGTAAAAACTATAAGCTTTTAACAGAGGCCATTTAATGTAATTTAGTAGTTTACGCAGTGTGAATGTGAGCGCCAAGCCGACCCATTTGTGGTTTTATGATGCAACATAAAAATGTCAACTCAAGTTTTAGTGTTACATAAAAAAAGGAAATCCTTACACATTTCTTACATAAAAATTTAAATTGTGTTGGCGTCATAAGCCCAATACACGTTGAATACATCTGACTTAGTTAGCATTAAAATTTTACCACGCTCTTACCTGATGGAAAGTGACGATGCAATCAAAGGTGTAGCCAGCTAGCTAAGTCTATAAGTACCTATTCACTCTTCTCTTGAACACATCCGGGTGATATTTTGCCGGAAAACCGGCATTCCCTTACTTAGCAGTTCTAATTATGAACGTAGAATCAAACCGCTTGATACGAATGGGTGGCATTTCAACCATGAAAGGATGGCACCTAGCCGAGCATCTCGAGGTCCGGTGGTGGAATGGTGACGAGGGAATAAGATCGTGCAGCACTTCCACTGCTAGGATATTGAATTTATATTACTTAGAAAGAGTACGCTGGTACGCTGGGACACATCCATTCATCAGCCGGAACTCGTCCTCTGCTGAAATATACTGCTGCATAAAACATTACTTAACACGCTTTTATTATTATTATAAAGGGGGTTGGGGAAGATTTTTATGGACTGAGGAGAATCCTATGGCCCATTTTCTAGATATTCCTTAAACCAGCTCCTACGGCACCTACAAGAAAAGCCGGCCCTATTCACGAACCGCTGAGCAGGCTACATCGCTTGTAGAACTGCTATGACAACTGGTGGAGAAGAAAGGTTCTCGAGTGACGTAGGCACTTCACTAGATGGACCGAAGATCTGGTGAAAACCGCGGGGAGCCGACGGATGCGAAGCAGGCGGCCGCTCAAAGTGGTGCTCAGTGGGGATGATGTATGTTGAGCAGTAGACGTTTTCAGGCTGTTGATGATGATGACGTTCCTTATTCAGGAATATGGAATTATTTATATTTTTTACGTTACAAATTATTTCTTTTCTTATTATTTTGCGAATTTAAAACTTCACAGACTTTAAATGAAATCAAAGGAAAATTAAATCGCTTTCAAATTTTTCAGGCAGCTGCATTTGATTTTTGTAAATTGAAATATTTTCCAGTATTCTAAGTTTCACAAATAGAAATGGTTATTCTTAGAATTTATTCTTCTCAGACACGATTCAGAATTTCGTTTAGCAATATTCTATCCTTAGTAATATATAAAATCAAATTGTTTGAGAGGTTTTCATGCCAAAATGGATTAAAATATAATTTTGCACACAGATAATTAATACTTTTTATCCCGGAAAATTGGGTGTTCATAGGAAAAAAGTTTTAGTAAAACCATGAGGTGGTCTAAATTCACAAAAAAAAAAACATTTTCAGAAGTTTTTTCAATATAATAAATAAAAAAAAATTCTGAAATGTGTTAAGCACATGTTATACAGAAAACTTCTTAATTTATGAATTACAACATTCTACCAAACTGCTGAGCAGTTTGTCGGCAGACACAAACTCTCATTTTCTTTGTCAGTTATTCTGCCGCCAAGCAGTAGTGTGCAATAATTACTGTGTTCCGGTTTGAAGGGCATTGTAGCTAGTGAAATTACTGGGCAAATGAGACTTTATGACCTGATTACACAGTGTAGTAATCTGATTACTAGACTGTGTGATGTCTCATGATGACGTGCGCAGTGCAGTGTCACGCGAAACTTAATTATTTTAAAGTTCCGAGTGACACTGCAACTGTTATGGGCGGCCGTATTACTTAACACCAGGTGAACGACTAGCTCGTCACGTCATTCATTCTCATAAAAAAAGTAAAGGTTAAGTTATCTTTTGTAAGTACAAAATGAGCTTATGCCATTCCCAGTCCAAGACTAACCCATATTGAGTTAGGGACTGCGAAATTCCATGAAAACGTTATCTTTGCTGACTTTTCGGGTCGTGTATCAAAGCTCTGAAAGAACTGATTAAAGAGCCCTTCCTTTGTTTCGTGAACTGGAGTCAGACCAGATAATGTGCACATACCGCCTTTGACTTTTGACGCTTTGGAGAGTTAGTGTAATTTATTGTTAGGTTTGTTGACTTTTGGAAAACATGTCTGACTTCAGAATTTAAAGTTGTTTATGAAGTTATTTTCCATACCAGATCAAAAAAATTGGATGAGAAAAGATGACTATATAATAGTTGTGGATTGTAGATAAAACTATTGTGACGTATTCTACTACTAAGTGGTAGGATTTTTCCGCAAAGTTCCTCTGTGAAAGTTAGTACCGATCGGTCACAGTCCCATTTGGTCACAGTTTTGCAAACCCATACAACGAGTTTCCATCAGAAAATCCCCAGGACATTATGAAAGCCAGTAAAAATCCACATTATTACACCTAAGCCCAAGTCGTACTAAAAACATGGTCTTATCAAAATAAAAATATTATGCAAATGAAAAAAAAAACACAAAACTCCAAGTTAAGGGCTGACTAATCCGGCATAGCTTTGTACGACAAACACCCCGTGAAACAAGGTATGTACGTTAATTAAAGCAAAGCCTCTCCAGGCTAGGACTGAAACTGGTAGAGGTTGGCTCAGTATAAAAAAATATATAATACCGGTTTTCGTGTTTTTGATGCTAAGATAGTCTGTATAATCTATGCAGTTGAGCAAGGTATCTCTTAACCCTAGACAAATACTTGTCCGCGGCAGGACATGTATTTGTGCATATGAAAAAGTGCAACGTAGGTACTTTTTAATGTATTTGGTTGCTGTGAGACCATCGTCGTTAGTGTTCCTGGGTCTAGGGACCCAGAAATCTTAGTTAAGGTCCCGGTTGTATGTTAGATTCTTAGTTAGGGACAGAGATCATTGGGCGTTATTTATTTATTTAGGTAGTATTCATAACGACTTAACAGCTTTTGACCGAGCAGTAATGTTGACAGCGTTAGCTGTTGTGTGATGGTTCAGCAAGTGAGCTTATAACCCGGAGGCGATGGCTTCGATTCACACTACAAGACATTAATTGCACATGAAATTAAAAGCGCAAATACTTGTTCTGTGTCTGAGTGTTGCGGGAACATGTTCCTCGTGAACAGGAATCCTAGTTACGGCCCAGGATCTAGTGATAGTTGAAAAAAAAAGTTAAATTAAAATTATTTTATAAAAAGTGTATTTTAGATTTAGGTTAGTCAGTCTCTATTCTTCTATTTGGGAGATCATAATGAACCACTAGGGGGAGTCACTTTCAGTAATTTACCTTCGTTTTTGAGTAACGCCCGTGAGGGTAATAAATAAAGTGTTACGCGTAATGAATCTAATTTCGTATGTGGTTTTAATTAGCTCCAAGATATGGCAATTAGAAGAAGATGAATGAAATTGCGAGTTTCATTTTGTGTACAAAATGGCGGTTATTATGTGTGTGATGAAAATAGTCTGAGGAGTGGGCAAAATAGTAAGTCATAATTATTTTGACAGCCTCCGTGGTGTGGTGGTTGAGCAGGTCGGCTCATAACCCGGAGGTGGCGGGCTCGATTCCCGCGACAGGACAAGTATTTGTGCCCGAAAAAAAAAAGCGCAAATACTTGTTCTGTGTCTGGGTGTTGTGGGACCATGGTCCTCGTAGTTCCTGGGTCCCTAGATACAGGGAATCCTAGTTAGGGTCCAGGATCTATGTATGTGATCGTTGGGCGTTATTTACTTATTATTTATTTAATTGATTAATTGAATTGATTTACTTCAGGGGGCAACCACAACGTCTTATAGCATTATTACTTCAATCATGTATTGACAAATGACATAAAAGTAAGAATACTTTAATGTTGCAGAGCCAGAGCTGTTTTGATGACGTCACGTGAAATCGTTCACTCAAATACAACTGTCATGTCATACCTTTACATCATGTTGACACTGACGTGTGACAGTGATAACGCCATATAAAAATGTAGACGTCTCGTTCACACGCAATACTTTATACTTTATAAGTTCATGGTACGAATTCAACCAATATTATTGTAACCTTGAAATAATAATGCCATGAAACATGATGGTTTTGTATCTTCTTCTTCTTCTCGTGTAGGCAAGTGGTCAGCCCTGGTGTCAGAATTTTTAGGCCGCCCAGAGGCTTCTGACTTGGCTTAACGACTATTGTCTTACGACAACAGCCGGGGCCGACGGCTTAACGTGCCCTCCGAAGCACGGTAGCGCTCAGTTCTAAATACCAACTTTTTGCTGTAGCGGTCACCCATCATAGTAGTGACCGCAGCGAACGTTGCTTAACTTTACCGATCGGTTAGGAACGGCTGGTTGTGCTTCGCTATGGTTTTATATTAGCTTGTGGTAGCCCAGCAGTGATCTTAGCAATTTATAAGCGATGTCTCGGCCGGGATATAGCTCAGGGATACTTAAAGCACCAAAACTATAAGAAAAAGGGGTATTTTGGGGTCTTTGAAGTGTATATTTTACAAAAACCATTGACATTGTCATAGTGGCATATTATTCGAATGTAAAATACTTTCTTTTTTTTTTCGAATGAGCTGCGTCGCTATCAGTGTGGAAACTTTCATCAAAATCGGGCAGCCATTTTATCATGACAACTACAACAAAAAGAAACAAATAAAAAATAACTATTAACTATAATGAGCAAAATAAAAACATGGATGAAATAAAAAAGAAGGATTGAGTTTTGATTGACATCGAACTGAAGCCCAAAATGGCGGACATATTACATATGTGTGTCAGATGAAAGTATGGCGACCGGCTGCCTATGATGTGAGTGTGTGCGTGCCCCGCTCGTGCGTACGAAGCGTTTCGGCTTCCTAAGGGTGCTTCAGTTTAGGATCAGACGAGATTCCCTCCTTCTTTTTTTATTCGCTCCATGGATAAAATATTACAAATCTCAATTTTTATTAATGAATGGATTTATAAAAGTTATCGACCAACATTTTTCTACTTTATCTAAAACATCCTTACAAACATAGGCAGTTAACACTGCTCACGCACTGTAAGTTGTTTTAAACCCCTAATCCGTCCAATCACGATAAGCAAGTGCTTTTAGTCTGGCCATTTAAAATGTACCCTATCATTCCCCTCCAATCACTTACGTTAGCGTGCGGGTCACGTAGCCCCGAATCAGCTTAAAAGATTCTATCCGATCTCATTGAAACTGAATTTGAATAAAGTAAAAATTCTATAAATAAAACTGGGTTGCTAATGTTATACGTACCTACGTAAATGTAACGCTCAACGATCACATACATAGATCCTGGGCCCTAACTAGGATTCCCTGTATCTAGGGGCCCAGGAACTACGAGGTCCATGCTCCCACGATACCGAGATACAGAACAAGTATTTGCTTTTTTTCCCTATGCACAAATACTAGTCCTGTCGCGGAAATCGAACCCACCGCCTCCGGGTTATGAGCCGACCTGCTCAACCACCGCACCACGGCGGCTGCCCCTGTTCGAATGTCTTATCGTAGACATATTTTTTCAAATATTGCTTAGCCGCATTTTATCTGTTTAAGTGATAATACGGTTTAAGGTGTTGCACACAAATTAACTATAATAATTAACATCTAGCACTTAGAAGAAATCTTTTAAAAAACGCTCATGTCTTTAATATTTCTAGATTATACCTAGCTTTAATACATGTAAAGAAGAGAGTGGCGAAAATAATGGATTCTCTTTACAGCGAAAAGGGAAAATGGTCCACATAAATTGGGTGCAACGTACTCAATTCGTCTTCAAAGTCAAATAATTAATTACAAATAAGCAATTTGGAGCACTTTCACAAATCAAGATCTCAATACTCAAAAATAATTAAATTAATTAATTAAATGTTCTATTTAAAACTTCAAAGTGCTTTCAAGGGTGTTATAAATTGTGTAAATATAAGAAATGTTTGCATCACCAAATACGTTAAATAAAAGGTTTTATTCGAACTAAATGCTGTAAGTACCCCAATTTTGATTTTATGTTATTAAATGACGTGACGAGCTAGTCGTTCACCTTATGTTAAGTGACACGGCTGCCCAAGTGCTCATAACAGTAACTGTCAACTCTACAATATAAAGTACCTAACCATAATGAAGTTGCAATTCACTAATTGACCAAAACATTCGGCTAAAGCAGTAGTAGGTCGCATCTCTAGTAGTATATCAACCATTTTGTAAGAGCTAAAGTTACCGCATTGTAAACACCAGGGCCCTTATTCCGTATGACCATTCACGCACGTAACGCGGCGCGTTACGATATCTTCGTGGAATGGTTTTGGGTTTAAAATGCTATTCTGTATGCCGTTGTCAAATTTGACAAACACGGCAACACACGTTACACGCACGTCAAAAAACAGAAAATACTGGGCACAAACAATCTAACGCGTGGCATACAGAATACAATTTTTTGATTCCATGTTAATTCCATGTCGTGGCGCGTTAAAGCCCGCGTTTACGTTTGGAGCATGTTACACGTCACCCGTTATTGGCAAGGAATCTCATGTGTCATAGCGAATGACCCCCCCGAGTCTTATGTCCTATAAACTGCGATCCAGGTTGTCTGCGGTCGGAGTGGGTGCAACAATATATTGGCGATGTGTTAAAATATTGCTTGTCCGAGCAGTTCCGTGCTTCAAAAAATGTTAGCATAAGCGTAAAAATAACTGGGCTTATTGTGCTGGTACTTAACATAAACATTTTTAGGGTTATCTTAGTATCTCCCAGGCATTGTGTTAAGTTAATATTACTCTATAGCATGATCATCATTAATACTCTGAAGACGTCCCCTGCTGAATTTTGCGTCTCACATACAAACACAAAATATTTTATTTACCAAAAAGTTACAGCTCACTTGCTAGTAGTCCCCCCGCACTAGGGCAAGCCTGTATCGCGGGAGACTTGTAATCGATTACAAGGGTAAATAAATGGAGAACTTATTTTATCTAATGAATTCAAATGGCATATAAATAACTGAATTTTCTTACTTACTAAACAGTTTTGACACTCAAAAAGGATTCTTTTTATTTTAAAAGAAAAATTTCAAGTATGACTGATCTATATAGCTATAAGTATGGTACTCAAGAAAAACACCCATTTGCATGCAGAGGGGGTGTTTTTATGTGTGTGTGTGTGTGTGTGTGTGTGTGTGTGTGTGTGTGTGTGTGTGTGTGTGTGTGTGTGTGTGTGTGTGTGTGTGTGTGTGTGTGCGTGTGTGTGTGTGAACTACAGATATGAACACATAGACAAGACGACAAAATGCCACTTTAAGTGACTGCTTGCATCCATTGAGTCTCTGGATCAGGCTGATTATTAATGATCTAGTAAAGTAAATAAATAAATAATAATAAATAAATAACGCCCAACGATCACATACATAGATCCTGGACCCTAACTAGGATTCTCTGTATCTAGGGACCCAGGAACTACGAGGACCATGGTCCCACAACACCCAGACACAGAAAAAGTATATGCGCTTTTTTTTTTCAGGCACAAATACTTGTCTTGTTGCGGGAATCGAACCCGCCACCTCCGGGTTATGAGCCGACCTGCTCAACCACCACACCACGGAGGCTGTCCTAACTCAAGGAGAACCACACCCACAATGATGTAATCGTTACTTTCATTACCGCGTTTTTCTATTGGTCTGACAACAAAACTACGGTAAACACGATATTTAGAACAAACAGAAAAGGGTTGCAAAATTAAACGTTAAAATTAAGACCGCTCCGAAACTTCCGATTGCATACCATTTACCTTCACTCCCAGATTTTACAACCCCCTCCGTTGCTTCCATAAAATCTCATCTATTATTATCATTCCACTCAATAAGCTCGTCTATTTAGGGGTTGGATCCACCATAGCTTCCCTGCAAGCCTCTTCAACGGGGCTTAGAACCCTTAGAGCACATAACACTTACAACCCCTGGTTTGAAAGCTTAGCGGTTTTCATTCGGTGTAAGCCCTTGTTTATTTGAATATGTTTCATTAACATTTTGAAATTCTTGATGTTATGACTGAAATTTGTATTAGTGACTAACACAAAAATCATTCATTTTTAGTCATTCAAATTCCATATTCAAATTCCAAACCAAATCAATCAAATCAAATTGGAATCAATTCCAATTAAAATCATTTGTTTGTCTGAAAAGGGTAAGTACATTTATTGTAGTCACAGAGATTTGAAAAATTTTACGCTTTAGCTTTTATTTTTTTGCCCTGTGATTGTAGTTCTCATTCGTTTACAATTTTACAGTCCCACTAACATCTAGTATGAGTATCAAATTGATATACTTAGGCTGGATTTTACCAAAGTAGAATAAGTTTTATTCCAAGTATAACGCTAATTGTTACCCTCAGATACAGCTGATTGACAAATGAAATGACGATCAAAAGGACCCCTATCCTGATTGTATCCAAGGAAAGAGCTTCAAAATTGTTGGTATAATAGTTATATTCGTGTAACTCGGTTATTTTCGGAACGTTATACTTGGAATAACGTTATTCTACTTTGGTAAAATCGAGCCTTAGTATAATGAATAAATGCACCTTGTCATAATAAACCTTTTTAATATTCTCTCAGTTTTTTTTTCTCTAGTCTAGTGTATTATCATCAGGTTGAAGATGTCCACTGCTGAACATAGGCCTCCTTTATAAAATACCTCTTTGGTCGCTCATCGTATGGGGTTTGCCATAATCACCATGCCTGGCAGGTGGCTAGTGATTTTAATGTACTACCTACCTACTGAAAGAGATGGGGTGATCCTTGTAACCAACTCTGGGCCCGTACGGCCACTATTTGCAAATCGCAGAATTTGAACAATAAAATCCGATTTAACAAAAACAAAACGAAATCAGTTTTCAGATGGCTCTATAATCTCATAACTTAAAATAATAATGAAGGTCGAGAAATTTGGACATTCCCCGTTTACATAAAACCACAAACAATCACTTCTTAGTAACAGTCACTAATAGCTAATCATCATCATCATCATCATCATCATCATCAACAGCCTGAAGAAGTCCACTGCTGAACATAGGCCTCCCCCCGAGAGCGCCACTTAGAGCGGCTGCTCGCCTCCTGCATCCATCGGCTCCCCGCGGCTTTCACCAGGTCGTCGGTCCACCTAGTGGGGGGCCGGCCTACGCTGCGTCTTTCAGTTCGTGGTCGCCACTCGAGAACCTTTCTTCCCCATCGGTTGTCAGTTCTACGAGCAATGTGGCCTGCCCATTGCCATTTTAACTTGCTAATCCTAAGAGCTACATCGGTCACTTTAGTTCTCCTGCGGATTCCCTCATTAATAGCTAATACATCATCGAAATTGAAATTGAAGGATAAAACATAGTTATAAGAACCTTAAATTACGTCTAGATGACCTAAAATATCAAACGTATAATGAAAGAGAATATTATCATAGGCTTCTCTTTCGATTTAGTCCTAAATTACAGAAAAGTACCTATTACAAAGGTTAATTAGAACAAATAAAGCCCAAAAGACTAATCTACCAATTAGTACTAGACTTTATTTGGTTCCCAAATAGGTATCTTAATTACAAAAGTCAGGTTATCAAGTAATTATGATAACAGTTTAATAGGTTTTGGGTCTATAGAAAAAGAGTAATTATAATTTAGAAAAATAAAACAAAAAATAAATAAATATGTGTGTCCATTTAACACAGCGCAAACAAAGCTTGTACTATGGGAACCAAATTATAACCGATAGAATACTTAGATACTTTTTGTTTGTAAATACATACAAAGGATACAGTATAACACCCAGGCACAGAAAAAACATCTATGGTCATCACACAAATGTTTGCCCTGGGTAGAAATCGAACCCACAGCCCTCATTTCAGAAGGCAGGGCTACTTTTATCTGAGCTATCAGGGCTGTCAAAGGTATGAGTATGGAATTGATGGGTCCAAATGAATAAAGGCATTGGGGTTTCAAAAGTTACACTACTACAGAATATACTTTTTACTATTTTCTAAGTATTACTAAATGTACACTTAAAAAAATTGTAAGCAATACGGCTGCTTCGTCGGTGACTCCTAAAAGTTTTTGCAATCATTGGGTATTGCAACCAACATAGCTTAGATGGCAGAGTGTATAATCTGGTAAGTTGAAAGGTGCAGGCTTGAATCCCGTTTGTAGCAAAATTTTCAGCCTCCTGCATCCATCGGCTTCCCTATCCCGATCGGTTTATTTAGTGTTTAGAAACTTTCATCTTTTTAACCTATTATAATTATGCCACTGCTGGGCTAAGGTCTCACCCATTTGTTTCCACGTGATTCTATAAGATGCTATTTGAATATAATATAAATGAAAAAAAGAATTTGCCTTTTGAGCTATTTAATAAGAAGTTTGTTAAGTATTTTGCTTTGAAGTATTAACAAAATACCATTAACAAATAGTGTATCTGTAGAAAAGCTTTTGTGTATATATAATTCTATGAGCTGGAGTTCTACAATAAACGCATTAGGTAATTATCGTAAATTTACACTAACAAAACTGTACACATATACCTACTTTATTTTCTATTCATACCGTTTTAGGGTTCCTTACGCAAACGGCCTTATACACGTGCATTGTATTAGTTACTAAGACTTTGGTCTTATTTTGTCATTCGAGTATCGAACTTGATCGAAAAAGACAAAGTCCAAAGCTACTCCACGATTGTTAATAAGACCGTAAGGGTAAAGTGAACCCTATTACTGTGACTCCGCTGTCTGCCTGTCTGTCAATCCGTCCGTATGTCACCAGGCTGTATCTCATGAACCATGATAGCTAGACAGTTGAAATTTTCACAAATTATGTATTTCTGTTTCCGCTTTAACAATAAACCAATAAAATATAACATTTATAAAATATTACAAAATACAATAAAATATAATATTTAAGAAAGCTTCCATACAACAAACGTAATTTTTTTGCTCGTTGTTAATAGATAATGGTACGGAACCTTTCGTGCGCGAGTCTGACTCGCACTTCGCCGGTTTTGCTATTCAATATAACCGTTTCATTCTGGACAAAGAATTTATTTATGCCACTAAAATAAACTGGTTTCGAACAGCTGTGAATGCTTTTGATCTCTTTGAAAAAAGTATTTTATACTACTACAAACTAATACAAAACCATCATGTTTCATGGCATTATTATTTCAAGGTTACAATAATATTGTTCGAATTCATGGCATGAACTTATATAGTCATTCCCGAACGAGACGTCTATATTTTTATATGGCGTCATCACTGTCGCACGTCAGTGTCATCATGATGTAAAGGTATGATATGACAGCTGTCTTTGAGTGAACGATTTAACGTGACGTCATCAAAACTGCTCTGGCCATCAACATAGAATCATACATAGCTCTGGCTCCGCGACATTAAAGTATTCTTACTTTTATGTCATTTGTCAATGTATTATTGAAGTTATATTGAAGTAATAATGCTATAAGATGTTGTGTGTAATCTATATTGTCTCTACATGTGTAGAGTTTCCTATTTTTCCTGGACAGGTTATTCAATTACTATGCTTAGTATAGGTGTTTTAATATGAATGAACATTGTGTAGCCTATATACCAGTGCATTGCCAGTTATTCTACTACCAAGCAGTAGTGTGCAAGCACTACTGTATTCCGGCTTGAAGGGCATTGTAACTAGTGAAATTACTGGGCAAATGAGGCTTATAAACTGATCTTACAGTCTAGAAATCATTTTAGACTGTGTGATGTCTCAGGATGACGTGTGCAGTGCGCAGTGTCACGAGAGAGTTGTGTGACACTGCAATCTGTTCTAGGCGGCAGAGACACTTAACACCAGGGCCCTTATTCCGTATCGATTCCTTATTTCGAAACCACGCGAATTCCTTGTCTTACATAAAAAATCTGCAAAACTCTATTCTCTATGAAACGACAACAAAACCGCGCGAAATGAATTTGGAATTGGCGCGATTTGAACTGTCAAAAATCATATGTTTTACGGAGACGCGTTCCGAAACATCAACACATCAAAAGATATGACCACTTTTGTCCATATATTTTATTAAAAATAAAGATAACTTTAATTTAAAGCGAAGGTATATCTAACGCTGTGACACGATTTGAACAAGACACGATAACGACATGGTTTCGTATCGTGTGTAATCTGTGTTTCCATAGAGAATAATCGCCCTGGCGAACGACTAACTCATCACGTCAGACACACTTAAATAATATTATGTGCAAGTATTTTAGTACCTTTTTACTAGGTGGAAGGACTTTTCTGCAAAGTTCGTCTAGGTAGGTACCACCGCTTTGCCAGTTATTCTACCGCCAAGCAGTAGTGTGCATGCACTACTGTGTTCCGGTTTGAAGGGCATTATAGCTAGTGAAATTACTGGGCAAATGAGACTTTATGACCTGATCTCACAGTCTAGTAATCTGATTATTAGACACTGTGTGATGTCTCAGGATGACGTGCGCAGTGCAGTGTCACGCAAAACTTTATTATTTTAAAGCTCCGAGTGACACTGCAACTGTTATGGGTGGCCGCGTCGCTTAACATCAGGTGGACCACTGGCTCGTCACGTCATCTATTCACATAAAAAAAACCTATCATTTGTTTCACGTCCAACTTTTAGTTGGGATGAGATGGGAGCACAAAATAATATTTTGCGGTATCAGTTCAAACTCAACTTTTTTTCAATCTCCTAGAACTTCTTTACTTTTAAAACCAACAAGACGAAAAGAAGCAATAGCTCTTCATCGAGTCAGTCATTGTTATCGGATATACGGTCTCACATTTCAGCGGGAGTTCAAAGGCAGCCACTTTGCCGAACAAAAAAAGCAATAACTTGCGAGACGCAGCCTTCAAACGCGATCTACCGAATTTGCTTAGAATAAACATTACCGTGTAATACAGCTGCTTAACTTAATATTTTTTGATGAAGCAATACAGCCAGTATGTTGGGTACGCTACTTCTCTAGTAGTGAGCTGGAGCATTTGGACTATCTTTAGGTCAACTAAGTGAGTAGATGTATACGGTCCAAATGATTTGTATAGTAGGTATTGTAGCTAGTAACATTAAATATTAGTACGTATTGTTGCAGTAATAAGTTCAAATAATAAAGGCTTTTTCACCTAAGCAGCTCGAAGGCACCCTTTGCTGCGAGAAAACAGTGTGCAAAATCGTATTTTGCTCACTGCTGAGACAAAGTGATTTTTTAATATTATGACTTTGCGGTAAATGTATTTAGCCAGCTTTAGGTTACATTTACATGGAGTTTTGGAGAGAACATGAAAATATATCTTTTCTTTTATTTCTTAGTCATACTTATGGCGGGAATGCGAATTTCAGTAATCTGTGGCGAAAGAGTTTCGTTACTAGGTAAATACCTATCAGTAATGATGTTCTCACTGCTGAGGTGAAAAGTTATATGTGCTACTCGAGAGAAAAGTTTTTGCATCTCGTGCCTTTGAATCCCTCGCTCGCTCAGGATTCTAACGTAGAATCACTCGCTACGCTCGTGAATCCTTTGCTTGCTCGGGATTCAACATCAGCACTCGAAGCAAAAATCAACTTTGCTCTCTTGTTGCACAAATAACTATTTCCTGTTTAAAAATATTAATACTTATAGTAGTGATAATAATTATAAAAAACATTATTTTATATTCACAGGTGAATAATTATGGTGTCTTTGTGTATTCTCTTTCTTTTTTCTTTGTTTCTTTTATTGCTTTTTCTTCTTTTTTTTTCTTTTATTTCTCTTTTCTTTTTATTTGTCTCTCCAAAATTATAGCTTAATTGTAAAAGAAAGGCTCTTCGTCTTTCTTTTACAACAATTTCCACCTGATAAGCATAATGTACAAATTAAAAATCATAACACACAACAGTGTATAAATGTTTATACATTTTTGTTGATTTTTAGTAAACTGATTTCCATTTCACATACATTAGGGGTAATTATACTAGAGTCAAAATTAATACAAAGTCATAACTTACTTACTACAATGATCGGCATAAAAGACAGGTTATTTATAATAATAAAAAAAAAACAAATAACCATTTCTCCATTTCCTTCATCACACGCTTCGCCTAAAGGCACGACAGAGAATAATAAGATTAACTTCATCGTAAGTCCAAGCTTCCATACTGTGTTAAAATATACTGAGTCTTAACAGTTTTCTACAGGATAACAATATTCTTTACTCTGCTTATAAAAACGGAGCGACGACGTAAAGAAAGCTAGAAGAATTGAAGATGTGTTACGTAGGTGACTCCAATTTACTTGTATTTTTCTTACTCGGTAATTCACTGACATTTATGTTTTACTATTGAAACATACACTAAAACGTGGTCTCTTACTGTTGGCCTCATTAGTAAGCTCAGTTGCGCAAAGAGATCTGAAGAGAGCTATGCTCGTTGTTTCACTGCAAGATAAGATCCGGAACGAGGAAATCCGCAGAAGGACTACAGTGACCGATATAGCTCTTAAAGTTGAAATGGCAATGGGCAGGCCACATCGCTCGCAGAACTGACAACCAATGGGGAAGAAAGGTTCTCGAGTGGCGACCACGAACCGGAAGGCGCAGCGTAGGCAGGCCCTGACTAGGTGGATCGACGACCTGGTGAAAACTGCGGGGAGCCGATGGATGCAGGAGACGAGTGGCCACTCAAAGTGGTGCTCGCTAGGGGGGGGGGTGTCTATGTTCAGCAGTGGATATCTACGGGCTGATGTTGATTATGATGATGATTGAAACATATTGAAACGTTCTAGACCACTTAGCTTACCGCGGAGCTTGATGTACAGCACACAGGTGAGATGTGTTTTATTGTCCTATCGATTATTACAAGCATATATTCACATAGACGAACTTTGCAGAAAAGTCTTACTACCTAGTAAAAGTATAGCAAATAAAGAATAACCTCCTACGAGTTACTACACTTGGTACCTATTATAATTATATATAAGAAGTAGTAGGCACAAACCATTATTCTTTATCTAGGTACTAGTTTTTTTAGGAACTATATATAAATAGCCGCAGGGCCGACGCAAACGTGGTCGCCCAAAACAGACCTGGCGAAGATCAGTGATAGCGGAGGCGAAGGATATTGGGAAGACCTGCAGTGAAATGAAGCGGGCCGCCCAAGACAGAACGGAATGGAGAAGCCTTGTATCTGCCCTCTGCCCCGATGTGGGGCCGTAGGAAATGAAGAGAAGAGATATATAAATAGCTGTTTACTGTCACGTTAGAAAGCCCAAATATACGTAAGTATACCCGAATGTAAGCACGGTAAATTACCTTTATTATTTAATTTTGGGATCCTAAAAAACATTTTTATAACAAAATCTGTGACTAAACTGTAAATAGACTTAAAACTAACTTTCGCCTACAGTATTGTCTTTGTAGAATTTCAATCATTCCATTTTAGGGACAATTCTTTAACCCAGCACTCAGTTGAATCCGTCGCTGACAAGTTTTGTCCATAAACAAATCACTGAGCTTTTGTGTTTTAAATCAAGATTAACAGAGTGATAGTAGTACAGGCAAACACTTATTTTCTTTTCAAAAGAGAGTAGTTTTTAAGAACGATTTGTAAGAACTTTAATAAATTATTTCTTTGTTGATTTTAAAAAAGCTATGGAATTAATGGAAATAATGGAATGGGAATTAATGTAGCATTATTACTTCAATCATACTTTGAAAAATGATATAATCGTAAGAATACTTTAATGTTGTTGACGCAGAGCAGTTTTAATAACGTCACGTTAAATCGTTCACTCAGATACATCATGTTGCACCGACCAGCGACAGTGATAACGCTATATAAAAATGTAGACGTCTCGTTCTCAAGCTGGAATACTTTATAAGTTCATGGTACGAATTCGAACAATATTAATGTAACCTTGAAGCATTAATGTCACGAACCATGATGGTTTTGCATTAGTTTGTGGTAAGGCCTCAGGGACACTTTGAGCGGTCACTTGCCGCTCCTATCCAAGAAGTTTATTAAAGTAAAAATACTTATATTATTAGCCCTAACCAAATAAAATATTCCTGACTAAATGCTTGATTTAGCTAAAGTGAAAATATTACAAACCGTTTCAAAGGTCCCTGACACATGTAACTTTGTTCAAAACACCGCAGAATCCCGAACAAATACCAGTCTTTATATCCGTGTCTGGGCAAAATTGTCCACGAGGGCAAACATTCCGGTGGCATTCCGGACATCCGGGTATAGACTTGTTTGATCTGGGGAAAGAAAAAGTTTCACCTTTGAAATCAAGTTTGGCTTGAAAAGTTTAGTATTCAGCTTTCTAGAAAATAAATGACTGAGTCAGTTGATTTTTGGGTGCCCCAAATTAAGACTAAATTCTTATAGGTTCAGTGGAAATATGGATCGATATATCTACCTATCAATACACGTTGAGTTAACACGTTTGACATTTGATACAACTACAGTATGGGGAGCTTCAAGAAAAGTGTTTATTTATTTATTTATTTATTTATTTATTTATTTATTTATTTATTTATTTATTTGTTTATTTATTTATTTATTTATTTATTTATTTAACATAACATGCCTTTGGGTGGGCATTACAGTTGCCCAATTCGCCCACTCAAGGCCTTAAACTATTGGTACTTAACTACTTATCTAGCATATTATTTTGCAACCAAACTAAAAATAGACACACTAATAAAAATACTAACAATACATTAAGAACCTACTTTATAGATAGATAGATAGATAGATAAACTCTTTATTGAAACACACAAATTATAAATAAAAGTACAAATTTAACGGAAGTGTTACAATTGGCGGTCTTATCGCTTAAAGCGATCTCTTCCAGACAACCATGCATGGAAAGGAATAACGCAAAAATATATGGACGGTGGTTTCCCCAAAAAGCTGTTCATAAACGTACATACTATACAATAATATACAATAAACATCATAAAAACTGCATAAACTTAATACATATTCATAATAGACATAATACTTATAAGTATACATATTACATATTTTACATATTATACTTATATCAATAAAAATAAATAGATATATTCCTAAGTAAATAGCAGATAATTATTATAGGAATAAAAAGAGCTAAGTAGACAATAGTATCAGATAGCTAGAGCGAAAGATAAAACTGTTTAACGCGATCTTTAAAAATGTTCAGCGAAGGTGCTTGCTTAATGTCAGTGGGTAAAGCATTCCATAGTCGAACAGCTTCCACAGTAAATGAGCAATCATAGAATTTTGTCGAGTGTACTGGCATGTTTAGCATCAGGTTCTCCGATGATCTTAGAGAACGTGAGTGACAAGTATGAAGGAAGTTAAATCGTTCCTGAAGGTAGCGCGGGGAAGAAGGATTGAACAGAACACTGTAGAGAAGAGACAGTACATGAGCATTCCGGCGACGGCGAATCGGAAGCCACTTGAGCTTAGCACGAAACTCAGAAACATGGTCATATTTGCGCAAGCCAAATATGAACCTAATGCATACATTTTGGAGACGCTCAAGCTTATTTAACTGGTCCTCCCTAAGGTCAAGATAGAATTATAAACACTAACAAAAGTATACCACTTTTATAAAAATGTACATCTTGTAGGTAATACGTAGGTAGGTAGGTCTTGTAGGTAATACGTACAAGAGCAAATACGAATGAACTTGTTCACAATTTTACACACCTCACCATATAAATGAATATGAAAAATAAATTAATATAACGTAGTTAATATAGAATACAATTCTTGCAAATTACAGTTTGCCCAAATTTGGGCTTGCTGATAAGAAATCTATCAATGCTCTGCGAATTCCTTGCGGCGTACCACAAAAGACATCTACCTCATATGGCCGGCGTGTAACAACGTTGATCAGGCGTATCGCTCGAGTAAATGGCAACTGCCTCCCTAGCTCGCTCTGGCACCTCGGTTGGACTAACAGATCGTGTCGTCGAGCTCGTCCGTAATTATCAGGTACTGCTAGGTGAAACCTTTCCAACAGCGTTGGAATGCACCTGCGTCCCGATAGGATGCTGATTACATACTCCACCAACGAGACTATCCGCCTCATTTCTAAGGAGTCAAATCCTAACATCCCCCGAACGAATGCACTGGGGTATAAAAATGGATAGCCGACAAAGTACCCATATCGTTTTCGGTAAAGCCATCTCAAAAATTTCTTCTGGATTTTCTCCACCAACTGCACGTACTTTGCCTCATACGGACACCATATCAGCATGTTGCTCTCCAGCCTGCTCCTCACAAAAGCATTGTATAATGCTTTAATAGCTGGTACGCTGTCCAGATGTCGGGATTGCCTCAGGACAAACCCGAGGGTTCTAAATGCCTGCTTGCAAATCTTCTCAACATGCAGTCTGAATGACATGTATTCGCTCATAACAACTCCTAGATCTCTTACACATTTTATTCTTGGGATTATAAAATTTCCGAGCACGTATTGATTTACTACCGGATTCTTCGACCTTGTAAAGGATACTATGTTGCATTTATTCTCATTGAAGAAAAGCCGATTGCTCTCACTCCAGCGCCACACTCTGTCAATATCTCTTTGCAGAAGACTACAATCATCTTCGCTCTCAATTTTGACAAAAAGTTTTAAATCATCCGCAAATAGTAGGCAGCGAGCAGTTCTGACGACATCCGGCAAGTCATTGATCATAATCAAAAACTGCAGAGGACCCAAATTGCTACCTTGACTCACCCCAGAGTACGTGTAGTATGGTTCTGATTCGTAACCCTTGTACTGAACATACTGGCGACGGTTACGCAGGTACGAACAGAAAAATCGTAACAAAGAGGGAGTAAAGCCCGCCTTCGATAGCTTTTGGATTAATATATCATTATCAACAGTGTCGAACGCCTTTCGAAAGTCAAAATACGCAGCTTCCACTTGCAATCCAGAGTCCATGGAGTCGACAACATACGACCAAAAAGATAAAAAGGTTGGACGAAGTTGACCGACCCCCTCTGAAACCGTGTTGAGCATCGGCCATTTGACTCTCGAATTGCTGGCTGATACGACACTGGAGAACAGATTCGAATAACTTGCCGAAAACCGATAATACCGCCACCGGTCTGTAGTCACTTACGTCTGAACCAGATCCTTTTGGAACGGGTACTACCCGTGACAACTTCCACATGTCTGGATAAAATGCATGCTCCAAACACAGCCGGTATAAATGACACAGTGGTTTTTTCAATACTTCTCCACAGTCCTTCACCAAGTATGGTGGAATACCGTCAGGACCAACTGACCGCTTAGGTTTGAGCGATTTGATGGCTAGCCTTACATCACTCTCTTTTATGGTGGTAATATGAATGCGTGCACTGCCGTAGTCAACTGCTTTAGACACTTCCTCTGCGTCCAGCAGAGGAGGGCAGTTAGAGTAAACCGAATGAAAGTAATCCGCAAAGCATTTAGCAGCTTCCTCATCATCTATCAAGATTCCGTCATTAAATATTTTTTTCGCACTTCGCCCTTTTGACTTCTTAGATGCTACATATCCCCAAAACGTTGAAGAGTCTCGTCTGAGGTCCTTCTCCATTCTTTGCTTATATCCCTGAAAATCTTCCTTAAGGTTTAACTTTACAACAGCTCTATATTGCATAAAACTCTTCCGACTATTTGGTGAGCCGCATGATTTAAATATTCGATGGTAATGAGCTTTAGCGCGAATGTTACTAATCGTGCGTTCCGTTTACCACTCAGGGTAAGCGTATCTAGGCTGCTTCCCAATAACCGGCTTAGTAGGAACGAATTTGCTTATGCAATCATTAACTTTCCCATAAAAATAACTTACTGCCTGTTTTGGATCTGTAATATCAAACAAATTCTCCCAATAAATTTCCTGAAAGCTACTGTACAATTCGAAAAAGTTACACTTCTTAAAATTCCATATCAACTTTACATCATTTTGTGCGCGCCTTGATTTTGATGAAGCTACAAAGTCAAAACGAACTTCTATGTCTAATGATGGATGATAGCTATCCGGGGGAACTAACCACTCTTCCTCCCGCCTCAGCTTCACCTGATCCAACGCCTTACTAACCAACACTAAATCCAAAATTTCAGCTCTATGGTTCGTAACGTCGTTTATCTGAGCAAGTTCGCAGAACGCCAACAAGTACTCTAATCTAGAATAGACCACTGAATTACTTGAATTTAAATTAAAATCTCCACATATCAAAACATGATTGCTATCAACACATAAAATTTCTAATGCTTCAAAAACACTAACATAACAATTTTCGTTCATGCAAGGTGGTATATAAACGCAAATTGCTAATAACAATAAGTTCTGCCCCACATAAACACCTGCACATACAACTTCAACTCCAACGTCAGCTGGAAGTGGGACGGTAATCTCTCTAAGCTGATACCCAGGCGCAGCAATGATTGCCACCCCCCCACCACGCCGTGACCCAGGCCGATCCAATCGAACAATTGAAAATCCATTCGGAACCACCTCCTCGTCTACAATAGCATCTGTCAGCCATGTCTCTGTGATAAAAAACAAATCAGCGAGAGAAATTTCAAGAGCTGTAGCGAACTCGTGCAACTTTGTACGAAGTCCTCTTACGTTCTGATAGCATATTTGCATAGTTCTACTGCTGCGCGTAGATTTCCGCTTCTGATTCATACTCGTATTGCCCACGCCCTGCCATGGAGTCTCCCCGGTGGTTTCTTTTACGAAACCACTCGTTGACTCGGGCATTAAGCGGCCAGTTATCTCCTTGCAAAAAGAAGTCAAAAAGACTCTCCGGTACCGTCACAATGAACGACGCGTAATTAGAATATTTTAGATTCAGCTTCTCTACTGCATAAAGATTTTCGCCCGCTGGGTTCTTCTTGGTCATATAATTTATAACCTTATCAGATGTTGTGTCAGCTTTGAGTGACCATAGATGAATCTTCTTCTGCCTCTCCACCGCCTGCAGATCCAAATCGACCTCTCCAGCTCCATGGATTGTCACTCGGCGTTGTTTCCTGCTTACCACCTGCGTCCACGCCGTGGCTTGAAGTTCTTGTTCCTGCGCAGCAGCAGTCGAACAACCACCAACCACCGAATCCTTCAAATACTTAGCTGGTGGAATAGTAC
Source organism: Ennomos erosarius (assembly GCA_963580505.1). Classification (NCBI taxonomy): domain Eukaryota; kingdom Metazoa; phylum Arthropoda; class Insecta; order Lepidoptera; family Geometridae; genus Ennomos; species Ennomos erosarius. The sequence goes on along the minus strand of OY756989.1, from coordinate 14,055,648 downwards.
AAGCAACTGAAGATGCAGTATTACGCGGGATTATTCTTTGTCTTGGCACTATGGTGGTTGCGTCTTTCGAACGTCGCTGCTGGTTCTCCACATTAAGTGGCAGCGCAGAGTAATTCAGTTGTTGAGACACTGCTTTCCCATCCTTACTCAATGATAAGGTCATGTTGCCTTTCTCCGTATTAATATCTCTCAACTCTTTTATCTCAACTCGTAGCCCTTTCACCTCTTCTTCTAATGACTCCATTACCTTCACCATCTCTTTCATGCATCGTAGCTCACTTCTCAAAGTTGTAATCTCTTCTTTCAACAAGCATTCGCTCTCCCTGAAACTGCATATGCCACTCTTGAATTCTTCCAGGTTAGCCTGTAGTTGCCAAAGCACATCATGCTCAGTTATTAGCGAGATTACCACGGGGGAGTTAACCGCTTTCTCTACAACAGCCTCTGCATCGCTCGGCCCTGCACCATCAGCACACTGCGCCAATACTACTCTGACTGGTGTTGACGCTTTATTATCTCGCGGCAGTGTGGCTTTGCACCCTGGACACACCCAGTTCGATGACACTCGCACCTTTTCAGGTATGCAAACGCAGGTTCGATGAAAAACTGCCACGCATTTACTGCACTTAGCGCCCTCTTGCGCCGATAAAAATTTACCGCAACCTCCACACTTAATCATGATGCAGGGTTGTATTGTAATGTAGTTCGGTGCACAAATTTTAGATGGCTCTGCAGGTTAGTTTACCCAATACTAGAATGGCCACCCGTTATACACGATGGTATGTCAATTTTTATAAATGCAAAGAGGGTAGGCATACGCTGATGCGATAATGCTAACGAAAAGCCAAACTGTTATGGCTAAATACTAATCAATATTCACCAAAAGCTCGACGCATAATAGTCCAAAATATGAAACGTCCACTCCACTATCAAAATATCACTATTAAAAACGATAACTCGTAAGTTAAACAATATTTTCTTTTAAAAATCCACAGAGCAAAATAGCCTGTCTAAAGTTTGGCGGTTTTTTTTTTACGAGCCGTTTTGTGTTAAAAGAGTCCTCTCTATGGGCAACGCACCGCCAATGCCTTTGGTGTGGCAGATGTTCATTTTTTATGAGAATGAATAACGTGACGAGCTAGCCGTTCACCTGATGTTAAGTGACACGGCCGCCCAGTACAGTTCCAGTGTCTTTCGGAACTTTAAAATAATAAAGTTCCGCGTGACACTGCACTGCACACGTCATCCTGAGACATCACACAGTCTAGTAATCAGATTACTACACTGTGTAATCAGATCATAAATTCTCATTTGCCTAGTAATTGTGTGTACTTGCACACTACTGCTTGGCGGCAGAATAACTGGCAAAGCGGTGGTACCTACCTAGACGAACATTGCAGAAAAATCCTACCACTTATTAGTCCATAGGCTGCGGTGACCACTTACCATCAGGTGGGCCGCCTGCTTGTTTGCCACTCATTACATCAAAAAAAATAAAAAGCTTGCGTGGAGTAGTGGTTGGGCAGGTTCGCTCATAACTTGGAGGCACCGGGTTTGATTCCCGCGACATGACAAGTATTTGTGCACAGGAAAAAAGCTGAAATAATTTTTTAAATACTTGTTCTGTGTCTGGGACCATGATCCTCGTAGTTTCTTGGTCCAGATACAGGGAATCCTAGTTAGGGCTCAGGAGCTATTATGTATATGATCATTGGGCGTTATTTGCTTTTTTTCGTTAATACGAGGTCACAGATCAATTAATCTGATTGCAATAGTATTTCTTAGATTTTCGCGATTTGAACACATAGTTTTACGTTTCACACAGGATTAAGTCCTGTGTGAAACGTAAAACAATCTGATTGCATTTCAGAAGTTTTCAAGGTTTCATATAAAATGTAAGAGAAACATCAAAATTCCATTCAAAAATTACCTATTCACAAGGGTTGTTTGTATTTTTCATCGTCTGAACTCCCATTTTCTGACCCTCTTTGTGTAACGGGAATCCTGTAACGATGTTACTGAAATGGTATATTGGACATTTTTCGGTCACTGCTTGAGCAATGTGGCCTCTACTCTGTTAAGTAGAATGAAACAGTTACCAAGGTTTGGTACTTACTTTCTAATTTTTTTTTTAAATAATAATTCAGATATTTTCACAATTTGGCCAATAAATATAATTTACAATACAGAGTTACTACGATTATTTAATCACACGTCACAACATAAAATTTGTCAAAATTTAAAACAAAAAACTAATCTTCCGTACTTAATGTGATGCATTTATTAAACATTTGTGATTTTGTTTCTTAGGTTTTTCTACGCATAAATCTTTCGTAAGTAAATTCTACTATATTATTACGTTCAAAAATGACGCAATGCGTGATCGAAATAGAGGATGTTCGAATATACCAGCCATAAATACACAATGAAACTGGCAATTGGCATATTATGTAAATGCAACTCCGTTCAAATTTTAACGGAGTTGCACTTGATGCTCCTGTCTAATTTTGTACTAATATACCGTCCCGTCATAGAGATAAACAACTTCGATGAATACTGTAGGAAAAAAGCATGGTATGAAAGTTGTAAGAAAAAAATAAAATAAAATAATAATCTTAGGTACTGTACAATTTGTACAGTGCTACTGACATGGTCCCTTTACGTGCCCATCATACGAACTCATAGTCACCCTCAAAAATTCTGCAACCCATCCTCGATAGTCAGGGGTTAGTTATTAAACTAAACCGGAAGAGGGATATGGTTATTGTTATCCTGACTTAATTATTATATTGGGTTAACTTATAGATAATTTATGTCCAAATAATCCAGTTGAGTATCATTATCATCATTAACAGTCTGAAGACGTCCACTGCTGAACATAAGCCTCCTCCAGGGAGCGCCACTTTGATCGGCTGCTCGCCTCCTGCATCCACCGACTCCCCACGGTTTGCACCAGATCGTCGGTCCATCTAGTGGGGGGCCTACGCTGCGTTTTCCGGTTCGTGGTCACCACTCGAGAACCTTTCTTCCCCATCGGTTGTCAGTTCTAAGAGCGATGTTGTCAGCTGAGTATGTATAACAATTAGCAATGAAAGATAAAACCGAAACCCATGACGATGGTACTAATTGTAACATCATCATCATCTGCATCATCGTCGTCATCATTGTCATCGTCATCATCATCATCATCATCATCATTATTAATCTGCCTGAATATGTCCACCGCTAAACATAAGCCATCCCCATAAGCCTTCCTTATGTAAAAAACATTGATTACACTGGCTAAAACCTACAACGTAGAGAAGTTTGTTTACGTTGCTATCTACCTAATTTATGAGTTTCGGAATTCTAGTACTTAATTTTCCCTCTTAATTACGTTTATGTGGACCAAAGGTATAATAATGTAGCTTTGGGAAAAAATAATACCCAAGATAAAAGTCTTGTTTCGGAGTTGTCTATAGAGAAATAAAATAGGCACTTCACTTTGATTTAGAGCACGACATTATTCCAACTCAATTTAAATATACGTGGAACATAAACGAAATAGCCAATTATATTTTTTCATCTGATAGTTCTAAGGAGCCAAGGGCAGCTCCTTTGGTAAATTAGGTTAGCAACATATTTCTTTTGAGGTAGTTTAAGGAATGGGGACCACCTAGTGAAGAAACGTGAAACATGGTTTCAGTAAGCCGAGTAACGATCTTAAAAGTACATTTTGTTTTGAAAATGAAATATTAATGTTTTTTTTGTATTTAATACTTAACTTACATAGATAGATCGAAATGTATGCCATTCGTCATTTATAAAGACATTCTCAAAAAAATGACAATATACCATTGATGACGTTTAATATGGGTTGTCCCACGTTTGCCCTGACTGACTGAATGACGGACAGACAATGTACAGCCCAAATATGGATGTATAGAGATTTTGGGGAAGAAAGGTTCTGGAGTGGCGACTACGAAACGGAAGGCGCAACGTAGGCCAACCCCCACTAAGCGGCCCGACGATCTGGTTATAACCGGGGGGAGCAGATGGATTCAGGAGGTGAGCCGCTCAAAAAGGCTCTCTCGGGGGAGGTCTATGTTCAGCAGTGGACGTCTCTTAAGCTGTTGATGATGATAGAGGTTTGGTATTTGAAGAGTTTCTTCCATATATAACGGAGGGGTGTACAAGGAAAGGATGCTCTGAGTAATGTCAAATCATAACTATTTATGATATCGTAGAGTCAAATAATATACACAAAAATTCAGCACTAGTCTAGCAACAATAAGAGGTCGATCTACCGATCAAATGTGTCAACATTGGTACCGGAGACCAGTATTGTATCAAAAAGAAATCTCTCAATAATACTTAAATTCGTTGAACATGATTAAGTACGTAATTTTAAATTGTAATTGAAGCGCTTAATTATGATTTATTGAATAAAGAAAAAGTAAATTTATAAGTGATCAAAGCGGCGCTCTCTGGGGGAGGCCTATGGGCTGTTGATGATGATGATGATGATGATCATGAAATTAATAAGACTATCTTTATGAATTTTCGTAAACTGAGTTAATTGATTTTATTTGTATTATTTTATAGGCCTAATTTAACACATTCGATTTTTACATCCGAGAGAAAGCAAAAATATGCTTTGTCGAAAGGTTTTCCTGTTATTGAATCTGACCATGGCCGCGTCATGTAAACATGACATTCTATTGTATGCTAAGAATTAATTCTTAGCATACAATAGAAGTCTCCTACGTAATACGTCTACATTTTTGTACTGTGGCCGTGTGTTCGTCGTTTTTGTCTTTTATTACCACAATATTTCTTGTTTGTGGCCATATGTTTAGTAAGAAAACTCCAACAAATGATAAGAACACGTGTGAATTATAACATGGAGAAGAAAAGGTTGGTCTTAACGAAATGTAGGGGTTAATTTATAAGCTGTAGTAATATGTCACTTTAGGGCAGTTTTTTTTTTTTACTAGCTGTGGATTATAGGTAACGTCACACGTCAGTTTACACTTGTTTACAAGCTTTTCATTAAACTGCCAATGTTTGTATTATTATGCAATGTTCAGGTCTAATCTTGCAAGCAGTTACATCGACTGATTAATGGTGAAATTTTGTATGATATTTGCATGGTTGCTTCATCAACGTGATTCTAAACCCAATATGGTGGACGGCCAAAGATGGCGGATGGCTCAAGATGGCGGGCTATTTAATCTTTGTACTCTCCCATGATTAGGTATGGAATACAAAAGTTTGTTGAGAAGAATACGGAAATAATTTCCTTTTTCCTATTTATTTATTGGATTTTTGTTATTCAACTGGATTTTTAGCACCTTGTCGCACATTAAAAAGTCGTGAAGGAAAAGACGTAAAATTCCTTTAAGCCGAGACTAATAAATAAGACTTAGTTTGTACATCTACAAACATGCATTGTAAATAATATGACGTTGACTTGGAAAGTAAAAATTATTGTACCAAACGGATATTGAAACAAGTACAACATGAAAGTATTTCAGTACAAACAGTATGGGAATAGGTAGGGGAAGGTTTTTTATGAGAATCAATGACGTGACGAGCTACTCGTTCACCTGATGTTAAGTGACACGGCTGCCTATAACAGATGCAGTGTCCATTCATTACATCAAATAATTACATTAACATTTTTAAGTTTTTTATGTTAATGAGTTATGTGACGAGCTAGCCGTTTACTTAATATTACGCATTGTGGCTGCCCGTATTAAATAGTTGCTATGATACACCTATATCATTATTAGGGTTCCGTACCCAAGGGGTAAAGCAAACCCTGTCTGTCTAACTGTGTGTCAGATTTTTTGGTCGTTTTTATAGATAATGGTACGGAACCCTTCGTGCGTGAGTTCGACTTGCACTTGGCTGGTTGTTTTAACACTCTTAGCTATTATGCAGAATAGAGTTTGTAAAAGAAAAATTTGAATCACGAAAGCAATCTACGTTACACTGAGTAGGCGATACTGCTATAAAAATCATAAATATAGACATTGTTCCTGAAAAATATGGATGTTAATAGTAGAGCTTTCAACTAAATAAATAAAACACGGTGGTTACTGCAATACTATTACACTGAGGTATAGTTACGTTTATTCCTTACATTATTGAGATGAATGGAATATCTTTATTGAACATTCCAGTTTTATGAGCTTCTGCGAACAATACCGCTTTTATGGGATAATAGTGGTGTAACAACTAGCCACATGAGACAAATAAACAGTATAAGAGTGGGTGAATTTTTTTAAGTATTGCGAAGGTAAGTGGACACTGGTGGGTGCTACAGAACATTACTACTAAGTAATGTTTTATATATTTTTGTGAAATATAATAATAACTGGCTAAGTGCAATTCAGACTCGTGTGCAAAGGGTTCCGTACCATTACTATAAAAACGAGCGAAAAATCACGTCTGTTGTATGGGAACCCCCTAAAATATTTATTTTATTCTGAATTTTACTATTTCTTGAGATACAGCCTAAAAAAGGTAAAAAAGGTAAAATATTTATTGTATGTATGTACTTATTACATTTTGAACATGGTGACTGTAGCTGTGCTGAAACATAACCGAGAACTCAGAAATGATTCTAATCACGGTAAAGATCTAGTAAGTACTAAGTATTAAAAATGTAATGAACATCCGTTCACTAAAACTGCATACTACAATAATACTTTTACCTTTTTCCAAGGCTTGTGTTCCACAATTATAAGAAAACGATTGTTAGTTTGACAGGCCTGATAGCTCAGTTGGTAGTAACCCTGCCTTCTGAACTGAGGGCTGTGGGTTCGATTCCTACCCAGGACAAACATTTGTGTGATGAACAGATGTTTGGTTTGTGTCTGGGTGTTATATTGTATTTTATGTATATATTTACAAACAAAAAAGTATCTAAGTATTATATCCGTTGTTTGGTTCCCATAGTACAAGCTATGCTTAGTTTGGGGCTAGATGGCGCTGTGTGAAATGTCTACATGTATTTATTTATTTATTTAATCTAAGTCTGAAGCTTTGCTTAAACATGCTAAAACCATGTCGTACAAACCTACACGTGAAAGCAGTAAACAAATGACCCAAAGTCGAAGGCCAAGGGAAAGCAAAAATAGCTTTACGGCAAATCGATGTGTCGATAACAAACACTGGTCACCCATATCACATTGAGTGACCAGGGTGTGGCCAGTGTTGTACGATGTGCTATATTCTGCCTTGCCACAATGAACGAGGACAAGCTCGTAAAATTGGGAAGACAAAGGTTTTCTAGTAAAAGTAATTAGGTACCTATAGGACCAGATAATATAATACCTACAGCTATAGGTTAGGTAGGTATTAGGTTAGATCTTAGCAAGCATGTACCATCGAAGGCCGCATCATCACTTACCATCAAATGAGACAGTGGTCAACTGCTGTGTCTATAAATTGTATAAAAAACTATAATGTTACAAGAAAGAAAGAAATTAAAAACACAACAATTCCCGTATCCGTGACACAAGGCTGAAAAACTCTGCTATTTCAATTTTGTAAAACTGTAACCACAGATTACTGAATATGTTACTCTAACTAACTAATTATAACTGGTGGTGTAACTTTATTATTTTAAAGCACCGCGTGCTGCAACTGTTATGGGCGGCCGTGTCGCTTAACATCAGGTGAATGACTAGCCCGTCACGTCATTCATTCAGATAAAAAAAGTTAGGTATTGAGAAGCATGATGATTTATAATGACTATTTAACATCACACACACAAACATTAACAGCTGAAAGACACTGATAAAAATCTCAAAACACTACCTACTTTAGACGCCTCTCATAGGAGGGAGAGTGTTTTCATAATCAACACGGTTATATTAGATAAATGGCCTGAATGTGCCGTGCGGTACTGGTTAACGCAAAACGTTGTAAAAATCTAAAAACACATACAAAGGATGAAAAAATAAAAAACAAACTTATAGGATAAATAAATAAATGACAATAATGTTATATTTGTATAGATCGCACGAAAGTAGGGACGCTTACCTTTCTACAACTTGTAGATGCCAAATAGATAGATAGATACAACTCTATTAAAACACCACATTACAGGAAAAATAATAAACTACAAATATAAAAAAAAACATCTATAAACATTAACAAACATCAGCAAAGATCAACAAAGATAAACAAACAGACTGTAGTTATTTACTCGGTGAAAACTCACAATAACAACCGGTGTAAAGTGCAACGTCACCGGGCACTCAGTTTAATACAAATACAAAGCCTAGAGCTGGGCATTTGATAAATTGTCTCAGGGAGGGAAGGGTTGATAGGATGCCATTTGCATTTGCCTGAGATAAGGGACGATACGGTTTTGGGATAGAGTTTTTCTGCGAAGAGGATTTTTTAATGCCGCCTGATGGAATTGTAGCAAATTACTAGCCCAATGTATTTTTTATGATAATAATCAATGTGACGAGATAGTCTTTCACCTTATAACAGCGTAGCCATGACGTCATAGTCTTGCTACGCCGTAGTATGGCTACGCTGTAGCATAGCTACAAACTCGCTACAAATATCTACGCTGTTGGTGCAGCTACTTTGTAGAGTTAATTATATTTTAAGTCAGTTTTTAATTTTGAAATAATTTCTACTCCATCCCTCGTTATTTAATGCGACTCGGTAATTATCTTTTGATGACAATAGTACTTACCGTGTGGTCTCGGCATGAGAATAGGACCACCCTCTCTCTCCTGTCGTCTCTTCCCAAAGCCGGTAAGGGGAATATCCAGGGAATGAGCAGCAGATTTCTCCTCGGTCTGCGATTATCAATACGCCTGTCTAGTATATTGCCCTCCATTTAAAAGCAATGCGCATATAAAAAAAATAATTAGATTAAATTGAAAAATCTACGATCACTATTTGAGGTTAAACTACAAAAGCCAATCCACCTCTGTTTCAATTAATTAATGAAAGCAACACCCAATAAATAGCTGAAACATTCATCCGTTAGACCAAAAGGGTGCTTCAAATAAATCGTTGTAAGCTCAACAGGCACCTAATGGCTGTCGCAACCATTAAGAAAACACCTAGCCATCCGTCTTGTAGGTTACGTTGAACCATACCATTCTGTAAGACTGTCTTATATGGGCGAGTTAGAACGAGACAGAGTGATCCATCTTAATTGCGTTCTATATTTCTTTCCTTCTTGTTAGATTGGTAACAATAAGTGATATGTATAAGTAATGAGCCTATGGTGTGTTTATGTAACTTAGCCGTGGGATAATTATCAAGACATAAATTTGGACATGAGATCACCTTGTAGTAAGTAAAGCATGTCCCAGCTAAAGGGATGATGGATGCGGGTCAAATTTTTCCTTTACAAATTAATCTGAACTTACAAACGTAGATCTCTATTATTCGCGTAACAGTCATTAAGTCATAGGTAATAAAAAAAGCGTTTAAGCGGCTTAAAAAATTTGAGACTATAGCGTACCACTTGCTTACACGAGAAATGAAAGACCTACCCATAGTCACTTGACTATCCATAAGCAGAAAGCAATTATTTATACCATTAAATTGGAATTTATCCTGTCTCTTTTTAATCCACGCATAGTACAGTACAAGTAATTTTCATCTTAGCAACAAATTTCTTTTTTGATGTATAATTGTATGTCTAGGCCATGTAATGCTTTGCATCATTGAAATCCCTGTATCATTATAAAGTACTGAGTCACAGTAACGCTAGCTTACAGACCCTCTGTACTTCAAAGCTTTAGTAGCGAGCCACCCGCCGGCTGAAGCAGACCTATCCCTTCGCCCTGAACCCGCGCGCGCTGATTTCAATCTTCGAACACACGAGTTTTAATTTTAAAGTTTTCGTGCCAGTGCTTTGTTGATTTTTCTTTGCGGTGTTGTGTTCTGTTTTTTTGGCAGATGATGTGCATTTGTTGCGACGACTAAAAGGTAAGTTCGTAGAGTTAGTAATTGGAGTTCGGGAGATGGAAACTTTTGCTTTGTTTTGTTTACTTATATTTGATTGATGGTTGTTTTGGGGGATTAGATAAACTTTAGTAACTAAATGATAAAGTTTTGTAACAATAATTGAATACTTTTCGGACGTATCTATGAAAAGATTTACCCCGACTTGGGTAGAAAGAAGAAGAAAGAAAAGAAAGAAAATACATTTAGTATGTATAAACGTTTGTATATACTATCATTGTTGTTCGTGTATATTATTTAGGAAATATTCTTTATTTATTCCTCATCACTGTTTCTGGTCTTCTGTCACTTCATGCTTTAGATACACCGCAAATTCTTACGTTTCTCAATTAGTTCTTCTTTTACTCAAAGCCCAATTGGTAAGAAATACTGGAATGGTGAACTGTAATTTTGCTCACTGTATTTTTTTCTAGATATTCTATTTTAATTATTCCAATAACCAACTAACCAACTGGAATAGAAAATGATTAGGTGCTCAACCAGCATTTCTATTTGAAAAATTACTAGCATTGATCATTTTGGGGTTACGATACCGGGATAAACTCTAATTAACAATAATATGACCAGCCATGACGATTAAAATCAGGCGTCATACCATTTGTTTACATAAAAAAACATCTATAACAAAACCGTTCTATTTTTGAGTGAAAAAAAAATTATTTAGAGGGTATAAAGACTACCTATACTCTCATTTTTGATGACTGTAAATCAACTTAGATACTCAATAATACCTATTTACTAATGTTTAGGAAGCTAAAAATAATTAAAGTCTTATTACTGTTATAATTAACGTGCTAATTAAATATAGGGGTCGTGGTAATGGAAACGAACGCGATAACAGCTACGTGCAGGCACAGCAAATGAGTTTTCTTTTCATTATGCTTTCTAATGGTATTTTATCTAAATTTGAACTGGAAAAAATATTAAATCTACGTCGTTTTCAAAACGATGAATCTGTATCTCCAAAGACGAATGGTAGATCTTGTGTATTATGAGCCTAGCAGAAACTGCAGATAGAAGTAACACGCCTATATATAATTAGGATTTGTAATTATCGAAAGCCTAAATGTATTTATAAATATATTTGATAGCAATTGGTACATTTTTCTAGACCATGGGAGAAAAAGTTATTTTAGATAATTATCGCTTGGAATTATTGACAACACAGTTTTTGTTTGGAGAAGTTTTTTAAGATATGTCCAAGTAGTTTTATTCCCTAGTTCCATGATGGAACTTCTTTTTTTTTTCTTATTTAAGATTTGGTCTTGTCGGTGGAGTAATCGCCATCTTTCTCTATCTTCAGTCAATGCTTTGACTTCCTTGTACGACATGACTTTTATCCTTTCTTTTATTTGATCTGCGTATGCCCTTATGGGTCTATCTCTTCCTCCCTTACCTTCTACATTTTCTTCTATGATGTTTTTCATCAAGTTGTCATGTTGTACAAGGTGGCAAAAACATTTTTCGTCTTCTTGCTTCTATAATAGAACTAGTGGACAATAAAACCACTTGTTCTAATACTAGACGAGTGCGAAATATGTCTGGGAACTGAAATGAATGAAGTAAATAATATCTTTCAATGCTGTCCACTTATTGACGTGAGCACTTCATATCAGTTCAGTAGATCAGGTATAGTCAGTACTCAGACATCTAGCTCAGCACTTCATTTGGGCTGATCAAGCGAGTCGATAAAGACATATAATTCGTGTCCTGTGAGGAATTAATAGTGAGAAACGGAAGATTTATTTCAAAATAGAGTATAAAAAGAAGAAGGAAGAAAAAATTTGACCATGAGACCACGGTAGCTTAAGTAAAACATATCCCGGTTTGGGGGATGGATGGATGCAGTTTCAATTCCCGCTCGTGATTATAATTTTGTCTTTATAAATTAATCTGTAGAATAGAGTAATTTGTTATAAGTCTCAATATCAGCGAAGGTATAAAAAATCATATTATGTGTTAATCGACGCAGACGATTCACTACTTATTTTTTTTAGTATATTTTTTGCACAGTGTTTTTCTTAGTTCTGCATGGATATGTTGAATACTAGTAACAGACACCACTGACTTTTTACACTGGTAATTTAAATCCAGTGGTGTATAATAGAACGAAAACGTTTAGATAAAATATTTTTCTTTCTTTTTTAATACCAAATTTCGTTTATTCTGTTATTTTATCTATGAAACTATTATAGACTGAAAATAACTACACTAAAAGTAAGCGTGGGCGGGTGAAACTCTATAGTATCTAAACTAAATACGAATACTTTTTAGCTCTTATTCAGTCCATTTTTGCGGAAAGTTAGAAGTTATCTCGATATTTGCTTCTAGACATGTATGAAGAAACTGCTATCGTGATATTTAGGCTTATTTGAGTACTGCGTGTAAGTTTTCCTTTAACAATAAAATAACATGAACGTTCAAAGAACCTTTCAAAATCATTACTCAATGTACATACTTTATTTATATTTCTATAATTTGTAATTGAGTCTCGTATTGAATCATGTTTTGTTCTATTGTAGTGTTCACCACGGCGTTTGAGCCTATTATTGTATAAAGTAAAAGGTGCTGTTAACCTATATAAATATGTTTGTCAATTATCAATTACAAAAAAACATTAAAAACCCTGTTTGACCCCTTAATTCAAAAGCTGAACGATTTATATCAAATTCTATTAACCCCGATTAACCTATTGGAGTTAAAGTAGGATTACATTCAATCAACTAAATTAAAACCTACATGTTATTTGTATTTTTTAGGGTTCCATAGAACCCTATTACTAAGGCCCCACTGTATGTCTGTCTGTCCATCTATCACCAAGCTGTATCGCATGAACCGTGATATTTAGACAGTTGAAATTTTCACAGATAATATATTTCAGTTGTCGCTATATAACAGAAATACAAAAAAAAAACAGAATAAAATAAATATTTAAGGGGGCTCTCATACAACAAACATTACAACGATTTATAGAGTTATTGATACGGAACACTCCGTGCGCGAGTCGCGCTTGCACTGGACCGATTATTTAGATAATTTTTGGATAGAAAAAGATATGAGACACTACTATTATAGTTGATATAAATATTATCACTATACATCGCGATATTCTATCAAAATTCATACCGTGCCATCTCCAGAGATGTCAGTTTTCTCCCTCAGTTTGTTCCTTGGATAAACAAGATTCCATTCGTGTATTAATACCATTTCGTAGCTTATTCATTATTCATGTGTATAAAGTTATATTTAGGAATCAAATATAATTTTGAAATGGAATGCGTAAGTAATGTAGTGTGTGGAATTAAATAAATTTAAAGCATTACAATACGTAGTTTTCAATTATACAGAACTTAATCTTGCTAAGTCCCTAAGACATTTTATTGTCACATTAGCGTGTACCGCATTAGCATGATATTGATTTGTAGTAGATCGTTCATATAGGTAGGTACCACCACTTTGCCAGTTATTCTGCCACCAAGTAGGTAGTGTGCAGGTTCTACTCTGTTCCGGCTTGAATGGCATCGCAGCTCGTATTCCCAGTAATTGCACTAAATTACTGGGCAAATCGAGACTGTATCAAGCTGCATATTAATTTATTAGACTGTGTGATTTCTCAAGATGACAATACAGGACAGAGTGCGCAGTACGATGTCACGCAAAACTTTATATAATTTAGAGTTCCAAATAATACTGCAATCCTCACGCCGTCACGCCTGCTCATAAGCAGGCGTGACGCTTAGCATCAGGCCAACGATTAAAAATCGTACAGACAGTCTGCTTTAATGGGACTACCTGCAAGAGAACGAGTCCGTGAAGCATGTGATGTTTCACTGCAAGGCCATGGAAGAAATAATACTTAAGTGGGACGCGTGAACAAGCGCTAACACTTAGCACCCACATCACCGTTAACACCTGTGACACCGACACTGTGTTAGTTGTGCCAGACCCCAAAAGCCACGGTCCAAGCTTTAAAGTAAGCTGCTATATAAGCGGATTTACTATCTCACGCGAGATTTGTTTTTTTACTTTCCGGGTTTTTGAAAACTTGTTTGTATTAATATGATATTTTTGTTGAGCATTTTTAATCATTAACATCGAGAATATAGATTTTTTGTAAGTAAATTCAGTTATTTAATAAATTCGAAAATTACGCATTGTTTGAGCAAATTAGTGGATCCGCACACATAGCAGCTTTGTAGGTTCTGGCAGGGAAAATACACAATACACTCCAAGTGCAATAATTAACGTTGCGTGAATTTGCATCATTATTACTAATTGCTTACTTAATGATAACAGTTTGCCCGACGTTCCATTTATATCGCGCACTTCAACTAACCCCAGGGCAAAATTAGAATTGCATGATATTAATTTCGCAGTGTAATTAATTCTATGGAATTTTCTTTGTGATTCTTTTCCCGACGCGTACTAGTAATATTTTTATTAATTAAATGCAACGCTTCTTCTCTTTTTTTCTATCAAGTAATATGTAAACTTCATTTTCATTCAAAATCATAGATATACATTTTGACTTCATAGACTTATTAAAATTCAAAACAATTTAAAAACTTAAATAAATTATTACAAATAACTTACCATTTGCTATTTTTGTGTACTTATGTTCAAACATCGCTCGTAGAACTGACAACCGATGAGAAGAAAGGTTCTCGAGTGGCGACCACGAACTGGAAGACGCAGCGTAGGCCGGCCCCCCACTAGGTGGACCGACGACCTGGTGAAAGCCGCGGGGAGCCGATGGATGCAGGAGGCGAGCAGCCGCTCTGAGTGGCGCTCCCTGGGTGAGGCCTATGTTCAGAAGTGGACGTCTTCTGGCTGTTAATGATGATGATGATGATGTTCAAACATTGTATAAATTACAATTTTAGTCGCAGAGTAAATATTAATGGTAATTAATTATCTTCAAATAAATTGTAATTCAAAAAATACCTAACAGCATTGAGTGGCGAGTTATTATCTAAACTGCAATTATTCATCATCACGCACATCGTCATCATCATCATCATCAGCAGCCTGTAGGCCTATGCACAGACTTAGTATATTCCTAGGTATATACCTAGAATAAATTTGCGAAATTTAAAAATGTGGCCCAGGAGCATAAACCTAGGAAATGTCCACACATATTGATAACACCTGAGTCATATTTTAAAATTTTGATAATATTTTCTTAAGAATTGGGTAAACAAGTCTTAAAACTTCTCCAAAGATAAATGAATGTTTTATGTAAGTGTGTATGTGAATCGCAAATGAGGTACCCATGTGTATGTTGTATATCACAAACTTTGTTATGATCCTTAGGGATGGGGCCTTCGCGGCTTTACACTTTGCGGTTTCGTTATTTTGGGCTGGCTACCTCTTGAATTATAAAGTTGAAACTTCTGAAGTTGCTAACTTGTTTTATATCATCAACGTCAAATTAGATTAAGGTCAAATTAAGAAATTACCACGGCCCACATAATTTGTACATACAAAAAAGTTATTCATTTAAATTTTGAAAATTATAACTTGTTAGCACTTTTGGTCACACTATTAAAAAATAGAATCAAACAATTTAAAAGCACTCACTTCACTCACTCATTTTTCACTTTTACATAAAGCAATTTAGGAAGGGAAATTAGTTATTGCTGTTAATCCGAAAATTGATAAAATTAAATTAGAATTAGAACTAAAATTATAGGGATCAAATAATTCCACCAGTTATCCAAACCATCAAAGCCAAGAATTCAATTCTACGCAATGATTCGTAGTCTTCTCGCTACGGTCGCATCCCGCCCCCGTATTATGTAGAAATTACAACAGCAGTAGCAAAGCGACAGCAAACAGCAATCGATCGCAAGATGTCACTGGAAATCGTAAGTCACCTGTCGCTGAATGCACTTTGGCCTTTCATAAGCCCAACGTTCATTAGCAACAGACCAGTAATAGATGGAAACAATTATTTTTTTATGAAAATAAATAATGTGTCGAGCTAGTCGTTCGCTTGATGTTAAGCGACAAAGCCGCCCATAACAGTTGCACTGTCACTAGGAACTTTAAAATAATAAAGTTTCTTTAGACACTGCACTGCACGACACCCCGAGACATCCCAGTCTAGTAATCAGCTCACTACACTGTGTAAGTAGGTCATAAAGTCTGATTTGCCCAGTAATTTCACTAGCTATAATGCCCTTCAAATCGGAACACAGTAGCGCTTGCACACTACTGCTTGGCGACAGAATAACTGGCAAAGCGGTGGTACCTACCTAGACGAACTTTGCAGAAAAGTCCTACCACCTATAAATATAAAAAAGTAATGTAATTTTTTGTTCATCGATTGTCCGACAGTCGTGCTCTAGCACTTGATCGCTTCCTGCTGTGCCTCAGTGACGTTTGACAGCAATGATTGCATACGCCTGTTGCAAACTTGTTGCGTGTTACATTACTCCTGCCGATTGCTTCAATCGTTCGTAGCGCGATTGCTACGCCGCAACGTGCCTACGAACGCGTAACGCGTAGCGCGTAGCATATTCGTAGCGGAACTAGTCAATTTCAAGGCCGCGGTCGTTCCAATTAGCGCTTATACGGATTTAGCTAGAAATCCGTGTAATGTATTAAATTATAATACATTGAAATCTAATACCAACGCCAACATTTACGTGGAATTATTTTGTTGCTTGTGTTATTGTGGTGAAATTGTGTCATGAATATTACAATAATTAACGCTCATTGTGATAAAATTGACTTAACGACTTGAAAGTCAAAGATTATAAAGCCCGTTGATAGTTCATGGACATAATATCTCGTACAAACACGACTCGCTCGCGTGGGCAGGGGGTGAAGTAATAAAACGAGACAGTTATACGTAATTACAAAGAACAGAATGAAACAAAAGACTCAACGGTTGTCCCGTTTCCTCGCAGAGCACCACCAATATTCGTATCAGGGGAAGTTGATTGGTCAACTGGATTTGTAGTCAATGGTTAAAGTTATGCGATGTTTAGTGCGGTGTTGTTTGGATGGGTAACTGCCACTTAGTTAAAGTATATTTATTTCTGACTGCTACTAAGCGCAACCGTGCTTTGGAGGGCACGTTAAGCCGTGTGTAAGCCGTCAGTAGCCTTCGAGTGGCTTAACCTTTCTGATTCCTGAGCTTAATACTACTTACTTTGGTGATAGAGAAGGAAGGATTTTTTTTTTCATAAAGTAGTTACATTTTCTGTACAGGAAAAAAGGCACAAATACTTGTTCTGTATCTGGGTGTCGCAGTTTCTGGGCCCTTGATAGTAAGGGTCCAGGATTAATGATCATTGGGCATTCTTTTTTGAACGTTTATTTAAATAAATTAAATATTTTGAAAACATTCCGAATAAAATTCAGTTAGAAACAAAAATAATTAAGTAGTACTTAAATGATGACGAAAGTCTTCCGGAAGTCATTATGAACTCTACAATAACTTGCGTTATTCATTTCTAAACAATTTAAAAAAAAAATCACGACCGAAAAGCAAAAAGAAAATAATTTGATCACCAGATATGCCATTAGCAAACAAAACTCATTCAAAAGTAAACTCCGAAGAATATTAATTTGGGAAAGAAGGTTAAGGGGCCCTTATAAATTATTGTAGCTGTTAGCCAATATTTTTCCACAAAAACATATTTATAAGAATCAAACAATAATATAAGAGAGACTTACCCCCGTATTCCAAAACATTTCTCCAAAAATCCTTCACTTGACTTCTATTTAACTTTGAGGGAAACTCAAAATACATCGCGACGTACCTTGAGTTGACAGTTGCTTTGCTTCTCTCGTTTGAGAAAAATTGCGGAAATGTCAAGTTGACTATTTATTGTCAACTAAAAATACCAAAACACAAAAATGAGGTTAATTCGAGGTTGAGTCGAGTGGAGTATTATCAAGGTAACGTCTTAAAATATGGGGGTTAGAATAAGTACCTATAAAAAGTAAATTTCCAAACCGCGACAACGCCTCCAAACGCGCGCTGCTTTTTTCGTAATTAGACGATTTAATCACGAAAATTAATAGCTTACCCCAGTCATCTCACACCTGTAGGCCTAGCCTGAATCTTTACGCAAAAGTAAGTGTAACGTTAACGTAAGTCAGTAGTTAGTAGTTAGTATGGTAATTGTATACTTATACCTACTTTTGCGTAAAGATTCAGGCTAGGCCTACAAAACTCTTATGCTGCTATTGCTCTTATGCACTGCTGCGGGTGTGTTGTGGTACAATTTCACCGCGCAATTGTTATTCTAAATAATTTTCTGGGAGCTCTTCACACCGAACAATGACCGCGCGAATGGCGTACGGTGCCATATATAGCACCAATTAAACGGCTTAAATTTCGCAAATCTACTTGGGTTTTCGTTTTCAAATACAATGGTCTACAACTCTACACTGTCTTTTCAATAGTTATACCTATTTGCAATAAAAATATTTGTGTTTGAGTTTTATAGTTTTCAGTCGATGTATCTGCGAATAATCTTTGATCTGATATTGTTAATATTTGGATATATTTAAGCTTATGTCGTCACATCTTTTTTAATCTACATAAAGCTCTAAATCACTTTAGATTATTCAAAAAGTGACTAGTTTTTGCAATAGTAGCCAAAATATCAAAATTTGCTGTTAGTTTTCATGATTTTCCGTACTGTCAACTGTTCCCTATCCACTGCTGATTTAACTTCGTAATCATCACATGCAATCTGTACATTAGCGCTACTGGTAAACAAACAACAAAAAAGTAACACATTATTATTTAGAGCAATTAACTTAATATGTTTCATTGTGACATGGTATTTACAGGTGAACGACGCGTAGGTACTGGGTTATCGTTTTACATTAACCTTTGGGTTATTGCCCATAAAACCTAGTTTTGCTCAGCTATTGAATATTTATACTTAAAATTACTTACTAATGTTATTGTAGTCAGTAATATTCGTCATGTAATAATTTTTCGAATAAGCAAGTTGCTAGAGATCGCTTTTAGCGATAA
Organism: Ennomos erosarius; assembly: GCA_963580505.1. Taxonomy (NCBI): domain Eukaryota; kingdom Metazoa; phylum Arthropoda; class Insecta; order Lepidoptera; family Geometridae; genus Ennomos; species Ennomos erosarius. The sequence continues at coordinate 14,036,651 of OY756989.1, read as the reverse complement.
GGTCGCCCATTGTAACACGTTTCTGTAAAATTTCTTATCCTTCTTAATTGTATTATTATTTGATGTGTGTGCAATAAAGTGTTTATCTATCTATCTATCTATCTATCTATCTATCTAGTTTTTATTAACACACCCAATGTTATCTAATTTTTGCGCCTGTGTCCGTGCGTAACTTAATTTCTTTCATCGTCTTCATAAGTCAGGTAAAAATAAAAAGCCTTCAATAAAATGTCAACTGTTTCAGCAGGACATTTTTGCCTTTAACTAGAATGTGCCTATCTCGTGACATAAACCATTTAGCCCCTTGACACTGGCAGAAAAACGCCAACTGGCCAGCCAAAATTCATTAATCAAAAAAGAGGGTAGCAGCTATTTCTATAGCGACATAGCAAAGCTCAACTAGCTATTCTTAACCGACTAAAGTTAGACAACGTTCGTTACGGCTTTTGCTTGGATCGGCGAGCTTTTTACAACTGCTTCGGAAGCAGATTAAGAAGACCATCCTGTTTGAAAAGGTTAATTCCCGTCGCTCTGCTCTCCACATGTATGATAAAGACGATAGAATCCATGAGTGAATTTACCAACATTTTTGCGTTTCGGATGCCAATGGTTTTCGCCCTCTAAAGCTTAACAAAACTTTTGATTTTGACGTCAATTTTAAATAGATTATTAAACGTCTTGATTTTATGGAAATATGTTTCGTGTTTCATTTTCAATTACATATTTTTTTCGTCATAATTTTGACGCCAATAATTCGTAACTGCAGGTAGCTATAAATTAAATAAGAACATGTTGTATAAACTTAAGCAAGGAGGACGTAGTTTTTTGTTCATGCATAGTTTTTTACGGGATAGACAACATATCAAATCAACATATACCATCAAAATCGGATAACATTTAGAAGTGAACAAGCATTGGCATTTTTGTATCGCCAAGAGGATACGCTTCTTTTAAGACGTTGGCCTTATTGTTTTAAGACAACAGTGGTTTGCCTGAGTTAGAATATATCGGTCGTTCCGTGTCGTCCCTATATGTTAGATACCATCCTGTCTCTTCCAACGGGTGCTGTAAGCGCTAGCTAAGAGATTATCCAAGGAAAAGACAGAAGCATTCACATTTATATCTTCCATGACGCCTGCCAAGCTTCCATGATAAGCGTCGAATGTGGCGTTTTATGGGAGGACTATCTTCCAGCTGATTTTGTGATCTAATGATGAAGGTAAAAGTTTTGAGAAGACACTACTTACCCGAGAGCAAGAGAGAGAAAGGACCCTTATAAACCTGTCTCTGTTACTCCTCAAAGGTGTTATTTGAGTGAGATTGAAGTTACAATCGGAGCCGATTACCATTTCCGTGATAACGCTTCCATCGATTCCTGCGCGTTCCGAGAAATTGACAATTTGCGCGAGAACGTAATATTGCTGTGAATAAATTGATTTGATTTCCATAAATTTCGGGTTACTTTCATTAGCTTGTTCTGTATCTTGTTTGAAAAAGGAAAAGACGGCTCCCATATTTAAATAAAAATATTTTCGATTATATATTATATTCGGTATTTTCTGTATTATTATTGTAACCTTCATGCTAAGAACTGGCCTAGGAGCTAAACAGAGAATGAGAGCACCATTTTCCTAGTTACATTAAAATGTACTGTGATAACCAAGCTGCCGGCCAAGCGTGGTGCTTACGATACTCCTATAGGCCTAGCACGAGCATTTAAGCGGGAGTAAGTGTAAAAGTGCAATGAGCATCTAGAACTCGCTAGAAGACGAGCCGCGACCGACTACGACTTGAATTTCATAACTATACGCCTGTTGTATAGATAATAAAATTTCTTACTTTACAAACGATAACATCACAGCGATATTTTTACATAATAATAATCAATCCTAATATATTATTATGAAGAGGTCAATTCGTTTATAATTATAAGTATCAGCCCGTGTTTTTATCGGCAACGATTTTAACCGAAGCTCACACAACTTTTTAAACTCCATGATAATTATTAATGAACACCATTCAGGTATTGGTCACTTTGGTCAGCCGCGCCTTGACAATGTGAACCATTTATCTGCATTAACGTCATCATATGCCATCAGACTCATTACTCACTCAGGGTGGGTTTTTTCATCAATGGTTACGGTTACAATTAGGAATAAAATTTATTCTACTTTGGTAAAATCTGATAATGTTACATTATAGTGTCGGACTAAATTCTAAGGCGCAATTGTGGCAACACTTTTAGAACTAGCTCTAAGCTACCTAATTAGCTCTTTGGCTTCAAGCTTAAATCAAAGCACTTTGCCAACCAACTTAAAACGGTTTACCTCACGTCATATACGTATATTAGTCGCTAGAATCGAGTGGGGCCTTACCACAAACTAATACAAAACCATAATGGTTCGTGACAGTAATGATTCACGGTTACAATAATATTGTTCCAATTCGTACCATGGACAAAGTATTCCTGCGTGAGAACGAGACGTCTACATTTTTATAGAGCGTTATTACTGTCGCGCGTCGGTGTAAACATGATGTATTTGAGTGAACGATGTAACGTGACGTCATCAAAACTGCTCTGCGTCAACAATGTTGTTAGTATTTTTACTTTTATGTCATTATTCAAAGTATGATTGAAGTAATAATGCTATAAGAGGTTGTGGTAAGCCCCCAGTACTGTACTGTGAAATAATTATGTGTACTCACGAATCGTTTGATAACTTAATAGGTCACATAATAAATTATTTACCTTAAATAATTCTGCGTTAATATACAAACAGTATATTTTAAAGGTCAAAGGTCGAGAAAACAGAAATAAAAAATTTCACACACAATATAATGGCACAGTAAAATACGTCGCGATCGCGCTACATGAACGCACCTCGGACCATCGGATATGCTTGAGATCTGCTATGTTAGCACGAATGGTAGACAAAATTGTCTTTCCCTTATACTCCATTTGACAAGGAAGCAGTATGAAGAAAGTGACATAAAACGGGGAAAGAAAATTTTGTCTACCATCCGTGCTAGCCCGCCTGGTCAAGAAATTGACAAACCATTCATGAAGAACCGTCTGATATATATTTATCATTTAAAATACTAAAGATTACCCCAACCTACCCCCAACACCCGCCTCCACTTCCGAACACAGGCCTTCTCCATGAAACGTCAGTTTGGACACTTATCATAGTAGAGGTTTGTCATAAAAACCACGCTCGCTTGGTGATCGCAATAAACCCCATCCACGCTGACGTATAAAATCATATTTACACCTTTTTCATTTGTGGTATAACTAAACGTAGCCTCGAAACAGTCATCTACCCGTCGATACTAAAAGCGGCCACAAAAATATTTTATTCCTTCACTCCATCAAAAAGCCAATATTGTTCATCGGTGATTCACATTTTTAATACCACACACAACAGACGCGTCGAACAAGTAATTTGTAGGCTTTTTCGCGGTTTTTTATCTAATAAGACGGGTCCGATAGCTCAGTTGGTAGTATCCCTGCCTTCTGAACTGGGGGCTGTGGGTTCGATTCCTACCCGGGACAAACATTTGTGTGATGAACATAGATGTTTGTTCTGCGTCTGGGTGTTATATTGTATTCTATGTATGTATTTACAACAAAAAAAAGTATATAAGTCTTGTATCAGTTATCTGGTTCCCATAGTACAAGCTATGCTTAGTTTGGGGCTAGATGGCACTGTGTGAAATGTCCACACATATTTATTTATTTATATTTAATAATATGTATTTTTTTCAATAACGATAACAGCTGTATTTTTCGTTTTTTTTTTACAAAAGTATTGGTTTCATTTTCACATTCTGTTCCACCGAAATCGAAAATTAAATTCAAGTTAAAAGAAATCATATTTTATTCCATCAAGTAAAGTAAACATTTTGCTAATAAATGCGCAAAATTTAAATTCACGGGTGTCCGTTTTATGAGAAATCTTTTCATATTGTTTTCAGTGTGTTCACCTTTTATTTTATCCTCTCATAATGTTAAAAATATAATATCAAATGGTAACCCGGACCTAATAGGTCATTGATTCGTAAAATTACTGTGTTTGCCGTTGAAAAATAGAGAAAGGAAACTTTTTTTCATTCATGGAAAACGCCAATTATTCAGCAAACATCGTCTCCATACTATTAGCAACATAAACAGGAAAATAGCAAAATATTTTACAGAACAAATACATTATTTCGATCAATATTTCCGATTGAGTTCTCGGAGGGAGCGGTAAGTGCCAGCATTTAGTGAAATATGGGGTAACTGAACGACTTCAGCGGTGGCCACTAAACCAGAGACAAATCAGTATGCTTTAGGTATGCCTAGTATTATCAAACTGGAATTTGGTGGTGGTGGTGATAATGATGATGGTGACGATGATGATGATGATGGTGATGATGATAGTTTTATTTTAAGTGGCTAGTTTGAGCAATAAAGGCAAATTGGTTGTTAAAAAATGTAGGCTACTTGGGACGCTACTTGCATCGATGGCGCCTATGGCGCCGTCACACCTTCCCGAGACACACGTTAGGGCCGTTGCTGCGGCTGATTCGGCTGTGCAGCTAAAGCGGCACAAATATAGTAATCTCGGTAGCGGTTATATATTTGAAGCGTTTGGTGTTGACCCCGGGTCCGTGGGGACCGGGAGCTCATCGCCGTTTTCAAAGTCTATCAGAGCGCCTGGTCGATGCGCCGCGTGACCAAAATGCTGGCACTTATTTGGCTCAACGCATCAGCATTGCAATTCAACGAGGCAATGCTGCCAGCGTGTTGGGTACGCTACCTATCGGCAGTGGGCTGGAGCATTTGGACTGTCTATCTGTCTATAGGCCATCGCAGCTGTTATACAATCCATAATATATTATGTTCTTTGTAGTTGGTAGTGTAGCTAGTTTAGTTTAGTTTAGTTTTTATTATTGTAGTAGTTAGATTGAGTAAAAAAGGCATATTGCCCTTTAAAAAAATGTAGGCTGTAATATTTTTCATCATCATCATCGTCACAGGAATAAAAACATTCAGAAATATTTATGACATTATATAATATCGCTTATCTCATGGCCTACCTACAACAATACCCTTACGAAATACAAACGGAACAGTTTTTTATTTACTCGCCGATATAAAGAGTAAAGTATATCGAGCGGAAATCGACAACACATAAACAACTGATAAATACACTATACAAACACACAGAATACTTTTAAGTTGTTTATTTAAGTATTCTGTTGTTATGGATAAATTAGATCTAACACAGTAATTTACTTCTCTCCGATCATACATTTTTAACAAATTAACTGTCAGGAAAACTAATGATCGATATAGCTCTCAGAATTAGCAAGTTGAAATGGCAATGGGCAGGCCACATCGCTTGTAGAACTGACAACCGATGGGGAAGAAAGGTTCTCGAGTGGTGACGACGAACCGCAAGACGCTTTGTAGGCCCCCCACTCGGTGGATCAACGATCTGTTATAAACTGCGGGGAGCCGATAGATGCAGGAGCCGAGTGGCCGCTCAAGGTGGCGCTCTTTGGGGGAGGCCTATGTTCAGCAGTGGACGTCTTCGGGCTGTTAATGATGATGATTATGATGATGAAGATGAACTGGCAGTTAATACACGGGTATCAAAGGAGTTAATACTAGTACGCTGGAAAGCCATAGCTGCATACAAACATCGTACTAAAAGGCGGAATTGAAACGGTCGTGTGCTAAGAACAATAATCTGTAAATCCGTCACGTTGATTGTTCACAATATCTAAAATACTAAAGATTACACCAACCTATCTACATACACACATAAACAGCCGAAAAGTTATCACGCTGAACATAGGCCTCCACATGCCACTTTGGTCGCAAAACATAGGGGAAGAATTTACCATAAATGGGCATGATGACTAAATTTTTTTTTGGAATAATAAATTATATTCCTCAAAAGAAAAACATTTGTGAAATAAGAATCAAATAATCTCAAAAAATGACGAAGTTACAAGCATTTTAAAAACCGGAATACAAAGAGATAGCTCTAAGGGCCAGTGACGTCAGAGGATGGTCGTTATTGTACCTCATTACTAAGCTGTGGTAGCTTTTCATACAATCTCTATGGCATGTGACGTCACGAGTAGATTTTTCATAGTAACTGTGGCGCTCTGTTTCGCGAGAAAAGGACAGGAGATGGCTCCTGTAGAAACTTTAAAAGCTTATTACTCCGTTATTCATTTACCGATTTTGCTTATTTTTTCAATTATTGCATTCATTTTTAATCTTCTTTATGAAAGTAATATTTCCTTGTTCATGTTTAATAGTAGTCATTATGCCTATTGGTATTTACGCTTGGCAGGCGGCTCGGTGATCGTAGAACATTTAATGCACTGAGGAAATTGTTGCTCACCATTCTCCAAACAATGAAATATCCAGATATTTCTTTAGAAGGTTTGCAATTTTCATATTTTATATTATTTATCGCAATAGCATCGCTTAGCAATGCCAGTAACAAGCAGGTTTTACATGATCACTATAAAAAAAAAGTGCCAAGAAACAGGAAAAGGTTCGAATTAATTTACAAACATGGGTCAAGATGTTTACCTCAAAAATTTCTTTGTTAAGACGGAAATGAAAACGCGGCGAAGTACTTTGCCGAACTTTCAAAGCGAAAACAAAACTTAGGCGGATATTTTTGAAAATGGAAATTACGTTTTTATTTGCTAATAACTTTAATTTGGGAGTTTTGGCGGAAACGTGAAAACGTTCACGTCGTTGCATTGTATTATTTTTCAAAACTTGTGCTTTTTCCAGTGTTAATGTTTAAAATTGGTGGCGTTTTACGCATTAATTGCTGAATTACGAGCATGAGTGAGGGCAAGTGATATAATGTGGTGAAACGTGATTTTTTGTGTTGCTTCCAAAACTCCATAGAAGCTTCTAGTAAAGGTGCCACTACTTTGCTGGAGCATGACTTAGACTGGACTATGACTTCCTGACTTAGACTGGACTATGAATTTGATTAGGCATGCATTTGCGTGAAATAATTTTGAACACGATGAAATTATAATACTTGACACTGGCTAAATACAGAGCTCAAACATAAAAAAAAATTTGGTGTGTTTTATTTATCTAGGTATATTGTGATCTGTGGGTTTAGAATTATTATTTATCTATTATCACATCACAATTATTAATATTTTTAATAGATAAAATGAAAGAGTTTGTGTGTTTTTATTCCTTCTTCATGCGACAATAGCTGAATTTTTTTAATTTAAATTTGCAACGGACATATCTTCACGCTGGATTAACGCAAAGGTTACATTTTACCCGCGGATAAAAAGTAGGTGTCTTATGAGTTAATCAACAGTGTCATGTACCTATATCCCTTTCAGGGTAGATGGCGTGGAGATAGAACAAACACTCACACACACCTTCACACACAAACCTCCGCATTTATAATGTAATAATATTACTGTGCAATTAACGTAAAATACTTTTATCCCGGACAATTAAAGGTTTGGAATACGAAGTTAGTTGCAGAAATTATTGTGGAGTCTTTACATAATTTTTAAAAGAGGTCATCAAGAACCAAGTATTATACAGCCCGTTGATAGCTCGTGAACGTAATTTCTCGTACAAACACGACTCACCTACGGGGGCAGGAGGCGAGGTAACAAAACGAGACAATACGAAATTATGAAGGACAGAAGCGAGACACACAATGTGTCTTTAGTTCCATCCTGGGCGGTTATTCTCTATGAAAACGCAGATTCCACACGATACGAAACCACGTCGTTATCGTGTCTTGTTCAAATCGTGTCACACCGTTGGATATAGCTTCACTTTACATTAAAGTTATCTTTATTTTGAATAAAATATAGTGACATAAGTTGATGTGTTGATGTTTCGGAACGCATCTTAGTAAAACATATGATATTTGACAGTTCAAACTGCGCCAATTCCAAATTCATTTCGCGCGGTTTTGTTTTCGTTTCATAGAGAATAGACTTTTGCAGATTTCTTATGTAAGACAAGGAATTCGCGTGGTTTCGAAGTAAGGAATCGATACAGAATAACCGCTCAGAGCGGAACTAAAGACACATTGGGTGTCCCGCTTCCTCTCATAGGATTAGCAGTTGAAATAAACTACTAATTTTCGTACGAGGGGAAGTTGTATCGTTGGTCGACTGGATTTATAGTCAATGTCAAGAACCTACCACGTAGTTATTGAAATCTTAGAAAAAGAAAGAAAAGAATGTAGCTGAAACAATCACACAGTATTACGTTTTTATAACACAACATTTTAACAAAACAAACAAAATATAAGTACCCATTAGAAACAAGGCAACCTCTATTATTCAGAGATGAGTATTGTAGAAATCATTAATGGATTACAGTGTCAAAAAAGAAGACGTATTCTCCGTGAAAATATTAACTTATTTGCTTCCCCTTCATAAAATAAGCAAATTTCTAATTATTTATCTCACTTGGCAAACATGTTTATGAATAAGTTCAAAGGAAGTCTCGTCAGCGGAAATATTGCGATGAATTTTTACGAAATTCGTTATTTTTGTATCTTGGAACCTTTTTATTAGAATGGTAATTTGTCTAATACGCTAGTCTGCGAATAATTTTAATTTTAAATCGAGAAGGATTTATTCTTATGAAGGGAGAAAATATTAAATTTCTCTGTTTAACAATTATTTTTTCTTTTGGAAACACTAAACTTGATTTGTGACTGTTTTAAAACCAAATACAATAACCGGCCAAGTGCGAGTCGGACTCGCGTGTACGGAGGTTTCCGTGCAATTATCTATCAATACGAGCAAAAAAATCACGTTTGTTGTAAGGGAGTCTCCTAAATATTTATTTTATTCTTTTTCTTAGTATTATTTATTATAGCGGCAACAGAAATACATCATCTGTGAAAACTTCGACTGTCTAAGTACCACGTTCATGAGATATAGCCTGGTGATAAACGAACAGACAGACAGATGGACGGCGGAGCCTTAGTAATAAGGTTTCGTTTTGCCCGTTGGGTACGGAACCCTTTAAATGAAAAAAACGTTTAAGGTTAAGCCAAACTCTTGGATTTAGGTTTAATAAGACTGTTTTACAAAGAAACACGTATTTACCGATTCAATGTTGCTTTTATATTTTTTTATAAGTATACATTCATATATTTAATGAAATCATGTGCGCGATTCGTTACATTACCTGTGAGCTTAGAGCATTTAAAAAGGGAGGTGGTAAGGCAAGGCGTTCTCCTCTGCCGGTCATATGGCGTTACTTGGTCATCTACAATATCATAATGTGCGTGTAGAAATTGGCAGAAAACTGGTGCTTGCGGATTACAACGTTAACGTTAACATCTCCATTTATAAGATGCTCTAAGCCTGTGGGTGGAAAAATTGTTCATTAGATCCAGGTGGTTCATTACGTTTTAGAATGTTGGAAATAAGATTCTTACATGACAGTACAAGACTGCTTGTATCATGAAAAAGAGGACAAGTGCGGGTAGGTTTTCTATTCTACTGAAGCTCATGATATTTTGATTGTAGAGCAAAATTAAATAGTGGTAAAAATAGCTGCATGAAGGGTTCCGTACATCTACGAAAATTAGCAAAATCACGCTTGTTATATGGGAGCCACCTCAAATATTTATACTAAACTGTTTTTAGTATTTTTTGCTATAGCGGCAACAGAAATACATCATCTGTGAAAATTTCAACTAACTGTCACGGTTCATGAGACACAGACAGACAGACAGCGGAGTCTTTGTAAATAGTTCGCTTTACCCTTTAGGTAAGGACCCCTAAAAACTAGGTAAAACTGAGCCCGCATACTAAAACCTGAGTCAGGCAAGGCACGCTCATAACTCTATCTGATTTTACCTTATGCCAAAAAAGTAGGGTTTCAATATGCATAAAATAGAGAAAAACTAGACAAATAGATATATGAACTCTATTGACACCAAGGTAATAAAATAACAACTGAGGTAACAACTTATGAGAGGCACAACAAACAAAATGCAAAACTAGGTCCATATTTTTTAGTAGATTTTGTAAAATTATGAATTCTAAATTAATTACGGCAAGGTTACCTGCGGGGTGATCCCGTAACTTTGACAGCAATGCAACAGAAGAAATTTCATTCCAAATTTGAAAATTTTCATAGTAACTATGCACATAAACTGCGTATTGAAACTGTCAACCTAATACATTTTTCTGTTTCTATTGGTTGCAATCAAGTAACATAATCGCCTAGCTGGTACCTACAGAACCCTAAAAAAACCTCATGATATTTTATTACAAAAATATGCTAAGAAACAACTCTGTTCTATTTTCTTTCTTTGGCTCTGCCAAGGGAGCGGTTTTCCTATTCTTTTGATTATGTACCACTAGTTGCGCTTCGTGGTGCTTTCACATGTTTTTCATTAGTTCTTAACGCTTTTTTGTATTCTTGGGAAAATACAATATGAGAGATGAAAACGCTACAACAATAATAAGCACACAAGTTACTTATTACGTAAGTACTTAAGTTACTTATTTAATAATTTTGTACAAAAGATGTAACTACATAGATGAAATTAATTGCTAAATAGCATTATCTACCAGTCCAGGTCGTGTAACATAAGTGTGGGTGTGTCATATAAACTGTTAATTAGTTATTATTTTATTTTGTTGGTTAATTACCTACATTTTATTCGCAAAATACCCGTAAAATATTATTTTCAAGGACCGTGATATTTAACGGGATCTTGTTCAATCACTAAAACATGGGACTACCACACGAGGTTTATACCAACAAAAAATCGCGCAAAACGTACCAGAAATCCCGGGAAAGATTTTTGTATGCACACAACAAAAAAACAGTCAAACATAGAACTCTCCTTTTTTGAAATCGGTTAGAAACGCGTAAATTTCAAGTGAATTCCCAGGCACCTATATAAGTAAGCAATAATCATACAAACTCGATACTATCCATGCATTCATATAAAAATATAAAATTCTTTTCAACATTTTCTATCAAAGACACCTTTCACATCAAGAAATCTATTAAGCCGAGTCTCCATCCATTGAACGGGACGTATCAGCAATATTAAAAGGAAAGGCTGCAAGATTGATGGCGTGGGATGACGTCACTGGCTTGTGTATGGTGCAGAGCAGATATGTCAAAGTCGCGGCCCTCTACGCATTTGTTTGCGGCCCGACCCATTTTTTTGTGCTAAAATAGGCATACGTTTGACAACAACTTACCTTATGGTAAGTGACGAACAGCTGCGAAAGTATTTTAAAAAATAGTCTCTCTAAGAAACTACAAGTGTCCCAATGTGAATAAATGTAATTTCTTTTCTTCTTTCTTTCTAAATAACGAATACAAATACTGAAAAAATGAGATGACTTCAGGTAGAATTTAAAATGGTTTTTCTAGATTTTAAACTCCAAGAAGATAATTATTGTTGTTTACGGTTCTTTTCTCATTCAACATCTATTAAGTTCCCGCTCGCTTGCGGATAGATGTCATTGAAATAATTTATTTTTATTTGCGACCGATTCTTTTGTATGGACTATATTTATGCATGCGGTCCGTTAATGACTTTCAGTTTAACATGCATGGTGTAGAGTCAACATCACACAGTAGTGAAAGTTGAGACAGTTTAAATAACAAATGTGGAAAGTGAATGATTACCGCTTGCGCCAACGAACGTCCTTGTCGTCACGCCCAGTGGTATAACACTTACCTATGGCTATTCGGTTTGGTGGTGAAAAGCAAATAAAGCTAGGGTTATATTTTTTGACGTATGATGGTAGGTATACCTACTCGGGAAGTAAAAAACATTAATCACCATTAAGGAGTACACACACCAAGGCGGTATTTCTCTCCCGCCCGCGGTAGCGGAACATTCCGCGCGGTATTCGCCGGGTAGGGCGGAACTTTTACCGCCTAGGTAAGCGAAAAGTTTCGCGGTCGCGCGCGGTACGTTCGCCCGGCCGCTGGAGGGTGATTCTGTTAACAAAATACGATTGAATGGCCATAGAATGGCTTTTCTTAGGCAATCGTACCCAACAGATTATGTTGTACTCCCGCCAAAACAAACAGGGAGAGTTTAAGCTACTCTGGCTTACCGTGCCGCGACCACTACCAGTCTTGCACTCCGCGAGTGTCCAGTAATTCATCTCTGCTAATTTCATAAAAACATGCTGATAAAATGCCTTCCTGTGTCTTTAGTTAGATACTATTATATCTAAACCACTGCAATAGACAAGAAAAAAGTTCATTTTCACGTAAGTACGGTACTTTTTATTGAAATAAAAGAAAATAGTGATTGTTTATATCTTAGGCGACTGTTGACACATGGTTGTCACTATGAAGTGGCTGTTGCATTTTGTTTTGTTGATACTCTGGTATAGTGCGCTCAGATCAAATTGATACTTACGCCGTACTTGGGCGTCTTGGTGTGAATTTTTGGACTACGTACTAAGTAACTAACGTTATTGGTCAGCTATTTTGTAAAGATTGAAAGAACCAAGGCCATTTTGGAACCCAATGGCCTCGTACGTGACGATAGCAAAAGAGCTCAAAAGAGCTGACGAGATGACCTTGATTCCATGGAAGGTGGGGTGGCCTTTGGTTTAGAACGTAACCTGCGTGGACACCCTCGCACCGTCGCATCTTCCTAGAACACAGGTTGGGGCTGGCGTGGCGGCAGAATCCGCAGAGAACATGAAAACGACTTAATTTGTGTGTGTTGTGAGTGAAATAAAATCACTAGTACAACCAAAAACTACGCTGAAAGTTCTTCTTCTTCTTCGTTAATGGCTTTCTATCGCTTTTTAGCAATAATTCTGCCAATGTCAAGTGAGTAATGATTTGTACGGTTATGTCAAGTCAAAGTCATATTTTGTCAGGTCAAAACGCCATCAGTAAAATGGTGGATGTTTTACTGAAGGCTCTAAAAAACCGTTGAAGAGAAAACGGCAATGCATGGTCTTATAAACTTGGAACCATTTGCCAACCCTCGTGCACGTTCACGAACACTTAACTAATAATAATCCACCCTTATTATATTTAAATTCAAAAATTCACAGGTTTTGGTAAAAAAATTCAAAATATACAACCGCCATTGTCGGATTTTCTTGAAAGAAATGACGCTGAAAGTTACTTAATAGCAATGTACTCTGTGACGTTATTGACATGACGGCTGTCTGTGTTCAATGACGTCACAAGTGCACAGACATCTAATACTATTTTAATGTCTGTGCACAGGTGCTACGGGTGAAAAAGTTCCACTCGGTTAGCCTGTTCAAAAAAAAGATGAAGGTAGGTATGTATTCTGTAATTATGTTCACTCGAGAGTAAAGTTTTTTCATCTCGTGCCTTTGAATCCCTAGCTCGCTTAGGTTTCTAAGCCCTGTTCAAATACGCGCGGTATTTCTCTACCGCCCGCGGTAGCAAAACATCAGCAGTATGAAAAACCCTATGAATACCTAGAAATCACCAAAAATCGTGCTAAAAACAAAAGAACGACCATTCTGATGTCTGTTGACCAAACAACAAAAAGTATGCTCCACCAGACTAGCGCCCCTCAAACTTGACCATTCCAACTTTATCTCGTTCCTTGTCGCCTCTAGCGTCTTTCGCTATAAGTATTTCGCACGATCGTTCCTTCATCTACAGATTCTGTATATTCTATACCCTAGGACCGGTGCTAAGAAAACGCGAGAATGACGCGGACGGGACCTACATTAAATTTTTTACTTTATTCCATACACATGAATTTGGCGCCCTCTAAAGTTTCCGCCCGGGGGCGTGCCCCTGTTTTGCTCTCCCCTAGATCCGGGCCTTCGTGGGTCGTTGAAAGTGCCGGGTCCTAGAGGGCCCGCGGTGCCCCCTTGGACCCGGGCGCCGGGTCCTATGGGGCGCCGAGGACCCCTAGGACCCGGTGCCCGTATGCACCTCACACCCTGCACTTAAGGTAGAGCCGCCCCTGAGAATCCTTCGCTTGCTCGGGATTCAACATCAGCAAAAATCAGCTTTGCTCTCTTACAGAGCCAAGAAATAGAAAAAGTAGAAAGCAGCTTGAGTAAAAGATAGCCAAGTCGCATAGAGTTTGGAAGTCATCATCCTGTCGAAGCCTATCCATTCATTCTTTTCCCCTATTTTTTTCCCTTTCACTTGCCTCTTCTCATGAACAGATTTACGGTGTACAACTAATAAACCCGTGCGATGGCAAGGCGGGTCAGCTTCAGCTAGTGTTAAAATAACTTCGTATCAATATTTAGGAAAGCTGTGCCAGCATCTTGGCCATGTTGCCTAGCGACTAGGTGAATCAGGTTTTGTTTAAGTACATGAGTTTTGGTAGTAGTACATATGATTTGTATACTATTTTAAATAATATATGTAGTATTATAATTTAAATACGTATGGGTTCTGTTTTAGATTCATGTTGAGTATCGAGTATTCTGAGAACATGGAGCTAAATAGGATTTTTTATCGCGGTCGATATTTTTTTATAGATATAGGATTTGATAATTATTATGCCATTATGATATCGAATGTAATATCGAACACGATATTATATTCGTAAAAGTATAATATCGAGTTCGATATTATGTCGAACTTCTCGAGAAAAAAAAATTATAATGACCGGGATATTATAATTTTTAACATAACTATTATATAAGTGGGGCCCAAGAGGAAAAAAAACCCATTAGGCCCCATGGGGCCGAAAACGTGGGCTCAACAGGAATAACCCTGTAAAAGTTCCGCCCGGGTTTCGCTACCCAAGGCGTTATCCGCGTGTGTGTGAACAGGCGGAATAACGCGTACCCACTCGGATAACGCTACCGCGGGCGGTAGAGGATACCGCCTTGGTGTGTGCACTCCTTAACGCTACCGCGGGCGGTAGAGGATACCGCCTTGGTGTGTGCACTCCTTTAAGTCGACCTTTGCTTGCACGAGTGCAAGAAAAGTACTACCACAGATTAGAGAAAAAAAATTTAGTACTGCCAACACCATAGATTACATTGAAATAATTTTTTTTTTTGTTACTTTGCCACCGAATAATTGTGTTCTACTTATACTAACACAGACTCTCGTTCAGAGATCGCTCGTAGAACTGACAACCGATGGGGAAGAAAGGTTCTCGAGTGGCGACCACGAACTGGAGGACGCAGCGTAGGCCGGCCCCCCACTAGGTGGACCGACGACCTGGTGAAAGCCGCGGGGAGCCGATGGATGCAGAAGGCGAGCAGCCGCTCTAAGTGGCGCTCCCTGGGGGAGGCCTATGTTCAGCAGTGGACGTTTTCAGGCTGTTAATGATGATGATGATGAACACAGACTCTAGAGTGAGAATTAAATAGCTCAGTGGTAACTTGTGTTACTTTCAATTCTACGCAAAACGGTTTGAATCCTGGCCTGGCCTGGTCTGGTTTGCAAAGTTAAGTAATGAATTTCACTCGCTCTTTCTAATGTGTAGGAAACATTGTGACGGAACCGGCCGGTTTATGAGTCAGCAAGGATGATTATGATGGTGGTGATGATGACGACTATGATGATGATGGTGATGATTAATATGACAGAAACAAATTCACGCTGCAAAAAACAAAAAAACTCTTTTATTTCCAGAAGCGTAGCCCTACTAACATTTTAGCATAGCGTTTGTTACATGAAACATGAAATCATAACTTGTAATAAAAAAGAGTTAGTGCGTGTCACAAGCATGCGTTTTTATGGAACTTACGGGAATATCCAATAAAACACGCATTACAAGCTACTAACAAAAGCTTGTTACAAAAGCAACGTAATTCGTTTTATTGCCAGGTATGAAAAACCATAAATCATTCGGTAAATCGCTTATGAATCTAATAAAAACGAGTTGGAGCATGAGCATTAGTATTCATAAGAGATGTTAGTGTACGAAAAGTGGCCCAAAGGTATCTGTATAAATCATTACGACTTTTGGCCAGACTATGTAAAGGATATAGGTAATGCCACAGAGTTATATAGTAAGGCAGACAAATAAGTTAACTCACTCAGAGAAATGTGCCACACGCTATCAGAAAGATTCTATTTGTCATTTTAAATCAGAATGCAAAAGTGCATTTTATCTGCCAGCGTGGAAAGTCTTTTTAAAACTCGGACTTTTGTATACAATCATTTTCTAAACCTGGTGATATGAAATATGAAATGCATTAATACTTATTACACGTCAGATCGTCAACCTCTTTTTTCTAACCTTGTGCTATGCTCGTGGTTCAATCTTTTACAATCCTTAGCTTTCACATTGCATGTTTCAATTCAAGTGCTTGCACCAAAAACCAACTTTGCAGCCTTGCATAAGAAAATACTATTACCTACTATATGAATGTGTTTCTTAAGGGCGAGTTTATAAATGTAGCCTTACGATTAAGCGCTTAACATAAAATACAACAAACGGTTATCCAATAATTCGGGCAGGTTATAACACCCAGCAGGCAAATCAACTGAAAAAATAATCATAAAAAAGTACATCTGCGCCGATAAGCCACGTAGGTATTATAATCTATATTTTTGCCACGACTCGCTCGTAAAACAACCGAGTTCCTTGTACCCTTTATGTAAAACATCCCTATAAAATATTTATCAACTGGTTCGCAATACAGGCAATAACAAAATATACAAGAAAGCAATACCTTGAGAGCGCACCTGGTGCCTTCAATATATTGTTTCTATGAGAAAATGTTGACAAAACGCCCTTTGTCGTTGGTATAAAGTATAAAAATTGCAGTTGCTCAGGTCGTATTAAATTCAATTCACTCAGGCGTGACTTTGCAGAACTTCGTTTAGTACAAAATTATAATTTGTTCACAAAAAAAAACCTCCCTATAACACCCAGTCACAGAACACCCAATCTCAGAACAAGGATAAATACATTTGCCTTTTTTTACACACGAGTTATTTAACTAGAACTATTTAAGTACAATGCAAAATGTGAATGATCATTTTATACTGTGTATGTGGTATGTGACCCAGATTACATAGTATTTGCATCAATAATTCAGCCAGCCCAAGCATTAAGCCACACTCAACATCTGCGACTGCCCCTGACCCACATATGAAGTGCCGAATCTGACTGAAAACGTTCGCGATAAGTTCCTATCGTGTGTTTGTGAACTGTTTACATAGGGACAGTCACTGGTCAACAGTAACTAACGTGAAAAACTTGAATAAAAAATATTCAAGTGATTAAAAAAATTGTGCAAATTTTTTTACGATTTTTAGTTTTAATTCTTAATAGGCTTGCTGTGTTATGGGGTATAGAAAACAAAATTGAAATTACGGAAAGTGTTATCAAAAGCTAGTAGCAAAAGTATTAACTAAATAGTTTCTGAATGAGTGCTTCATAATGCCACATTATTTAAAATACTCAATATTAAAAAGATTAAAATCCTACGTGTAAGTTATCAAATTCATTTTCAGTGTAAATGATAAAAGACGAGTCTTCAAAAGGTATGGCAATAGATGTAGATGAAAAAGACCTGCTAGAATGAAAGTTACTAGAGCCCACCGTGAAACATAAGTATCACTCTCTCTGTCTAAACAAACGAAAACAAAAAAGACAGAGTAATACCTATCCAACGGATATGCGGCTGAATCAGCTGGTTACCATTCCCAAGTTTAGCGAATCCAGCTGAGCGGTTCTGAGCGGTGCTAAGCGGTAATCCCGTAAAAGTTGCCTTGAAGGTGTGTTTCAAGCATTTGTGCCGTCGTACAGCGTTATATGTTACATGTGGAATAAGTTGTAAATACTTGTTTATAGACCATAGCTGAAAACGAGTTACGACTTTATAAACACCGGTTTAATATCTTCTTCTCTCTCTTTTTATTTCTTATTTTATTTTAGACTTATAGACAGTGTCAATGCTCTAGAAGACGTGTCTACTACCTACGTGTTAGCATTACTCTGTTCAGTTGCAGAGCTGATTCGTAACCTTTAGTTCTTGGCCAGACCTTATGACTATTATTTAAAATACCTTACCTATTTGTTTTCTTTGCTCACAAGATAAAAACCAAAGGAAATAGAGTTTAGAACTCTCCGCAAATAACTTAGAAGTGTTTTCAGGAACTAAATTAAACGCCCCACAATTTAGAAGGCAAAACTTTGAGAGCGTCGTCGAAGCAGCAGAGTAATAGAAGCACTCGGGGGCTTACTCTAATAAGTTATGATAACTCTTCAAGGGCGGGAGATATTAGCGCCCGCTGGACCGCTGTACTAAAGTTGCCAGGGCTGGTAATTTTCCCCAAATTTGGCGATTTGATTTACCGGGGAATTAATAATCTTAGCGGTGCAAATGGTTTAGACCTTACAACGCTGACTGCGATAACATAAATACGAATTCCTTGCCAATAATCACTGCATGACAGAATAGCTACTCAATATTTTATCTTGTTTTATCTTTGCGTTTTCTAAACTTGATAGATAGATAGATAGAAAATGCTTTATTACACAAGAGTAAATCAAGTACATAGGCGAACTTAATGCTAAGTAGCATTTTCTTCCAGTTAACCTTTGTGTAGTGTGGAACGAGTTGATAGAGAGAAACAAAATACCAAATAATTATTAATACCTTATACGATGTTTATTTCTTTTATTAGTAAGGAGAAAATGGTTGTTTACAGCATTTTCTTATGAGAAATAGTGATATCTCAAACCTTAGCAGGAAAACCCTAAAACTCAAAGGAAATGCTTGCTAAATAAATAACGAAACTTTAGTGATAGTAATTTAGGTGAACTGCCCGGCGCTCGTCTCGAGCGGAGGCAATGAGAGATACAACTTTTGTGCTACAATTGGAAGGTGAATTGAGAACAATAATTATATCTTTTTGGGGCTCGGAAATATGCGTTTCATCAAACCGCAATGGTAATATTTATACTTGTTTCTTCTCAGTAAAGATTTTAGGATTTATTTTCTTAACCTTTATTAGAGTCTATCAGACGAAGAAAAAATAATTCCATTAAAACTTTCTGTAATTACTAAACAAAAAATACGATTTATAAATTGCCTATAGTCTAAACCTAACTTGTAACGGGAAATTAATAAGTGGATAACAATAAGTAATAGTATAAAATGAAGTGTCGCACAGCGCCATCTAGCCTCAAACTAAGCATAACTTGTACTATGGGAACTAGATAACTGATAGAATATGAGATACTTTTTTGTTAGTAAATACATACATTGACTACACCATAGAAGAATAACGCTTAGCGTAAAGCGTAATTCCTCTATGGACTACACTATAACACCCAGGCGCAGAACAAACAACGATGTTCATCACGAAAATGTTTGTTCCGGGTGAGATCGAACCGACAACCTCATAAGACAGAGCTATCAGACCAGTCAAGTCGGTTTTCATTTATTTTATTTATTTGGTATATCTATTTAGGAGTTTTTCCTACCCACCTCATTATCTCATTCCACTAAAATCATCTACAGCACAACTCAAGTCAAATTATGTGCTGTGTCAAGTCTCATCTTTGGATGCACGTATGATTGTCGTACGTCATGATTTGGGACAGCATTCTCCAACTGCAAGGTAAATAAAACCGGCCAAGTGGGAGTCGGAATCGCGCACGAAGGCTTCCGTACCTTTATCTAAAAAACCGAGCAAACAAAATTGCGTTTTTTTGTATGGGAGTCCCCTTAAATATTTATTTTATTCTGTTGTTTAGTCTTTAAATTTGTTGTTATAGCGGCAACAGATATACATCTGTGAAAATTTCAACTGTCTAACTATCACGGTTCATGAGTTACAGCCTGGTGACAGACGGACTACGGTAATAGGGTTCGCTTTACTCTTTGGGTACGGAACCCTAAAAATGGTGCTGAAATTTCCTACTGGTAATACTGCATTGAACTAATTCGAATGTTGGACCGCGTCAGTTGCAAATCTGTCGCCAAAACTTTATTTTCAGTCTAGCAAAATTTATAACCACTATAATTCATAAAGTGGAAAATGCTTTTGTAGAATGTAATTTGCGTTTTATACATTTTTGAAATATAACTGTGTTTTCAAATTCCATTATTTTTTACAGGTAAGGAGATATGGGTTTTTTCGAAGAGAGACTGGTAAACACAAATTGTTTCTTCGGTAATTTAAAGTTTACTTTCGCCATGGGGTCCCATCAGGTACAAAACAAAATAGGCCAAACTTGAAAAAATGTAGTAATCGTGTCTAGAGAGGTACTACTTAGTGTCCAGTGTATTTTGGCCCAATATTTGTAATTTGTAAGTTGCTGCAGTTTTTTCTTGCAACTCTTTATATTGTTTTTCTTTTAGTTTGGTAGATTATTATAATTTTTCCGATTGTCATCTCACAGTATCTATAATTTTTTAGTAATTTAGTTATATTTAATATGTAGCCATGTAAATGTTTTAAATCTGTAGCAGTAATGTAACCGCACCGTGACGACACTGAACCGGCCCCAACGGAAGACCAGCGCTGGTTTTACGACCAGCATTATGCTGAGTTGGGACCGATTTGTGGCAAATGGTAATTTTTTTGTTGTCAATCATATTTTGTACCTACTTGTTTTTCTTTTTTGTCACAAATAAATTATTTTTCTTTCTTCTTTCTTTCTTTCAATACTTTGCCAACACGCAATAAATGTCGCTTGATAATCTTGCGTTATGCAGAAATAAAATAATTCGTAAAATAGCCCGAGTTACTCCGTTGTATGGGATGAGGCATCTGTACTGTAGGTATTATATTATTATGTGGGCTTTCACAATATATTATTTTACACATTGAAAATGGCGCGAGCTTTCAATGATCATAAAAGTTGTTGAAATAAAAATATAAAAAAGCATTCAAAATAAAAACTGAATTATGTCAATCGAATACTGAAACGACGTATGTATTTTTATTTTATTCAGTTTATGGCTTATCGGTCGGATTACCTTTACATAGCCAAAGCGAATAGCCCGATTTTATTATTTCAAAAATTAGGTTATCCCTTAGGTCACAAATCATTATCATCACAACAAGAACTAAGGCTGAGCTGCACCATAATCCCAGTTAAAGTTACTGTTACGGTTATTTGTCATAAACAATAAAAAACAAAGCAAAGCGTGGGCGGTCAAAGTTAGCAGTTAAAGTTAGCTGATGCAACCCACCCTTAATGGTTACCTTTATCAAAAAAAGGAACTTCATTGATTTTTTAATTTAACAATTTCAAACTAAAATAAGCATAAATCAAACTGTTGCTATAGCTATTACTGTTAGTTTTAACCAAGCAGAGACAATATTATGTAACCTATTTAAATATTATAACAAAAACCTGCATATACCTGCATAATGCTATGTGTAAACACCATAATACCTACATATCTAACTATTGCAATAAATAATTAAAACTTAGTACATTGGAGCAAAATACCAAACCAAATACCGAAACCAAAAATAGATCTACAGAATGGCACTAAAAACAACTCCCAAATCATCATTGAGTCGCCAATCAACCCTACAATCAATGCCGACAATCCCATGCGCCGGTGCCCGATCAATCATCGAGGCGCGTGGACAGTCACGAAACGCATTCGTCATGGCGATGGCGGCTCAGTTAGCGAAATAATGGTTGATTTATTAGAGGTTTGGTACACCCGCTGGATCGGGACGGTTTTGAAGCAAAACGGGGAAATTGTGGGTCTGACTGAACTGTCTCTAATGAGATCATTAATCTTTCTAATATTTCTTAACCAATCAAAAATAAAAATCTGAAAATTTGTGTGTGTATTAACTAATACACACACAAATTTTCAGATTTTTATCCAGCTATTATGGTAGGGAGTTCCCTCTTCGTGCCATAACAGCTGGTTGGACGTGACAAAAACACAGCCTCCGTGGTGTAGTGGTTGAGCAGGTCGGCAGGACAAGTATTTGTCCACGGACACAAATACCTAATTGTTCTGTTTCTGGGTGTTGTGGGACCATGGACCTCATAGTTCCTGGATCCCTACAGGAAAATCCCCTATCCCACTCAAATGCTCTAGTGGCTATGATGCACTAGGATTATTTTTTTCTATGACTCTGTCGTCTGTCGTATCGTCACATTAAATTCGCACCCACAGGGTCTTATTGTAAGTTTGCTGCATTAATATTCTAAATTATTTCAGCTATTTAATGCATGAATAGGCATTAAATAGCTGAATTTTTTTTTTGATAAATTAATTATATTCCTCAAAAGGTAAACATTTGTGAAAACAAAACTCAAAAAACGACCAAGTTACAAGCATTTTAAAAACCGGAATAGAAAGAGATAGCTCAAACGGCCAGTGACGTCAGAGGAAGGTCGTTGTAGTATCTCATTACTAAGTTGTGGTAATTTTTCATACAACCTCTTTGGCATGTGACGTCACGAGTAGATTTTTCATAGTAACTGTGGGGGCGCTCTGTTTAGCGGGAAAGGTATAGGAGATGCCTCCTGTAGAAACTTTAAAAGCTTATTACTCCGTGATTTATTTACCGATTTTACTTTTTTTTTTTTCAATTATTGCATTCATCTTTAATCTTCTTTATGGAATTAATATTTACTTGTTCATTTTTAATAGTAGTCTTCATGCCTATTAGTACAGATTGAACATTTATGCGAGATAAGATCCGAAACGAGGAGATCCGCAGGAGAACTAAAGTGACCGATGTAGCTCTTAGGATTAGCAAGTTGAAATGGCAATGGGCAGGCCACATCGCTCGTAGAACTGACAACCGATAGGGAAGAAAGGTTCTCGAGTGGCGACCACGAACTGGAAGACGCAGTGGAGGTCGGCCCCCCACTAGGGGGACCGACAACCTGGTGAAAGCCGCGGGGAGCCGATGGATGCCGGAGGCGAGTGGCTGCTCAAGGTGGCGCTCCCTGGGGGAGGCCTATGTTTAGCAGTGGACGTCTTCAGGCTGTTAATGATGATGATGATGATGATGATGATGATGAATATTTATGACACGGAGAAATTGACAAAAAATAGATTTTTTTATGACTGTGAAAGAAGTTTACCTTTTTTGCAACCAACAACAATAAAGCTAACATCGTTGCTTATGCTTAGTCAAAAATATAGGAATACTGAACTGAAATGTAATATTAAACCATTGAATATCCTTCACCCGTTAACTGCTGACTACGTTGCAAAATACCTTTCTGATCCCAAACCTATCGCAAACGCCCTTTCAACCCTAATATCCTGTCGTTGAATGTTATATCTTCCGCAGCTTTAAAACTTGGGAATTATGTCAATCATCGATAACGCCTTTCGGCCGGTCGACGTGTCGACTAGAAGACTCGATAGCATTAAAAAAAATTCCTGAACTTGTGCGCCTTTTATTATAAAATATGTATGTTAGTCTGTAAGGTATATGTAAATATGGGCCGTTAGTTGCCTGAAATAAACGAATTTATTATTTATTTATTTTATTATTAATAAAAGCAAGGTTACATCTGACTTTAACTCATACCTAAAGGGATCTGTCGAAGACTTTTTCTAGCGTAATATTTAGGTAAGTAATAAAAAAAATAACGCCCAACAATCACATACATAGATCCAGGACCCTAACTAGGATTCCCTGTATCTAGGTACCCAGGAACTACGAGGACCATAGTCCCAAAACACCCAGACACAGAACAAGTATTTGTAAAGTCGACTTTAAAATTTAATGATCGTTTCTGTAACATTTACAAAATTAACTCCAACTGCAATATCCAGATAATAATTCAAGTCTATAACTTATTAAATTATATTAGCATATAATTCAGTAAGTAATAAACATACAAGTATTATCAAACTAACTACTAAAATTGTACCCAGTGACAATAAATTAATGGTGGGCCGTTCTAGAATTGTACGTCTTCGGATGTCCCTGGAGGAAATCTGAAGTTAACTTTATACGATTTCATAGCGAATTGGACCTCGTTAAAGACAGGGCTGTCCTCTTCGAGGTTGTTTTCGGTTTAATTGAACTTTGCTTAGGTATTTGAAAAGTCTTCATGTTCTTCTGAAACTACTGTTGGTAAAATTTTAGATTGTAGTTTGGTGAGCAGCGGAGAGCCGATGGATGCAGGAGGCGAGCAGCCACTCAAAGTGGCGCTCTTTGGCTTATGTTCAGCAGTGGACGTCTTCATGCAATGATGATGATGATGGCAATTCATCATCATCATCACCATCACCATTAACAGTGTACAGTACAGTTAACAGTGTATCATAAAACTGGTTATAGATTAAATGCTTTAATTTATAAAAATGTGTAAAATTATCATAACAGTATACTTACGCTGTTCAACAATAAAAAGCGACAACCCTTGCTAATTGTTTTATTAGTTTGAAAAAAAATTACCTCGCCCATACACACTCGATTTTGATTGTGAATGTTTAAGCGACCGAAGTGATATTATATCACGTTGACTACTTAAATAAAAAAACATCGCCTCTCCTCATGTTGATAAGGTTCATAATTATTTGTTATAACATCGCATTAGGAAACTAATGGTTTTATAATGAAGTGAATAAGTAAATAAATAAAAAATAAATAAATAAAAAACAACAAAAAAAAAGATTCAGCAAAATGGATATACGTGCAAAAAGCTCTTGGTATTTGCCTTGCTCTCTAAATTTTGGTTTTAATATATAGAATAGCATTTTCATGGCATTATCATTAATTTCTACCTAGGTGGAACGACGATCTGGTCAGAACCGTAAAGAGCCGATGGATGCAGGAGGCAAGCCGTCGTTCAAAGTGGCGCTCTTTGGGGGGCCTATGTTCAGCAGTGAACGCTTTCAGGCTGATGATGATCATTGATTTTATCGCAAGAGAGGTACATTCGTCAATAATTCATCAAGATAACGACTCAATTTTGAATACCAAAAAACCTAATAATTTGTACAAGTGTCATGGTTTCACGGAATGTAGATTTCATTGATATTCCTTAGAGCCCTCTAAGAAAGGCTTTTTATTTGGAGTCGGCCTTTTCATTTCTTTTAGGAGCCCCGCATACCCATCATCTAAATATTCACTACCAGTGGCTTTGCAACCTTTTTTCTATTTTCTTTCCTTCATAAAATGTTATTAAATCTAGGTAGAATGGGACGATAAAGCTTAAGATGAGGTAATCTCTGCATAATTTACGCTCCAGTGAGTTAAATCACTTTGGTCGTTACTTCCGCGTATGTGAGTAATTGGAAATGATAGTATGTTCTGCTGCGGTTAAAAAATCAGGGAAGTATCGTATTATTTGTACAAGACGTGCGGCACAAATCATCAAAGGAAAAAGTATGATTTTGAGGATATTTTTGAGCATTATATTGCGATTTTTGTGTGTTTGTTTACATGAAAAACTTGCGCTACCGTCTATTCTAAAATTTTTTCGGCGAAGACTCTTTCCTCATTTGAAACATTCGAGTAAAACTATCTTTAACGGAAAACTTCATAAAGAGTCTGTAAGTGTAGGTGTTTCTATTTATTTTTTTAGCTCAAAGTCTTAAGCATGTATTATTTTTTTTGTGTTGTGTATTTGAAAGCTCATAGTAGATTATGTCACAAGTGATTAAAATGTTTGATTCCAGATCAAAGCGAAGGATTCAAAGTACGTTGCTCGAGGTCATACAATTTTGGTACCGTGCGGCACACTCTACTTTTCGTTCCCCTCTATGAGAAGTTACCGTGTCACTGTTTATTAAGTATGCCTAAACCACCCACATTTTAGGCGCACTTATCGAGAAACCCCTTGCCTCTTTTCGTATAAACAGAACAAAAAAAAAGCATTTTAATTATCATTCCAAACCAACTTCCGAGTTAAAAGTATTTTTCAGTATCTGCATTGCGGCTTTGTGCATATTTTTTTAATTAAAAATATTTTTTTATACCACTTGGTGATAAGTACTTTGATCCACCTTTCTGTCAACTGAGCTATGACACATCAAATGAAATGAAACCACTCAACACCCACTCAATGTTGAGTGGGGACTCAATAGCGAAATTGCAAACAAAATCTCCATAAAATTGAAACATAATAAACATTGTAAAAACATTCATGATCAGGCTGGTTCCGGCTTTATTTGCTGAAAGCTCGCAAAGTCCATAAAAAATGTGTGTTCACCACATCAAATGGCAACCGAGCAGTGAGTTATATGCTTTATAACTGTACGTCCTCGCATTACGTGGCGAGATAAGGGCATGTTCGGGACATGGTGGTTATCCGTGACATGTAATGTGTGGACAAACACCGGGACATTAGGTAGAGGTGTAAATGGGGAGGTTGAGTGAAAAGTGATAAAATATGCCAATATTTAAGCAGCATTAATAGCAATGTGTTTTCGATCGAGATGAAATAATTAGAGCCACATTGATTTTTATTTTTGGTTTGCTTGCGTTTTAATACTCATTAATCTCGTTATCACAATTATTAATGTTTTTAATTTGCAAACCTATCACAAACTTCTTGTACGAGGTCAAGGCAAGATTGTGGAAACTTCGTATTCATATTTAGCCTTAGCATCATCTTATCATCATCATCATCATTAACAGCCTGAATTCTTTCACTGCTGAACAAGTGAACGTAGGTCCCCCAGAGAGCACCACTTTGAGCGGTTGCTAGTCTCCAGCATCCATCGGCTCCCCGCAGTTTTCAACAGATTTTCGGTCCACCTAGTACCCCCTACTACCGACAATAAATAAAAGTACCTATTTAATAAAAATAAATAACAGCTAATTGCATTATACACTACCTACCCATTGAGCTTTGTTATCTTTTAACATTAACTTTTTTGTCTTTTTTTTTTTCAGAGAATATTCAAACTATTGCCTGCTTTTAACGTTCTAAGTTTTGCTTTCCACGTACACTTACCGGAAAGCAAAATAAGCAGAACCGGAATTATTATTTTAGTGGTGACCCGGCGCGTTCAAAGAATGTTTACCACGAGTGTCACCCTAGCTAGGTCAATGTTTATCGTGCCTGTCAACACTAGATATGTGTTAAGGCTAGTGATGGGAGTTTGCCTTATACTATCCGGCATAAAGTCTTAAATTTAAATTATTTTTCTTATTGATGACATAATAATTGTTTATTAAAGCAACATGTCAGGGCCAAAATTCCACTAAAATTAAAGTTAGGTGAAAAAATAACCAAGACACAGGTAAGCTAGAGACTACAATAAGAAATTGGTATTTTAAAGTGTACCTAATAAATTATTTGAGTTTTGACTACAACATAATCCAAATTCATGGAATGTGTTTAAATATATTAAGGTATGAGTGAATTCAATTGACTAAAGCGTAAGTTTAGGGAAGTTCGATAATAATAAATACAAAATAATAATTAAGTTTTACAGGCTAGATATTTCTATATCATTTAAGTAGTATCTCCAGTATTTTTATGACTACTATCCGGCAACTATCCGGCGTAAACACTTCTCTGTTCATCTCTAATGAACACCAAGTACGTGTCATTATGATAACACAGCTGCATTTAGTTTCGGGTAGCTGTATATGACCACAATAACAATATTACGGCAGGGCTAGGATATCTACTGTTAGGTTAGGTAACAAATAAAGCCCAACGACTTGACCTGGCCTGACCTCTATCCACAGGGTGAACGCAAGGACGTGGTTATTACACAATAATTATTTATAGATATGAGAATGTACAACTATTTATAGAGTCTAGGGTTTGCGTGTACCTATTTTTGATAAGCGATACTTTTGTAGGATCAATTGTATTTGTAGCCTGTCTGTTTGATTCAGTTTTTTGTTGAACATTACATAAAACTCCTTTAAATGTACATTTCTATGCGGTACAAATTCTATATATAATTCTACGTAATTTCTTTATAGGTAACTCTAAGCTGCGGATTTATGTGGCTGTTTTACGTGTTTGTGTTCAATGTACATTTACGTCAAGGTAATGGTAAAAGATAATACTTTGTCTTCCGGTTCGTGGTGCTAGAGATGCTTCCTTCCCCTCGGTTGACAGTTCTACCAGCGATGTGGCCTGCCCATTGCCATTTCTAACTACACTACATACTTATAAATATCAGTTCCTTACAATTTCTTTATCGACTCGAAACTATTGTAAGAAGTTTTAATGGATTCATAAAGATTAATTAACCGATAGCGAGCCTCGTCTTGGCTGTTTTCAAAAGCACAGTCATTGAAAATTCAGGTAATCATAGAGTCCACATGCAAATAATTATTTTATCTGTATCTCATTTGTAAAACTGTGACCAAACGGGCCTGTGACTGTCCTAGTATAGCTATTTCAGTGTACGACGAACTCCTCTCTTTCTTTTTTCGAAACATTCTGAAATTATTAGTATCTCTACCAAAAAGCATGTAACAAAAAAGGGGGACATGAGAACCACTAAGTCAGATTTTGGTACGAAACTTAACATAAAATTGGTGACTCCACATTTACCAGTAACTGAAATCTTCGTGATATCTTCGTGGCAGACTGCCAAACTTACTGTCGTTATCGCTGCAACAATTTCAAGGTTGTTGCTGCTTTTAATCGGCATTTGCAAGTAGTTTGGAGTTGACCTTCATAAATTATACAAAGTTAATAAATACCTCAATGTAAGTAAGTTACAAAAGTTACTATTACCCCAGATAATATAATACCTACAGTACAGATGCCTCATCCCATACAACTGAATAACGCGGGCTATTTTACGAATTATTTTATTTCTGCATAACGCCAGATTATCAAGCGATATTTATTGCGTGTTGATGAAGTATTGGGCCAAATAAATACACTGGACACTAACTAGTAACCCTCTAGACACGATTACTACATTTTTCAAGTTCGGGCTATGTTTCGTTCGTGTAATGGGACCCCATAGTTTTAGACCCCACATAGTTTTAGGGGCATCAATCTTAAAAAAGTATTATTAAGCAAATTATTTTTAATTGTTCTATAAGGTTATCTCGCGTGCCTAACCCGACCCTCCCCTTATCCAGCTGGGCTACCACGAACTAATACAAAACCATCATGTTTCATTTCATTATTATTTCCAGGTTACAATAATATTGTTCGAATTCGTACCATGAACTTATAAAGTATTCCTGCGTGTGAACGATACGTCTACATTTTTATATGGCGTTATCACTGTCGCACGTCAGTGTCAACATGATGTAAAGTAAAGGTATGACATGACTGTTGTATTTGAGTGAACGATTTAACGTGACGTCATCAAAACTGCTCAGGCTCTGCAACATTAAAGTATTCTTACTTTTATGTCATATGTCAATGTATGATTGAAGTAATTATTGAAGTAATAATGCTATGAGACGTTGGTGTTGCCCCCCTGTACTAGAATTCACATTTCAGCTAAACGTCTCCTTACGGCTCTCGTTTGGCTTAAGCTATAATCCTAGTAGTCTTGATGCTGGATAGACCGCTTAGGTTAACTGGGTCAGCAACGAGGAGACTATTAGTTTTAAGTTTTTAATTAATTTGGTGACTTAGTACTTTAGCTTTTCTATGAAAAGAATGGATCAATAATAGTACATAATGATGGATATAATTGAGGATATAATTGATTCTTGTCTTACTTGATGCACTTGATGGTAGGTGATGAAGTGCAATGGTTTGACAGCCTCCGTGGTGTGGTGGTTGAGCAGGTCGGCTCATAACCCGGAGGTGGCGGGTTCGATTCCCGTGACAGGACAAGTATTTGTACCGAAAAAAAAAGCGCAAATACTTGTTCTGTGTCTGGGTGTTGTGGGACCATGGTCCTCGTAGTTTCTGGGTCCCTAGATACAGGGTATCCTAGTTAGGGTCCAGGATCTATGTATGTGATCGTTGGGCGTTATTTTTTTATTTTTTTATTTATTTAATGGTCAAAGATGGAGCAAGCGCAAAGATTCCGGTTCATAGATAAAAAACTAGATTATTTAAATACCTTTTCTTTTTCTAAAAAAGAAAAATTTTATAATAGCACGTAATCCGGCTTACTTTACGTACAAATCACGTCAAATAACTCGACCGGTGCACGGTGTTCGGGCAATAAAGATGCCCATCCTCACGGAGTATGCGCGGCGCCGACGTTACGTTCTATAATATTAAGAAACGTTTTGCTTACGATATGCATCAGTTCGGTTCGGTCCTTTTTTTATTTTGTAAGCGTTTGACGCCTTGAGCTACTTCTTCGACTGATTTTACGCGTCGGTACTTTGAATTATTTGCTCATTCTAAGATTAATAAAGCCTCTGGACAGTCATCATCATTATCGTTAACAGCCTGAAGACGTCCACTGCTGAACATAGGCCTCCCCCCGGGAGCGCCACTCAGAGCGGCTGCTCGCCTCCTGCATCCATCGGCTCCCCGCGGCTTTCACCAGGTCGTCGGTCCACCTAGTGTCTGGACAGTAATTTCACCAAACCCTTCAAATAAAAAAAAACAGTAGCACTTGCTCACTGTTGGTTGGCTCACAATATCTGGCAAAGCGGTGGTACCTTACGAGATGTAGCAGAAAATATTTTTAATAGTAGTTACGAGATCTTTACCGTGATTAGAATAAAATGATGAAATGACCAAGTTACAAGCATTTTAAAAACCGGAATAGAAAGAAATAGCTCAAACGGCCAGTGACGTCAGAGGAAGAAGGTCGTTATAGTACCTCATTATTAAGCTGTGGTAGCTTTTCATACAATCTCTTTGGCATGTGACGTCACGAGTAGATTTTTCATAGTAACTGTGGGGGCGCTGTTTCGCGAAAAAAGGACAGGAGATGCCTCCTGTAGAAACTTTAAAAGCTTATTACTCCGTGATTTATTTATCGATTTTTCTTCTTTTTTTTTTTCAATTATTGCATTCATTTTTAATCTTCTTTATGAAAGTAATATTTACTTGTTCATTTTTAATAGTAGTCATCATGCCTATTCTGAGTTCCCGATATTTTGTTCACGAGTAGACTGGAAATGCGGAACGATAGTAAAAAACTGTAGTGAACAACCGTGAAAATTCAAAACGGTGTTGCAAAAACTCTTACCACCTCCAATCAGCACTTCCCAAAACTTGAGCTATTGAAGCACGTTTCCACCTGTAATTCACTTAAACATAGTACAGCACAAATTGCCGAAGCCGTCGCGTGTGATTGCCAGTACGTGCGAGAAACAAGGATAGTAATATGGTGATTTACTGCCTCATAAAGGCGCTACGTATCTCGGATTCGGGACCGGATTGCGAGCGACAGAAGTTATTGCTTAGAAATGAGATCCGCGATGGAAATACAAAGATGTGGTGCGGAACTAAATAAATATTGTTGGAATGTGCAATAAGAGGATTTCTAGATTTACTTTAGAAGCCTTCCTGGTGAAGCTTAAGAAGATGGCTTTTGACCATTAAGCTACATTACAGATAATAAATGTTTAATTATATTGATAACTTCTTCTTCTCGTAAACACAAGTGGTCAGCTTTAGTGACAGAATTTTTGGCTGCCCAAATGCTTCTGGATTGGCTTGGAATTATAACTATTACTTATAATCCAAAGTAATATAATTCCAAGACTCCAAAGAATCCTGACTGAAAAGTTTTATGAATTGATCACTTATAGACACGGATTAGAGAAAAAAACAATTGACTTAAACCCGAAAATGTCTTACGTTAAACGTTACCAAAGTCTGAAATAAATAAAAACATGAATGACTTGCATAATTTGAATGTTGGTACTATACTGTTTTATAATTGGTTCATCGTAAGAATTATTAACACCGAGATAGCTAAAATAAAAGAAACAAGAAATCTTACAAGGAGGTTACAATGAGCGGTTTTACTGCTAAAAAGCTATCTCTACCAGGCAACCTTTGGATGGTCAGAAATAGATCAAGACAATGGACGGTGGTGCTATAAAATAAATATTAAACTTTTCTAACCATTAAAATGATCAACTCTATAAACTCATAGATCGAATTTAAAAGTCATAATATTAAAATTATTTCATAAAGATTTTAGGTAAATTTTATAGTAAGTCTAAGCACTAAGATAATATTATTTAAGACCCTCTAAAAGTACCTTAAATAGTCCAAGTTATTAAAATTTATGATAACCATTAAAATTTTATCGAGGGCTACTCGGGAAGGAATTTAAGTAGAACTTCAATGAAAATGAGCTATAAAATCGATTTTAACATGAAATGTTAAATAGTGTTATTAAGGCTCTGACAGGACCCAATGCGAGCACGTTTATTACAGCAGACAAACTTGAAACTTATTTTGTACCTATAGGGTCGCTTTATGCATAGCAAAAACATGGCGATTACGTTGCGTTGCACTTCGACTTTTCCATTTTTATGTACAAACTAGCTACTGCCCGCGGCGTTGCCACGCGTGGACTACATTACTTTTCAGGTTTCGGTTTGGGTAATGGCTTTATTTTTAAAAACTGATTTTCTATCAGCCACACTGAGTTTTCTGCTCGTATAATCACTCCCACAAGTAAAAATGACATGTCTTAATCATGGATGAAATAATTAATTATAATATTTCCCAAAACAGCGTAGGTACGCTAATTATTATCCTTGATATTCCTGGACCAATTTTGATGAAATCTCGACTCATGGCTACTTAACTATAGAAAAATTTTCGATGATATTTCGATAAGTATCATCGAACTCATGATTAATTAAAACCTATATTATATTAAAATCTAGGCTTTCAAAACATTTTTACAATAGGGCAAAGTCTGGAGGTCTAGCAAAGATACCAACCGCTAACGCTAACGCCAAACGCTAACTCCAAAATGTACTGAAATGACGTTTCGGAAATCGCTAACTTTTCCGTAGCGAATGTCATTTCGATACATTTTTGGAGTTAGCGTGAGGCGTTAGCGTTAGTAATTGTGATCTTTGCTAGACCCCCAGAGCATTTTACATAACATGTTTCGTACACAGATTAGAGAAAAAAATCTACTTCCATCATTCCAAAGAGTATTATTATACTTCTGTATCATTCAAAGAGTATTTAATTTATACGTAACGTAAGAGTATCATTGGCCCACTGCATTAGCCTATGGTGGTAATAAATAGTATGCATTGGCCCACAGACCTGTGGGCCAAACATAAACGTCATGTAATGCCAAAAATAGGCGTAGCAAGGGTCAAGATTATACTCCCAAGGGTAAAGCTCTAACTATCACGGTTCATGAGATACAGCCTGGTGACAGACGGACAGACAGCCTGACAGACGTCGTCAGTCCGTTTTGGGTACGGAACCCTATTACTAAGGCTTCGCTGTCCGTCTGTCCGTCTGTCACCATCAGGCTGTATCTCATGAACCGTGATAGTTAGACAGCTGAAATCTTCACAGATGATAAATATATTTTTGTTGCCGCTATTACAAAAAATACAGAATAAAATAAGTATTTAACCCCTTAAATACTTATTTTATTCTGTATTTTAGTATTTTTTCTCTCTCATACATCAAACGTTTTTTTGCTAGTTTTTATAGATAATGATACGGAACCCTTCGTGCGCGAGCCCAACTCGCACTTTGCCGGTTATTTCTCTAATCTGCGGGCACTTAAGTATAATTAACATGTTTGTATCTTGAATGCTATCGATTCATACTACTTACATATTATTTGATGGTATATCTATTTTACTCCAAAAACCCCCAACAACCTGCAAGGGCTTAAATAGAAAAGCTAATAATGGTTAATCAAATCTAATAAATTGTAAAATTTCATTCCACTGTTTAATGCATATTTACTACCGACATTAACTCCTATTACTCTTTGCTCATGGCCTTGCACACGTTTTTTTTCTTTAATCTGTGCCTCCAGATGGACTTTACGTGACACATGTGAAATATTCAATAACAACACGACGAAAAATTACTATACTTAACACTGGCTAAATACACTATGTGTGGAGCCATAATACAACATAAAAAAATTACGGTGACACAAACTAACCGTCAGTAGCCAAAAAAAATTCACCATGAAGCGGCCATGTTGTATAAAATTCCATCCGGTTTCGTAATGATGTTTAATAATTTTGACCAAAAATTTTTAATGATATTTGTATTTTAATATATCCTATGTTGTGCGCTGGTTATTTCTAAGCATATTAGTGCAACCCGCATGAAAATCAGTTCAGTATCTAGGGATTTGTTCAATAACAAACAAACAAATAAACAAACAGCTACAAATTATTGTCCCTAGATGGCGTTAGATACGGTAAATTAGAAAATGTATGGAGAAGGGCAAAAAGCCTTGTAGTCCTGCATCGCGGTTACGATATTTTTTGAACAATAGAACCTATGGGATAAATTAGATTTGACATCATTATGTGTGTGTTCCGTAGCACTCCAGAATTACACATTTATTATATGTAGGGATAATTAGTTATAAAAGAAATGCTTATTGTTAAAAAATAAATAAGCTTATAGACGGATGCATTGAAACATAGCTTATCACTATGATTTATTTCAATAGTGTGTCTTATTGTAATGTAACATTTTAGGACGTTTGAATGATTTTTTAGAGGTCACTTCACAATTTTTTCCATCAAGAAAAGTTTTCGTAAACGTGTTTCGGTTTCGGCAGATGGAAAGAAGATATGACCAGTATTAACGTGCATTATTTTCAATCCTGTAAATGGTATACGTTTTGAGATCACGTTCAAAATAGTCGGTTTGGGAGCATTCAGCGCCTTAAGTCACGAAGCAACGCGTAGTTCCTGGTAATAAAGTTAGTAGTCAGGCTTATAACGTAGCTGTTTATGGGTTTTATAATACAACCTGAAAGTCGACTAATTTGCCAAATATGTTCTTTTAACTTTACGTAAAACTAAAGGTTTTATTTGGGTTTAAGATGAAAGAAAGAAAGAAAAAACATCACACAAAATTACATTTTTAATCTTAAAAATGTAATGTTGTGTAACTTCTAGGCAAGCCTGCTCCATCGTCGACCGCGTCGTCACTTACCATCAGGGCGGTTATTCTCTATCGATTCCTTACTTCGAAACCACGCGAATTTCTTGTCTTACATAAGAAATCTGCAAAACTCTATTCTCTATGAAACAAAAACATGCGTTCCGGAACATCAATACAACTAAATTTACTACCACATTATGTCAATATATTTTATTAAAAATAAAGATAACTTTAATATAAAGTGAAGGTATATCTAACACTGTGACGCGATTTGAACAAGACACGATAACGACGTGGTTTCGTATCGTGTGGAATCTGTGTTTCCATAGAGAATAATCGCCCAGGTGAGACCGCGATCAAATGTTAGCCTATCGTTGATAAAAAATGTATATATTTAGTGTGTATGTGCTTTTACCTTGTTATTGCAGTGTTTATTGAAGTGGGATATAGGTACGTGCTTAATTATGTACTTACCTATTGACCAATAACTATTGTGGTTATCAGTACTTGCGAATTAATTAAGTCCACTAAATTGATCACTAATTGCCATGTCACATTATATAACATCCTGAGTTATCAGAGATATATGCAAGTGAGTTAGTTTCACGTAATGATTATAATGCCGTCGACAAGACTATTGCAATTAAAATCGTGTTTCAGTGACTAAAACCTTGCTGTCAGGAGCTTTTGCCATAACTTGGCTATAAACAGGAAGTCCTGTGGTAGAAGATCTTTTGGGAAACCCATATCCCGTATATTTCTAAGTTTAAGAGTTACGGCCATTTTTTTGTCATCAGTGAATTCTTGTTTTTTTTTTGTGACAAAATCAGTAGGTAGCATTGGGTGGCAGCATAGCTACGATACTATTTTTTTGTACAAATAAAGATCTGAAATGACATTTCTGAATACCAATGGATATTATATTTTATAACTCAAAATTTCGAAGAAAAAAGGAGGTTGTCAATTATTTCCAAAAAAACTATATCGCTCAATTTGTTAAAAGAGAATTAAGAATAGAAATATACTCATCTTATTGTTTATCCAACCCGCCCAAAATAAAGCAGCAAATTTTCCAGCGACTGAAGTTTTACGTAAAACAATCACACTGTATACTGACAAACGACAGAACCCTTTGACGGCGTGGATGAGGGATAAATATGTTAATAATGAGGAAAAAGCGACGTTTGATCTCCATTTCTTAGGGCGCTCCGGAATAATATATCAGGCCCCTCAAGCCCAGGCGCCGACCGCCATCAGCGGCGGCCACTCGTGCGTACTTCTTCCGAAATAAGCTATCAGGAACACCAGAAAGGCGACACAACGCACAAGTACGTGCTTAGAGATGATAACTTTATTTGTACAGTTTGAAACACTTTTATAACCGACGGGCTGAGCGAGCGCTTCGAGCGTTTGCACAGTGATTGCCTAGCAAAGAAGCCTCGTTTTTCGGATTTCATGCAAAAGGCACGTGGCAATACTGAGCCAGCATTCAGTTTAACGTGGAGTCGGCATCAGACCACGCAGGCATAAGGCAAGTACACGTACGACTCCGACTCGCGCCATGTCAACCTTCTAAAATAAAACCAAGGCAAGGTAATATTGGCGTTCTCCTAGATATATTTTAGACTCCTATATGCACACTCATGAAACAACAAAACTACTACTATACCTACTGGTACGTATTATCATCATCATCATCATCATCATCAGTCTGAAGACGTTCACTGCTGAATATAGGCCTCCCTCAAAAAGCACCACTTTGAGCGGCTGCTTTCCTCTTGCTTCCATCGGCTCCCCACGGTTCTGACCAGATCGTCGGTCTACCTAGTGGGGGGGCCACCCTACGCTGCGTCTTCCAGTTCGTGGTCGCCACTCGTGATCTTTTCTTCCCCAACGGTTGTCAGTTCTACGAGCGATGTGGCCCGCCCACTGCCACTTCAACTTGTTAATTCTGAAAGCTATATCGTTTACTTTAGTTCTCTTGCGAATCTCTTCATTTCACTGGTAGGTATTGGTACTATAAACACTAGGTATTCTAGCTATATGACCTATTTGACAATATTCTCAAAGACGCGAGTCGTTGTTCTATGACTTCAAAGAGTATGCATAGAATATAGCTCCACTTATTTAAGTCACGTAGTGCCTTCAACCAGACGTCCTCAGAGAAGCAGCCTTGTATTGGTGGAATACGAGATGAATCGTTTGAATTGTACATTTTCATGAAACGTTCAATGAATAACGACAAATTTTTTGAAATAAATCTATTTTATTTCCAAACATAATTTAAGGTTTTTTGGATGGAAACTGGTAACATTGAAATTATTTATCATTTATGGCTTTGCGTAATTAACAGACTAATATATTATGTATAGACACAGATATTAAAATAGTAGTAAGAAAAATTAGAATCACGGAAAGTATTTAAACCCGCATCCATCCCTCTCTAAAGCCTTGCTTTACAGCTTTTACTGTGATACAAGATGCCATGTTCAAAGTCTTTCACCTATTGCAAAATATTGTCATAGATTCAGGGTTTCTTTACCATTCCTTTATCAAAACTCAATCTAGTAAAATTATTTCTTTTATTTTTTGGTAAATGATTTGGGCTTACAGAATCAACGGAATCTCGTTTTATTTTCCAAAAATAAACATAAAACCATCTCAAAGCCTCTTAAAAGTGTTTCGTCACCACTTTCACATCAATTTATTTATTAAATTTTTATTTAAATATTTTCAGAACCCGCGAACAAAAAACAAGTTTGTCGAGTAATTCCCTGTAATTGAGCGGTCGGGAAGATCTTCCAAAGAAGGGGTGGAGATCGAAAGGTTCGGAATAAATTACGCGAAATTCCCTCATTCTTCGTGAGTTTTTTCCCGCATGAAATAGGCTCGAAAATAAATTATCGGTTGCCTAAATAAATGGGCATAATTTTTCTCCGTCCATCCAAGAAAAATTGAATTGCTCCAAGTTTCAATCTGTCCGACTTAAGTTACGATAAATTCTCAACAGCTGTCACGCGGGCTTTTTCGCAATCGAAACCTTGTCATTATTTTCATGAATGAAAACAACCATGGGCATTTCGAAACTTTACATCGATATAAAAGCTACATTTTCCAATCACGAAACGTTCTTCAATTTTGAAACACATCACCTCATAACAAACGTTAACACACTTTCGTAAAACATTATTATTGACTAATAAACCAAACCAGGGGTTTCTTTACAAAGTGATATCCGTGAGATCGCGGCGGAATGGCCGAAATGGCCGAAAAGGGGTTTATTATGGTGAATTACCATACGCATTTAAATATTCCTAAAGACATAAGGGCGAGAATTGTTAGATTTTGAATCGTAAAGGGAGAAACAGCTCCGTCATCGTATTAAAGGAGGAATTTTTACAGTTATTTTACTGCGCGTTTTATTTCGTATTTTGTATGAATTCGTTTTTGCTTGTAACATTGCGTGTTGCTTTGTTCTTATTTTTTACTAGCTTCTTTCTCCAGTTTTTCCCTCGTATTTGGCACTAAAATGTGTGCATGATTTTTATTTTACACTTGTTTGACTGCTTTTTGTCTCACGTAAACCATTTTATTTTGAACAAAATAGTCGTAGTCGTATCTATTATTCTAAAAAGTCTGGTGTCCTATCACGTCCAATCCCACAGAGCCATTACACGTTCAATGTCAATAGTTTTGTAAATTATCACAATTTAAAAAAAAAACTTGAGTATATGAACGTTTTTAAATACAAAATGAAAGTTACTAAACAGATCTAAAAAATAGGTTGAATAAATAATTAAATAAAAAAAACTTTATTAGTCCAATTAAAACTTGTAAGTATCTGAAATGTTTTTGTAAGGCTACGATTATGGAATAAATCAAATTATTTTAGTTTCACAAGTTATTATCAAATTTATTTTTGCACACCGTATCCGAGAGTGTTGCGTTTAATTTTATCGAATGTCAACCGACGCCCCAAGTCCCTGTCAAGTATCAAAGCAATTTTTATTAAAATGAACAATCTTTATTATAAAAATCCTTTCCAATTATTTGAGGGCATTTTTACAGGAAAATTAACTTATAAATTAAAAACTTCCTTCATTTAAAGTCTGTAGGGAAACAAATGTAGAGCGAATTCAAGGTAAACAAGGCAAAAGTCATAAATGTATTGCGAACAAGAGTTAAAATAATTATAAATATAGATTGCCTTGTACTTCAGAACTGTTTAAATAAGCTTACACAATATTACATTAACAATAGAATTACAGTCAATGCGAGAAAATGTCAAGCTATAACTTTTACCAGAAGTAATAAACCTATCACCTATGCATATTCTATTAACAGTACTAGTATTGAACGTGTAGAAAGGATTCGAGATCTCGGCGTAATTCTGGACAATAAACTAACTATGACATCTCATTTAGACTCCATGATTAGCAAAGCTTATAGAAACCTTGGATTCGTTAAACGCACCTGTAAAGTTTTTAATGACCCAGTATGTATCAAACTTATATATATGACATACGTGAGAAGCGTTTTGGAGTATGCAAGCCCTATATGGAATCCCCAGTATATCACTCATAAAGAAAAGATAGAGAATATTCAGTATAAGTTCATCAAATTCCTCAATTACAAAACTAAGGTTAAAAAAGATGCTTACCACAATAACTTGCGACAACATCATCTTATGACTTTAGAAGATAGAAGAACACTTCTAGATATGGCTTTTCTGCATGATATCCTTAACAGTAATATTGACTGCCCGAACCTCGTTAATAGATTAACATATAATACTCCTAAGTACCGAACAAGACAAACAAAGTTACTAAATGAAACCTCATGTAAAACAAATTATGGTAATAACTTCGTCATTAATAGATTATCCAAAACTTATAATAATAAATTCTCACATTTAGACCCTTATGCCACCTCTAAATCCTCATTTAAGTACCAGATCTCTAAGACCCTCGAAGATACAGCTGTATCTGTCCTTAATAGGCGCAATCATACATAAGGACATAAAACACTACACACACACACACACACACACTTTTAATATTCACTTATATTATAATATAATATATATTACACTATGAACATAAATTATCTCCTAGTATAATCTCTTAAGATTATCATCCCCACTCGCACACAACCCATACACTTACCCCTACACTTCACACCTCACACACACACGTTCGCTGGAGAGACGAGCATAATTTATTAAATGTAAAATTATAAGGAAGTTCTGTTATTGGCCTTTTTTGTAATTTAACTCTTGTACAATATAACAAATGTATTAGCTGTTGATCTTCTCATAAATAAATAAATAAATAAATAAATAAAAAAAAAGAATTATTGTAGATTATACGACAACAGCCAGGACCAACGGCTTAACGTGCCCTCCGAAGCACGGTTCTAAATACCTATTTTTGCTGTAGCGGTCACTCATCGTAGTAGTGACCGCAGCCAGCAAATGTTGCTTAACTTTACCGTTCGCTATGATTTGCAAAATGTCACCGTACATGCACCGTGTGACGTTCGCGCGGTCAGTGCTCTGTGTGAAGAGCTCCCAGGATTTTTTAAGAGTGACAGAGTGACAATTAAGCTGTGTAATCGGGCCACAACAATTCAAAAAAGCAGTTTAAGAGTTCCAGTGTGACATTCCAATGATAAGCAATGAACTTTCTTGCTAAATCGTCTAAAATACCAAAAAGTGGCGTGAGGATTGAAAAGGCGTTATTTGCAAACCCCTCTATAGGTCTTATTCTCAGCTTTCAGGGTCTTTTTTGCAAAATAGAGTAATTGCTAAATAGTTGTAAATCAAAGTGGGCAAATCAAATCAAGGATTGCTTCTAGTAAATAATTAATAAATACCAACCTGAAGAAGCTTTGTCAAGTAACAAATAATAAAATTTACTTCAGAGTTCCGTAGTCAGCAAATACTTGAGAATAATTCCAGCGGTATTAGTGTTGACTTTGTGAATAGAGGACCGATCCAATCGTCTTGCCGTTCTACTAATATTTGATTTAGTCTTCAATATTTTTGCATTCTGTTTGCGTTTAATTCAGAAAAAAATTGAAATTAAAGAAAATAGTTTGACTCCACAGAGTTCGCCCTATATACATAGAAGTCTTTAATTGACTCTCTTTATTTTATCTCATAATTGTCTTTATTAACAAAAGTGCAACGTAATATCACCCAGTAACTTAATATTTTCCGGTTTTCCGATATAAAATATCCAATGTTGATCTTGATCATAAATGCGCGATTCTTTTGCAAAGTTTGAATGCTCGAAAATAATTTTTATCAGAGTTTGTTTGTGATTGCTGAAAATTAAAGTTTCGTTACAAAGTTTATACTGTTTTTAAAGAGAGAGGGAACTTAAATTTAGTTACAAGGGTGGCTTGACGCAAAAATTTTTGTCAAACGGAAGTGTAGAGGTATGAGCATCTTGAAACACTTGAATCACCCATACCATTTTACCACAACCATAGTTCTTCCATTTTCCAGTCGAATGACAGAGCAAAAAAAACAAGCACGCTCGCGCCGTTTTTTCCTGTTCCGTGACTGAATAGTGGTGAACCTACTGCGAGTTAATAGGTAATTTCCTAGCGGATATTTAGACCGCGACGAGCGTAAACTTTGACGTTTAGATAATTGGGAGAGATTGCCGGAAAATTAATGTGAGAAACAAACAACTGAAAAAGAAAATGCGTGACACTTGACCGTGTCGGTAACCTTTCATAGGTAAAGGGGTCAGTTGGCTGTGAGTTTGAATGTAGGAACATTGATTTTTAGCGGTTATTATTAACTTAGGTATGTATTTAGGAATAAAATGCTGTCAAGTTCGTGTGAGTGGGCAACGGTGCTACTCGTATTTGGTTAATGTGGTTCTTACCTTAGGGTTAAAGCCTTATCCAAATCCCAGTCTTACTCTACGTAATACTTAAATTGCCATGTAAATTGCAATGACGTACACTATTCTCTTTACTAATAAACACTGTATAACAGTAGAATAGCTATACTGTGTTTTTTTCGGGTTTTATTTTTACCTATTTCAAACTCAATGGAAAGAAACACAAAACACATAATAACTATTCCTCTGCTAATACAGTACAGCGTATATTACAAGGGGTACCTAAACCTACATGTATAATTATCTAAAGCAAACAGTAAGTTGCTAATTGCAGAGTTGCGTGTTTTGTCATACAATTTGAATGTGAACTTTGTTACGTGAGATATTGACGTTTGATTATATACCTACATCATTCTTACGTTTTGGATGACACATAATAATGATGCCCTGGCTCGTTTTAGGTCAGTTTTTATAGACACATTCTAGCAAAACTGCCGAAACACGTGCAATACATTCAGAAAAAGAGAGTATCGAAATAAGATAACTCAAGTTTGTATATGATCGATATACGCACTTAAACACATAATTAGTAATCTGTGCGTGAACTGTGATTAATAGTTTACCCACATAAT
This sequence comes from Ennomos erosarius, assembly GCA_963580505.1. Classification (NCBI taxonomy): domain Eukaryota; kingdom Metazoa; phylum Arthropoda; class Insecta; order Lepidoptera; family Geometridae; genus Ennomos; species Ennomos erosarius. The sequence goes on along the minus strand of OY756989.1, from coordinate 13,994,273 downwards.
ATATTCAGGGGTAGTAATGGTATAGTTGACATAATTATCACCTCGATACAAAAGGGAGCGCAGTGGAAACTAGGACAAATAAATAAATTATAAAAATGTTTATTTCATGTTGTTCACCCATAGTGTTAGTACTTTAAACTTAAAATCTATATTAGTAAATTAAATACACTAAAAGACACATACATTATTTATAATGATATTGAGCGGCTTACTGAAGCACGAGTTGAGCAGCCGGTTTGTGCAGCTCCTCCATCGCTTCAGGAAGCAACTCGTGTAGTCTCCAGCTACTAGGGCTAGGAGGCTGTTGGTTGTGCCCCACACGCGCCGCCTCAGGGACGTCCGCGCGCACGCATGATTGCAAAAAAGTCATCCGTGCGCGCGTCGGCGAATTTGCCGGACGCGCTACGAAGGGAGCTCAATTTTTCTTGTTGTAAAACTTTTGATGTAAGCTAGCTTGGGGTTTTGTTTTCGATCCCCATTGATTGTCTCCATCAATCGGCGTTGGTCTTTTTTGTGAAGGATAGGAGTTATGCGTAGTGTGGGGGTCCGACGCTATTGTATACTTCTTTCCCCCACCGCATAGAAGGTGTGGGAGTGTGAATGGGAGCGGGAGTGAAGGGAAGGTGGGAATGAAAGGAGGGGGAGGGAGAGGAGAGGATATAAAGATCCCGTTAAGATAACTTCTATAGAAGAAGCAACCTGATAAGAGGATGTGTTACTCTGGCATGTTTTTAGAAGACGGTGGCTAGTTAGTGCAACGACTTTGTGAATATGTCCCGACTTCCCGAGAGATGGCTCTTGTCCCAGCAGTAGGGAAGTTTTGGGCTGATGATGATTATTTTAGGAGAGTTTCTAAAGGACAGAGAAACATCTAGCACAACACTAAACTTATAAGCCAACTTGAGTAAGTATGTGAATTTCATAAGGAATAACTCTCCGCACTCAAAGGTGAATCGTAAGGGGCAATAAATTCGGTGCTTAGTAAAAGGGCCGTTATAGCGCCGCAAAAGTGTTTTTCAGTGTACAAAGGGCTGAAATTAGGCTGTTTCTCAAAATCATAATTTATTTTAGATACTTAGCTAGCATCATTTTATATGTTTTATTCAAAATGCTTGTTTTTATTTAAAGGTCTTCGAAGATGAAACGACACGATAACAGTTTGTTTTTGGCAAAAACATGCCTCCTACTTTCTTATTGACTATCTTTAAGTTGTAATTTAATAGTTTAACGCTGTTTCCTTTGTGGCTCTCACGTTATGCGTAACGTCTCACGTAACGGCGCGCCTTGTGCGTGGTAGGCAACATGATTGCTAGAAAGTTTTACAGAGCAGCGTCTGACGTGAAAATAACGTTATTAAAATCTTTCTGTCAGTCTTTTTACACGTGCCAACTCTGGACAGAATACACGTTGAAGGCGCAAAATGCTATCAGAGTAGCCTATAATAACATCTTTAGGCAGTTGATGCGCTATTGCAGTGCTTCAGGGATGTTTACTGAATGGCGAGTAGACTCCTTTAATGCCATACAACGTAAACGCATAGCGTCTTTTATGTCCAGAGTCGACACGTGTAAGAATACAATTGTTAGAAGTCTGGCCGATAGACTGCTGTTGACTGCAACGTATAAACGTTGGGTGGCTATTGCCAGAAGAGGGTATGTATTTAGTATTTTTGTTTTTTTTTTAATTACTCATTTTGTTCTGTGTCTATTTGTATTTATACTCATAAGAAATTGCAGCAATGGATCTCTGTGTCTGAAATAAAGATTTATTATTATTATTCATTTATTTATTTATATTTCTTAAATCTATGTTTTTTATAATACTTCTTATAAAATTAAAATTACTAAAATATTATAAAAAACCTTATTATTATTATTATTATTATTGTTAAAACAGCTGAACCAATTTGGATAAAATTTTACACACGCAGTACTTAATATACGAGAATTCACCAAAGATACGTTTTATCCCGGAAAGTTAAGTTTAAGCGGAAACGCAAGGCACTTCTATATTAAAGATAAAAACTCCAGGTATTTAAATTTTGTAAAATTCAGGTACGCTAAAAACCGGACAAAGTTGTTTAACACAAACAACAATTTCAGGTCCAAAAATATTTGATAAGTGCTGTACTTGGAATATACAAAAGTTGTAAATTAATTTCGGCGAAACTGCTCTCGTAATTTTGTTCATTTTCGGACCAATAATGTGAAAGGAGAAGTTTCAAAACTGGAATTAAAACTAGCGAAATTTAAATTACGAACTTAAAATGGGATTATGATATCTACCTACGAATAAACAATTGAAATTGAATTTGAATTTCATATTACAATGGGAAATAAGAAAACCATTTTATTTTAGTTCTAACATTATGGGTCTGATGGCGCTAGGAGCGATGGAGAGGGCGATGTACGAGGTTTCCTTGCGTGAAACAATGCAATATCAGAGAATCCATAAGAGATCTGCGGGGTGATCACGTAACTTCGACAGCAATGCAACCGAAGTAATTTCATTCCAGGGCGGTTATTCTCTATGGAAACACAGATTCCACACGATACGAAGCCACGTCGTTATCGTGACTTGTGTCTTGTTCAAATCGTGTCACAGCGTTAGATATACCTTCACTTTACATTAAAGTTATCTTAATTTTGAATAAAATATATTAACATAAGTGGTCATATCTTTTGATGTGTTGATGTTTTGGAACGCGTCTCAGTAAAACATATGATTTTTGACCGTTCAATCGCGCCAATTCCAAATTCATTTCGCGCGGTTTTGTTTTCGTTTCATAGAGAATAAGAGTTTTGCAGATTTCTTATGTAAGGCAATGAACTCGCGTGGTTTCGAAGTAAGGAATCGATACGAAATAAAGGCCCAGATTTGAAAATTGTCACAATAATTACTATGCACATAAACGCTTATTGAAACTGTCAAATTCATAATCATTTCTGTTTCAATCAAGTTACATGATCACCTAGCTGAAGTCACCGACAGCTTTCAAAATCATCAAGGGGAAACAGCAATGGGCATTTGGCAGGCTTCATCACTCAGTGATGCTCTGTGGGGGAGGCCTATGTAGCGGACGTCTTCAGGCTGTTGTTTATGATGATGATGATGATGATGATGATGATGATGATGATGATGATGATGAGGCCTCATCACTTGCAGAACCGACATCCAATACCTATAGGAATGAAAAGTTCTCAAGTGACGACCACGAACCGGAAGACGTAACGTAGGCGCTCGGTCAACCGATGATACGGCCAAAACCATGGGGAACCATTGGATGCATGTATGCGAGCAGTAGCCGATCAAAGTGGTCGATAGAGGAGGCATATAGTTCCTGTAGTGGCTGAAATTCTTTCTGAAGATAACTGTCGTTTGATAAACTGACATGGTTAAACGGATGATCAATAGGAAACCAATGACTGTTCAGTATTTGGTGTTTCAAGACACGAATTACGGTGTACACAATTGTTATGAGTTTGTTTCGATATTCTCGTGGTTGCCTTCCACGTTGTGTAACTATTGATGACTGTGTAGTGTGTGGGTGTATGTGTATAGCTGTGTTTGTCTTTGGTCCTGTGACTGAACTTTGAGGAACAGGGATCTAATTTTGATGCGGTTGCTTATTTGCTTTAGGCATCGTTTTCAGGAAAACTCTATTGGTTGGGTAATTACACGGAAGAAGTAGAATGTTGGTTAATTTCAAACAAATATAAGAATAAGATAGGGATAGGATAAGGCGGAAAACGGGGGTGAGAGACGTGGTTCATGTGATTGCGGGGTAGTGGAGTTGGGTTGGCCACATAGCACGGATGGACTAAAACCATTGGGCGCGACGGGTCTTGGATTGGAGACCGTGGGCGAACACCAGACCATAAGGCTACCCACCAAAGCGATGGGTGGCCGATATTAGAGGACACGTGGGTTATGACTGAGAAATAAAATGAGAGGGGCCTATGTCCAGAAATGGACCAGAAAGGGCTCATGAAGAAGAAGAAGAACTTCAAACAATACAATAGTTAACAATAGTTCGTTAGTGTATGATTGTATACCTATACAGGATGTAAATTAATTCATTAGCATAAATTGAGCCCATGATAGTACATCATTTATAGATGATTATTAAAGAGTAAAGAGTGTAAATGAAAATATTTTTATTGAAAATTATGAAGATTACCGCGGCGCCTAACGCAGTGGGCACGGATGATTTTGATACATTTAAATGTTTTTATACCTTGTATGTACTAATTAAAAACAGTACTTCATTATTCTAATGTAATTTTGTATTGTAGCATTTAATTAAGTAAGTTATTCCGTTTTATGGAGTTATTATTATAACCATATCAATGTGTTAGAATTCAAAAATTTTGGTCCACACGTGACCGGTATCAGCGGGGTGATTACGTAACTTTGACAGCAATGCAACAGGAGAAATTTCATTCCGAATATGAAAACTTTCATAGTAACTATGCATATAAACTGCGTATTGAAATTGTCAAATCCATACATTTTTGTGTTTCTATTGGTTGCAATCAAGTTACATAATCGCCTAGCAGGAGTAGGTTCAAAGGATGCTAATGAATTCAATTACACCCAGTATAAAATTCTATAGGTTAAAAAAGGATCCGGAAGAAGTCTAGATAGACTTCAGTCTTTGGCGACAAAACCACCAGTACCATAGATTTCAATATTAGGTACGTATAATACCAAAAGAGGTAAAAAGTATTTGTCGCGAAACGGTTATTATTGATAGCTACTAGAAATCCTCCTTTTATTAAAATTTATGGAAATTCTGGAAGAAACATAAAACTATCACGCGCGAAATATTCCTGCGTAAAACGAGAGTCTCGATCCCGAAATCAGTGTAAAAACCTCATCCGTCACCATAATAGCCAATAAATACGCCACGTAACATTCATCTCATTTTGCTAACCGATAAAACTCGATCCGGTGGAAATAAATATCTTTTGTCTCGGGTTTATTACATCCGGGTATTAGGAGTTATGGACCGGTTCGGTTCGTAAATACATCGATATAACGGCTGCTGTGCAGTTTAAAGGCTCCTTCCAAGTTCTGGTCACCTGGTACTAAAAAAATCATGAAGCTACAATCTTTCAAATGGTTGGTGATTATGCATTTGGATTTCACATTGTTGTACCACATAATTATGCATGCAAAACTGCTCTGCTTCAACAACATTACAGTATTTATTCTTACTTTTATGTCATTTTTCAAAGTACGATTGAAGTAATAAGAGGTTGTGGTAGGCCCCAAGGTATATAGCCTCTAGTTATATTAAAAAAGTTTTTTGATTATTTTAAAAAAGTTATTTGAATCATATTTCAAACTAATTGAGACCATTACTAGTGTAAATATTATCTGGTAAGGGTGATTGTCCCATTGTCACAGGTTCAACAAGAACTTTTTCGCCCTAAATTACGCCTAAAATGCGCTTAAATCAGATTACGCCTACAATTATCCTGTACTAGAACAGTGCTTCTATACAAAAACAACTCACCTTGTTTCTTTAGAGCGAACAAATATTCGTGGTTTCTCATTCATGAAATAAACTACTACGATGTTAGATCTAAGTAATTCACTCAACTACTCCACCTAAGTCAGTCATTCGACTGCTTCACCTAATGGGAATGATTTTTAAAGTGTTAACCACACTTGAAACCAAGCAAACCACCAAAACCACCAAATTTTGAGGACTATAATATCTTTACTTCACCTAGGTCAATCGTTTGACTACTCTACCAAAGCCATTCGTTCGACTACTCCACCTAAGTCATTCATTCGACGACTCCACCTAAGTCATTCATTCGACTAATCCACCTGTCATTCAATCGACCACTACACCTAAGTCATTCATTCGACTTCTCCACCTAAATCATTCATTAGACTAGTCCACCTATGTCATTCATGCGATTACTCCACCTAAGTCATTTATTCGACAACTTCATGCAGAGGACTTAAAATAAAACCCTGTTAAACCAAATCCTGTCTCCCATCAAACCATAACAAGCAAGTATTATACACTAAACCCGGATACCTAATATTGGCTTACCAACCTTTTTGGGCCTAATATATTCCAATTTTATCAGACCAAGTTATGGGTCAATTTTTCCTATAAATCGAGGGTATTACCGGCCTTTAGAGATTATATTTTCTATTTGTGGCCCCATAAATTGAGTCTGTAATGTTTCCCCAATTTTCCGGTAAGGGTCCAAGTTTTGGTATCTTTAAACGAGTGCTCTTGTATTGGATTTACTTTAGTTTCTATTTGCATTTTTAAATAATGGGGCTAAATAGGTCAATGAACTTTCGAAAAGTGGTAGACGATTTAGCATCAAAGTAATTTTGACCAGTGAACATGCTTGATTGAGTTTTACTTTTATTCATATTTATGGGTCTGATAGCTCAGTTGGTAGTAGCTCTGGTCTGTAGGTTGCGGGTTCGATTCTCACTCAGGACAAATATTTGTGTGATGAACATAGGTGTTTTTTTCTGTTTGTGTGTTTTACTGTATTCTATGTATGTCTACAAACAAAAAGTATCTAAGTTTTCTATCAGTGATCTGATTCCCATAGTAGGTACAAGATAATGCTTAGTTTGGCTCAAAATTGAGCTGTGTGAAATGTCCACACTTTAAAAAAAATATAATTATTAATCTATTGTAAGTACACATTCCACGTACGAGCTTTTAATGAAGACACATCGCATCAGAACACTCTAGTCCAAATCCTAATACATCAAACTAATTAAGGTGACTTGACATGAACGCTCACTCGCCGACGCAATGTTGTTTATGTTATGACGCAATTACTAGTATAACTAGTACCTAATTACCTACAGTATATTATATTATCTGTGGCCAGTATCATGTGAAGATGCCATTTATGTCGCAAATTACAGATGTTTATCTGTTAGTAGTTGTTTAATACGCTGGTAGAGTGTGAGTCAAATTTAATGGCGGCTGAGAAGTGCGCTACACGCTGCGCACACCGTTTACCTCTTCCCGCGCACATAAAATTTTGTCTACTGCACATCGTTTCGCGCCGACTTCACAGCCACCATTGAGTTTGAGTTGCACTCTAGAGTATATGTATGAATGAATGAATGAAAAAATGAGTTTATTTGGGAAAAATGTATGTTATAGAAAGCCGCGGGGAGCCAATGGATGCAGGAGGCGAGCAGCCGCTCAAAGTGGCGCTCCCTGGGGGAGGCCTATGTTCAGCCAGTTGACGTCTTCAGGCTGTTAATGATGATGTATGTCAAAGAATTTTCAATAGTCAGTTACTTGTTGATTGGAGACTACGCAGAGAAAAATAGTTGTCTTACTCACTGCTGCCAGCCTAACATGCGTACCGCGAGAAAAAATTCTCGACGCTATATCTCGTCAGTGACCGTGACAAGACTATGGTAGCGCCTAAGTGTGTCTCGCTCTAACCGCAACGACAAGTTTTCTCGCGGTGCGCATGCTAGCCGCTCTGGATGAGTCTTCTCTCACAAGAGAGAGGCCATAAACCACTGCGTTGGCCAAGTGCCCGTCATCCAACGGACACGTAATGTTCTCGATTTTTGGTATTTTCCTTATCGTGTTTTCTTTCACCGTTGTAAGAGCGAATGCAACTAAGCGGCGTTTGAACCTTGGCGCGTCACTTTGAAAGTCAAACGGTACCACTACTGACCTTCACTCGCTCTCACGGGGCAATAATGACTAATGCCAATATAAACAACGCGTCCTCCAAATAAAATGCGATTTACCCCCAAATCCATGCAATTTACGCACAAATCAATGCGACTTACCCCCAAATCCATGCAATTTACCCCCAAATCATTGCGATTTACCCCCAAATCAATGCGATTTACCCCAAATCCAAATAATTGTACACTATTGTACACGTACTCTCAACTCTATTATAGAAATATCCGTCTGCTTACTACAGGGCGGAAATAGTGATGCCAATTTCATACCTCACTGGATATTTGATCCAAGAAATTAATTAAAGGTTTACTCCAATAACAGAACAAGCGATCCTTAGGTTTCATTATAAAGGCATCGATTGGCTGATTTTCTGTTTGTTTTCAAACGGAAGTTTTCTGAAGAGCGGAAAGTATCAGTTAATAATATAACTTTTAAGGTCTACTAGACCCAAACTCTAGTGCTATTATTATCCAGTCTCTATGACTTCCTGTAATTTTCTTTTGTATTCTAAAAACATCATAAAATGACATGAAGAAAATTTTGAAAGTGTACACAATATAGCGAATTTCAATTCTGACTAGTTACAAGGTGGTGCTGTTAAAAAACAACCCACTAAACAGACAAGTATTGAATAACAGGTATATCTAGGAAATAAACACAGTGTAAGTGATTCCAGTATCGCTTACTACTGAATGGAGTGATTAAATAGCGGCATTCCGTGGGTAATCGGGCGGAACTCACTTTATTGCGGAGGGTTAACTTCTACAAGCTATTTACTGGAATAATTGGATAGACGGGAGAAAATTATTTATGTTATTACAAACTATTGTTTTGGGTAAGGTTTTCGGTTAAACTGCTCACCAATATTAATTTGTTCTCTAATTAATAGTATTGTTTTGATCCAGTTTATGTTAACTACTATTTTGTTGAATAAAATGCCAGAGTTATCGTAGCTAACCTGCCTACTAAATTTGTGTATTATTCTCGGGTCATCGATTGACAATGAAAAAATGTAAGCAAATTGTAAACATTTATAGATAGAACTGGAACGTGCCTCATTAACAAAATTGGGATAAACTCAACTGAAAACTAAATAATGTATTCCACGAAAAGGCTCGAGTTTGTTTTGGCTTTAACAAAACTAATCAATTCCAAAGGTTAACAGGCGTAATCCTAATCAAAGGATTTATTCCGTGAGATCGATTCATTGATTCCCCAATTTGCGCTTTTTACAAATTGATTTAAACTTTGCCCAAGCAATGTATATTTATGTTGCTAATTATAACGGATTATTTCCGAGAATATCTTTCAACACGTCCTGTTATAAGCGCTTTTCAGTGTTTGATTTAATCCTCCGTTTAGGTTCAGGAATGAAAATGTTGGGTCGTGTTTATGAAACGAATATGATCCTTTTGTGGCTAATGAATCGATAGGCATTTAGGTTTCTGAAACCTTTAACAGCTCCGTAACACCACCATCGGACTTTACGTTTATCTTAACGTTTATAATCTTTATTGTGCTTGGTGATCGCAGTAAATTTCCCCAATGTAACAGACGGAATGCTGCTTCCCAATTGCCTGTTCACTAGAAGCTATCGCCAAAACGTCCCGTCAGATGGATAGAACCACCCACTATTACAATTGGTACCGTAAGATCTGGTTAAGAGAATATTCTAAGCCTGATCTTGGGCCTAAGCACTCAGGCGGGACTTTTGCCAAGTACACGCTTCAATATTCATACATGTTTGTCTGTATTTACATAACATTTAGACACAAAAATTTATAAAAAATTTAATATTCATAAAATAAATCTTAGTTTACTTCTACTTCTAGATAATTTCCCTATTTATAAGTAGGTACTAAATTCAAATAAAAGCATAATAATAAAACATCATAAATCTAGCTTATTTATTTCATACTAATCAAGAATAACGCATCTCAAGAGACACCTTTATTCGAGAACCGACATGGCCACCACTCCTAAATTATTAATATGCCCAGCCAGGCTTAAGCAAGGTTTCTTGAAGAAAAGTCTATTTTGGTCTCAGCAATGCCTGACTTCATTACTTTCCTTATGGATCTCTAGGGACACCTTCGCTATCTACGCCGGTTTGCGCCCGCTGATATTGACCTTACGGGCCCTTTGGTCCGTGCCTGGGGCCTAACGAGAACAGTGTACTTTGTATTTTAATTTGAGAACAAGTAGTTGTTTTTGCCCCGATTACCTTAGCAAGTTAAGGTAAATTTTCATTTAGATTTTGAAATGTTTTTATTTTTGTGTACAGATTTTTTACTATACGCAATGAAAATATCTAGTTCATCATCAACAGCCTGAAGACGTCCACTGCTGAACATAGGCCTCCCCCAGGGAGCGCCACTTATATACTTACACACTTATACTTATATCTAGTTACATGACAACAAATAAAAAACTGCAAATTATTTGTTAGATTCAGATTCAGATTCAGATTCAGATTTTTATTGCTTCCATAGTGTACAATAGGTGGAATATAATATTAAGTCTAGTTCCATATGGACCCCGTCGGGCGCAGCAAAATTTGGGGAGAGGAGGGCGACTTCGCAAAAGAATCAAAGTGATCAAACAAAATAGGTACACTACATAGAAAATAATATTAGTTTGATTAGCTATAACAAAATGTCAATTCAATTTTATCTATTATTAGTAATATTAGTAAAAATTTAAAAATTTTAATATTTAAAAATCTAAAAATTTAATGTCAGTTTTGTACAATATAAAATAAATTAGATTACCTATTCAATGTCACACTTATTCATTCTAATACCACATAAATTATTCTTACAATTGATGTCAAAAAGTACACCTACACACCTACATACCATTCGTGATCATAAATTTTCATCAGCACATAATATTTTATTGTCATTTATATACTCGTCAATACTATAATAGGCCTTTTCCGTCAGGAACCGTTTCAAGGTTCGTATAAAAATGTTATAATTGTCCATGTTCTTTAAATCGCCTGATAGCTGATTATATATTCTTATAGCAGTAGGCAATGCACTAGATGAGTGCATTTTTAACCTGGACTTGGGTATTTGTAGCACTAACTGGTTTTTTTCTTGAATTGTTTCGTTTGGGTTCGTTTGTTGTGTCAATAAAAAGTTTCTTACGAATTTGCATACTTCCAAAATGTATACAGATGGCAAAGTTAAAATATTGTACTTTATAAAATAAGGTTTACAACTATCAGTTTGTTCTATATTTGCTAGTATACGAATAAATTTTTTTTGTACTATAAATAGATCGGGTGCAGCGCTGGTGTTATTTTTACTCTAGGTTGAATTAATTCGTGTTGGTGTAGCCTAATTTTAAGCAATCCAGCCTTGACCACGGTTAGCAATCCTTGAGGTTCTTATAAGTGCCTTCAAACCATGATTGTCAACTGCTATAAAGCATCAACTCGAATTGGCTGAATAATTTGTCCATAGTCACCTGTCCATAGCATTATTCTATTTTGCAAGAACATGGTTGAGGATCGATACTTGAACAAGCTTGCGCCGATGTTCAGATTATCATCTTAATATCATATTTATAGCAAATCCTTCTAAAACTAATTTGAAATCGTGACCCGAAAGCGGGATTTAGGCACGATATACATTGAGTTTGGATAACAAAAACTTCATCATCATCATCATTAACAGCCTAAAGACGTCCACTGCTGAACATAGGCCTCCCCCAGGGAGCGCCACTTAGAGCGGCTGCTCGCCTCCTGCATCCATCGGCTCCCCGCGGCTTTCACCAGGTCGTCGGTCCACCTAGTGGGGGGCCGGCCTACGCTGCGTCTTCCAGTTCGCGGCCGCCACTCGAGAACCTTTCTTCCCCATCGGTTGTCAGTTCTACGAGCGATGTGGCCTGCCCATTGCCATTTCAACTTGCCAATCCTAAGAGCTACATCGGTCACTTTAGTTCTCCTGCGGATCTCCTCATTTCGGATCCTGTCTCGCAGGGAAACACCGAGCATTGCTCTCTCCATAGCTCGTTGCGCGACTTTGAGCTTAGTAATGAGGCCAACAGTTAGAGACCACGTCTCAGTTCCATAAGTCATCACTGGCAACACACATTGATTGAAAACTTTTGTTTTCAAGAGATTACAGTAACTCAAAAATTCAAAAGTTTATTCATAAAAAAGCTTTAACGCACACTTTTCTGGTTTCTAGAATGTTTTCTTTACGTTCTAAGAACTTGGTTTTGGAACTTGGTGGAGGCGGTGACGGTAAAAAAAGTCGTTCTGAAAACACACTTCTCTTACATCCTTATATTCAGTCCGATATGTATGGTAAAATTTGCACTAGCAAAGGAAACGTAATATCCTGGTGATACAAGCGACCGTCAAGAAACGAGACTTCCAAGTCACGATTACAGTTTTTTTTTTAAATATTTTAGAACCATCTTATTCTGTTACAACTTCTAGAAACTGTACTGAAATTTCTTTACTGTGCAAATATTTTGATTTTTTTAACTACAGTCTCTGACTCGGAACTCTGTTCTCTCAAAACTAAGTATAATCGTCTCTCACCACGATCCCAATATTAACAAAGCGAGATTTGGAGATCGCTTCCGAAAAGGTCGCCAAGGACGACAAGTAATTAAACGTCCCAAGTGGGATATTTTATCAAATCGGCGTATCAGTGAACTGGGGAAATGTCAGGGTCCTCAGACCATTTGACCTTTGACCATTGAAAGTGTTGATGTTGGGATTATATCCATGGTTTGGTTTTCAATGTACCATCAAACTGATTTGACTATTTGGGGTGGCTTAAAAAATGCTTTATTAAGAAATCGTTTGAATGAAAAAGACACTTTTGTTTCTGGCCAAGTGCGGGTTGCCCAAATAACAAGGATTTTTATTCAAGATGGGACTGGGGATGGGAAGGCAATAGAAGGGAGGCACGCGCAGCCTGCCTTCCTTCGCCGTCCCATCCATTCAACCTTTATCTTTCTCTTCTCTCTTACCCATAAACAGGAATAGGACTTAAAATTAATAATTAACCCGGACGAAGCCGGGGCGGGTCAGCTACTGATTATTATAAATAGCCTTTAAAAAACGCTGATTCTACAGGCACAACAATTTAAATTTAATTGGTTTTTTTTTTTAAGAATATAGATAATTATATCCGCTTCGAATACAGTTAAGTTCTATGATATCAAAACCAAGTGTAGCTCATATTATAAAAAAGCTACCTTTTTTGTCTGGTTTTCATACTTTTTTAAATCAAACATTACGTTGCGAAATGAAAGTTTACTACATTTCAGCCAAGGGAACGAAAATGTATTCCCCTGAGTTCACCACTGCACGACAGTATGTATCCATGTCCAAGCAATTTTAAATCTTATCTCCCTGTAAATAAGGTAAATTGTGCAACGAATTACAGTAGTAAATTAGCCATGACATTTACTTTGTACCTGGTATTTTCCTAATGACATCCATGTTTGTTTGTCTTTTGGGATACTTTTCATTGCTCCAAAAATCTAGAGCACAATAAGTTACAGTAACGTCGTAATGGAGTCAGGATGTTGAATTGATTTTGATTTCACATCCATTTGCTTTCACTATACCGTTCAGCTTTCAGGAGCAATCAAATAGTGAAGTGAACAAGCCTTCATTGTATTATGTCTTAATTGTGGAATCTATCTTAGAGCATAAATGGAGATGGCACGGCAAGGCGTGCCCCTCTGCCGGTCATATGGCGCTATTTGGTCATACACATCATGGTGTGCATGTAAACACTGCGTAACTACACTAGATTATATAACTGATGTGCGTATTGAAGATGGGGGTGCGGCGTGCGTTTACACGCGCGGTTTGCGCGTGTGCTATTCGGGTTTATCATGTCCCCCGTAAAAATCAGCAGAAAATATTTATTTATGATTATAACGTTAACATCTCCATTGGTTAAATTTATTTATTTATTTATTTCATCGTAGGAAAACTTACAGCCAATAAACAATAGAAAGTAACATAATTATAGAAAAATGGTCTAAGGGAATCTATAGGTCACAGTAGTTACCTCGCTTACAAACGCTCCGACACGTACGCCTCGCTACGTACAAATGGTTTGCCAATCTTGTTGGCATTGTGGGTGATACTTAATTGTTTGTCTGAATATGACTAAATTGAAATTACTGGATGGTAGAACATGACTGCTAGAGTTTGTTAAGTATCACATCTTTGCCAGACATTCTGCCGACATACCTTCAGTAGTTTGCAAGCATTACTTATTTCAGTTTTGAAGAGCATTGTTGTTAGTAAAATTACTGGACCAAGGAAACCTTACGACCTTTATTAAATTTAAACGAATGATGTTCCAAGTTAGTCGTTCACTTGGTATTAAGCGTCACGGCCGCCCATAACATAATATTGCTGTATCACTCGTAACTTAAAATTAACGTACGCATCATCCTAAGACAGTCTTAAAAGAATTTCTAAACTGTGTGATCCGTTAATAAGTCTCATTTGCCCAGTATTTTCACTTTCTACAACGCCCTTCAAACTAAAACCCATTAGTGCTTGCACCCTACTGCTTGGCGGTAGCATACCTGGCAATAAATCGTTTTTTATTTTATTTTATTATGGCAAACCATTATACAGTTCCTATGTTTCACGCACTACACTGAAAAAAAACACGAAACAAGTACTTAAGCTCTATGTATAGATACTTTTCATATTATAAGTCTAACAGAATCACATTTCTGTCCCCAGAAAGCAATATTGTCACAACCGTGACCTAACAAACCTCGTGATATATCATCGAACGATAATCCCATAGAGAGACCTTCTGGAGCCACTGCCCGAGGCGCGAGCGAAAATAGATCACTAACTCTCTTGATATTTTTATTGAGTTACTAGTATATTATTATTGAGTGATTGAGATAACGTTACTGACTGTACAGTGTATTTTTCCCTACCTGTACAAAAAGGTAAACAAAAAAAAAAAGAAAAAAGGTAAAAAGGTATGGTGGATGGCAGAAATTGTGATGAAGGTCCATGGAATAAACGACGAGCAAAAATGCATAAATGAAGAGTGGTATGTGTTTCGACGCACTTGTTTGTCATTTAGCATCTTAGATAGTTGTGAGTGCCCACATGTGTGGGATGCTGATGGAAAACGAACGGTGAGGTGTTTGTTTGACTTTTTGGACAGGTAGGAAAACATGAACTGTAGTTATTTTTATTGTCTTTATTTTGGTATTGGAGTTCAATTACGTAGGAGGCGTAGGCTCGCTCCCAATAGATAGACCAACGGCTTACACATCGGATAGCATGATCTGTAGAAATCTACATAATTATCTCTATTGAGAGAAGATAAATAGGCATGTCCATTTCTTCAGCTGTTCTGGTTAAAACCGCAAGCAGCTGATCAAAGTGACGCTCTAGAGAGAGGCGTATTGTTCACCAGTAGAGTCTTCACGCTGTTGATGATGATGCTGATTCAATATAATACAAAAGGGATAAGACACAGTTGCTGTTTGGAATAAACTTCAAAAAAATGAAAAAGAAAATTAAAATAAAAAAAAATTATTAATTAATCACACTCCTGAGCGTTTTAATAAGAAGCTTTAAAAATTAGTTTAAAAACTCATCCGCGTTCTAGTAATTTCAAAGCTCAGTCTTCAAAATTGCACCAACCGTAATTAAGTATTCTACACTTAGATGGACTATCTAGCTAGACTATACCTACGTAGATTTCTAGATCCAGTCGCACTTGTACCGTAAGCTCAGCTTAATGCAATCCACTCAGAACTTGGTCCGTCATCCTCTTTGTTGGAGTAGGTTAAGTTTTTAAACTTACTAGACTCGGGCGTTTAATGAAGGACTTTGTAAATCAGAGTAGTTAGTAGCGGGGTTCCTTTGATGATATGTCTTGAAAGCTTGAGTACTAATGTAAGCTCGCTGTACAGCGATAAGACCACCCCTTGACTAAGCTTCATTTATTTTTAATTTGGTGTGCAATAAATTCATAATATAAAAAATAACGAAACGGCCAAAGCTCGCATTATAAATTCTGGACTAGGATTCCCGGTATCTAGAGACCCAGGAACTACGAGGACCATGGTTCCACAACACCCAGACACAGAATAAGTATTTTCGGTTTTTTGTGCACAAATAGTAAATTATCCTGTCGCGGGATACGAACCCGCCGCCTCCAGGTTATACGCTGCTCTACTCAACCACCACACCGTGAAGCGTATCAAAATTGTAGATATCGAAATGTTTGTTAAAAATACATTTAGGGATGAGAAATTCCCACGTTACCTATATATTGTGTAGCATATAATAGGAATAGTTATTCACGTTTTGTCTTTGTATATTGAATTTGCACCCATTGCAAAGTATTAAGTATACGGGACGATGTCTGCCTGCAAACCTTTAATCTAGGCTATAGACACGATGTTTCCAAGTTCAATCACCTCTTGTATTGTTGAAAAACATACACACACTCCCACATACACGTGCCTTACCCACTCGTTACGTATATTATCAATATCAAACGCATTAACATAGAAATAGGACAGCCGGAGCTGTAGTGATGGAAGAAATACACAGCCGCCCAGAAATATATCAATATATTATCAGAAACATATAAGCATGTCTGTCGTATACTGCGAGACTTATTGGAATACGATAGTGGATTATGTCGCAAGATTTTGGTTTATTATTTTTGTGGCCAGTATTTTTTCTGGCAGAGAATTCATCGCCTTGACCCTTGTGAATATTTTTATCTGGACAAACAAACACGATATTTATTCATATTGTTATGAAAATAGAATACCTACAGAAAAAAGTGTCAATGCTTCAATCTTCTTCTTCTCGTGTAGGTAAGGTAGGTATGTATAATAGTCAGCCCTAGTGTCAGAATTTTTAGGCTGCGCAAAGGCCGACTTGACTTATGCGTAAATAGTAGTAATGCTCATGGGATTAATTTTAATGTCTAAACCGCACTTATGGTAATATTCATAAAATATTATAGTCCTTAAAATTAGAGCAGCCACCGGCAATTGAACCCGCAACCCTCCAACTCACCGGGTCGGACGCTCTACCAACTGAGCTATGGTTACATGACCGCTCTGAGAAAATCTTTTACGTAACCCCTCGTTTTACGTAATTGAGTTTGTCCCTCCACCGTATTCATCATCATCATCATCATCAACAGACTGAAGACGTCCACTGCTGAACATAGGCCTCCCCAGAGAGCGCCACTTTGAATGACTGCTCGCCTCCTGCATCCATCGGCTCCCCGCGTATTACAGATTACTCAGCTATAAGCAATAACTTGCCTCTTCTTCAATTTAATGTTCCCAGCACAAAATTTCTCCCAAAATACATCGACAACGCTATAAAGTTGTTTTTTGCCTGCACTGTTTATTCATTTTCTTCGTATAAAAGTGTCAAATGGAGCGCACTCAAACTCGGAATCGAACCCTTGTTGTTGTTTGTGAAGCCTTTGTGAGCACATCACTCTTCACCTGTAACTGATGTATTTTCAATTGCTGTTTTCGTTTCGTTTCCAGTTATGTTATTTATTTACGAGCGTATTTATAGGAAGGAAACGATGACGTGGCTTGCGTAAGTGAATGGTTTCTTTTGGATAAATTGTTCACACTAATTATGCTTATAATATGAAAAAAAAACCGACCCAGTGCGAGTCAAAATCGCGGACAGAGGGGTCCATATACAACACAGTCATGTCACCTACAAAAATGATGACCAAGTAAGTAGCTTCATAAAAAACGCAATAAAGGGAACATTTGTCGCGAGTCCAACTCGCACTTAGCCGGTTTTTAGTATTTGTTTTTTTAACTACTATAGATCACTAGTCTTATCAAGTTCAAAAAGGCTGCGGTACGAATATTCACCTAACTGGTAACTGGCCCATTTCTGCAATGTTGCTTCTGACCGTCGCGTCGCATGTACCTGAAATGTACCTGAGATGTATTGAATTTACAGTTTTGAATTCCGTCTGTGACTTCGATCGCATCGTCACTTTCCATCAGGTGAGACCTTGGTCAAATGCTAGATAAGTCCGATGTAAAAAAATCTTTATTTGAACTCCGTATTCCATTGTTAAGCATCAGGATAAACTAAAATTAATATTAAAAGTTATCTCCCGAGCTAATCAAAATAAATCCATCCGAAGTTGATCGTTCTATTTAACAAACCGGTCGCTATACCCATGTTATTCCAATTTCATGCAAAACCTTCAATCCCACTTCAAGCCTCGGCAAAGCCTATCCGTAATCGGAGTTTTACTTATCTCAATCTATCCGTAGAACCCTGAGACCCTCAAAGCCCTACAACGAGGGTTCTCTCCACAGTCAACAACAGTACAGAAACTAGAATAGCTACTATTAAAATTTAAAACAATTATTTTGTGAATTAAGTTAATATCATCCAAGAAACCCGATGTAGATGGGGAACAGAAGCCCACCAGAGGGGACGACGAACCGCAGCCTAAAAGACCGGCCCCGCAGTAAGATAGACCGATGACCTAGTCAAACCAAGCTATATAACCAGCAGTTTGTTATTGCTAATGATGATGACGAGTGATTCGAAAAATATCATTTACAGAAATACCGCCAACCTCTCTGTCCGAAGACAAAAAAATGAGAATACGCGACACTGCTGGCAGAAGCCAGAATACAAGAATAAGGGAATCCTTAAATCAACAAAAAAAGATCGTTGCTTGAATGACGCGTATCATTGAAGAAACGATTGTGATAAAAATAAGAACATATTGTATTCCCTCTATTGTGTATAAGTCACTGCTATCATCTTGAACTCTCCATTCCCCAGCATAATACTAACTTTTACACATATTCTTTCACTGTCACTGCTATTCGTCTTTGGAACTCACTACCAGTGGAAATCCGGAAAGCCTCATCAATGGGAATCTTCAAATCCAAGTTATATCAACTCTTCGTATCCATTCAAAACAGTCAGAAAAATTGAGCACTTAAAATAGTCATTAAATGATCAAATAGTAATGGTCCTTGTCTATTATATAAGTATTTTATTCTAATTAGCAATAAGTTTAATATAAAATATGTAAGATATTAATATGTATTATTTGTTTAAAACCTTATCTATCTAAACTCATATTATCATCTATTGCTACTACTTATGATTTTATTAGGGTAATTCTTTTTCTTATTCTTTTTCAACCAGTACTACAACTCGTTCCACACTACACAAAGGTTAACTGGAAGAAAATGCTACTTAGCATTAAGTTCGCCTATGTACTTGATTTACTCTTGTGCAATAAAGCATTTTCTATCTATTTATCTATAAGTGCAGAGGGAAGTGAGACGGCAATAGAAATGTCTGCTCTATTCAGTTGGTTTCTTTATTTAAACGCGGTATAACTATAACTACCCGCAATATTCGTTACACTGTGGCCACGGTTCGAAGCCGGACGAGTCTGGTCTTGACCTGAGACCTATCAACGCTCGTGTAATTGGTTTCTATTGAGCAGGAATTAAAAGCTTATCTGATTAGATTACCTACATTATAAAATATGATTGGGGACATACTAATACGGTCTTCAGGCACCCCGTGGTTGCTTAGGAATTAACCGATCTCAAATTTTCTGATTGCTTAACATTTTTTTAATGAAGTGAGCGGCATACAAGCAGGTGGCCCACCTGATGGTAAGTGGTCACCGGCGCCTATTGACATCTGCAACACTAAGGGCATTGCCAGTGCATTGTCAGGCCTTAAAGAGGAATCTTTTAACAATTATTGAACATGCATAACATGCTGATTTTTCATTGAATAGGTGCATTAGTTTGAAAGCCGTATGCTCTACAACTGAGCCATACTCGGTCCTCTTTGACAATAAAACTAAGCTGCAAAAAAAATGGTGCTCACGAGGTCTAGCAGAACTACTAAGTGGATTTTTCAGGACATGAAGTATCCTATGTCGATGGCAGTAGTCATCTATGTGTAAAGTTTCAACCAAATTATTCACAGGCTACGGCTTTGACACCCAACAAATACCAGTTCCCTTTATAGTAGATGTAAGGACTATATTATTCAAAACACAGGTAGAGCTGTTAAGCCATTATTCTTGCAATACAAACACAGTTCGTACTACATACTGACATTAACTGAGATTTACGTACAGAAATTTAATCAGACGAGCATTGTAAAGTAAGAAAACGTTTCGCGGAGTGAACGCAGAAATGTATAGCCTGGGGCGGAACGTAGGTACGTCTGGAATGAGGGTGCGTTCTGTACAAGTACAACCTATGTATATTATAAAAATGCAAACCAAGGCAAACTGTATACGCTGCGTGAGATATCGGACATAAAATCTCACCGTATTTCTTATTTATTACTCACGCTTACGCTGCCTGCCTTTTTATTTGATTGCTTAAACAAAAAGCACTTAGAGAATGTAATCTGCTTGTGTCCCTTAATATTGGGAGAAACAAGACCACAAAGCTGGTCGAATGCATTGTTGCAATCATCATCATAATCATCATCATCAACATTAAAATCATCATCACCATCACCATCATCATCATGACCATTATCATCATCATAATCAGCCTAAAGGTGTCCACTGCTGAACAAAATGCTCACTCATAGAGCCTTGCACCTTGCGCCTTGATCAGTTCATCATCATCATCATTATTAACAGCCAGAGTCTTCGAGTACGTCTGTCCACTGCTGAACATAGGCCTCCCCCAAGCGCCACCTTGAGCGGCCACTCGCCTCCTGCATCCATAGGCTCCCTTATCAGCTCAGTTAGTTGCATATTATTGCTTCTAACAACAGTTGGTAACAGTAGGGCGCCGCTACATTTTCGATTCGTAATCGCCAATTGAACACATTTTTTTCTCCCTTTTTTGGTTTATATATTGCTGGTCACAGTACCAGCTTATGTCAAGGATACAGAAAATACATTAACATTAATTTAGGCAAAGCGTTTAAGCACGTTAATGTGAGAATACATCAAACTTGGCATGTAGGAAATGTGCAGAGAATGCTGTTTACGACCCCAGACCCGAGACGTAAGAATTACCACCAACGTTCTTTACTATTTGTTATGGCAACACATAAAGGACCAGAATTCCTTGCCAGGATTATTCCGTTTCTTGACAGCTTTGGGTTTAATTTGTTTGTTTGATAGGTTCACAGAATAACAATAGGTTATCTTATTCTTTTGTAGGTGTTCACGAGAAAGTAAATGTAGTAAATAGTGCGTAAAAATTAAATAAAATATAATTATGTAATGCGTAGGACATCATTATGGTAAGTTTTAGTAAATAATTAACATGCTAACAGGTATGAGAAACATACATTTTCTTCACAGAATATAAAACAGTAATAGGCAAATCTTTGATGGATGCTGATTATAGAATTTCTTTTTACGATCAACGCTAGGGATCAATAATATTGTCACAAAAGTTGAAATTATAAAAATTAACTTCTGCAAAAGACCGTAACTTATTACGGTATTATTTTAGAGAATGCGAAATGTATAAGCATGGGGTCTCATCCAGTACAAACGAATAATAGCCCGAACGCGAAAAAAATTTAGTGTGTGCAAGCGTTACTAGTTGGTATTCAGGGTATTCATTTGGCCCAATACTTCGCCAACACTTTATGTCCCTTGATAATCTTGCGTTATTCAGAAAAAAAATAATTTGTAAAATAGCCCGAGTTATTCCGTTGTATGGGATAAGGCATCTGTACTGTAGCTATTATATTATCTGGGGTATAAGTTAGGTTTTGGTCCTTGCTATTTATTCACCCCTTGCTGAAGGCGAATCTCGTAGAAAAAAATACATTTCATTTTTTATTGACTCTGCTGAAGTTTCATGTTTCGTAGTGCGGATGAACTTACCAACAGTGAAAGCTTTCACTAATTTGTATAAAACACGTTATCACAACGTGCCCGTATCGTGTCGAACGTAGCAAGGAGCTGTCATCCTTCTACAAAACAAATTCGTTTGCTTCTAACCATCCGAGATAAGTAAGGTTTTCTATAAACAAGCTATATTTAAACAATGCCCCAAACCCTTCCAAACCCCAAACAAAACTTCTAATCTTCCACACTTGGGTGAAGTTCATTACAGTTAGTTCCAAATTTAACATACTCGCTAAACCACTCGAAAGTTCTCTTCCAGTCTTTAATTACTCAGGCAAAGCCTAGGCTCTCGGAACCTATACAAATAAATGTCTAAACACCCAAACAAAAGTTTAGGACAGTTTTACAAACTTAGATTAAAGTTCGTAAATTCTCAGAAAGTTTAGGAGTGGGCTTCAGTAAACTCGTCGATGCGAAAACTTTGAACAATAATTTTAAGTTTATGAAAGTTTAGAAATCTATAATTATATTGTTTTGAATGAACAAAATTTTAAGTAAACAATAATTGATCAAAATGACCAGGCTTCAGCTAGAATAAATTTCGTGAATACTTCTGATAAATAAATATTGCTTCAATTACTAAAATAAATAATCGATAAATAATACACTACAAACACTTTACTGAAAAATGCGTGAACAAAAAAAAAAATTTTTAAATGGATCTGAGGCATTGATCAGCTGAGAAATAACTATATAAACTAGTTAGGGTCTAATGAGAAAAATTATTCAACTTGATGTAATAATATTGATTGATGGGGAAGAAAGATTCACGAGTGGCGACTACGAACCGGAAAATGCAGTGTAAGCCCCCCGCTAGGTGGACCGACGATCTGGTGAAGGCCGCGGGGAGCCGATGCGAGCAGGAGGCGAGCAGCTGACCAGGGTGGCGCTCTATGATTGAGGCCTATGATCAGCACTGGACGTCTTTGAACTGTTGATGATGATGATGATGTTGAATAACTGACTAATTAATAAACACAAACAGGATTATTTTTGTCAACTAAAATGATTTGCTATTTAGTTATTTTTCTTCGATAACCAAAAACATTTACTAAAGTCACTTAACCAAAACATAAAGAGCGGTCCTTCAGATCACATAGTTCGAAATAAACTGGGCATTTGCTGGCCCTTAGGGCGACCGGTCCCTAAATGTATTTATTTTATCAGCCAGTTTATTATTATACACTACGATTGACTCCTTACTAGAGAAATGCTTCTTGGTTTGTTGGACGTATCGTATTTTTTACTTAGAGCATTTATAAATGGAGGTGGCAAGGCAAAGCGTACCCTTCTGCCGGTCATATGGCGCTATTTGGTCATATACAATATCATAATGTGCGTGTAAACACTGCGTTACTACGCTAGATTATATTATAACGGTGTGCGTGTTTTATGATGGTGTGCGACGTGCGTTTACACGCGCGGTTCACGCGTTGCTATGCGTGTTTACCTCGTCTCCCGTAGAAATTGGCAGAAAATAGTGGTTGAGGATTATAACGTTAACATCTCCATTGGTTAAATGCTCTAAGTATTTTTTATGACTTATGGAACTGAGACGTAGTCTCTTACTGTTGGCCTCATTAGTAAGCTCAAAGTCGAGCAACAAGCTATGGAGAGAGCTATGCTCGGTATTTCCCTGCGAGATAAGATCCGGAATGAAGAGATCAATCAGCCTTCGAAAGCCTCCGTGGTGTGGTGGTTGAGCAAGTGGGCTCATAACCCGGAGGTGGCAGGTTCGATCCCCGCAACAGGACAAGTATTTGTGCACGAAAAAAAAGCGCAAATATATGTTCTGTGTCTGGGTGTTGTGGGACCATGGTCCTCGTATTTCCTGGGTCCCTAGATACAGGGAACCCTAGTTAGGTTCCATGGTTCTACGTATGTGATTGTTGGGCGTTATTATTGTTATTATGTTGTCTGCAGAGGACTAAAGTGACCAATATAGCTCTTAGAATTAGCAAGTTGAAATGGTAATGGGCAGGCCACATCGCTCTCACTAATTTTTCTTTCACTGTTCAATCAATCACTCAATCAATCAAATATATTTATATGAGAATTGTTGCAAAAAAAAAATAATGTTAAGTCAGCGGTGCAGAGTCGAGTGGGATTCGACCCAGGTTGCATCGGTTTTAAAGCCATTAGAGCTATCTGTGAGTCATACTCGCTTAAAGTCTAGTACAAACATTTCAAAAACAAAGGTTTACAGTTCAGAGCACAGAGCAAAAAAATGCTTCCCCTCAAGCGTCATTTGTTTCATAGCTCTGTGATTAAGAGACTCCTCCAAAGTGACACATTTTGTTTATGAAAACTTAGTGTGAAATAATCCATTTCATAGCTCAGAACCCAGACAAAGGTAGGTATTTGTTCTTTCTAAATAGACATGACAAGGCAAAAAATGCTTGTATTTTAGGCTAGTAAAACACAACCATTTCGAGAAAATAAATGTTTGTTTCTCGTACTTTTATTGATATTCTGGCACGATTTGCTACGTGTCTTACTAGTGGATCTATTGAGAATAAAATAATCTCATTATATACAATATATGGTGTTACAGTTTTATAAATTGATCCAATAAAAAAAATAAATCTCACTAGATCCATCATGGACCTGGCCCATGATGTATCCCATGGCCATTGATAGTCAATTTGTTAGGCATTTGATACTCGTGCAAAGTAAAGGCATTATCAAAATAGCGCTAAAAGAACGCTACTATAGATTACATCGAATTAGAAATTATTTAATTGGTTGTACTTGGAAAAACAATTTTTTATATGGTAACGAGCCAATACCTTGAATGAATGTATTGTAGGGATGACGGAATGTAACTTTACCAATATACACTAACCCTATAATTTTACCGTAAAGACCTTACTTAGCCAACAAAATAGAACTTGATAGCCTATTTCACTTAAATAAAAATTGCGTAAATATTTACTGTATTTTTCTGAACTTATTGTTTGATGAAAGAATAATAATAAAGATGGGTCTTTCTTGGTAATGTGAAGAGGTACGTAAGTGTAGATTACTTTATTTACCTACGCATTTGTAATAATTACATAATACAGAACTGACAACCGATGGGGAAGAAAGGTTCTCGAGTGGCGACCACGAATCGGAAGACTAGCGTAGGCCGGCCCTCCACTCGGTGGACCGACTGTCTGGTGAAGACCGCGGGGAGCCGACGGATGCAGGAGGCGAGCGGCTGTTTAAGGTGGCGCTCTTTGGGGAGGACCAAGTTCAGTAGTGGATGTCTTCGGGCTGTTCATGATGATCAAATCCGCAGGAGAACTAAAGTGACCGATGTAGCTCTTAGGATTAGCAAATTGAAATGGCAATGGGCAGGCCACATCGCTCGTAGAACTGACAACCAATGGGGAAGAAAGGTTCTCGAGTGGTGACCACGAACTGGAAGACGCAGCGTAGGCCGGCCCCCCACTAGGTGGACTAAGCATTGCTCTCTCCATAGCTCGTTGCGCGACTCTGAGCTTGGTAATGAGCTGATCATTTTTGCATATTTTCCTAGGTAACCACGGGGTGAAATGTGGTGATCCTATTCTTTAACCACATATGGTATAAATATATAAGAAGATAAAAGTTTATTTTAAATGTGTATTTTACCATACAATATTTCTCAATAACACAATCTTAAAAACTACGCATCTTGCAACCGATACCTCAATGGCAAACAACAAAGAAGCAAGATAATTACATTAGCTCGGGTGAGCGATTTCATGCATTCTAATAAATCACGTGGGATGATGTATTGCGTTACTATCTCGGGTTGCATAAAAAAGAAAGAAAGAAAGAAAGAAAGAAAGAAAGAAAGAAAATACATTTATTCGTGACACTAACACGCACAACATTACACTACATAAATGACATTACAAAACAATATACACACAAACAGAAGCATAACGCGATCCCTTGGCGAAAATTGCTGGAAATGTTTACTTTTTATTAAGAACAGTTACAACTCCGACAAGAGCTTTTCCACTAGGACTTTTCTGCAAAGGTTGTCTAGGTAGATACCACCGCTTTGCCAGTTATTTTGTTCCAGTTTAAAGGGCATTGTTGGTATGGAAATTACTATGCAAATGAGGTTTTATGACCTGATTTTAGTTCAGTAATCTGATTATACTTAGTCTTAGGATATCGTGGGCAGTGCAATGTCACCCAAAACTTTTTTTTCAAGTTCCCAGTTCCTGATGGAACATGATCCTGCACTGTGGGTCTGATCGTTGTGGGTAGGTCTTAAATCAAATAAAATTGACAAATTTGTCTGTAATTTAATGACAAGCAGACAAACTGTAGACATGTTAAAAATGTGTTAAAACATATAAATATTGAGCTAACCTATATTATACTTGTAAACGGTTCGGTGCTCACAAAATTTCTTCGACGTTTCCTATACATTCGAGGTACAAAGGACTTAACACGACCCATGTCACGAAGGTGTCGGCATCGATGACTTGAAATAATAGGACCTTTGATGCGTGTAACCAAAGATGGAAAAAATGGAAAGGTATTATTGGTTTTATTACAGAGGCATGATTTCGCTTGTAGGTAGGTAACTTAATTGTTCTTATAATTAGCGTAAATGATTCAATGACTTAAGACACTGAACCATATGCTGTTTGGTCTTATTAGTAAGCTGAAAGTCACGAGTTATTTAGAGAGCTATGGTTGGAGATGCAAAATGAGAAAATCTGCAAGGGAACTACAATCACCGAGGTAGCTCTTATATATAGTTTGCAAATTGAAATGGCGGTGCTATAGGTAGGCCACATTGCTCGCCGAATCTACAACCGATGGGATAGAAAAGTTCTCGTGTGGCGACCACGAACCGGAAGATGCAGCGTAGCCTCCCCTAGGTACGTACATTTGTGGTAAATGAAACATCAGAGTGACTAATTAAGAATCATTAGTTATATTTTATAAAAAGTTGCAAACCTAACTAAGCGTACCTTCTCCCAGTTCTGTATTTTCCTAATTATAAATTTTACATGTTATTATCTTATTTTCTGAATCATTATACAGTCTAATATATAAACTAAGCATGTTAAACATTTAATCCCTGTAAAAATTTGATTTATGTATTACACAACCGATGGGGAAGAAAGGTTCTCGAGTGGCGACCACGAACTGGAAGACGCAGCGTCGGCTGGCCCCCCACTAGGTGGACCAACGACCTGGTGAAAGCCGCGGGGAGCCGATGGATGCAGGAGGCGAGCAGCCGCTCTAAGTGGCGCTCCCTGGGGGAGGCCTATGTTCAGCAGTGGACGTCTTCAGGCTGTTAATGATGATGATGATGATTACACAAACTAATAACACACATACCTAGTAATAGCATACAATTAATTATCACAATCATATATGTAATTATAATCTACACTATGAATCGTCTTCATCGGATTCGATAAAATAATTAAATAAATCGTAATCATCATCCCCGTCTTCGTCTGATTTTAGATTTGCTTGAGTTGGCTTTGAAGTAACATCTCTTACAACCCTTCTTCGGATCTCTTTGTCTATGGTGACAGCAGAAAAACCCCTCCCAACGATGGAAGATGTTTTTCCAATCTTAGCCCAGGCGTTACATAGCGCCAGTCCAATAATGGTAAGCCATACAACCTGCAATGGGATAAAGCATTTATTTACAACATTATCAATATCATTGACAGTCTGAAGAAGTCGACTGCTGAACATAGGCCTCCTTTATAGAGGGCCACCTTGAGCGGCTGCTTACCTTATACATCCATCGGCTCCATTTCCATTATACAAAAAATAAGTAGGTTGGTTACCTAGTTTTCACAAAAATGTTAATAAACAAAAAAAATAAACTTAATATTTTGTCATGGTTTTTTCGGTTACTATTTTTTTCTGTATCTTAATGACAAAATTAGTCAATATTTGTAACACTGATTTGTTGGGTACATATTTAGCTATCGGAAAAAACTAGTTTTGTATCTGTAGGACTGCTACATCATGAGGAATTGCTAAATAAATGCAAGTGCCCCTACTTAGTCGAAATGAAAATTAAAATAAATATGTGTGGAAATTTCACACGGCGCCATCTAGCTCCAAACTAAACAAAGCTTGTACTATGGGAAAGCAGACACATACATAGAATACAATATAACACCCAGACACAGAACAAACATCTATGTTCGTCACACAAATGTTGGTCCTGGGTTGGAATCGAACCCAGAGCCCTCGGTTCAGAAAGCAGGGTTACTACCAACTGAGCTATCGGGCCCGTCAAAATGGCAGCCATTTCCACAAAGTTGATTACTTATACTTAATGGGTCGGACATCGGTAACTAGACAGATTGTATAAAAAATCACTAACAATCATAGTAAAGGAATATGTGTAATTATTATTGGTTATTTTATTGTCTTCTATTGAGTTTGGACTCTTTTAACATCAAGCATGTTGAATGGGAGAGGCTCGCGGAGGATAGGAATCGTTGGAGAACCTGCGTTAGAGAAGGCCAAAAGTTTCATGATAGAGCTTGGTTTGACAAGCTTGCGGAAAAGAGAGCGAAACGGCATGACGCAACACACGCCTGCGCAAGGTGTGGACGCATGTGCCTCTCTCGTATTGGCATATACAGCCACCAAAAAAAGTGTCTTTCAACACACTGCTTAAATAGTCTGTAATAGACTTAAAGGCTAATGATGATGAGGTTAAAACGAGCTAAGATAAACAGTTACGCAGCTATATGCAGTGGTTTAGTAAAGGGGACAAAGTTTTACGTAAATAAACCGAAACTTACCAGTGTGAACCGCATATTGTCCAACTAGCGTCTAAAACAATGTTCTTAAACGTACTACGTATTTATAATATAGACTCTATGTAACATAATATGGTTTCGTCAAACGAAAACGTGCATAACATACTGTGTTGTCTCCATACAAAAGAATACATTGAAAAAGTCTTTCTTAATACCCATGGGGCATAGCTAATATAACTGTTTTTGTAACACCGAGCTATGAACCAATATTAATGTCATAATATGTGTGGCCGAAGTTTACTCGTCTTGACGTAAATGGTGCAGGCCATAATGTAAGAGCAGCCGCTCAAGATGGCGCTCTGTGGGGAAGGCCTATGTTCAGCAGTGGACGTGGATATTTTCAACTAGATAGTCTTAAGTACGAATAAATATGTGTTTTATACATTTTTAATCAAGTTTAGTGACATAAGTAATCTTAATAAACAAACTTAAACAATATTAAAATTAAACTTACAACATCTCAAAAGTTTTACTCGGTTGTTCAGTTTTTCACAGCGCAAAACAAAATTAGCTCTCTCTATAAGGAAGACCAGATATTCAGTTTTGGTGGAGATCTTCAGAGATAAGTTTTGAAGAAATTAATTTGAAAGTGCCTACAGTATTTATTACATTGCGGATTTGCGTGGGAAAGGCTCCTCGGCTCAAACTAAAGAGGCTGATTATCTGGTCTCGTAATCATTTTCAGTGTTATGTAATTAAGCGACAAAAGCAATAATGTGAATTATCTATACTGAACTCTACAAACATAATTGAATAAATAAATATGTGTGGACATTTCACACAGCGACATCTAGCCTCAAACTAAGCAAAGCTTGTACTATGGGAACCAGATAACTGATATAATACTGAGATACTGTTTGTTTGTAAATAAATACATAAAATACAATATAACACCCAGACACAGAACAATCTCATCTCATCATCTCATCTCTTTCATGAACAAATCATCTATGTTCATCACACAAGTGTTTTTCCTGGGTAGGAATCGAACCCACAGCCCTCAGTTCAGAAGGCAGGGACCAACTGAGCTATCGGGCCCGTCAGCCGACTTCTTGACCGATGTTGGTCATAATTCAAAATTCTTGCTTTGAATTACCTATTGAGGTGTGAGTAGGTAGGAGGAAAATCTAGTGTTTTCCAAGTAAATCGATTTACTAGGAGTTCCTCAAAATGTGTCCCCCTTTCCTCCGTTTCTTACTCAAACTTGGTAACATGGTGCACTAACTTCGGTGAGGAACTCGTTGCTCTACTTTTTATTTAAAAGTATGTGTACTCATTAACTATTGATGAACGCTCGTAGGGCTGCGGCTGGTTGTAATCGGAAATTTTTACGTTACTTTTTTAATATTTCTTGACATATTAAAGCTTAAATTAAATAAAGAATTTCTGAAAAACGTGACGTCACCATTTAAGAGTTTCGTCATCAACAAAAGGATACCTAACCTTACTTCATAACCCTGAAATTCTTGGTCCATACCAACGCACATCGAATAAGTAGCTTATCGCATACCTTCGTAGAGATACACTTAAAACTATATAAACTTCTACTCTAGGTCCGTTATTTTGCCCCGTATTAAATAGTCTAAAGCTCCCGTATCAGCGTATAAGCCTGGCATCCCTGGAACTGGCAACTTTAAGAGGGTCCCAAGTAAAAAGTTACGCGTCTACCCTACAATTACTGGGACGGTTTACTTGAATCTTCTCTGGATACCGCCGTGGATAAGACGTTAAAGGACAGCCTAAATCTGACAAATGTTTTACTTAGTTTTTAGGGTTCCGTACCTAAAGTGTAGAATGGATCCTATTTACTAAGACCCCACTATCTGTTTCTATCCTTCTGTCACCAGGCTGTATCTCATGAACCGTGATAGATAGTTGAAATTTTCACAGATGATTGTATTTCTGTTGCCGCTTTAAGTACCCGCATACGAAATTTGGCCGTTATCGCTGATTTTACAGACGTGGTTTTACAGTTAAAATACTATATATCTATATTTTTTAGCGTACAAAATGAAATATCAATCTAATGTATGAGCTATTATTTTATTTGTGCTATATCATTTTGATTAATCCACATAAAACTAACGACTGTTTTGTGAATTTTTGCTGTTAGTGGTTTGGAATATCGTCTATTTACGAATCATTTTCACGTTTAAAACGCATGAAAAAATTACTATGTATTCTTGTGAAAGTCGTCTATATAATGTATGAATCACTTTTTGCCAGTTTCATAATGAAATTGAGTAAAAAAATATTTAAGTTAGTCAAATTTTAGAGAAAATGGGCAAAGAATTGCTTTTGATTTCAGCTACATTGTACACTTGTTTATAAAATAAAAACATCAGAAATAAACTTCAGTTCAAACTCAATCACTCTACGAAAAAAATTATAAATATTCAAAAAATGGCCAGTAAAAAATCTTTTAAAACCACCAAATCTCGCGTTATAATACACGACGTGAGCCTCGAGTCAGCAGTCCGCGCCACCGAGTACATTGGTAATGGTCCGCGCCGAGCGCTTACAGAGAGTGGACGTGTCGCTCTGCACTCTTATCATTTCAAAATTGATAAGAGTTTAACTTTAACAAACGTACCAGACCCCGGGAGTAAATCAGCCAGCAGCCCCCCAAACAAATAAAATTTCAACAAAATCATACCAGTTTGGAGATAAAATATAAATCTCCAAAGCGGTTATTTTGTACCGCAAACTGGTTTCACAACAAATTAAAATACAACAACTTCTAAACGGTTTCTTTCGAAGATGCAAAGTTACGAGGGTTCAAAGTGTAAAGCAATCTAAGTTCGTTCACTGCTGTGGATATAATAATACCTACTTATTTTAGACTTTGTACTTCAGACATGTTAAGCCATTGGTTCGGGATTCTGTCTGTATAGAAACAGTTGTTAAGACACAGCTCTGATTGCATACACAATAAGAATAAAAATAGGAGACTTTTACAGACATTAGGATGTCTATGTTCAGCAGTAGACGTCTTCAGGACGGTGGTGATGATGATGATGATGATGATGATGATGATGATGATGATGGTGATGATGATGATGATGATGATGATGATGATGATGATGATTATAGATAACAGATAATAAGAGACGCCATTTTCCACCAGCTTTATTCTTACTTAGAGTTCAAACGAAATATCACAACACGAAATAATCATCAAGATAGTTTCAGCTGTTTATTTTTGAAAGGTAACATAAAGGTAGATAGCAGGAAGAGAGACAAAGGTAGTTCCTTTTTTAACTCTGTTGGTGTGGCAGTAACACCAAAACGATTGATGAAATTTTGCTTACAGATCGTGTAAACGTACAACATTTGGTTGGTTTTTGGTTAAGGTATCTAATATTTATTTATCCGTGAATATTTTTAAAAGTGCCCCCCGCAAGAAAACGGTTTGGGTGGGACCGCGGCTGTAGTTTATGAATGAAGGTTTAAAAATATTGTTTTTTCTCTAATCTTTCTCTCTCTCTACTATAACACCTAGGTTCATTACATCGCAGTTCCTTAGATTATAAGACCTCTATTCAACCCTAATCGAGCCGTGAAGGACATGGAAAGGCTCTATTTGCTTTGTGTTTATGTATACTGAAGTCATAGAATTAAAGAACAAACCAGAAGTAGATATCGCCCAAACTGTGGAAGTAAACACAGTGGAGTGTTTCGATGTTTTAGTTTTTGGTGTACGTGTGCTAGGTGGTTTTCATTTTAATACAATTGAATTTTATAAAGTACGTTATTACTTAAACGAGCAATGCTGTTAAAAAGAAAAGAATAGGTATCGTTCGCTTAGATGTATCGTTTCGCAAACATCTCAATACTCAGAAATCCGCTACAATACTGCTTGTGGTTAGTATTGAAGCCACATTTGATTGAAACGAACACCGTTGTATTCAGGAGTGGGGTAGATAAATATTTGTTCATTATGATTGAGCACTCCATCTGTTTTGTTCTTACATCGATGAGGGGACCTAATGGGGTCTCGTATCATTCCTTTGTCGTTGATGAGGCCTTTTTACTAGCCTTTTTTTCGTGCCTCTTTTTACGACGGCCTTAAGTTAATAGCGCCGTCAAAGTAAAGTTTACTTCGGTTACGTAACTGACAAAGGGCACCAGTTAATATATTTTCAGGAAAGTTTAATGGGGCAAACTTTTATAGAGCTTTATTTTGTCAAGCTTATTCAATTTAATCTAATCTAGTTATTTTTTAAATCGTTGCACTTATAACGAAGATTGACTTTAACAATGCCGATTACCAATTTGTTGCGGTCACAAATGTGATGACCACTACGAAAAGTGCTATAAGTAGGTACCTTTTACAACTGAATGTGCTTTGGAGGGCACAAGGTTGTTGTCTTGAGAACTTTAAGGGTTGTGACAGCAAGAGTCATCGGCATCATCAACAGCCTGAAAACGCCCACTGCTGAACATAGCGCCACTTTGACCGGCTGTTCGCCTCCTGCATCCATCGGCCCCCGCGGTTTTCACCTATACATTTATTTGTTAGTGAGACCATTAATCATATATTCATATTCACTGAACAAGTTCTACTTATTATAACGACTTAGTTCAACAATTGTAGAGACTACTCGTGTGAAAATTCAGGGTCCTACGAGCAAAACACAGAGTTTAAACATAACAAATGGTCGCAAATGTACCGCTATGAGTAATGACGAAAGGGCCAGCGGCTCTCAAACTTTGTGATGGGCGAATTATTATTTAATGTACCTGAGTGCCTCGTAACTTTACTTGGGGAAGACGCCTCATATCCCGTGATAAGATTGTAGAAGTTTTATCGTTTATCCTCCGTATCTGCTATCTTGTTTTAGTATACCTACTGTGTAGTATTATATATCTATTCTGTGGTACTGTAATGAAAATGGTTTTTTTAAATGGAAATATGCCTACTATCCGCTCAGGCGCTTCAACCACATGTGCGGCCGGCATCGCGCAACGTGGACCGCTCCCCACCACAATGGTGGTTTACAGCTGATTGCGCTACTAGGGATGGCAATCAATTTTTTTCGTTATAAATCGACTAAAATTGAAACTAGTTGAACATCACTATCGAATAAAGTAAAAGTCTCTATGGTTCAGGAGAAAAAAATGCCTCAGTCTAAATTGCATCCCACACCGAGTCGGCGCGCGCCGGCGACGGAGTAATTTCCTTTAGGTACGGCGGAGCGTCAATTATTATGCGTAGTGTTGTGTTTTTTATACTTCAACACACGTAAAAATGCATTTTTTTAGATAGCCAAGTAATGCTACTTATCAAAACTAGTTTTGAAATTTTAAAACACTGCTTAGTTTATTCGTATAAACCGTAAATATGCAAAACCATACCGCGCTATTTGAGGAGCGCTTTGGGACCTACCTACGCCCGCCGCACCGCGCCTGAGTGGTTATACTTACTAAACTAAGGCCTTCGTTCTCTATATCCGAGTAAAGTTCCGAGTTGGCTGGCCAGTGACTAATACTGATCGGGACGTAAAGGCGTCGAGTAGTTCTTCCCAGTTTCACGAACGAAAACTGAGTTTTGATCAGCTACTCAGTGGGTAAAAATTTAGGGTGATCTGTAGCAACGTCAACTGTTCATTTCGTTTGTTCAATAGTCACCCTGGCTGCTGTCAGTGACGACATTTTGGGTTCGTATTTTATTTTTTTTGCCATGTTTATGTGCCAGCTATGTGCTGCGGTGCGGTAGATGCCCTTCAAAGAGTATTTATTCCCTACCTAAAAACAGTAAGTAGGTAAGGATTTACCTTTACAAAAAAGGGTATCAACTAATTAAATTAATGTAATGAGGAATGTCATACGAATTTAGATTACATTGTTTAGTTCAACGGGAAATGTAATAAGTAATACCTATAGGTACCTGAGATATGGTTTTATCTTGACGCAATAATAATAATTAAAACAACACAAAACAAAAATATCATAATATTATATAAGTATTTAACATTGTAATTGAACAAAAACTTTTTAGTAGTCATCATCATCATAATCATCAGCCTGAAGACGTCCACTGCTGAACATAGGCCTCCTCCAAAGAGCACTACTTTGAGCGGCTGCTAGCCTCCAGTATCCATCGGCTTTCCACGGTTCTGAGCGGACTGTTTTACTAATTAAATACAATGATTTCTACATTCATAACTATCTGATCTCGAAATAGGAACAGGAATAGCCGATGTTTTTATAGCAGTAGCGTAATCAACAGGG
This sequence comes from Ennomos erosarius, assembly GCA_963580505.1. Classification (NCBI taxonomy): domain Eukaryota; kingdom Metazoa; phylum Arthropoda; class Insecta; order Lepidoptera; family Geometridae; genus Ennomos; species Ennomos erosarius. The sequence continues at coordinate 13,959,615 of OY756989.1, read as the reverse complement.
TTGGTAGTTTTCAGTTCCGTAGGTCTCAGTATTTTTGGCATGCAAACTATAATAATAAATTACAAACACATGCGAGGTTGCAACAAGTTTTGCTATAGCCGTCGATTAACCGTACTAATCGGCAGCTGATGTGTCCTGTAAGTAGCAGCCTGGTTTACGGGTCGGCTAGCGCGCTACTCGGACATTCTGAAATTCGTTACTTCAGTTACAAGTGACATTACGTGGTGGCTAGCAAACTCGGAACTTTACTCGAATATAGAGAACGAAGCGCTAAAACTATCTACACTACACACTAACTAGCTACACTATACCTACTACAAAGAATATATGGACTGTATAATAGACCGCGATGGCATATAGACAGTCCAAATGCTCCAGCCCACTGCCGGTAGGTAGCGTACTCAACATGCTGGCAGCATTGCTTCGTTGAATTGCAAATTGATATTGAGAAAATAACTCACTATTTCAAAGAGTTAACAAGTTTTGGTGTCAAACAGTGGTGCTCAACGGTTTCACATCAGCTCCAATGAACATCCCCTCAGGAATACCCCAAGGCTCGCTGCTCGGTCCACTCCTTTTTATTTTATTTATTTATGACATCTCGAGTTGCTTTCACTTTTCGAAAATTCTTCTATATGCATGACATGAAAATTCTATGCCCCATTCAAAATATGTTAGACACATTGCGTCTACAAGACGATCTTAACCGGTTTCAAAATTACTGCACTCTTAATAAATTGGATTTAAATGTATCCAAATGTTATGTGTGCTCATTCACACGGAAGCCTCAACCTATTACAGGTAACTATGTCATAAAACAATCACCTTTATGTAGCGTTACTAGTGTCACAGATTTAGGAGTCATCTTTGACTCAAAACTGTTATTTGATAAGCATATTAATAACATAATTAAAAAAGCCTCGAAAGCGCTAGGCTTTGTCCTTCGAATGTCCTTTGAGTTTCAGTCCATAAAAACCTTTAAAATACTGTATTGCGCTTATGTACGAAGCCATCTTGAGTATGCGTCTCAAGTTTGGAACCCGTGTTACAAAGTCTACATTAACCGCATTGAAGCTATACAAAAACGATTTCTCCGATATTTACAATTCCGGTCTAAAATATACATTGAGGGTTATAACTCCCGCTGCAAAAAGTTTCATCTACTGCCACTACATGAGAGACGGCGTGTTGCAGATTTAGCCTTTCTATTCAATATAGCGAATGGTACGATTGATTGTCCCGAGCTGCTCGGACAGATTGGAATCCGATCCCCCGCGGCCTCATTTAGAAAACATGACTTGATTTTCACTCCTACAGTTAAATGTAATTATAGGCAAAACAGTTATTTAATTAGATCATGCAGGTGTTATAATACAATGGCGAAGGAATGGGATTTAGATTTATTTAATACGTCGGCTTCCAAGCTGAAGCAAAGTTTAAATAATTGTTTTTTCAACTCTTAAAATCAGTTTTGTTATTATTAAGTAATTGTTTCAAATTATTATTGTTTTGGTCTTATAAGAAAAGGAATTAAGTATCCTATATCTTAACTTAACTTATCTTTTTTAGAATTTGGTCTAACGCCTGTGTAATTTTGATAAAAAAGTATGTAGTTACATAAATGTGAAAACTCATAATTAGCCTTAAGTTATGTATAAATATACATGATGTGTTTTAGTTAGCTGTAAGTTTTCCGAAGATAATAAAATAAAATAAAATAAAATAAAATAAAATAAGTTATAATATGTTTTTTGAATAGTTTGTCCCTTGACACCTCGCTTCCCGTGGGTGCCGTAGGAGTTAGCTGAGGGCATATCCAAGGAATAGGCAGCTACATTCTTTTCGGTACCTTCTGCGATCACCAAGGCAAAGCCAAACGTAGTGATTATGTCAAACGCTATGTGATAAGCGTGCAAAGTGATGTTTTATGAAAGATACCAATATTTGACGGCGATTGGGCGTCTTCCAGCTGATAATATGTGTGTGTGATGTTTCTCCTCCTCGATTGGGCCTCCCCCGTAGAGCAACCACCTTAAGCGGCTGCTCGCCTCTTGCATCCATCGGCTCCTACGGTTTTCACCATATCGTCGGTCCAACAAGTGGGCCTACGTTGTGTCTTCCGGTTCGTGGTCGCCACTCGAAAACCTTTCTTCTCCATTGGTTGTCAGTTTTGCGAGCGACGTGGCCTGCCCATAATAGCCATTTTTGTTGTCTGCCGAATCGTTATGTTTATTCTTTTCTTTAATAATTTTGACGGGCCCGATAGCTCAGTTGGTAGTATCCCTGCCTTCTGAACTGAGGGCTGTGGGTTCGATTCTTACCCGGGACAAACATTTGTTGATGAAAACAGATTGTTGTTTGTTCTGCGTCTGGGTGTTATATTGTATTCTATGTATGTATTTACAAACAAAAAAGTATATAAGTATTGTGTCAGTTATCTGGTTCCCATAGTACAAACTATGCTTAGTTTGGGGCTAGACGGCGCTGTGAAAAAAAAAATTTTGTTAACATTTAGATAAAACCTTCAAAAGAAGTGAAGACTTCAAAAGTTTGAAAGCCACTACTTTCTTGTCGTTAGTGATAATAAATGGTATGGGCGGACGGATCGCTTCCACCCGTTACTCGCTGTTATCAGTTAAATTGACCCAACGACGCTGTTAGCTGGAATTGAACTATACTGAGGTATTTTTACGAAAGTCACCTATGACTATAAGAATTAAAGTAGTATTTTTAGATATTTTTATGACACCCTCCGTATTGTTCTTTTTGTTTGCCCGCTCATAGCCCATTTCTGCTTAAAAACTTGTGTTTCATATTTCTTTTTTTATGAGAATAAACGACGTGCCGAGTTAGTCGTTCACCTGATGTTAAGCGACATGGCTGCCCATAACAGTTGCAGTGTCACTCGGAACTTAGAAAGCACATACCTACATTTACTGTTGAACTGAACTCTATCTCTCTCTCTCTCACTTTGCCCCTCCCACCTCTCTCTCTCTGTCGCGAAAAAGTGTTACAAAATAAATTGTTTATTAAAAATCACAACAGCTTCTTATTTCATAAATACTATAATTTAATAAATTAGGATTCACAATAAGTCATCAATCAATTACAAAAGCTTTTGTAATAAATCTCTCCTAATCCCTCGAAGTTTAAATAAAGAGAGGACAAATCGTTAATAACGAATTAGTAACAAATATCTACGTTCATTCCAAATTAGTACCTACCTTAGCGCTAGCCTAGAGAGAAAATAGCAACCTTTAAAAAGTTAAAACCAGAAAAACAACCTTAAACAAAAAAAAACAAACCAGAAAAATAAAAAATAGAAACTAGAAAATAAAACCAAATCAACCAAACAGAAACCAATAAACCAACAACGAGAAAACCAAATCACCAAACCAGAAACCAGAATCGGTACTGTAAGAACCCCCCCCCCTCTATCCCCCCTATATTCAACTAATTGTATTTTTAATAACCAACTTAACTTTAATGGCTAAATTTAAATAACCTATAAATTGAAATAAATAACCGCTAACAATCTAATACCGTTGAAAAGAACCTAAGCTTGTTGATAGAAAGAACCTAAAATTAACCTAAGCTTGTTGTATGTTCTAGATTTGTTATGGCCAAGTGATCGTCTCCTAATAGTGGTAGAACCCTTACGTTGTGATAATGTAGTAATCCAAATCCTTTTAAAGTAATGAGACAATTCCTAACTAACATCTAATCAAAACACAAATAATTTAGTAGATTAAAATATCTATTCTCGTACTATGCATTGTAATCGGAATTTATGATGAATGCTAATCCTATATCCACTGTAAATAATAAAACGTAGATTGCTTCAAAACAACTCACATTAAACAAATTTGGAAAACCTGAAGTACTTCCTCTAATTGAACTTTAGAACCTTACTTCAAGTGTATATATCAGAATCTCTAAACGAATACTACCTAAAAATATAAAATTCAAATTTAGTCCACTACCAACTTTTCAGTCCAAGATTCCCCACTAGTACAAAAATGTTATCATTTCTACCGGAAGTGCTTACAACTTTAGCTCACTACCAACTTTTTAATCCAAGATTCCCCACTAGTACAAAAATGTTATCATTTCTACCGGAAATGCTTACAACCCATTCTACCATTTCCTTACGCCTATTTTAACCATATTAGCGAAGTCATGATAAACTTCTTCTGCTTATCATGACGCCGTCTACTGAGCCCCAATTCCTAACTATAAATTAATGCAAAATCTAAATCTGGTTTATTTAAAGTGGCCATCTACGATGATAGTCTAGAATTCGTTACCCTAACTTTCCTACGTTGTATTCTATATTATAGATTAATAAATGAAAAAACATAAATAAAACTCAAATTATTTATTAAGAAAGTTATTTCAAACGATTATGAATTTAGAATTTACTTTACCAGAATACTTTTATTGGATTTTAGTACTCAGAATATATAATTAAATGTTAGAATTATTTTGTAGTTCATAACTAACTTTGAGTTTTAAAAATATATCCGGAAACTTCGATTACTCCTGATTGAGAAGAAGCCCAAAGAAACTCCTCAGGGTTTATCTTTTTTATATCATGTTTGGTTTTACAATATTTGATTTTACAATAATTATAAAGTCGACTTACGAAGGGATATAATATTTTTGGGAAACCGTAAATTTAGAGTTAATACATCTACCGTCGAGATTAAATACTATTATCTATAAGAAAACACATGACCTTTTAAATAAGTTTCGAAGAATGACAATCAGACATGTCTTGATGAATCGTCCTACAAAGAAGAGCCCGTAGGTTATGCATTTTGCGCAACCTCGCCGTGTGGAACCTCTGCTCCTCTCTCGAAGATTCGGCCGACATGAAATGGAGATTAATAATGTTGAATAAAAACTCAGGACATTTATTTCGGAGTAATTACACAATCATAATAAGTTGTATGCTGAGCTGAGCCGGGATCTGTTTCTGACATCGTGCAATATCGCTTCAGAATATAATTAGTATATTTATATAAGTTTCTTATTTTATGTTCCGTGTTATATTGTTCCTTTTGCGATATTGTGTGACGGAAATAAAGATAATTCCGTTTCATTTAATTGAATGAATGAATGAATGAATGAATGAATGAATGAATGAATGAGTTTATTTGCGAAAAAACTTAGCCTAATACACTGTTTTACAATTACTCTAAATTAATAATAAAATAAAATAAAAATAAAATAAAATAAAAGAAAACAAAATAAAAGTACCTACCCGAAAACAAAACTTTACTAAAAATCCACTCATAGTTGGTAGGTATACAAACCCAAAACACTTGCACTGAACTACGCAAAACAGCAGAATAAGGCTTGCCCACTGATAATTTACCCTACCCTCCGAACTAGTATCAACTGTATCTCGGAAGGTAGTGCTCCTTACCCGCGTTCTCACCAATGCATACTGCATGAGACAGAATTATTCTATACCGTTAAAAGTTTGGCATCGCTTCTTACGAAAGTAAATTAATTAAATGCAAGAGTGTTCATGTTGCTTAATTAATTATTGCAGGTTACAAGTATTATGTTATTCTAGGCAACATAATTATAAGAAAATTCCGTTTAGCGAAAATCTATATGACTATGTAACTATTCATGATTTTACAAAATAATAGTACATTTTGAATAACATATCCAATAAAGAATTTACATACGCAGTAGGTAATCTAATTCAGTATGATGGTAGAAGGTCACCACCAAACTTCTATTAAGTAGACATTGTGTATTACCCATATCACTTTAAGAAATACAGCGAGAACGAAATAATGCGTGCGTGTATATATTTATTTATTTATATATTATTTTTGTATACAACTTATGCCAGATGGCTAAAACCTAATCCTATCCTAATGAAATAGGATTAATCCTAATCCTAACAATCCTACTAAGCTAGACTACTAATCCTAATAGCAATATATAAATGCGAAAGTATGTGTGTAATGAATGTTTGTCTCCGTAACTTGACTACTGAACCGTTTGTGATGAATTCTGGAGCAGATAGCTTCAGCGCTGGATTAGCACGTAGCATACTTTTCATCCGCAGGATGAAACGGACTGCGGGGCGCAACTTTTAATAACGTACATTAAATAATTTTATTTCATATAGACGAAATAATTTAATATAAGTAGGCCTTATATTTTTTATTGCGTGTATTTAGACTTACAGTATTTGAGTTACGTAAGCAATAAAGCAATAATTATCATAATGATAGTTATGTTTCGAGGTGTATGGTGTCACACGGTCGTTAATTATATATTATACCTATACTAGTTGGCATAGGTATGTATGTATGTTTACTACTAGAGTACTTTACCAGCATTTATAATTTATAAGTCTATTATGAAAGTGAAGCTAAGTGGGGACTTACATAGTTTAGAATTAGTGCTGTTTGCGCGAACTTCATGTCTGCTGTACACTGTCTTATTTGTCTCTTTCAACGGTCTATGTCATTTCAGTGGTCTTATCATTGTTTCTATTTCGTCATAAGTTAGTTTTTTCAAGTACTCTGTTATTTGTTTTTTACAAGTGTAGCTATTAAGGTTTCTTAAATCAACGTCTCGAGAAACTTTATTATACGCATATGGACCCATAAATTTAGCAAAAGTCTGGGCAAAGGTTGTCCTACAAGTAGGCACTTTATAAACTATATCTTTTCTTCTAATGCCTGGCCTTTGGTCTGTGGGGCATCTATGTTGATCAAGTATCAGGTTTTTCAAGTAATATTGTCTGACGGATAGTACCGGAACTTCATTGTAGAGGTCGTATGTTGGGTATCGGAAAGGTTTAAATGTCATCACTTTTAATACAGCCCGTTGGGCTCGTTCTGTTGTTATTAAGGTAGTTTTAGGACATCCTCCCCAGGAGTTGATGCAATATGTAATAATAGATTGGCATAAGGCATAGTAAGTAGCAATCAATTGAGTTCTATCGCAGATCTGTCGAAGAGTTTTAAACACGTAGATTAATCGTCTAACGCGGCTTGTAAGGGCTTTCATGTGTATCTTCCAATTAAGATTGTTGTCAAGATTAACACCTAAGTATTTTATTTCGCTAGTAGAGGCCAGCTCAGAGCAATAACAAGAAAGAGAGTCATTATGAGAGTAGTGTGCCTTTATGTTAATGGTTGAAGGAGGTGGCTGGCTATTACTCCTTATACTAAAGGTTACATATTTCGTTTTAAGCACGTTTAGTGTGAGTAAGTTATCGTCTAGCCAGCTAGTCACAGTTTTAAAGCCTTCATCGGCATTCAGACTTGTTTCAGGCCAAGAGTTCCCATAGAAGAAAATAACCGTGTCGTCTGCAAAGGTCACGACGCTACCCTGCTCAAAAATTAAGTTACACATGTCATTTATATAAATTAAAAATAGCGTTGGCCCTAATATGCTGCCCTGTGGCACACCATATTCAACGTTCACTTCTTCACTGATGTGCTGCTCGATTTTCGTTGATTGCAACCTATTTGTTAGGTAATCTGCAAAAAGTTTATGCTGTGAGCCTCTGACACCGATGTTATACAGTTTATCTAACAATTTGGGAACAGAGACAGTGTCGAAGGCCTTCGCGAGGTCCAGGAATATTGCAAGACACTTTTTGTTGCCATCTATTTTATTTACTATCATATCAGTCAGAGTTTTTACCGCGTCAGACGTTGATTTTTTGTTTCTAAAGCCGAATTGGTTATTTGAAAGCAAATTGTTCTCTTCCAAGTATTTTTTTAGTCTATTGTTGATAAGTTTTTCGAGAATTTTCGAAAGTGTTGGTAAAAGTGAAATAGGTCTGTAGTTTGATACACTGTCTCTGTCCCCTGATTTGTATATTGGAATGACTAATGACCTTTTTAGTGCATCAGGAAAACAGCCTTCTTCAAAGCACATGTTGCAGATAGCCGTTATTGGAGTGACGAGAACATCAACCCCTAGTTTATATATGATTGATGGTATCTCGTCCCAGCCTGTACTTGAGCTATTTTTTAGGGTATTTATTATTTGTTTTACCTCGTTTTCATCGGTTGGGAGAAGGACAAATGATTTTAAGTTGGTCGTATTCGTTATAGGATTACTTCTAAGCCGTTTGCCATCATTCCCGTTCCTGCTAATAATTTTACTAGCAAGATTACTACCTATACTTGAAAAGTACTTATTTACTTCGTTAACAGAGTCCAGTGGCGTGCTTTTGATATTTAATAGTTCTTGATTAGTGTCTTTTCTCTTATCCATGTGACATATTTTTTTAATACATTCCCATTGTTTTTTAAGGTTTAGTTTATGTTTGTTCATTTCTGATCTAAAATATGAGTTCTTTAATTTTTTTAACATATTATTACACGTATTCCTATAGCGTAGGTAATTTATTTTAAGCATAATATTATTAGGGTCCATTTTTAGCTTTTTATGCAACCTATCTCTATTTTTAATACATCTAATCAATCCCTCAGTCACCCATGGTTTAATATTCCTTTTATTACGAGGTATCGACACAAACTTCGTAAACTTGGTTATAGTTCTCATAATAATGGAGATAAGAGTATTCGTAGCAGTATTTGAGTTTAGATTCTTAAGTAGGTCTATCCAGTCAACTTTCTTTAACTCTTCAATAACCGCATCATAATTGACTTTTTTGAAGGTTTTGTGCTTTTGTGTGCTCTGCGTATTGTCCCTCAACACCGATAAAATCATGGTGGCGTGATCTGTAACTGTAGTACTACACACAATCGTTGTAGTAGGATTTTTAGATCTTATAAAGCAATGGTCCAAGCAGTTGCTTCCACGAGTAGGTATGATATGGGATGGTAGAAGTCCGTAAGAAGCCAATAGGTTAAGGTAGTCGGTCGATCTTTGGTCATTTATTTCATTTCTGATATCGATATTCATGTCGCCTATCATAAAAACTTGTTGAAATTGCTTTAAGTCTTTGAGTACGTTGTCAATTGAATCCAGGAAATTATTAAGATTAGTAAAAGATGGAGGTCTGTATATACAAATGAAGGCATATTCCATTTTATGCGTGATTACTAAGCAGTTCACTTCTTTAGTATTCAATGGTTCGTAGACCTTCACATGGAGAGAATTTTTAATGTAAGTCACTATGCCATCATTTTGATTTACACTTTGCAAAGTACGGTAGGAACGATAGTCATCAATATTAGGCAGATTCTCAACCTTGGATAGCCAACATTCAGTCAATACAATTATGTCTTCATTTATGTTTAGTCTATCTAAAAGAATTTTGAAATCGTCGAGATTATGATTTATGCTGCGAATATTTTGAACAACTACGTTTAACATAGTCTCCGAGATCTGAATATGATGTCTACACTGTTCCGGCACCTCTACCAATACCGATTCACCGACATTGATATTATTATCAATGTCAACCAGTATCCCCTGTATTTCAGCCATGATATTTAATAAGCACGGAATTCCCAAATTTAATGGTCCAGAATCAAACAACTACTGAGAAAAAACAAAGAATGCAGGTTCAACGTAAGGATCTGGTTTTTTATGCGTTTTAATTATTTGTGTAGTTATAGTATGTATTGCTAACTTATTTGCAAATAAGTTTTATTGGTTACCTACTTTTAATTCTAAACAGAAGCAAGCGTTATAAAAACTATTACCACAGTATTTTAACTCAAGTATGGAAGCAAAAAAGATCCAAAAATAGTACAGCAGAATCAGAATAAAGTTAAGAACAATAATTGTCGACAGCAATATTACTTAGAAATTAAGTGTCATTAATTTAATTTGAGACCTTCAATTTGAGTTTCACTTTTCACCAAAATAGCCGGTGAACCGTCTGTTTTCCTAAGATATACCTTGCCGTTCGACGTCCAACAGAACTTAAACTGCCCCGATTTTACCAGCTCTCGTGCTAAAAAGCGCAGGTGGTTCCCTTTGGCTGTCAAGTGCTCCCCGATATATATCGGGCTCGCTGGCTTCTCCTGGTAGCTCAAGTGAGCTGTGGACAGTTTATTAGTTTTATTTACAATGTTGAAGCTTCTTACGGCTTTTATGATCTTGGTTTTTTCTACAGGGGTTGTCAGCTGGGCAATAATTGGCTTATTTGCCTCAGACCTGCCTGGGATCCTAAAAATGTCCCTTACTTGGTTAGTGGTAATATCAACCCCTACAGTCTGACACAGTTTTTTTAGGTGATTTGTCAGCACTTCCTTGGTCTCGCTCTGTATACTAGGCACGTTGCGGATTTCAATTGTCGCGCTGCGAGCTTCGCGCTGCAGGTCTTCAATTTGATCTTGCAGCTTGTGTATAACTGTCTGTTGCACCTGACACTCCTGTTGCAAGATTTCAACGTCGTTCTCAAGACCCTCACATCTAGTCTCCAAAGCCCCGCATTTGGCCTCCAACCCCTCACACTTGGATGTTAGCAAGTTAACAGAGGTTTCAGAGGTCTTCTGAATATCAATCAGCCTGTCTTCTAACTTCTCGAATTTGGTGTCTACATCGGTTTTCCAATTCATGAGCATCTGGGATATTCTGTCTTCAAAATGTTGCCACTTGTCATCTGCAAGAGCGTTAGGTGACAGTTTGCGTTTTGACCTCGCTGCGAATTGTTGAGCCCGTGACAATTGCTCAATTCTTTGGGGAATATCAGAGTCAGAGCCAGCTTTCACAGGTGACTGCCACATACTCATTTGATACTTGAGCTTTCTACAAACGCAAAAATGAGGAAACTTGTTTCTCGGCAATAGATTAGCGCCTTGCAGGAAAAGTATAGCAATAGATATCATGCGCGTTTCCGATGGGTGGGTGAGGTGCGCTTGGGTACCAGGCAGCTATGATCTCAGAAGCGGTGTCTGTACAAGCGATGCGATACAGTGCGTCATCTACCTTGTATGTGTGCGCGCAGATGCCAGATTACTCACACGTTGCCGTTGCAGTTGTCGTATGCTCGCGCCCGGCACACCTCCTCGGCGCGTATGCACTTCTAATATTCACTCCGTATTTCTTTTGTAATTTACGTAACTAATATTCGTAATAAATAAAACTTGGACACGGCTAATGCAACGTCTGCTCGCTACCGAGGTCCGGGTGGAAGAATTTATTCCTAATCGTTTCCATACCCGTATTTATTGATATTATAATAATATTATGCATATATTTTGTATACTATAGACATTGAACCGTTTATGAATTCACAGGCTGACTTTGCTTCTCCTGAACTTTCATAGAAATCATCCATATATCTAAGACGTATTTCAGTATAATGAAATATGCTAAAGTTATGCTTGATCCGTAGAATAAAGTGTATGTATTGTAAGTTGTAAATATATTATTGATATCAATTATCAACAAGACGTTATTCTCATTCGAATTTATACAATTAGCTATCCTATCCGTGTGGTAAGGAGTCACTAACAAGGTACTGCTTATGCTTGACCCATATAAATACGAAGGACAATAATTACTTTTTGAAAAATATAATAAATTTGTTGTAAAATAAAAGTTAAATTTTATTGAAAATTCATTAAAACAATGTCAAATCTAAACTTCACCAAACTGAACTATGCCCATAGATTTGAGATAAATAAATATATTGCATCTTATCTTATAAAATCTTTGCCTATCTCGTCCCTCAACATCATCATCAGCTTCATCATCCTGAAGACGTCATCATCATCATCATCGCCATCATCATCATCATCGCCATCATCATCATCATCGTCAGCTTTATCATCTAAAGACGTCATCATCATCATCGCCATCATCATCATCACCGTCGTCTTTACCATCCTGAAGGTGTCCTAAACATTACCATCATCATCACCATCATCATCTTGCACCATCATCATCATAAACCCATGTCACACTGTGCAGCCGTTAGTCTTCCGCTTCCATCGGCTTCCCACGACTCGGACCAGATCATCAGTCCACCCAATGGGACCAGCCTACATTGTGTCTTCCAGCTCATAGTCGCCACTGACTTGCTCGAGATAAATATCTTTTACCTATTACGGAAGCCCTTAATCTAAATTTCTAGTTTTTACGTTATAGGCGCATGAAAACATTACCTATTTTGAATTTACTAGAATGATATTCAAATACGCTCGTGATACTTACAGTAAATAAATAGGGAAAAGATTTCCTCTCCACCTTTGTGTTTCCTTCATGATCTGACGAAAGAAAACTCTACCTGCTTTTGCTGAATGATAAAACGAGTGTGATAAATATACATCAGAGTATGCTTCAATTTTCATGCGGGAATAAGATCTTTCGATCATCTCCGTGGTCACAACAACAACCTGCTAAGAAAATAATTATTGACTAATACTAAAACGAACTACAACATTATTCCCAATAATTTTCCAGTTAGGATTAAATCAAAAATCATCACATAAAATCTAAAATGAAAGGTCAGTGTTCAAATACATTCACGATATTTTTAATCATCGCGTAGAATAAAACTTTCATCTCCTTCGTGAATATCGCTTAACTTCCACCGGCTAAGGAAATGTGCAGTGAATAACACTAGCTTCCCTTCTACATTAAAATCCCCTACCATCATCAGACCTTCCGCCTAGAGTGATGTCCACGATGATCTTGTGTTACAATAAGCATCTACACTCATCATCATCTAAGTTCTTGCCGACTAGGAAATATGCAAAGAATAGCGTTGGATTTCCCTTCTGTACATTAAAACCATCTGCCATCATCAGACCATCCGCTCAGCGTGATGTCCACAACGATATTGTCCTACAATAAGCATTTTCACTCAACATCAATCTACAAAGAAAGCTCTACGCATTCCGTTCTGTACATTAAAACCTTCTACCATCATCAATCCGCCCGCTCGGCGTGTTTCCCACGACGTTCTTGTTCTACACTAAGCATCTGCACTCAACATCAACTTACAAGGAAAGTCCTAAGCTCTCCAGGGAACATTTTCATAACTGACATCTCTAGATCTTGGGTAAAACTAATTACTTTGCAAATACTAGCTACGAAATAATGTAATAACTTCCCTCAGTTGATATCGGTTCATATCAACTTCTTGATTCATATTTTCCTCCGTTAGGTTTCCATAATTCCTAGACCTCTCCACTCCTGTAGTTAATACCTATCTTTGTCAATCTTCCTTTTCGTTATAAATTTTGGTAATTTCTAATATGAAAAGAAAATCCCCCGTTTTTCCTCTCTATTCCATTCGTAGCCCCGTTCACACATTTTTCTGAAAAGTAAAATCAGGATAAACTATATTTTTTGCCATCTTTCTTTTTCATTTCCACCACTCCCCCTGACATCTCCCCATCTCCAATCATTTTTAAAAATCTTTGACACATTCTTGACTGCTAGCTCGCGATTTTAGTATGAAATATAATTAAAGAGGTTTTATGCTTTCTAATATTACCTCATTTTACGTTTAAATAACTACTTTTACACCTATCTCCATGTCCTATACCAGTTAGTGCAGTATAAAACGAATATTTGCTTTATTTTTGGATTTTTATTTACTCGTAAAATTATTTGATTTAAATATATTTGTAATTGAGAAAACTTTCTAATATTTGTGACGTCAGGAGACACCCTGGATCGTTACAATCGCCCCTAAAATATTTGCGCAGGCGTTTAAAATTTAAAGCCGAAGTAAAATTTTATTCATTAAAATATTTTCACAAATATTAGCAAAACTTTAATAAAATTATTTATGTTTATCATTAAACCCCAATAAGCAATTATAATTTGTAGACGTTTGGCTCTGAACTTAAAATGTAATTATAGTTCTGTAATGTAACTAACCGTTATGTTTAATTTAAGAGAGCATCTAAAATATTTAAACCGATGGCAAACTTTCAAATAATATGCAGCATACTGCGTATTTATTAGAAAAGTATTTATTGTTACTTATGTTTTTTATAATTATTTATGTTGTTTCACCATAAAAATTTTCTCGAAAAAATAACGTAGTTAACCATACTAAATATTATACTGAATTGACAATCAATTTGTCTTTTATAAATTTATATTTTAAATTCAAAGTTATTCTGATTTAAACGCCCTCTTAAGCCGTAACAACAGTGAATTACATTATGAGTCAATATCCAAAATTTCATCACATCAATCATAACCAAAAGTAACTTATCCCAAGGATAACCTGGCCACCAAAAGAAACCAGGTTGTGAGGCTGGTCAGTCCTAATAACTCAAAGTAGAAGGTACCCCTAAGAATCATGTTTTCATTCCGAGCTGCCTCCCACAAAACCCTTCGATAACCAGATTAACTTTAATAGTTCAAAGTATCTTCATTGCCTATGACTTCAGCAATATTTCACATATATTTCCCACTCTGTAATTCGCTATCATTTCGGATGTATAGTGTAGTAGATCTGATCTTTCCTTCTTGTGGAGTATGGGGTTGTTATAACAGTTTTCTATAAACTTAGGCTTTGTTTTTAACCTAGCACCTGCCTTAAATTATAATCAACCCATTTGTAGAGTCGTGTAAAATTCAAAGCCACCGTCAACAAACCTGTCTGCAACCTAAGCTTTTGTTATTCCATAAAACCTCCTCCCTCTATCTATCACACTATTATAACTATTGCTTAATTTTTTTTATTAGATCTCTCATGAACCCCGACCCCTCTTCCATTCAAATAACATACTCTAGTTTATAATCATTTCATAAATACAAACAAAACCCTTTTAACACACTAACACGCTTTTTATTGAAATAACAAGGACCTCCTTGATTGAAGACTTATAAAATGTTTGCTTAACTTTTAACCCCAAATTATTTTCTAAATATTACGGCCAAAATTATGTTTATTCCCCTTTATTATTTTAATTTAGATAATATCTATAATAACATTTGAAGAAACCTCCACTTCACAAAACTAATTTAAAAAATTACTTAGTTTATTTTTCTAGAGAAATGAATATATCAATATTTTATAGTATTTTAAACAAAATGATTAAACGATCTAACAAAATTATTTTAATTACCTTTATTTCAAAACTGTAAAGATTGATTTAAATAATTCAATGTAGTTTAAATTATTAAGTATCTAACAATCACCATCAAAAAGAAACATTTTCACCGTTTTATTTATCGCGGCTTAAATTATTAAATTTTAGTATACTGATTTTAATTCCTATTCTTAAATGTCATGAAGTTTAATTTAAACGCCCCTTAAAGTTTTATAGACTTTACCAAATTCTAATATTACTTTTCCTAGTGTCAACCGCAAAAGATAATTATGTAAATTATTTACAATAACATAGCTGGTATAATTATGAAAATTGATACCTACGTTTTTCTTTAATTAGGTTACGAACCATTCTAGTCATGAACTCATGCTAATAATGCACTTTCCTAAATAACCGTAATATTTATAATTAACATAAATAAATGTTTACTATGATGATTTGAATCCCGTTTGTTCTCTACTCATAGTCTTCTACATTATAACCTATTGAAATAATCTAACTATGATATCTCAAAAATCATCGCCCCAATAAATTACAACCAGTTAATGATTCCCGTTGTAAATCCTAATTACATTATGCTGCTTCCGTCTATTTTGTCAAACTTACACTTCACCTGCTTAATTTAATTTTTTTTGAAGACGCATAAAAGACTGAAACGTTCTTATAGCTAATAGATACAAATTACAAATTGATTATTAAAGATAAATTGAAATATTTATCTCATTAACATTAGTGAAATCTAAAACCGCCCCTACATATATCGCCCCTACATAAATTGTCTCAAAACCTTTCCTATTTCCACGGACAGCAAATTGTGCGACACTAAAATATCGCATCTAGTCAAATCTAAAACAAACAACAAACTTTCCGATATTATTTAAATAACCTAAATGTCTAAGAAAAGTGTAAGACGCAAAATCCCAATTAAACGACTCGTCACGCAGATAAGAAAAAGATAGTCGCATAAGCCCAATTAATAATCCTGATCACGGCAACACTGATTGTAAGAACCCCCCCCCTCTATCCCCCCTATATTCAACTAATTGTATTTTTAATAACCAACTTAACTTTAATGGCTAAATTTAAATAACCTATAAATTGAAATAAATAACCGCTAACAATCTAATACCGTTGAAAAGAACCTAAGCTTGTTGATAGAAAGAACCTAAAATTAACCTAAGCTTGTTGTATGTTCTAGATTTGTTATGGCCAAGTGATCGTCTCCTAATAGTGGTAGAACCCTTACGTTGTGATAATGTAGTAATCCAAATCCTTTTAAAGTAATGAGACAATTCCTAACTAACATCTAATCAAAACACAAATAATTTAGTAGATTAAAATATCTATTCTCGTACTATGCATTGTAATCGGAATTTATGATGAATGCTAATCCTATATCCACTGTAAATAATAAAACGTAGATTGCTTCAAAACAACTCACATTAAACAAATTTGGAAAACCTGAAGTACTTCCTCTAATTGAACTTTAGAACCTTACTTCAAGTGTATATATCAGAATCTCTAAACGAATACTACCTAAAAATATAAAATTCAAATTTAGTCCACTACCAACTTTTCAGTCCAAGATTCCCCACTAGTACAAAAATGTTATCATTTCTACCGGAAGTGCTTACAACTTTAGCTCACTACCAACTTTTTAATCCAAGATTCCCCACTAGTACAAAAATGTTATCATTTCTACCGGAAATGCTTACAACCCATTCTACCATTTCCTTACGCCTATTTTAACCATATTAGCGAAGTCATGATAAACTTCTTCTGCTTATCATGACGCCGTCTACTGAGCCCCAATTCCTAACTATAAATTAATGCAAAATCTAAATCTGGTTTATTTAAAGTGGCCATCTACGATGATAGTCTAGAATTCGTTACCCTAACTTTCCTACGTTGTATTCTATATTATAGATTAATAAATGAAAAAACATAAATAAAACTCAAATTATTTATTAAGAAAGTTATTTCAAACGATTATGAATTTAGAATTTACTTTACCAGAATACTTTTATTGGATTTTAGTACTCAGAATATATAATTAAATGTTAGAATTATTTTGTAGTTCATAACTAACTTTGAGTTTTAAAAATATATCCGGAAACTTCGATTACTCCTGATTGAGAAGAAGCCCAAAGAAACTCCTCAGGGTTTATCTTTTTTATATCATGTTTGGTTTTACAATATTTGATTTTACAATAATTATAAAGTCGACTTACGAAGGGATATAATATTTTTGGGAAACCGTAAATTTAGAGTTAATACATCTACCGTCGAGATTAAATACTATTATCTATAAGAAAACACATGACCTTTTAAATAAGTTTCGAAGAATGACAATCAGACATGTCTTGATGAATCGTCCTACAAAGAAGAGCCCGTAGGTTATGCATTATGCGCAACCTCGCCGTGTGGAACCTCTGCTCCTCTCTCGAAGATTCGGCCGACATGAAATGGAGATTAATAATGTTGAATAAAAACTCAGGACATTTATTTCGCAGTAATTACACAATCATAATAAGTTGTATGCTGAGCTGAGCCGGGATCTGTTTCTGACATCGTGCAATATCGCTTCAGAATATAATTAGTATATTTATATAAGTTTCTTATTTTATGTTCCGTGTTATATTGTTCCTTTTGCGATATTGTGTGACGGAAATAAAGATAATTCCGTTTCATTTAATTTATTCCTAATCGTTTCCATACCCGTATTTATTGATATTATAATAATATTATGCATATATTTTGTATACTATAGACATTGAACCGTTTATGAATTCACAGGCTGACTTTGCTTCTCCTGAACTTTCATAGAAATCATCCATATATCTAAGACGTATTTCAGTATAATGAAATATGCTAAAGTTATGCTTGATCCGTAGAATAAAGTGTATGTATTGTAAGTTGTAAATATATTATTGATATCAATTATCAACAAGACGTTATTCTCATTCGAATTTATACAATTAGCTATCCTATCCGTGTGGTAAGGAGTCACTAACAAGGTACTGCTTATGCTTGACCCATATAAATACGAAGGACAATAATTACTTTTTGAAAAATATTATAAATTTGTTGTAAAATAAAAGTTAAATTTTATTGAAAATTCATTAAAACAATGTCAAATCTAAACTTCACCAAACTGAACTATGCCCATAGATTTGAGATAAATAAATATATTGCATCTTATCTTATAAAATCTTTGCCTATCTCGTCCCTCAACATCATCATCAGCTTCATCATCCTGAAGACGTCAACATCATCATCATCGCCATCATCATCATCATCGCCATCATCATCATCATCGTCAGCTTTATCATCTAAAGACGTCATCATCATCATCGCCATCATCATCATCACCGTCGTCTTTACCATCCTGAAGGTGTCCTAAACATTACCATCATCATCACCATCATCATCTTGCACCATCATCATCATAAACCCATGTCACACTGTGCAGCCGTTAGTCTTCCGCTTCCATCGGCTTCCCACGACTCGGACCAGATCATCAGTCCACCCAATGGGACCAGCCTACATTGTGTCTTCCAGCTCATAGTCGCCACTGACTTGCTCGAGATAAATATCTTTTACCTATTACGGAAGCCCTTAATCTAAATTTCTAGTTTTTACGTTATAGGCGCATGAAAACATTACCTATTTTGAATTTACTAGAATGATATTCAAATACGCTCGTGATACTTACAGTAAATAAATAGGGAAAAGATTTCCTCTCCACCTTTGTGTTTCCTTCATGATCTGACGAAAGAAAACTCTACCTGCTTTTGCTGAATGATAAAACGAGTGTGATAAATATACATCAGAGTATGCTTCAATTTTCATGCGGGAATAAGATCTTTCGATCATCTCCGTGGTCACAACAACAACCTGCTAAGAAAATAATTATTGACTAATACTAAAACGAACTACAACATTATTCCCAATAATTTTCCAGTTAGGATTAAATCAAAAATCATCACATAAAATCTAAAATGAAAGGTCAGTGTTCAAATACATTCACGATATTTTTAATCATCGCGTAGAATAAAACTTTCATCTCCTTCGTGAATATCGCTTAACTTCCACCGGCTAAGGAAATGTGCAGTGAATAACACTAGCTTCCCTTCTACATTAAAATCCCCTACCATCATCAGACCTTCCGCCTAGAGTGATGTCCACGATGATCTTGTGTTACAATAAGCATCTACACTCATCATCATCTAAGTTCTTGCCGACTAGGAAATATGCAAAGAATAGCGTTGGATTTCCCTTCTGTACATTAAAACCATCTGCCATCATCAGACCATCCGCTCAGCGTGATGTCCACAACGATATTGTCCTACAATAAGCATTTTCACTCAACATCAATCTACAAAGAAAGCTCTACGCATTCCGTTCTGTACATTAAAACCTTCTACCATCATCAATCCGCCCGCTCGGCGTGTTTCCCACGACGTTCTTGTTCTACACTAAGCATCTGCACTCAACATCAACTTACAAGGAAAGTCCTAAGCTCTCCAGGGAACATTTTCATAACTGACATCTCTAGATCTTGGGTAAAACTAATTACTTTGCAAATACTAGCTACGAAATAATGTAATAACTTCCCTCAGTTGATATCGGTTCATATCAACTTCTTGATTCATATTTTCCTCCGTTAGGTTTCCATAATTCCTAGACCTCTCCACTCCTGTAGTTAATACCTATCTTTGTCAATCTTCCTTTTCGTTATAAATTTTGGTAATTTCTAATATGAAAAGAAAATCCCCCGTTTTTCCTCTCTATTCCATTCGTAGCACCGTTCACACATTTTTCTGAAAAGTAAAATCAGGATAAACTATATTTTTTGCCATCTTTCTTTTTCATTTCCACCACTCCCCCTGACATCTCCCCATCTCCAATCATTTTTAAAAATCTTTGACACATTCTTGACTGCTAGCTCGCGATTTTAGTATGAAATATAATTAAAGAGGTTTTATGCTTTCTAATATTACCTCATTTTACGTTTAAATAACTACTTTTACACCTATCTCCATGTCCTATACCAGTTAGTGCAGTATAAAACGAATATTTGCTTTATTTTTGGATTTTTATTTACTCGTAAAATTATTTGATTTAAATATATTTGTAATTGAGAAAACTTTCTAATATTTGTGACGTCAGGAGACACCCTGGATCGTTACAGTACCCTATCTATTTGCTGAACGGAGCTACATACACTAAGTACCATCATCACCATCATCATCATTAACAGCCTGAAGACGTCCACTGCTGAACGTAGGCCTTCTCCAGGGAGCGCCACTTTGAGCAGCTGCTCGCTTTCTGCATCCATCGGCTCCCGCGGTTTTCACCAGATCGTTGGTCCACCTAGTGGGGTTCGTCCTACGCTGCGTCTTCCAGTTCATGGTCGCCACTCGAGAACCTTTCTGCCCTATCGTTTGTCAGTTCTATGAGCGATGTGGCTTCATCATCATCATCATTAACAGCCTGAAGACGTCCACTGCTGAACATAGGCCTCCCCCAGGGAGCGCCACTTAGAGCGGCTGCTCGCCTCCTGCATCCATCGGCTCCCCGCGGCTTTCACCAGGTCGT
Organism: Ennomos erosarius; assembly: GCA_963580505.1. Classification (NCBI taxonomy): domain Eukaryota; kingdom Metazoa; phylum Arthropoda; class Insecta; order Lepidoptera; family Geometridae; genus Ennomos; species Ennomos erosarius. Next base: position 13,939,024 of record OY756989.1, on the reverse strand, counting down.
CGGTCCACCTAGTGGGGGGCCGGCCTACGCTGCGTCTTCCAGTTCGTGGTCGCCACTCGAGAACCTTTCTTCCCCATCGGTTGTCAGCCGGTACCGGTCGGTGACCGGTACTTATAGTCCTCCAGAAGTTATTCAATTCTGTCATCCTTGAAGGTACAACGCCGGAGGCATGGCACAAGAGCGTGGTGGTGCTCTTCTTCAAAAAATGTGATAACACCTTATTGAAGAACTATAGGCCCATCTCGCTCTTGAGTCATGTGTATAAGCTGTTTTCGAGGGTCATTACGAATCGTCTCGCACGCAGGTTTGATGAATTCCAGCCTCCCGAACAAGCCGGTTTCCGAAAAGGCTTTAGCACCATAGACCACATCCATACGCTACGCCAGATTATACAGAAGACCGAAGAGTATAATCGGCCGCTATGCCTAGCGTTTGTGGACTATGAGAAAGCCTTCGATTCAATCGAGACTTGGGCGGTGCTGCAGTCCTTATAGCGATGCCAAATTGACTATAGGTATATCGAAGTGTTGAAGTGTTTGTACAGTAAGGCCACTATGTCAGTCCGACTACAAGACCAGAGTACGGAACAGATCCCATTGCAGAGAGGCGTGAGACAGGGAGACGTTATTTCTCCGAAACTGTTCACAAACGCATTGGAGGATGTTTTCAAGCTCTTGGAGTGGAAAAGATGTGGCATCAACATAAATGGCGAGTATATCACTAACCTTCGTTTTGCCGATGATATAGTCATAATGGCGGAGTCGCTCGATGATCTCAGCACCATGCTCAACGACCTCAGTAGAGTCTCCCGACAGGTTGGTCTTAAGATGAACATGGACAAGACGATGTGGCTTGCCCATTGCAATTTCAATTTTAAGGGCTATATCCAGTTACTTTAGTCCTCCTGCGGATTTAGTGTAATAAATAGCATTGTATCATTTTGTATACAAAGTATATCGCAGATTGGAACAAGATAAAGAACATAATTCAGGACAAACGTGCGGAAACGAATCCCCGCTGATATAAATACGAATACAATCTCGGAGAGCGTACGTCTTCATTCTAAGGGACTTTTATTCTAACAATGACTTAGATTACAGCTTAGATAGTACGCAGTAAATAAATATAGGTACCTACTTTTAGATAGATTTTGAGATATTTAGAGGTTTTTTCTTCTTCTGTTAATGGCTTGACTATGGGACATTTGATTGTCCTGATTAAAAATATTGTGTTTACCCCAGACCGTGTGGTATTTATATACGTTTTATTTAGTTGATAATAATATTTTTAATTAAGAATATGACAAACCACAGAGCATTAAAAAAACGACGCTTCGTTCCTTGGCTTCGGGGTGCGAAGCTTTTAATGCTCTATGAACACATTATTTTGTGTTATCTTCTATTAAATTTACTCCACTTATTTAGAGAAATTATTATTTGTTCAAACGTACTCACGTTTGAAGTGGAGCTCTTTATTTCAAGAACTTGATACTTGATAGACTAGACCAATATAGTTAATAGTAATCAACTATTACTCAAACCCGTCTCGCCTCCACAAACTTATTCACTGCTATCATCAAGTCATCAAAATACTTGAAAGGTCCTTCAGCTTTAAAGTTTTAATCACCGGAGGCTACACAATCCATTTCCGTCTCAATTACGGCAATTACGACGAGTCATCAATCAACATCAACAGTTTAACGCCGTTGTAACGGCTGATCCGTTGGCTGCGATTTAATTAATTTAAGTAATTCAATACCTCTTTAGCAGGGTTTAAAATTGACTTGGGACTTGCGGTTGCGATGAATTTCTACCCTCTATACTCTATACTGACCACACCCCACTACTAATAATTTTATTTATAAGTGTAATCGAGACTTTTCTGTTTGAAACTGTTTTTTTTTTTTTATCATCGATAGGCTAACATTTGACCACGGTCTCACCTGATGGTAAGTGATGACGCGGTCGACGATGGAGCATGCTTGCCTAGAAGATACCGGTTCACTCTAGCCTTAAAAACTCCCAGATTACATTTGTCAGGAAACAATGACGCTGGTAAGGTGTTCCATTCCTTCGCTGTCCGAATTATAAACGAAGAATCAAACCGCTTTGTACGTATTCGAGGAATCTCTACCATATACGGATGCCGTGTTTCCGTGCGTCTTGATGTCCGGTGGTAAAATGGGGATGGGGGAATTAAGCTGTGCAATTCCATCGCACACTCTCCGAAGTGCAGCTTGTAAAAAACCGAGAGGCTGGCAACCTTTCGTCGATGCTCAAGGCTTTGGAGTTTAGCCTTTACTAATGTATCGCCGCCGTCGTCGTAATGTAGCTTTATAGCCCGTTTCTGTATTGAATCGAGGGCCTCAAGCTGATACTTAGCCGAACCATCCCAGAGATGGCTGCAGTATTCCACACATGACCGGACTTGTGCCTGATATAGATCTAAAATCTGTCCTGATGTGAAATACTGTCTAACCTTCCCAAGGATTCCCAGCTTTTGTGCAGCCAATTTAGCCCTTCCCTCGATGTACAAAGTTGAGGTTCGAAGTTAGCGATACACCTAACAGCTCTAGGTGATTAGTTACCGGAACTGCTACACCACGGAAAGTAGGAGTATACGTAAACGTTTTCTTTATTTGTTTATATGATATTGGGCTTTACCATTTAGGTTCGTTCATTTGTTTCGTGCGTTATAAAAGTGCAAACGGCCCCGGCCCACGCAACCGTCTGCGTTTTCGCAAATTTAATTACAAACTTCCCGGTAGCTACAATAAAATTTTATGCACAAAAAGTAACAAAGTTTGTAAAAAGAAACTGTTCATTTTTATCTTGAACTCGCAAAGTAAATAATTTTCTATGATAATCGTTGATTTTGTAATTAAAGATAATTTAAGAAGATAATTAGAATAATAGTATACTAATTATTATTATCATTTTTTTACACCTTTCTCCCCACGGCTTTCACCAGGTCGTCGGTCTACCTAATGGGGGGTTACCAAAATAATGAAACTCCAAAGTACATAAAATTATACAAAAAATGTGTCAGTTTTAGCAGTGTGAATTTTCAAAAGAATTTAAATAATTTACTTGGTTGAAACTGTACTTTTATTAAAAAAAATAGGATATTACTCATACACATAATAGACTCATAAATAAAATTAAGTTTCATAAGAATTCACACTAAGCCTCTGAAATTGTGACACTAACCTTGATAAAATAAGCAAAAAAAAACAGGCAGGGTCTGAGTCTCAGCAGTCGAACATCTGCAACACTGCCGCCTCTACAAATTGAGCTTATCATTCTTCTCAACTAAAGGTCTGTATCACAAGATACTGATAAAAGTCAGAATAGACAGCCAACCTAACAATAAAAAAGGTCAGCATCCTTTCAAACTTTGAGCTGCTGGATTTATCCTGACGGACAAAAGTATGATTGGATCAGTAAGTCAACTGTAAAAAATGCTGAGTTTGACCCCCCTCGCTATGGATATAGATGAATGTGTGAACCCTTAGACCCATTCTTTCATACGGTGGTAATTCAATTCAATTCAATAAATATTTTTTTTCTAACACGGACAGACAAAAAACCTGACGGTGACGGCCCACCTGATGGTAAGCAGTTACCGTCGTATATAGACACCTGCAACACCAGGGGCGTTGCCGATGCGTTACAAACGACGGGTAAATTTACCCCATGAAGTGCCCCATGTTGTAACTCAGCGGAAACACCTCGGAGGGAAGCTCAAGGACAAGAACAGTGCATCCTTAGTTCACTTTAAATTGGTATGCCTTTACGATATTTGAAATAACAATTAACTGAACTGAACACAACCATTTTAGACTAGGCAAAGCACTATAAATTTATAGAGCTAGCTCTGTGAGCACAACATAAAGTACGGCGGGGTCTATTGCATGTAGTTTATTACCCATCTGTTAATTTAAACTAAAGAATACCAAAAGTTCTGAATGCTCATTTAATAAAATATTATTTTTATATTGGTTGATAGATATAGTTATGGTAAGTGGTCCCGTGACTCCCACTCTATCTTATCTGCTGTATAACGATTTTATCAACAAGATGTGAAACAGGGCTGTATTCTTTAGACTAGATTTATCTACGAACCGCGTTATTTCGCGCAATAAATATTTCAGGATCCGCGAAGGTGGAGTATAAATTCGTCTTGATTTCTGTTGCGAGTTAGGCTTTTGTCTTATTCATGAGAGATAGAGCTGTCTCCAGAATATTTATTGCTTTTAGTGGCAGGCTTAGTATTAACATTTGAGCTGTTTTAAGCTATGCGGATCTTCTTACCTTTCCCTGAACACCTTTCTCAATAAGCGGCTTTTCTATAAAATAATAATAACACATTAGATTAATTTTAAAGGAGTCGCTAAATCTTCAGGTTTTCACAAAACATTAAAGAAATATTTATGATTTTCATAGCAGTTTCGTCTGCTGCTAATGTACAGATTAATTTGTAAAGGAAAAAAACAACAAACAAACAAATTCTACATTAACCCTTTCGCTCTGACGCGAAAACATTAACAAATTATACGAGCATCGTGGCTATTTTAAGGTCATCATGGTTCTAGTACTTAAAGATGGTTTCCTAAAGGTACTTCACATAGTTTTTATTATGCTAAATCAGTTTGATCGGTTGCTTATTCACCAAAAGCAAGTAATATTTGTAACTTAATAAACCTGGTTAAAATTTTAATAACATAAAAAATTACGTTGTTTCGGAATATCATAAAATATTTCATACTGTTAGCGTGAACATAGTTCCATTGTTGGCTTTGAATTAACAAGTACAAGAACTTTGAGCACTAACTTTAAATACTAGTTCTAGTGTGGAAGTTAGTCTAGGAAGTTAGGGCGTCAATATTGGGGATCTACCAACGGTAACAGTGTCACTAAAACTATAATTATTATTATGTTTAACTAAACAAGACTTAAAAGCTAAAACTAAAAAGTAAACCTAAAATTTGAACATGATAAATAAATTGCAAATTATCAAAAAGACCCTTGGTGTTGATGTCCTCAGAACGCTGGGCCACGATGTATGGCAATTTAAGTACCTATTTAAAAAATAAAATATTAGGCCAAAAATACAGGTCTAAATGGTTTCTAAAGATTAAAAAAAAATGTTTGATATTTATTATCATTTTATTCCAAATCGTCGGCAACAAAATCTGACTAACATCTTTCGGCTCTCAAGATAAAAGTACAAATGTTTACCAAATAAGCTTTCATACTCAATACAAAATCAAAATTATATTTTGAATTTCTTTTATTACAATATCTTTGCATTTTCTTTCAGTTAAAATCTTATTAATTTAGTGTATTTATTTATTTATTTATTTTATTTTATTTAATATGTGTGGACATTTCATGTGTGAAGCCAATAGTAACTTAAAGTAAGTGATAGTGCTAGTAATTGAGAATAAGTACATAAACATTTCACACAGCGCCATATAGCCATAAACTAAGCACAGCTTGTAGGTACTAGGGATCTAGATAACTGATTAGAGAAGAGAGAAACGAATAAACATATGAAATAAATGAATAAATTCCTATTTGAGAGTGATGGTAGGCCCTTGACGATTAGTGTGGTGGAACATGATGGTGACTAATATCACAGTTTAATGGCTTTCCAAGCTACTATTAATCATTACAAGACTAGACTCGCAGACAAAAGCACTTTGGACAAGAGCTCAACAATAAAATATAGATGGATAATGCATAAGCATACTTAGCGTCCTGAGTGTTTTAAGATTTCCTAACATTTTTTTGCAATAAATCTCGCCCCCACAGCACACCACTCAAAGTGGCGCTCTTTGGGGGAGGCCTATGTTCTACAGTGGACGTCTTCAGGCTGATGATGATGATAATGATGATAATCATATTAAAATATAGGTACAAGATAAAAGTGATGACCTGAACTTTGCTTCATAATAATTTAATTATTATAACAGAATCTCAGCAAATCTTCATCCGACATAACATGTAACCATCAAGTAACCGATTTAGTTCCGACTGCATTTCTATGATTAGAAAATATCTGCTGTGGCTTGTGATCATTACTTGAACTGGTGATCACTGACAAATAGTAACAACTTGATACTTTACAACTTGGCGCTACAATTCCAAGAAATAAACTAACCTTATTTGGAAGGCTTGTAAAGCCAACGTTATAATAACAGTGGTTAAGCCAAGTCAGAATTTTTTCTTAAGCCAAACCCTTTTTGAAATAAGACAAATCAGTAACCTTCACGATAAGGAAGCTATCACAAATAGAGTGTTTCCCTGTGTTGACCCTCTTCTCGACTAGCACCCATAAAAGTTAACCAATGTATTACTGAGTCAAACAAGATTAGAACACCATACAAACTTTCATATCAGCCCACGACCTACATTAGTATGTCAAAGCTACAGTTTTATTAGTTGAGTCACCTCCATGAGTTGCCATTGAGTTGTCCCTTAAGTTTGTCGTATGAAAAGACTGAGTGGTGAACTCGATTACACCATTACCCTTCGCACAATTCTGTTACGTCCTAATCTGATGTTGTAACTAGTTGGGGAATCTTCGGCCTACCTGTGTATCCAGGTCAAAAGAAAATAAGGTCACTAGACTGAGGTAAAACCACAAGGCTTGCCATATCATCATCATCATCACCAACCGAGAACCTTTCTTCTCCATCGGTTGTCAGTTCTACGAGCGATGTGGCCTGCCCATTGCCATTTCAACTTGATAATTTTAAGGGCTATATCTGTCACTTTAGTCCTTCTGCTTGCCATATGGGAAAAAGAATCTACTTGTATTGGTAACTATGGGCAGGTGGACTGCCCATTGCCATTTCAACTTGCTAAAATTGTATGAACAACCGATGGGGATGAAAGGTTCTCGAGTAGTGATCATGAACTGGAAGACACAGCGTAAGCCAGCCTCCCACTAGGCTGACGATCTTGTGGTAGTCGTGAGGAGCCGATGGATGCAGGAGCCGAGCTGCCGCTTAAATTGGCGCTCTATAAAGTAGGCCTATGTTCAGCGCTGGCCGTCTTCAGGCTTTTGATGATACCTACTATATTATTTTTTAAATATTTAAATTATTTTGTATCATTGTCTTATCAGATGAAGTGCTTTAACAGTAATCAATATTCTAAAAGTGTGTTTTGTTAGTGGACAACACTTCCTTCCATCAAGTGGCTTTCGATCGATGCAATTAGCTTACCATAAGAATATCAGTGGTATTTCACTGATACCCTAAAATTTTACGCCTCTATTGAATATGTCCCTAACAGGTGATTATTGGGGAAAGTTTTTGCGTGGTAGGAAGAGAGGAAGGTAAAGATTTGCGGGATGTGTTGGGCCCACGTCTGGCTTGGTACGTGCGTAGGGCTTATAATAGCCCTTTGGGACAGATGTGTTGTCGAATTGGATAGTGGAGTTAGATGGTATGTTGGTATGTATTGTCTCATTAAGAGCGGAGGAAGCAATTTTGTGCCTGGAATTCGCGGTCAAGTTTATTGCGATAGCATTAAAATTAAATTTGCGACGGTTTTGTATTCTTTTCCTTTTCCAAATCCAATACACGGCTTTTAATTTACTTATACTAGTAGTTCTGCGAATGGTCGACCTCGTGAACACAAATTGTTTTGAATTGTGTTTCCAAACTTACATTTCATGACCAACCACCACTAACGCCGACCGACCTCTTTTAAATGCTTCTTTAGAATTAATTGAGTTGATACCCGAACGATTCTTACTTTCTACTAAGTGTTATCAAAATTTGTCGTTAAATAATGACGCCACGGCCAACCTCTCATCTTTCGAGATTGAACGAAAAAATTCAATACAAAATAGCCCCTAATATACCATTTTTTTTTTCTGAAATTGTAAAGTCTGTATAGCATGGACCATAAACGCAATTTGCGTCATGATAAATTGCAAAATATGAATTGTACGCCAGTACCAACATAGCTACATCCAGACAGATAAAAGCAAATTTGCAAAAATCGCAAATACGATGTTGGATTTGCTTGCTCAGTTAACTATTAATAACACACTCTAGTAATGTTGCTGCAATCATTAGTAACTAATCAGATGCAGTACAATGAATTTCATTTTAATGTAACCAAACTTTATCTCAGTTCCCAACATGTGATAGTTCTGTTGGACAGCTGCCAGCAACCCCGCTGCGGATGCTGTTCCGCTGAACACTACCGTTTCTTATTGTTAATATCTCAATGAAACTATAGCACAAGAAGCTTTAGAACTGCTGCATAGGAAACGACTTGAGATGACTTGGCAACATTCAAGGCCATCTATGCATAAACGAGAATGCGGGTGCCCCTGTTGAGAATATGGCAACCGTACCATATCGCTTTATGGTTCTAATTTGGATTTGAAATCAAGTAATTGGCGTTGGGTAGGATAATGGTAGCTTGGTGCCAAACTGAGATAATTATACCAGGGTGGAGTAGCACACCTTTAAAAGCTATTTACTTGTCGTTTATTGAGTAGCTCATAGTTGACTGCTATTATCTTAGTCTTCTGACTAAGACTTCTCAGCCGTGCACTGGAAGCCATGGAGAGTCAAATAGAAATGTTTGTTTGGTTAAAATAGCTATTTACTCTCTTATCCTTCAAATTAGTACTTTTTTAACTTACAATTTATTTAACTGTACTCCAGAAATCAAAAGACTTTTGGTTGTTATGCTATCTGGTATTTTGGCGATATAGTCTAAAAGAAATGTAACCTGATATTTAGACATTTTGGTCTTTAAACCTTAAATTCCCAGCGACCCGATATCCAACACGCATGCATCGTTATTCAATAGTCATCATACCTGCTGAGGAGTCATATTTTCTTAAGGTGGAGCCCTAAAGCTTCTAACCCAATTAGGTTACCTATGTTAGACGTCTCTTACGTTACAACTTTAACAATCTTAATTCTCAGCTCCAAATCTTTCGCTTCTTTCAAGTATATAAAGTCATTCAAGTACTGATCAGAAACAATAAGTGCTTTCTCCGAAACTTTTAACAATTCACCTTCCATGCCCATTAAAAGTCATCGAACACGCCGATTGGGAATTTTTAATAACGATCAACAAAACTTCCAGAACGACTGTTTTATTACGGAAACTTTGGGAAGTTTGGGACGGAACTCCACATGGAAGTATTATCGTTTATGAAACTTGTTGTTTTGGAATTACATCTTAATGATTTTTAATGTGCTTTGATCAAGAGTTTCGTTGTTTTGATCGGTATTCAACTAAGCATAATATAAGAAGTGGATGTCTATGACATACTGGTGTTGTTCATCATCACCATTATGATCATTAGCAGTAAGATGTCCACTATTGATCATTGGCACCTCAACACCTCAATCTTAATACCTTTCAAGGCCTGCGCTAAATTAATGCTTATATCTAAACGAGTTAATAGAGTTGTAGATTATAAATTTATATTAATGTAGGAGTCGATTGCAAACCTGGCTAAATCTTTAGCAACAATTATTGTAAAAACATGCGCAATTTTGTTTGTAAACGTAATGGGATTTTTATAATAATTAGAATCAGTTTTAATAGAAAATGTAGAGCTCAAACTTCTGGGTATTTATACTTGGAATGTTCAACGTGTATTTAGTGAACGTTAAAACAAAAAAGAGGTCTACGAAAATGTTTTTCGAATTTCGACTTCTGTGTTCCTCGGGTCAAATGGAGTGTCAAATATTTTATGACCGCGGGTAAAATATAAGCCACTTATAGAAACAATCATTACGTATGTTTTATAATGTTTTTTCTGTATATAATCTCTGTGCAAAGTTTCTTTTTATATGTTATCAAAACATAAACCATTTATTTTTGGCGCAGTTAACATTCCGAACGTACTCCGTCAGCTAAAAAATGGTAAGGAAAAGAAATGAGAAAGTCTACGTAAATTCCGTAAACTTCTTGACGACTCCGCCGCGCGAACAATATTACAATTGTTAAAGAAATTGGATGCCTGAATTACTTTTTTGTGCCTTTCGTAAAAGGAAATAATAAATAAAGACAACTTATATTTTCTGCGAGTCCGTGCTTTTGTTCGTAACAAACGTTTGTTGTTCTATGTCTGAACAAATAAATAAGAAATGAAATTAATTTATAGAGAACGAAAAACATCAAAATTAATAAGCTGCTTGTCCACTGGAGATGAGCTGTCAATATTAATTAATCGATACAATTACGTACAATATCCGCTCCATTTTATTATACAGGAATTTGCAATTATAGACAAAAAAAAAAAGATTATTAAAATGCGGAGTTGAAAAGCGGATTGGAGAAACAGAGTGGAAAATCGGAGAAGTGTGCTGCCGAAAGACCACTTGGCATCGTCACATCGCCACGCAATATCTCGGCGAGTGTTTTGAGCCCTTTATCTTACAACAGCCTTTTATTTCTGTTTCGGCCTACCTCTGTTGAATTTGCAACTTCTCTATGATCCGCCTCGCTGCTGCCGCCTCAGAGGACACAGTCCACAACTTCAAATAAAATCAAGTCGTTTATTTGCTGAAAATATAGATACAACTTACTGATCTGAAAATCAATAGGTATACGATTCAGTAGGCTTCTAGGATGCCCAAAGTTCATTCTAGAATAAGGGCGTCATCACCCAGCGTCGAGCTGATAAAGCAGCGACCAAATAAATTGGAAATCTATTTACTTACACCAAAATATATTAGCTTATTTCTTACACGTAATAAGGTCACCCAAAAACAAGTGTGAAAATTCTAACCCAAACCTAAACTGTACTGAAATGTTAGTAAAATACATCAAAACACACACATAGCTTTATGGAAGGTACATTATTTGTGTTTTATTTTTATCAAGTGAAAGTTTAAAGGCTTTTTACATAATTATGAGGTTAAGTTTTCTTCAGTAGCGTAGAACGGTTAGGTTATCTCAGCAGAAAAGTACTAAGAGAACGATAACTTTACCGATGGCCCAGTTTTTTTTATTAACGTAGGCTGGTCTACGAGCACGCACTTAAAGTTCAGATGTTATGTTATGTATAAAAGCAATCTAAAATGTGGTATTTTTTTCTTTTACAAAAAATATCTGATAATAATTATAGATCTCCTACGACCCTATGATTAATTACAAAATTGCTCACTGAAATCATTTCAATATACGAAAAGCACACACAATAAATAAACAGATCTCAGACCAATAATTTCTGATGTACAGACAGTCAATCAATAAACAGATCGTCAAATATATACCAATAATTTTTGATGAACTGTTTAAAAAACATCATTCGGCAGCTTCAACCGGTTTTGGGGCAGATCTCAAGCCAATATTAGTAAAGTGTAAATAAAACAAGTCTATACCTATTCGAAAATAAGAAACTACATTTTATAATAGGCAGGATGACTAAAATTTTTTTTGCATAATTTAAAAATATTCCTCAAAAGATAAACATTTGTAAAAACAAAAATAAAATATCTCAAAAAACGACAAAGTTACAAGCATTTTAAAAACCGGAATAGAAAGAGATAGCTCAAACGGCCACTGACGTCAGAGCAATGTCGTCATAGTACCTCATTACTAAGCTGTGGTAGCTTTACATACATCTTTTTGGCATGTGACGTCACGAGGGGATTTTTCATAGTAACTGTGGAGGCGCTCTGTTTCGCGAGAAAGGGACAGGAGATGCCTGCTATAGAAACTTTAAAAGCTTATTACTCCGTGATTTATTAACCGATTTTACTTATTTTTTCAATTGTTGCATTCATTTTTAATCTTCTATATGAAAGTATTATTTACTTGTGCATTTTTAATAGTAGTCATCATGCCTATTCCGAAATACGCGACCGTGAAAGTAAATATCAGTTTTGTGGGGTTTCAGACAGACTTCGATAATGAAAAGACCTTTTAACTTCTTTTAATTCCTTTAGATATTTATATCTAAAAGTTCGTTTAATTTAAGTTTATCACCAATATGAGAATGAAACGTAGTCCAAATAGTGTAATGCTCACTACTAGGTGGTAGGACTTTACTGCAAAGTTCGTCTAGGTAGGTACCACCGCTTTGCCAATTATTCTGCTGCCAAGCAGTAGTGTACAAGCACTACTGTGTTCCGGTTTGAAGGGCATTGTAGCTAGTGAAATTACAGGGCAAATGAGACTTTATGACCTGATTATCAGGATGACGTGCGCAGTGCAGTGTCACGCGAAACTTTTATTATTTTAAAGTTCCTAGTGACACTGCAACTGTTATGGGCGGCCGTGTTGCTTAACATCAGGTGAACGACAAGCTCGTTATGTCATTCATCCCCATAAAAAAAAAATGCTCATTACCTTAGAGCATTTACAAAATGCTCTAAGGCTCATGTCACATAGGAAGAGAAAAATTGAAAACTAGCAGATTATCAGCTTGATGGCTTAATTTCTTTTAAATTATATGGAAAATCACCATTTGGCAGAATTGGCTATTAGACATCATTTGTAGCATATGTCACTATGACAGTGACAGCTCCCGACACACAGGCAGGCAGGGACCAGAGATTCTCAGAAGAAATATATACGACGTACGTGTTCCACCAAATAAGTCTTTTATTTTAATATATTAGTATTAAGAATCACATAATACTACATCATTGACCTACACTAATCTGTATTTCTTTTATAAATAACCTATAGAGAAGATAACTAGACGGTTCTGATATAAAAATCATAATATGCTTTTCCATACCGACAGGATTCCACCAGTTTGCCAATAAGCTTTTCAATCAGCCGATCGGCAATCAGCAATTCAGCACCAAACTGCAATGCTGCATTTATTTCCTCTCATAGTTGGGTAAACTTTCCATCGTTTGTTTTACGTACCTAAGCCATAAAACTATGAAGGATCATCATTTAGATTATATTGCTTACGCAGGTCAGTGATCCAGTGATTGTTATAAGATATCACTCACTAATATTATTACTCATCATCGTCATCATCAACAGCCTGAAGACGTTTAACTGCTGAACATAGGCCTCCCCCAGAGAGCGCCACTTTGAGGGGCTGCTCGCCTCCTGCATCTTTCGGCTCCCCGCGGCTTTCACCAGATTGTCGATCCACCTAGTGGGGGGGCTTTCGCTGCGTCTTCCGGTTCATGGTCGCCCCATTGGTTGTCAGATCATCGGCTGTTGGATATTGTTTATTAACGGGATTTAAATACAACATACAGTCATTCTGTTCGCTAAGTCAATTCATTTATGTCATTAAATACGCAAATTGGAACATTGCATTTAAGTAGACTAAGTACGTTCTAAAAGCAACCGTTACGCCCTTCCCTCTCTTATTTACCTTACTTCGAAAAGCTTTTAACAACAGCTTAAAAACAACCGCATAACCGATAACGTTATATAATTCAAAAAGCGAATTAACAAAGCAATCCGGGCAGCATGGCGGAGTGAAGGGCGGGTTTATCGCCAAGCGTCTGTAACACCAACCGCTGAACAAAAGCGCTGAATATTAATTTAGAACACGAACAATAACATGTCGTGGCGGCGCGGGATAACGCTTTGTTGGGCGTTATCAAGCTATACTCGCTTGATAGATGTTCAATTTGACCGTGGTTTAACCTGTCGAAAAGTCGGAGCTGTGTATCGACAGTGCTAATTTAACTTAAGAACATTAATTTTGGTTAATTTTAGGATTGTGTTTTGTACATGAATAATTATTTTAATCTGAAAGATTGACTCGATGTAGATGTGTGATTTTTATATCTAATAATTACATTAAACTGTTTGCTAAGTATAACAATGGTTTTGTTTCGATTCTACGTAGGCTTACTGTACTGAAATAACGAGTCTAACTAAAATCAATATCTATATTCCTATAGGATACTTTTTATCCTATAGAACATATGAGCTCATATGAGCTATTGCGGATAATGCGGATTGCGTTTCATTATCTTGGTACTCGTTTAGAGTACCAAGATAATGAAACGCGGTACAATTTTACTTTTTAATATTTATGGTTTGCTTTTACTAAAGTATTATAATATTCAAGAATGTGTAACGCTAATGAGTACAATATTATTCATACAAAAATAAATTACCTCGGTAATGAAGCGCTCCATGCGTTTAATTTAAATTTCACTAAAATTTTGTGGCAATTAATTTCTCGGGAACACTAGTTACGAACCAACTTACAGACATAACTATAGGCAATCCAAAATAGTTGGCTACTATAATTATGCAAATGTCACCTTAAACGTCAATAAAACTGCGGCCAGAGTTACTTAAAGAATACTAACACATTTTTGAAAGAATTTCCATAATTGATTTCATTTTTATGGTCTAAAATATACACCAAACATGATAATCCATTCAGCCATTTTAGCGCTTAGTGGGTAAAACCACACCATAAGGAGTGAATATGCGTTTTCGTGATACATCGTCGGGCACAGCATCATTCACCAAATTAGTTTTAAATGTAACGTAAGATGCCGTTAGATTTTTTCATCTCTGGCCTCATAGCTTAGTTGGTAGTAGCCCTAAATTCTTTAGTGTAGGTCGTGGGTTCAATTCCCACCCAGAACAAACATGTTGTATAAAAAACAACATTTTTTCGGTGTCTTAGGCTGAGTTGCACCATAACCACAGTAAAAGTTACGAGACAGATATTTGACAAAGCCCGCCCGGCGAAGCGTGGATGGTTACAGTTAGCAGTTAAAATTAGCAGTTACAGAAAGCTGGTGCAACCCACCCTTAATGAATCGTGTAAGTAAGTATGTTTCATAAACAAAAATAAGTATTCTATCATTGATATTCTGTCCTCATAGAACTACTTAGCTTGGGGCTAGACAGCGCAATGCAAAATATGCAGTATGTTAATTATTTTATCAAGAAAAGCCATTCAAACCACGTACCAAGTTTTTCAAAATTCTTCAAATTGCAACCCTATTCAGTCTTTTCTGAAGGTGCCAGTTAACGCCAGGTTTCTATCCCACAGTGAATGTTGCCTCATAAAGGTACACTCGCCGCCAAAAAAAAAAAACTGGAAAGCACACGGCACAAAATTGAGGCATCTCCATTTGCACGACACAGTAATGACTACCGTAGAGCAGTAATAGGGTTGTCGCAAGCTTTTGTGGTTGGGGGTTTTCAACACAAACAGAGCTACGTGTATTTTTTATGTTGCTTTTTTGCTGAAAGTCTAATGTGATCTGTATTTTTTGAAATTCCATTTTGAAATAGTTTTATCAATGATTTCATCGTCGGGTGGTTCAAAAGATAAAATTATTATAATAAACACTCCAATATTATGTAAGCTTACATTATTCTTTACAAACTTTGTAAAAAATATTACATCGGCCACGTAACCTGGCATCCCTGGCAAGATAGTTAACGCGCAACTTTGTCAAAAATACGTGAAAATGTTCGGTTTAATATTTTTTCATATTTCCTCTGGCATTCCCTCGCGATGGTTTTCTTGAAATGGTCGTGATTAATTACTGACGGCTCGACAGGATGTAGATAACGGGTTCCGTACAAAATTATTTAAATCAATTTAGATTTGCAAACCAGTAGTAGTACAGAAATGTAGTTTATTTTTGTAAACCTCTCCTAACGCGTCACGACGTATTATACTTATACATTGTATAATATATCTTTAAGTATGAGAGAGGTAATTATTAATTATAATATGTAATTGTATACAAAAACCCGGGCCATACATACGCTTCATTGAAAACCTTAAAAGAAAAACCTTATTTGGTTTTATTGGTGTTTTTAGACAAATTGTAATTTTATTCAGATTTAAATAAATAAAAAGAAACTAAAATAAAATAACGTTCAACATAAATTAAATTGATAGGAAAGTTCGAATTGAATGCGTTTTAACCTAAATAAACAAAAACTGTTGAGTTATTCCTATTATTATATTACGCGATCACATTATTTTAAGTTTGCAATTAATCAACCGTATTTCCATTAAGGCCTATATTACCAAAATTTTCGTAGTTGCGTTTTTTCGTCGGTCAAATTTGATGCATTGCTTAGATGTCTATACCTAGACAATATACATAAAATACCCTTCATTTCATCTTCTTCAATAATGACACGGGGAAGTTTAGGTAATTTACTTATTCATTTAGTAATCACCATTCTCATAGTGTTCGTTTTGGTGAAAACACACGGAAACCTTTAACTCTACATGTATTTTGATTGGTTACGGTAGCTATAAAGTAAACAACCAAGTGATATTAACTTTGCATTCGGTTGGGATAAATAAACAGATAACCGATCTCACATAGCAAATATACTCAGCAGCAAATTAATAAGGCAGTTTTTTTTATTGTATTCAGCTTGATGCAGCCCTACTACCTGTTTCGCATAATACCAACTAGTTTTGCACGCCCTAACCCCGCCCGGTGACGTTTTCCCGCCCGGTGACGCTGTCCCGCCCGGTGACGCTGTAAAGGTCGGTAGAGACCAACAGCATTAGCCCGTTCAAACAAAAAAGGACACTATAACCTTTATAAAAGAAAGGTTAACGGGAAAAAAATATTTAAGGAAGAGAAAAGGGACTGGGGAAAAGAACAAAAATTGCCATTATGAATATGAAATATACCTACTCGTTTTGCAAATTAAATTTTATCGTTAATAACAACTCATGTGTTTTATTCAAGTTTTTTTATCATAATACCAATAAATATATTTATCGATAATTATTACAAAAGTATAACTATAATGTTCCACGGTTCGTTTACTAAATCCCTTTCAATTAACGAGAAAAATTCCCACAATATTGAAATAAATTGAGCTGATGTCCGCTCTGTACGGAACCCTAAAGCTACTGGAAATACTGGAATGGAAAGCCGCGGTTTTTACCCAGAACAAATGTTTTCCCACGAGAGAACCAGCGTTTCGGTAATTAATGCTACAGATAATAAAGAATTTATTTTTACGGTACCGTAATCACGGCCGGTATTTTGGCATGATGTGATTTCTCGTGTAAATTGGTAGAAAATGTTGCCAGTGGTTGTGAAACTCGTAAATCAGGATGGTATTTTTTGTTTAATGCAAAATCGAGGTTTTTCATTGCGTGTAAATTATGGAATTTGTTAATGTGCCTGTATGATGAAATCGATGAACGTACATAGGTGTAAAAGATACGATGGTATATTATGGTATTATGGTATTAGATACAATAAAATAAATAAATAAATATGTGTGGACATTTCACACAGCGCCATCTAGTCCCAAACTAAGCATAGCTTGTACTACTTGTACGTTGGTATATTTCGTAGTAATACAAGCATATCAGGTCTGCCAGCAGT
Organism: Ennomos erosarius; assembly: GCA_963580505.1. Classification (NCBI taxonomy): domain Eukaryota; kingdom Metazoa; phylum Arthropoda; class Insecta; order Lepidoptera; family Geometridae; genus Ennomos; species Ennomos erosarius. Next base: position 13,921,701 of record OY756989.1, on the reverse strand, counting down.
GCCCTCCACTAGGTGGACCGACAATCTGGTAAAAACCGCGGGGAGCCACTCAAAGTGGCGATGTCTTCAGTGACGACTAGGATTTCTTATTAAGTAGGAGAACAAAAAATATAAATACTTATGTCTTGGGTGGGGAAATAAGTGTGAGTTGGATGCAGGAGGCAAACAGCCGCTCAATGTGGCGCTCTGTTGGCGAGCCTATGTGGACGTCTTCACCAGGTCGAAGAAGAATGACGCATGCCTAGAAGGTATTATATATATAGAAGAGAGCTACTTAATCTGGTAGTTCTATATTCAATGTCCAAAGCATTCCCGGAACGACGAACGAAGACTGAAGTGCGATCTAACTACAACTAGTTAATCATTTAACTAAACAAGTGCTGTGTTCAGAGCCGGTTAGTTAGTCTGTGGATTTGCTCGTCTTAATCAGATTTAGGAACGAATATTTGAATTTGAAAGGGGAGCACTCGGTGTTTCCAACAAAGTAGGTTTAGATAGATACCCTACGGAACTCTGTAATGTGTTTGAAATCCACAGATTGTATAGATAGATAGGTAGATAGATAATTAGATAGATAGATAGATAGATAGAAAACGCTTTATTGCACAAACAACAAAAATTTAGGTAGGTACATAGGCGACTTAACTTGTTTATATCGAAACCTGTGTTTAAGTAATAATTTTGGTAAAAAGATTTAGTTTAATTTATGTCTTTCAGGTAATTAAATAAAACCATTTAGCGGTTGAAATCAATCATTTTGATGAAGCCCAACCTTAATAACTCATTAAAAATAAGAAATATTTTTAAATTGTGAAGTCATCTACCTTGAGTTGAGAGTTGAAATTTAAACAGAACAGCCTGATTTAATAAAAAAAATATAACCGTACCTATTTATATAATCCGATTTCCTTTCCAAATTGTCAACACATTTTTTACATAAAAATAACACCAGTTCAATACGAAAGCGGACGACAAAAAAGAGACTTACTTGTAAACTGATCGCTCGCTTAATGGGCATCAAATTAAAAAGCAAATGAACTTAATAAGATTTCGTTTAGGCCCAGATTTATTTACAGTTTGTTTTGGTATTTTGTTTGATTCCATTTTCAATAAAATGAAATTGAGCGTCAGTTACGTTGCCGCGTGACGTCAGCCCACAGCTCACCGCGACTGGTGCCATCCAGGAATGCGCCGACGCAGCAGACAGTAGCTTAAGTCATTTCGCGTGTTTCTGAATGGCATAAGGTACTCCGGTCCCGGCCTTGGGCCCGGAAACACCACCTTAGATTGTAGATACGTACATCGGGTAATATTTGAAAGTCAAAATATAGATTAATTTACCATAGAACCCATATTAGTTTCTCTTCTGCATCCTCCACCTGCAGCCTCCGTAACTAGCACAAAACGTGGGCGTCATTATAAATATGTCTGTTTGTTGTCCCTTAGAATCTTTTCGATACTTTCAAAAGACTCATTAAGCGTGGGAGCGAGAAGTACAAATCAAGTACCTACACACTGCCCGAGAGGAAAAGAGATAGTGGAATAATGGTGGTTGTCATTATTTTCTTTTTGGCGAGTAAGGGGCGAGCACTAGAAGAGAACATATCGCCACAATCTGTTTCACGACGAAAAGCGTATTATTGAATTATGAGAGAAATTACTATAAATAATATAAAATAAAATATTATTTATAGCTTTCTGTACGCTTTGGCATCGTTCTGTAAGCACAGTGAGTACTTGAACTGCAATAAATAAATAAATAAATAAATAAATGAGCGGTATACAAGAGCGCGATGAAAGAAAACTTCAGTCCCACCTGCTCTTCAAACGTCAGGGAAGCGTGAGCCTCAGCCTTTCGGTACCCATCGCTGCTTGTGTTCGTGGACGGCTGCACCACGATCACCGTGGGGAGCGATGGCCACTACATAGTTTCACTTGTTGCCGCTCCCGCATTGTAAACCTGCAGTTGTAGCCGAAGATCATCTCACTACCTCTCTTTGCTTTACAGTCCCATCCATTTTTCTTTTCCTCCTATATTTTAATATCTTTGCTCATTGCCTCTTTCTTTGAGCAGGGTTAGGGCGTAAAACTAGCGGGCTAAGCCGGTCAGCATCTAATATAATAGAGCCATTTATTTTATGCATCTAAAATCTTATTAAATTATAATAGTAAGACGGGTCTGAAATCTGACACAATAAGTATCTAAAACCTGGCATATTTTATATTCAAACAGAATCTTTACTTTTATTTTAATACTAAAATATATTTTGCATTCATAACTTGTAATACATCATTAGCGAATAAAATGTTTATAAAGACGATTGTTTGCTTAACAATAAATTATAATGATCTACAAGCAATATCAACAATTCAGTGACAAAAATATATATATTATAATTCAAATGTTATTCATATTATTTATTTTCTTTTACGATGGAAAACGAACAACGATTCCTATTTTCAAAGAAATATGAATTCCTCTCACGATTTTCTTTCTTACTTTTAGACATCAAATAACCTATTATAACCTGATACGAAGGTCGTAATCTAAAATTGATATAATAATATGGTACGATACCCGACCCAATAACAAGGTGATAAGGTCGTGTTTTCAACAACAGCTGGTTAATTTTATCCTGTCATATCGAGTTTGCCAAAGATGACATAGGGCAACGGTGATACAGGTATCAGTATAGTATAAAGTAGGTAGTAGTCTACTTTTGGCGTAAGTTTCAAAGAAAGGGCCACGTTTGTTTCTTATTGTGTTATTGTGTATAAATAGATAAGAGACACGGTAATCATCATCATTATCATCAACAGCTTGGAGATGTTCACTGCTGAACATAGGCCTCCACCACAGAGCGCCACCTTGAGTGGCTGATCGCCTCCTGCGTCCATCGGTTCCCTATGATATTCACCAGATCATCGGTCCACCTAGTGGGGGCCCGGCCTACGATGCGTCTTGCGGTTTTTGGTCGCCATTCGAGAACCTTTCTTTGTCATTGGTTGTCAGTTATACGAGCAATGTGGCCTGCCCATTAAATCGGTCACTTTAGTTCTCCTGCGGATCTTCTCATTTTATCTCGCAGGGAAAAACCAATTACTAATGAGGGCAACAGTAAGAGACCATGTCTTAGTTCCATAAGCCATCACTGGCAACACACTCTGACTCTGACACTGTGTGTTCAGTGCCCACAGCACCCCTTAGATAATAAGCAGACATGCGAAATTGCTCAACCACACATCACATAATTCTCCCTGAGACTTCTTATTTCTATTCCAATTTTACGTTCGTTTTTACAAACAAGCTTACTGGTTGCTCGACTGAGAGGTTGTAATTATAAAATCAGGATCATGCTTAATCCTGGTAACTAATTATGCTTAAAATTTTGAATGGAGTATCAAAGTAATTACAGCTGTTATACGAACAAAGTATTTTGTTATTCTACATCGATTTTCGCTTAAATAAAACGCCATGAAGACTACAGTATCTAGATCTTAAAATCTGGGTCTATTCATTACTAGTTACGGCCCAGATAATATAATACCTACAGTAGTTACGGCTTCTATTCAAAAGTCGGTCTGGTACACTAATTGAAAGAAGTGTGCTCCATTAGCTGGTGTCACAGGAATTGGATAAACTGAATAGCTCAGTATTTAACTATTTATACTTTAGCACAAAACTATTTACAAAGAGGACTTATAGGTAGATAATGGTGCATAAGATTAATTCTATGCAGCATTATCTACTAGTCCTGGATGTGCAAGAAAAAAATGTTAACGGTTTGGTAAAATTAACCTTAGCAGCATGGATAAAAATTAAATAAAAGTGTTTATAATAACAATATTATAAAATTAAATTACATATGACTGACAGTATGCATGACTGCTAGATATTGCAACAAAAGGCACTCCTTTAAATATTCATGACTATTTATTTCTAGTTTACGTCGAATTACTAATTTCGATTAACCTCGTCTCTCTTGTTCCAGATTAAAATGAGCTCGCGTTACTCTACATCATGGACAAAGCATTTGCAAATGGCATGATCCCCACTCCAGTACCATGCTGTGCTGGTGGTCTGCCCTCGTCTTCGCCATCTGCATTCATCACACCGAGATGAGTCATCCCGGAGACTTCAATTACTTCGAATATAAAAGGCCTAAGCACCATCATAGGTAAAATTGAATGCTCTTAGATCCCTTTTTATATATATTCAGATAACACATTCATACCAATAATTTTTTGTTGGTTGTTTCACTCTCTAATCATAAAAGCATGATGTCGTAGTTGCATTAGCAAATTTCAAGCGATTCGTCTCGTTGCTTATCTCTACTGATTTCACCAATTGGTAGAGTCAAGCAACGTTTGCTGAGATCATCACTTGTGCTTGTACAGTACAAAAAGTACTAATTACAACTAAACGCGCTTCGGAGAGCACACAAACCATTAGACATTCGAGCTTTTCCACCGAACTTTTGTCTAAATTGAGCTTCTTCTTGTTATATTATGATTACGAACGGCATGCATGAATTTTTATGCAACAGGTTTTTTTTGCTATGTGGTTCCAAATTTTAGTTAACCATACATTCCTTACAGGCACAAACACAAAGACGTAGACGTCTCGTTTTTCGCGGACCGCCCACCAGACGGATACCCCCTCCACTTCATAGACACGTTTGACCTTCCACCTGTCAAAGATAACAAAAATGATTGGATCATGTCCAACGATCAAGTTGGAGAACTGAAAGATAAGAAGCATCAGCACTGGCCTATCAAAAGGGAAGCAACTATTGAAGGAGATCTAGTGATAGGAGGTTTAATGATGGTACACGAAAGATCTGACAATATGACGTGTGGACCAGTGATGCCGCAGGGTGGGGTTCAAGCATTGGAAACCATGTTGTATACCCTTGATATTATCAACAACGATCTCAGACTGATACCTGGAGTTAATATAGGAGCTCACATTCTTGATGATTGTGACAAAGATACTTACGGACTTGAAATGGCTGTGGATTTTATAAAAGGTAAGTGATTGACTGGCCCGATAGCTCAGTTTGTAGTAGCTCTGCCTTTGGAACCATAGGTTGTAGGTTCAATTCCCACCCTGCAGGTTCCCATAGTACAAGCTATGCTTAGTTTGTGGCTAGATGACGCTGTATGAAATGTCTACGCGTTTTTGTTTAATAATATAATATTGTATAATCTATTTACTTTAATTTTGAAACTGCTTACTATCCGATAACTGATTCATGCATAATTGATATACTATTTGATTACAGTAATTATGTCAAGTCATTACTCATTATCATTTTGGATAGCGACAATCATCCTCTAATACGTAATCAATCATATAATAGCTACGTAATTTATCATGAAAATAAATTAAATTTTTATTTGACGTAATACAAAGCATTGAAACTCTCTGCTTTAAAACTTTTACATTTCTCAGAAAATAATTTAACTCATACATTGAACACAACCGTCTGCACGACTCGACTGCAGCCATAAATAACTTTAATTTACTCTAAAAGAGTGTTTTATCTCTTATATTTTCAGTGCTATTTAGGTTTATAATTTTCTTCTTAGAGCTTTTCACTACATTTTCGGAATTATTTTAAAGGTCTGATTTTTATTCATTTACTTCAAAATAAATAAGGTATTAAGTATAAAAGTTTGTATTTAAATAGACACTGCTTTTATCAAATAAAATATTAGCTACTATGAAACACAGTCACAATTAAAAAAATGTTTTTAATTGTGACGTAACGGTTTTAGTTTTTTAAATATTATGCGGGTCTAAACAGTGCAAATTTTACTAGTTTCTGAGCTCAATAGCTTATATTGTCAATCTAAAATCAGTCATATAGTACGCAATGTCTAGGTATAGGTGAGAATGATTTTAAAGTGTAAACCACACATAAGGTATATCTATAAAGATATTATATAGTCCTTAAGATTTTTGCAGCTAGCGATCGGGTAACCATAGCTCAGTGGTAGAGCGTCCAATCCGGTGAGTTGGAGAGCTCGATTCAAATACTGGTTGCTATAATTTTGAGGACTATATTATATCTTTATAGGTATAGATGAGCTTTAAAAAGCTTTATTACAGGTTCGATCAGTAACATTGACGACGCAGAGTATGCCTGTAACGCGACGGCGATGCGCAAAGTGATTTCCGGAGTCGTTGGCGCAGCTTCCTCCGTCACGTCTGTCCAGGTTGCTAACCTACTGCGACTCTTCAAAATACCACAGGTAACTTACCGAAAAGTACGATTTATAAGATTTACAATGATTTTCAAAAATCTAGCTAGTTGGCAGCAGAAAGATAATAACCTCGAGCAATTAGAAGCTTGACGATCTGGCGAAAACCGCGGGGAGCTGATGGATACAGGAGGTGAGCAGCCGCTCAAGGTGGCGCTCTGTGGGGGATGCTTATTCAGCAGTGGACGTCTTCAGGCTGTTGATGATGATAATGATCTAGAAGCTCTTTAGATTGGAACAATTTTACCCAGTATCCATAAAAATGAAGCTTCACCGGGAAATATTACAATAGTCATTGTGGCACAATTATCAGCATCAACCTATAATGATGTAAACGTTACAGGCAACGTAAATGATGTTAAGTCTCCAGCCACTCTTGAAAATATAAATAAAATAAATAACGCCCAACGATCACATACATAGATCCTGCATCCTAACTAGGATTCCCTGTAAGACATGAAAACCTATTAAAATATCGTCAGCTCATAAATTACTTTAAGTGTAACAATCGCAGATAAAATCCATCACGCATTATTACGCGAGAGACACCAAGTTAGATAGGGTCAAAAATCTTATTGAATAGACTTATTGAATCTGTGCAAGTCGATTTTTCAGTTTTCTTTCTCAAGTTTCATTGATGTCTCCAAATCCTATCAGAATTGATGACAGAGCCATAATATGATATACTCACTGTTGAAACACGTAATAATTAGTTTACACGAAAAGGTACGCGTAAAATACGAATTCTGGCTTTAAAATGACATTCATCTTCCCTAGGTGTCATTCTTCTCCACGTCCCCGGAGCTGTCGAACAAGGCTCGGTTTGAGTACTTCACTCGAACTATCCCTTCGGACTTACACCAGGTGCGCGCCATGGTCGAGATTGTTAAGCAGCTGGGCTGGCGGTACGTCTCCATCATCTACGAGGAGTCCAGCTATGGTATCAAGGTTAGTAAAATTTGCACACAAAACAAGTTCTAAGAATCAATTCTTCTTCAAAAGAAAAATTATTCTTAGAAGTAGCAACGAATCAGCAGCAACGTCTGTATTTTTTAGGTACCTGAATTTTTAAATACGATGCTATAACTATCACGCCAACCTTTTTTTTTATGAGAACCCCAACCAACCAACCATCATTGACAATTCATACCTACATTAGCAGCTTAATTTTTTTTACTATGTGTTTTAACCGCAAGGATACGATGGACGCAGAAGGCGAGCAGCCACTCAAAGTGGCAGTCACAGGGGAAGACCTAGTTCAGCAGTGGACGTCTTCAGGCTGTTGTTGATGTTGATGATGATGATGATGATGATGATGATGATGATCGGTTGATGTGATGACGGCCTCATGACAATTTTGTAACTCGTTTTTATTTTGTCCTCTGAAAATTTGATAATAACCCAATCGTTTCGCTCAATGAATCAAATCGACTTAACTTAGTACCATTTAAATTACTGACTTCACGTGAATTGAATAATGCTATACCATAAATAATTAATTACCAAAACTATTATCAGTTTCACTGAGCCGAATAAAACCTACAATTAAAACGGTCAACCCCACGCGATGTCAAAACCAATACGCAGGAAATACTACATGGATAAAATAAATTGATGCAGCGGATATCATGAATACGAATGCGCATTTAGATTAACGATGAAATAACATTGACCTGAGGACCTTATGTACTTGGTATTAGAACTAAATTTATGTGACCGTGTCATTTTACAAAGCCTCATGATTCTCGTTTCGGCTGTAAAATCTGCGTGAAGTAGAGTTGACTGGACTCTGTGTGGTTGTACTTCGGAACATATTTCAATGGCAAGATGTGGCGTTTCTATTCATCTAATTATTCTCATTCAAATCACGTTTTGAATATTAATTTTCATTAATTTCGGTCGCATTGTTTAATATTAATTACATGATTGTCGAATTTCACTTCACGTAACTTATTCCTTGCGTAATATTGTAGCAATTTGTGAAATTTTCTATGAATTTCTTAGCAGAATGTCAGATTCGGTGTTCATATTTCAAGGTTTTTAAATCGTATAATAAGTCTGGCAACTTTTGTTCCTACATCTGCGTGGTGCGTATATTATGCTAGTATGAATCCAAATTGCCAGATTTAAATAGAGTCATATTCATGATTAATTTTTTCCTTGACATTAAAATGAATGATAGTCCAATCAAAAAAAAACATAATTTCCGTTAAAAAAAGAACCATCATTTGGTCATAATCATTTCTCATCTAACACAAAATGACCATCTAAATCCAAAACAGAAACATCTTAAATTTCGAAAGTTCTTTAATAATACTGAATGTCTACTGTTACTGTAATAAAGTTTGTTTCGATCCACCAGGCATTTGAAGAACTAGAAGCCTTGCTTGCAAGGAATGGCATCTGTATCGCAGTGAAAGAGAAACTTGTGAAGGACTCAGGAGTAGCAGATGAAAGGGCATACGATGACATCGTGCAGAAGCTGCTCACCAAGCCAAGGGCTCGAGGTATGATAACATGTTTTGTCCTTTATGTAGGGTAGGTAGACACCGGGACAGGCGGGCAATTGGCTGTTAAACAAAGCCACATTTTTTCAACAATATGACCGTAATGAATCTGACCCCTGTAGGATAAAGGTAGCTAAGTGGAAGAGGAGTACTTTTTGACAAAAACTGGAATGAATTTGATTGTCTTCTCCATGGAGAATTTCAGATTGTTCAGAATGAAAATTGACCAAAATATTTCGGTCAGTCTTGACCCCATTCTAATTGAAGCAAATTCTTTACTAGATTAAGAGGCCTAATTTAGTTTACTTTATTATTTACTAGCTTTTGCCCGCGGCTTCGCACGCTTGTGTTATGTTATTTTTACGTTATATGTAATAATAGATCATGCATTTCGTACCAAACAACAAAATACACTAAATCTTTTCGAAGCTGAGCACAGTAACCTGTATTAGCATAGGTATATCGCAAGTATAGCTGTGATGGAAGCTATTTAAGCCATTACCTAAAATTAAATGTTTTGAGTCTAATAAAGATTTATAATAGTAAAAGAAGTTTCAAACAAAAAACTACAATTTTATAAGTACCTCTTCATATTATTACAACAAAAAGAAATCATCATCACTTCACTCAGGTCTTTAACAGAAGTTTCAGTAAGTTTTGTTTAGGTAGTAGTTACCTAAGCAGGCAGGTACAGTTTAGAAAATATGGAAGAATCACACACGATGATGCTGTTTTGCTCAGTTTTACATATTATCCGCGCGCTTTTCGTTCCATTTACCACATTGGCTCCATACGAATTGAGTACCTACACTTAGCCAGTGTCAATAATAAGTTAATAAATTGCTGGAGATATGCATTTACCTGTACGATGCGTACATAATTAACCCCGTCCATTACGACTGATGAATCCTCTCCATCCAAAGATTGCCTGGAAGAGATCGCTCTTAGCGATAAGGTCGCCCGTTGTTCCACACTTCTTGTAAATCAATGTATTCTTTGTAACTTGTTATATAATATTTGGTGTGTACAATAAAGAGTTTATCTATCTATCTATAATTAATTTTTTTAATACTAATTAGGAATTACAAATACTAAACCACCACTCCTTAAAGAATCGACAGTTATAATTATTATTATGTCCACTATTTTCCACGCTGTCTCATTCCCACTGCACTTTCAACATACCTACCTAGTGATGAAAGTGAGGAAGTAGGTTAAATCGTCATTACATAATTATTACTTACACCCAAAGATAGTTAATTACCTACTATAACTATAACCTTCTTGAAGTAACCGAGTAATCAAACATTTTTTGCTCCCGTGTTTAATTTAAAAGCCCACAGATCTAAAATATTTTAACCATTATAAACTTATATCAACATGCAAGAAGAAGAAGAAGAACAAATCAAAAACAGTCAAAAACGAACGTTACGCGACATGTTATTGTTAATTCGAGGATACAATTGCCATAATGAATACCTACATATTATTATATCTAAGTACATACCCTTTTTAAACATTTTTCATAAAATATTTCGTATCATTCATTGGCTTACAAATAATAGCAAGCACTCCGTCTTACTTTATTGCCAAAATAAAAAAGGATTTAAAATGCGTAGCAATGGTAAGGGTCTATAACTTAAGTAGCTATAAGTACTACAGGGGGTCTAGCAAAGATATCAACCACTAACGCTAACGCCAAACGCTCCAAAACTGTATTGAAATGACATTAGCTGTGGAAAAGTAAGCGATTTCCAAAATGTCATCCTAGTACCTTTTGGAGTTAGCGTTAGTGGTTGGTATCACTATACAATACCTACCACCATTTTTGGCGTTAGCGTTAGTGGTTAGTATCTTTGCTAGACCCCCAGGTACCTTAAAACTTCCTTGGGGTTGATCAAGAATTTAGCAGTAGCGCAAAAATAATTTTATCTATATAATTATAATGGTAACGTGTAGTAAGTTTATGTAAATAATACATTTGACCAGATCGCCAATAAAGAACATTTCTCCCGCCGAAACCCTATAAATCAAAAACTTGAATAAAAATGTTAATTAAGTAAGCTTCAATATTGGCTAAGTATGATAATCGCGTGAAGCCTTATGAATGATTATAAAAAGTCTAAGAACCTACCCTTTTAAACAGTTTTCATAAAATACTTCCTATCATTGGCTAAATAAAAATTTTGTCTAATGCCAAAATAAAAAAGGTTATACAATGCGTAGCAAAAGCAAGGGTCAATAAATTAAGTACCTATAGGCACAGATTACTGAATAAGTTACTACTATAGGTCAAGCTATAGGTACTATAAATACAATTTAAATACTTATTTCGAATGGTAACGCGTAGTAGATTTTCGAAAACTAATACTTAATACCAGATTGCAAATAACGAATTTTGCCCTCACCAGAACCCAATAAATCGAAAACATGAATAATAATTTTAGTTATGTTTCAATATTGGCTAAGTATGGATATCGCGTGAAACCTTAAAATTTATAATAAAAAGTCTAAGAAGTTCTTAGTTTTCGAAATTCCTTGTTCTCTTTGTCGTGCTCATATTTAAGTAGGTTCTCATACCTATCCTCTTTTTTAGTTAGGACCACAGATTAACGAAAAAACTTATCCTTAGTAATACCACAGATTAGAGAAAAAAATACATAGGACTTCCTTGATTGTTTTTCTCTAATCTGCACTGCATCGAGTAATCGCGCGATGTATTTCACCGTAGCCCGAAAAGTGTGATACGCTGCCGGTAATGCAGGCGCGCCAATTGTTATGTACTGTTTTTTGTCTTTTAAGTTATAAATAAAAACATGCATTAAATTACTTCCTTATTGCTTAGTGCAGTGGGGATTGTTCAGAATGAAATAAAAATGATTGGGGTTCCGTACTCAAAGGGTAAATCCTTATTACTAAACCTTCTCTACTAAACCGCTCTCCGTCTGTCTGTCTGTCTGTCCATCAGACACCAGGATGTACTCATGAATCGTGATAGTTAGACAGTTGAATTTTTCACAGTTGATATATTTCTGTTGCCACTATAACAACCGTGATCCGTATTCAAAGGGACAGATAAACAGACAAATAAAAAAAGATTGGTTTTACTTCATATTGATAAGGAATTATAAATTAAAACTATTAAAATTTATTTTTGTGTTCGCAAATAATACTCTCACAGTTTGTAAAACGTATTTATTCGCCGACATGCAATATAACGCTACCATCCTCCATTTTATTTAGCCCACGTCGGTCGCGCAGCAGGCAACAAATTGACTATGTGTCCGGGTTGGGGCGCTACAAAAACATCGAGGATAGTCAACAGAGATGTTTTTGCGCGCCAACTCAACAGCGAAGGTTCGGGCATATATGAAGCCGCGCCATAATAGTAACAGAGTTTTTTTTCTTTAATCTGTGCATCCGGATAAACCCGAGATAATATTACCGTCAGTAGCACAGAGCACATTTTTTTTCTCTCATCTATGATTAGTAGCCAAAACAAAACTTACTTTTTGACACTGGCTAAATACCTACACTATGTGTGGACCAAAATATAAGAAAAAAAAACTTACCTTGAAGCCTTGAAGCGGCCATCTTGTGAAAATCCCGTTCCGTTTCACAATGAAATCTTAATCATTTTCACCAAAAAAAATTTACAATATTTAAAATTTAATATATCCTATGTTGTGCGCCGGGTTTTTCTAAGCTTATTAGTGAAAACCGCATGAAAATCCGTTCAGTATTTTCGGAGCTGTGCCGTAACAAACAAACAAACAAACAAACAAACAAACAAACAAACAAACAAACAGACAGACAGACAAAATGTCTAAAAAGTAGCTTAACGTGATCAGCAAAAAATTTCAAGCTAACCTGTGTCATTTTTTTTTCGATATCTTGCATTTACAGATTTTTTTATCTCTACAGTTTTATTATATGTATAGATTAGCTTCCCCTGATGGTATAGCTGGATTCACTATACCTAAATAACCAAGAATTTAATAAATTTAATATTGGAATTTCTGAATTATGTCTACCATCAGTTTTAATAAAACCTTCCTTTACAAGCAGCATCACAGCATTATTTTTACCGTCCGCATCCTCCCTAATAAGCTGAAGATTTTACATAAATTCCTATTAAACCCAAGAAATATCTTTCAGAAATAACAAGCCATTTTCTCCAATAGGTTCTTATAAATTCCGATTGGCTGTTTAGTATGATAATCATCTATTAGGGCCTCTGGAGGAATCTGCGACAAAAATCTTTGCGCTGGTACAATTTTTCAACTAGTAAGTAGCATTTGCCTGTGGCTTTGTCTACCAGGACGTTGTTCGTTACATTTTTAGTTCATATAAGTACTTCATTAACAAACACACCATTATAATAAATTAGTACTAACAAAATGCTATTTGGCCACTATTGCGTTTGTGGCAACATATGATCTTGCCTGGCATACTCGGGCGTGCTCCTATTCATGGTGCGGGACTCCAAGGAAACTACGATTCACGGACACAAATAAATATATAATTGAACTGATACACAGGTACTGATATAACTAAATAATATAAACTATGACATGACGCGGTAGTGGTGGAGAGACGACTGCCTAAATTACATATCGCGCCCTTTATATAGGTCGGCGCCGGCGTCGTCCATATTATAAACAAATGTGTCCCTACACGTTTCTAAGATTGGTTTGAGTTTTTTTTTTGCTTCTGTAATACAAAGTTCTAAGAATCTATTCACTATGCATCAATTAATAATGCCATTAAAATAATGAGCTAGAAAACGCAACTGCTAATAAAATATATTATATTTTATTGTCTCGATCCTTCTATTTGGTACCTACTTACCTATCTAAACTTAGTTCATATTAAATTCCATATTTTTAACGAAAATAATGAATCATGAGTCTTATGTTTACTCGCCCAAATTAAACAGTCCTATGTACCTACTAAAAACATAAAATATTATGAGAACTTTACAGACACCAAACACACTTCACAGACATACCTACGTTATAAATAAATAAGATTAGAATCCCTAAACAAAGCATTTCGTTTTACGGTTATTTCATCTTAAATCAAACTCAACGGTACTTTGCTTTATAGTCCCATCTAAGTTAATAACCGATGAAATTGAAAAGCTGTCGATTTAAAAATACGTTTCTATTGTTTATTGGGTGCTTGGGTACTTCAGATGGCATTAAAATTTGTGGAGCTTGTTTAATATCGTAAATCGAGAATTCTTTGCGTTGCATTAAATTTTTTTTTTATAATGTATAGGCATAGCATTTGACCACTGTCTCACCTGATGGTAAGTGATGACGCGGCCTACGGTGGTGCATGCTTGCCTAGAACCTGTTCACCCTTGACTTGAAGACCCCCAGGTTATAATTAGATGGAAACAAGGACGACGGCAAGGTATTCCATTCATTTGCTGTTTGCACTATAAAGTTTGATGCAAAATGCTTAGTGCGGGCTGTACATAGCGTTTCTTCGTACTTTTTTATCTTTAACTAGCATACCGGATGAGAAGCGGTCACCGTAGCCTATGGATATGATATTGTCTGAAATCAATGAAAAATGCTAAAAAATGTTACTGTGCATCCCCTGCATAGATGGCCACTTTGTGCGGTGGATTACTGGTTCGTAGTCGCTACTCGAGAACCTTTCTTCCCATTGAGATATCTCAATGTTTCTTCCCCATCGATAGTCTGCCCACTCATTGCCGTTTCTAAGAGTTATATCGGTGACTTTAGTTCTATTGTGAATGTCCTCATCAAGACCTAAAAATAAGTTCTCATGTGAGTTAAAAATAACACACCGATGTTACTTGATAATTGTGTAAACTAAGTATGACACTTTTAAACCTATTTAAAAATAAACTATATAAATCTAATATTAAACTTACCTATAAAGTAGGTAACGCGCTACTAGAGTAGGCAACCTGTCTAAAACGTGGCATTGGCTCATTGAATGGCAATGCTTAGCTTAGCATTGCGCCAAATAGAGAACAGCATTTTGGGCACGTGCTGCCTCGATCAGTCGTTCCGAAAGGTCGGAAACTAAAATCGAAAAGTCAAGTCGGAAAGCACTGCGTCAACAAAACAAAGCAGCCAGCTTTGCATTTGTCAGGCAGGCTATTAAAATATCCCAATGAATCATCAAGAAACCTTCCCTCCCATCAAACAAGCATAAAGAAAATTCGGGTGCTTATCTATCGGGCACACTTGCCGTGACAAACAGCGCTGTGCCCGGCCGATAGCAGCTGCGAGTCGGGACAATTTCTCGCTGTGGTGAGCTCAAATTCAATCCCGCGGTCGTCGATACCCATGATTACTATTTAGCACGCCAATGTGCTCTCCTTTGCGCCTCTTTGCGCCTCCCTGCGCCCTTTGCACCCTTTTGCTTAACGTGTCTTGTGTTTTGGATGGATTGGGTGGAGGGTGCTAGATTGCATTATGGTTTATGTACAATATAATGTCTTACATGTATTAATGTATTGCCATGGGGTCCCATCAGGTACAAACGAAAAATAGCCCTAACTTGAATAAAATGTAGTAATCAAAAAAATGTTAACCGTAATGTAATCGCGTCTAGAGAGTTACTAGTTAGTGTCCAGCGTATTCAATTGACCCAATACTTCGCCAACACGCAATAAATGTGGCTTGATAATCTTGCGTTATGCAGATATAAAAGAATTCGTAAAATAGCCCGCGTTATACCGTTGTATGGAATGAGGCATCTGTACTGTAGGTATTATATTATCTGGGGTATTGCTATATTTAGATCGGAAATCAGATGTTTGTCGACGTATTTTGGGAGTTGCAGGCGTGAGATCTCGATTAGGGTACCTACACCTAAATTTCAATATACGTCGCTTTTCAGTACTCTGAACACTACTTCCCCACTGCTCAACTAAATTGCTCAACTGCATCAAGTTGAGCAGTGGGTAATACCGACAGCTCAACTGGTAACTGCTCAACTATCATAGTTGAGCAGTGGGTAATACCCACTGCTCAACTAAATTTCTTACCCACTGCTCAATTAGTTAAGCAGTTGAGCAATAGGACATAGTTTTTTACCAAACATTTTACGCCCTATAGCTCAACTGGTTTTTGCTCAACTTAGTTGATCAGTGGGTCATCCTGTTATAAAATCGAATTTATAGCCCACTGCTCAACTGCTCTTGCGGCACTGGCTGCTTATAAGCTATTGAGATCTTTTAAACCCTTTTTGTAATTGACATTATTATTGTCACTTATTGTAAAAGTTATGTTTATTGATGTAATAAGAATTTCATTGTTGGGTTTATTACTGCGTAAATAAGTAAATACTCGTGCATCAATTTTTCCATATCCGCAAACTGTTATAAAATTAAATATATGCAAATAGATGGTAAAGATTCGACTCCAACCACTTCGTGTAAGTGAAAAATAAATATATAGGTACTTAGTATTTATGTGCAGTTATATATTCAATTTTGAAATATATATCTCTTAATAGTAGTATATTAGCGACCGTACTAATTTATCTATTACGGTTAAGCACCAAGCGAGGACAACGAGATGAAAATCATCGATCATTCGAGATTCATATTAATGACGGTAAATAAGTAATTATGAGATTTATAGTTTTATTTCATATGGATACAGAAAAAGACTTATTTTTTTAAAGATGCTTTGCGGAATTAATAAAAGTAAATAACGGAAGCACTTCAACCATAGAATTTCTAAGAGAATATCAAATATGAAGAAATTGTTTTGCTGACGTGGTTTGGTTGATTCAAGTTTTTAAATAATGAAACGTGTCAAAAATACGACATCAGTCAAAAAAAAAAACAAATTTCTTCTTCTTCTTTTTCTTTAATGGCTTTCTATCGCTGTTTTGCAATAATTCTGCCAATGTCAAGTGAGTAAAATTTGTACGGTTATGTAAAGTCAAAGTCATATTTGGTCAGTCAGTCAAAACGCCAACAGTAAAATGGTGGATATTCTACTGAAGGCTCTAAAACGGCCGTTGAAGCAAAAACGAAAATGTCAAAAGTGACATCTATCAAAAATGACATCGGTCAAAGGTGACATCTATCAAAATGAAATCTGTCAAAAAAAATTAAAACTAAAAAATGACATCTGTCAAGTGACATCTATCAAAAATGACACCTGTCAAAAGTGACATCTGTCAATGGCATGTCATTTCTACAAATTAGACATTTTGGCTACATAGTGATTCTGCGACTACGATATTTTGGACACTCAGACGTTTTACAACCCAGACGATATGGCCCTAACCCTATTATCCTCCACTGCTGAGAATTACCAGTTGAGCCATCGGTATTACCCACTGCTCAACTTGATGCAGTTGAGCGATTTGGTTGAGCAGTGGGGAAGGAGCACAATTTTATAAAAGGATGACCTACTGATCAACTTAGTTGAGCAAAATACAGTTGAGCTATAGGGCATAAAATGGTCGGTAATACAAACTATGTCCTACTGCTCAACTGCTCAACTGGTTGAGCAATTTAGTTGAGCAGTGGGGAAGTACTGACTCTGAAAGGTAACATTCATCGACAGACTCAAGACGCCCACTGCTGAACATAAGCTCCTCCAGAGAGCGCCATCTTGAGCGGCTGCTCGTTCCTGCATCCATCGGCCCTCGGTTTTCACCAGATCACTGATCCACCTAGACGAGGGAAGGCCTACGCTGATGTATCTTCCGGTTCGTGGTCGTCACTCGGGAACCTTCGGGTTGTCAGTTCTGCGACCGATGTAGCCTGCCCATTGCCATTTAAACTTGAATCTTGTGAAAGATCATTAGAGTGTTGGAATTATCGTGTTGCTCTTTCAGCTGTTTTGGCTGTTTAAGTTAAAGTGGTGAAAATAATTTGTGGGGCAGAGACTGAAAGTTCTGCACACAAAACGAAT
The DNA here is from genome assembly GCA_963580505.1 of Ennomos erosarius. NCBI lineage: Eukaryota > Metazoa > Arthropoda > Insecta > Lepidoptera > Geometridae > Ennomos > Ennomos erosarius. The sequence goes on along the minus strand of OY756989.1, from coordinate 13,904,003 downwards.
AACGTGATTATTGTAAGAATAGTAAATACTTTCTTCTCTTATAGCTGGTTCTTAGCTGGGTCCTACTCTAGTACCGCCGAGACCACACGGCCTACTAACTTTGACGGGTCCGATAGCTCAGATGGTAGTATCCCTACCTTCTGAACTGAGGGCTGTGGGTTCGATTCCTACCAAGGACAAACATTTGTGTGATGAACATAGATGTTTGTTCTGCGTCTGTGTGTTATATTGTACTCTATGTATGTATTTACAAACAAAAAAGTATATACGTATTGCATCAGTTATCTGGTTCCCATAGTACAAGCTATGCTTAGTTTGGGGCTAGATGGCGCTGTGTGAAATGTCCACACATATATTACTATATATCATCCACTTCATAGAAAGAAGTAACTGTAGATACCTCTAAAGATAGCGCTCGAAAATGTAACAAATAGTTTTATTTTAGCTGAAAATATGCCAAGCGTAATTAGGATTCTATTAGCAACAGTACCGAAATGTCTAAAACTCAAACAAACACAAATACAGATATTTCATTGCTATATAATTCTAGATCAAAAGATCTTTAGAAATAACACAAATATAGAGCACAAAGGATCAAACTCGTTATAATGGCCCTTGAAGTAGATATTAGGTATGCTAACAATCTAATAACGTGGGGTAGCTTTAGAACATCTGGACTGCTCAGCTCAGATCTAGTCTAGCATTTAAATGTTCATTTAGTTGAGTAGTTGTTGCTTTTGTCTTTGAAAACATCAGACGCGCAAATACCGATCTGTTTGATTCTGTTAGTTAGACTTAGACTTATATCTATCTATTTATGTTAATAAAAGACTGTCCTGACTGACTGTCTAGTTATTATTTAGGTGTAGAGGCCTCCCCAATAGAGCGCCCTTTAAGAGGTTACTTACAATGCTTACCTCTTGCATCCATCGGCTCCTCACAATTTTGATCGTCGGTCCACCTAGTGGAAGGTCTACGTTGTGCTGTTCAGTTCGCGATAAGCTACAATATTTGTTACCTTAGTTACCCACCCAACGAAAATCCGAGAAAGTATGTCGTCTTGGGTAATTATCAACTTCTAGATATCCAGTAACCTGTAGATGATATTATCAAAACTACGTTAATCTCGAATGATTTTGCGAGTTCGATAGAACCAATTAAAATAAAAATTTGCCAAGGCTTGGGTATTCTTTTGATCATTTTAGGATAACAAATTTCTAGTATCAATTATCAACCTATTCAATCATCATCATCATCTGATGATGATGATTCAACGGCCCGTAGATGTTAACTGCTGAACATAGGCCTCCCCCAGAGAGTGCCATTTTAAGCGGCTGCTCGCTTTTGCATCTATCAGCTTCCCGGCGTTTTCACCAGGACACCTATTCAATATGGCAGTATTAATTAAAATCCTGTGTTCATCCGTCTGTGTCTCTGTCAAAGTCTCCTTGATAGTAACACTTTACTTATGAAGCGATAACTTATTCAAATTAAATAGGAGTCGCGTCAGATGGACATAAGAGCCACTGCAAATCTAAATGGCACTTCGCCAGTTAATCTCTCTAACCGACCTTGCCATACATTGACAAATCAGGAATCATATTATGAAAGATGATCGATGCATGCAGTTCGTACAACCGAGCATGGAGAAGCTAGTTCCCATTTTAACCCAACTCATTTGTGGTGATGATAGCTCAGTTGGAAGTAAGATTAACTTGCAATACGTGGGTTCTAATCATAAAACGGATTGTTACTTTTGGTAAGACCCTATTGGTGGGGCATTTTCTAACTCGTCTGAGAATCTTCCAGAACAGATAATAATAATATCTACAGTACAGATTCCTTATCCCATACATATCCCATTCGAGCTATTTTGCGAATTAAATCAGCATAAAAAAAGATTATGAAGCGACACCTATTACGTGTTGGCGAAGTACTGGGCTATATGAATACACTGGACGTCAGACAATTCCCGATCCAAGCATAGCGTGAGTCACCTAATGAAACACACTCCTGGAACTTTCAAATCACGTTATAGATAGGAAGTATCATAACATAAATAAACAGTTGTATTAATATATATTTAGATATCACTATACAGGATATAATTTAATTCATTAGCATAAATTGAGCCCATGATAGTACATCAATTATAGATGATTATTAAAGAGTAAAGAGTGTAAATGAAATAATTTTTATTGAAAATTATGAAGATTGCCGCGGCTCTTAACGCAGTTGGCACGGATGATTTTGATACATTTAAACGTTTTTATACCTTTTATGTACTAATTAAAAACAGTAATTCGTTATTTTAATTAAATTTGTATTGTAGCATTTGATTAATTAAGTTATTGCATTTTTTAGAGTTAATATTATTACCAACCCAATGTGTTAAAATTCAAAAATTTTGGTCCCCACGTGACCGGTATCAGGAGTAGGTATCTAGTTACAAAGGATGCTAATGAATTCAATTACACCCAGTATAGTTACAACATATTCAGTAATCTGTAATATCGCCCTTATAGACACTTAGCAGAATCGAAGCTAGGAAAAAATTGAACCTTGCTTATATGGTTCCTAGCGTTCAAAATAACAAGTCAAGGATCCTTAGGATCCTTTTGTTTCTTTATAAAGGTGAAGCCTAAAAACTGTGACAGTAAAGTTGGCCTTATTTACTTAGGCTTGATACATAGGCCTTTAACAAAATGTAACCAGGTAGGTAAGGCTCGAACATAAACAAAACAACTTGCGCATGGAACTAATTTATTACCTCTCAACTAATCCCTGGAGATTGGCCGCTTTATCAGCAGAATCCGCTTTAGTTTTATCTGTGGCTCTCAAACTTTTTCATCCACGCCCTTCTGACCTTATTATAAGGGCATTTTTAGAGATCATTTAATAAGGGATACTACCATATTGGTAAGTACTAAAATAATTTGTGTCCTTATTTATAGACTTTAGTGTTGCCTGATTATTCCGGTTTGCATTAATTGGGCAATTTTTGAAATTTTGTGCAATGACAGTTATAATAATGTGTCTAAATATTAGTTTCAACATTAATTGTTAAATAACTAATCACAAAAAAAATTTCATAGATAAGAATTTAATAGAAACACATACCACATCACACATTATTGGCCTAATGCAATGCGCCTTCCGATGAAATTCCTCTTTCAAAACACTATTTACCAAATAATGAAACCTTGAAAAAATATAAATGGCTTGAAAGTTTGACAAACGGTGGCTGGTACAGGATCAATCTATCGGGAAGTTAGTTTATCTCGAGGGTTGAAGGCGCTTGACGGCTCGTTGATTCAGACGATGGGACTTAGGAAATGTTGCTCTTTATTTATTCAGTCTTTGTTAGCCTTCGGAGAGTTTTTCCAAATCTCATTAAAACTTCATAACGATGGCGACTTGTTTGTGATTTTTGGAAAAAACTAATATTATAAAGATATGTGGAAGGCGATATTATTGTAGTATTGAAATTTTCATGAGTGTGATTCATTTTAAATATTATTTAACTGACTGTACCTCATGAATATTGGTATTGTTATTGTTGTTGTTATTTTTTAAGGCGATTTTATTGTTTATAAATTCAAGTGTTTAGGCATTGAATTTCTTGAAAGTTAGGAGTTGGGATTCTTCAAGTGGAGATTGAGCAATTATCTTCTAGGCAAGCATGCACCATCGTAAACTGCATCACCCCCCAGGTGAGACAGCGGTCAAATTTTTTGCCTATAACGAATAAAAATATTTTATTGAAAAGGGCATAATATAAGTTCAAATATCAATGATTCATTAGCAATTTTGAATAATGCCTTGATCGCACTTTAGTGAAACAGCAAGTACCTATTTTAAAATCCAGTCAATAATATTTTTTTCCACGGTAAGTCTTATATCAAAATTTTTGAATGAATGCCATTCTAAAATGTATTATGATACTAGAGATAGCCCAATCGTAGTTCTCTTGTCAGCGATTCTATCATTCCTTTTAGTTGCGCATTTCGCTGACCCACCGCTCTTGAATGGCTGAAGAACGTTTCACTGCAGCTCACTGCAACCTTAATTGGAATAGTCGAGAGGCCGCGGACTAGCTTATAAGACCATAAGAGATGCATAGGGGTTTCCAATAAAAACGGGCTTAAGCTTACTTCATAGATAGTGTTATTTGAATACAGAGAATTAGATTTTTGAATGGCTTTTCTCTATGAAATAAATAATAGTATCCAGTGACGTATGAGGAGGGGAGGTTTTATTAGACCTGTAGGACTTTTTAACTGATAGATAAATATTAATTAAATTGACTGTAGATTGGTTTAAAAATTGTATGAACGCTCAGCAGTAATATATACGCAGGTCAATGTGTCTGAACATTAGTATACCTACTGACGTCACTTGCGTGTAATATTAATATGGTTTTTTAAACTAATAATTACGTGAGTAATTACCTTGCTGTCATAATAGTGGGATTAGCCACCAAATAAACTTTGATTTAAAAAGGAATTTAAAACAAATTTATAAAGATGGGTTTTTGTGGGAATTTCACACAGCGCCATCTAGCCCCAAACTAACCATACCTTCTACAATGGGTACTAGATGACTAATATAATACTTAGATACTTTTTCGTTTGTAAATACATACATAGAATACAATATAACGCCCAAATAGAAAAAAACACTTATGTTCAATTGTTCATCACACAAATGTTTGTCCTGGGTGAGAATCGAACCCACAGCCTACAGCTTAGAAGGCAGCGCTAGTACCATCTGAACTGTCAGACTAAACGGAAATCATTTGTTTATTTTAACGAAAAATACAGTGTAACACATAGTTTTCAGGAAGCCGAGTCTTGAACTCTAGTAAAACCTTTCTCAATATTTGCTTCCAATTATCTGTTATTCCATCTCCCATTCGCGCCTCTGAATCCGGCGCGTGAAATTGCAAATTTTCCACTTCCTCGGGAACACTCGTAAATGAGAATCTAATAATATCTCTTAACGCAAAACAGGGCTACTTAAATACGTACCTACGTAAGAACTCCTCTTACCGTAGTAATAGCATGCGCGTTTGGAGTTATCTCGTTACTTGAAGAAAGTTACTTGAAGGAAGTTGGTGTGGATACTTTCAAAGCCGTGAAATAGAGCATGAAAAACTGTTAATATATTACTAAGATTTCTACAATGACACAGTGTACGTGGTGCCTTATGGGATGAAGCAAGATAAAGTCTTAATAAGTGTAGTTAATTGTAACTGTAAAGGTAGTTGGCATTTACATTTAAAGCAAGTACTACAGTACAAAAGTCAGTAAAACATATAAACTGTAAGTGATTTAGAGCATTATGTAACTAAGAGTACTGTCGTGCATTTCTCTCTTCGTTGCACCACAAACATTGTTGGAAAAATTTGTTACTTATGTTTGATCTATAAAATACTTAATCAAGCTTTTTGACTTGACTTGATAGCAACCGAAATTTAATTTCAAGTCACTAAAATATGAACTATATTAATTCTACTGGATCGTTCTAAACCCTCCCAAAATATCCTGTTTGAGAACGGTAGGGGTTCCTTTGATACGGTACTGTACTACCGTCGGTCTGTACAAGCAGAATATTATGTGCATAGAATTTATAATGACATGTTTTTATTCGTATAACATGCCCCAGTTGTTACTGTAATGTTAACCAATTATTTCAAGCGTCAAAAACAAACATACGAACATATTATTATTATTTTCTTATCCATTTCCATTCTCGGGTCTAGCCCGGACATTTGAGAGGCATTGGTGGGGCTGAAGTCAACACCAAGAGGCCTTTTTGGATACAAAGATAACTATAACACGGTCACACTATCCCTGGACCTGAAGTCGATGGTTTGCATTTCAGCGAGGACCAGAGATAATGTGACCGTGTTTTACATATTTCTTTCTTACATTTTGGCATATTCATTCAGATTCCTAATAAATCTAAGTATTTAATTATGGGGTCTAAAAAGCAAGTAGAAAACATAAAAAGCTACGGCCCTCAGGTTGCAATTACAAATGAACCTATTGAGTGTGTCCCTGAGGCCCGTAACTTAGGAGTAATTATGGATAGTCATCTTCGTTTCGAGCATCATGTACAGGAAGCTGTGCGGAACTGCTTTTATAGGCTAAAAGTGTTATACAAAATTAGGCCTTACCTTAGCGTAGACCTCAGAATCATGTTGTGCGAGTCGCTCATCCTCTCTAAACTAAATTATGTTGATGTCGTTATTGGGCCCTGCCTTCTGTCTAGAACCGAGATGCTCATTCAGAGGATTCAAAATGCTTGTGCTCGTTTCTGCTTTAACATTCCTTCTCGAGGCCATGTCACACCTTTTCTTAATAAAGCAAATCTTATGAAAATGAAATCCCGCCGCCAGCTTCATCTTGCCACTTTGCTTTTTGGAGTCATCATTTGCAAACAACCTGAATATTTGTTGCAAAGGTTGACCTGGGCTCATGAAAGGCGCAAGTACAACACGAGACTTAAATATCCACTTTTGACACCCCAACATAAAACTGTATCTTTTCGTGGAAGCTTCAGGTTTGCCGCAACGAAGTGCTGGAATGATCTTCCTCCTCCTATACGGTCTCTTAAAACAGTGCAAACATTTAGAAATCATTTGAAGATGCACCTTTTACAAGACCAAAAGCTTCAGTAAAGGATCTATGTGCTACCTATGGTTTCGCTGTAGGTAGATTCTAACAATAAATTACTTCAATCAATAATAGATATTTCTAGCCAAGTCGATTAGTGTATTACTCACTTTGATATTGGTTTATAAACGGTTCTTCTTGACTCCATCTATTCACTTTGGGTATTGGACGCAGTTGTCACTTGATGTTATTATGTTAATAGGAAATTATGTACTCAATGTTAAGCCACAGTTTTCTTTATTGGAAAATCAAATGGGTAGAATTCTATAAAAACTGTATTAGAATAGATACGTTTGTAAATCTACACCAAACGTACTTTCTGTGGCTTGTATGCTATACGTGTAATGTTGGCAACGTGGCACTTACATGTGCAAGGTGGAATGGCTGTCAGTAGTGTCAGTGTCATGTGTCAGATGTCTGTCTTTACAGCTAGGTATATGCACAGATTAAAGGAAAAAAAATTACTATAGGTATATGACGACCGCTCTGGGCTGCCAGTAAGATGTTTTAAATGTTTTAAATGTCTTTTTTCCTGCTGTACTCTGCTGTTTTGGATTTTATTTACTTTTCTATTTTTTATGTAAATTATTGTAACATGTTTTGTACTTTGTAGTATAAGGTGTGTTGCGTCCGTGGTGTCATGACGTAGGTTCCGGCTGAAAATCAGTAACTGAGGTTGTTGTTGCAGCCTCAGTTGTATGCTGAGCCGGGACCTGTTCCTGGCATCGCGCAATATCGCTTAAGAGTATAGTATATTTATATAAGTTTCTCATTATTATGTTCCGTGTTATATTGTTCCTTTCGCGATATTGTGTATCGGGAATAAAGATCATTTGATTTCATTTCATTTCATTTCATTTCATTTCATTTCATTTCATTTCATTTCATTTCATTTCATTTCATTTCATTTCATTTCATTTCATTTCATTTCATTTCATTTCATTTCATTTCATTTCATTTCATTTCATTTCATTTCATTTCATTTCATTTCATTTCATTTCATTTCATTTCATTTCATTTCATTTCATTTCATTTCATTTCATTTCATTTCATTATATTTATATAACTATTTTATATAACATGAAGGTAAAAATATCTGGGCTATTATGGTGAACTTTTGGATGGATGGTGACATTGGGTTATAGAATGAGAGAACGGCACCTGCCAATTTTGTCTCATATCAAAATGTTTGAGGCAGGTGATGACTTGCCACCCACTAAATGGGCCTCCTGTAGTGGCTACCGCATATTGGTGCCGAGGAAGCAACATTGGTGTAGGGCTTAGGGTGTCGAGAATAAATGTATTTTCTTTTTCTTTCTTTCTTTCTTTCTTTCTTTTCGAGAGGTGTGCTGCACTTTCACTGAACGCTACTCGCGGCGTTATGCCCTTTAACACTTCCACCCTGGAGCTTAGGTTCTTAGCTCTTGCGACTTCCACCCCTGGACAGCCAGTTAAGCAAGCCAGGGGTTAGGGGCCTCACTTAGCCCCTTGGAATCAGGGCACGTGGTGTCGCCACTCACCGACGGCTCGCCACAAAGCCACCCCTGCGTTTATATTATTATATTATTATTATTTTATAATACAAGGTGACCTTGAATTGGTATGTTATCCCGAAATGAGGGGACTGCGACCCTACAAGTTGTGAGAGTCTTACTTGAAACTGGGTAATTCCAAACTTCAATGGTAAAAAAAATCCCCTCGCAAAATTGCACGTGCGATCGCTACGTGAGTTAACAAGATACTATAAATACATTTCTAGACACAGGTCGTTACACTCACTTATGTGCATTCGGTCAAGGACGAAGTTCAACCACCCAGCTGCGCTAAGGCTATTTTCGAACGTAAACTTTACATGGCATTTCTTCAATGAAAAACTATTAATTTAGAAAAGTCGTAGAAGAAACATTGTCTACCTTGGGGTGTAGATTTACCCCCTTTCGGGATAACATATCAAGATCACCTTGTATAATTAAATTAACAAAAGTCGTACAAAATGTATCCAGGTAAGTCCTTGTACAAAAGGGTATGTTTGAACATAGTTTTCTAATTTCTAATCCAAAGCGATACGTGGCGTCTAAAGAAGAAAAGAGAAAGTACTTTCTTTGACTAGAACCCCAGACAATATAATCATCATCATCATCATCATCAACAGCCTGAAGACGTCCACTGCTGAACATAGGCCTCCCCCAGGGAGCGCCACTTAGAGCGGCTGCTCGCCTCCTGCATCCATCGGCTCCCCGCGGCTTTCACCAGGTCGTCGGTCCACCTAGTGGGGGGCCGGCCTACGCTGCGTCTTCCAGTTCGTGGTCGCCACTCGAGAACCTTTCTTCCCCATCGGTTGTCAGTTCTACGAGCGATGTGGCCTGCCCATTGCCATTTCAACTTGCCAATTCTAAGAGCTACATCGGTACTTATTCTTCTACCGGGAGGGAGACCAACTTTCCCAAGGTGGTGTCGGGTTCCTCGTCCGCAAGTCTCTCGTCAACAACGTGATCAAAGTCGACAGTGTGTTAGATTATAGAATTCTAGAAATGGCTAAAACTATTGACAGGAGCCCTGGAGTCGATGCAAAGTCTTGGGAAAATTGGGAGGTACCTAAGATTCGATGGGTCAACGGGGTTCCTGGGTGTGTGAAGACAACATGGGTGGTCAGACACTTCGACGTGGACAAAGGCGTGATCATCACCACAACAACTGAAGCAGCCAAAGACTTGAGGGAGAAGCTAGCGCACCGCATAGGTGACTTGGTGAAAACCAAAGTGCGCACCATGGCTTCTGTAGTAGTAAATGGCATCCGAAGGGGTCAGAGCAACGTTCGCCTTATGGTAGACGAAGCTCTTATGAACCACTTTGGGGCCATTGTAATGGCTGCACGGCTGGCTGGTGCTCGCGAGGTAGTCCTTATCGGAGACGTCAACCAGTTACTTTATATCGACAGAGAGAACCTCTTCGAGCTAAGATACAATCGCCCAAACCTGGTGGCCACCATCAACCAGGAGTTGTTATGCACACATAGGAATCCCATGGATGTCACTTACGCGCTGAGAGAAATATACTCAGGTATATATTCCTCGGTCCCACGTGTCAAGTCCCTGGAGCAGAGAAGGTACACAGGTGCGCAAATATCCAGCACCCTCCCCAACACCCTATTCCTAGTACACACTCAGGAAGAAAAGGAGACCCTATCCAACAAGGGTTATGGCGGAGGCACGGGGTCGCGCATCCTCACCATCCATGAAGCACAGGGACTGACATACGAGTCGGTCATCGTCATCAAGACTAAGGGCAAGATGAGGCTGCACGAGAGCGTTCCGCACGCGGTGGTTACAGTCTCGCGGCACACCGGGACTCTCGTTTACTACGCCGACGATGAGGAAGACGCCATAAGCCGCTTCGTGCAGCGTGCGATGGCTGCATCACCGAGGGCCATCCGCGAGTACAACTTGCAGATGGCCATCAAAGATCGGAATGTGGCGGTAACAGAAGTCCTGGTTCAGGAGGAGAAGGCGGATTAACAAAAACATGTACGGGCGGGATCATTGACGGACTCAAAAGAGCCTGTCAATTATCCCGCTCGTATGAACAAAATAGTAGTAGAATGTTAATGATTATTGTGTGTACACCGGGAGTACTCACGCTCACTAAAAAGCTTCTTCTTGCGGCGGCGTCGTGCGTCGGGTCGTCCTCTTCTCTCAAAAATGGTTGAGGAGGGCGATGGCTGGCGCATGCGTCAAGCTCGTGAACGGGCGCTGCTTGCGGGAGCTGGTCTGCTCGCGGTGTATGCACAAATTGGAAAAAAAAAACATGAAAAAAAAAATAGGTTAAGTATTTAATTGTCCTCTCGTGTATGATATTTGTTCAATAAAATAGAAAAATAAATAACAATAAATGATAAATTAACAAAGAGCACGGACCCAGGTGTCTGTGGTAAAGCAGATTTAAAAAAAAAAAAGTTGACAGGTTGTCGACCAGTGTAGCGTACCTGATACTCAGAATAACCAAACGGTATTCGTTGAAGGTCATCCAGGTATACGCACCGACCTCGGCACACTCCGACGATGAAGTAGAAGCTATGTATGAGGATATATCCGAAGCTATGCATACTTCCGAAACATACTTCACCGTTGTGATGGGAGACTTTAATGCGAAGTTGGGCACAACGAATGGCGATGAGCTGAGAGTGGGGCCATTTGGATACGGGCAGTGGAACCCTCGGGGACAAAGGCTGGCTGATTTCATGGAGAAGGAGGGCCTCTTTATGATGAACTCCGTCTACAAGAAGCGGCCATCCAGGAAGTGGACGTGGATAAGCCCCGACGGTTCCACGAAAAATGAGATAGATTTCATGATGACTACCAAGAAGCGAATATTCGATGATGTCTCTGTGATCAGCAAGGTGAAAACCGGTAGCGATCACCGTATTGTAAGAGGCACATTGAATATCAATGTCAAGCTTGAAAGGTCGCGTCTGGTGAGGTCTACGCTCCGTCCAAACCCTGTCCAAATCCAAAACCCCGAAGGCTTTCAGCTGGAACTCCAAAATCGCTTCCAGTGCCTTGCCGATTGCAACACAGTGGACGAGTTGAACAACGGGTTGGTGGAAACTGTCCAAGCTGTTGGAGCTGAGTTCTTCAAGACCCAACGCCGAAAGAGGACTCAGAAACTCTCAAGAAACACTCTTAAATTAATGGCAGACCGGAGCGAAATGAAACTACAGTCTTCAGTTGATATGTCAGCCTACGGTGAACTCAATAGACGTATCTGGAGTTCCATGCGACACGACTTGCGTGCTTTTAGTACTTCACGTATTGAAGCCGCAATTGAGCGGAACCAAGGCTCTAAGGTGTTCGCAAAAGATTCGTCTATTGGGCAAAGCCAAATGACAAAACTGAAGACCAAGAATGGTAGTGTCATTTCATCGAAGCCTGAGATCCTGAGAGAGATTGAGAACTTCTATGGACAGTTATACACCTCGACACGTGAGCCCGCTACTAACACAGCTAAGGACACCAGAGCCAAGTTAGTCCGACACTATACCGAAGATATCCCGGACGTCAGCCTGTACGAGATTAGAATGGCCCTCAAACAGCTTAAAAACAACAAGGCGCCAGGTGAGGATGGAATTACGACCGAACTTCTGAGAGCGGGTGGTAGACCGGTACTTATAGTCCTCCAGAAGTTATTCAATTCTGTCATCCTTGAAGGTACAGCGCCGGAGGCATGGCACAAGAGCGTGGTGGTGCTCTTCTTCAAAAAAGGTGATAACACCTTATTGAAGAACTATAGAACTAATTAAAGAACTAATTTTAATTTAGCAATAAGACCTGCTTTGTAACTCTGTGGCAGCAATAAATGAATGAATTATGAATTATGAATAGGCCCATCTCGCTCTTGAGTCATGTGTATAAGCTGTTTTCGAGGGTCATTACGAATCGTCTCGCACGCAGGTTTGATGAATTCCAGCCTCCCGAACAAGCCGGTTTCCGAAAAGGCTTTAGCACCATAGACCACATCCATACGCTACGCCAGTTTATACAGAAGACCGAAGAGTATAATCGGCCGCTATGCCTAGCGTTTGTGGACTATGAGAAAGCCTTCGATTCAATCGAGACTTGGGCGATGCTGCAGTCCTTACAGCGATGCCAAATTTACTATAGGTATATCGAAGTGTTGAAGTGTATGTACAGTAAGGCCACTATGTCAGTCCGACTACAGGACCAGAGTACGGAACAGATCCCATTGCAGAGAGGCGTGAGACAGGAAGACGTTATTTCTCCGAAACTGTTCACAAACGCATTGGAGGATGTTTTCAAGCTCTTGGAGTGGAAAAGATGTGGCATCAATATAAATGGCGAGTATATCACTAACCTTCGTTTTGCCGATGATATAGTCATAATGGCGGATTCGCTCGATGATCTCAGCACCATGCTCAACGACCTCAGTAGAGTCTCCCGACAGGTTGGTCTTAAGATGAACATAGACAAGACGAAAATCATGTCAAATGCCCATGTTCCACCTATACCGGTAATTGTTGGGAACGATACTCTCGAAGTTGTCGACAAATACGTCTATCTAGGGCAGACTGTCCAATTGGGTAGGTCCAACTTCAACAAAGAGGTCGCCCGAAGAATCCAACTCGGCTGGGCAGCGTTAGGGAAGCTTCGACCTATCTTTTCGTCCAAAATACCACAAAGCCTGAAAACAAAAGTTTTCAATCAATGTGTGTTGCCAGTGATGACTTATGGAACTGAGACGTGGTCTCTAACTGTTGGCCTCATTACTAAGCTCAAAGTCGCGCAACGAGCTATGGAGAGAGCAATGCTCGGTGTTTCCCTGCGAGATAGGATCCGAAATGAGGAGATCCGCAGGAGAACTTAAGTGACCGATGACAATATAATAGCTAGAACCAATCAGAGTCTATATAATTATTGATAGAGGATTTTATGGAGTTATTTCGACCCGCCACCTAGTAAGTTCCTACAATGCAGAGGAGGTACAATTTACCAATGAAAAATTAACTTTCAATAGTTAGTTTTTGCTTCTATAGTTATTTCTGCCACAAGAGAACAAAGTTGATTTTTGTGTTGAGTGCTAATGTTCAATCCCGAGCAAGCGAAGACTTCTAGTATTGAATTACGAGCGTAGCGAGTGATTCTATCCTGAGCGAGCGAGGGATTCAAAGGCACGAGATGCAAAAACTTCCCCTCGTGTAGCACATACACTTTTTCACCTCAGCAGTGAGAACATAATTACAGGTAGGTACTTACCCAGTAACGAAACACTTTCGCATTCCCGCTAAAAGCATGTACTCTCTACTAAACTCCATATAAATGTACCGTAAATCTGGCTAAATAATTATACTTACCGCACAGTCATAATATTAAAAAATCACTTTGTGTCACCCAGTGAGCAAATTACGATTTTGCACACTGTTTTCTTGCAGCAAAGGGCGCCTGTTCGAGCTGCTGAGATGAAAAATCTAAAGACCCGTCAGATTATATCTTCTGACTCTGACACAACTACCTAATTATGTTGATTTCATTCTTGGTAGCTAAAGAATACCGGTATTTTTAGGTTATGCGATCCTTGTTTCATAATATTGTAGGCGGATGTGTCGGGAAGGAATGAAATATTGGAAGTATTTGTCACTGCGAAATGCGAAAAAGCGTTTGTTACGCATGGGAGGAAGAAATATTACGCTCATTCCAGTCCATTAACACGGACCAAAATTAATGGTGATTTATAAAGAATTTTCTTGGATAGCATAAATAAAAATATTTTTTGGCATTTTGAATAAAGGCATTATGAGGTTAAGTCATCCACCAATAACTCAAGAAAGGTGGAGTTTCTCATTTCCGATTTACTAACTGAAATGCCTTGATAAGAATCTAACTCGATAAACATTGAAATTCTAAAGCCATCTGACGTTAGCTTTACAGCACACTTTTTCACTGCTCTGCTATCTCACCAATAGCTGTCGTCTCATGCTAGTTTACATATAGGCACTTTTGCAGAGGTCTTGTTCTACGCATACATAATTTGATAGATAGGTACTCCGTTTAATAACGCCTCAAAGGCGCCGATGAAATTATAGTTTCCATTGGCCCCATAGTGTCAGTCGACGTGATTTGTTCGACCTGACTAACGGGCTTGCTGACACTTTGTGCGCCATCGGCCGTGATGAGCATTATAGTAAAAGCCATCCATGCCACTTTTGCCTTGTCTCTGTCCCGTCAACTGGGCTGATGGGAGTACGAAACGAAATATTCCCAAAAATATATCCAAAAAATTATGAAAGGAAAAACCTATCCTAGTTATCCTATCGTCAACAGGTGCAATAATTTTTGGCTCTGACCAAGAAGTGGCAGGCGTGATGCGTGCGGTGGAGAGAGGTAACGCAACCAGCCTGTTCAGTTGGGTCGGCTCTGATGGATGGAGCGCCCGGTCGCTGGTCTCCGAGGGGAACGAGCGAGCAGTGGAGGGGACCATCAGTGTGCAGCCCCAGGCGAACGACGTGAAGGGATTCAAGGAGTACTTCCTGGGGCTTAATGTGAAGAATAATAAGAGGAACCCTTGGTTTGTCGGTGAGTTTAGACAACTGCTTCTGTGGGCCTTAGTACGAAACTAGGCAGGTTACAGCTAATTTATAGAATTTTGGGTTGATAGCTGATTGCTTCTCCGACATAATAATATATTATCTACATCATTTTAGCCATCTGAAATATGGATTCTGCACATGCAACGTTAAGTTTTGAGGGCCCAAAAGAATTGGCAATTTGGCACAAATTCGTTGTTTGAAAACCAGCAACAGAAATTTGTTTTTGGGGTCTGGTACCGCAGGTTGAATCCAAGACATTGTTCCTGCGATTTCACAATAATGTTCATGTGGTTGTCTAATTTATAAATAAGTATGTCCACAATTATTCGGACACCATAACAGTTCAGATTACAAATTTCAGTTCTCAGAAAATTCCAAGCGATGAAATATTTTAATCCCTAGTGACGTATTATTTAGTTTAACGATGAAATTATTGCTCAAAATTGCTGTAGAAACTTGCAAATTACTCTTAATTTCTTCGGAAACTTTGTTCCAAATATTTAAGCAAAAGTTTTGTTCAAGTTAAATTTGCCCTTTAACCAAGTTGAACGCATTTTAAAGCATAATTATTGAAATAATGATGAATTATCTAAAATTATGAAACTTTATTTTCGTATCATAACTCCTCAAATGTCGGAAATAAGTTACTACCTTCCTTAGCATACTAAAGTAGTAGTGCTCAATCCTTCTCGACATCCAAGCATTTAGTTGAGGTGAAAATCTAGATTCATTCAAATTCTATAAATCTATCGTACGAGTATCAAAGCCAACCTATCACACTGGGTTATAAAGAATTCACGTCACATTTCTGCATGTTCAAAGAGGTTTAAAAGTGCAGCTGGCATCCTTATGGATCGAGCACATAGCTCTAAGTGGTCTGATAACGGTTAGATCACGTACAGAATGGGAGAGTCAGATGGGCGTTTTGATTTTATGAAAAATCTGCTTCTAGAATGGAGGTTCTGCTTTTGGTGCTTTATTGGCTGTATATCTAGTGCGGCACGTTATTTAAGATTTAGTTTTTTTTATTGTTTCTGGCTTTCTGTAGTTCTACAGGATGTAATTTAATTCATTAGCATAAATTGAGCCCATGATAGTACATCATTTATAGATGATTATTAAAGAGTAACTAATGTAAATAAAAATATTTTTATTGAAAATTATAAAGATTGCCGCGGTGCCTAACGCAGTTGGCACGCATGATTTTGATACATTTAAACGTTTTTATACCTTGTGTGTACTAATTAAAAACAGTACTTCATTATTCTAATTTAATTTTGTATTGTAGCATTGGATTAAGTAAGTTATTCCATTTTTTGGAGTTATTATTATTACCAAACCAATGTGCTAAAATTCAAAAATTTTGGTCCACACGTGACCGGTATCAGGAGTAGGTACCTAGTTTTAAAGGATGCTAATGAATTCAATTACACCCAGTATAAAATGTTACTAATAAATCTCGTCATTATTTTAGTATGGAATAACTGGGATGTTTTTAACTATAAGTACATGTTTAATAGTACTTATGGTGTAAAACAGGGTTATACTTTCGTTTGTCCACACTTTATAATCAGACTGAACTTATTTTTTTAGAGTTACGAACGTAAGTACATTTTAAAATAGGCAGAACTAAATATTTGGGAAAAGAGGCTTGTATTGTATACTCCGCCTACAAACTACTACTTTACACCATAAGCTGATGGCTGTAGTCTTTAAAATAGTTGACCATATTATTTTCTCCTATGACATAAATTAAGAACACCAGCAGGGTTAGCACGGACGGTAGACAAAATTGTCTTTCCCCTGTTTTACTCCACTTGACATGCATGTAAATTGTATGAAGAATTTGACATAAAACAGGGAAAGACAATTTTTTCTACCATCCGTGCTAGACCGGCAGATGGGTAAATATAACCACACTATTTTAGAGTTCGCCTGTGGCAAGAAGAAAACTTCTTTCTAGTTCTTTAGTTAAACTACATGATATTGATTGCTGGGGGGCATAACCAAGACTTCCATTGCCCAATTGAAAAAGAAACCTAAAATTAATTATGTAAGCAATTGCTTCCAATTTTACAGATTCCTAATTCTACAAATTTCCAAGTCTACAGAGCAAAAAAAAAAACGTTTAAGTGTCATATTTTTAAATCTCTGTGATGGCTACAGACTCCTATTTCTACAGATACCCATACAGAACAAATTTTGCCATGGCGACTCAGTTTAGGTCTTCAATCATGATTCTTTTCCATAAATATACTAATGACTACCTGATGCCTAACCGATGAGGAGCAAATCAAAGCACCAGATAGTTTCTATGGTATTATTAATATTTGCTGTTCGAAATTATAACAAACTCTATGCTAACAACCTACGACTACCTTGCGTGCCGGGGGGGTAACGACTGATGTACTCTACTCGCGTCATGCATTGCGTTGGCTAGAGTCCGCAGAAATCAATGCATGTGGAGTATGTGTCGCTACACTTCATACTTTGAACCGTTATTTTATTTTAACAGAGTTCTGGGAGGACGCCTTCCAGTGTCGGTACTTAGGCAGCCCTCGCACTCCGTACAACGGCCAGTTCGAGCGCCCCTGCTCAGGACAGGAGAGGCTCTCCGCTGAGAACACAGAATTCGAGCGACAGCTGCAATACGTGTCTGATGCTGTGATGGCCTTTGCGTATGCTATCCGGTAAGTAGCATTTTTTGACATTATTTTAAATCTACAGCGGCGTAAACATATGCAGTTTTATTTAATAGGACTTCTCCGCAAAGTTCGTCTAGAGTGCCACCGCTTTGCCAGGTATTCTGCTGCCAAGGAGTAGTGTGCAAGCATTACTGTGGTTCAGTTGGAAAGGTGAGTGAATCTCCTGGGGAAATGAGACTTATGAGTTCACAGTCCAGTAATCTTATTATTAGACTGCTGATGTCCAAACGCTAACGCCAACGCCAAAACTTTAACTAATAATGTATTGGAATTACATTTCGGAAATCGCTTACTTTTCCGCAGCGAATGTCTATTCAATACATTTTTGGAGTTAGCGTTATCGTTTGGGATCTTTGCTAGACCCCCTGGGTGACGTGCACAGTGCAGTGTCACGCGATTTATTTTAAAGAAAGACTAGCTCGTCACATTTTTTTACATAAAAAATTGTAAAATAGTCCCTACAGTTTCAGGGGTGTGTGGTAGGCATCAACATAGAATAGATCACGGTCCCCTGAGCAATGTAAATTATGATCTCAATATCAGGCACTGCGCCATGGTAACTTAATATACAATAACACACAATTATACAACTTAATATACAATTTTAATCCTTATAAACATAAGTACCTATATTTTCAATCTAATTGAGTCTTGTATTTCTCGTTTCCTTATAAAGCGACATATCCAACAGTCCAATCATGCACGAAGTCGTACATCCTCTTTCAGACAGTTTATTAAGATTACGGGCGTGATATGTCGTTCAAGATAGAAAAGAAAAAATATTTCCCCAAGGTACTCTAAAAACCTAGTACGGAAACCAAGTAAAAACCATGATACCTACCAGGGGGTTCAAATACAGTGTCCAGCGGTCTTATATTAAAGCATTTCTTGTATCAGACAATAACACCAATGAGATTCTTTATATTATGCTTGACTCAGAATACAAGAATTATAATAGAGAAAGTATTTTTTAAACTCAGCCGTATCGTGATAGTAATAACACCCACACTCGTGCCGTTTGATTTATTGCAGGATCTCGGAGATCTTAACGTCTCGTCCTCTAACTGATATCTCACGGAAATAAAACGAGTTTCAACATTAAGAACAATCTTGGAGTCTTCAAATCTAGAGTGAATAGGTATCTTCTAGATAAGCGCGTCACACACTAGGCCGCATCGTCACTTACCATCAGGCGAGATAGTGGTCAAGCGCAAGCCCATTAAACAATAAAAAAAGGAAATAGATATAAATCTGTGTGCTGCTGACCCTTGTGTCGTATATCAACGTTACTTACGCTTTTTGCTAATCATAGCTTAATTACTAATAAATAAATAAAAGAAGAAATTGTGCGGGATTTGTGCGTGCTCAAATCCTACTAGTGATTCTTTTCCTGTACAATACCAACATAATCTGATATTAATAATTATGTATTATATACATTTATCTGTTCTCCTAATATTTTTCAACTCCCTCAATAAAGTTCTATTACAAAACAAAACAAGCAAAATTAATTCTGAGAGGATAAAACGCGGATAAAAGGGCACCCCCACTCAAAAAATTTGAATAACAAATATCGGTAAAGGACTACCCGCTTGAGACTTGACCCATCATTGTTTCGGCGGATATCTAGGGATCCAACCGGATAATCCTTTAATTGTATTTGCATTCAATTCTAATACCACTAGATTTTTGTTGAATAATAATTATGAGAAATGTCATGTCAAGCATTTCAATTAGATAACTGCGTATAAGTAATGATACTAAACTTATTGTCTGAGTAAAATTCGTAAAAAGATTGAATTGTTTTTACTAAGCAACAAAAAGGCAAAATTTATAAATAGAAGAAGTAGAAAGTGAATGGAAAAAAAGCGCAAATCAACTAACACAGCAATTTTACATTATACCCACCTATACTTTACTCATGAAGATAGCAGCTGCAACGAATTATAAAGATGAAGTAGAAATTAAGCCTGTCGTGCAATCAATCACGTCTTGAAAATCAGACTAGATTGCACTGCACATTGTGGTAAACCAAGTAAGCTAATGAGAAAAGGTACACTCTAATGAGAATGTAGAGTAAGAGAAAACTTGTAAAATTCGCCGCGCAGAATGATTCATTTTTATGTCCAAAACACACATCCCTAACAAAATATGGACTGTTAAGAAAACCCCTCGAGAGCTTTCAGAGCTGACCCATTATTTATCCATCACCGAAACATTCCGGGTTTCATTTGAACAAGTTAATGCTTTGCTTAAATCGGGAAATAATAGCGCGTGTTACCCATCCTGCATAATTTGTTCTGTATTTGATACGCGGATAGGCTTATGTAGTGAATCTCTGTTTTAGTATCTTCGTTATTCTTGTTTTATGACATTAAACTATTGTATAGATTTTGTCTCTTGTTTATAGGTTCATGTGTGGTGTGGGTTCATGTAGGTACTCAAAAGACGAGTTCTCGATATCTATTTGTATCATGGAGCTGGAGTTTGTATCGTTTTTTTTCAACGATAACATACAGTAATGTGGTAGGACTTTTCTGCAAAGTTCGTCTAGGTAGGTACCATCGCTTTGCCAGTTGTTCTGCTGTCAAGCACTACTGTGTTCCGGTTTGAAGTGCATTGTAGCTAGTGAAATTATTGGGCAAATGAGACTTTATAATCTGATCTCACAGTCTAGTAATCTGATTACTAGACTGTGTGATGTCTCAGGATGACGTGCGCTTTGCACTCGAAACTTTATTATTTTATAGCTCCGAGTGACAATGTAACTGTTATGGGTGGCCGTGTCGCTTAACATCAGGTGAACGACTAGCTCGTCACGTCATTCATTTTCATTAAAAAAACTTGTATTTACTCCCGTTTATTTTAAGACCCATCATTATCAGTTCATACAAGTCCATTTTTGGATCAAAACCTCTGCAAAGACACGACATGAATTCTTTTCTCGGTCCATTGCTGCCAATTGTATTTTTCTTTGGCCTTGGCTCCATTTCGCCATTCTACAACTCCTTACACTAGAACTGCTGAATCGCAGTCTTAAGCCTGCAGAACCCCTCAACCTGAACGGCTATTGGTTTTCAGGCAGATATGACCAGTCTTTGCTACTTCAGCGTGCTAATTTGCTGAGATAATGTCGGTAACTTTAATTTTCTGGCAAATTAAATAAGACCCTTTGGGTTTTATGTGTCATAATTATCAATCAACAAACTCAAACCAAACGTTTCCATCGTCAGTTACTAAGCTTAGTAAAAGAATACTCCAGGTTTTCATTAAATACTTATTCTATCTAAGCAGTTCCAAGAAACATAGAAAATTAGCGAACATTATCTGTTATTATCAACGGTATTATGTTATTTACTATGATTAAAACAAATACCCAATTTGTTCTTCGAATTCGAGCCTAATAAGAGTAGGTACCTACGTTAATCTTAATAAATTAATGAAAGGTACAACTTATATTATTATTTTCTTACTAGCTTCTACTGCACGGCTTCGCCCGCGTGGACTATCCCTCAGGAACCGGTTATTTTTGCCCCCTTAGGGTATGAAATTCAAAAATTCCTGAGACCTATTTATTTCATATGTTCTTTAAGACGGGCCCGATAGCTCAGTCGGTAGTAGCTCTGCCTCCTGAACTGAGGGCTGTGGGTTCGATTCCTACCCAGGACAAACATTTGTGTGATGAACATAGATGTTTGTTCTGTGTCTGGGTGTTATAATGTATTCTATGTATGTATTTACAAACAAAAATTATCTAAGTATTATATCAGTTATCTGGTTCCCATAGTACAAGATATGCTTAGTTTGGGGCTAGATGGCGCTGTTTGAAATGTCCACACATATTTATTTAGTCATATTCAAACAGTAAGATACGGTAATTTATTGAAACTTTCAAACAAACTTTAGCACCCTTAAGTGTTCAATTTTGGAAAACTAAAATATACATACCAATTTAAATCCTATTTTAACACGCGTTTTCGACAAGCCACCCTTCAAATTCATCTCTTCATTCAATTCAACTTTACTTTTAGCGGTTTGGGCTTTGCGTTGTCTGTCACACAGTCAGGACAAAACCTTTTATATATAGATAGAAGATTCATTACTTACACGCGTGTAACTTCAATATTTATAGTTACAACTTAAGTATAATATAAAGTAATTAATTCAAAAAGTTGCTTTGTTGAGTAGTAATAGGTACAAGTAAATAGAAGTCAGAGGTTTACAGCTTCCTAACGAGAAAACAATCACCACAGAGGATTTGCTTCAATATTTTATTTCTACATTAGGATCAGAGTGTCTTTGAATCTCATTTAGGGCCTTAAGTTCTTGAAAGTTTTGATTTAGGGAGAGAGACTTTTAAGATTACAGGTTTAAAAAAATATTTAAATATACCTACTTATGTTTTGAAGAAACCAACACCTTTTCGGAGTCTATTTACTTTTTGGGCCTTTGTTTATTGTAGGTCCGTCACCTGAAACTACCTAACGGTTTAATTGGTTAGAAAGTTGCTTTTAAAAGTTACATAATTATTACAAGTTTTATAAAAACATTTGCTTAAAATAAAACAAAAAACGTAGTAGCATTCTATGACTAAAATCATTATTTTGAAGCTTTAAGCAAGTAGACGCTAAGTGGAATTATTTATTATGACTTAAGTTCTTTGCCTGATACAATCTGTTCAAATATTTATGGTCCGCCAATATTGCCTTAGTTTGTAAGAATATTTTTCATCATTTATTCCATCTGGGCTTCAATAAATCCTTTTTATAAGGCAATAGTAACGGTTGTTGAAAGAAGTGGCTTTTACCGAACTTTCCAAGAGTAGTTGACTCAGACACATACAAGAAGCAGTAGCTAATATTCATAATATTTATAACCATTATCATCATTAGATTTATTATTATACTAACTTCATTACCCAGCCCCCCCCCCCCCCCCCCCCTTTGGGATAAAATACCAATTTAAGTTCATGTTGTATAATTATGTTTTAAAAGAGAACGGAGCCACATTTTTTAATTTAGTGGTTTTGAACACATCATTCACAAAGTTTCACTAAAATGTACGCTGAAATTGCTATTAATATAGACAACGACGTTCTTCTCGCGCTTTAAATACGGTTTTGTAAATTATTAAATTTCTAGTAGGTACTAAACTATTACACTAAACAACTAAACTAATTTATAAAACTAAACTACTACCAAACTAAAACTATTTTAACTAATTTCTAGTAGGTAATTTTATTATGTTGGACGAATTTGAGTTACTGCTTCTGGATTTTATATCAAATTACACATGTTACACAAAAGCCTTTAGACGTACTAGAACCAAAGGGTATAAATTGATTTTTAGTACTCTTTTCGTATATTATCCGTTCTGCTGGCGACAATGGTACTTTTATTTGAAAGGTCTGTGCCTACAGTACAAGTGTATGGAAATATTTGAAGAAACGGGGTCGGTGCTCCACAGTTCTGTTTGCTAACATTTATGTTCATGAAATAGGGTGGTTCGGTAAACAACCTTTATTAGATGCCATTGTTGTCTATGTTTGTTTTCGCTACCCTGTTCACTGCATAAAAAGATCTGAAAACTTTATTTGCGTTCACTTTTTAGAAAACTAGTGTAATCTAGAACAATACCGAAATAACCTACTGTGGCCTATCAGATGTCTGCAGAGCTGTGGCAAGCTCCAGCTAAATGACAAAATAGAAGCGCGGCACTCGACACCTGCTGCACGATCAGGTTGAAAAGTAGCAACCATTTCATCAAAGGTGTCAAAACCTTAGCCTCCGAGCCCTTAATATCCAGACGCAGCCTGTGGCGTGAGAGTAACCCTTTCACACCCATTTATTGACTCTCCTGAGAACCTTCCACCAGGTTATGAAGAACCGTGATCGACCAGGAAGTCTCTAAACAAGCTCGCAGCAAGGACAACATGTCTACATAGATGGGGATTCCCGGTACACCCCAATCTTCAATGTTTGTGCGCACAGACCATGACCCACCTAATAATGTGTCCTGCATGTCCCGCCACTTGCTCGATGCAGGATCTCATGTATGCCACTAATAATGCAGTTGACGTAGCCAGGTTCTGGGCCGCAACTAAATAACAACTTTTGTCATCGACACGCTAAGAAGAAGACTGTGATGGCCCACAATTTCACCGCGTTTAACCTTGTAATGTAAACTTAATGCAACCGGCCAAACTTTTTTCTTCAGTTAAATTGTCTATGGATTTAAGCTGCGTAGGTTCTGTTATTCACTAACTACCCTATTTTCTAAATAACTATCTTCCATTTAATAACCTCACCGGTTAGGATTCTTACTGCGCTTTATATGAAGGTAATTAAGCTTTAACGGGGTATTATAACCCGAAACTTTATTTATTACGGGATTTACATCTCCCAGAGGCCGCTTTTGTAACTTGAATGATACAGGTACGGTTCACGTGCAGAGTTGACAGTTGCTTATGGTGACTGGCCTGATAGCTCAGTTGGTAGTAGCTCTGCCTTCGGAACTGTAGGTTGTGGGTTCGGTTCCCCCCCAGGACAAATACTTATGTGATTAACATAGTAGTTTTTATTCTGTGTCTGGGTGTTATTTTGTATTCTATGTTTGTGTTTAGTAACACAAACATAGACACTGTAATGTGTACTGTAAAATGTATCTAATTATCTGGTTTCCATAGCACAAGCTATGGGACAATGGGTTTGGGACAAGATGGCGCTGTGTGAAATACTGTCTACATATATTGATTTTATTTTATTTATTTATAAAATGTTAATACACCTGTTATACATCTTAATAAGACTTTATGACCTGATTACACAGTGTAGTAATCTAGAGTGTGTGATGTCTCAGGATGACGTGCGCAGTGCAGTGTCACGCGAAACTTTATTATTTTAAAGTTCCGAGTGACACTGCAACTTTTATGGGCGGCCGTATTGCTTAACATCAGGTGAACGACTAGCTCGTCAAGTCATTCATTTCCATAAAAAAAAAAAAACAAAAGTAGGTGTAACGTTAACGTAAGTCAGTTGTAATTGGCGCTGATTAAATGCCTTTTCTAAATGCTCTAAGAACTGACTTACGTTAACTTTACACTTACTCTCGCGTAAAGGTTCGTGGTAGGCCTACTGAAGATACTTTACACTCAAAGAAGTTTACTCTGCTACTACTTTTACGTTTTTTTCTTCATTTTTTAAATTCGTGTTTGAACTGTTGAGTGGCTCGCTCAAGAAATGCCTAGTCCTATACAATTGAACAGCGACAAGGCCGAGTACAATTGAATTAATTCCACACTTCGCGCCCGGGAAGGGTTGGAACCCTTGAGGCCCGCTAATTGATACGAACCCACCACTTAATTTACATGGTATTAGATTAGCAGACCGATATAAGATGGGATGTACGGGTTACATTTGAATTTGATGAATCATTTAGTATCCTAACCGTAATTCGGGGTGTCGGTTGATTCAGATGGCTTTGTTTGTTTGGCTACCGTCGTTGGAACAATGACTAGTATAAAAAATTGTATGATTTAATGTTTTTATTTTTAATAAAAAGTTGTGGTGTGGCCTCGTGGAACTACATCTTATATACCTACAAGACTATTTATGTAGTGTAACTCCTTGAAAAGTTGCCACTTTACAAGTTCGTGAGTGTGAGCGAGCATCACCATCGCCACCAGCCCTATTACTGTTCATGGACAGCAGGGGCCGTACTGTGAGCTCTTAGCGCGATTCAAAACATAGCCTATGTTAGATCGCTTGTCAAAATCTTCATACAAAAAAAACAAAGCGATCCAATATAGGCTCTGTTTTGAATCGGGCTAAGAGCTCACAGTACGGCCCCCAGTTAGCGGCAGATGCGCGTCAGCAGCGCTGCTAGCTCAATCGTGGGGGGCAGAATGGACAGCAGCTGAGCGGCAGATGCGTGTGGGCAGCGCTACTAGCTTAATCTTAATAGAGGGACAGAATGGAGAGAGAGCAGTTGAGTGTCAGAAGCGCGTCAGCAGCGCTGCTAGCTCAAACGTAATAGCAGAGCTACGCAGTAAGGCATGGTCGTCGGTCCATCTAGTAGAAGGTTATCCTACGTTGCGTCTCCCAGTTCGTAGTCGTCACTTGAGAACCCTTCTCTTTTCTTAGATAATGGTCAAATATATTCAAAATATAAACAAAACTATTCATAAAGCGTACTGCAAAATCTACCCTATCAAAATAGGTATACTATTCATCCCCATATTTTAGAGAACCCTTTTCAAGGGTCAAATTGACCTCAGGGATAAAATATAAAGCAATTTTGTACTAAATTAATTGATATCGTACCACAAACATAAGTAGGTACCTAATAGATTTATAGGTACTTAGGCAAGCGTAAAATAATAATACTAGGTGTTATCTTTAATTTATGATCGGGGTCGGTTCGGGTCTACGATTTATTTGTCTCCTTTGTTTATTTAACAAAATGTAGGTAAAACCTTAACGGTTTTACCTTTCTGTGAGGCTGGGTCTATAAAATAAAATCTATGGTTAATGGATGTGGCCAGATTTTCTGACTATAATAGAAGCACACCCGGAATTTAACTCGCTATTTAACTATTTATTTATTCATAAATGCTTGCACAATTTCCCGCGGGTACTCTTACATTTCCGGGATAAAAAGTATCCTACCTTGATCTCGATAGTTTTTTTAAACGGGCAATATGCTTTTATTACACAAGCTAACTACAACAATAATCAAAAAAACTAAACACACTACCTACAACAAAGAACATAATAATGGACTGTATAACAGCCACGACAGCCTATAGACAGTCCAAATGCTCCAGCCCACTACCGGTAGGTAGCGTACCCAACACCCACCTATAAAACTACCTCGATAGGTGCCCACTTAATATTTCCATACATTACAACTAATTGAAATGAATTAAATGAAGCACCTACGACTTTATTCGAGAGTGTGCCTACACACATTTTTCGTGCCTACATTTTTGTGTGCCAAAACCATTTTGATTATCATCTATTGTGTCTCAGAATATCGAAATAATCTTCATTGTCAGATGAAATTGCGTTCTTTTTGTAAATACAAAAATATTGTTGGAATCGAAATATCTGAGAATTTTCTGGGAATGAAATATTGAAGTGTTATATTTCGCGTCCTAGGTTTTTGATTAAATTATGAAGAACCTACATACTAAACTATTTGCCGTTTATAGTATAAGGAATATAGCATCATTTTTATTTCGATAAAACATAGGTAAAAAATAATCTCTCCTTTTATTTTTTTTCTTTTCTTTCTTAATATTTTTTAGCCGTATTTTACCCCAATCAAAAGGTTAATTCAGATTGAAG
This sequence comes from Ennomos erosarius, assembly GCA_963580505.1. Lineage (NCBI taxonomy): Eukaryota > Metazoa > Arthropoda > Insecta > Lepidoptera > Geometridae > Ennomos > Ennomos erosarius. The sequence goes on along the minus strand of OY756989.1, from coordinate 13,877,173 downwards.
CTATATATCTAGTGCTTGAATAATAATAACAGGTTTATTATACGTTGGTGAAAAAATCCGACGCTGATAACTTCAAAGGGAAATGAAAGAAAAGGAAAAACACGCACATACTTAATGTATACAAACAATTGTTTCTATAAGGAAATGAACAGCAATCAATCAATTACAAAAGAAAAGGCCCTTTTCTATTTCAAATCACAAAAGACTTATTTCAGTTAAGAGCTCTCCAGTTTAATAGAGGTGGTATTGAAACGAGCAATAGGTACTCGAGGTTGATTTGAAAATTAGTAGCTTACTCAACCAACTGCTCAAAAAATACTAAAAAAATTTAAAGTTAGTGTGGTAATGCTACACCCTGGATTGAGAATACTTACAGTAAACAAATATTTATAGTTATTACTCCAAGATAGTTATATCCCAGACAATATAATACCTACAGTACAGATGCCTCATCCCATACAACGGAATAACTCGGGCTAATTCACAAATTATTTTATTTCTACACTAGCTACTGCCCGCGGCGTTGCCACGCGTGGACTACATTACTTTTCAGGTTTCGGTTTGGGTAATGGCTTTATTTTTAAAAACTGATTTTCTATCAGCCACACTGAGTTTTCTGCTCGTATAATCACTTCCACGAAGTAAAAATGACATGTCTTAATCATGAATGAAGTAATTAATTATAATATTATCGATGATATTTCGATAAGTATCATCGAACTCGTGATTAATTAAAACCTATATTATATTAAATTCTAGGCTTTCAACATTTTTACAATAGGGCAAACTCTGGGGGTCTAGCAAAGATACCAACCGCTAACGCTAACGCCAAACGCTAACTCCAAAATGTACTGAAATGACGTTTCAGAAATCACTAACTTTTCCGTAGCGAATGTTATTTGTATCTGTCCGTCTGTCACCATCAGGCTGTATCTCATGAACCGTGATAGTTAGACAGCTGAAATCTTCACAGATGATAAATATATTTTTGTTGCCGCTATTACAAAAAATATAGAATAAAATAAGTATTTAACCCCTTAAATACTTATTTTATTCTGTATTTTAGTATTTTTTCTCTCTCATACATCAAACTTTTTTTGCTAGTTTTTATAGATAATGATACGGAACCCTTCGTGCGCGAGCCCAACTCGCAATTGGTCGGTTATTTCTCTAATCTGCGGGCACTTAAGTATAATTAACACGTTCTTGAATTGTATCTTGAATGCAATCGATTCATACTACTTACATATTATTAGATGGTATATCTATTTTACTCCAAAAACCCCAAACAAACCTGCAAGGGCTTAAATAGAAAAATTAATAATGGTTAATCAAATCTAATAAATTGTAAAATTTCATTCCACTGTTTAATGCATATTTACTACCGAAATTAACTCCTATTACTCTTTGTTCATGGCCTTACACACGTTTTTTTTCTTTAATCTGTGCCTCCAGATGGACTTTACGTGAAACATGTGAAATATTCAACACACGACGAATAACAACACGACGAAAAATTACTATACTTAACACTGGCTCAATACACTATGTGTGGAGCCATAATACAACATAAAAAAAATTACTGTGACACAAACTAACCGTCAGTAGCCAAAAAAAAATTCACCATGAAGCGGCCATGTTGTATAAAATTCCGTCCGGTTTCGTAATGATATTTAATAATTTTGACCAAATTTTTTTAATGTTATTTGTATTTTAATATATCCTATGTTGTGCGCTGGTTATTTCTAAGCATATTAATGCAACCCGCATGAAAATCTGTTCAGTATCTAGGGATTTGTTCAATAACAAACAAACAAACAAACAAATAGCTACAAATTATTGTCCCTAGATGGCGTTAGATACGATAACTTAGAAAATGTATGGAGAAGGGCAAAAAGCCTTGTAGTCCTGCATCGCGGTTACGATATTTTTTGAACAATAGAACCTATGGGATAAATTAGATTTGACATCATTATGTGTGTGTTCTGTAGCGCGCCAGAATTACACATTTATTATATGTAGGGATGTAGGGATGTAGGGATAGGGATGTAGGGATAATCCAAGATTATCAAGCGATATTTATTGCGTGCTGGCGAAGTAATGGGCCAAGTGAATACACTGGACACTAAATAGTAACGCTCACGACACGATCACTACATATTTTTCACGTTCGGGCTATTCTTCATTTGTACCTGATGGGACCCCGTGGTTAATAACTATCCACAGCTTAGTCTTGATAATTAGCTCCTATAATATAGCCAAAGAATGGCCTTGTACATATTCAAATAACAATACTTATCCCAAACGGATCATGGGTGCAACACAATGAAATGTAACTGGTACAAAACAAGATGTAAGTAGGTAACTTATTAACAATTGAAAATGAACACATATTTATTTACCAGTAGATATCAGTTTCACTTTCAGACAGTTTTAATTTCATCTACATTACCACATATTCTATAGGATCTGTGTACCTATATTACCTACAGCTTTGATCATCTAATGTTTCATTGTAAACATGTCATCAATACATTATTTAACAGCAAACATTGAAAGGAATGTGGTAATGATAGGTTCAACCAAATGAAAGGGTCTGACTGAACTACTTGAAATTAATCCTGGGCTCGATACGCCCTCATGGTTCATGCATGAGGTGACTATTGTCCTAGTCTGAATTGTAACATTGAGTTTTAGATTAATAGTACCTAAGTAGATATTAACACGTTTATTTATGAGAAGTTATTCGCCGGCCCAGAAAGATTAGATTCTTCTTGGAATCTTCTTTATTTATTTACAACAACAATAATAAACTAAAATTGAAATTCATAACCGAATGCGTCGTTCACCAAAATATATTATAAAAGCAGAGACCACAGAGCATTTTGCAATGTTTTTATTACTTTACATCAAAAATATTTAGAAAAAAACCTTGTAGCACAGGTAAACATTTTGTTTTATTTCTATAGGTTATGATCATTAACAGCCTGAAGACGTCCACGCGTGAAGACTATTATTATTACATATTATGTTTATAATTATTTGTAGCACAAGTACCAATTTTATATAAGACTATGTACGCAAAAAATTTGCTTGTTTGGATTTTTTTTAGTTAAGTAGTTATTTTTAATTTTAATATAATAATAATAACAATTGTATTATCAGCTAGACAATATCTACCTACGTAAAACTAAAACATTTTTAATATTTATGATTTTTATAGCAGTATCGCCTGCTCAGCGTAATCTACAGATTAATTTGTAAAGGAAAAATTAGAATCACGAGCGGGGATTGAACCCGCATCCGTCCATCCCTCAAGTCGGGATATGCTTTACTTAAGCTACCCTGACAAGTGATTCTAATTTTTCCTTTACAAATTAATCTGTAAAATATTTTTATACACCCCTAAAATATAATGACTTAACTCACCAGGGTTACACGTCAGGTAAATCTTGATAAAAAAATATAACGATCAACATAAAAAATTGCCCAACAATTTTTCAATGCGGTTTCCTCTAACAGTAAACATCACAAGTGGCATCCACATTCGCGGGAGCGTGAATCCAAAGGTTATATTTGTAAAGATTTCCCTTTTCACCGTGTACCTTTTCCCGGTTTCATTCAGGATCGGACCCTCTTCGAGATGGATTTAACATTAACGTAGAATCTGGTCAAATGTCTGGGGTATGGATTGATAATGGAAAAGAACGTGAGTTAGAAATGGTGACGGAAACAATTCGTCAGTTTGTGGCATTGATGTAGGCTTTCTTTGACAAGACAGGTGACTGGTGAAACCCCAGAGCTATGAAAGATATGATGCTTTCGCATCTGGTGGTGTTTTTTTTTGCTCCGTGGGTGAAATAGTCACTATGTAAGGGATGGATTAGATACTGGCTCGTTCATAAACCATAAGGGAGTAGACGTCTGCTCTCTGTGGCAGCTCGCACAAAACTTATGTGCAAGCTTGTGGCAAGTCTCTTGTGCGAGCGTGTGACAAAACTTGTGCGAGCTTGTGACAATTCTCTTGTGCGAGCTTATGAAAAGACTTTTGTGCGAGCTTGTGACAAGTTTCTTATGCAAGCTTGTGCAAGACTCTTGCGCGAGCTTATGGCAAGACTTTTGAGCGAACTTGGCTCGCTCAAGACAACAACTTATTATGTTAGACTATAGAGTATATAATTATGTGTGTGTATCTCATGTGTGTTAGCTTTAGAAGAGATTATATTCGCAGTAATATAGATAAAGCCACTATCAATTCAGCATTCCACGTTTCATGTTCAGCCAAACCAATTTCAAACATTTCAAGTCCCATTCATGTCCAATTCGCGAGCTGTACCTATAGATCCATACAAAACTCTCCGGTGTGAAAACATGCGTCCAATGCTTGCAATCAACCCTCGATTGCAGTTCAACATAAAGTAAATAGACTGCACATACCACATACACTCAGACAAAAATATCCGTTTCAGTCATATTTTTCGAGAACATTATTAAATAGAAACGTTCGAATTTTAAAGACTTTCTTCGCTAGCGATTAAAATGCGTTTTCAAAGAGAAGCTTTCCGCGCCAGTGAGGTGAAACATAAATTATGGTTCTCCTCCCTAGAACAATGTTCCTGAGACATATTTTTTTATGCTATGGGTTGCAAACAATCATGCGAAGAATGCTTCACCGTAGCCGCTGCAGGACATCTGTAACACTAGACGTGCCACTGATGCGTTGCTTACCTTGTATTAGTACTCTTTTGATCTTCCTTTTAAATTGCTGCATTTTGTTTATTCCATTGATTTATTAATTCACGATTAGGCTCCTATTATAGATAGATGCTTTATCTATATCATCGTCTTGTTCTATGGCAAGTGGTACCTTCTTTTCTCAACCGTTCGCGCGTTCAATGATCTCGAACCTTTTTTAAAAGGGCTCTTAAGTTTAGACCTTTTCCTGGATGAAATATTTGAACCGGCAGTAATTTGGGTCGTATTTTTTTGAGTGTGTACCGACGTTTTGTTTTGGAAGGTGAGTTGAGTGGTTTAAGTGGTTAGCTTCCTTTATGATTAGTTTGCCTGAAAAGAAAATGCCTACGAGTGCAGATTGACTAAAACTCATATTAAACGTGGAGCAGTGTTGAATTAGGTACACCGCCTTTTGTCTTTTTCGATCGAGTTCGATATTCCAAATGACAAAAAAGACAAAAGATGGTTTAACTAGTCCAAAGCTAAAAGCTTAAGCTTTTTCGCCAATAAAGCACTACCTATTTCAAAAAGTAGTAAACTCGCCCGTGTGTCACATGGTTTAGGAATGGTCCAATACTCCACGACGCGTGAAGCTAGAAATACTATAGAAGAGTAAACTATGATGGCGATGTGAACACGAATATTAGAAAAGGTTATAAAATACATACAGCCACTGTTCTTAAAATTTATTCGTCTAAAATTAGGTAAGGAAAGGCTGTATATATCTACTATTAGTATAAAAATTTACTTGGTATCAGAGTTTCATCATCAAAGAAGTATATCTCTGTGCACTTACGACCACGTAAGTAGTTTGACATATAAAAACTTAAACAAGTCCTAAACTTAATTTAAGTAAGAATGTCCTGCTCTATTTTAGTAACATTGAACTTATAAAACAAATTCCACGAGGGGACAAACAGGAACAACCCGTATTTTTGTGAGGGCAGACCTATCTTCGTTGTTTTATAGCAAATGGCCTAACTTTAAAATACTTTAAAAATACTTTAATATCTTTTGTGCGGCATCATTTCATGATTGTGTGTACATTATATACTCATGTTTAGCAAATAAATTTATCTTTTATCTTTTTATCTTTTAACATGCGCACCGCGAGAAATATGGTCGTCGCTGCTAGAGTGAGACACACTTTAGGCCCTACCATAGCCTTATCACGGTCTGTGGCGAGATAAAGTGTCAAGAAAATTTTGTCATTCTGCCCGGCTGGTCAACTACCTAACAGGCCGGTTATTCTCTATGGGAACACAGATTCCACACGATACGAAACCACGTCGTTATCGTGTCTTGTTCAAATCGTGTCACAGCGTTAGATATACCTTCACTTTACATTAAAGTTATAATAAATTATTTTGACATAAGTGGTCATACCTTTTGAAATGTTGATGTTTTGGAACGCGTCTCGGTAAAACATATGATTTTTGACAGTTCAAATCGCGCCAATTCCAAATTGATTTCACGCGGTTTTGTTTTCGTTTCATTGAGAATACTTTTGCAGATTTCTTATGTGAGACAAGGAATTCACGTAGTTTCGAAGTAAGGAATCGATAGAGAATAAAGGCCCAGCTATACTAAGGAAAAAACCCCAAGAAGCAACATTTAACATTTCATTCCAACCAAACATTCACAAAAGATACGAATCCAAAGTAGGTAAGTAGATAAGTAGAGCGCCAACTTACAAGGGTAAAGCGGGGTTTAGAATGTATGCACCTTTACACAAAAACACGTTGGTATCATGAGGGTAGGATGTCTAGTCATCAATCAGGAGCTGTCGAAGTGCCAACCCTAAATCCCAATGTTTTTTCGTTCGCGGACATGTGCTGTAAAGCACATGTTTAGTGTAGGGCTGCCAGCTTAATACCGATAGAGTTAAATTATCAATCAATCAATCAATATGTATTTATTTCAGACAAACATTATCCATTTTTGTTAGTATAGCAGACTTAACCTATTATTAGTACTTGTTGGAGTTGAATTGTAATATGTGAAGTTTAATGGCGTGTATCAATAATGGATTTATCAAAAACAAAGATAAAAATAATTATTCAAAAATATATAATATGGTATTTTTCTTAGAGCATTTATAAATTGATTAAATTCTTTAAGGGTATTTTTACTTTAAGGGTAGATGTTGTGTAATATTGATAAATATTATTTTATATTTAGATAAACTTATTTTTATTGGGTCTCTGTTGTTAATTAATTAAATTAGTGGGTACGTTTAGTACTTTTGATTTTTGTAGCAGTTTCGCCTGCTCAGCGTAACACGTGAGACCACTTGTCACGGTAGCTTAAGTGAAGCATATCCCGGCTTGAGGGATGGATGGATGCGGGTTCAATCCCCGCTCGTGATTCTAATTTTTCCTTTACAAATTAATCTTAACACTAATTAGTATTTTATACAAAATTGTATGCGCTACCAACCCTAGCTAGTCGCTTTACGACTTGAAGGGTTACAGTGCAATTTTGTGGGTGCCGTTAAATCTCTCCTTTTCAGCTCTATAGGTAATTTACCGAAACGTAATCAACATCAGTTTATTTTACTACTGAATGAAAAAAAAACTATTCAGAAAGAGATACTACAAAAATAACCTCCCTCTCTTTTGCGTCGGTCCATGTTGTGTGCTCTACTAATTATTGAACAAAATCCAAATGTATAATCGATACATTTTTCAATAATCAATTTTGTCGGATATTTTTTGATATTAGAAACCCATTTTAGAGAAATTTAATCAGTCCTATGTCCATATTCCAGAACTACGCTCAGAATAAAATCTCAATTTGAGCATCAGTCTGTAACGGGCCTTAGAATACTATAAGTTACGATAAAATATTCTGTACTAACGTAACGTAATGTCTTAGAATATGGGGGCAAGTCTCACCCCCATATTCTAAGTTGTTTTACGACGAGTTTACTCCACTCAACTCAATCTCGACTTAACCTCATTTTTGTGTGTTTGGTATTTTTAATTGACAATATATATAATCAACTTGACATTTCTGCGTAAATTTTTCTTAAACGAGAGAAACGAAACAACTGTCAACTCAAAGTAAGTCGCGATATACTTTGAGTTTCCCTCAAAGTTAAGTGGAAGTCGAGTGAAGAATTTATGGTAAAATGTTTTAGAATACAGGGGTCAGTATCGAGCGGTGTGGGCTACTGTAAATACTTATTTATGTACCTACGCTATATTGCCAGTCAGTCGTTTAAGGACTTTAGGACAAGGTCTATTTTCAGATTGGCCTATGAATTGATCATAATAGCACTCGTGTAGAATTTCCATCAAATCATGGAATAGATAAACGCAAGGTGCTTCAACTTTGATTAAAAATCCATCCAATCTCCCCCACACCCATAGAAATATTCCAATTTCTGTGCGAGAGACGCCGAAGACATTCCAAAGAGGTTTCAGGTTGAATGCGTAAAGTAGAGCGGTATTCAATGCAGCCAGGTAGTTGCCGCGTGCTTCCATAATGCAGCTTTTACACTGAATACAGCTCTTAGAAAAAGGCGGAAGGGGTGGAAGTGAGGCTGTTACCATTGGCCTTTTTCTGGTCATGTTCGTAAAAAATTCCAAATAATTTCTTTGTTAGAATAATGTGCTCAAGATACAATTTTTGTGTTCCAAACAAATATTTGGAACACAAAAATTGTTTTACTTAAAAATTGTTCTATTGTTTTAGTTGTTTATTGTTAACCGTTTCCGGTGTACAAATATTAATTTATCTATAATAATTTACCTATATCACATGTATAACATTCTAGAAAAATCTAATTAAAATAGCGGTGTACTTAGCGGTCAGAACTTGTTTTCAATTTTCTATGCATTTTACATTTACATTGAGAGCTTTGCTTGAGGTTTTCATATAAGCTAAGGGTCACAAATTATTTTTCTTGATTAAAAAGGAATTGTTTGTAACCAGAGACATGCACGCAACGGTGTGCGGCGGCCGCACGGGGCTGTGCGACGCGATGCGGCCGGCCAGCGGCGCGGACCTGCTACGATTCCTCAGGAAAGTCAACTTTACAGGTAGGCCCCCGTTGTATTACTTTACTCTTTGGGTTGTAAACCAGGCCAGTTTACAGTTTCTATCTATAAGTATCATAACGTTTAGCTGGAGTAAAGAATTAAAAGTTGGGTTTTCACCAATAGTTAAGGTAACCAATGGTTAAAAATCCTAACAAGGTTTGACCATTGGTTAGGATTTAATAGAGTTTTTAACCATTGGTTATCTTAACTATTGGTGAAGAAACCTACCCTTGGATGATAGAATAAATAAATAAAAACTATAATGTGTGTAGATACACACATTATAGTTTTTTTTTATACTTTTTGATAAATCACATTCCATACCGTGGTTTACATGCCAGCGTTATATCTTGGATTTTCGATTCCCGGGATAAGCCAATAATTTGCGCATACAAAAAATAGTGCTATAGTATATACTTGTTCTGCCTCTACAGTTGTTATGGGACCCCAAATACATAGCTAGAAGGACTGCTACGGTCCAACCAGTTTCTATGCTTACCCGTCCATGTTTTCGTTCTGAAATGTTAGACCAGAAGGGCTCAATTGATAAATGATTAGACTACTATAGTCCTCTTCATTCATCAGACAGATATCTTATTTGATCGTCACTTATTGCTAGACTGAAGACACTTGACCTTCTTCAGAGTTTTTTGACAGTTTCCTTTGAACTTGGATTGACGCCAATATTTTTCAAGATAGAGCTAAAAATCTCTGACAAGATTCACATTTGAAAGTTCAGCCAGTGATAAACAAGAGCTTTATTATATTGGACAGTAAAAATCACTCAAATATTGACATATTGATATATTGCGACCTTTATACGCTTTATCGAAGGTCAAAGGCGACGGGCACATGAAGATTTATAGTGCAATCACTACACACGCTTGCAGAAAATGTCAGTAAGGGCATGGGCTCGGCGTAGCAAGTGATCCTACATGCACACTAGGTTCAATGTTAAAGGCTTTAGTTGACAGTCTTTAACTTACTGAAAATATATCCGTCTTTTACATTGCCGTATATCTGACAAACACAGCAACAGTTTTAGGAGTAGATCAGCTCAAGTTTTAGGTCAACTAAAGCCTTTAAAATTGGCCTCATTCTCATACATTTTCAATTTACTTAAAGCCCAGATAATATAATACCTACATACAGTACTTATAGTATGTTAGAATAAAATTCAAAATGGCATAAAATCTCACTGCTTATGGTACCCGTGTAATAAATTTGCTTCACTAGAGAACATCGATATTCCTGTCCTTACTCTTTAATTTATCATATCTGCGGTTTACGAGATCTCGTTGATTTCGGATATTACATTAAATTTACGACAGCACCTTGCGGCTGACGGCTATAGAAGCATCAAATTAGACGGCGAAACCGTTGATCTAACAGTATTGTTATATTACTCGTGATATTTTCTGTGCGAAGAGCTGGTTTTTCGCACAGAAGATAATAGTATAAGCTGTTATCTGTAACCGTCAGCTGGAGCAATATCAACAACTCGCAAATACGAACTTACGTAGGTATTTTGGCAGTTATACTAAGACTAATATCAATTAGTGCTGATTAAATGTTTCCATCAAGATCATTATTGACCGCAGGTATAGGTTTAGGTACCTATTAGGTATGCCTGAAATTAACTCAAAATTTAAAAAAAGATGTCTCTACAATAATTGCCTCTCGAAAGTTGTCCGTCCGATCGGTGCTCAAGTCAAGACTTCATTCCCTAATTGATCATTTTGTGAATGAAATCTTGAATGAGCACCGATCAACGACTAAACATGGTTCTGTAATATGAACCTTATAATAATTATTACGCTACACGTGACAAACTGAGCAAGAACGCAGACCCAGTTTTGGCGAAGAGGTGTCTTTAACTTTATGGAACACTGGCCCTTACCTAATTTTCCAATGTTATGTCTATTCCGTTAACTCCAGTAAGCAAGTAGGTAGCCGCTAAAAGTTGTGCTCTTTGGGGGAGGCCTATGTTTGCTGTGGACATCTTCAGTCTGAAGATTATGTCTATTCCTCAGAAATGCTTTAATGCCCATTTCCACCTTATAAACCTGTCGTTATCCACCTAGGTCTGAGCGGCGATGAGTTCCACTTCGACAGCAACGGTGATGGTCCCGCCAGATACAAGATCTTGCACTTCAAGCAGATCTCCCGCGGCGTCTACCGCTGGGTCGAGGTGGGACAGTACTTGGATGGAGAATTACAGCTGCATTTATCAGGTAAGCACAGTTTTATTAGAAAAAAAAAATGAAATTGACATTTTTAGATTGGGTGAGATTAGGTACATTTTATATAATTATTTAAAACCAAGTCAGAGTCATATTCAAATTCGGGTCAGTCACTACACTACATGGTCAACTCGTGTTAAGATCCAGTTATTTTACAGAATGTCATTGGTGTAGAACCATAAGTGTACAGTTATGGAGTGAGGTGGCTCGTCAACAATGGTGTTCAATAAAACGCACCTTGGTTGGAATTCTGGTCAAAATTATTGTGCCCATGCCGTTTACCATTAATTTTAAATTTAAAAACCTCTATAGTCTATTTTGATAACAGTCTAGTTTCTAATGTCTTATTTCCCCCAGTCCCACTCGACACTCCCACACTACAATCTCTTTTCACTCCACTTAATCTGTAATACAACGAAGGCACTTCAGCTGGGTTACCATAGATGGTAGTCAAAATTATTTTTTCCCTGTTTTACTCCACTTGACAAGTAAGAAAGTATGAAGAAACTGGCAGAAAACGGAGAAAGACAACTTTGTCTACCGTACTTGCTAGCCCTACAAGACACCATTGAACTTTATAAGTACCTTATTTGTAAACCAATAGAGATCCAGTTCAAGTGGGGGTCCCGGCGGCCGCCGGAGTCGGTGTGCAGCGCGGAGTGCGAGCTCGGGCAGGCCAAGCAGTACGTCGAGGGCGAGAGCTGCTGCTGGCACTGCTTCAACTGTACGCAGTATGAGGTACGACCACAGATCTTCCAGCGTTTAACCAATAGAAATGTTAACGTTATATTGTATTTATAAACAAAAAAGTATATTATATATATACTTTTTTGTTTATAAATACAATATAACGTTAACAGTAGTATCGGTTATCTGGTTCCTATAGTACAAGCTATGCTTAGTTTGAGCTAGATGGCGCTGTGTGAAATGTCCACACATTTATTTTTATTATTTACTATAATCCGCAAGCATTGTTTTCTGCCGATTTTTACGGGGGACGAGGTATACACGCATAGTAACCACGCAAATCTCGCATGCACACGCACGTCGCACACTATCTTAAAATGGATGGATGGATGGATGGATGCGGGTTCAATTACCGCCAGTGATTCTAATTTTTCCTTTACAAATTAATCTGTAGATTACGCAGAGCAGGCCATACTGCCATAAAAATCATAAATATTTTGTGTAATTGTAATAAAAAAAAATATAATAAATAGTCTACGGTGACCTTTTCCCACCATATCCCAAAGAAAATAGGTAGGTATATAGTTACGCGGTACACAATTATTGCGATGAAACATGACAAATACAAATACAAATCATTTATTAATAACACCAGTGTTACAAGTCAAGGTTGTGTTATGTAGTGTAACATACTACGGTACTACGGAAATAATATAATAATATTAAAATTACACCGATTTATTTACCTACAATTAAATAAAACCAATAAACAAAATTCAAAAAATTAAATTCAATATATTCAATGATATCAAATTAACTTACAGTTTGGTAGTTTATAAAACTCTTGGACATTATAAAATATGTTCTCCAAAAGACAGGTTTTGGACACCACCGGATATCGCCGTAGGGTAGATTGCGTAAGCTAATAAACCTTTAAAAACGAAATGTTCGCTTAAAAAATTATAGCCTATTTTCCGAACCACGAGCAGTAATTTTTCAAAGTACGTTTTATGGAAGCGAAGTCATCGCAGTTAAAAAGATTAATAGATGTCGTTTAAGCTTAGTGAAAGACCCTCTTCGTTTAGTTTATCCTGGGGAAAAGTAGTTTCTATTAGAAAAAGTGATAAAGTGCTTAGAAATGTTAAGCTTTAGGTAACTTTTTGAATACTCCATCCATATCCATTTGAAAAAAATTATGCTTCGCACTTAAGCGTATTTTTTCTTGCTCTGTGACTTCACCAAACGGTCATTCCCAGTTACTCAGTAACTTTTCTCCTTACAGAACGACATCGGATGACCCCTTTTGCGTCTGACGATACCTATGTATCGTTAGTCGCAAAAGGGGTCAAGGGGTCTTGGCTTGCAAACAATAGAATTACAAGCCAAGATTTACAGCACTTGATACTTCGACCTCTCGCCAAACCTATCTTTGCCGTGCTGTGTCATTTTGTAAATCAAGCCACCAATTTAACAAATACATGAATGTCAATCTAGTTTGTGTCTCCCACAGATCCGTTCCCCGTACGTAGAGACGGCGTGCATAGTGTGCCCCCGCGGGACCCTGCCGGACCCCTCGCGGACCCGGTGCCGCGCCATCCCTGAGGCGTACCTGCGGCCGGACTCCGCCTGGGCCATCGGGGCCATGTCCTTCTCTTCTGTCGGGATATTGATCACGGCGTGAGTTACTTGCATCTGTTATAACTGGTGCACTGCTAATTTCTAATACCTATGACGCGATAAATATCCTGCTAATTCTTTTCTACAGTTTGCGAGTCGATTCAGTTGACTGGTCTCGCACTAGTAAAGATTATATAGTCTGCGCCAAACTGAATGGCGGCTGCGTATAATAAGAAGCCAGTAATGATTGGCTTGGGTTCCTGAGTGGCTTGTGCCGCTGACGTAACTCATTGAACTGATACGCAAACCGATGAATTCTGTAGATACTAATACCTATACAGAAAGACTACAGAGAAGGTTTGTGTATTTTATTTGCTTTTTATTTATTAAATGAACAGGAAACGTAAACAGGGGTACAGGATACAGGGCGTCATGTCATTATACTTCCCAGAATTTGATCGTTATTAGCGACACTAAGAAATGGCATAATAATAGTGTTATTTTTTCAAAATCGAATGTATTTAATATTTTTTTTTATGATAAAATGACCATATGTATGACAAAAACTCACCTGATGATAGGTGACAAAATTGTCTAAGGTGGAGTACGTTTGCCCATAAGATGCCCATTCACTCGTGACTTGAAAAGACCCAGGTTATACCCAGGACTCCCAGGAGGAAATACTGTTGCTGGAAAATCGTTAGCTGTTTGGACTGTGAATGACTCAGCTATAGTCGGGCAAACCTAACTCTGCAGTGATTTAAAATTGGTGTAATATAAAATATTGTATATGGCAGCACAGTGCATACTTCAAAAAACATTTAACACTTTTAACTGGTTGAACCATCAACATAGAATCATAGGTTGAACCATTACTTCTTTTCGAAAACACAACCAATCAGAAAAGTCTACACTGACATGCTTCTGACATGTTATAAAATTGACAGGTTATGACATAAAAATTGATTGCTATAAGAAAAAGATTTTGGATGTTCCAAAATATGTCACTGCAGAGTTAGCTTTACCAGAATATGAAACGGTGGACACTTGCGAGGTAAGGTGTCATATTATAGGTGGGATCATTGACGGACTCAAAAGAGCCTGTCAATTATCCCGCTCGTATGAACAATATAGTACTAGAATGTAAATGATTATTGTGTGTACACCGGGAGCACTTACGCTCACTAAAAAGCTTCTTGCGGCGGCGTCGTGCCCTCAAAAATGGTTGAGGAGGGCGATGGCTGGCGCATGCGTCAAGCTCATGAACGGGCGCTGCTTGCGGGAGCTGGTCTGCTGGCGGTGTATGCACAAATCGAAATCCAAAATATAATAAAAACAAAAAAAAACATAACCCAAAAAAAAATAGGTTAAGTATTTAATTGTCCTCTCGTGTATGATAATTGTTCAATGGTAGTTTTGGCGGGAACGCGGAAAAGTTCACGTCGCTGCATTGTATTATTTTTCAAAACTTTTGTTTTTTCTAGTGTTAATGTTTAAAATAGGTGGCGTTTTACGCATTAAGTGCTGAATTACGAGCATGAGTGAGGACAAGTTATATAATGTGGTGAAACGTGATTTTTGGTGTTGCTTCCAAAACTCCGTAGAAGCTTCTAGTAAAGTTGCCACCACTTTGCTGGAGCATTACTTGGACTGGACTATGACTGGGACATGACTGCGTGAAATATTTTGTAACACGATGAAAATATAATACACTGACACTGGCTAAATACACTATGTGTGGAGCCAAAATATAACAAAAAAAAATTGTTCAATGAAATAAAAAAAAATGATAAATTAACAAAGAGCACGGACCCAGGTGTCTGTGGTAAAGCAGATATAAAAAAAAGAGGTAAGGTGTCATCATAATAAAAAAAATATATCTGCCCATGTAGGTTCGTAGCAGGGGTGTGGGTGCGGCACAGCGGGACCCCGGTGGTGCGCGCGAGCGGGCGCGAGCTGTCGTACGTGCTGCTCGCCGGGATCCTCATGTGCTACCTCGTCACCTTCGCGCTCGTCTTCCGTCCTACTGATATACTCTGCTCTATACAACGGTATGTACATAGATAAATACGAATATACCTTACCTTTACTCAAAAATACACGTAATGTGTTGGCAACCTTCTTTGAGAAAAGTAGTTGTTGCTGTGCTACTCCAAAAGGCACCAGACACAGAACAAGTATTTGCGCTTTTCTTCCTGTACACAAATACTTGTCCTGTCGCGTAGATCGAACCCACCGCTTCCGGGCTATGAGCCAACCTGCTAAACTACCACACCGCGGATAAATAATAAACTTGCAAAAATAATGTAAGTACTGTATTACATTGAATTGAAACGTTATACATCCCAGGTTGAAAGAAAACATCGAGAAGAAACCGGCACGTTCAAGAATCACAAAATTCGAGAACATGTTGTGTCATCCACCTACCAGCGCAATCAATTATGGCCTATACCTATTCTCTTCATCTGAAAAAAAACCTGTGTCCCTGCATTTGGAACGTATTGATCAAATAATGACGAAAAATAAGCCACAGAGTCATGATAGTCAAAATACTCAATTCCCTACAACAAGAAATGGCATCAGCAATCAGCGTAATGCATTGTACATAGTATTGTAATATCTAGACTTTACTAAAACCAAATACAAAGATGTTTTCATAAATATGAAAGCCATTTTAACTGATACACTCTGTGTTCAACAATTATGATTCTTACTGAAACACTTATTTCCCAGAAACTTTGCAAGACATACCACGACAGATATTGGCCCAATTCTCACTGCTGTTCATTCCTTCGAGCCTGCTAAGCAGATAATAAAATCCTTTTCATAAAAGTAAAGCCAACCAGCCAGCTGCTGGCAAATAATCAAGTCGACACACTTACAAAATAAAATTCCATTTTTCTCTGCAAACCCTGCAGCAAGGCAAGAAAACAAGGAGCTCCTCGGGTATTAACGTAACGAATTACATCATTTAAACAGGCTTTGGCGACGGTTCCATTAGGAAAATGTCGACAGCTGCACTGGAGTTATTGTTCTGGGGTTACACTTTCTCGGGGTGGAAATTAAACTGATGTGTTAATTTACTAATGAATTGTAAGAAGAAATTACTCTAACTTCAGTCATTTTAGCCTGCTCGTTTTGGTTTTGGTTTTGCGAACGCGCGGAGCCAAAGTGTAACTACGCCCAAAATCATGATGACTTTCTCATGGTTATTTGCATAAAGTTTGTACCTATAAGACCACATGTAGTTAGTCCAGACTAACGTGATTCTGATTATTGTTATTAATTTCAGCATAATACCTTTAGCAGTTTCTGAGAAAAACACCAAAAATAGAGCCTTTTCGGTGGTTTGCTGGTAGTTACGAGTTTGATTAACTTCAATTCAATGTTTATAGAGTGATGTGATAATCCAAGAATCAAATTATTTGGTTCTACATAAAGCCTAAGCTACATACATAAATAACTTAAGTACCTATAACTACACACACAGAAAAGTTTAGTTAATTAGAAATTGTCGTTTAACATAGAGCCAAAACCAATAATTTCTAAGAATTAAGAGATTAACATACCCACTATTTATTTTGAATCGCTTAATAACCAGTTGGAGCTAATAGGTATAACCGTCTGGTACCAATAAGAGCTCGTTAAACATAAACGGCCTTATTAATAAACGTGCAAAACGGCCTTATTAATAAAGTTTAGTTAATTAGAAATTGTCGTTTAACATAGAGCCAAAACAAATAATTTCTAAGAATTAAGAGATTAACATACCCACTATTTATTTTGTATTACTTAATAAGTTGGAGCTAGGTATAACCCTCTGGTACCAATAAGAGCTCGTTAAAAATAAAAGGCCTTATTAATAAACGTGCAGAACGGCCTTATTAATAAAGTTTAGTTAATTAGAAATTGTCGTTTAACATAGAGCCAAAACAAATAATTTATAAGAATTAAGAGATTAACATACCCACTATTTATTTTGTATTACTTAATAAGTTGGAGCTAGGTATAACCCTCTGGTACCAATAAGAGCTCGTTAAAAATAAAAGGCCTTATTAATAAACGTGCAGAACGGCCTTATTAATAAAGTTTAGTTAATTAGAAATTGTCGTTTAACATAGAGCCAAAACAAATAATTTATAAGAATTAAGAGATTAACATACCCACTATTTATTTTGTATTACTTAATAAGTTGGAGCTAGGTATAACCGTCTGGTACCAATAAGAGCTCGTTAAACATAAAAGGCCTTATTAATAAACGTGCAAAACGGCCTTATTAATAAAGTTTAGTTAATTAGAAATTGTCGTTTAACATAGAGCCAAAACAAATAATTTCTGAGAATTAAGAGATTAACATACCTACTATTTATTTTATATTACTTAATAAGTTGGAGCTAGGTATAACCGTCTGGTACCAATAAGAGCTCGTTAAACATAAACGGCCTTATTAATAATAAACGTGCAATAGCTTTGGACTAGTTAAACCATCTTTTGTCTTTTTCGATCAAGTTCGATATTCGAATGACAAAAAAAGACAAAAGTTGGAGTAACTAATCTAAAGCTACTCCACGTTTATTGATAAAGCCGAAACAGCTGGGAGTTCTCGATTTTGACGCTCTGTTTTGCTCCGACTATTATATGGACCACTTTTGGCTTCCGATACAAGGCTGTTTGCATATATCAGAAATGTTCAATTCCGATATTAGCTATTTTTGGCTATTTCTGTTCCGAGAAAATTTACTAATATGCACAGGAAGGACGTTTTGAACGAATATTCTAAACAGTAAATAACCACTAAAGCATTCTAAAATGAATTTCAGTCGTATGAATTGGATATTTGAGAAGTTATTTTTATTCCTTTGTATGTTCATTTCTTTGAAAAGGTTAGAGAAAAGAACAATTTAGTCATAGACTTATGTAAGTAAGGGGAATTCTGTGAATTTTGTCTGTCTAGAAAGCCTACAAAAAAATATTATAATTACAAGAAAACAAAGTTTTGTGATCAAAGACACTGAAGTACAGACGCAAACATTTAATGATGTTAGGAATAATGAGTCTTGCTAAAAAAAGGCCATTAGAAGCATAAATAGACAATAGACATATTAAATTAAATTATTTTAACTGTTTTATTCTGAAAGTGTGATCGATCGGGACTTGTTGTGTGGGTTTGCAAAACTCTGAAAGAACGGGCTGGGCTTGTGACCGATCGGTACTAACTCCCCTAAAATTAGTGAGCGTCTACATCAGCCTGTATTATTTGGTTATAAAAGTTAGGCTAACTAGGATCCCTTGTATCTAGGGACCCAGAAACAACGAGGACTATGGTCCCACAACACTCAGACACAGAACAAGTATTTCCGCTTTTTTCTGTGCACAAACACTTGTCCTGTCGCGGGAATCGAACACGCTACCTCTAGGTTATGAGCCTACCTGCTCAACCACCACACCACGGAGGCTGTCAATGTAATGTTATTAAACTAATCGCACATTATTTCCATCAACACAAACGGTTGTTATAAAACAATTTCCAAATTGCTTACACCAAAGCTATTAAAGCGTATCTTAATACTTATATCTTTTTTAATAACCGCGCAAAGAAAAGATAAAACTCATCAGCATGCGACGGCCTATCTTCTAACCCCTATAACGGTAATCGTAAGCACCCTCCCATGCTGATGGCAGGAGGCTGTAGGTAAGGGTAGCTGTTTAAATAGATATTGGATGCTTCCGTGATTGTATTCCGATACTTTGATTACGAAGTATGCTGTCGTTTACGTCAGGCTTTAGATAATGAGGGTTTTTAGATTTTGTTTGTTTGCGGTTTCAGAGAAATGGTCTAAAAATCTTGAAGATGATTTCACTTATCTTAATAGTTACAAGTATAAACAGTTAGGACTCATGAGACTTACAGAGAGACGAGTAACAAAAAGTCTATGGTGTTCAAGCAATGGTTTTTAGTATTTTATTTATATCTAACTAAAGCTGAGATAAAATAATACTTAGGTACTAGATACTAGATAGGCTATAGTTGAGTGGGTACTACCTAAAGTCAGCGTGTGATGTTTGAAATGAGGCAAATTATATCAATACACTTGAATGAAATCTATAGACGGATAAATACCTATTACCTAAATAGGCATGATGGCTAATTTTCTTTTGCATAAGTTAAAAATATTCCTCAAAAGATATAAACATTTCTGAAAACAAAAATAAAATATCCCAAAAAACGACAAAGTTACAAGCATTTTAAAAACCGGAATAGAAAGAGATAGCTCAAACAGCCAGTGACGTCAAAGCAATGTCGTCATAGTAATGCGGTATTATGCTGTGGTAGCTTTACATACAATATTTTTGGCATGTGACGTCACAGGTGGATTTTTCATAGTAACAGTGGAGGCGCTCTGTTTCGTGAGAAAGGGACAGGAGATGCCTATAGAAACTTTAAAGGCTTATTACTCCGTTATTTATTTACGGATTTTACTTATTTTTTCAATTATTGCATTCATTTTTAATCTTCATTATGTAAGTATTATTTACTTGTTCATTTTTAATAGTAGTCATCCTGCCTATTGCCATTGGTGTTTTATTTTCTTAGAAAGGCCGTTGTCTTTTTTATATTCTATATGAGCGAAAGTACGAAACATAACAATAAGTAACAGTAACTTGTTACGATTTGTCGTAAATCGTTATGATTTTTGTCGTATTTTTATAGTCTCTGCAGTGAAGTGATTTAGTGATTACTCTGAATTATTGCCTAAATAAAGTTTTCAATCAATGTGTGTTGCCAGTGATGACTTATGGAACTGAGACGTGGTCTCTAACTGTTGGCCTCATTACTAAGCTCAGAGTCGCGCAACGAGCTATGGAGAGAGCAATGCTCGGTGTTTCCCTGCGAGATAAGATCTGAAATGAGGAGATCCGCAGGAGAACTAAAGTGACCGATGTAGCTCTTAGGATTAGCAAGTTAAAATGGCAATGGGCAGGCCACATCGCTCGTAGAACTGACAACCGATGGGGAAGAAAGGTTCTCGAGTGGCGACCACGAACTGGAAGACGCAGCGTGGGCCGGCCCCCCACTAGGTGGACCGACGACCTGGTGAAAGCCGCGGGGAGCCGATGGATGCAGGAGGCGAGCAGCCGCTCTAAGTGGCGCTCCCTGGGGGAGGCCTATGTTCAGCAGTGGACGTCTTCAGGCTGTTAATGATGATGATGATGATGATGATTGCCTAAATATTTAATCATGGTCAAGCTGTTATTATTTACTTCGATTTTCACCTAGACTCTACTACTAGTAGACCTCCTGAATATACCATGTGTTATGTCTTTTATTTGACAAAGATTCAGAAAGCAAGGATCCAGTTTCTAATAAATTATGAAAATACGGTCGCTAACAATGTTCTTAACAGCAATGCAGTAATGTGTGTATCAGCTTACACAATTTCAAGTATCATACATTTCCATAGTCAGATATATAACATCAAATAGGAAAGCTTACAGTATGATATCATCACAAGCAATGACAAAAGTCCGCGCACATACCGCTCGGTGTGTCCACATAAGGTTTACCCACAGTCGTTTTTTTTTTTTTTCTCTAATTTGTGGGTTTACCACGAATGTCGGAAATCATCGCAATGCCATCGCGACGAATGGTTCTGTCGAACATCTGCGGATCCGGAGACTAAACGGATTATATCCGGTTATTCTTCTGAACTGTCAGTTTCATCGACGTTTCTCCCGCGGATATAATCCTCATGTCGAAATGGTGTTTCGAAAATTATAGTTCTGCATTTTGTGCAGCTTTGTTGAAAGAATTTTCTACGTATTTGTGTTTTCAAACCTAAACCGTAGTTACTGGCAAATATTTATAGTAACAGTCCAGTTGTTTTATCATGACAGTTTTGTGAAATTCAATTGAGAGATATCGATGATGTTTTAGAGTGCTTGTAATCCGTATGAGTGCATGTAGAACGTGACAAACCAACCAACGGCGATATCATCGGATATTCGGATTATAAGCAGAGTTTAGGGATGGGATTTGATGCCAATGGATCGCCTTCATTATTTTATTAAATCTTGGAAGCTGTTGCCGCAGACTTGACATGATTAGACTATTAGAGGAAATTATTTCCACAGAAAGACATAATATGATATGGAACACAGTAGTTGCACGATAGTTTATTAAGTAAAATGCTACGCCTATATTTTTGATCAGTGATACAGAAGAGGTTTTTGATGTAGGTAGTGTATGTGTAGAGTCAGCAGAATATGCTGACATTCGTTTCAAAGGAAAAAAAATCAAAAGTCACTAACACAGATTTAGGTATATTTGCATCCAAACGTAGGTAGGAGCCAAATCCGTAGAGACTAGACCAATCTCTCTAAATCGTCCAAGCATGATGTGCCAATAACGATGACGTCATCAAAATACACCTGGCGCCTGGCAACCGATGACGCTGACTAGCTCGATCGCATATTGGGCAATACAATTACCTTCCGAACGAGATAGACTCACCGTCGGGTATCGTAAATTGGGTGTCTAGAACTGCAGTAGTTCTGCATATGATTAACTTTACTAGATGTGTACACTTCTGATACCAAAAATGCTTTTGCTATTGCTATTAAAACAGATAGTAAAACGCGAAAAAAAGGTCACATACTTCATGCGCCATCACATCATCAGCCGGAAGACGTCTGAACAGAGGCCTCCTACACAAGGAGTTTGCAAGAATCACCATACGCTTGGCAGAAATCTTGGTGATTGCAGAAAGTTTTAATGTACCGAGCAGACCGCTGCTGCCCATACCCTGGATGCGCCACAAGTTCATTAAAAGTCCGTTAACCATAATACAACCTTAGATAAAAAACGGCCCAAAAACAAAATCATGATAATATCACCCACAATCACAATACCACACACCCACAATCACAATCAGTTCCCCAGAAAACACAATAACAACACACACAACAAACAGAGGATTTTTTCTGTTTTATCTAGTTAAACATAAAATAGAACACAGCTTGTAACGCAACATGCCGTTCCTTCAGGGCCCGTTTGTAAGAGACAACATATTTTCTAAGTGACGTCTAACAGTTTTGGTAAAGCAAAGATTTCACATCGATTCCGATAAGTCCCGGCTTGGACGAAACCCAATGGATTACAGAATGGCAGTTACCCGGGTTACGGAATGGCTGTTACCTGGTCCGGGTCACAGGTGCCCGGGAAACACAGACGGGACATCACGTCTGAACGCGGGATTAGATAAATCTCAGTTATAACGTCGACTTGTCGACAACCATGACCGGGCGAATATACGTCGTTGATATTTTGTCATTGGCTTTTGGACTGAACCTTGTGGTAGGTACTGAGTACTGTATTATTAATACACGTTTCCTAGTTTATACTTTTAAAAATGGGGCTTGTATTTACGTTTTGGTATATAAGCTACACGTACTTTTAGTTGGGTATCAAATTCAGCTAAGTTGTGGATAATATAATGCACTAAACCAAACTTATTTTTTATATCAATCTTTAGTTGTTTATAAAATAAAAACTTGGATAAAGATGATCATTCTCCTATTATTTTAAAACAAAATAGTTAACTTTTCCGAGATACAACAGCATCACCGTGAACGAAGCCTTAGGTCTAAATTCTACATTTTGGGTATTGACGTTTTGCTCCGAAGCGTAGTATTTAATCATATTAAATTAAAAAATAAACGTATATGCAATCCACATTTTTCAACAGAAATGCCAACTTATTTTGAAGCGAAAGAGTAGTTCGATAATTTATTGGTGTCCCAAACCCCCGAAACTCTGAAACACATCGAGTCAATTCGGGTCACAGATGGCCTGGAATGTGTAAGTATAGGTACGTGACGATCGCAACGGATTTCTCAAATAGCTAGATCGTTCTCAGTTTATGGCAACTGTTTCCGCTCTTGTGTTTTCTGTTTCTACAATACAGGAACAACAAAGTGATCTAAATAACTATGTCAAGTGCCTATGACGGAACCCTAAAAAGTGGGAGTCCTAATACCAGTTCATATAATTTAAAGAGCTTCAGCTACAAAGTAATTGTTTTTTTGCCTATTTGCTTATAGTCAGATCATTTGTTTCCTCGGTTTTAGACTTATTTTGCTAACAATCAGTAATATCTTTAGTTTTTTTTTTTTTTTTTCAAATTTTTTTGAAACATCAAATGTCTCTGTCGACAAAAATCATTTGGTTGATCCATAACGGGCAATTGTTAAATAGGCCTTGCGTAACGGTCGAATAAATTTCGGTCTGAAGCCATAATATATAATTGGTAAAATAACTAAGTAAAGATCCAACTTTAATATTCCACGTAGCTATAACATCGATTCCTTTAGAACTAAAACCTCTAACGTAAATATTTCTATTATTCCTATCACAGCAACACGGTCTGATTTCATACGTGATCCCATTCGACTCGTATATTGTCATACTACTCGGGAACGACGATTGCTATTGTCATTTCCGGGAACGTTCTCGAACGATGCTGTATGTCAGTCCTCCGGGGGACACGTCCTCGATTGTACGGTGTATCCTCTTCTGGGATACGACAATGCCGCAGATTCATGCCGGATATATTGGCTGTCTACGTACCTTGTACAATTTATGTCATCTGGAATTCGAATTCGATATGAATGATGAGTTTTATTGCTCTTCCACTAAAATGCCTGCATTTAAAATAGTTGCGGACAAAAGTCGATATTGTGATTGTTTCTGTAGGTCTGTAAGTTGACAGTTTTATAACAATTTTCTTCGTTTCGTTGGTTTGTCTGATACGGACTCTTGATAGTAAATCTTTAATCTTTATATCAACATAACTTTGTCCTTTAGATTCGGAACAGGCTTCTGTTTCACCGTAGTGTACGCAGCCCTCCTCACGAAGACGAACCGGATTTCACGCATCTTCAACGCAAGCAAACACTCTGCGAAGCGGCCGATACTGATCTCGCCCAGCTCGCAGCTTGCTATCTGTACTGGACTAGTTTCTATACAGGTAATGTATAACACCAACATAAATAAAAGGAACAAATACTGCATTGTACTGAGATGCGCTTTTTGTTTTTTTAAATGTGCTGAGCTTTTTTGGCCGACATATACGTACCATAAATTTGAAAAGAAAAAACGCCTTATTGTTTTGTATTTGTACGGTCAATATTTTTGAAAAATTTTTAGCCCTGTACTATACGTCAAACGTATCGACTTTCATCATCATCATCATCATTAACAGCCCGAAGACGTGCACTGCTGAACATAAGCCTCCCCCAAAGAGCACCACCTTGAGCGGCCACTCGCCTCCTGCATCCATCGGCTCCCCGCGGTTTTCACCAGATCGTCAGTCCACCGAGTAGGAGGCCGGCCTACGCTGCGTCTTCCGGTTCGTAGTCGCCACTCAAGAACCTTTCTTCCCCATCGGTTGTCAGTTCTACGAGCGATGTGGCCTGCCCATTGCCATTTCAACTTGTTAATTCTGAGAGCTATATCGGTCACTTTAGTTCTCCTGCGGATCTCCTCATTGCGGATCTTATCTCGCAGGGAAATACCAAACATAGCTTTCTCCATAGCTCGTTGCACGACTTTGAGCTTAGGTATAATAGTTTCAACTTCGATAAAGAGGTATCGACGTTATTTTGCTAATATTATGAAACTTTTGTTTTCTTTTTATGCCAATAAGGACCTACTCAGCAGTTGTTTTATATCCTGCCTTTTCATTTAGCTCCGGTCGGGGTCTAATGACGCCAAGCGCTTTACTTATCAAGGTCTGCGCACCCAAATAGGGACACCTAAATTAGTGCCAGTGTTCGTGGTAAATTCTGCCAAACCACATTACAGGCAATCACAGCAATCTATCAACTGAGGCCGCCGTCCTTCCGCGCGAATTGCTGTAAAAACCTCATTACCGTGATAATGGGCAGCAAGGGCACCAGACTGATAATAAAATTTACTCGTTTACGTAGAGAAAGGGCTCGGGTTTTACGTATCACGTTCATGACTACGGTGTCTGCCAATCAGTAGATAAAGGGTCTGAAAATAGCTTGTAGGTAGAATGCCGACTAAAGTTTTTGTTGGACCTTTTCAGGGGTAAAAGTCAATTTGTCATGCACGTCTTGACTTTGATTCAGAACTAATAGTTTGTTCGTAGTGAACATACCAAATTAATTTTAACCGCTTTGATATGTTTCGGAAGTAAGTTTGTTATTAG
Source organism: Ennomos erosarius (assembly GCA_963580505.1). Classification (NCBI taxonomy): domain Eukaryota; kingdom Metazoa; phylum Arthropoda; class Insecta; order Lepidoptera; family Geometridae; genus Ennomos; species Ennomos erosarius. The sequence continues at coordinate 13,851,613 of OY756989.1, read as the reverse complement.
TAATCAATCTAAAGTTGCGCAAACTGTTCTGTTTCGGGATGAAGGGTAAGGAATAGTACCACAACCCTTATTTCCAATGCTCAATCGACTGTAAAATAAATTACTTCTAAAGGCAGGTATTTGCGTTGTTCTCAAACTTGATTCCTTTTAACTTCTGTACAATAACAAGATGTTTTTAATTAAAAAACTTGTTCTCTTTATTTTCGGTCTAATGGCGACCAATGTTGGAGTTACAATGTTGATAAAAAAAATAAAGGGAACGGGAAAGGAGCTTAAATAGTGCCAATCTAAAGAGGGCTTCGTCTAAAGACAGCAGTTTAGTAATCCCTGCTGTAACCATAAAAACTCTTGGTTTTCCATCAAAAAAAGACGAAAAATGTTTAGGTTTTCTTTTATTTTCTTTATCTAATACGTTTCTGAAGAAGATATGACATAAACCACTAGGCGACCGATGATCTGGTAAAAGCTGCGGGGAGTCGATGGATGTAAGAGGCGTGTAACCGCTCTAAGTAGCGCTCTCTGGGGGAGGCCTAAGTTCAGCAGTGGACGTCTTCAGGCTGTTGTTGATGATGATGATGACATATATGATAAATAACGCCCAAAGATCATATACATAGATCCTGGAACCTAACTATGGGTTACCTTGTACCAGAAGCTACGAGGGCCATTGTCCCACAACACCCAGACACATCATGTATTTGCGTTTTTTCCTGTGCACAAATACTTGTCCTGTCGCGGGAATCGAACCCGTCTTCTCCGAGTTATGAGCCGAACTGCTCAACTACCACACTGTGGAGGCTATCATCTTATAATTGTATTTCTATACAGGTGTTAATCGTAGTGGTATGGATGATAGTAGCTCCCGCCAAGGCGATGTTCCACTACCCAACGCGGGAAGACAATATGCTGGTCTGCGACTCCTACGTGGACGCTTCATACATGATCGCCTTCTTCTACCCCATCGTGCTGATCCTGGTCTGCACGGTCTACGCGGTGCTCACTAGGAAGATACCTGAGGCCTTTAACGAGAGCAAGCATATCGGTGAGTTTTTTTTTCCAAAAAGAGAATAAATGCAACTGGTTACGAGCTAACAAACTATCACTGCTACAAAAATGAACTTTAGTAGTGAATCCGACACTGTGGATATAGACACATCAGCAGTCATGCTGCTCGTCTATCAACCAATAATAAAAATAATAATAATAAATAAGTATCACCTAGATGACGTTCTCTTCTGCTATTCATGCCAACTGCTAACCAATGAAATCTCTTCTTCTATACTATAAGTTCCTTGGTTCCTTGATTCCATCGTTTCTTTTTTATTCACGTTTAATGCTGTCAAACTGTGATGTATTCAATTGTTTTATTTCTGTTATTTGTGGGTGTTGTATGTGATTGCATTTTGTCCACCTATAATATTATCATTTATCATATAATATTATTTCATCATACATTTCATGATCATTAATTAATGGAACTCGACATGACAGTCACTAATAAAAGACAAAGAAAGGAAAGACTAACGCAAATCATTGAGAATGTTTTTCCTTATTATTTTCGAGTATTGTCAGTTCTTGGAATTGAATTCAATTTGAATTTGAGCCTTTGGAGCACGGCGATGTTTTGCTACGAATCAATATAGGCATACCACACTAATTGGCAATTATGGACTAGCGCTTCCATGCTCACAGGTTGTGTTTATGTCGCCGGTCTTGATTGTTCCTATAGAAAAGACCAGCCGTCAGCCAAATTAGCCATTAGTTTTGATTGAGCCTCAACAAACAAGTGCCACGAACGGGAAGACGTAGCGTAGGCTGGTTCCCCACTAGGTGGACCGGGTTCGATTACTTAGGCCAAACTCGCTGTAAGTCAAGTTGTTATTACAATCAACGACCTGGCTAGAATCGTGGAGAGCCGATGGATACAAGAGGCAAGCAGCCGCTCAAAGTGGAGCTTTTTGGTGGAGGCCTATGTTCAGCAGTGGACGTCTTCAGGCTGATGATGATGATTATGATGATGATGATGAAGCAAGTGACAGATAAGTCGCAATTCGAAAATCTCGTTTTTTTACGCAGATGAACACTAAAAGCTAGTAAAACAATCCATATACTTCTCACACTAGGTATACTAACTAAGTACCTTCTTCTTAGATAAGTACCCTCTTCTTAGATAACATACCAATTCAAACTCATCGTGTATAACTTAAACCGACCTGTCGATTGCACTTGCTATCAATATTATAGCTTCTACGTCTCTACGCCAATCTCATTATTATTTGTATTGTAGATATAAGAAATCTTTGTCCCGCATATAATATTATAATTTGCGTGTATATATTTTTCTCTCGCGTGTTCTTTGCAAGCCTATTTCTTTGCTCCGTTCCTCACAATGGCTCCGCCGGAATGAGGTCTAGGTGGATACTTTCTTTTTGTTATTTGAGACAGCTAAGCAGCTGCGTCTAGGCTTTTAAATGTCCCAAGGAATTGTGAGGAAAGTTTTTTGTAAAGCACATTTTTATACAGTTGTTTCGGCTTTATGTTTTTAATAGCTGTGTTATATAATTAGCTATCTTAATCATCATTGTGATGAAGGAGGTACTTGAGGTTGTTGAGGGGAATGGGGGCAAATTTAATCGCTGCAAGGTTTGACTATATTTATTGTGGTTTATCTACCTACTTCAAAGTTCAAAATAATATCACTATTAAGATTTACAATGAATTTCATCTAGATTTGTAAGGACTATTGAAGAATCTGTAAGTAACTATAAAATGTAGGGGAGACCAGGGATAAAAGTAACACGGGATAAAAGTAATGCTGTTTTGGTAAGCATACCTATCGCTTGAGAACGGCTCTGTGGATTGTAATTTGGGTATTATTTTGTTATAAAATGTTTGTAATAGCCCAAATTAGATTTTTAATAGAAATAAAAATCGGAAATCTTATTTATAGCTTGTTTGTTAAATATAAAAATAAATTACGCCGTTTCCTCGTGGACCTACTATTTTGTCCTACCAGTAGGTCCACGAGGACATACATGTCCTCGTGGACCTACTCACTTTTGTGAACACCCTGCGAGAAAAACAAATGCTAACTATTAGAAAAAAATACAGAATATAGTGAGCTTGAAGGAATTAGACAGCACTGCGTATTTAAATTAAATATATATGAAAAAAAAATATTTTACTAAAAAAATGCTCGTAGCTGTAAAGGTGACGCCAAAAATAATACAGATATATACACATTGCTGTGCTGTTTTATCTTTGATAGCTTGTCATTTTTGACAGCTGATATCATTTTTGACAGCGGATGTCAATTTTGACAGTGGATCTCAATTTTGACAGCGGATCTCAATTTTGACAGCGGATCTCAATTTTGACAGTGGATGTCATTTTTAACAACAGATGTCAATTTTGACAGCGGATGTCATTTTTAACAACAGATATAATCATTGACAGCGGAATCAGCGGATGTCATTTATGACAGCGGATATCAATTTTGACGGCGGATCTCAATTTTGACAGCAGATCTCAATTTTGACAGCGGATCTCAATTTTGACAGCGGATCTCAATTTTGACAGTGGATGTCATTTTTAACAACAGATGTCAATTTTGACAGCGGATGTCATTTTTAACAACGGATATAATCATTGACAGCGGAATCAGCGGATGTCATTTATGACAGCGGATGTCAATTTTGACAGCGAATGTCATTTTTGACAGTTGTTTTCACTTTGGCGGCTATGTCATTTTTTACTGACTTAATTTTTAACAGCATTTATTACGATGGATCTAGTAGCGCTCCTGACGCGTGTATGCCGCTCAACATCCGTCAAAGTTCATAATTATATATATCGGGCTGATTTTTTGCGAGGGGTTAGTTTTCACCCCATTTCTGCCATTTCCTCGTGGTGATATCATCCTAAATAATAATGTTTCTAGGTACCAAACGCTTAGTAAGTATATTTAACGAAATTTTTGCCAATGTTCCCTTCTGGCCTACAAACAACATTAGTTTTGCGTATGTTTTGCGTTCTTTATACTAAAGTGACATTGTTTCGCCGTCATTTACGGTTAAAATTTTTATGGCGGATTTTTATTCCACCATTTTGAATTTTTGCTTATAGCTCCATAATTGTCCTAGGGTTTGCTATGACATTGTTTAAAACGCACATAACCCATCTCATATCGTTTAGCCAGCCCGTTGACTGTCCGAATGACGGAAGCTCGAAAGACCACGTGGTCAGTTTTTCTGAAAACACGTCGAGCACCTTGACACGAACATACAAAAAAGTGGTCAAAATTATCCACAGGTATACTAAGCAATCCGTCAAAAATCCATGGCAGCCATCTTTAAAAATGCTGGAAACCAAATAATTTTTTCAAATATCAAATTATTGCCCGTGGTCCACCTGCTTAGTACGACCCCCATGCAAAAAACCACCCCGATCAGACCAAGTTTCAAAATGGCCGCCATTTGATTCCGCCATTTTGGTTTTTAATGACCACCACTTGACAGCTTCGTCATCCCCTATGACATTTGATTGAATACTTAACTTACTACCTACAGTAATATATATAACTTCCTTGCTACCCACTTTATCTCTTACCGTTTTCCATTTATAGGTAAGCTTTTCAATTTTGTATGGCAACCCTATTTTTTGTGTTTCTCTGGAACATCCCAAGATCTACTCCAATTTCAGTTAAAACGGGACCCCCATATCTCTTGTCATTTTGGAGATCCGTTGAGCTGTTCCACTTCGGAGACGACTTTCTGGTAATGTCAGAATTTTCCCGCATAACGGATCCCTATATAGCTCTATACTCACTATTGAGTTTTGGCGCACCACTTCTCTGAGCTGAGCTGAGATCAACTATCATGTCATTATCAACACAACAAACAAACAACAAATATCAACTTTTACTTTTCTGACGATTCCACAAAATGATTAAGCCAACACGCTTTTTATAAGTATCTACAGGAGGATTGAAAAATCACTTTCTTAAAATATGACGTCACAGTAGGACCACGAGGACATGTATATCCTCGTGGTCCTACTAGTAGAACAAAATAGTAGGTCCACGAGGAAACACCGATAAATTAAGATATTATAGTCCTTAAAATTTTTGCAACCAGCGGTGTTTGAACCCGCGCCCTCCAAGATTTTATGGACTATAATATCTTTATAGATATACGGAATATACCTTAAGTTAGTGTGGTTACTTTAAAATAATTCCCATAAAAATAAATGCCATTTAAACACAACTGGTGATATTTGTTCATTATACTTATTACTGTCCTTAGAAAACAAAACATAGGTAGAAGTACCTACTTGAGTTGTGCCGCAAAGAACATGACACAGAAGTCTTTGGACTAAACTTGACACAATAAGTAGCTAAAGACCATAACATTGCTTATTTTTGCCTACGACAATTTTACGTGTTTACCAATTACTTATTAAGTAACGCAAACAATCGACAGTTTACTCAATAGGTGTTTGCTTCCTATTACCAACCATTCTCAGGGATCTATTGTGATGAAACAATACCACGGAATTGGCGCTGATTGGGGGGCGCAATCAGCTCCTTGAACTAATACGTGATAATGGAAACGCATACACCATCATCCTCGGCCACCCAATTATCTGTTCTATGTTCTTATGTATCTATCTAGTACTTATTATGTATGTACCCGCATTCTCCATCGCATCTATGTATGTATATACATGTGTTGTATCTCGTCTCACTCTATCTATTGTATTCGCTATCACGTTACCTATGATGTCTGGTGTTTGCTCTGTGGTAAAATGGTATTGCAATTGGAAATGGAAACCTAGTACATCTATACTTAGTCTTCGTAAAATTCCTGTCGATCAATATATTTGAAACAAAGTAATATTGATAGAAATACGTCAATTAAAGCTGTATTCGTTAATTAAACTGTACTTCTAAACCTGTCATAACAGAAAAAAACTTCAATTTACCTATTACAAATAGATAGACACACATACCACATCTAAACAGAAAAATTACATAAATACAATTTAGGTTAGGAAACATGTTGCACGAATTTTGCATTTCATTACTGCATATTTTTAAATTATCTTTTTAAACGGAGAGATAATTTAGTGCTTAAAGTACTAAGTTAAATTACTTGCTTAGGTACCTACGTATTCCCAAGATCCCAAGCAATTCTTAAACCTTATCGAGCTCAAGAGTGATTTAATATCGTCTACAAAAGACGAAAGAACTTAAAGTATAATTCACAGAACATTTTTCATAGTACATACATCAAGCTTAGCTGCCAAGCACGTAGAAAATGAAAAATAAAACCCAACGCCGCATCGATATTCAAGATATAAAAATAACCTACGGGCAAATTTCACTGGCTGAGCTACGGTACAGGTGCCCGTTTCTGAGATATTGAGCAACACCTTCCCTTTGGGAGCTATCCACTACATTTACCTCCACGATAAAACCCCTCGAGGAAATGTGACAACGTTTTTCGATTCATTTTGTTGGCGGTTGGCAAGACGTGCTTACAAGCCCTTATCCCCGACGTTTCACGTCTGATTAGTTTGGCACTCCTTTTTGTAAATTTTTGTTGTACCTACCTATTAAATTGAGAGGTTTTACATTGGAAGTACCTATATATCTACTACAGCGATTTGCTTCCATATTTTATGATGCGAACAGCTAAACACTACTAGGTGGTAGGTTCTGCAAAGTTCGCCTAGGTAGGTACCACCGCTTTGCCAGTTATTCTGCCGCCAAGCAGTAGTGTGCAAGCACTACTGTGTTCCGGTTTGAAGGGCATTGTAGCTAGTAAAATTACTGGGCAAACGAGACATTATGACCTGATTACACAGTGTAGTAATCTGATTACTAGACTGTGTGATGTCTCAGGATGACGTGCGCAGTGCAGTGTCACGCGAAACTTTATTATTTTAAAGTTAAGAGTGACACTGCAACTGTTGTGGGCGGCCGTGTCGCTTAACATCATGTGAATGACTAGCTCGTCACGTCATTCATGTATTTCCCGAAAACTACAATTTTGGAGTCTCAAATCGAGAGTGAACAAGTATCTTTTAGACAAGCGCGTTACATCCTAGACCGCATCGTCACTGACTATCAGGTGAGATAGTACAAGTGCAAGCCTATCAAAGAATAATAAAAAACAAGCTAAGTACTCGTATGTAAGCTAGGTAAGCGATGTCAGGCTCGTGTTCTATTGCCACTTCCTTCTTTCTGATTTTGTCATCTATGATCTATTTCATTTATGCCATCCATATGTGGTTTTTTGCCCCCATTCTGAAATCCTCTTACTTTTATTAGTTCGTTGCCCACATTCGTTGTTGGCCCCCTTTACTAATTAATATCGGCCGATAGATTAATGTTTGCTACAAAACTGGATCCACCTATAACTATATTCATAAAATCGGATCCATTCATCCACTTAATATTCAATTAAATTTGAAATATTGGCTTCTTAACAAAAACTAAACTAGCTACAGTACCTACTACAAAGAACATAAATGGACTGTATGATAGCCGCGATGGCCTATAGACAGTCCAAATGCTCCATCCCACTGCCGGTAGGTAGCGTACTCAACATGCTGGCAGCATTGCCTCGTTGAATTGCAATGCTGATGCGCTGAGCCAAATAAGTGCCAGCATTTTGATCACGCGTTGCATCGACCAGGTGCTCTGATAGACTTCGGAAAACGCGGTGAGCATCGACCAGGTGCTCTGATAGACTTTGGAAAACGCGGTGAGCATCGACCAGGTGCTCTGATAGACTTTGGAAAACGCAGTGAGCATCGACCAGGCGCTCTGATAGACTTTGGAAAACGCGGTGAGCATCACCAGGTGCTCTGATAGACTTTGGAAAACGCGGTGAGCATCGACCAGGTGCTCTGATAGACATTGGAAAATGCGGTGAGTATCGACCAGGCGCTCTGATAGACTTTGGAAAACGCGGTGAGCTCTCGGTCCCCACGGACTCAGCCGAATTAGCCGCGGCTCCCCCCTTCTGAACTTCTTTACAAAAATGAATTCCAACATCTTATCTTGCATAAAGTTTTGAATAAAATTCAGAAGTGTTGAGAGCATTGAGACACTTAAACCTAATGTACAATACAACATAGAGCTACCACAGGGACAACAAGTCCCAATCAACAACAAATCGTTTAACTCCTCATTTCAACAGCAGCAGAGCTTGTCGCTAATTATCCACGAGGCAAGTTAACGCAAAGTGTCAGAAAGCTATTAAAGTTTACTAGTGGGCTGTGGTATTGAATAATAAACTTCTGGCAAGTTCAACTTTATATCACAACTTTCTTGTCCTGGCTTGATGACTTTGTACTAATTACATGCAGTATATCTCACTGTGGTTTCTGATTTTGAGATTACTTGGAAACTTGGAAAGAGGGCAATTATAAGTACATATTTCAAGTGTAAATAATAACTTACGTTCATTTGGGGAGTAGTAAGAGTTTAAAAACAAATCAAAACAATTAGGTAATTACTACACAATTAATTGTTTTGATATTTTTTTCTAGCGTTGATTGCATAAGAAATACGAAACACCCGAACAAAATAGCAAAAACGCAAGAAAATTTGAATTTGGCGTGCTGTGTGAAACGTACCACCTTAAATACGTTTGCTTTTGATGTAGGTTTCTAGTTACTCCTACTTATGTCCCCGCAGGCTTCACGATGTACACGACGTGTGTGATCTGGCTGGCGTTCGTTCCGCTGTACTTCGGCACCGCGTCCCACGTCCCGCTGCGCGTCACCAGCATGGCCGTCACCATCTCGCTGAGTGCCAGCGTCACGCTCGTCTGTCTCTTCTCGCCGAAGGTACTATGTTGCTTGTTGTTCTCTGTTTTATTGTGATCTGCTACAAAAAACTCATGTCTTATAATCATAATACATATAACATATAGATCTGTTTTGTAATTGGGAAATTACAGACATCACAACCCCCGTAGTACCTAAAAGGTATAAATAACTTGATCTGCAGTGTACACCGGACCTTGAACGTACAGGTAATCTTAAGCTAGCCTGCATACTTTATTATAGATTTATGGATAGGCCATCATCAAAATCAAACCACTCCATAAGAGTAATAATGCTGCCGATAAAATGACTAATTTCAATTGAATCTTCGCGGAGATTTCATGATGTAAGATAATACGGTCGGCTTCCGCAGTGCAGAGCTATGTGATATTAGATGTGACGCGTATACGCTACGTAAAAACATCTTTGACAACGTCGACAAAAAGAATGAAGCCGCTCCTTATCCTGTACCTACTAGAAAAGAGATAAGAGAGAAAAAAAGAAGAAAAAGATATTAGATATTCATCCTTTACCCTGTTGTATAGTGTGATATATTGTACTGGAGGGTAGGTCTTAGTAAATCAGTTGTTGTCCCAAGCTTGGTCGTTTCATTTCAATCACAACATGGTGACAGCGGTGGGATCAGACATTTTTGAGTACAAAAAGAAGTGTTTCATGATCATTGTTGATTATTATTCAAACCACGTAGAAGTTTGTAAACTAAACAATATTACGTCAAATGCGGTCATTGAAAATATGAAAGAAGTATTTTCACGACATGGTATTTCTCAAACTCTAGTGAGTGATAACGTTAGGCAGTACAGTAGTCGCGAGTTTAGGCAGTTTACTCAGGAGTGGGGATTTGATCACGTGACGTCATTGCCTAACTATCCGCAGGCTAATGGTAAGAGTGAGCGTGCCGTTCAAACAGTCAAAATGCTTCTGATAAAGGCATTAAAGAGTGACGGAGATTTTAATTTGGCTCTTCTTAATTATCGTAATACACCTAGGGATGGTTTGAGTTCTCCTGCTCAGTTACTGATGGGTCGAAGGCTGCGATACCAGCTCCCTGTTCACCCAAAGCTGTTGGAGCCGCAACCAGTCGACCCAGCAGAGTATAAAACCATGATTGATAAACAGAGTAAGTCAAAATTACAATATGATAAAAATTGTAAAGTATTGCCGAGTTTACACAAAGGTGATACGGTTGTTTACATTGATGGCAAAGCTCGAAACAGAGGCACCATTGTTGGGCACGCGAGCACGCCTCGATCGTACATCGTGCAGAACAAAGGTGGTTCTAGATATAGACGTAACCGGCGCCACTTAATTAAATGTAAACTACGCCTCAGAATCAAGAGCTACCACAATGTGACGAAGAGTTTACGGATGCGTGTGAGGATGCGGATTTAAAAGATGTGTGTGTCGAACCCCATTTAAGCCCAGATCAAAGCCCCACCACCTCTACAAAAAATCCCACATCTTCACACACGCCAATTCGCAAAGCTAAACAATTGGCCCTACATCGGCTTAATAAAAATGTGTAGGCATAAAACGACAATGTTACATTATTAGTAAACAAGTACCTACAATATGCATTTTATGTATAAGAAGCTACCTTACCTACTAAAATAAATGAGCACTTGTCATGCGCTTCTAAAAAGTACAACCACATGCAAGCAGGTGCTCATCGTTTGTAAATAGGTATTGTTTCTAACCAAATCAACTTATAATTTTTTTTTTGTTTATATTCACAAAACTTTAAATATACAAAACTAAAATAAATGTAAAAAAAAATATGGTGGAGGTATAGTATAGTGTATAATTACATATTTACATGGGTACTTATTTGTATACATATTTATTGTTGTGTCACACGAAGTAAGTTATAAATGCCCCGGAGTGTTAATGAATTAGTTAAGTGTTATAACCAGAGGCGGCCCGTCCTAAGGAGCGCTGGTGCAGTGAACTCCCAGAAAAATTTACCTAATTGCAAACTAAGTTTTTTTTTCAAAAATCACTTATGCCTATGTACTTACTTATATAAAATTGCAATAATTAACTTTCTGAACTGAAGTTCAGCATCTCACTGCAAATAATTATCTATGTACAATATAAAGTATGGTGACAAGTTGTATTGGGTGGAGCGCTACTAATTCCGCTCCTATGAAACAAAGTTCTATACAACGCCAGTACGTCATTTGAACGAGTGTGAAAGAGAAAGGTCTGCACAGTCCAGCACGTGAACCAAAAGATTTGTATGAAAATTTAGCCAGATGTGGAGCGGCGCTCCTGCGCTACGTAAGCTACGTTGCAGGCTCGCTTGAGCATTCTAGCTCGTAGTGACATGCACGCAGAGATCCCGTGTTGCTCACCCCGTCGTCGACGCCCAAGACACGTCTTGAGCGACCCGGAAGATCCCATAGCAGCCGTTGTTTCGGCTGCGCTAGGATCACCGGACCAGTCTAGCCCTTCTGGCTCAGGTACCGATTTCGGCACCGGTATAGGATACCAGCGTAACACAATCAGACACCGACCCCGCCGGCGAGGTCGACGTACCCCCCGTAGGTTAGTTAGAACGGTCGCGACTTTCCATAGGGTCCACTCCTCCAGCGGACGTAGCCTTCTCGATCCTCTTATCCCGGCAACAGCCCAAGCCGAGGCTCGCACCCCAGGGGTGCCCTTGAGCTAGTTGCCCCCCACTTTTGTCGGCTGGGTGCCTTAAGCGCCTGCCCTCCCGCCCGGTGACGCTGTAAAGGTCGCTAGAGACCAACAGCATTAGCCCGTTCAAAAAAAAAAAAAAAAAAAAAAAAAGATCCCGTGTTGCTCTCTCTGCACGTGGTGATTGATGCGCGATTGCCAGTTTTGTGTAAACAAACAAACGGCAGTTTGGCTAGTCACTTTGCGCGCGAATGGTGTTCGCAAATTTTGCATGTAAATAATTATAATAAGTAAGTTTAAGTGTTATGTATGTGTGATAGTTGCTGTGTGTCTAGTTAAAAATGGAACAATGCAATGTCTTTTATAAAACACATTAAATTTTATGAACTACAATTATATAGAATCCGTATTTGCTGAAAGCAGAAACTTTTGAAATTTGTCTGTACTATCCTCATGACCTCGGTAGAAAGCGAGCGGTGTTTTCAACGTTAAACAAAGTTAAAACGTTTACGCGTACCACAATGGTGCAAGCTCGCCTGAATGCATTGCGTATGATAATTGATAAGCATAGAAAAACGCTTAATTCATTCCATCACTGACTTTCACAAAAAGTGATAGATGTTTTGGCTCATCAGAAAGACCGGCGAATGGATTTTTTGTTCAAATAACTATGACAAATTATTTTATTGTGAACACCCATTTAAAATTTTCACGAGCCGCCTCTGGTTATAACTTCGTTTTATAAACATATATACCTACATAAGTGTTAATTAAGTTTACCTAAATGAATACCTAACTATTTTGTGGGGGAGATGTTGTATAGTGTGATATATTGTACTGGAGGGTAGGTCTTAATAAATCAGTTGTTGTCCCAAGCTTGGTCGTTTCATTTCAATCACAACATATTTTTTTTTTTACTTTTTTACATATTTACTTTATTTTTCACTATCCCTGATCTCTTCCCTTGGGCAAGATCAGGGCATAGAACTATTAATAGGTACCTAACCCGTGCGAAGCTTTGGCAAGTCAGCCAGTTTTTAATATTTCTTTCAGTCATCATTTGTAAAGTACTTACCTACAACCTATTTGATTCATTCCATGACTGACAATAGGATTGTCAGATGATGATGATGATGATGATGATGATGATGATGGTGATGACGATGATGATGACGATGATGATGATGATGTTGTTCCCGTTCCAGCTGTACATAATCCTGGTCCGTCCGGAGCGGAACGTACGGCAGAGCATAATGCCGGTGCGGTACAGTCGCAAGCCGCCGCCCACTCTTACTGTCGTCACACACGCGCAGAGTAAGAGTAAGTTGCGAAATGAAACTTTTATTTTGACATACCGTATAGTGTATGGAACAAAACAAACAATCACAAGTACGTATTCCTATATAAATGATAAATAAGTCATACGTAATTTATAAATGCGAAAGATGTTTGTGTGTTTTTGTCTCCTCTTCACGTGGTAGGTAATAGTAGGCATGATGACAATTTTTTTTTGATAAATTAATTACATTCCGCTAAATATAAACATTTGTGAAAACAAAAATTAAATATTTCAAAAAATGACCAAGTTACAAGCATTTTAAAAACCGGAATAGAAAGAGATAGTTCAAACGGCCAGTAACGTCAGAGGAAGGTCGTTATAGTACCTCATTACTAAGCTGTGGTAGTTTTTCATAAAATCTCTTTGGCATGTGACGTCACGAGTAGATTTTTCATAGTAACTGTGGGGTGCTCTGTTTCGCGAAAAAGGGACAGGAGATGCCGCCTGTAGAAGCTTTAACTTTAATAAGTGACTCCGTGATTTATAAATTTTTCAATTATTGCATTAATTTTTAATCTTCTTTATGAAAGCAATATTTACTTGTTCTTTTTTAATAGTAGTCATTATGCCTAATGCACTGATTTGAATGTTTGAAATAGAGATAGGTAGTTTAGCTATAGGTACCCTACCTTACTCTGTAATGGTTAACACATTATTTTATTAGCATATTTCTAATCCGCGGGTGAATCCGCGGGCTAGGGTTAAAGATAGCGTCATTACAACTGGATTGCCAATTAGCACTGAGTTTATGTGAGCCAGTCAGTATAATACATATCTAAATGCAGTCTTCAGCTCAGGTAAAAGAAAACACCAAGGGAAGCAAACTAATTTTCCTTATGTTTTGCAGAAGCGACATGCGCCGACAAAGAGACACAGACCGAGCCTGGTGATTTCAAACTCGTCAACGGTCAAACCTTGCCGCCATTAGACAATAACACCGACAAGAATATAGAAGAGAAGAAACACGCAAAAGACAACCACACCAAAGAGGACCAAATAAAATGTAACAACGTTGAAAATAGCGTCAACGAAAAAATTATTAAGCCTGCTTTAAATAACGTTCCAGTAGCAAATAGCATTCCAGTAGCAAATAGCGTTCCAGTAACAAACAAAGTTGCTGTCAACGACAAAGCTGATACCTTATAGCAACGACATTCATCGAGATCTCTCAATGAGGTCTTCACAAAGAATAATAACTTTAGTGTAAAAAAGAAAAGTTGCTCGTGTAAAGTGAGAGAAAGAAAGCCAGTGATAGTGTGAGACCTTCTTAATTATATGTGACATTTTTGTGTATTTATGAGAAAACCGAATAAGACAGTGTTGTTTTGTATGTTAATCGCAGCCATCATCATAGTGAATGCTTAAACTATCGCTGTATTTCAATGATTTAATTTCACCAAAAATTGCTTAAAAATCACGTTATAATAGTTAAAGCGTTAATCGCATGTGGTGATTTTTGCGATTACAAAACAGTTCTGACATCTTACCAGTGAATAATATCTCTATATCAATACTCATTAAGGCTGTTTAGGGACGTGTAACGTCATTTTTATCACTAAATTAAGCTTAATGCTATTAGTAGTTCGCTTTGTAAATAAACCATAACGTAATAACGTTGATATATTAATAACTAAGTACTTAATGTCTGAAAATAGCATTTTTTCTCAATCTGGTAATTTTAGTCACTGTAAATAAACGTGCTATGTAAGTAAGTAAATAATAAACTGTGTGTACATACAAGAGAATAAGACAAAATAGTGATGTTTACTGTAAATACGATTCCAAATAATATTAAGTTTGTGTTTTATAAATCAAATACTATAAAATTAATGTAAGCGATACATACCAAACTAAATATGCGCTAAGAGAGCTGTGAGCCAGAACAGTATTGACACTAAAAATAAATTAGTTAAAATAAATACTAATAAGCACTTTAATGGTTATGCATAATATAATATACCTACTTCAAAAAAATAATACATCGACCTATTTATTGTACTTACTTATGAACAACGTATAGCTATAGATAATTCATAAAGGATATCAAAATATGATTAGCTGATTAGGTGATTACACTTACATCCAAGAGAAACATTTTCATCGACCATTACATTGGATACCTACCTTTTTATAGTTATGGAAATAAGTACGTAGATGTGAAATAGCTATAATATATAAATTTTCTCTTGGTTATTCTTAGCCCTTTCCAAAAATACAAAACACAAAACAACTTACATAAGTCACAGATATTATAATAGTATCATCATCATAATCAGCCTGAAGACGTCCACTGCGCACATAGGCCTCCCCTAAAGAGCGCCACTTAAAGCGGCTCCTTGCCACCTGCATCCATCGGCTCCTCGCGGCTGTAATAGTATAGTACTACATAACTTAAAAATATACCTATTTGTAAGCTATTCGTCTCTACTGTTCTGCTCTCCTAGAGGATATTTACTTACTTCACAAACAAGTATAGTACCTAAGCTAAGGTTATAATATTTATTATGAAAATAAACAGTTTTAATGTTGATTTTTAAAGTGTTTTTATTGTTTCGTCAGCAACAACAATATTATAGACATACAGAACTACAGACAGGTGTGAATGGACTGACTGATGGGGAAGAAAGGTTCTCGAGTGGCGACCATGATCTAGTAGACGCAGCGTAAGCCCCCCACTAGGTGGACCGACGATCTGCTAAAAATCGTGGGAGCCAATGGATGCTAGAGGCAAACAGCCCACAATGTGGCGCTCTTTGGGGGAGGCCTATGTTCAGCAGTGGACGTTTTAGGCTGTTGATGGTTTTTTTTGGAAGGCTGCCAATTATCGATGCTGAAGCAAAACTAAGTACTTTAGTGTTTTTAAATTTGTCTGGTCTTTCTGTATCTTGGCTGAGCATCACGCTGAAACTACTGCATGCATTCAAAATTCAAATGAAACTCGGTAGGTATATAATGATTTGAGTTCATAATATTAGGAGTATATGGGATTCTTTTAATCTCGAAATTCAGCATGGTTCCCTCGGGAGTGTAACGGAACGTTACTCATTTAATATTAATTTGTATTTTTAAAATAATATTTACAACTTAAACCTAACAAAAAATTTAACTATTAAAAATATATACAACCTTATTCTAACTATTATTATTACAAACCTACTTAAATAACTACGACGTAATCCTAGATCCTAAGTGCGGCACCTGTTTCTTAGCGCTTATTGAATCAACGCATCCCTATTACGTCCGACCGATTCACAAGAGCTCCGAGGGGTATGTATCGGGGAGGTGGTGATCGATGCTGGGCCACGGCCGCCCGCGCCGCGACAGTCGTCACTAGACTTGGTCACAAATAGACCCGTATCAATTTGCCAGTTTGAGCGCCCTAGCCGACTGTGCAAATTCAATTTGAAACCATACTTTCTGCTCAAAATAATTTAAAACTATTTTAATTGTGTTCTAAACACTTAATAACAGTTTTTAGTGTTGTTCCCGACATAGGGAACAAAGAACGGACTTAGCTACAACACCAAAATTCGCCAAAGCTGAGTCTACACCACCGGCACCGCCGTAGCCATCTTTGGGACACTCTTGCTGTGTCTCTGCCTTGACGCTGCTGCCTTGGGGCCACTCACCATCCAGGGGCCCCCGTACCAGACCAGGAGAGTACTTTTCCCGCGGTAGTGTGTGGAAGGTGGTAACTGGTTAAAGTGCCCAAACCCGCGGCCCTACAAATTTATGTGCCCTCCCACTGTTCTTGCCGGTCTTCTTTTTTTTTTTTGTAAATTATAAACATTGTTGCGTATACCTTTGTGTTACTTATTTCTTCCTACCAAACTAGGTAGGTAGGGCTAACCAAAGGGGCAAACGGCACAGGAGAGAGGGTGAAAATAAAAATATGTAATCCTACGGTATGTGTACCGTCACTTGGTTGTGATTCTATATGTTACGTTAGATAATAAAATATCTATGAATAATTATTTACAATGAGCTCTTATTAGGTATAAGACTTTTCTTACCTTACTTAAGTTTTACTTAGGTACCTGCTGCAAATCCACCAATCAACAGTAAATACTATAGGTAGGTATGTAGGTACTAATTTACCGCGGGGAGCCGATGGATGCAGGAGGCGAACAGGCGCTCAAAGTGGCGCTTTCTGGGGGAGGCCTATGTTCAGCAGTGGACGTCTACGGGCTGTTGATGATGATGTACTAACTTATGTTGGTATAATTATGTACACTTACCCCCGTATTCTAAAACATTTCACCAAAAATTCTTCACTTGACTTCCACTTAACTTTGAGGGAAACTCTAGGTACATCGCGACGTACCTTGAGATGACAGTTGCTTTGCTTCCCTCGTTTGAGAAAAATTGACTCAGAAATGTCAAGTTGATTATATATTGTCAATTAAAAATACCAAAACACAAAAATGAGGTTAATTCAAGGTTAAGTCGAGTGGAGTAATCTCATGGTAACGACTTAGAATATGGGGGTTAACCCCGTATTCCGAAACATTTCTCCTAAAATCCTTCACTTGACTTCTACTTAACTTTGAGGGAAACTCAAAATACATCGCGACGTACCTTGAGTTGACAGTTGCTTCGCTTCTCTCGTTTGAGAAAAATTGACGCAGAAATGTCAAGTTGATTATTTATTGTCAACTAAAAATACCAAAACACAAAAATGAGGTTAACTCGAGGTTGAGTCGAGTGGAGTAATCTCGGGGTAACGTCTTAGAATATGGGGGTATAGCTAAGATTATTTCTAGGCCTCAAAAAAGATTAAACTAACCTACTCCCTGGATTTATAGTCAATGCCTACTTCTAACGTAACTTAAGCTGGGCACTTTTGGTAAGCAATTAACACCCCAATAAGATAGGTATAAGGGTTGATCCACATTACCTACAATCACACAAAACGTTTACTCCGTAATGGATACCCCAAATTGATTAATGACTAAGCGGGGTAGATTAGACACCCCATCCAAGGTAATTTGACCAGTTTAGCCTGATCTGCGTAATGTGTGGGTGCTTTTTGAAAACTTGAGGGTTCACGGGTCGTCCTCGCTGGTAGTGGACAACTGGAGGGCCCGGGTAAATCATCAGTCCATGTAATTAGTTAGGCAATAATAATGCCTAGATATACCTACCGTAGTTACTCAATAGGCTAGTATCCTGTAATTTTTTGCATTAAAATTCCCCATAGATCCAGAATTACTTATATTCCCTAAAAAATAAACAGTCGTGAAAACAAAGTTTAAATAGGTAAGTAGATAAGTAAGTATCTTAAAAAATTACCAAGTAATTATCAAGCATTTTAAAATACAGGAATAGAAATCAACAGTTCAAACGTGCATGCTGTGGTAGATTTATGTATAATATGTCTTCACAATTAGCATTTTATATCATCATAGTAGGTAACTGTGCGGAAGCTCTGTTTTATGAGAAAGGGACAAGTAGCGGTAAAAACAGTAAAAGACAATCAGAGCGCCATCGCCAGTTTTACCGGCATTGTGTCACATTTTGTCGGGCTAACGGCGAATACATCGCGCGATAACTTTTTGCGCGCGAAACATTGCTTTGTACGCAGCCACATTAGCTTTCAAGAGAGAATATTCGCTGTTGCTCCGCATGGGGGTCTAGCAAAGATACCAACCACTAACGCTAACGCCAAACGCTAACTCCAAAACTGTATTGAAATGACAGTAGCTGTGGAAAAGTAAGCGATTTCCGAAATGTCATCCTAGTACATTTTGGAAATTAGCGTTTGGCGTTAGCGTTAGTGGTTGGTATCTTTGCTAGACCCCCAGGGGGTCTAGCAAAGATCCCTTTCCATTGGCGTTAATGCTTAACGCTAACGCCAAAATGTATGGAGATGACAGTCCCTGCGGATAAGCGACATCGGGTCACGCTAACTCGGTCGCAAACATCATCGTGGATAACGCCCACGGCGGTAGCGTGATCTGTTCAGGGGGTCTAGCAAAGATACACACGCTCGCTTTTCCCCACACGCTACGGAAATAGCCGTAGCGTGACCAAAATGGTAGCAAAATGGCATAGGTCACGCCAGACGTCTAATCCGCAGCGCCGTACGGAAAACGCTCGATTGTCTATGGACTGAGCGTGAGGTCTAGATAAAAAAGTAAAAACTGAACAACAATGACGGCGATAATTTGAAAATAGGGAGAATTCTGTGTGATTTTGATATATTATAGCTCCAAAAGTTGAATGGTATGATAAAAAACTGCTTTTTTATTATTTTCATAATATTGTTCTAAATGCTGATTGCAAGCAAAGTTGTAAAATGGAAATAAGAAGTTTTATATGATATTACGGATATCACACATGGATCTATTAAAAAATTTCATCCATGATACATATTTATTTTTACGAAAGTAAAGCAAACTTGGTAGAATAACTTTTATTTTATTGTATTTTAGATGGATAGACCACGTGCACACGTGTCCCACAACAATCTGATGAGAAGGGGATTCACATTTTTACCACTGATAGAGTGGCAACAGGCCCACAACCAGAGCATAATAACATTAATAACTCAAATAGAAAATAGCCCGAACGTGAAATAAATGTAGTGATCATGTCGTGGGCGTTACTAGTTAGTATCCAGTGTATTCATTTGGCCCAATACTTCGCCAATACGCAATAAATGTCGCTTGATAATCTTGCGTTATGCAAAAATAAACAAATTCGTAGAATAGCCCGCGTTATTCCGTTGTATGGGATGAGGCATTTGTACTGTAGGTATTATATTATCTGGGGCAATAGCCAGATTTTACCTTATCTCAACAACTTTAACACAAAATTGATATAGATTTGCTTCACGAAATCACAAAATCCAACAAGTTATCGATCGACAGGTTCGAGTAGCGAACGTTAACATGACATGCATGAGTTCGGGTGGACGCGCAGGGAGCGTGAACGACTACGACAAAATTAGCGATAGCGTTTGTCAAAACTTAGGCCTCAACACATCACGCTACCGCCGTGGGCGTTATCCACGATGATGTTTGTGACTGAGTTAGCGTGACCCCATGTCGCTTATCCGCAGGGACTGTCATCTCCATACATTTTGGCATTAGCGTTAAGCATTAACGCCAATGGAAAAGGATCTTTGCTAGACCCCGAGGCCTAAATTTTGACAAACGCTATCGCTAATTTTGTCGTAGTCGTTCACGCTCCCTGCGTGTCCGCCCGAACTCATGCATGTCATGTTAAAGTTCGCTACTCGAACCTGTCGATCGATAACTTGTTGGATTTCGTGATTTCGTGAAGCAAATCTACATCAATTTTGTGTTAAAGTTGTTGAGATAAGGTAAAATCTGGCTATTGCCCCAGATAATATAATACCTACAGTAGGTACAGATGCCTCATTCCATACAACGGAATAACGTGGGCTATTTTACGAATTATTTTATTTCTGCATAACGCAAGATTATCAAGCGACATTTATTGCGTGTTGGCGAAGTATTGGGCTCCTATAGGACAGTTATTATACTCTTTGGTATTGGGCCAAATGAATTCACTGGACACTAACTAGTAACGCCCACGACATGATCACTACATTTATTTCACGTTCGGGTTATTTTCTATTTAAGTTATTAATGTTATTATGCTCTGGTTGTGGGCCTGTTGCCACTCTATCAGTGGTAAAAATGAGAATCCCCTTCTCATCAGATTGTTGTGGGACAGACTTGCACATGGTCTATTCATCTAAAATACAATAAAATAAAAGTTATTCTACCAAGTTTGCTTTACTTTCGTAAAAATAAATAGGTATCATGGATGAAATTTTTTAATAGATCCATGTGTGATATCCGTAATATCATATAAAACTTCTTATTACCATTTTACAACTTTGCTTGCAATCAGCATTTAGAACAATATTATGAAAATAATAAAAAAGCAGTTTTTTATTGTACCATTCAACTTTTGGAGCTATATTATATCAAATCACACAGAATTCTCCCTATTTTCAAATTATCGCCGCCATTGTTGTTCAGTTTTTACTTTTTTATTTAGAGCTCACGCTCAGTCCATAGACAATCGAGCGTTTTCCGTACGGCGCTGCGGATTAGACGTCTGGCGTGACCTATGCCATTTTGCTACCATTTTGGTCACGCTACGGCAAAATTTCTATTTGCTATTTCCGTAGCGTGTGCGGAAAAACAAGCGTGTGTATCTTTGCTAGACCCCCTGGGGCTTTTCCATTAGCATTAACGCCAAACGCTAATTCCAAAATGTATTGAAATGACAGCCCCTGCGGATAACTTTTCCGCAGCGAATGTTAAAGCTAATGTCATTCTCCATACATTTTAAGTTATCGTTTGGCATTAACGCTAATGGAAAGGGAGTTAGCGTTTGGCGATAGCGTTAGCGTTTGGGATCTTTGCTAGTCCCTCTGGGCATTAGGGAATAAGTTAATATGGGTATTTTTCACTTTAGTTGGCACTATGGCAACCCCTGCAAGGCCGGTGTTGACATTGACAATCACTGGTGACTGGTAGTGACAGTCCTTTGATGAGGGAAGTAAGAGGATATGAAACATGGTCACGCGGCACTTTTTTACCACAATACGGTGCCAACTCCGCCCCACTCCGCCTAGCCTCATTGTTTACTGCGTTTGACAGTTGTCGCTAGTGAGGATGTAAAACATAGTCACGTGCGGCACTTTTTCACCACAATATGGTGCCGACTCCGCCCCACTCCGCCCCATTGTTTACTGCGTTTGACGGTTGACGCTAGTTGACGAGTTAGCTTTATGCCACATCCTCTTACTTCCCTCATCAAAGTGACAGGCATACAGACATCCATTTGACAGCGACAGGACATCCATTTGACAGCGACAGCATCAGATGTGTTTATATGTTATGGTGATTGTTGTGTATTGCGTTGTTGTTTTATTGATGGAAAATTGCGAAATATTTTAACTTCTCTGTAGTCAAACAAATAAAACACCCTCTTCAAAGGAAGATGGAAGAAGAACCAATACAAACTATTAGAGAGACAAGCCGCAATTATCTCTTTCTCAATCGCAGAAGACAAAAAGAAGAACAAGCTGATGTGCGGCGATCGCTATCAAACCTAAGGTAGGTTATTAGTAGGTACCTACTACCTACCAGTGAGTTGTAAATATCATTGCCTACTACCTAGCACTATCTATACCATAATATTATTTACATAGTTTATCAATTTGAACTTACCTTGCAGGGTTTAGCTAGGTTTTACATTAGAAATCTAACCTAACCTTTTTTAGGGTGTATAGTCTGCCGACACAATCATAAGACACCAAAATTTACTCTAGAGGTATATTTAAATAGCTCTTAAAAAGTTGATGAATGTCTAAATCCCAAGCATAGAAGAGATATTGTTAAACGGGACTGTAACCATGTGTGAACACTATGTGTGATTAACTAATTCCAGATTAAACCAATCCAATGTAACTACCATAGCAAACAAGTTGAAGACAAAGTCCTCAATCACTGCATCTGAGATGAAATTATTACAGAATGCACTTGTGGATGACCCCAAGAATATAGAGCTTGTGCTGAATACACACGGAGCTTTGCGAGGCTTGGTGAGGGAGCTGTCTGGTTTGTAACTTAATGTAAATTAGTAATATCCAACAAGCGCATACATAGATCCTGGACCCTAACTAGGATTCCCTGTATCTAGGGACCCAGGAACTACAAGGACCATGGTCCTTCAACACCCAGACACTGAACATGTGTTTGCACTTTTCCCACTGCACAAATACTTGCTGTTGTGGGAATCGAACCCGCCGCCTCTGCATTATGAGCTGACCTGCTCAACCACCACATCATCATCATCATCATCATCATCAACAGCCTGAAGACGTCCACTGCTGAACATAGGCCTCCCCCAGGGAACGCCAATTAGAGCGGCTGCTCGCCTCCTGCATCCATCGGCTCCCCGCGGCCTAGGGGAGGATTAGATCTAGGATTAGCAAGTTGAAATGGCAATGGGCAGGTCACATCGCTCGTAGAACTGACAACCGATGGGGAAGAAAGGTTCTCGAGTGGCGACCACGGACTGGAAGACCACCACATCACAGAGGCTAATAAAATTGATATATATATATATATATATCACTATTCAGGGAATGAGTAGTAGCACGTTCCTGGTAAGCGTGGTGAATTGTTCACTTTAAAAAGCATCTAATCAAGCGTTTTATGGGAGAGGCCTATGTTCAGCAGAGGATGGCTGTTCATGAGTAAAATGTTACTGTATATTTATACTTTTAATATGAGTGCACCTTATTAATATTAACATTCATTCATTCATTTTTTAATATTTTCAGGTCATGAAGTCAGCAAACAGTGTGCTGCATGTGGTTGCCTTTGCAACTTGTCTCTGGGTGACTCCAAAACATGCTGCATCATAGCCAAGGCAGCAGGGGCTTATCTTGTAGCTACACTTGATACTCTCACCACACAGTTGGCTGTAAGTTTAAGGGCTAACATTCCAAAATTATAAAAGCATTATAGGATGTGGTTCAAACTCAATGGCGGCTGTGAAGTCGGTGCAAAACTCTGCGCTATAGCAAAAATGTGATGTGTACGGGAAGAGGTAAGCGGTATGCGCAGCATGCGGGGGCTTGCAGCGAACTTCACAGCCACCATTGTGTTTGTTTCACACTACCTGAGTATTATTTAAGTTAGATGTTGCTAGATGTTATTACTTAAATGGTTTCAAAAATAATGATCCCTAGCTTGTGCCGGTTGTGAATTTCTATGTTGTAATATTTGTTCAACATTTCTAGGTAAGTTGTGCATGGACGTTGGGCAATCTAGCCGGCTCAGGCAGCCGAGCTTGTGACATCATCATCATGCAAGGTGCACTCAGCAAGCTCTGTGACGTCATGCAAGGTAGCCTGGATATGCAAGATGCAGCTGTGTATGCATTGACACATCTCGTCTATGTGCTGAGGGATGATTTGAGGTGAGGGTTTGATCCGTATGGTGTATTTTGAATGGGATGCTGTAGGGATAAGGATATAGAATTTTATTGCCTTAAACTGCAGTTCATGTTAGCAAAGCTGTGGGATTCTGCAAGTTGCCTCACCAGGGCCTTTATTCTGTATCGATTCCTTACTTCGAAACCACGCGAATTCCTTGTCTTACATAGACATCTGCGAAACTGTATTCTCTATGAACCGAAAACAAAACCGCGCGAAATGAATTTGGAATTTCCATAGAGAACAACCACCCTGGATGGTTATTCTCTATGGAAACACAGATTCCACACGATACGAAACCACGTCGTTATCGTGTCTTGTTCAAATCGTATCACAGCGTTAGATATACCTTCACTTTACATTAAACTTATCATTATTTCGAATAAAATATATTGACATAAGTGGTCATATCTTTTGATGTGTTGATGTTTCGGAACGCATCTCGGTAAAACATGATTTTTGACAGTTC
The DNA here is from genome assembly GCA_963580505.1 of Ennomos erosarius. NCBI lineage: Eukaryota > Metazoa > Arthropoda > Insecta > Lepidoptera > Geometridae > Ennomos > Ennomos erosarius. Next base: position 13,827,316 of record OY756989.1, on the reverse strand, counting down.
AAATCGCGCCAATTCCAAATTAATATCGTGCGGTTTTGTTTTCGTTTCATAGAGAATAGACTTTTGCAGATTTCTTATGTAAGACAAGAAATTCGCGTGGTTTCGAAGTAAGGAATCAATAGGGAATAAAGGCCCTGATAGAAAGTGATAATGGACACTAGTACTATATATTTATAACAAAAATAACATTGTCACGCAGGACACATCAACTGCTAAATGGCTCACTGATTTGATAGTCATAAGAAGGCTGTTTGCTTTCAATATCTCGCATTTCTAAAACAAGGTCTTTTTCAAGCTGAAATATAATAAGTTTCGTGTTCGAGTTTGTTAAATATAATTCAGTGTTTCAATATATTTTCCCAATATTTCAGGTCAGAACATCTTCAAAAGATAATCCAAGCTCTTTCAAAAGTGGATCTTAACATAGAATCATCCCAGCTTCTATTCATCCTGTCCTGCCACAATGATTTCACCACTGAAGTCACGCCAGAAGGGTACCTCGACAAAATTGTAGAAAAATTTATGGTAAGTATGGAAACCCACCTCAATACCTGCAAACATGACTCCAAAAGGTCCAAAGACTACAAATGTTGTGAATTAGTATACTTAGTGAGGGTACTAGCTAATTTTAATAGTGAAAATGTGTATAGAGTACTTGTTAATAATTTTGTAAGCAAAAATTTAGTAGGCAATATAAGAAGTTTGGTAGAAATGGATGAGGATAATTGTGTGCTGTGGTTTTTGGGTAATGTTCACAAGCATTGTGGGCATAGTGTGTTTTTTAATGAATTATTTATAACATAACATGTAATCTAAATAAATTAAATGTACAATTAAATAGTGTGTGAAACTAGATGATAAAAATAAAAGAGATGTTTCTATTTTGCAATAAATATTTTATTATATCAATAATGATCATAATATTCAATAATAATAATAATAGTTAATAATTTATTAGGTATTGGATAAGGCTACGAATATAGCATTTTAATATTTTTCCATTACTCTCACAAATATAGCGTAAAGGTCGAGCCACACGAACGCGGTACATTTCAGTGCAGTTATTAAGATAGCTAAGTTTTCTAGCTAAACGATGAAACCGCTAATATAATAATTATTATCTTTAAATAAATAAATATTTTCAGCCCCTTGTTCTTCTCTAAGGTAATATAATTGATAAAACAATAATTGTATTGTTAATAAACAGTAATTATTAAGCTATCCTACAAAACTTTTCGCCAAAAACTTTAATATTTCTCAAAATAGGCGTTTTTTGGTTATTAATAATTATGATATAATTTGGTGATACATAGTTCGGCGGCTATTTCGACTTAAAATGGTTTCAAATTTACCTATTTTACTTTTAAAGATAGAGGTCATGTTTCCGCCATTAAGTATATTTTTTATTTATTGCTTATTTCTAGTTTGCCATTTCAAATGTCTACAATAACAATGTCTACCTACCTAATAATGAATCTACATTCATTTAAAATAGCAAACCTCTCAGTCTCATTTTTATTTCTTTGCTTTTTCTCTAATGTTGTCCCTGGCAGTATTTGTGGCACATCAGAGAGTAAATTATTGGACATGCCAAGATTTTAACCAAGTTTTGTTATATATACTGAACGCTTTTCATAATATTAGACTATTTATTTGTAGTACAATATTATGTCATTTCTCTTATGACGCCAGTAACAGAAAAATATTAATTACGATGCGCCATTTTGTTTGACGTGCACTGTAGGTGCTTCAGTTGGCACGAATATTGAACTACCCACCTAAAACGGTCATTCTTATTGCTGTTGTCTTTAGAGTATAACCTATATCTATAAGTGGATGGGGTGTTATAATCGTACCGCGTACGTGTTGAATGACCTTGTACATGGAAATAAATGCTAATTGGCAGTAATTTATTATTGGAATTAAAAATCACTTTACTCTTATACAAGGGCATAGAGAAAAGCTACCATTCTAAGTTGGAATCCTAGTATCAAATACGCAAAGGATATGCTCATAATAAGTTTAGTAAAATGGGTTATTTCAAAGTTCTTAGGGTTATAAAGTACCTAAAACTGCGCATATCGTCTACGAACTTGACAAACTAAACAATTCTACAGAGGCACTAAATGATATTTTAAATACGATCTTAAAAATCGAATAAAATTGTACCTTTTTGAGTTCGTCATACGTCCTTTTGGACTAAAAAGAATGAGACGGAACTATAAAAGGCGTGCCTGTATGTAATGGCGTAGCTATTCGAATATGGCACCTGCACTCATTAGCTTTTGGTTCATAATTGATTGCAAACAAACGCGAATAAGATTTTACACCCTTTTGCGAGTATGGTAACATTTTCACGTTTCGCCCTAAATTATAAGTCAGCGTTACGTTACTGGAGTGTTATACTTTTATCAATAAAAATACAAATTAAGAATCAATATAAACAAAAACGAATTTTTTAACCCTAATTTAACTATACAAACGCAAAGTCACTCAAAATGTTTCTTCTAATTTTATGACCAAAAAACCTTATGAATGAGGTGTATTTATATAATTTTATATTTGTATAAATCGGCGCTTAATTGAAATTGACATTGCTTTTATTTAATGTTAGTATCATAAAGCCCGAACCTAAGTATTATGTGCCTGAACCATAAACAAAACTAAAAATTTTTTTACTATCTGCTGTTCACGGCTTGCAATATACGCAATAGAGTTCCCGCGGGATAATGGGTAATAGCGGGTAAAACCGCGGAACGCCACTAGTTATAAATTAAAACAAGCCATAACCAAAGTCCGGGCATTACGACTTACACAACGGTTATAAAAGTTCGTGCACTCTATAATATTCTGTGCATAATATAATACTTGTACTCTGTTAAGCCAGTTCAGTATACGACCTTTGTCACGCTGTATTGCTGTTTCCACATGATTTAAAAGCCATGAGGCCTAATTCTGTACGACAGCTACTGGCTATGTACTTACAAAGACCAATACTACAGACTTCGTATTGAACATGCTAATAATTCCTCGAGCTATTCAAGGTGTTCTCGCATTCTTCGGTCTATCATCGTAACGCGACAGAAAGAGAGGGCACTAGTAGTTGAATATAGTTTTAGCCTAGCAGCGCCGTGCGAGTTGAATTACACTTCATTGCTTTGCAGTTAGAGTCGCTATTTATTTAAACGTGTTTGCGGGGCTAACCTTCTCTACGATTAGGTCTTCTGTGATAGAACGTACCCTTCCCGACGGCAAAGGAAAAGCACCCTAAGTAAGCCCGTCGCAGTCGGTAGGATACTAGTTGTTTGAAGTGGGTTTGAAAACTTCACCATGTCATGCAAAAAGCACCCAAGTACCTAAGCCCATCGCAGTCAGTAGTATACTAAAGAATACTCGATCTGAAACCTTCCCAATACCATGCGAAAAGTACTCTAAAGTTATCCCGTCGCAATCGGTAGGATACTAGAGTCGGTAGAGCTCGGTCTTTGCGTGAACATAGCAGTGGAGTACCGTAACGTGTAGGATAGCCTAGCGACATGCCGCGCGCCGTCTAGTTACGTGTGGTCGGCCGCGAGCTTCCGGTGCCGCCGCGCCCGCGCGCGGCCGGCCTCCACCGCTTGCCCGGACACTGGGGAAGGGAAGACATCTGGATTTAGCTCAATCACAGTCCAAACGTCCAAGGAATGGAATGCTCTTCCAGCAACAGCATTCCCTCATGGGTATAACTTTCTAAGTCAAGAGTGAATGGGCATCTCATGGGCAACGTGCTCCACCTTTAGTAACTCCGTCACTCGTTAATATATGTTGCTATAAAACCGTATAAGAATCAGGAGGACCGGCTTTTCCTGAAGTGTCGCATGTCCAAAATAATTATGTTAAATTTTTTCCCACATTTTTACAATTATTTGCTCAAACTTATTCATAAACCTTTCGATGGATAATATTTTCAAAATGAAGCTTACGGTCTAACAACTTGAAACATGTTTTATCTATGTAAAGTAGGTAATAATTTATATTCCCTGTACCTAATAGTCATGCATACCAACTTAACTAAATGCCAACTTAAAACAACATTTCGATACCATACGTCTACTCAACTAATTATAATCCGCGCCAATAAAGGAGCTTAGAAATAACTTTCATTATTGTTTTCTAACCACACACTTGCATATTAGTGCGGCTACAGAATGGGTTTTTCTGATAGTTTTGGCGCGAACTATTTACTAATCACATATTCTTACAAATTTACTGCGAAGTACTTAATGTTAGTATTTAGTACCATGCACAACAAAGCAGTTATTTGTTAGTCCGACTGTTAGATAACCCGCACCAATAAAGAGACGATCTAAATAGATTAACCAGTCTATTGTGTTCTCACTTTCATATTTACGACAAAGGTGTGAGAGTGAGAAAACTATATTTTCGTGACTCCCCTTGGCATATTAATGGGATATTTACCATGTGAATTGTTTCGAGTTGCTGATATTTGGCTGTTGCAAGCATCATGAACCTTATCAACAGCGTCGAAATATCAGTAACCCGAAACAAATAAATTAAAGGGTAAATAACCCGTTAATAAACAATATTTAAAGATGTTATACCCTCCTGCACTAATAAAATTTGACAACTCCTTAGTTCGCGCTTATTTCTCTAATTATGACGTACTACTGCAACGCATTTGGGGGCCTACATCGAGTAAATGCGAACTTAAGGGCTTTCAAACTTTAAGTGACCGCTTAAAACCCTGTCCAAATCTTTCCTCCATTGGTGTAAGTCATATTAGTACAGAATTAAAAATAAACATGATTTCCTCACCGTTACCGTGCGGTATCATTTTGGTAACGACTATTTTCAACTCGGGGTACGTGGCTACGGTAGCCGGGTTACCGTTACCGGGTATGCTCGGTAATATGCCATAGTTCGGGCTTAAGCGGCTTTCTGAAATTATAATGATAACCATGGTTTAACTGATTTGTTGTGCGGGCTTTGAAAATACTGTTACATATAGAAATTCTCTACCTAATGCGATATCTCCAATAATCACGGCGCTACTGTATTACCAGGGGGGTTTAGCAATGGGGGGTACCCATTAGCTTTAACGCCAAACGCCAACTCCAGAATGTATCGGAATTTGGCGTTAACACTAATGGAAAGGGATCTTTGCTAGACGGGTCGTTCCCATCTGTTCTACTACTTGTTCTACCAATAGAACAAACAGGAAAAAAAAATCCCACCTGTTCTACTAATAGAAAAATAGGAAAAATAATTCTCAGATGTTCAACCAACACAAAAATTGATTTAAAAAAATCGAAGTTTTTCTACTAATAGAACAAGTAGGAAAAATAATTCCTGGTTGTTCTATTTATAAACCAACATTTATTGGTAGAAGTAGGAAAAATTCTAACCTACCCCAGACCCGCCTCATTGCCTGGTAAACCTTATAGGTAGTAGGTACCTACCAAGATTGCATAAATAAGACGTTTTATCAAAAAAAAAACTAGGTCCACCCTTGCTACTAGATGGCGCAAAACCAAATACTAGAAACTGTCAAAACCACTCCACACTTGACAGATGTCATTTTGACAGATTACAACAGATTGACATTTTGACACATGAGTACAGTCATTTTGTTAGACAGATGTCATTTTGACAGGTGTCACTTTGACGTATTATAACAGATTGACACTTTCACAGATGAGTACAGTCATTTTGTTAGACAGATGTCATTTTGACAAATTATGGCAAATTATCATTATGACAGACGAGTCATTATGACAGTCATTTTGTTAGATGCAATTTTGGCAGATGTCATTTTGATAAACTGACATTTTGACAAATGAGTCATTATGACAGTCATTTTGTTAGATGCAATTTTTACAGGTGACATGTTGACAGTTTAAGACAGATTGACATTTTAACAGATCAGTCATTATGACAGTCATTTTGTTAGATGTAAATTTGACAGATGATTCATTTTGAATGATAGAATGCAACGACGTGAACTTTTCCGCGTTCCCGCTAAAAACCTATGTATCAGTTTTTTATGTGACGCTAATGAGTAAGTGGATTAAAACGACTTGATACTTAAATTCAGTGATACGGTATTTTATGTTATGTATAGCCAGATTACTTTATTAATTCTAAGAAATGTCCAACAGTGATTTCTTTATTCATTAATAGCATTTGGGCTATTCGAAATTTCGTTCTCATTATTGACACTCTCAATTTTTCTAGGAGAAATCTTTTTACCTTGGCGAATTTTTTGTGTTGGTAGAACAACCGAGAATTATTTTTTCTACTTGTTCTATTGGTAGAACAGATTCAATTTTTTTTATCAGTTTTTGTGTTGGTAGAAATACCGAGAATTATTTTTCCTACTTGTTCTATTAGTAGAACAGATGGGATTTTTTAAATGAATTTTTGTGTTGGTAGAACAACCGAGAATTATTTTTCCTACTTGTTCTATTAGTAGAACAGGTGGGATTTTTTCTTCCTGGTTTTTCTATTGGTAGAACAAGTAGTAGAACAGATGGGAACGACCCTTGCTAGACCCCCTGTCGATAGGCCTTAACCAATATTATTGCGGAAAATACTATTTGAACACCATTTTAACATATTTTATCGTGATAATGATGTCTTACTTATTTGGTTAAATACCTATACAGCTGAATAGTGGCTGAATACGAAGGTTTTACTAACACGTCGCATACCATGGTGACCGTAACACAATCAAGCTGTAGATGTCTCGATTGGCTCTATGATTGTAGTAATGTCCTTTCGTTCACATTGCTTTTTGTATGTGAATGAAAATGACAGCGAAGTAAAAACAAAAAGCCCCAAATGGATAAAAATGTACCCGGAAAGTTCAGTTTGATTGGATCAAAGCTCTAATGTTTAATTTTCTAAAGCTTGTTTTTTATGCTACACCGGAGCCTATAGACACATGTTACTAGGGTTGCCAGTGCGTTGCTAGGATTAAAACTAAAACGTACCTTGGGGTTCCTCCGGACTCTTCCCATTGGTAACATCTCCGTTCAACGACTGTTGTCTCTTGTTCTCGTATCCGTTCGCTCTCGGTCGCGTGTGATCTGGAAACATCCAAAAGTTTATTTAACTTCATAGTTAATATTCATTTCATGTAGTTGCCTCAACATATGGATTAAAAAATTATTAACAGTCATCTCGAAGAAGGTATTCGCAGGTAAGTAGGTATGGCGTTCTTCTTACCGCTGTCTTATTTTAATAATTGAGCTGAGCACTATCGACACACTATCGATAAACGCACGTTACATTAAGCTATTACTTGGAGATAGCGCTAACGCTGCTCCCTGCCCTTATTAACTCTTTCGTTCTATTACGACCGGGACCACATTGAGGAAAAAACTGCTTACAAAGAACGGTGGAAGGTAAGGAAAGTTTACAATTTACCATATTGTAAGTAGAAAGACTTACTGTTAGCGTAGACAGTGGAGCGCGCGAGTGGGCCGGCCAGCTCGGGCAGCGTGAGGGGGCGCCGGCCCCGGCCGGCTCGCGGGGTGCTGTACTCGCTGCGGACAATGTATTATATGTAATGGATGTAGACTAGTTATACGGTGGACCAAACCGAGGCCATTGGAGAGAAAGTAAGTAGGTACCTATACCCTAAACATTTAAGCTAGCAAATTTTACTCGAAGAAAACATGAATTTTTTGCGTATAAAAGTAACTTAACAAAAACTTTAAGTGTAGTTACACTTACAGTTTTTGTTAAAGTTACTTGTCAAAGCTGGGAGTTGTACCCGATGAATGTAGAACTCCTGTATTTTTATAATGCGGGTAGAAAGGGCCAATCATAAGGAACAAATTACTCTAATAAACGTTACATCTAAAATTTGAGAAAGACCGCGAAAGTCATTGCGAAGAAAAACTAGTGGACTTTATTTACTTCTATTAGTCACGCCGTATTATAGGCACAGAAAAATTAATATTACAAGTAAATAACTAAAATGATCGCGATTAATTAGTAATGTATGAGGCTAAGTATTTAGCAATACTCATGCCCTAGGAGTAAGCAGGCACTGATCAAAATGATAGTAATACTCACTCCCTGGTGGGTTCCCGCCAGAAGTCTGCGTGTACTGGCGGGAAGTGGTAGTTGTTCTGGTACCCGAACCCGTCCAGCGCCGTCGCGCGCAGGCTTGCATGCAGCGAGTTCTTCATGCACTGCAACTGTGGGACACCATCGGGTGCATTCATTCATTTCAACTGTTGGCCAGTCAAATTGGCCAGGCGGTCAGCAAAATCGCGGTTGATAGCATTGCAAACGCGGCCCACCGCGGTCAGTGACAAGAATGATGGACATGGCTGTGTTGTAATTTGTAATGCCGTCGTACAGTGCAAAGTTAACTTTATTTCGACTCACTATACACATAAGTGTTGTTATTACCTAGATACCTATTATTATAGTCGATACTGAGGTGAAATGATAATGACTGAAAAAAATCTTCGTAATTAAGCGCAAAACAAAATTAATGAAGATATGAGGGGAGTTATTCTAAGAAGTAGGATAAGTAGTTAGTTCTCATACAGTGCTAGTGCGAAATACTAATTTCATAATATACTCAATATTAATGATTAAAAGATTAAATGACTGGAAAATTCTGAAAAAAAAGTAAGTACAAATATTTATGATCTGTGAGTTCAAAAATTAAATAAAAATATATGTCTACAGGTTTCATGTACTTTACTTACCTATACGATAATATTTTATTCTATGGTGAAAGATCACAAGTGCTATAATAATACGAGAATTAATAGATAAGTAAGTAGGTACTAAGAAACAAAAACACAGCGGAACAAGGACGGGACATAACTAAGACAGACTAGAACAAGCATGCATACCGAATTTGTTAAACTACGTAAAAGACGTACAGGTAACCGGTTAAACAATGCACCACATCGCGCTAAAAAGGGAGGCACTCTACCACTGGCCCATTATTTCCTTATGACTGACAGAGAGCTGATACTAGCTGATTATTTCTCGCTGAGTGACAGAGATGATGCTCTACGAAGCTGACACAGTTGGATAATCTTTCTTTCCGAGAATTCCGAGTACGAGAGACTGCTCTACGAAACGGATACTACACTATTATTTCCCTCTTGAGTGACAGAGACGATGCTTTACGAAGCTGAAACTAGCTGATTATATCCTTCTGAGTGTAAAATAGGATGCTTTACGAAGCTGACACTGGCTGATTATTTCCCTTAAGTGACACAGACGATGCTCTACGAAATCGAATAATACTCTATTATTTCCCTCTGAGTGACAGAGACGATGCTCTAAGAAGCCGACACTAGCTGAATATTTCTCAGAGTGACAGAGACGATGCTATATAAAGCCAACACTATCTCCTTTTTTAGCTTGATGTGCATTATTTGCCAGTGGTGGTACCTGTACCTTTTGATTGTGTAAAACATAAGTAGTAAGCAAGGCTTTTTAAAAATAATTTGGATGATTTATGTAAACGTTTCACGTGACGTCCCGTCCGCGCCGCGGTGTTAGTGCCTCAGCCGCGCCGCGGCCTCGCACGGGCTTTGTAAATGCTCGGAGTATCAGAACAGATAAATTCGTATGCATTGCGATTTCGGCATCACTTTTAGACAAACGCTTGTTACCGTTTGAAAATGGGTGTGTCTGTATCTCTCGCGGTGTCGTGCAGCCCGTGCGGCGCGGGCGCGGCGTGCGGCGCGTGACGTACGTGTGCGTGCCGGGCGGCGGCGCCGTCGAACAGGAGGTTAGTGACCCCCCCCGCGCCCGCGGCCCCGCCCGCCGCCGCGAGTACCTCTCTGCGGCGGCGCTCCGCCTCCGCGCGCAGTCTCCGCACCAGCCGCTCCGCGTCCGCCAGCCGCGCGCGCAGCTCCGCGCGGGACTCCGCCGTGCCATCCTCGCTGTCCGAGCCCGCGGCGGTCGGACCCGTGCCCGTGGCGCATGTTGGACACGGAGGTCGGATCTCTAGCTCGCGGAGCTTTCTGGAAGGGTTGTGTTCACAACTGGGTATCGTTGGGTTCAATCAAAACAAAAGGAAACATTTGAATCCCGGTACCGGGATTCAAATTTTTACTCTCAAGCTGTAGTCAAGCTTTTTATTGGTCCTTCGAGCCGGATATGAACCATATGGAAAACGTAGTCCGTGAACATAGTGTGCTTTCTTAAAATAAAAGCGACAACTGGCTTCTCAAAAGTGAATGATTCAAATGAGTTGCATTTCGAATTGAGTTGCATTTAGCAACTCAATGATGAGAAAGAAAACGATACCCATACGCGTCTTGAGCAGGAAGTAAAGAAAGACGCAGGGCCAGTCTATGACCACTATGTGAGGCCTTTCTTTCTTTGATTACATCTATATATAATTATACCTGTCAAGTCAAGGTATACTATTTAACAAACCCAAGATATATATAACAAACAAAAGACATACTCAGCCTGCGCGTCCACCAATCTTTGAAGCTGTAAAGCTCTTGCTTCGGCCGCTCGTGCTTCGCTTCGTGCTGATGAAGCTTCTTGCTCCAGGCGAGTTACTTCACGCTTCAGCTTTGCTTCCTGTGTGTAAACATATTTTGACTCTGAGAAGACATACATCAGGTGTTTATTATCATATTACGTTGTCATCATCAGCGGAAGACTGCTGGGCATAGGCCCATAAAGCGTCCATTTGAAAGGCTTTTTTTGCCTTTGGATTCAAGGTCTACCCGTCTACTACGTCTTGTTTTGACAAGTGTGTTAGTCCAGTCCAGTAGAGACCGATATATTTCGCTTCTTGATCGCCAGTCGCCACTCGAGAACCTTTCTTCCTCATTGGTTGTCGGTTCTATGAGGGATATTTCCATTTCAATTTGCTAATTTTACTAATTTGACTAGTTCTGTTGCGTTTATGTATGTAATAAATGAATAGTAAAATATTAAATAACGCAACTATTAATAGCATCTGAAGTAAAACTATAAATCGCCATTTAAACAGAACTCGATAACCGCCGTGAAACTATAACGGGGTTAAATCATGAACGCTTATCAAGCATACGAATTGTAAGGAATGTTAATTGCATTACGAAATAAGTGCGTGTCTGCAAACTATCGGGTATTACTTGGGTAAACCTATAAAATGGAAACTATACCTTCAAGTTGATTACCTCACTGTTTTCGGAATTCTCTTCGCTGTGAGGCGAAGTCGGTTTTGGCGATGATTCTTGTTTGAAGATGAGCTGGAATTGCAGGTCTGAAAAGATGATAGGCAACTTTGTTTTTATTTACAGTTTTTTATCATCTTGTTTTAATCGGAATGTTTCCTTTCTTCTGATTAGCCTTTATCCATAAACATATATATTAAAATCTATGCCTTTATCGGAATCGAACGAGAAATATCACGGTCAGCATCTTTCTTAATCCTGAATGTAGGTATGTTTAGTAAATCGAAATAGATTTGTCAAATTAAAACAAACTTTCCATTCTAGTCGCTTTGTTTGTTTCCCCACACACAGCCAGACATTCCTACTTATGCATCAGCGAAGAATGATTCACACGAATTACGCAAGTTCACAGATTTATGCGGCTGCTTACGGCATTATTTAGATAATTAAGTTTATTTCTGAACAATATTACTAAAACTCACGTTGTTATGCTTTTGAAAGAACGTGCGTAAAACAATAACTTTACATTAATTAGATACATATTGAATTAATCATTTCAGATTAAACTAAACTAGACCTTTGAATTTATTTATTTATTTATTCGATCATCAACATCGTGTACACCGATACATTATTATATTATCATACTAAGTAATTACAAGCCAAATGTCACGACAATTACAGATGAAGACAACATGCTAGAAAAAAATCATTAAAATGAGTAGAACGAGTAACACAAAATTCAAAAATTTTTAGATAAAATAATATGATGAGTTTAATTAATTACGTATGTGAAATACAATAAGTTAAAACGACAACAAAAAAAAGAAATAAGGTAAAAATAAAATAAAATAAAGTACAAACGAACGAAATTAAACATAAAATTGTTAAAAAATCCATAAATTAATACGTTAAATAACAAGAATTGAGACCGTTAAAATCATAATGAAAGAGATTTACCTACTTATATAAAAATATATATATAAAAAAAATATTAAAAAAAATATTACTGCACCAAATAATTCAGATAGTCAATAATGCATACATTGAAAATTCCCTGAACCTTAAACACGTTAAAACCAGTAACTGACCGGTTCCTGGATGTCTGTATGATTCCATCAATTGTGGTATTTGTGGTTATTGCCTGAAATCAGCCATGCACTGCCCTTCCAAGCATAATACTCCACAGCATCTTCAAATGACGTCCTCGGCCTTACATTTGTATGTCATCCAAATCCATAATTTCGTCAAATTAGGTACCTCGGTTCCTCTCCCGCAGTGCCTCGATCTCTGCATGAAGTCCGCTCAGCATGAGCCGATGCTGCTCCTGGAGGAACCGCACGCTGTGCTCCAAGTGAGAAACTCTCGCTGCTGCATCACCGCCGATGATAAACCCGGGCCCACTTGTCTCGGGTGGAGATTTCTTTACCTGAAAGTTTTGTGATAATTGTCTGAGAAATAGAATAAACCAAATCTTAAATCAAAAGCACGAGAGTCAAGCCTTCAATTGGGTTGAGTAGAGTATTTGACAATTTGTGTAATAACAATTTTCAGATGATTGCTTTAAAACAATAACAATGGTGATAGTTTACACAAAATTTTAATTAGGTATGAAAGGATCGGCTTCAGGCTTTAATTTAATTAGCTTTCGAATGCCAATGCCTCGTTATTACGCGGAGTAGGACAGTAGTAGAAGTAGTACGTATATTACGTTTCAAATCGCACTGAATGAAGTCGTCCAACCACAAACAATATAAAACTTTACTATAATACGTACCTACTAAAGTATGTATGTACCTACTATCCAAACCATGAACTCCATTGTCTACATCTGTATAGGTACAGGTGGAACAATGTACCTTCAATAATAATTACAAAGCAGGGACGTATAGGATTTCCCACAGGCAGGTGAGCGATGGGAATTCATGGGAAAGCCCATCTAATGGGAGCACAATGACATTTTCCCATAAAGTGAACGACCGGGTAACACCGGGGGTCCTTTGTGATTTGGTGGTCCATGTTTACGATCCTGTAGACATACCTAGATCCTGCGTTTTAGACTTTAAAAATGCCAGTCTATTGACAATGTTACATTTCGTACTCAAAAAGCTAAATAAATAGATGCGCGTGAATCAAGTGGTCGTGAAAATTATGAGCCAACATGAATATAAATAAGGATGAAGACTGAAGTAGGTAACTATGCATTCCTGGATGCATCGCCTAAGAGCACGAACAGACGGCAAGAAATATGTGGTAATATTAATCCGTGTCTATATTTATTTACTCACTTGTAGCTTAGCGAACGGAGCCGCTGGTACGAGCACTTTCGATGCCATAACTGCACTTTTATTACGATCAAAATCAAAACACCAAGATATCGATGTATAGCGCAATTAGCGCAACCTCCTTTGTTGTGGACCGCCTCGGATCACGCGCGACCGACCAATGATAAAGATCCAGCATTTGTGTTTGTGCACGGACTCGGCAAAACACGACCTTGCCTACTACGCGTAATAATTAAAAATAAATATTTCACCGCAAATATGAAAACAACTCCGTATCCAACTACGTTATGAGGTAGACGTTAAACTATAAACCGGGGTCATCGACCGTGGTGACCTTGAACCAGTGATCTGAATGCGACCGGTTAAATTGACTGTGAAAGCACTTTTTTTGCGGGTTTTGGTAAGTTTTTAGTGGATTTTGTGATGTATTTTGGTTTGTTGAAACAAGCCAGGCCGCGGACGGGTCGCCGGGCTCGGGGCTGGCTGAGTGTGGCGAGCAGGTGCAGGGCGCGGGCGGGCGGAGGGGTGCAGTGTCTATCGATCGTGCCGCCCGCCCCGCACAGGTTCCGCGTTCGGCTGACTCACGGCCGTCTCTCTCGCTTCCAGCGGTGGCTCGCTGCCAACTCCTCCGATGGCTTAATGCCGTGTCATTCCACCTATCTGATAATAGCTTAATTTCGGAAGATGAATGTTTCTTTGCCCCACTTATTTGACAGCTTAAAAACTTCGCGACAGATTATCTAACTTCATCAGACAGAGAAGTATAGAGTAGGTACCTACTTAAAATTTATGACAAGTCTTCCCAACCTACTGTAAATTATTCATGAGCACAGGCTTGTTGGCTGGATTACAGCCATCAATTTTATCTAATCCCCGGCTTAATGGCGCAACACAAATGGGTAAAAGTCCGATAAAGGAACGAAAGTAACGTAACTAATGTATCCCGGCCTGTAGGTAATATATTTAGTTATAGAAAGTAGGGAAGTTGCTAGTTATTTTGTGACTTATGGGGAGAAAGTACTACTAAATGAGGATACCAGCTTCTGTAATTGAACAATTGCCCACAGCAGGTAAATCTCTGCTATAAATTATTCAGTATCTACTCTACACATCTATTCTCGACCGGTATTGAACTAGAAAAAGGCTTACTTTTTCTATTTATAGTTTAGACGTAGTCATGATAAACGGAAAGTGCTTATATGGACCATGTAAATAAATAGGGCGTATTCTGTATAATAATATGGACCCCTATTTTGCTGAGACGTCCTAAGTAGGTATAGTAGCCCATATTTGTTTGTTTGTGTGGTTTGAAACTGCATTCAGCCAAGCAAGGTCAACATTAGGCATTTTTTATCCCATAATGTTAAGAATTCCCTCGGGAATTTAGCGTGGATTTCGGCTGAAACTGAGGAGTGCGCCTACAATACAAAAAGTAAATATACCTAAATGTTTTATTTGAAAACAAAGCTTCTAGCATTGATAGTTTGAAATGTCTACAAGGAAAATCATTGCAGGAGACATTATTAAGCAGACAGCCTTATTATAGCGTTAACGACGTAAACAAAAACATGTCGGCGATGTGGTAGGTAATGCGACCATGCTATGCAATTGGACGTCGTCGGAAGGTGAACCGGTGAGTACCTAACGCCAACGACATGTCTTGCGTGATTTCTTATATCCGCGATTATTCGGAGCTCTTTGTGATTCCTCACATGTATCTTCGATAACCATTTATCAATTGACATTTGGGATTCGATGGCAATTTTAGAAAAATGTGATCCGTTTTGTGGATCGGTTAGGACCTACCCATTTAAAGTCTAGTTGCCTAGGTGTCGATATTGAAATGTCTTCGTTAACGTGTCTTTGAATTTGCTTGTTATTTTTGGACTAAGTAGGTACCTAGTCAAATAGGTAGGTAGGTAAAAGCAATGGTAAGGTAAGAGTCACGTTAAGAAGCTTTTTACTCAGAGATCGCGTACCTACATGGCTCGAAGGACCATCAAAGTATCACCGAATGACGTAGCCCTACATTCTGATCTTCAATAAACTGTGCATCGACTTTGAATGCACGTCTACAATAATGGCGGGAATTTGACGTCCATGTCCATGAGCCTGAAGATGCCCATGACTGCTGAACATAGGCCTCCCATATAGATAGAGCGCTTCGCCATACTCGAAGAAGGGAGCGTCTAATTCGAATAAAGTATAAGTACCTAAGTACCAGTTTTACCCTGAGCCATCGCAGTTTGATAACCTTTATCCAGTATATTGGGGCACATAAGGTAAAAAACGCAAACAGTATCTACCTACTTACCGAAAAGCTGCGCTGCTTTACGTTGCATTAATAAATTGTAAATTATGGTAACACAACCAAACCGTAGTCAAATGGCAGTTCATCACGCGAACTAAGTACCTAGCTATAAGTTATTATCAATCAAGTAAAACCTATTAATTGAATGCATAATCTACGACTTTGTCATGGGACCAAGGTCGTGAAATAAAGTTAACGAATCAAGGCTGTTTGCCTAAACTTCTTACTTATGTAGGCAATTTGTTAGCCTTGGTGTCAGTAATGTAGGTCACCCGAAGTTCTGACTACTTAATGACAATCTCGACCCGATGTTCAGTTGATCAGTGTACTGTTGTGTAGTGCGATTCAAACTCAAAGGTGGCTGTTAGGTCGGCGCGAAACGCGGTGCAGTAGTAAAAATTAAATGCGCGCGGGAAGTGGTAAGCGTTGAGCGCAGGGTGCGGGGTGCTTGCAGTGTACCTCACATCCGCCATTAAGTTTGAACCACACTCTAATCAAAGAGTATAATAACTACCTAAATACCACCTTTTCTAGGGGACCCGAACTAAAAATTAATTTTATCATCATCATCATCATCATCAACAGCCTGAAGAGGTCCACTGCTGAACATAGGCCTCCCTCAGGGAGCGCCACTTTGAGCGGCTGCTCACCTCCTGCATCCATCGGCTCCCCGCGGCTTTCACTACATCCTCGGTTGACCTAGTAGGGGGCGTCAGGTTCGTGTTCACCACTCGAGAACCTTTCTTCCCCATCGGTTGTCAGTTCTACGAGTGAGTTGGTACTTACCTACTTATATTGTTTATTTATTCAATTAAAACCAGCCAATTACTTACTTCTATAAACGCCTCATCGTGCCCGCTTGATAGAGTCAGTATCGCAGTTCTGCTCCATTGAGGGAAAAGGCGCGGCTGCACCTCCGGCAACGGTGGTGCGCCCATGTCCTTCAGCAATCGTGGACTGAATAGCATTTTACCCATGCACAGTGCACACGCTGCACATTCACTTTGATTGTAATCGGTATATAATTTCGTTGTCCATCAAGCCGTCAATCAATCACGAAACCCCGCTTACATAATTAGCCAGGACCGCGGGCAAAGGAAAAAAACACATTGTATTATCAAACCAAATTGAAACTTTTCAAATATATATTATTTTTCTCTATGCTTTTCAATATACGTCTTTTAGTTTACATTTTTCCGTTGGTTTTTAAAGTTCAGTCCGATTTACAACAGAAACAAGTAAGTACTTATTTAACTATCAATGAATTTTTTATTCTTGTTGCATTACTAATCCACAAACTAAGTAGAGGATACAATACTAATCCACCATTAATCAACTAATTTTATTTTAGGTTAAGTTCCTTAGGTTTATTTATATACTCTTTGGTTTGGTTCTTTTTTGTTATTTTTGTTTGTTGTTAAACATTCGTTGCTTAGCAACGGTCATGATGTCATGGTCAATGACCTAACTCTACAATAGGTTAGCTTACGAGTATAGTTTCTATTAGGTACTACGTCACGCGATAGAGCAAATTAAATAAAAAACCTAAAATAACTACTGTACTGCTAAAAGAATTAAGGGTTCTTCTAAATACCTAGTCAAAGTTAGTAAGCATTGTTAGAATTTGGACAGGAAATTAAGTCATGATAATAAGTGACATGATTGTTAACTGTCAATCAAAGTTAGTGACTGCGAGTTGTCAAAAAAAAATTCAAAAATAAAATATATTTTACGGTGGTTTTGCAGATGGTTTGCAATACATTGAAGCGATGGTTTCAGTTTAATAACATTATCGGGTAGCTTCTACAATTTTGGACTAATTTTGTTTGAATTACAGAAGTTGTGCTTCTGAGACCTAATGGAGACGTGTGTGCGAGGCTTCTCTTACATGCCCGAGACTATGTCGGAAGTTAATATGGACCTGCAGGTAAGATTCCCATTTATTATTGTAAACAGGAACTTAGATTTTCCTTGCAACATATATTTTTATGTACAACATATTTTTGGTATGTACGAATAGGCCACCATTTGGCTGCACTGCAACTCACCTGATGTGACGATGCAGTCTAGAGAGTAGCACGTTGACTCATGAGAAGCGTATTTACTTTAGCCTTAAAAATACCCAAATACCGCACAACCCAATAGATACAATCAGCCGTCTCATGACCAAGTTCAGCGAAAGAATATTTGTAATAATTTTCATCCAAGGACTATCTAGTCCTGGGTCTGAAGTCTGCTACTTCATGATGCAAAATATCAGTTGATGACGAGTTAAAATGTCATCATTAACAGTCTGAGCATCCCACGGAGCGGCTGCTCACCTCTTGCTTTCATTAGCTCCCCATGACTTTCACCAGATCCTCGATCCACTTAGTCGGATGCCTACGCTGCATCGTGCGGTTCGTGGTCGCCACTCGAGAACCTTTAAACCTCTGTAAGAGTTAAAATGTGTTTTAACTCCAGTACATCGAAGGTGGAGAGCTGGAGCGCACATGGAAAGCCAGCCGTCGCCAAAGGCTCAAGGAGCAAGAACAAAAAATATGGGAGGAATTCGTCAAAGAGCAAGACATTGTTCAAAACGCTTACAGTGGTAATGGTAACGAAATTTTTAATTTGTGATGAATCAGACCTAAACGTACATATATTTTTTTTATTTCAATATAAATCTTATTGTATTCCAGAAGACCCTTACCAATTCCTCCACCAGTTGCCTGAGATCTGTCTGAAGGAGCTCATGGAGACTGAACTGCAAAGAATGAAGAAAGAAAATGAAAAAGAAGAAGTAGTCATTGTGGTTAGTATCAATAAAATCATCATCATCATCATCATCATATTCATTAAGCACATCATCATGATTTATGGTAACTTAGAGCTTCCAAGGCAAGTGTGAACTTTCTAGACAGGCATGCTCCATCGTCGACCGCATCGTCACCATCGTTGACCATCAGACCAACTGATAAAGACAGTGCTCAATTGGCAGCCTATCTCTGATGGAAAAGTTCAGTTGGTTGGTGGTTGGTTGGTTGGTATTAGACGTGATAATCTTTGGATAGTAGGTTTGAATCCTGATGATATTGTGCTTTTGATGAAGGAAAAATCGTGATGAAAAGATAGCATAGTGGTAGGTGATTCTCTAACTGTCATCTAGCTTGCTGCTATCCTAAAGTTAAGCATCTGTCGCCAAGCACTGTGTTTCGTTCGGTAACCTCACTTGAAAGTTTTCGACCATAAAACGTCTGACATACAAAACATTTTGCATTTTCGTTTATTTTTATACCACGATCCTAAAATTGCTCCCAATTGTACCCAATGTAGGATAGTTTTCATCCCGAATTATTAAGGTTTCCCATAGAAAAACGGATGAAATTGCGAGTATAACTGCGTGGCGTCTCTAGTATAAAGGAAAATTTAACTTGTTTTTAGGAGCATCCAAACCAAGGAGAAGGCGATCAGCCCAATAACGACAAGCAAGTTCTGTACTCCGTCACATTTGCAGAGGAAGAGAATGCCGAAATGGACATGTTTCACATCTTTGACGATGACAACGACTTTTCAGGTAGGTTATCAATTGATTTGCTGCACGCTGGGGTATAGATTAGAAAACTATTCTTTTTCCTGATAAAAATAATGGTTTATTATTAGCATACTCTTTTAATTTCATAAATAAACCTAAAACAACCAATCGGGAAGCGCGTGTTACGTTTCGGGGCGGTCAATTTGGCAAGAGCAACTTTGTAGAAGTTTGTGCTGAACAAGTACCTATCTTTAAAAGGTGTGCTTTAAAAGATCTCATATTCGGCAGTAGTTACAAACTGATTGTTATGATAATGGTGCGTCGGGCTTTAATTTGACGTGTGGTCCTTCCCCCCCCCCCCCCCCCTTTAAGTTTTTTTAATAGTACTCAACTCCAGGACCGGAGGAGGGCGAGTGTTCTCCGGCGAGCGCGGGCACGGTCCGCGAGCGCCCCTCCAGTGCCAGCGCCAAGGGATCCAGTAAGATATACTTCTACCGTCCTTAAGATATTTCAGCACCTAGAAGGTACCTACTTATGAGCGGTAAACATTTTTTTATTTTTCTCTCTAGATTAATCTGTAAAAAGAACGGAATTTAAAACCTGCATCCGTCTCTCCCTTAAAAAGTTTGTGTCTGTCATACGCCTGATAGCACGAATAGTAGATATCGACATAATAATATCGGTTTTCTCGAGATAGAGTACATTTTCTTGCGTCTTTCTTAGACGAATGAAAACGCAACAAAACTTTATGACGAGATCCGCCTGTCGTTCATTGATCAAACGCTTTCTCTTTCAGTATATCCCACTAAATCGACTGAAAATGTGACGAACCTGATAGAGAACAGCATTTACTGTGCGAAGGTTAAAGACCTGAGATTGAAGCTCAACGATGAAATCATTGCTATAACGTAAGTATACTTAGCTGCTTTATGTCTGCTCCCAAACAGTAATGTTTTCAGATTACTAGAAATCCACCACTCCAACCTATTCTCTCCACCACCCACCATCCACTTTCGCCTGATTTCCATTGTCTTGTTTAGACCTCTTATACCATTCCATACCGACTCTTTAAGAGTAAAAGTGCAAATATCCCTCTCCCTTTTGATCTCCTACAGACTCCTGCTATCGTGTACATACGTAATGTTATTTCGTTCAGACTTCCACCATCTCATATCCTCTCAATTCCTACTATTTCTCACATACTTTTATCATTTTATACTGACTCCTATCGTGTTTTACAGAGTCCTTACCATCTCGTTGCCTATCGTCTTGTCTTGTACCTACAGACTTTTATCAAATTATGTCAACTCGTACTGTCTTGAACATACTCTATTTAGTCCGTTAACATGTTCTATCTTCGATCGCATAGTTACTACCTATCGTGGTCAAGAGCGTAGCGATTATGATATTTGAGGTAAATAACCTGATGGTCCACGAGAAAGCTTGTCGTCGCTCTTAGAATGAGACACATTTTGGCATCACCATAGTCTTGTCACGGTCGCTCATGAGCAATTTTGTCGTGATGCGCATGCTAGCCGGGCTGGGTTTAGAGTTCTTTTTTAACCGACGTCATAGATTAGCTTCTGAGTTGTATACAATGTGACCTTGAGTTGGTATGTTATCCCGGAATGGGGGACTCGGACTATGATACTCTACAAGTCGTGGAAGCCTTACTTGAAACTGGGTGTTTCCAAACCTCCATGGTAAAAAATAAATCTATTCGCAAAATTGCACGTTCGATCACTACGAGAGTCTACAAGATACTATAAATTCATTTATAAACACAGGTCGTTAAACTCATTTATGTGCACTCGGCCAAGGACGAAGTTCAACCACCCAGCTGCGCTAAGGCTATCTTCGAACGTAAACTTTACATTGCATTTCTTCAATGAAAAACTATTAATTTAGAAAAGTCGTAGAACGAACATTGTCTACCTTGGGGTGTATATTTACCTCCTTTCGGGATAATATAGCAATTATAAATCAGGTAGTATATGAATGTCCTTTGTGGACGGTTCCAGTGGTTCTCTGCAGCAGACGGATGTTACCGTGATGTGTCCCGAGGAGCTGCGGCGCCGGTGTCGGCGGTCGGCACAGTTCACGGCGCGCTTCACTAGGGTCTACATGTACCAGCTGCAACGACAGGTTAGTCTACCGTAACATGGAAGCAGAACCAAGAATCTATGAGGAAGAAAGGTTCCCAGTTGCAACCGGTCCAACACTAGGTGGACTGCCTAGACAGAACTAAGGAGAGATGTTAAAAGCAAGTAACCGGTTAAAGCAAGCCTGTTATTGGGGAGACTTGTGTTTAACATGAACGTTTTCAAGCTGATGATGATGATTGTGTGCTTACTCTCGAATACATTACTAATGTTCGTTGTTCGAAGACTCCGAAGTCGTATGATTACTTAGTTGCTTTTTAATAATAGGTTGACTCATGTTGTGAAGTAAAACACATGGTAGACCTCCTCCATCCTATATTTCATGTTTCTAACCTTCACTACAGAGTCTGCCGATGCCGACCCCCTGAGAACTTACTGCTTTTTTGACGTTTTCGTATCGTCCAACCTCGCACCTAATATTATTGTATAGGAACTATCCGGCATTCATCAAAATCGACTAATGGTTCAGCCAACCGCGATGAGGTTTTCACCAGTTTTGCCAACCAAAAGAGTATTTTTGAACATTCTACCATATGCATAGTCAAAATAACATCTTAATGATAAAAAGTAAGAACATGTCTCAGTGGGTCCCAAACTGCAGTGCCTGTATCTTTGTGGCCGGGACTTCCAATGTATCCTCCATCTCCAATACCTACCAACATAACCTCTGGAATACCAGCGTTGAGATGACAATAGAGTAACAATGCATGCGTGTTCGATATCGGGTCGCTTAACCCATGAAACCTGCATTACCCAGATATCGGACATGAAGCGTGGCTGCGAGCGGTGCCCGGTGCCGCTCCACACGCAGCAGCAGGCGCACATGCTGCGCGCCGTCTCGCTGCACCACAACCTGCTCAACGCCGCGCAGGTATGCAGATTCAGCAGTTCCAGGTGCACGTGTCTTTACAAAATAGAATAACTTATAATATTCTTGAAAAGTAATAGCTATGATTGTTGATTTCGGTACGCAATGGAACACTGTAAGAAGAGTGTGCGATGGAATTGCACAACTTAATTCCCCCATCGCCATTTACCATCGCACAACTGGACGCATGGAAACACGGCTTTCGTATCCATATACGAAATTCCTCCATCTTTCAATTAAATGGTTTCATTTTTCTCATTTGTAATGTG
Organism: Ennomos erosarius; assembly: GCA_963580505.1. Taxonomy (NCBI): domain Eukaryota; kingdom Metazoa; phylum Arthropoda; class Insecta; order Lepidoptera; family Geometridae; genus Ennomos; species Ennomos erosarius. Next base: position 13,804,745 of record OY756989.1, on the reverse strand, counting down.
GACAGCAAAGGCAGCAAAAGGAAAACCTCACCAGCGTCATTGTTTTCTTAAATCTGAAAGTTTTTAAAGCTATAATCTTCTAGGCAATGCCCTCGTCTTGTCACTTAGGTGGTACCATCAGGGGGTGAGGAAGGAAAGACCATCAGCGGTGTGACAGGGGTGTACTGTGAATTATTCTTAACGCGATTCCACACGATATAGGGTTTGTTTTGATGGTTGAAGATGGTGACTTCTGTGTATTTTGACACTTTGACACCCAGTCTTTTCGACAAAGTACAGTAGCTACAGATATTTCTGCCACAGTTAACAACTTTCAAATAATATGATTTCGTGTCGAGAGATGTGTGTAGGGTCTAGCAAAGATTCCAACCACTAACGCTAACGCCTCACGCTAACTCCAAAATGTATTGAAATGACATTCGCTGCGGTAAAGTTAGTGATTTCCGAAATGTCATTTCAGTACATTTTGGAGTTAGCGTTTGGCGATAGCGTTAGCGTGAGGGAGCTTTGCTAGTCCCCGTGTCCTCCCCAGGCGTTCCACAAGTCGCTCTCCCAGACGTGGTGCGTGCGGGAGTCGTGCGGCGCGCTGCGGGCCCTGCTGCGCGCCGCGCGGGCCGCCGGGGGCGCCGCTGGCGCTGGCCGGGGGCGGGGGCAAGGGGGGTATGATGACGTGAGTTTTTCATCGTGATATAGAACATTTCACGTAGTCCAGTCTAAGTCATGCCCTAATAAAGTGATGGCAACTTTTTTAGAAGCTTCTATGGAATTTTGGAAGCAACACGAAAAAACCTTCACCACATTATATCACTGGCCCACACTCATGCTCGTAATTCAGTACTTAATGCGTAAAACGCTACCGATTTCAAACATTTACACTGAAAAAAGCATAAGTTTTGAGAAATAATACTATGCAACGACGTGAACTTTTCCGCGATCCCGCCAAAACCCTCCTGACGTGAGTTTCCAACATTACATCCTTTTTTTTTAAAGATGAAGGTACCTATGTTACCTTATTTTCTACACAAAAAAGCGCATGGACAGGGTAGATTTGTCGTAATCATCTCGGTGGGCGGCGATCGCGGGCAAAGTAGCGTTTTGGTGAGGCCTATGGTCAGCAATGGGAGTCTTCCGGCTTGGGGTGTGTGCGTGTGGGTCAACACAATAAAAAACTATAATTGTTCACGTATTTTTATAACAATAAGTTAGTGCATTATTCGTTTCATATAAATCATTACAGGACCTGCTGGACAGCTGCGACCGTCTCGATGAAACAATAAACGAGTACAGCTGTCGCGTCGCTCAGTTCATGAGCAATACCAACGTATTCCCTTCGGACAACAACGTGAGTATAACTTCGGTCTTATCTTCACTTTCCATCATCATCAACAGCCTGAATACGTTCACTGCTGAACATAGACCTCCCCCAGAGAACGCCGCGTTGGCCTCCTGGCTCACGGTTTTACCAGATCGTCGGACCACCTATTGCGGGGCCTATGCTGCGTCTTCCGTTTCGTGGTTGCCACTCGAGAACCTTTCTTCCCCATCGGTTGTGAATTCATCACTTTGTACCGCTACCGTACAAGTCGCATTTATACCGCTGACTAGAGTGGTCGCCTCGTACTCGACCGCTCAAATGTTGACCTAGTTAATTACACGTGTCTTTAATCGCGAAAATGGAAGCAAAACGCTCCGATCGCGTGGTTATCCACGAGCTTCTGGCTTTCGTGCAACAGAAGCTAGACGTGATGGACGAGCTCAGCCTTGAGCAGATCTGCACTACCAGCTACAAGGAGGACAAAATCCTCGCCGCTAAGAAAGTGTTAGCCGACACCGCCGTGACCACCATCCGCCTCGGGACGAGGCAGAGGGATGGCCGTGGCAAGAAGGATCTGCAAGACATCTTTCGCGTCTTCAAAGAAACCGACCCCGATGACGTTCCGACCTTCGTGGCACGTGATCTTCACCAGCTTCCTCCCGTTACTTTCGACCACGTGGATGCTACGAGGCTACTGAAGGACATCATGATTCTGAGGGCCGAAGTTAACGAGATACGCTTCAATTGATCTTTCAGAGCAAAAGGTAGAGAGTTTGAAGGCCGAACTAGCAGAATTGCGCAATAAAACTGCAGCACCGACAATTTCGCCATCGTCCGAACAGAATATTACTGTGCGCCGGCGCGGCGGGAATGCATGCGTCAGCACGTCAGCGTGTCCGACACCCGACACCGTTGCCGCGCGGCAGGTTGATGACCGCGCTCCTAGCGCGGTTGCGACCTCCGCGAAGTTACCGATTCAGCCCAAAAAGCCTGCGCTTGCTCCTGCTGCGCCCACTGACCCAATACCACGCAAAAAGTCGTATGCGCACGCATCTCGGCCTATGCGTACGATACCACCCGTAAAGGAAAAACCGACGAAGGTTGACAATGAAGGCTTCACCCTTGTGGAGAAGAAGAAGCGTCGACCGCGACCACCCCGTAACCATCGCGGCACCGCTTCCGCTGCAGCTGCGACTACAACTTTACGTGCTGCAGAGCCCATAACGGCGATATATCTCTCCCGGTTCGAAAAGAACACGCCGGGAGAAGAAGTCAAAAAATATGTCAACGAGCGGTGCCATGGTCGGGTCCAGAACAAAGCCGAATTGCTGCTGTCGAGACTGGAGTCGACGAGGTCGACAAATTTCAAGTCCTTCTTGCTCCGGGTTCCAGCTAAGTACAAGGAAATATTTCTGGATCCTGCATTTTGGCCAAAAGGAATTGTGTTCCGGTGGTATAGGGAGCCGCGACCGAAAAAAGAAAATTCCTGAACTTGTGCGCCTTTTATTTAAGTTGTTTTTATTATAAAATATGTATGTTAGTCTGTAAGGTATATGTAAATATGGGCCGCTAGTTGCCTGAAATAAACGAAATTATTATTATTATTATTATTTGTGACGTGAAAGGTCGAACCTGCAACCCACTTTCTGCAAAAAGGGGGTTGTGATTTTGACAGTTATATGTAAGTATGTTCATGTGTTCGTTCTTTGAATCTCCTGACAACTACTTTAATTTATTTATTTACAGAGTACTTCGCCGTCGGCATCAAAATCGAATAGTCGACAGAAGTTGAAGAAGGGACGGCTTTCCCAGCCCTCGTCCAAGTCGGAATCCAAGTCTTGGTCCAGTAAGTTCACAGTAAAGTTTTAGTAGGGATGATCGGTTGAGGAAAATATCGATATCGATAGCCATATAGATATCTTATCGGAAGCAACACTTTGTTACCCTTGTTACTAATTTCCTATCATGATTATTGAACGGACATATGATATTGTGTTTACTTGTATAAGCATCGGCCGTGTGGTTCCGGTTTGCGAATAGGACCACCTCATCTCTTCCCGTGGGTGCCGTAAGAGCCGGCTAAGGGTATATCCAGGGAATGGGCACAGCATTCTCCTCGGTACAATAAAATTGTTTGCGATTACCAAGCTGCCTGCGCAGCGTGGAGATCATGTCTAATTTCCCTCTATAATGATCGCCCAAAGTGGCGTTTATGGCCCTGTGTTCACCAGTGGACGTTTTACCATTGTTGATGTGATGAAGGATGCAGGATATAAGCATAATATTTTTGCGTATAAGTTAATAAATAGAATCCAACGACACAGACCGTCTTATTGTGAGATCTTCTATGTCTATTGTTTGTTATTAAGATGATGAATTCAACTTTGAGTGAAGAATGAATTAATACGCTCATTAACTGATTGAAAAAAATTCCGGATGACGCAGCGTAGGCCGGCCCCCACTAGGTGGACCGACGACCTGGTGAAAGCCGCGGGGAGCCGATGGATGCAGGAGGCGAGTAGCCGCTCTAAGCGGCGCTCCCTGCGGGAGGCCTATGTTGTTCAGCAGTGGACGTCTTCAGGCTATTAATGATGACGATGATGATGAATTAATTCCAGCTAAGGACACGGATGCGCGCCTCTCGATGTATTCCCTGGATACTCTGCGCATCAACCTTCATAGGAAGGGTTCCAAACATAACAGGTGATACTTGACGCTTCTCTATTCTATTCTAATTTTGAGAAATCAAAGTGATTATGGATAGTTCCTAAAACTTTATCAATTAAATTTTCAAGGCACGCCCTCTACTCACCAAAAAAAAATTTTTTGCTACTTTTTCCGTCCTTAATGTTCCTTCCAAATATTAACCCAAATTCGCCGCTATATTGTGTTATTTATTACTTTATTCTGACAACCGATGGGAAGCAAGATTCTCGAGTGGCGACCACGAACCGTAAGACGCAGCGTAGACCCCCCACTAGGGGGACCGACGATCTGGTGAAAGCCTGAAGACGTCCACTGTTGAACATAGGCCTCCCCCAGAGAGCGCAACTTTGAGCGGCTGCTCGCCTCCTGCATTTATCGGCTTCTCGCGGCTTATTACTATTTATGTATTTATCGGTAGTACATCGAGCAAGCCCCGGGCACCACTGAGCGGTGGTAGCAAGGCGGCCGACAAACTGAATGATAAAGTGACGTCATCACGGAAGTTGTCACCCAGGTATGTAATATATATATTTATTTATATTTTAGCACAAAACAATGTACAAGGAGGGCTTAACGCTATGAAGCATTATCTACCAGTCGACCTGTATTTAAGTGTATTTATTTAAGAAGTCAACACCAAACGATCACATTCATGGATCCTGCAACTGTTATGGGCGGTCGTGTCGCTTAACGTCAGGTGAACGACCAGCTCATCACGTCTTTCATTCTCTTAAAAAAATCCCATGACCCTATCTAAGATTCCCTGAATTTAGGGAGCCAGCACCCTACAGAGAACCATCATGGGAACGAGCATTTGCATGACAGTGATGATTCTCATGAGGCAACCTCGCAAGGCTACCCGGTCAGTCAGTATGCGGCTATTTAGCTTAAACTCGCAGCGACCCGATATCGAACATGCATTGTTATTGTATGGTTATCTCAAATGCTGGTATTCCAGAGGATAAAATATACCCCTTATTTATGTAAAGCTAACTCTGCAGTGAAGTATTTTGGAACCACCAAAAATCTTTTTTATATTGTAGCAATCAGTTTTTTATGTCATTACATGTCAATGTCATACCATGTCAGTGTATTAAGCAATTTGAATTTTCTGATTGTATTTTCGAAAGGAAGTAATGGTTGAACCAATTGTTAAAAGTGTTAAAGTTTTTTGAAGTATGCACTGTGCTGCCATATACAATATTTTATATTACACCAATTTTAAATGACTGCAGAGTTAGGTTTGCCCGACTGTAGTCCCTGCGGGCAGGTCCCGGCGGCCGCCGACGCGCGCCCCGCGCGGCGCGAGCGGGAGGGCGCGCGCGTGCGAGGGAGAGGTCGCTACTCTCGTGGAGGCGGTCGGGACGGTAACTAACTTTGACATATTATACTATAATATGACTTCTTGGTACTTACTTGATATTTTGCCTAATGTTTTCGAGTTTTATTGTCAGTGATGTAGCTTCATTGGTCAGTCTATTTGCATGCTGTGATAGCAAAAACACGTTCGGAACTAATTGTTCATTAAGGATTACCATTTCATCAACAGGCTTTATACTGTTTGGTTTCTGTATAACTCCCCGCAGTGCCCGTCGAGCCACATGAGCCGCGAGATGTCCCCGCGCAGCCGCGACACGCCGCGTCACTATTCCTCGCCACGGTAACTGTCGCCATCAACATCATCATCATCATCATCATTATCATCATCATCATCATCATCATCATCATCACCATCTTCATCATCATCATCATCAGCCTGTAGACTCAACTGCTGAACATTGGCGTCTCCCTTAGATCTCGTAAACTAAAGTACACAGACAGGACATTCAATCGCGCCGGTGCATGAGCTTCTAATAAGACACTGGTTTCGTACTGAGCGCACGGAAGTGCCCTCTAGATAATCAATGGCCACAGATGCCACACTAAGCAGCTAGTCGCCTCCTGCATCCATCGCCTCCCCGCAGTTTTGACCAGATCGTCGATCTACTGCTAGAATTATAATTAATACGAGAGCCATCTTTCTTCTTCATTTGAAAATGGCATCGATTTCCTATTAACCCACGGTCAATCCCAACAGGACCCTCCACAAACCAACATTCGGGTACAAAGCTCGCTCCCCAAGCCCGAAGCACAGATCCCCCCAAACCCGGAACCCGAAACCACCCGGAAACAAACTGACCAACGCACTCAAAAGCGAAACTCAAAACACTATTACTACAAACCGAACTCCAATCGCACCGATCACTAAAATACAATGCGCTAAGAAGCCACCATCGACAGACAAAAATGAGTTTTACGACTTAAACGATCTTGCCAGAAACAGCCCGGTCAGCGTATCAAAAGACAACGGTATAACCGCCAAAGATGGGTGGGGTGACGTTACTGGCAACACTCAACAGCGCGGCCATATTGGCAACCCGGGTAAAGAAGATAGCTATACGGAGAAGGAATGCAGCAGTAGTGGCATTTTAACAGAGTTTACTGGTGGAACAGAATGCTCGGAATCGACGTTGAAGAATGATGGTGATAAAAGTGACCGAGAGAGGGATAGAGATAGGGTAAGTTTTGTTGTTGTCATTGTTTTTGCTAAGTAGTAAAGTGAGAAGTTGGAAATTACTTGCTTAAATTAATATTATTATGAATTAGCCATGGAGTCCGGAAATTTGAAATGTAGGTTTTTGGACGTTGGTAGCTTTGTTAAATAATTTTCAAAGCGTTTTTCTGTTTTTCCTATAGTGAACTATCTAACTAACTACTATGAACGAGTATTCTGAGTATCATTTTCATGTTATGTTATTTATTTATTTATTAAACAAAAACCACAGCTCTTAGCTAAAAACAAATACATCTTTTAACAAAACTTACAGCCAAATAGGTAATGGTAATTTTATTTGGATTTATAGCAACTTTTACTGTTACTCGATATACATATTTACCTTTCTGATGAAAATCCATAATTCTTTGGATGACTAGTTTGGGAGTCTAAATAAAACGATATTTTATTAAAAAACAAAAATAATAATTTATTTAAAATAACTTTATCTGAAGGCTACAAATCAACCTAGCGAATTTTTATCCCAAATCTTCTTCGTCAAGAAGGTTAAATTATAATGTATCGAAAAATGCATCACAGCGACTTATAAAAAAATATAATTATTTACAACAATAAATCAATGTTTTAGCAAAATAATTTGGGTTGAAAGCCTTCATCGATATATTGTGCTTTTTAAAAAGCATTAAATTCATTTAATGTATAAAACAACTTAATTCAAGAAATGTATGATTTTGTTTAAATGTAATAGAAGTAAAAAACATAATAAGTAATGTATGTAGGTATCTTAAAAATAATGTCATCTTTTACTCACGTGAAAACTTAGTATAAATAATTAAGCTTTCAACAATATAAGCCTTGATCTAACAACTAAGTAGCTGTTTTATATAGATTTTGAACATCAGTTGAATTATCCCCTATATATGAGAGCTAAAATGGTCACTATATTATCAAAATGGCACTTTATCAATCATCCGACTTTATTGATTCTAGTAATAAGATTCAAATTCGTCTGACAACATTGGGTACCGACCACTCCTAGTAGCCCTCACATAGGTGCAAATCTTGAGCGTTTAGACTTAATAGAGAAAAGATCGACTTTTCTCAATAAATCACAAAAGAACTACTTATAATCTCACGAATTATAGTAGCTGGTTTAATGAAATTTAAGCTTAGATACATGAATGCAAATCCTTAGAACTTAAACTGTGTATAAAGCATACATTCATATTGACTGTAAATCCGTTGTCAATATTGATAATTTCTGTAACAGTTCTGTCAGCTACACTCAAAACTTTGCCATGTCAGTTTGTTTCATTGTGCGCTTAAAAAATGTATGAAAAAGCTATGAAGTGTGTGTTTGTGTATTTCTACTCGATGGGTCTACGACTATGTGTGTTTGTGTGTATGTTTGTCTTCCGTTCCTTAGGCGCACTTGCCGCACAGTGGCTTGTTGTCCATCACTGAGAATGTGGCATCGGTCACCGGGTTCGTGCATTTCTGGAAAGAGGTAAATAGATAGTGTTATAACGGGTTGGGGAGAGAAAGAGAGAGTTTATTGGCGTGATCAAATTAACGAACGTGAAGTAAAATGATTATGTTGAAGCATACTCCAAAATCACAACATATTTGTTAAAAATGTTATCGCATCTATGGCTCTCTAGTAGATGTGGCCAATGATGATGACCCGAAAAGATCATCGAGAAAGAAAGACTTATACAGAGCTGGAAATAGATCTTGAATATGTTTATGAGTTTATTTCTTGTGTTCTTTACACTGTGGTTGATACGTACCATGCAAGTGAAGCAGTCGCGATGCCACTTGGCGTCGAGCGCGATGATGGCCTTGTCCACGATCGGCTGCCGGCACCCCGCGCACCGCGCCGCGAACTGATCCGCGTAGCAAGCCGCGCAGTACGGGCGCCCGGCCTGGAATACGTACAACACATCATATAAAAGACGTTGACGTGTTTTTCCTTTTTGAATTGCACATTGGTTTCATCCCATATAATATAATACCTACAGTACAGATGCCTCATCCCATACAACATTCAATGCTTTTTTATAGTTCTTGACTGCACAGTTCCTTATGTGAAATGAATGTGAATTAATAGAAAATATATAATGAAAGTGAATTTAACTAAGTATCAATTTTGTAAACTGTTGTGATGATTTTCGGTCATGGCTGAAAAAAAAGTTTGTCCGATCCGGATGAAAATCGATATCTGGGGTCCCCGGGGATGCTGATCAACATTATAAAATCAAATTTTGATATTTGTCATTTTTCAATGGTGCTGCTATACAAAGGTACTTTTATCGAAATATAAACTTTGCTTTTTTGCGCCTCCGTTACGAAAGCTTTAGAAATGTCGGTCCTGGGGATCGAGTATAGATGTTGTAAGGGTCAAAATGCAATAACAGCGAAATTGATATTTTTCAAGATGGCGGCTGTAGACGTACCGACTCATGAAAATCGATATCTGAAAATCCCACGGTATACTTGGTAGGAATGTGTCAAAATTTTTTTGATACCGCCGTTTTGAATAATTGCATACAATCAATTTGACTTTTTTAGGATTTTTAATGATTGTTTATTAGTACAAAAACTTAAATAACAATATATATACACTTGTTACGCAAGCTACCTACATGCAATATGCCGCTATGCACTTTCGCAATGCACAGCAACCGGCCTCGTGGTAACGCGGACCGCTGATGCAGCACCTACATTCTACCTACTGGGGTAAAGGCGGACGCGACCGTTGGACTTGCCGATGCAGCACCTTTGCCTCGTGGAGCCGCCGGCGCCCGCACCGCCGCTTCACTTCGGTACCTACTTCGTCCGAACTTAGTCGTAATTTTGTATTGTAATTTTTATTTTAATTAAAGTATTAAAATCTTTTTCGGTTTTTTTTAAGTCCTTCGGCTGTGACCTCCGTAATTGGCGCAGTCGGTAGGATTTTAAGAAGCAGCGCGCGCGATTTAAGGACCTCAAAAATCGAAATCCGGCGATCCCGCATTCCCGCTGCTCGCGCTATCAAGCGCCTTGTCTTGAAGTCCGAACTTTGGTAGGCTCGCGGCCGACGGCAGTCACTCAAACTTCAGTGGACCGAACGAGATGTATAAACTGTAAGTACATTGAAATTATTGTACTAATTGTGTTGCTTCCTTGTACGCTGTTTCCACATCCAAGATTTTTCGTCCCGATAAATCTCGCAGATCTGTCTCTAGAAGACAGATCAGCCGTAATAAGGAATTAGATTTAAATAGAAATATCGATTTTCTTGAATCAGAAGTAGACTTAGGATTAGATATATTATTTTGTGATAGTTTTATTGTAAAAATGGACCCCGACACTATCTATAAGGCGTTACGCCCTGTGCCGGAGTTCGATGGTAACCCGAATGTACTCACTAGGTTCATTCGCATATGTGATCAGATAGTGATTCAATATCTTAGAAACGAGCCAGGCGCGGAACTGACTAATTTGTGTTTGCTAAATGGAATTTTAAATAAAATTACCGGCAATGCTGCGAGAACAATAAATTCAAACGGAATACCCGAGAGTTGGCAGGGTATTCGTGATGCTTTAATAAATAATTTCTCAGACCAGAGAGACGAGACCGCTCTCTACAATGACCTGTCTTTGCTCACTCAAGGAAACAGCACCCCAATTGAATTTTATGACAAATGCCAGAACCTTTTCAGTACCATAATGACCTATGTCACATTACATGAAGCGGTTGGCACCACTATTGAGGCCAAACGTGACCTGTACAGAAAACTTACAATGCAATCTTTTGTCAGAGGACTTAAAGAGCCTCTGGGGTCTCGAATTCGCTGCATGAGACCTACGACCATCGAAAAGGCACTGGAATTTGTCCAAGAGGAATTAAATGTGATGTATTTGCAACAACGTAATGAACATGTAGAGAAGCGTACTCCGTACGCCCCCCAGCAGCAGGCCCCCATGTCGCAAAAGGTTCCTACTTTGGTTCCTTTTGCACCGCCTAAACCATTTAATTTTGTGCAACCCCAATCTAGCTGGCATAGGCCGATGATGATACCACAGCAGCAGCAGAGCACTTTCCATCCACCTGCTTTCCATCAGCCAGGTTATCATCAGCCGCGTATGCTGACCCGTACGCAGCAAATGTTCCGCGCACCACCGCCTAACTATAACCCTCAGAATGCATTTAGATTCACCCCGCGTAACGTACCCCAGGTTTCTGGGCCGAAGCCGATGAGCGGAGTAAGTCATTTTGTGACTAAAACGCTTCCGCCTGCGTTGACCGGACATGACTGGCGTAAATCCGGGAATCCGCCGCCCACGAACTACTTCAAAACTCGCGAAATGAATTATAATGAGACCTCAGACAATAATGACTTGTACTGCTACCCTGATCCCTACAATGAAATGACTGACTGTCACTATGACTATAATGCGTATTATGACCCAAACCAGACTGTACCGGAGTATTACGATACGACCGCCTATGACAATGGACATTACGTAGACGCGTCAAACGCCTTAGAGGCCCCGCAACCATCGACTAGCCAACCTAGTCCAAATGAGTCGGATTTTCACAGGGGTCGGTCCAATCCCGAACTAAAATAGAACTTAACTTACAATCTAAACGAGAACTACGTTATATGCAGATATCTGACCCGCCACTAAAATTCTTAGTCGACACTGGTGCAAATCAGTCATTTATCAGCCCTGAAGCCGTGGAGAAATTTTTCTCGCACGTGCCCTTAAATCATGATCCGTTTGAAGTCACGAACTCGCGCGTTACTAGCACCCACGACTTTTCTATCACTATACCGAATTTTACGGAGTTCAACGATCCGAAAAATATTAAATTATTCGTGTATAAATTTCACAATCATTTTGACGGATTATTAGGACTAGATTTGTTGGACGGAGTTCAGATTGACCTGAAACGTAACTTCCTAGTTACAGACCACGCATACATACCACTTTCGTGTTACACGTGTCGTAAAGCTAACTACCAAGAATTAATTCCAGCTAATACGACAAGATTGATTAACGTGCCTATAGACAACCCCGACGGTGACGTATACGTTTGCGAACAAATGATGTGTAATTGCATAATCCATGAATGCGTCACGGCAGTTACTGACCAAACGGGTATTATAGAGATAGAAAATCCCACTGACTCTGACATTACCGTTACCTTTGACCAGACAGTAAAAGTTGACTTATGTAACATCGAGCATGCAAGTAGCGAACAAGACTCTAGTCGCGTTAGGGAGGTACTATCCAGACTACGAACTAGCCATTTGAACGCGGAAGAAAAGACTAACTTAGAGACACTATGCGGACGATATGCAGACGTATTCTATATTGAGGGCGAAGCCTTGACTTTTACTAACAAGATAAAACATCAGATTAAGACTACAGACGAGTTACCAGTTTATACGAAAAGCTACCGCTACCCGTTCATACATCGTCAGGAAGTTAGAGACCAGATCACGAAAATGCTAGACCAAGGCATAATCAGACCATCTGATTCTGCCTGGAGTTCCCCCATATGGGTGGTCCCTAAAAAATCAGATGCATCCGGGAAACAGAAATGGAGGCTAGTAGTGGATTTTCGTAAACTGAATGAAAAGACTATTGATGACAAGTATCCGATTCCAAACATCACAGACGTTCTTGACAAGCTAGGTAGATGCCAGTACTTCACCACCCTTGATCTGGCATCAGGGTTTTACCAGGTAGAAATGAGCCCAGATGACGTACCTAAAACAGCTTTCAACGTGGAGCACGGACACTTCGAGTTCTTGCGTATGCCGATGGGTTTGAAGAATTCTCCATCTACCTTTCAAAGGGTGATGGACAATGTCCTCAGAGGCCTGCAGAATGAGATTTGTCTGGTGTACCTCGATGATATCATTGTCTTTAGCACCTCTTTGCAAGAGCACATGATAAACCTTGAGAAAGTATTCACCAGACTGCGAGAATCCAACTTCAAGATTCAGATGGACAAGTCTGAATTTCTGAAGCTGGAAACTGGCTACTTGGGCCATATTATCGGTAGAGACGGCATAAAACCGAATCCCGACAAGATAGACGCTATAAAAAAATACCCAATACCGAAGACGCCTAAAGAAATAAAACAATTCCTAGGACTATTAGGATACTATAGGAAATTCATCCCCGACTTTGCCCGCATAACCAAACCGATGACTAAGTGCCTAAAAAAGACTAACAAAATAACGTTTGAACCAGAATACGTAGACTGCTTTGAGAAATGCAAGACTTTACTGACTAATGACCCAATTTTACAATACCCAGACTTTAACAAAGAGTTCATACTGACTACAGACGCTTCCAACCTGGCGATCGGAGCTGTGCTCAGCCAAGGACCAGTTGGATCAGACAAACCCATTTGTTACGCTTCCCGTACGCTCAATGACAGCGAGATCAATTATAGTACCATTGAAAAGGAGCTCTTGGCAATAGTATGGGCTACAAAATACTTTCGCCCCTACTTATTTGGTCGTAAATTTAAAATCATAACTGACCATAAGCCCCTCCAATGGATCATGAACATTAAAGAGCCTAACTCGAGACTGACTAGATGGAGACTTAAATTAAGCGAGTATGACTATACAGTAGTTTACAAAAAAGGTAAATGCAATACAAACGCAGACGCTCTGTCCCGAATCGAGATTAACAACGAAGAGACTGACTCTATGATAGCCAACCCGACAGAACGACCACCATCTGACACAGGTTCATCGACAGACACAGCACACACGAGCAATGAGAATCCCATACTTGAAGTTCCGATTACTGACGAGCCCTTAAATAAATTTCACCGACAGATATGTTTTACAATAGTAGGAGATATTAAAAAACGAACGACGGCAGCTAAGCCCTTTGACACCCACACTCGTACGTTCATTCAAGTATCTGAATCGAACTTAGAACAAGATGTAGTCAATGCGATCAAAGAATACGTTAACCCGAAAGTTAAAACAGCTCTGAAAATCACACCACCTTTAGGTATGTACGCTATAATCCCCATCATCCAAAACAACTTTAGGAGCTCCGCTATGAATTTAGTCTTAGCAAAAACTGAACTAGAGGACGTTAAAGAGTACTTGAGACAACAAGAAATCATTAAACACTATCACGAAGGTATTACAAATCATAGAGGGATAAATGAATGTTACCTAGCCCTCTCACATAAATACTTTTGGCCTAAGATGAAGGAGGAAATAACGAAATACATAAATGAGTGTACCGTATGTGGACAGACAAAGTACGACAGACATCCCATTAGACCCCACTTTAATATTGTACCCCCTGCGACAAAACCTTTTGAGATAGTGCATATGGACTTATTTACTGCGCAAAGCGAGAAGTACCTGACATTCATTGACGTATTCTCCAAATACGGACAAGCCTATCACTTACGTGATGGTACCGCTGTCAGCATCCTGCAAGGGCTACTGAACTACAGTACACATCATGGACTACCCCTGACCATAGTGACTGACAATGGAACGGAGTTTACCAACCAGATGTTTGCTGAGTTTATCAGACTACATAAAATCAATCATCATAAGACCTTAGCTCACGCCCCCAATGACAATGGAATGATTGAAAGATTCCACTCGACCCTATTAGAACATTTACGAATCTTACGACTTACACAAAAAGACGAACCGACAATAAACCTAATGCCCTACGCAGTACTAGCATACAACAGCTCAGTACACAGTTTTACAAAGTGTAGGCCCCACGACATAATCCGAGGCCACTTTGACCCAAGAGACCCCTTTGACATTGACATGACGGGACACTTGATGCAACAATACATACTGACACACAGACAGCAAATGAAGACCGTATACGACAAGATAAACGAATCATCCCTGACAAACCGTACAAATATAATCGAGAACAGAAATAAAGATAGGGAGCCCGAGGTTGAGTACCAGCCAAACCAACAAGTGTTTGTAACCAACCCGTCAGCTAGCCGGAATAAACTCGCTACGAGATACACCCAAGACACCGTTCTAGCCGATTTACCTATTCACATTTACACCTCTAAAAAGAAAGGTCCCATAGCGAAATCGCGGCTTAAACGTGTGCCTAAATCAGCGAAATTGTTACAGAATAATCCTGATGACCGTTCACCTGACACTGGCGCACGAGATAAGACTTGAAAGCCTTGACGATGGACCTGGGATTCTCCCATTCAAACTTGGCAACGCTCGACTGATTACACACTACCATTCCTTCCTACAGTTTATAGAACTAACTGACATTAAAGACCGACTCGACTCAGTAGACTCGCAGCTTAAACAATTCGAAGCGAAATTAGCTAATGACACGTACTCATTATACGAATTGCAAATACATTACCTCATAAGCAAAATTGACAAGATTCAGAACCAACTTAACACTTTAGAGCCAAGCAACCTAAGAAATAAAAGAGGTCTTGTAGACGGTCTAGGATCTTTAGTCAAAAGCATCACGGGTAATCTAGATTACACTGATGCAGAAAAATACAATAACGCGATAAAAATCCTAGAACGAAACGAGAATAAAATATCATCTGCACTAAATGAGCATATCAGCCTTAACAAAGAATGGATGGCTCAGCACACTATTTTATTAACTAAAATAGCAGAGAACCAAGATAGAATTAACAGTAGTTTGCAATTAATATTAGATAGTAACGCATATGCTGACAGCAATCTTCTGAAATACGCGAAGTTTGCTCAACTGCTAGCTATCATCAGCGAAAACGCTGAAGATTTATTCATAGAATTAAATAGAATAGAAGATATTTTAGCTTTTATCCGTGCATCGAGCACACATCATAGTATGTTAAGCGTAGAAAACTTAAAAAATATAATTAGTAAGTTAGTAGTAGCATACGGGCAAGATCAGGTGTTAGAGGCAGATCTGAGAGAGTATTACGACGTCATCAAAACCGGCTATTACTATTCAGATAGCAAGATAATTATTATATTCAAATTCCCAATAATCTCACCCAGTCAATTTAATTTTTACAAACTTGCACTTGTTCCTAACAAAGACTTACTAACTTTTATTCCTCCTTACCCCTTCCTAGCAACCAATGGTATAACTTTCATGTACATAGAGGCTGAATGCCCGAAGTTCAACCAGCAGCACCTTTGCGAAGAAAAGATGAACCATCTACCAAGAGGACACCCAGACTGCATACAAAATATCATCACCCACCAAACCTTGGAGAACTCATGCCGACCTACCAAAGTGACTTTCAACAAAGAAGCAATAGAGCAGCTAGATGACCAACATTACACGCTATTCTTTCCAAAACCGACGAAGACGGAGCTGCAATGCGGAAGACAAGAATTTACCACTCTCCATGGAAGCTACCTTGCCACCATACCACAGAAATGTCTCCTGCGCACTGAAGAATTCACCATCATCAACATTAACGACCGGGTCAAGGGACAACCGCTGCTAATAACCAAGATACCTCATAACTATGACGTCAGCCAGAACAAAGCGGTTTCACACATCAAACTCAACTCCATCAACCTGAAGGGACTACAATCCGTACAAGACAAAATCTTAATGCAGCAGCCTATCAAGATGGACCAAGTAGACACCTCACTATACCACACGACTATCCCACTCTACGGAGCCCTCCTTGGCGCCACCATTGCCATCGCAGTGATTACCATAAAGCGATACAAGCTGTTTCTAAAGCCAACTGAGAAGAAACCATCGCCAAAAGAGATCACACCCGAGAGCCACGTGTACGAAGATATTGAGAAGCAAGGATGTGCAAGCTCAAAGTCAGCAACATTTGGGCTCAAAGTGCTCAAATAGTCGCTGATCTGAGGGGGGAGGTGTTACGCAAGCTACCTACATGCAATATGCCGCTATGCACTTTCGCAATGCACAGCAACCGGCCTCGTGGTAACGCGGACCGCTGATGCAGCACCTACATTCTACCTACTGGGGTAAAGGCGGACGCGACCGTTGGACTTGCCGATGCAGCACCTTTGCCTCGTGGAGCCGCCGGCGCCCGCACCGCCGCTTCACTTCGGTACCTACTTCGTCCGAACTTAGTCGTAATTTTGTATTGTAATTTTTATTTTAATTAAAGTATTAAAATCTTTTTCGGTTTTTTTTAAGTCCTTCGGCTGTGACCTCCGTAATTGGCGCAGTCGGTAGGATTTTAAGAAGCAGCGCGCGCGATTTAAGGACCTCAAAAATCGAAATCCGGCGATCCCGCATTCCCGCTGCTCGCGCTATCAAGCGCCTTGTCTTGAAGTCCGAACTTTGGTAGGCTCGCGGCCGACGGCAGTCACTCAAACTTCAGTGGACCGAACGAGATGTATAAACTGTAAGTACATTGAAATTATTGTACTAATTGTGTTGCTTCCTTGTACGTTTCCACATCCAAGATTTTTCGTCCCGATAAATCTCGCAGATCTGTCTCTAGAAGACAGATCAGCCGTAATAAGGAATTAGATTTAAATAGAAATATCGATTTTCTTGAATCAGAAGTAGACTTAGGATTAGATATATTATTTTGTGATAGTTTTATTGTAAAAATGGACCCCGACACTATCTATAAGGCGTTACGCCCTGTGCCGGAGTTCGATGGTAACCCGAATGTACTCACTAGGTTCATTCGCATATGTGATCAGATAGTGATTCAATATCTTAGAAACGAGCCAGGCGCGGAACTGACTAATTTGTGTTTGCTAAATGGAATTTTAAATAAAATTACCGGCAATGCTGCGAGAACAATAAATTCAAACGGAATACCCGAGAGTTGGCAGGGTATTCGTGATGCTTTAATAAATAATTTCTCAGACCAGAGAGACGAGACCGCTCTCTACAATGACCTGTCTTTGCTCACTCAAGGAAACAGCACCCCAATTGAATTTTATGACAAATGCCAGAACCTTTTCAGTACCATAATGACCTATGTCACATTACATGAAGCGGTTGGCACCACTATTGAGGCCAAACGTGACCTGTACAGAAAACTTACAATGCAATCTTTTGTCAGAGGACTTAAAGAGCCTCTGGGGTCTCGAATTCGCTGCATGAGACCTACGACCATCGAAAAGGCACTGGAATTTGTCCAAGAGGAATTAAATGTGATGTATTTGCAACAACGTAATGAACATGTAGAGAAGCGTACTCCGTACGCCCCCCAGCAGCAGGCCCCCGTGTCGCAAAAGGTTCCTACTTTGGTTCCTTTTGCACCGCCTAAACCATTTAATTTTGTGCAACCCCAATCTAGCTGGCATAGGCCGATGATGATACCACAGCAGCAGCAGAGCACTTTCCATCCACCTGCTTTCCATCAGCCAGGTTATCATCAGCCGCGTATGCTGACCCGTACGCAGCAAATGTTCCGCGCACCACCGCCTAACTATAACCCTCAGAATGCATTTAGATTCACCCCGCGTAACGTACCCCAGGTTTCTGGGCCGAAGCCGATGAGCGGAGTAAGTCATTTTGTGACTAAAACGCTTCCGCCTGCGTTGACCGGACATGACTGGCGTAAATCCGGGAATCCGCCGCCCACGAACTACTTCAAAACTCGCGAAATGAATTATAATGAGACCTCAGACAATAATGACTTGTACTGCTACCCTGATCCCTACAATGAAATGACTGACTGTCACTATGACTATAATGCGTATTATGACCCAAACCAGACTGTACCGGAGTATTACGATACGACCGCCTATGACAATGGACATTACGTAGACGCGTCAAACGCCTTAGAGGCCCCGCAACCATCGACTAGCCAACCTAGTCCAAATGAGTCGGATTTTCACAGGGGTCGGTCCAATCCCGAACTAAAATAGAACTTAACTTACAATCTAAACGAGAACTACGTTATATGCAGATATCTGACCCGCCACTAAAATTCTTAGTCGACACTGGTGCAAATCAGTCATTTATCAGCCCTGAAGCCGTGGAGAAATTTTTCTCGCACGTGCCCCTAAATCATGATCCGTTTGAAGTCACGAACTCGCGCGTTACTAGCACCCACGACTTTTCTATCACTATACCGAATTTTACGGAGTTCAACGATCCGAAAAATATTAAATTATTCGTGTATAAATTTCACAATCATTTTGACGGATTATTAGGACTAGATTTGTTGGACGGAGTTCAGATTGACCTGAAACGTAACTTCCTAGTTACAGACCACGCATACATACCACTTTCGTGTTACACGTGTCGTAAAGCTAACTACCAAGAATTAATTCCAGCTAATACGACAAGATTGATTAACGTGCCTATAGACAACCCCGACGGTGACGTATACGTTTGCGAACAAATGATGTGTAATTGCATAATCCATGAATGCGTCACGGCAGTTACTGACCAAACGGGTATTATAGAGATAGAAAATCCCACTGACTCTGACATTACCGTTACCTTTGACCAGACAGTAAAAGTTGACTTATGTAACATCGAGCATGCAAGTAGCGAACAAGACTCTAGTCGCGTTAGGGAGGTACTATCCAGACTACGAACTAGCCATTTGAACGCGGAAGAAAAGACTAACTTAGAGACACTATGCGGACGATATGCAGACGTATTCTATATTGAGGGCGAAGCCTTGACTTTTACTAACAAGATAAAACATCAGATTAAGACTACAGACGAGTTACCAGTTTATACGAAAAGCTACCGCTACCCGTTCATACATCGTCAGGAAGTTAGAGACCAGATCACGAAAATGCTAGACCAAGGCATAATCAGACCATCTGATTCTGCCTGGAGTTCCCCCATATGGGTGGTCCCTAAAAAATCAGATGCATCCGGGAAACAGAAATGGAGGCTAGTAGTGGATTTTCGTAAACTGAATGAAAAGACTATTGATGACAAGTATCCGATTCCAAACATCACAGACGTTCTTGACAAGCTAGGTAGATGCCAGTACTTCACCACCCTTGATCTGGCATCAGGGTTTTACCAGGTAGAAATGAGCCCAGATGACGTACCTAAAACAGCTTTCAACGTGGAGCACGGACACTTCGAGTTCTTGCGTATGCCGATGGGTTTGAAGAATTCTCCATCTACCTTTCAAAGGGTGATGGACAATGTCCTCAGAGGCCTGCAGAATGAGATTTGTCTGGTGTACCTCGATGATATCATTGTCTTTAGCACCTCTTTGCAAGAGCACATGATAAACCTTGAGAAAGTATTCACCAGACTGCGAGAATCCAACTTCAAGATTCAGATGGACAAGTCTGAATTTCTGAAGCTGGAAACTGGCTACTTGGGCCATATTATCGGTAGAGACGGCATAAAACCGAATCCCGACAAGATAGACGCTATAAAAAAATACCCAATACCGAAGACGCCTAAAGAAATAAAACAATTCCTAGGACTATTAGGATACTATAGGAAATTCATCCCCGACTTTGCCCGCATAACCAAACCGATGACTAAGTGCCTAAAAAAGACTAACAAAATAACGTTTGAACCAGAATACGTAGACTGCTTTGAGAAATGCAAGACTTTACTGACTAATGACCCAATTTTACAATACCCAGACTTTAACAAAGAGTTCATACTGACTACAGACGCTTCCAACCTGGCGATCGGAGCTGTGCTCAGCCAAGGACCAGTTGGATCAGACAAACCCATTTGTTACGCTTCCCGTACGCTCAATGACAGCGAGATCAATTATAGTACCATTGAAAAGGAGCTCTTGGCAATAGTATGGGCTACAAAATACTTTCGCCCCTACTTATTTGGTCGTAAATTTAAAATCATAACTGACCATAAGCCCCTCCAATGGATCATGAACATTAAAGAGCCTAACTCGAGACTGACTAGATGGAGACTTAAATTAAGCGAGTATGACTATACAGTAGTTTACAAAAAAGGTAAATGCAATACAAACGCAGACGCTCTGTCCCGAATCGAGATTAACAACGAAGAGACTGACTCTATGATAGCCAACCCGACAGAACGACCACCATCTGACACAGGTTCATCGACAGACACAGCACACACGAGCAATGAGAATCCCATACTTGAAGTTCCGATTACTGACGAGCCCTTAAATAAATTTCACCGACAGATATGTTTTACAATAGTAGGAGATATTAAAAAACGAACGACGGCAGCTAAGCCCTTTGACACCCACACTCGTACGTTCATTCAAGTATCTGAATCGAACTTAGAACAAGATGTAGTCAATGCGATCAAAGAATACGTTAACCCGAAAGTTAAAACAGCTCTGAAAATCACACCACCTTTAGGTATGTACGCTATAATCCCCATCATCCAAAACAACTTTAGGAGCTCCGCTATGAATTTAGTCTTAGCAAAAACTGAACTAGAGGACGTTAAAGAGTACTTGAGACAACAAGAAATCATTAAACACTATCACGAAGGTATTACAAATCATAGAGGGATAAATGAATGTTACCTAGCCCTCTCACATAAATACTTTTGGCCTAAGATGAAGGAGGAAATAACGAAATACATAAATGAGTGTACCGTATGTGGACAGACAAAGTACGACAGACATCCCATTAGACCCCACTTTAATATTGTACCCCCTGCGACAAAACCTTTTGAGATAGTGCATATGGACTTATTTACTGCGCAAAGCGAGAAGTACCTGACATTCATTGACGTATTCTCCAAATACGGACAAGCCTATCACTTACGTGATGGTACCGCTGTCAGCATCCTGCAAGGGCTACTGAACTACAGTACACATCATGGACTACCCCTGACCATAGTGACTGACAATGGAACGGAGTTTACCAACCAGATGTTTGCTGAGTTTATCAGACTACATAAAATCAATCATCATAAGACCTTAGCTCACGCCCCCAATGACAATGGAATGATTGAAAGATTCCACTCGACCCTATTAGAACATTTACGAATCTTACGACTTACACAAAAAGACGAACCGACAATAAACCTAATGCCCTACGCAGTACTAGCATACAACAGCTCAGTACACAGTTTTACAAAGTGTAGGCCCCACGACATAATCCGAGGCCACTTTGACCCAAGAGACCCCTTTGACATTGACATGACGGGACACTTGATGCAACAATACATACTGACACACAGACAGCAAATGAAGACCGTATACGACAAGATAAACGAATCATCCCTGACAAACCGTACAAATATAATCGAGAACAGAAATAAAGATAGGGAGCCCGAGGTTGAGTACCAGCCAAACCAACAAGTGTTTGTGACCAACCCGTCAGCTAGCCGGAATAAACTCGCTACGAGATACACCCAAGACACCGTTCTAGCCGATTTACCTATTCACATTTACACCTCTAAAAAGAAAGGTCCCATAGCGAAATCGCGGCTTAAACGTGTGCCTAAATCAGCGAAATTGTTACAGAATAATCCTGATGACCGTTCACCTGACACTGGCGCACGAGATAAGACTTGAAAGCCTTGACGATGGACCTGGGATTCTCCCATTCAAACTTGGCAACGCTCGACTGATTACACACTACCATTCCTTCCTACAGTTTATAGAACTAACTGACATTAAAGACCGACTCGACTCAGTAGACTCGCAGCTTAAACAATTCGAAGCGAAATTAGCTAATGACACGTACTCATTATACGAATTGCAAATACATTACCTCATAAGCAAAATTGACAAGATTCAGAACCAACTTAACACTTTAGAGCCAAGCAACCTAAGAAATAAAAGAGGTCTTGTAGACGGTCTAGGATCTTTAGTCAAAAGCATCACGGGTAATCTAGATTACACTGATGCAGAAAAATACAATAACGCGATAAAAATCCTAGAACGAAACGAGAATAAAATATCATCTGCACTAAATGAGCATATCAGCCTTAACAAAGAATGGATGGCTCAGCACACTATTTTATTAACTAAAATAGCAGAGAACCAAGATAGAATTAACAGTAGTTTGCAATTAATATTAGATAGTAACGCATATGCTGACAGCAATCTTCTGAAATACGCGAAGTTTGCTCAACTGCTAGCTATCATCAGCGAAAACGCTGAAGATTTATTCATAGAATTAAATAGAATAGAAGATATTTTAGCTTTTATCCGTGCATCGAGCACACATCATAGTATGTTAAGCGTAGAAAACTTAAAAAATATAATTAGTAAGTTAGTAGTAGCATACGGGCAAGATCAGGTGTTAGAGGCAGATCTGAGAGAGTATTACGACGTCATCAAAACCGGCTATTACTATTCAGATAGCAAGATAATTATTATATTCAAATTCCCAATAATCTCACCCAGTCAATTTAATTTTTACAAACTTGCACTTGTTCCTAACAAAGACTTACTAACTTTTATTCCTCCTTACCCCTTCCTAGCAACCAATGGTATAACTTTCATGTACATAGAGGCTGAATGCCCGAAGTTCAACCAGCAGCACCTTTGCGAAGAAAAGATGAACCATCTACCAAGAGGACACCCGGACTGCATACAAAATATCATCACCCACCAAACCTTGGAGAACTCATGCCGACCTACCAAAGTGACTTTCAACAAAGAAGCAATAGAGCAGCTAGATGACCAACATTACACGCTATTCTTTCCAAAACCGACGAAGACGGAGCTGCAATGCGGAAGACAAGAATTTACCACTCTCCATGGAAGCTACCTTGCCACCATACCACAGAAATGTCTCCTGCGCACTGAAGAATTCACCATCATCAACATTAACGACCGGGTCAAGGGACAACCGCTGCTAATAACCAAGATACCTCATAACTATGACGTCAGCCAGAACAAAGCGGTTTCACACATCAAACTCAACTCCATCAACCTGAAGGGACTACAATCCGTACAAGACAAAATCTTAATGCAGCAGCCTATCAAGATGGACCAAGTAGACACCTCACTATACCACACGACTATCCCACTCTACGGAGCCCTCCTTGGCGCCACCATTGCCATCGCAGTGATTACCATAAAGCGATACAAGCTGTTTCTAAAGCCAACTGAGAAGAAACCATCGCCAAAAGAGATCACACCCGAGAGCCACGTGTACGAAGATATTGAGAAGCAAGGATGTGCAAGCTCAAAGTCAGCAACATTTGGGCTCAAAGTGCTCAAATAGTCGCTGATCTGAGGGGGGAGGTGTTACGCAAGCTACCTACATGCAATATGCCGCTATGCACTTTCGCAATGCACAGCAACCGGCCTCGTGGTAACGCGGACCGCTGATGCAGCACCTACATTCTACCTACTGGGGTAAAGGCGGACGCGACCGTTGGACTTGCCGATGCAGCACCTTTGCCTCGTGGAGCCGCCGGCGCCCGCACCGCCGCTTCACTTCGGTACCTACTTCGTCCGAACTTAGTCGTAATTTTGTATTGTAATTTTTATTTTAATTAAAGTATTAAAATCTTTTTCGGTTTTTTTTAAGTCCTTCGGCTGTGACCTCCGTAATTCACTAAACTAAATAACTTAAATATAAACCTATCTTAATAAATATATACACCTAACTAAAAACAAAAACCCTATGAAAAAAAAGCTATGCCGCAAAAAAAAAAAAAAAAAAACTATAAATAAAACATTTTTAATTAGCAATTATCGCTGAAACTGTGAGACTTTTGTAAGGGCGATTTGTTCTCATATTGTACGGTACTGAGAGGAGCAAATTGTGATTAAACATTTTTTTCATAATGGCGGTCTATAGGTGCGTGTCCGAAAAAAAGATGCTCCGATCGGGATAAAAATCGATATCTGGGGGCTCCAAAGGATGCTGATCAGCATGGTTTGGTAAAATTTGGACATCTGTCATTTTTCAATATGGCCGTCATGCATATTGGTGTTTTCCGTTCATCACCTACACCTTCAGGCCAAGATATTGACAGATGCCAATTTGACAGATGTCAGATTGACAAATGGCTAATTTTTTGACAGGTGTCAAATGTCAAATTTTGACAGATGTTAAATGTTAAAAATATTTTCAACTGTCAAATTATTGACAGATGTCAAATGTCAATTTTTTTTCATCCTATAAAATGTGACTACGGACTTAGCGAATTGTCATAGGTATGAGTGGTCGGTCACGATCAACACTTGCAACTGCACACTTGTACCGCGCACGGTGCAAGTGTACTACTTTCAACTTGCACACGGTTCTAACACCACTGTCAAGATTGGACAGATGTCAGATGTCAAAGTTTTGACAGATATCAAATGTAATTATTATGACAGATGTCAAATGACAAATTTTTGACAGATGTCAAATATCAAATTTTTGACAGATGTCAAAAGTCAAATTTTTTTTTAACCTACAAAATGTGACTATGGGGCTTAGCGAATTGTCATTGGTATAAGTGGTCGGTCACGATCAACACTTGCAACTGCACACTTGTACTGTGAGCGGGCCGCTTCTTTCAACCTGTACACGGTCCTAACACCAATGTCAAGATTAGACATATGTCAGATGTCAAATGTCAAGTTTTTGACAGATGTCAAATGTTAAAAATATTTTCAAATGTCAAATTATTGACAGATGTCAAATGTCAATTTTTTTCATCCTACAAAATGTGACTACAGACTTAGCGAATTGTCATTGGTATAAGTGGTCGGTCACGATCAACACTTGCAACTGCACACTTGTACCGCGCATGGTGCAAGTGTACTACTTTCAACTTGCACACGGTTCTAACACCACTGTCAAGATTGGACAGATGTCAGATGTCAAATTTTTGACAGATGTCAAATGTAATTATTATGACAGATGTCAAATGTCAAATTTTTGAAAGATGTCAAATATCAAATTTTTGACAGATGTCAAAAGTCAAATTTTTGACAGATGTCAAATGTCAAGGTTTTGACAGCTGTCAAAAGTCAAATTTTTGACCGATGTCATATGCCAAATTTTTTGACAGATGTTAGATTTCAAATGTCAAATTTTTTTTAACTTACAAAATGTGACGACGGACTTAGTGAATTGTCATTGGTATAAGTGGTCGGTCACGATCAACACTTGCAACTGCACTTGTACCGCGCACGGTGCAAGTGTGCCACGAGCGAAGCGAGGAGGAGCTTCAAACTACGTTTTTGAAGAAATAAAACAAAATGGCTGCCATGCAATATTAAAAGGCGCACACTATCAGAACTAATAGAGGCAAGCATAGCGTGTTTGGACTCATGTTAAAGAGAACAACGGAGGCTTTCTTACAGTTTTAAAATAATTCAAAGATGGCGGATTCAAAATGGCGACCGATTTTATAGTAACTCAGATTTGGCTGATTTTTTATATTTGGGGGTTTTAAAGGATGCTGATTTCAATTTTAGACCTTTTACTTGACTGACAGCATTTTTCAAAATGGCCACCATGCAAAAGTCAGATCAATTATTATTTTCTTTGAAAATTACCGCTATTTGTACTTGTACTTGCAAAATTTAAAGTTTAGCACAAAGTATAAGACTTTTATAAATACAACAGCCACGAAAACACCCACGCGGGCCGCGAGCGGCCCGCGTGGGTGTTTTCGTGCACAGAGCAAAATACTAGTAAATGATATAAAATTCCAAAGTTAGTATTAACTGTTCATGACTAGCCGTGACGCTGACACTATCTCATTCCACTTAGGCCAACAGCTGCATTACTCTTAGCAAAACTTTAAATTTTGAATGTTAGGTCACTGGATATGAAGCGCTATTTCGTGACCGGTTATTTTTGTCGCTCAGAAAGCTAAAACGGTATAGATAGGCTTCAAGCAATGATCAAAGCTTTCATGTAAGACACATAAAAGTTTTCTTTATAACCAGGTACCAGTTATACCTACTACCTACATGTACATATTTATATAACTATTATTACATACCTGTTCCATAAAGCCACCTCCGCCGAGTTCCTTCCTGCATCCGCCGCAGACGAAGTGGTGCGCATGCCACGACACGCCGAGGGCTTGGATCACGCGCTGTAATGTTTACAAACAGATGAATCACTTACACAATTGCGAACATTAATTAAATAACATTTTGTAGGAGATAAGTTACTACCAATACCGTTCACCGTAAAGATGATAATCGCAGCTAGCAGTGGACTAGAACACGAGAAATTTTATTACCCTGACTCTATAATACCGTCAGATCGCTATATCAATTGACCAATTTACTGACCTTTACGCGTATGTCGGATTACCACGATTATTCTTACATTAGAACGGCAAAAAATGAGATTTTAGTTGAAGCGCGGGAGTGGGAGTTTATCTCTGGTGGCATCGCCCATTTTTGTCCGATTACGTATCCCGGGCTCTCGTGTCAAAAGTAGAGCAACGACTTGCCCCTAAATATTGTCGTCCGCTTTCCTGAACCCACAACCCACAATGTATTGGACTGAATTCAAATATTAGAACCCACGCTAGAAACCCTAAACTCCAAATTTTAAATTACCCTTTTGAACTTCATTTTGACAATGTTCTGGTGGAATGAGTTATTAAGGTTAGAAAATTTTAACAAAAGGTTAGAAAGACACGCTATGGGCTTTGCAGCATCATCCAATACAAGCATAGCATAGTTTTCATCTCCAAGGCATAAACACCCAAGTGCTAAACCCTTTAAGCTTTTCTTATAGCTGACAATAGCTATTACCATCCGTCATATTTCTCAAGCTACGGTATCAAAGTACTTTGTATAAAATACTGTCAACACAGATGCCCGCTTCGGCTACTGTTATGGCTAAACCGAGGTCGATATGTCATACAAATTCAAATCTGTACGGCGAGCAACACCATAATAACAGATTTTTTCTCCCCTATGATGTCACCGTGAGACAATGGCGTGTTTTAATCATGGCGGCTGCTGATGATTTGTCCTGATGTTTAAATTGAGGATCATCGGTCTTATTTGCGCGTAGGATGAATGTAGGTTTTAATTATAAAGTTTATTTCTACTGTTCATTAAGATTATATCAGTCAATTAAGTTCTGTTTGCAAACTTCTGATTCATTAACGATTTAAAGATAATATTGTTTGCCAATTAAACGAATGTAACGCCTACATCTTTATTTTAGGTTCTTGATGTAGGTATTGAAAAATAATTTAACAATCAGAGAGAGTGTGTAGAGGGCTACACATAACGTGAAACAAATATTTGAACGGTATGGTACCTAGGTGGTAGGACTTCTGCAAAGTTCGTCGTAGGTACCACCGCTTTGCCAGTAACTCTGCTGCCAAGCAGTAGTGGACAATCACTACCGTGTTCCGGTCAAAGGGTACTTCAGTGAAATTACTTGGCAAATGAGACTTATGAATAATCGATCTTACTGTCAGTCTAGAAATCTTTTTAGACTGTGTGACGTCTCAAAATGACCAGCGAAGTGCACAGTGTCACGCAAACTTTAATTTTGAGTAATACTGCAATCTGTTATGGCCGTGACGCTTAACACCAGGAGAACGACTAGCGTCATGTCAGTCGTTTACATGAAAAAAACCTTACTCAAAATAGTTTGTCATGCTGTAACGTCTAGTGACGCTTCTATTAATACACATTGAATCAAAATCGCAGAGTAAATAAACTTTTGAACAGATATGACCATATAAGCGTAACCCTGGAGGGCTCCTGTGACTCACACAATGAGACTGCCACAATAACATTTATCTGTTGAACACTCTTGTTTGTATGACGTAAGCTGCCCTACATACTACGAAAACTTGCTAAAGGGCTAGTTTATAAGCGTTTGCAGATATCTGATTCCAATAAGGTAGCTCGTCGTAAAATGTGTTTTTTGTTGGCACTACTCATGATTACTATCCTATTCTCCCCACTATCAAATATTATGTTTCATAGTGAAACGGCATTTACTTTTTATTTTTTCTTTTCTCTAGTGAGGAGAAAAGGAACAACTGGTATAGATGTAGTCGCAGATCTTTACGAATTTTGACCAAAACATTCATAAACGGAGCGAAAGAACGCAAGCTCACCAGCAGGTATCCGTGATTCACACTATGATACCATCACCAACAGTGTCATACCGTTAAAACCTTCATTTTTCTGATAGGACCTTGATATACAAAAAATTTAACACATGATTTTATTGTGACCAAGATGACAATTATGAATCCATCAATTACCATCGCATATCTCAATGGGTTGCATGCAGTTGGGATTACCTTCCTTATTACCACGGTCTAAATGAGTCTGGTTTCAGGCAAGCTGGCATAATACAAGTATAATGATTAATGACGGGAATGCACTTGCTTATAGTAAAATGTAGCTCATTGGCATGCTAAAATGTAGGTACTGGTGATATTTTATATTAATTTGTAGCTCCACAGAATTAGCTCGTTACGCGTAAACCACTTAAAAAATCTTTACCTGATGTGTATGTGGCTTTAACCTATAGTGGTTAAAGTCACAT
This sequence comes from Ennomos erosarius, assembly GCA_963580505.1. NCBI lineage: Eukaryota > Metazoa > Arthropoda > Insecta > Lepidoptera > Geometridae > Ennomos > Ennomos erosarius. The sequence continues at coordinate 13,775,785 of OY756989.1, read as the reverse complement.
TACAAAATTACGATGTTTTATCGTCATCCTCATCATCATCATTAACTTTTGACATTATCACAATTTATATCGTAAAATCCAACTCCAACACGGCCTACAGAAAGACACTCAAAGAACGCGATCGAATAGCCTGATGCAAAATATTAGTCGTAACTACTATTTTAATATCTGTGGTCGTAGTAATTAGTGACTAATTAAATTAATAGGAACTAACCACTTGCCTGCTGAAGAAATACCTAATATATTAGACATGGAAACATGGAATACAGGTTGTGACTAATAATTTCTAAAACTATATAATTTTTCCATCCGCTCTATTAATATGCAGTAGACGTGTTATTTATGCGTCGGTAAGGTAAATATAGTCATTTAACACGTTATTTGATGTACTAATGAAGTGATCAATACATTTGTTTACAAGGCACGATTGTTCATACAACAATACCTGATTGACAGGCGCATGCTGACCTAGTGCCAAGTTTGGATACAGACCTGTCTAGTCTAAAACCCGTAGTATACTACTAACTCGACTTTAAAAAAAGCTAACTACTGACTAATTATACCAAGACGTCCCCCCATATTCTAACCCCCATATTCTAAGTGGTTACCACGAGATTACTCCACTCGACTCAACCTCGAATTAACCTCATTTTTTGTGTTGTGGTATTTTTAGTTGACAATATATAATCAACTTGACATTTCTGCGTAAATTTTTCTTAAACGAGAGATGTGAAGCAACTGTCAACACAAGGTACGTCGCGATGTATTTTGAGTTTCCCTCAAAGTTAAGTAGAAGTCAAGTGAAGGATTTTTGGTGAAATGTTTTAGAATACGCGGGTAAGTTGTTACCATGAGATTACAACACTCGACTTAACCTTGAATCAACCTCATTTTTGTGTTTTGGTATTTTTAATTGACAATATATAATCAACTTGACATTTCTGAGTCAATTTTTCTCAAACGAGGGAAGCAAAGCAGCTGTCATCTCAAGGTACGTCGCGATGTACCTTGAGTTTCCCTCAAAGTTAAGTGGAAGTCAAGTGAAGAATTTTTGGTGAAAGTTTTAGAATACGGGGGATCGAGTCTCGTCTTGAGCGCCAACTCATGATTGCAATGAGCGTGGCTCCGTAATACCATGCAGTCTATGAGGGGCTTGAAGTAGTAACCCAAGTTTTTTTATGGATATCTAGATATCATGCAAAGCTAATATACTTAAAGAAAACAATTAAGATATGTGTGATACCAGCACCGCCATCATCATCACTAAGAAGATAGAGTCAAAAGAGACAAAAAGAATCAATAATTTTGTATTCTGAATTACTGATATAGGATTTAAAAGGACTCAAAACGAGAGCACCGAAAGTATTCTCAATCTCAAAGATGAAAAAGATAAAAAAGACGGAAGACAACTTTACGGCTAAGAAGGAAGAAAAGCGGCTGGGAAGTGTATGAAAATTAATAAGTATCGATGAAGCGAAAGAAAAAGAAACGAAGACAGAGAAACGTTAACGTTCCTTCTGTGCTTCTGTGCTGTCCAAAGCAGACTCACTGTAGCCATAAATAAATCTTCATTACGATGTAAATAAAGTATCTATTTTATTGCTAAAGCAGTTATTCTTAATAATGATAAGCACTAATGAATATTGACGTCGGGAACATATCCATATCCATCCTAGTTGTAATTGATTAAGCCTGATATGGCAGCACATAGGTATGTTCAACGTGTTATTATGTTTGTTATTTATTACTACTTATTACAATATGTCTTGCAATGTTATTACAATCTTGATTGATTTTACACTAAAAATATATGATGTCGTATGTTTGTATGCATTTCGCATGTGTCGTGTTATCCTTGCATAATATATTATTGTTTGGATTAGGTTCGTCAAATAACTTGTCCTATGCCATTACTAATCTATCATTACATTAACGTCATATGCTTATGTAAAAAAAAGTATGTGTTTAATAATCACCAGGTTCATATTATAATTTAGTATTATTAATTTATTGTCAAATCTTTCAATAGTTGAACCTTTCAGGTATCACAAATTGTACTTTTTTTTTTTCTCTTACCCGCACAAAATTGTATTTCCTGTATTTCCTCTAATCTATGATTTCATCTACCCATCAATAAGCGGGTAGCGTTCTTATAATTATTCTTCACTCCAGTGTATTGTATTGTGAGCTGTTAATTAAGTTAGTTGCTACCTATTCTATTTCCTTCTTGTCAAGTAACCTACTTAAGTTTGTACTTTCTGCTCTCTATCTTTAATATGGAATTTTACAGTATAAAGTAAATCCGTAATTGGATGTATGTTCTAGTATTAAGTGATATTGTACCTTGCCTTAAGATCTGTGGATTTTGTGAATTAAATAAATAATAAATAAATAAATATGCTAAATAGAAATGGAAAATTATCATGCAAGCAAATTTCCATATCAGTTGCCTTTACTTTTGCTTTATAACAGTACCAAAACCTATACTTACTATGAAACCCCAAAACGGAAAACATTTGTCATAATATACAACATACATACCTGCTTTTTACTGATTTCCTTACATGTATCATAATGTGATTCATAACGCCTGTTTGGTACCGCTATCAGTGGATTAGTTGTTCTAAGCGAGGTCGAGGATCGGTAACCATGTAATTATGCGTACATAATGTCTTTCTATTGGTTCGGATTCACTTATTTATATCGACCTTAGGAATCCATAGGAATATACATTTAGCCCATCCTATTTTCTTTTTATTTTTCTAGAGATCGTTTTTCCTGATTTTCCTTGCAAAACCTTAATCTTTAGCAGATTTTATTTTGAAATCTTCAATCCAGTTCTTATTTGACAAAGTAACTTTCTTCTTTCATAGAAGATTAAAACTAGTTTGTTGAGTTTTTTCTATTCTTAATAGTTCCCAGTATTTTGAACCGATGGTAAGACATCACTGGCTTGCTCTTTATAATCTACTAACGATATTCATAAGCCTTGTACTTACTTTCCTTCGTCCCATTTTTAATGAATTAATCCCTACAGAAATTTAGAAAAATAGTCTAGTCATGTAATTGTAAACAGGAAGCGTTTTATCAAATGTGCTATTGTTTATAGCCTGCCATGCTATCTCATCCACAAATTGGATAAATATGTTGGTGATAGATTAAATGGATTAACGTTATTGTTTGTTAGATTAACTATTACGATGTTGATGTCTAATCGTGGGTTTCTTAGAATATCGATTGGATTTGATAAGTAATAATTATGGCCTCTCCTATTGCTACAATTTAAACTCCAAGGTAAGTATTTAATCTAATGTAGATTTTAATTGAAAACTGTCGTTTGATTAAGAATATATATATATATATAGTACATATTGTTATTTTTTTAAATAGTATATAATGCATATTTCCAGTTTTCTAAACTTTCAACAAAAAAAAAACATCGCTCATATTCATAAACACAACCAATTCAATGTGATTATTTTCAAAGTAGTTAAAAATAAAATATTATGATTGCTTTGAGAAAATACTGAACGCACGAGATAATTAACAGCGGCGTGCAGTCTACAAGGAGAATTATTTTTGGACTCGAAACAATAACATTTTAAATTCTGTTATTTTAAATACCCACACTTTTGTTTTATGTTTAAAAAGCAGACCAAGATTATTCTTTTGTACTCCTAAACATATTCCAGAAATTAGAAAGACTAAAATTATTGTCTGTTTTGCGATGACGACGTACGGCAAGACAACGGACAAGTTATAAATGTCGTTCAAAAAAGCAGAGATGAATGAATGAATACACATCATCATCATCATTCATCATTAACAGCCTGAAGACGTCCACTGCTGAACATAGGCCTCCCGCAAGGAGCGCCACTTAGAGTGGCTGCTCGCCTCCTGCATCCATCGGCTCCCCGCGGCTTTCACCAGGTCGTCTGTCCATCTAGTGGGGGGCCGGCCTACGCTGCGTCATCCAGTTCGTGGTCGCCACTCTAAAACCTTTCTTCCTCATCGGTTGTTTCGGATCTTATCTCGCAGGGAAACACCGAGCATTGCTCTCTTGATAGCTCGTTGCGCGATAGTAATGAGGCCAATAGTTAGAGACCACGTCTCAGTTCCATAAGTCATCACTGGCAACACACATTGATTGAAAACTTTTGTTTGATGAATACTTAATAATATAAAATTAGGTAGATGACTTGGTCAAAACCGCGGAGAATCCTAGGATGCAAGAGGCAAGCATCTCTTCAAATTTGCGCTCTATGGGAACGCCTATATTATATTCTGCAGTGGACGTCTTCAGGCTAATGATGATTATGATGATGACTCTAAAATTGAATAAAGTGGCATCTATGCACCGAATGTGTGTACTCACGTCAGTGATAGGGTCTCCGCAGCCGTGGCAGCGCGGGCTGTGGTGCTGCGCGAAGCACGGCACGCAGTGCACGCCGCCCTCGTGCTGGTGGAACTTGGCGCCGTCTATCGGCTTCCGGCAGGTGTTGCACGTGAAGTGCTCAGGGTGCCACTTCTTGTTCAACGCTGTTACGATCTGGGGGATAGAGGAATTAGATAAGCTTTTGTTATGGAGAATGTCTGTAGGAAGGCTTGATGACAATATTTCTAAGATCGATGAGGAAAAAATAACTCTGTTGAATTTCCAAATGATTTATGGTTATTTTGCAGTTACAGTCCCTACTCCCAACAAAAACAGGTGCGCCGATTTTTTCACTGTTTATTGTGTCAGTTTTGACCTGCCTTGAACTTGCAGTGCGTTCTAAAATGCAAGTAATTCTTTTTAAAACCGCAAAACAATGCTGAACAATGGCTAGTCTCCCATCTAATTATCTACCGGTTAACGCTGACCGCATGTTTACACACGTAATGGATATTACAAACTTTTTGTTATGGTTATTACACCATATCTATTTAAAACTAGATTTTTCCCTTGCTTCCTTTTTTTCCCATAAAACCTCAAGACTGAAAAAATAATAAGGCAATTCTTTTATTTTTTCTCTGCACCAACTCTATCTCTACTTTTATTTTTCTGATGAGAAATTCTGCGGTTTTAATTCTAGTTTCACTGCTCAACTCTCCCATATTGCGATATATTGTACTTTTAACTCAAATTGTTAGTTTGTTACAGTACAGTGAGACTCGATGGCTTATTAGGCGCGATATCCAATCCTAAGATGACTGCTATATTTATGAGTTTAATATCCTATTAATCCATATTTCTTCAGTAATCTTTGCGTTCATCAAATTATATGATAATTCTTGGTCACTTTTGTTCGCTGCTTACTATATAATGGTATGTAAGTATTAATCAGCTTACAATATTCTTACAGTTTTCAAAAAAAAAGATCATCAGTATCTTGACGGTCGCGTCGCGGTCAAGGTCGGAGCAGTAATTAGCAGGAGCCGTGAAGCTTGTGACAGATGGAAATAGATATGACAAACTTGAAAATTTCACTTCTAACGAATCGTTAGTATCGTGTTGCTTGTAAGTGGTTTCGTTAGAAATGGTTGATTTTTTGAAACTGATCTATCTACCGACGCTCTTTTGTCAAGTTTAATATTTTAGTAAAATCTTCCCATCAAATACTACTCAGGCTTGCCGTTACATAGTCATCAAATATTTTGATCTCACTTGCGTTGAACCTAATTATTATAGCACAATGCAAATTCCCTAGTATATAATATGGTGTCAGTGTCACTACTCTGCGCAGATCACTCTGACACGTTAGACTTTCCCTGTTATAATTTTAATATTATTCCGTGTATTCATAAACCCGTGTCATGTTCCTTATTCGTAACATAGCGTCAAGTCTATTTCCAGAGTTACGCATGCTTTTTGTAGGAGTTGGAGTCGCCTGTGATTCACCGTAAAATTATTGAATAAGACTAATGCTATGGGTTGTTTTGTCAATAGCTTGGCTTTATTTTACATGCCTGATCCTTTGGTTGGGTTCTAATCTGCAAGGTCGCGCACTGATTCACCTGTTTATGCTCTATGTTTTATTTATGCGCTGTGTTTTGCTTTTGGTTTATTGGTAGCTTAACTTGCAGTTATGAGAAAGAATACTTGATATTACGGGATTTTTTCCTCCCTTGTATTTTTAGAAAGTTTTGGGTATCATCTGTGTTTTATTTCACAAGATGTCGCATTTAGCTTGCAATCCAATTCAAGGCAACAAGCATATGAATTTTTTGAAGATAATTGGATTGAAGGCTTTTATGAAAGCCATCTACTCGTAGTTTTCAAAGCAACATCAGTAGCATCAAGCATGTCCTTGAGACCTAAATGGTATTTTCTAAGCAATTTCCTTCTTACATTATTTACCCGGTTGATAAAATAAAGTTTGGCAACATTCTTGCAGCCCGGAAAAATCTGGAGAGTCACCTCACCGTCCCTATATGTGAGAATTGACATCGATACAAATAGACCTGACGTGATTGGAGTGTTCTTCTATATATAGTTTCTTTGTCTTCATTTTAGTACGAACTAGGAGTTCGTTCTTATTTTAAACAACGAAATTATTTGGAAAGGAGCTACTTTGACCTTCAGAGAAGAACCTTGACCTTAGCTAATGTCACGGGACATCCACACAAACCAACAATGTTTCTTATTCAGTATCTATTAGAAGAGATTCTTGTTACCTGCGGCACTTTATCTAGCTTTACGACATTATTAGACCGGCACTTATTAATCGTAATGTAGGTATTGTATAGGAGATAACGAAGCGATAGCTGGTGTCGATGAGTGGTGAGGTGACGTCTTTGTAAAAAGGTTCTTGTTGTTTATAGAATAAAGTGCAGCGAAGTAGGTATATAAACATTTTACAGTTTATCCATTATCATCATCATCATCATCATCAGCCCACCCTAATCCACTTAACATGGCCTCTCCCAAAGTAGCCCACTCAGCACGATCATCAGCTCTTTTGCAGTCATTACCAGTCAACACATTTTTATAGTCTATTGGTTTAGTGCTATCGTACGGATTGTTGTAAGGGGCTTCAAGGCAATAGTATCCTAATAACTTAACCTCTATCTTCTTAACTTTGGAACTGTTGCCTCTTTTAAACTAATAGACGCATATACATTCTCATTACTGTTCTCATCTATAGGTACTCCCACATACACCATCAGAGTTTATTGATTGGGCTAGGTTAATATTAAGACTAGATAATATAAACTACTTACTCTTCCTGTGATAACATTGTTGCAGCTATTGCAGACCGCTGGGGCTTCCTCCTTGGTAGACTGTAACAAAAGTTAGCTATCGTTAGTTATTTATTTTGAAAACAGCTTCTAGATTATGCCGGCTACCACTGTGACGATAACAATGCCAAAAGAATGCGAATAATATTGAGTGTTTTTTGGTAACCACTTTTTATATTATATATATATATATATATATATATTTACGTATCTTACGGTAAAATAGCGGAATACAACACCAAAGACAAACCTTATTTTTTATGTTTTTAGGCAAAAAAAAATTCTGATAAAAAAAAATATGCATGGTTTGAATAGCGCTCCTTTTTGCAGTAGTTGGGTAAAAAATGCTTCAACAACAGTTCAAAAAAGTGTCGAAGGACGAACTTTAGAAAAGTTAATTGTTATGTGAATTAATATACTTTAGTAGTGTCAGAATAATACCAATAAGTAACTATATAGGTAGTTTCGAATTTTATACTTTACACATAGGCTTTTATATGCGTTCTTGTGGTTGAGGGAAAAATAAAGTTTCGTTCGGCTCTTGAACACAAGTTCTAGAGTTACTCTACTAGTACTAGTAGGTAGTCAGTTATGCTCAAGTCACTATGATTTCAACAAGATACGATACCAACCAACCAACGTATAAAACTGGGCAACTTAAAAGCATTAAACTTACATTATAAACAGTGTTGTAAGTAGACATTTTCCACACGTTTAACCGGCAGTGATACAAAAAATAATAAAAGACGTGTAATCTAATCGAACGCCATTCACCTTGTCGATTTCGATGCACGCTGCGTGTCGATAAGCGATAAGATAGGGTTGTCAGCGTAGCATTTATTTACATAAATATATTTGCAGTACCACTGTTTGTTTATTTATTTATTAACTTATCAATAACACTTTTTATGAAGAGCAGCTGATCTGCTACAGCTGGGGCCGTGTACTGTGAGCTCTTAGCGCAAACCAGATCCTATATAGGATCCCTTGTCAAAATCTTTAAAAAAAATAAAGCTATCCAATATAGGCTCTGTTTCGTATCGTGCTAAGAGCTCACAGTATGGCCCCAGGTCTGAGGCATCGGTAAAAATTTGGTAGTAATTTCGTTAGGCAACAGATGCACAATTTTTCTTTCACCTCAGCAGCTCGAAATGCACCCTTTGCTGCGAGCAGTGTGCAAAATCGTCATTTGATCACTGCGTGAGACAAAGTGATTTTTTTAATATTATGACTTTGCGGTAAGTATATTTAGCCAGCTTTAGGTAACATTTATATGAAGTTTTGGAGAGAACATGATTTTTTTTTCTTTTTCGTACTTTTGGCAGGATTGCGATAGTGTTTCGTTACTAGGTAAGTACGTACCTGTAATGATGTTCTCACTGCTGAGGTGAAAAGTTGTATGTCAAAGCAAAGTTTTTGCATCTCGTGCCTTTGAATCCCTCGCTAGAATCCTTAGATAGCTCGACATTCAACATTAGCACTCGACACAAAAATCAACTTTGCTCTCTTGTTGCACAAATAACTATTTTCTTCAAGTTTTATTGTAATTAACAGGTTTCAACGGGGTCGTGATATATTCGGACAAGAAAAACAAAAAAGTCATAACTACCAACCCTAGATATAAAACACATTTAAAATGTGTTATGACATCATGTCGCAGCCTGTTCCCGCTGCCCTATTAGGACTTGTCCGTTGTAATGTATTTAGGTAGGTATTGCCAATATGCCAATCGCTTCCTGCATCCGTCGATTCAAGTCTTATTTTCATCAGGATATCAATCTTTGTTTGTGTTTTAGGATAAGGAAGGACTAAACTGAGAATTAGATTTCTATTGTTTTTAAACCAAAAAGAATTCTGAGAAGTCTTGTGATTTTAATCTCCCTGATGACCCGTTTTCTGTAAACGAATGACGTGCGAGCTAGTTGTTCGCATGATGTAAAGCGTCACGGCTGCCCATTAAACTATAGGTATGCAGTACCTCTCGGAAGTCTATATTAACAAAATTTCGCGTGACACTGCGCACGTCGTCCTGAGACAACACACACCACACGCAGTATAGTAGCAAGATCTAGTAGACCGTGAGATCAAATCAAAAAATCTTATTTGCCCAGTAATTTTACTAGCTAAAGTGCCCAGTAGTGCATGCACAATACTGCTTGGCGGTAGAATAACTGGCAAAGCAGTGGTAGGTACCTAGTACCTACATAGACCTCATGCACCACGAGTCAGTTCAGAGCTATCTGATATTAGAATGTTCAAAACTATCCTTCGAATGCAAAGCTAAATGTGATTCATTCAAGAGATAAATGTTCTATCGATACCAACAGGTTAATACCGACCTCCGCACAACGCGAGCAAGCGTACAATTCGACATATTCCCAAATATGCATGAACTGAATCAGCAACTTGATCGGACAGCTACCTACCACTTATCAGTAGCATGTGGGTGGCTTATCTGACACATAGCAAGGGATTGAGAGCTGACCGTCCCACTTGACAGGCGTTAATTAACCACTCTACATTGCTTGCTGGAGAATAACGAGTGAAGCCAGAATAACTGTGATGTTTGATTGTTTCATTCAAGAGTTCACCAGGAGGACTCTTCTGCAGAATTGCTGTAAGTAGTTAGGTACAACCGCTTTGCCAGATATTCAGGCACCAAGCAATAGTATACAATCACTACTGTATTCCGGTTTGAAGAGCTCTGTAGCTAGTGAAATTATTGAGCAAACGCATGTGCTATCACGCAAAAGATAGTTAAGAGTTAAAACTGGCACTTAAGGCGCTGACAGGACCCAATGCGGGCACGTTTATTACAGCACACGAACTGGAAACTTATTTTGTACTTCATAGGGTCGCTTTATGCATAGCAAAAATATGGCGATTACGGTGCATTGCACTTCGACTTTTCCATTTTTCGGTACAAATGATTAGTTATAAAAGAAATGCTTATTATTATAAAAAAAATAATCTTATAGACGGATGCATTGAAACATAACTCATCACTATGATTTATTTCAATGGGTGTCTTATTATAATGTAACATTTTAGGACGTTTGAATGATTTTTTTAGAGGTCACTTCATGATTTTTTCTATCACGAAAACTTTTCGTAAACGTGTTTCGGTTTCGGCAGATGGAAAGAAGATATGACCAGTATTAAGGTGCATTTTTTTCAATCCCGTAAATGGTATACGTTTTGAGATAATCACGTTCAAAATAGTCGATTTGGGAGCATTTAGCGCCTTAAAGTGTTACGGGCGGCCGTGATGTTTAACATCAGACGAGCGACCAGCTCGTCACGTCATAAAAAAGCTAGAACGTGCATCTAATTCAATTCTTCTTCTAATATGATGCTTTATGCGACTAATTCTCTATGGTGAGCTAGTAAAGTCCGTAAAAAGGTGGTATTCATCAGGTTGTCTTTAAAACCACAATTTTCGAAAATGAATTACGTAGGTATTATATTATCTGAGGATGAGGAATTACTAAAGAAACCAGTCCTACGCAAAAGATTTTGGATGACTTTCACGATTTGCAGGAGTTATTGCATTTTATTGCAATGCGTGTGACAATAAACAGCGCAAACTAGACAATTTTGTTTGTAAACATGAACTTTAATTGTTGGCAGACAAAATTAAACGAGAGCGCATATCAACTCTAAGAGCCTAACCTTGGCCTTTATGTTCACCAGTGTACCTACATTGTTTGATGTGCATTCATTACCATGCGTGTTAATAAGCTTGTTAGTCTTCCAAGAAGTACTGTTTGATAAGTACTAAATTTAAGATTTTTTATTCTGTCTCTATATTGGCTTGACTTGAAGCAAGGAATAGACTATGTTTCTCTATCTAAACTGAAATGAATAAAGAAGAGAAAGAGTAACTTCCTTCTCTCTGCTTATAAGGGATAGATAGGTACTTTAGGTACTTGGCATTATAATATTAGAAGTGCTTATGACAATTTTATTGTAAATCCATTGTATATGAAAAAGTCAACGTTCGACAGGAGCGCTCTATTTGCTTATTTTGTAAATTAGTCTTATTCAAAACACTATACTTACATAGACCCATCGATCGTCTCGCATACTATTCAAAAACCAAGTTCCTAAAATATGCACCCTCAAATTTCATTGGGCTAAAAAGAACAAGATATTTTGACCGACCATGTCATAAGCGACGAACCTATAAGGTACTGTAAAAAACAATATTTATAAACTCATAAAAATACATTATTACTTACCGTGTTTTCTCTTTACTCTTTAAAATTCTAAATACTTAGATTAAATAAATAGTGGTAGTCTGTTAAAGGCTGCAGAGAGCTTTGTTTAGTGAGAGTTCGGCGGCGTGCCGGCTAAACTTTCATATTCAAAATGCTATGTTAGCGGGACGTCAGTGGAGGACTTATCACCCCCATGTAGAATAAGAATAAGGAGTTATGTTAGTTTAATCACTAAGGTTTTTGCTAATCCTAGCAATATGCTGACAATTTTTAATTACGTTATTTCACTAGTCTAGTAAGTTTTGCTGAGAATGTATGCCTCGTACCGCTCAGCAAGTTCAAGGTGTCCCGACCCGATGATCCCACCAAGAGATTATCGGAACATACCTATTTACTGTTTTCATTGGTGTTAACCTACAAACGAGCTTATAGCTTCCATCAAAATGTCGATTACTGTTAAAATGCCTTTAAATCTTGCTAAGAATAGACTAAAACTACAAGTTCATGTAGTATTTATAACGGCAGACGAGTTTACAACGGGAGAACCCAATGGCATACTAATATTAAATCTGGTTTTAATATTTACTAGATCTTTGAACATTATTTACATCAAAATGAGTTTTATTACATGGCAGGTGAGACACGAATCTGTTGCGCTTGGAGTTTATGACTTGCACCGCCGCGAATTGCATCAGAAGTAGGCCGCAGACGAAGGTCAAGGGCGCTAGGACTTATTGTTCGTATTTTTGGCCCGCGCTAAATATGTCTACGGCTTTATGTGTAACGCTTTCCTTTTCGTTTCACCCTGTTGAGTGTACCTATCGTATTAGAAAATTTACATTACTGGAGGTTTTCTACTGAATGGCTAGTTTAAATGTTTTGATTGAAATGCGTATTGTTTTATTTCCTCGTACTTTTTCATCTATATACCCCCATATTCTAAGTTACCTCGAGAATACTTCACTCGACTCAAATTCGAATTAATTTCATTTTTGTGTTTTGGTATTTTTAGTTGACAATAAATATTCAACTTGACATTTCTGCGTCAATTTTTCTCAAACGGGAGAAGCGAAGCAACTGTCAACTCAAGGTACGTCGCGATGTATTTTGCGTTTCCCTCAAAGTTAAGTAGAAGTCAAGTGAAGGTTTTTTGGAGAAATGTTTTGGAATACGGGGGATAATCTCTAATGACGATCTGGTGAAAGCACGAATCTTTACGCGAAAGTAAGCCCAAGTTGTATGGCATTTGATCAGCCATACAACTGATTCCTGCTAGGCCTACAGGAGGCGAGCAGTCGCCAAAAGTGGCGCTCTCTGGGGAGGCCTATGTCCAGAGGTAGATGTCTTCAGGCAGTTGATGATGATTATGATGATGATGATGAATATCGTTTCTGTTGTGTCTGCCTAAGGACCAATGAAAATAAAGTAACTAATAATAGATAAGTAGATACTTTATTATTTATTTTTAGTTATTTATTATTGAGAGTAATTTGCTGATGTCGTGGTGATGTGAAGTGGTCAAACACTATGCCTTTAAATTATTTAAAAAAGGAAGTAAGGTTTGTTTTTGGCTTGATAAAAGTTTAAGGTTTATTGGAGTGTGCGGAGTGATTAGTTGATTACCTGCCATTAGGTCCGTTTGGTCCAGTTACCGTCTCGATTAGTACCTATATGTATGTAAATGTATATTGCAATACTGAAATGTATTCTCTATTTGACCTATATGTTTCGTTTTTTAAATCGGACTTATTATTTTTATTATGTTAACAATAGTATTTTCAGAATTTTCCTCTATTTATTTCCGTCCGTTTTCCAGTTGTTTATCCGTCCCAAAATGTCCACCTGTGTTCTAAATTGTTAATGTGCTATAATAAAATGAATTTCGGGTACTCGACTGCTATTTTTTGATGCTTTATGAGGTCGTTGACATAAAAACTCTCTTTTTACAAATCCTGCTTAGTTCTTGCAGTAAACAAAAGAGAAACGACAATACATTTTGAGTTTCACTATTTTACGCGTCGCCCGCGATAATTATGATCTATATGTCTCTCTATGAAGTACCTTCCGCGACACGTCGCACTTGCTGATGCGCAGAGTCTACGAACTTGTACATTTTAAGCTTAACTAAATAGTCGCCTATTTATATTAATAGGTATCACTGAAGCACATACGTGACTAGAATCATATTTCCCGCTCCAAAGCTGACTCAACTTCATACGAATAAATAAAGCTACAGAAATATTCCAGAAACGATAAAATTAATTGTTCTATCTGCAGTTATCGTACGTTCGTTGATTAGGTATATTGCTTCGATAACAGCCCCTGTAATATTAGTTTATATCTTGTTATTCGTACCTATTATTGTATTTTATTAATACTAGGTACCTCCTTACCTCCTTTCAACGAGGTAAACGATCGCTTCAATGTCAACCTTATAATGAGTATTTATATTTTGAATCGATTAGATAATGATATGATACCGTTAGATTTTTTGTAAAACTGGACAAATCATTTGGATACCTTAACGTAAACGTCTCGCATATAATAATTATCGTGCAGGTACGGTATTTTAGTCGCCGCTGCCGTAATAATTGTAAGTACCATTAAGTTTTCTGAACCTGTACTAACTACATTTTCTGTGCCGTAACAGGCGGAAGGAATATCAGTATTGTTGTATTACATACATTTTGTTGTATGACCACATCTGATGTTAAGTGGTAATCAGACCTGGATTATATAGAAACTGGTTCTGAAATAAGGAAGCTAGAACACACCGTTCATTGCTGGTCGAGTCATTCTTATCTTGAGGATGGTAGTTCGCCGGACGAACAAATGCTACTGCCACGCTATGGTTTCCTCACAATGTTTGCCTTTACCGAAACCTTAAGCTCATTGCAGGATTCCAACCCACAACCCACGGATCGCAAGCCTCACCACCAACAGAGCAACAATCGCTTTTAAAACTACCAATTTTCTGTTAATGTTCCACAAAAGTTTTGCATGGTCTTGCAATATCCGAGCGTGCGTTCGCGATAACCCTAAAAACTGAAATAGCCCACGCGTGGGAGGCATTGTAATACCGGCCTCGCTCTCCAGAATCAATGACGAAACTCTAGTGATGTACCCGCTGGTGTCGATACTTTTACGAACAAACCGACAAACACATTCCCTCTGTCTATAAACATTGTAGGTAGTGAAAGTATTGTTACCTATTTTCATAGAAGAATAAGCGTAATTCCTCTATGCCTGTTTTATAATGTATTTGAAATAGTCACAGACAAAAAGAGGAAAATTTAGACTATTTTACGCATTGTTTATTAGTAAGCGGGAATCATGGATCAAAGCTGGTATCAACATAGATTTCAATACAAATGTCAGGCGCACACCATTTGTGTACAGTTTTATATATAGTGACCGAGTGTCAGAGAATGTAGCGCCCAAAATGCTGGTGCAGATACTTCATTTAGAGAGTTCTAAGTTTCGTGATGTTGTATTCACTAACACAGAGTTTTTGGACATTCAACCCCGAAAACAGTCAAATTGTTATACATCCAAATCCAACCGACATCCATACAACGATAAAGTTTACAAAAGCTTCGGAATAGACTTAATTAATAATTAAATCTGACAAACTGCAGATACCTGCTCATTCTACTGCGTAAGTACATAAAACTATTATACCATATTTTCTTACCGTAACTGAGTACTATAATTATTTACTCTGTGCCGTAAATTTACGGCGGTAAAATAATTATTACAAATATATAATAATGATCTTCAGGTGTTAAATTATAACTAATAGCATATTTATCATAATTAACGAATCAATTAGCCAAGTAATTTTAATTCCATACCTTGTTTGCATAATTATGGTACATTTTCCATGTAGTTATCGGATCTTGTTGTGATTATCCGTATTTTATGAATCATTCTATGTAGTTAATATTCACACTTATTAATGCGTTTTAATATAGTACGACATTCGTTTATAATATATGTTGCTTTCCCATCCGTATACCGCGGATATATTATTTTTATCTAGTTGTTATCCTTTACTTAAACTGTACGAAAATGCATCTTAATTTCTAGATCTTTACAAAAAAACGAATGATTTTAAAATGACAATCTTTCCCATTACTACCTCCAACGGTATATTTATAAAATAATGTAACTCTCATTGTGACAAAATAACATGTACTATTTTTGATTTTACGAAACATTCTTGAACACTAAATTGACCTGAGTGACATCAGTGGCTTTGTTTAGAAACATTTGGACAGCAGAAATAATCGTGTTCTATTATAATTCTTTTTATTGTGGTTCGGATGAATTGTTATTACTAATTAGAAAGTGGCTCTGTTGCCTAGTACTATTATATATTCTGTGATTGTACTATAGCTACGTAGTACTATTATATACTCTGTGGTATATAGAACCTATCGATGTTGCTGAATTACAATGATGACTAAAGCATTCCTGTCAAATATGGAATTAATTTATTGTAATTCAGATTGATTGATTAAGATTGGACTGCAACTTGTACAAAACATACTCGGACGCACAGAAGCTGTCGCATTCCAATTTCATATTCAGTCAATTTCAATTACTTAGTTCACATATAATTATTACACCGCTTTTCCTTAGCGCTGTCTCTAGTTTTCATGATATCTAGTTAAAAATTCAAACAACAAAATAGAAGTTATATTTGTTGTATATGTTAACTAATACTACTATAGATACATAATAAGCATAAAAAACCAAACTGTAAAAATCATCTAGCACTTTCTTTTAGACCTCACACAATTAAGCAATTGTTCCATCTTCAAAGTCATCCACTTCTTCACTTCGACAAATCGAATGCCAGCTTAAGTAAGTATAAAAACGTATTACTTATGCATTCTTGTATAATGTGTGATTTTTCTGATGCCTATTGATGTACAAAAAACATTATACTACTCTACTATGATTCGTATTAGGAGACGCCAACGCATCTAGATTTGCATATAAGCGATAATCATATTACATTTAATACATTACATTCTTTTCCCCACCAACTTCGATGCTTTTCCCGTAGTTCTCGTTTTGCTTCTGAGTTCTGATCTCTTCGGATCATACAGGATCATTTCAAAATTTCAATTTTTTAAGGCTAGGTCTTAGATATCATTGAAAAATCTAATACCTTCATATGTAAGTATAGGTTGAAACTGCTTGGTGCTACAAAAAGAAGTATACGACTTTTGTTTAAGTATTAGTGAAGTAACAAAAAAAATATAATTGTTCCGTTTTCAAAGTATCTAACGAGCATAATTTGTTTTGATCAGAATAGTTTAACACAAATTGATTGTTAAGATGACAGCAAATAGATTTAAATCTCTTTAAAATAGCGGTTAATCCAGAACTAATAGTCCTTGTGGTCTCTACCCACAACTATTTCGCTGGTACCATTCCGTGGGCGGTCAAAATAATGACATTAACTGTGGCCCCGATTAGATCATCCATTTCTTTGAAGTGTGTTTGGAGGAAATTAAAGCAAGTGTTTTAGATATTTTTCATTTTTTGTTTCTTTTTGATTTCAGCGAAGGTTTTGGCGGTTGAATCGAGGATATGGTTAATATTACCAGCAAAATTCTAAGAACTGAGTATCGAAAATTTTATGTTCCAAGTTCCATCGTTTTTTTTGTGGGGGTTTTCCCTCGATAGGCTTTATATTCTATCAATCATGTAGCACAGAAGGCAGAAGCACAGATTATTTCACTGAATCTGGTACTTAGTATAAAAAAAATAAGCTTTATTAGTTAATCAGTACCTCCTACAAAATGTTAATCATGTGACAAACCTGGCGGGAGTTATTTACAGTATCTTCCAATATTCCGACAATGACATTAAAATATACAATGTCTTTCGCCAATCCAGTATCCAACATTGTATCGTTACACACGACACTACAGATAATGTTATTCTAGTATAGTTTAGCTATACCTGCTTCAAAACGAGGAAAAAAACAACTCTACCGACATTTTGGCAGCCGAATTGTTTATAGTTTTTTTTTATTCTCCATCGCTGAAGGTATTAAAGACAAAAAATAATGTTGTAGCTAATGTCTGTAAATTTTGAGATAAGTAGGTACTCGTTATTTGCATTTTAGGTATAGTACCTACCTACAGTATGTATCTAATTTAAATAACAAAAAAGTTTTGCTGCGGAAAGAATTTACTAGGTGGTAGGACTTTTCTGCAAAGTTCATCTAGGTAGGTACCACCGCTTTGCCAGTTATTCTGCCGCCAAGCAGTAGTGTGCAAGCACTACTGTGATCCGGTTTGAAGGTCATTGTAGCTAGTGAAATTACTGGGCAAATGAGACTTTATGACCTGATTACACAGTGTAGTAATCTGATTACTAGACTGTGTGATGTCTCAGGATGACGTGCGCAGTGCAGTGTCACGCGACACTTCATTATTTTAAAGTTCCGTGTGACACTGCAACTGTTTATGGGCGGTTCATTCGCATAAAAAAAAATAATCCTCTACCACTTTCGTGCCATATCAACCAAACTTTGAAAAGTAATTTTGCACATTTTTTTCCATATATCGCGCAAGTGTATTATCTAGGATAGAAAAGATAGCAAGATCTGAAAGCTCAGTTGATATTGGTGCAGTCACTGTCGTTACGTATTGGCAGTGGCCAAAGAAATAATCACGGTCGTACATATAATTATTCTGTCGATACTGCAAAGAAAATAGATTTGTGTGAACCGAGACTAGAGCTAAATTACACGCTTTGTGACACAGTGCAGAGCTAAGCGAAAGAGATGAGCAACTGAGAAATATTCAAATTCAAATTCAAATTCAAATGTTTATTGCGTTCCATAATATATCTTCAAGTATACGAGGTGAAGCCAGCAAAACATGTACAACATGTAGTTGTTTGGATAATGTTTTGTTGACACTGCAATTAAACTGTTTAATTAAATTATTAAAACCATTAGACCCATTACGTCTTGTGACCATTTGGTCTAGTCAGTTCGTTCCGTTTTGTGTGGTTTTTCCGTTTCGTCTGTTTCATTGTTAGTCTAATCGAGTGTGTTAAAAATGGGTATTACACGCTAAGTATCTCTTATGCATTCTTACTTATAATTAGGTTCTACATGAGTGAAAATGAAAACTAGGTAACGCAAAATATAACTATACCGAAACAACGCCCTACGTAGTAACATATTTAGTAATCTGTGGTGTTAGGTAGGAGCAAAGTAAACATAACACGAACACACGTCAATAAATGTAAAGATGACTCATTTCAAAACTGTATCAACAATTAACTTGAGGTAATTAAGACGTCCAACCTTCGTAATTGTCTCATCTGACTCGATTTTGTTTACCTGTTCTGTAATTTTCATATGGCGATTTCAATTAATTCGGGTAATTCATCTCTTAATACTACAGACGTGAGAATAATAAAAGTTACTGTTAAACTGTAGAATTACACTATTATATGCGATGTATTGTAAAAAATTGGAGATTCTTTGGCTGTGTCTGTTTATTTTGAGGATCCTGTTACTTTAGTCTTTCTTCATCCATTTTTCTGGACTATTTATAGAAAAGTCTTTCAGTAGTGATAAGCTCAGCCTTACATTTCATTTTTCAATTTACTTCATCCATTTCTTCGGGGCCGTTGCATGCCGTCATATACATATGTCTCCGGTTATATCGTTATTTCCACCTTCAACAATTTAACATGTAGTTTATGGTAGTTGTTCGATTGGAAATGGAAAGGTTCTGTCTAGCATTACTTATTTCATTAATACCTTTGATGTCATTATTTTTAACTTCTCTAACAACATGTTTTTTTTAGAAATCAATGTGCTCTATAGAATTTGCTATTTAAAGTAACGATAATTTATCGTCTCCTCGCTCTCACTACTCGCTGTAAAGTATTACATCTAGTGGGACGCAGTGATATACTCGAAGACATTCGAAATCCACACTCAAATTCGCATGCATGACTAACCTAAAATAATATTCTCAGTAGTGATTCATATTTCGTGTTGATGATACTTGAGCTTATATAGGACACTTGGAGCGTATAATTACTGGTAGAAGAGTAAAATACAATTTTATCGACATCAATAAAAATACTGGAACTAAAACTATGGCAGTATGTGATATGTTAGAATAAGGTCATTAAGTATCTTAGTGCTTTGGATTAGGAATGTTTTAGAAATAAGGTTGATCGCAGTTTAAAGGCCAGTAATTCCGTGCAGTCTGTTTTTGATTTTGTAGACTGATCATGATTATTATAATAGAGCTTTGCAATTTGAAGATCATAATCAAAAACATTTGTAGTGCAATAATTGAAATCATGTTTTTGTATAAAATATATATATTATTTTGTCTCTTAACGGCCAATTCTTTGTAATAGCTGAGGTTTGTTTTCGATCTATATATTGCAAAATTGCCACGTCTATAGTAGGTATATAAAAAACTCACATGCATAAGAACAAAAGTCTAAAATTCAGCAAAAGAAACTCGGTCAAAACCAAGTCACGGTTAGGGTGAAGGCCGATTCCATTAGTTTCTAACATAACATAACCTATTGAGCGATGATCTAATCGGAATCAATAAATTACTATCTTTCGATCGCATTAATGCATTTTTTGTTTCGATTATGCTAATGTTTAGGTGTTAGTTTTTATCATATAATTGGATTTAAAACTACCTGGTGTTGGTCAAACTGAGGGCAATCTTGAATATTATGATCTAATAAAATCTTTTATTTGTTCTGCGCCATCAATTCAGTATGTAAAAGTATTTAGGTAGGTACATGTTTCATTATATCGATAGCTCTCTTGAACACGTAACTAGTAATAAATTGTAACAAACAACTCGGTACCACTCATCCGATCCAATTGAGCGAATTGCTCAATGAATCGGGGCACTTATTCAATAGCTTTATAAACAAACATCAACGCATTCTAAAAATATATTCACGGAATTCCTCCCCAATATATAACTTCTAAAAACAATACAGAGCTAATTTAAACCAACAGATGTTGAGTGTTGTTATAGCTAATCACGTGAGAAAGTTATAACACTTAGGTACGTTCGTTATTAACGAATACTTTCCTCTTCTTTATCGGTAAATAATATGATCGGTAAATAATATAGCATTTCTTGTCATATTACTTATTTATTTACTTCCTCTTCAACTATACGTAAAAACTAATAGTATTAAACCAAAAGTTTCAGGGTTAACATATATCTAGTGGGAACGTAACACATAGTATAATGCGTTCCGTTAGTAACTGTTATAGCTACTACACATAATTAGAGAAAATAATGGATATGTCGAAATTATTTTGAGTTTGGTCAAACAAACTCAAAATCAACTCAAGTGGTCTGATGACACTTGTTGCGACTTGCGCCCACTTTTCCTACAAACAAACCCCGAAAGTTGGTGAATCGTAAGGTCCACACTAACATCAAAGTTTCAAAGTAAGTCTTCCAGTGTTGATTGTAGATGTAAATACATTTACTTTTGAATTAAATACTAATTTACCAACAAAAAAACTGGTCAAGGAAAAAACTGCATGGTAAACACGTTTATCCATCCAAATTTTATGTTTTTGTTCCACAACCTAAAAAGCCTAATCTCACAACGAAATGCCTTTATTAATTTGTCCCTATGAGTTCTAATAAACATAGTTTTCAAAGTTAAAAGAAAACATTGCATTTACTATGCATCATTGTAATCCTTATATGGAGGAAGGTTATGCATATTTAGCACCATCCTAGGTTTTTTAAACAATGATTAATTATTTTTTTAATAACGTAATTTATATACAAGGCTCAATATCTTTGCACTTCAAAGTTTATTTCATTGTTGATAATCTACCGCACTGCTGGTAATCCTGGTCCAGTGCTTAGTTAGACATGTAAGAAAAAATCTTATTAATAAATTAATTGAATTGAATTTAATACACGTAAAAAAATTCCTCAAAAGGATTTCCTTCACTGATTAAATTAGATTATCTAATACTTTTTAATTCTACACATCTTTTACGTTTATTTCTCAATCAAAACTATTTGGTGTTTTCTGGAATTATAATTTGGCGACCACGATCACGAAAATTATCTCTGGTATTTATTGCGACACAAACATCTAAATGATTGTTTTCAATCCAGAATTTATGTTTAAATTCTAAAATTACCAAGAGTTGGGGCCGTCAGGAGCGTCAACCTAGTTTTCATCTGTCCTACTGTGCTCTCCACGTTAAAACACATCATTTATTACATCTGGAACGTGAAATTCTACTGAAGTGGCGGAAAAAACCTAATTTTATTATTGAGTCTAGAATAACATACCGCTTTAATTGTTTCTTACAACTTTCAGTGGTATACAAATATATTTAAAATTATTTACAGTTTCATTGTTGAGAATGTTTTGTAGATCGTCGTTTGTTCTACCAATAAGAACCACATAAACTTTATATCAATATCTGATAAGGCTAACGGAAATGCCTAGGTAAGGCTAATCCTATAATCTACTAACATTACGAACAATTCTTGTATACTTGTTTGTTTGGTAGGTAATTGTTTTCATGTAAACAAATACAGAGGATGACCTACTATTTTAATAACTATCCTTACTGCTCCTTTTTAGGTACCTCTGCAGAAAATAGGGACAGTAACTTCAAGGGTATTTGACAACAATGCGATTAATAATAGCGACAGGCTTGAAGATGTTGATGACGCAAAAAATACTCAAAAACTTTCCTATTAAACAAATACCATCGAGATATGCCACTAAATATTCGCATCAGATTTATCTCAACTACCAACAACCGATGATTTGGAAGGATTTCGCGACTCATAAACATTGTGTTATTTATACTCCAGTCTCTATTTCGAAGCTCATTATTGTTACAGCTCTGCTCTGTATTGCTGCGGCCTTCGTGTTTAGATTCTACTTGTCTTGTACGATAGTTTTGAAGTTAACTGCTCTAAATTATGTAAATAATACAAATGTTGATGACAACTCAAATTCTTGATTGAACCAATTAAGAAGAATATTGCATTCGTAGATATTTAATAATATATATTATGTAAACGTTATCGATTTTTTAAATGTTTTACAACGTAGAAGGAAATTAGAGTGTTTGTACTTCCTCTGCAACTTTTGTCTGAATTTAATTTATTCCGGACAGGACAGGAAGGTCATTAAAAAAAAGTAAAACAGTTGAATGTGTGGACAGATGAATCTAACCCAGACATTATTAGCAAGAAATCTCTTTTTCTCAAGCAATTTCATTATGTGAATTGCGGCACATTTTGATAATAGGTATAACTATTGGTCAACATAGATACCATTTTAGGTCTAAGTGATGTATTCTAAAATGACGATTCAGTTTAGGTTTCACTTCATGTAAGGCATAACCATCTGGTGTGCGAAAGTGGTCATCTTTGTTCTTTGAAATTTGCAATGGACTGCCAAATGTAGGTGTAAATAGGTGAAGACGATTTCACGGTTGCTTATTGTTTCGTGACAAGTAAAATGCCCTCATAATTCTTTCAAGTTCATGATTACCACAATACATTACGTTTTTAAATTTACATTTGCAACTTAAGTTACATAAATTATGATAAAAACTTTGGCATTTGATGAGTTTTCATATCCGTAAAATCCAAAGTTTCAGTGTTATGACAGAATTGTTTCTAGGTAAAAAAACAAATTACTTTATCTACATAATAGACCATTGTCTATAGGATATCCTGGCTAATTTCAAAATTCTGTTATTTGTAGTAGGTAGTGTAGATAGTAGTTCTAGTTAGCGTAGTATAGTTACTTCGAGCATGGGGTCTCATCAGGTAAAAAAATGTAGTGATCGTGTCGTGAGCGTTACTAGTTAGTGTCCAGGTTATTCATTTGGCCCAATACTTCCCCAACACGCAATAAATGTCGCTTGATAATCTTGCGTTATGCAGAAATAAAATAATTCGTAAAAGACCCCGAGTTATTCCGTTGTATGGGATGAGGCATATGTACTGGTGGTATTATATTATCTGTACTTTGAGTAATAAAGGCATATCACACAAACCACCATAAATATCTGGTGACCTTATATTAACACTGACCTATACCTATACGCTACCTGGAATATCTTTCGAAGAACACTGACTTATTAACATGTGCATTGGAACTAAAAACTGCAACGGATCATATCTATGGGTTTTCTTGGAGTCGATAATAAAAATGGAAAGCACATATAACATCATTATTTGTTTACTTATAAAAACATTTTATGATTTTCCTAATAATATGTTTAATTTCAACGTAAAGTTTTGTTATGTTTTACAATATTTTTACATGTGCGATAAATCAATCGTACTTGCAGAATAAATTTCTTTTGACCTTCAAAATAGTATCTAAGCAATGAAAACGTTTGAAAATGACTTGCATGTCACCGCTATGTTTCTTCATTGAACTGAATCAAAACAGATGCTACTCGTCAGGCAATAAACCTGACAGCACCTGCATCTGGAATGCTGGATCTAGATTCTACCAAGACTTTGGCTATTTTAAACATATTAGAACTTGAGATTTTATTAAATTGACAATAGTTTACACGTTTAGGTTAATGGAGGTTAATATTGCGGACAGCTGTCTAAATAAAATAAAGTTTGCTTATGAATTAATGTACCTTTAAGTTATATTAATAACTGTTTTGTCATAGTCATCGTAGCTGCTATAAAAAAATATAATGAAAACTCTAACCTTACGTATATGAAAGAATGAAAGACCAGCACTGAAACACTGACAAGTTTCTGAGGAATTTGCAATGAATACCGGAAGTAAACTGTAGCTATACTGTTATAGTTAACTTGTGGCTAAAGCTGTTGTTGAGACTGTACTACTAAGTACAAGATGACAAATCGATGAACCTCCAACGCTAGTCATCGACATCATTACATTAGTTCCCCTTTGAGAGGCTTTAATTGACAGTCAGTAACTTAATAATAATATTTCCGTCTTTTACATTTCTGTCTATTTGACAAGAACAGCAACAGTTTTAGAATTTAGATATATCTAAAAATCCTAATGCTTTTGTGTACTAAAGCCTTTAAATTAGCCCCAGTGCTATTATATACTAGGTACACATATTTCAAGTGAGGTAAGGCACATTTCAATGTATACTTACTTTCACTGTATAAAGTAATCGGGTTTCGTACACAAAATTAAGTCGTATTACATTTGCTCTGATGTAATTTTGATCTTTAAAATCGTGTTGAAGTGACCTTTTGTTAATTTTTATAGGTACTTGTAACTGAGAACTGAAATTACTTCTTTGTAGGTAATTACTTCAAAGAACTTTACACAATTCAGTGTAAAGTTCAGGGCTTAAACTGCATTATTATCTTAGAATTCGTTTCAAAGTGTAAGTATGACCGGTGTTGCATTTTCTGATATTTTTTAAGTTACTGAGTTGATTCAGTATTTTTCTGTTCCGGTCTTAGCAATGTATAGGTATACCTACCTAACTCAGTCATATTGTTATCATTGATTTACTTATTAATTAAGCCGGTAATTCAAATCAAAATTCACATAACTATTGTATACTTCGGAATGGCAAGCTCCATACCTCGCAAACTTTATCGAATTTTTCAACACATCATCACTGAAAGTTATCCAAGAATAGGAACAGTTTACAAACAACTCACCATGGTGTCGTCGGCAATCGGCAGTAAAGTAACGTTGTAACGTGGTTGGTGAACGCGTGCGTTTACGTCTCGGTTGTATCGCGGACTGGCCGGCGTTGGAGCCGGCAGCTTGCGGCCCATCCGTACTCCGCGGCAGCCGGCTGGAGCGCGTTATCGCGTGACGCAATGCTTGCATTTGTCCTCTACGGTTTGTTTTCAATGTTTTCCAACTTGCACTATTATCTCATCTGTACGATGAGTTAGATTTTCATCGGTTTTGTAATGTTGTTCCTTACTTGTCGTGTAGATACTTGCTTAGAACCACCGCGGTAACTTGGTTAATCCTGGTTTCAAAATGTATAAACCGCTAGAAGGAGAAGCTATGGGATTGTTCATTATTTAAAAACTTTAAAATTCAATTGACTTAAGAGTGAAAAGTCTGTGATTATCTGATAGTCTAATTCAGCTGAAAACAATATACAGGGTGGGCCAGAAAGTTGAGTGGATTTGAAAAAATCATTGAAAAAAAGGACAAATATTATACAAACAAATCTTTATTGTAATAAAAATAGATACATGGGAAAGTTATTTTTTGTTAATGACATCCTCAAGATGTGCACCATCGCGCTGCAAACACTCCTCCAATCTGGACCTTAGATTATCGAAAACTCGCTGGCACATTGCTTTTGAAATTGCCGCCATTTCTTCTTCGATATTGGTGTTCAACTGGACAGTCGTGGTTGGATTATTGTGGTAAACTATACTCTTCATGTATATGAATGGGCGGCCACGCAATATCACCTCGGCGCGATATGAGTTTTCCTCTAAACCTCTCGTTTACGACTGCTATCGAGACATCCGATGTATGGCATGTCGCACCATCTTGTTGAAACCATGTCGAACGATTATATCCTTCGAATTCTTGCAGTTCTGGAACGCCCCGCTACCGCAAACCGCTCCAACGTAATATAGTTATTCAAAAATCGTACGTCTTTATGACCCACCCTGTACAAATAACTTACAAACTTTTAGTTATCTGGTTCCCATGGTATAAGCTATGTTTAGTTTGTGGCTAGGTTACATTGTGTGAAATATCTACACATAATATTTGTCTGGGTAAGTGCCACACAGAACCACTCAGATCCCCCTAAAACCATACAGAAGAAACAGGTTTCTTAGCAGCCAAATAATTATAATTAATTTTGTTTATTGTTTTCAGCGGAATTGCACTTACGTATCTATCTTCACTATCGCTATTAGCTAGTTTCATATTCGTAAAAGAACTAAGATCACGCACTAAAGAAAAACTTATTATATTTGCAAATCTAAAATGAATAACACACTAACGAATACAAAATCACCAAAAAAAACATTGAGGAACTAAAAACTTATAAACTTACTAAGTACTTACTTTTCTCCAGAATTATCTGAGTTTCTGCTACTATTTCGGTTCTGTTTCAGTTATTTCTGATATTCTATCTGATAATGATAAAGCTCAGAAAAAGCAATTGAACGCGTGACGTAAGTAAGTTTACGTGTCTGGGATACAAATGCAACATCTTATAGTTAGATAAACTAAATGGATCGATGCCGCACGTGTTACGTGCGGGAGTTGCTTTGCTTTCCGTCGGGTAGACGATTTCTGACAGGTTCATATGCTTGCCTGTTATGGACTTCATTATAGGCAACCATAGCTCAATTGGTAGAGCGTTCAATCCGGTGAGTTGGAGGGCGAGGTTTCAAACCCCGCTGGTTGCTATAATTTCTTTATAGTTCATGTACTGACATCAAAATATTGAAACTGAGTTTCTTTAGTTAGATCGACGTGATCTTTAAGACATTGAAAATAAGTTTAGATATTCCAATTTACATCGTTCGTATGACAGGGTTTGAGCTGAGTCTGCCGCTGCCGTAGTATTCCTGGCCTAGGAATTAGGTATACATATATGTACAAAGTTGTACAGGTCACAGTAGTTTCCTTCAGGTGAATTTATTAGTTCCTATTATTCCAGGCCCTGATTCATAGAAATGTTTACCTATGTATCAAATTTTGGCATCCATATATATACCCCAAACATTTTCTGACAAGTTCTATGTTTTGTTCACAGAGCTTGGCCCCCGCGCAACATGTGACCAGGCTACTGCGCAGGTTGTGCAGCGCGGACCCCACTGGGTATGTCCTATATTCTATTACATCATTTTATGAGCTAGAGGAATTCCACATCTGAACACAGGGTTGCTTCTGTTAGAGACAGATGGATAGATAAACTCTTTGTTGAAACACCACATCACAAAAGCACAATACACCCCATGCGGGACGTCAGTGCAGGCCTTACCGGATTCGGTTTTTTTTTCTGGTTCAGAACCACATTACAAATAACTAAAGAACGGTTTCCAACCAAGTAAAAGTACAATTATTATGGTGACATTCAGGATAGCCGTCCAGCAGATAAACTTGGGTATTTTCTACGCCACAAGAAATCATCATCATCATCATTATCAACAGCCTGTAGACGTCCACTGCTGAACATAGACCTCCCCCAGAGAGCGCCACTTTGAGTGTCTGCTCGCCTCCTGCATCCATCGGTTCCCCGCGGTTTTCACCAGCACGTCGGTCCACCTAGTGGAGGGTCTGCCTACGCTGCGCCTTCCGGTTCGTTGTCGCCACTCGAGAACCTTTCTTCCCCATCGGTTGTCAGTTCTGCGAGCGATGTGGCCTGCCCATTGCCATTTTAACTTGCTAATTTTATGGACTGTATCGGTCACGAGAAATATCAATGACTAATTATCAAACTTTAGCTCCCAATCATGAAATTCCGAACATTATCATCATCAATTTACCAACAATCCGACAAATCGCCTATTACTTTATACGGGTCCACATTATTTTGCGTACCGGGCGCAAAGTTCGTCCCTCTCGTTCTATTTATACAGGGTGGAAAGAGAGCGAGTTGCGTCGAGTTTAGTTCTGCGCCCACGTGCGTTTCTTATTTGGTCTCGTGACTAATTGCACCTGAGGAGGTGCGATCTGCTCGTGCTGTTTGGAGAAATGCGAGAGCTTTTGTTTCTGTACACTTTATTATTGGGTATATCAATTACTGAAGATATTCTGTATACTTACCTGTTATATTCAATAGCATAATATTGCAAGAGTAAGCAATAAATTATCATGTTTACCGGAGATTTGTGGTAACGATATAAAAAGAAATAACATTTAGGTCCGTATTTATCCGTCCGTGTTTTTTTTGTTTTTATCTTTCATATGCAAGATGTGGAATGAGCTTTCCTCTGAGGTGTTTCCGCTGAGCCCTGAGCTGCAACATGGCGCACTTCGAACGACGGGTAAAAAGTATATACGCATCGGCAACGCCTCTGGTGTTGCAAGTGTCTATAGGCGACGGTAACTGCTTACCATCACAATCGGGCTGTGAGCTTGTTTGTCTGTGTGTTATAAAAAAAAGATGCTCAGTCGTCGATTGGTGCTCACGTTTGGTAACCTGGCCTTAGTGAATTTCATCGTAGGCCGCATCATCACTTATCATAGTCATCGAACCCAAATCGATACAGTACCAATGGATGAGTGAAATTTGAAACAGAGGCTTATAAGCTAGAGCTAAAATATTCGGATATTTCTATTTCCGTCAATCATTTATTACATAGCATTAACAATCATACTTTTCAAATCCGGTCCACATAATTATAATAGTAACAATATTTCATTAAAACGGTTTCAAAAAACCCCGCTTCTGTTCAATTGAAGCATTCGTGTCAATCACTCAATCCACTACTTAGCCGAGATAAGCCCATTCACGGCTACCCACGTGGTCGACGGCCATATAAAGGAGCATGACTAATTATGTGCTTACATTACACACTTGATCTCGTTTGCACACTTTGTATGATTAGATGCTCTACCTACATACATAACAGCTATCGTGGATCAGTAACTAGTATCACAGAATAAATAGTAGTTAGTACAAGTATTCAAATACTTTTTTTTCAGCAACGTTTACACGTAGGCAGATATTCATCAAAAATTGACGTCAAATATGGCCTCACAATCAAGCTAAAATTCAAGTTTCAAACAATGAAACAAAAAGATATAGATAAAAGTCACTTTTATGGTACTTAATTTTGATTAATTTTTTCTTTGATGGCTAAT
This sequence comes from Ennomos erosarius, assembly GCA_963580505.1. Lineage (NCBI taxonomy): Eukaryota > Metazoa > Arthropoda > Insecta > Lepidoptera > Geometridae > Ennomos > Ennomos erosarius. Next base: position 13,746,491 of record OY756989.1, on the reverse strand, counting down.
TTTGAAGTAAGTCGCAGAGTTAGTCCGTATCTGAAGACGTTCACTGCTGAACATAGGCCTCGCTCAGGGAGCGCCACTTTGAGCTGCTGCTCGCCTCTTGCATCCATCGGCTCCCCGCGGCTTTCACAAGAACGTCGGTTGACCTAGTGGGGGTAAACAGTACCTACTTATCTACTACTACTTTATTCTTGCCTTTGTCTTATTCTGTGCTAAAATGAACGTAAAAGTAGATATACTAGAGTAGGTATAAGTTCTTGTAACCTGACCGCACTGGGTCAGTGTCTGTTCGATCAATTACACGTATCAGTGCTACTATCTAATACCAAACATATCGTCAAAAGTACCCAATACTAGCATGCAGGCTGCGTTGCCTCAAGTTTTATCATCCTGCTAATTTATTTAACTAATTTACTGGTGTCGTAACTTCAATATTATCTTTGTCTCTATTTACACATCTGTGGTCTCAATAAGTGTGATGAAGTCACATTAATTACTAGTACATATACTGCTTTATAGCGGCTTGTCATGTTGTTATTTCGGAAGTATCCAATCTTCAAATTTGGAGGTGCTTTGCGCCATTTGGCTTCAGTAACTGGTGCCATATCTGTGTCATTAGTCACGGTCTCATGGGGTCTTGTTGTGAGTCAGTCGTTGGCGACCTTCGCTTTTGGGATACTACCAAATAGAGGAATATACATCGAGAAATTGGATCGGAGATTTGCTTGTATGCTATGATGTAATGCAGAGTTCTTATTGGTGCTATTGCTAAAGTTCGTTCGTCAGTTGCATCTCTGTTTATCTTCATTCCAAATTTTCCTACAGCAATTATTTGTTATAAGCATTATTTGGTCCTGTAAATAGTGTTATTCTGCGAATAAGATGAAGCTGTTAGAACATCGATAATTTTATTATGTGTTGAACTACTTTAAGATAAACGATTACGGATATGTGGCCACAACCTTTACAATTATCATTCATGATGTCTTTTATTTACAAGGTACTAGAAGTAGTCAAAGCAAATCAACCGCGCTGCAACAATAGACACAGAAAAAAATCCATGACAAAGTTGTTCACATGAAAAACGAAAAATGTATGTTTTATAGTTCTGTGTGTGATGAGCATAACCCATAATTCAATGCCTGGTTATTAAACTTAATTTGATCAGACACTTGTATCTGAGACAAGTCACATCTCTATGATGACATAATTATTGTGCTTCGAACCTGAATGCTGTTATGTAAGTACTTCTAACTAATATAAAGCATAAAAGTTTAAGGCAATGCAATAAAGTGTCCACCGAGACTCTCGCAAAAGAGAGTACCTGGTAATATGTGATAGAATATGGATTGATTGATATGGTAATTATAAAATGACAAAGTACGACGTAATTTACTTTGAATCAGTACTTTACGTAGTAACACCTGTGTCATTGCCATTTTATCAATCGCCTTATCGATCCGCTTGCATACTCAGAATTATTGTTTGTAGTTATGTAATTCTTTGAAATGTTTTTTCAGTTTCTTCGGAACATTAGCTATTTTAGTTCTAATCTAATCAGATTCTTGGTGCTAATCCTATTATAATGTAGCGAGATATAAAGCTAAGGTGGGCGGTGACGGTTTGCACTTTGTGCTGCGACTGTTGACTTTAGCAGGGTTACGTTTTACGATCTACACTGTAAACATAATGCCATTGGTCGATGAGGCATTCAGATCGAATCTGCATCTGTGTATTAAACTCAATGATGGAGTACAAACGTTGGTATTAAGGTCTACGTTAGCGATGTAGGTATCAATGATGATGAGACATCCATTTTGGTGGCTTTAGAAACAATTTATGTGGGTCTGATCGTCCAGACAGTAACAGTCTGAACAATCGGCAAGTTTTCAAGGCAAGAGCAATTGCCTGCAAATTGCTTGCAATTGCAAGAGCCTTTGTAGCAATTACCCGCCAAAGCCGATGGATGCAGGAGGTGAGTGGCCGCTCAAGGTGGCGCTCTATGAGGGAGGCCTGTGTTCAGCAGTGGACGTCTTCGGGCTGTTGTACTGCGTATGCAGACTGCAGAAGTCGAAAGCACGACTCGATTCACAGCAGAAATACAGCTAGTTTTACGTTTCACACAGGAATTAATCGCGCTAAAAACATTCAAATCGCGAAAATCTAAGAAATTCTAGAAATACAGCTGATAGATAAAATAAGATCGCTGTTACAAACGTTACTCAAGCAAACTCTCAGTTAATGTCCTCACAGCCATACATACTTACATAGCATTCAATAGAAGGCTACTCATACAATACACATCAAAGACGGTGACTATGGTAGCGGCACGTAACATTACGGTATCGGATCCATTCCTGGAGCAGGGTTGTATGCACCTATCCTATTGTTTAGTAGATCGTTGTATGAATAAAATATGGGCTAATGATCTACATAAAATACTGGCGATGTGGTCATATTTATACCAAAGTACTTAGGATCTGCCGTGAGATCATCAGTGTTGTGAACTTTTATTCAAGTTCAGATAGTCTTTTCGTTATAGATGAGAAAATCTGTCAACTCACCAAATTAGAGTATCAAATAGTAGACGTCGTCAATTGACCAATGCTAGTGTCGGAGTTTTTAGATAGATAAACTATTGAAACACCACATCACAAATATGAATGTCGTAATTATTAAACATATACTATTTAATAAAACAAGAAAATAAGAGTGGATGTGGCGAGAGAGAATTTAGATGTTCCCTTAGCTGATTCTTACGGTATCCACGGTAAGAAATGGAGTGCTCCTATGGCGGTAAGGTCCGTGGTAAGGTAGATAAAAATGCACACAATAACACGCGATGCTAGCCATCAAATACAGCAACATAACGAGCTAGGTGCCCAGGTGGCACGTCTACTTAGGTCACCCAGCTCGCTACAGGGCGCGGTGGTTCATGCCAAGTACCCATCCCACCACATTAATAATGCCGATGTTGCGACCACTTACTCATTTACGATTAATTAATGCCCCACACTAATCATGTTTGGGTTTTATTAGTGTTTTTATGTTAATTAATTACGTGATGGGCTAATCGTTCGCTGGATGTTAAGCATCACTGCCACTTTAAATATAAAGTTTCTCTTGACACTACTGCGCAGTGCGCACGTCGTCCAAATGCATCGTCATAGTAGAGAATGCGAGATCAGATCATACAGTCTCATTTGCCCAGCTATATTGCACTATTAAACCAGTCCACACCACAGTAGTGCCTGCACACTCAGTATTGCTTGGCGGCAAAAAATCTGGCAAAGCGGTCCTACTTAAATTTTCAAATTCCGTTTTTGTAACGAAAATCTCATTAGCACTGCAGTTGGCGTGTTTATCAACAAGGTGCATGATGTCATGACATAAATATCCGAACCCAATTCCTCTGAGGTATAGCGTGCTGTGAAAACTGTATTGACTCCAAATTTTTTTTATAAATATCTGGATCTCATAGTATATTTTGCTATAAGCCAAATGCCAGGCAAAGGTCCTTTCATTTAGCTAATAGCAAATTACACGTTTACATAATTATTTTTGTACAATGACAATTATTTAAAGGATGTTATTTCTTCTATTGTAGGCTATCATATTATGTACCATCATAGACCACGTCATTGCATCAGGCGGAACAGTGTTCAAATGATTTTAACCAGTAAAAAAGTCTGCCACTGATTACTTTGGCGTAGTACCTAGTAGTTAGATCTCGAGCATTGTCTCTCTATATACCTACGTGTGTCTGCTTTAATAGATTTTGTTGAATTCAAGCTGTCATGTTATATCTGAAACTTTAACTTCAACTCATAGCCACCCTACCACGTACCGGTACCACCCTGTCCCAACCACAAAGCCGGTGCCGTTCCGCATGCCCTACCGGTATCACAGAATATATAATAGTACTATGTACCGGTATAATCCCATTTCACTCGACCTAGACCAAGGTCACCATGGGATCAATATAGTGATACCATCTCATCGAGTCATACCTATTTCTGATTTCCCTGACTTGGGTCTGTATGTCACGGAAATGTCTTTATCTTTGACTAACTACTTATAGCAAGTTTCAATCTTGATAGTTCGTTCCGTAGTTTTAAATGGATGTTTAGTGGGTTTGGAAACTTTGTGGTGGGAAATAGAGAAAGGGAATTGGCAATTTTTGTGAGCGTTTAACTTTAGTAGGATAGTATTGCTTCGGTTCCAGTTGATTTCTTTTCTAATAGTTGTAGAATAACTTTATTAACATGGTAAAGTCAAAAGTTTTTCCTGAATATTAAAAGGGAATTAATATTCAATACCCCATACCTAAAGAATTATGTGCAGCTTTATTGAGAGATGTTGTTAGGCTCTGCCTAAAAATTCCGGCTCCAAGGTTAGGGATGGCCTGCCTATAAAAACCGAGGCGAGATGAATTCAAATTATCACGCTTAATTTTCATCTTCTATATATGCATACCGTCATAGTCCACTGAAATTAAAAAAAAAAGTAGTGTGCTGGTCACAATTACAGACCCGTTGTGGTAGATTTGTTCTAAAGTGGAGGTGGAGACTGCAACTAGCGCAAAGGTGGGGTAGGTAGTTAATTAGGTCTTAGGCCTATGTTCAGCAGTGAACGTCTTCAGGCTGTGTATAATAATGATAACTATGCTAAGCACTTTGATTGTGGTGTGACAGCCTCCGTGGTGTGGTGGTTGAGCAGGTCGGCTCATAACCCGGAGGTGGCGGGTTCGATTCCCGCGACAGAACAAGTATTTATGCCCGAAAAAAAAAAGAAGCGCAAATACTTGTTCTGTGTCTGGGTGTTGTGGGACCATGGTCCTCGTAGTTCCTGGGTCCCTAGATACAGGGAATCCTAGTTAGGGTCCAGGATCTATGTATGTGATCGTTGGGCGTTATTTATATTTATTTATATTTATTTATTTATATTATAGCTCCACAGCAATACCATTCAAAAAGATGTTTAATCATGTGCTTATGCATGCGTTTTAGGCATGAAGTCGCAACGCTAGTCGTCGTCATAAAGCTATTCTCTCATCTCCTGAAAATCTTATCTCATCTTTACCGCTTCTAAATTGGCATAAATGTTCACGTCTAAACTGCGCTACTGCAGTGACATCAACCATCAACAATAATCCGGCGAGGTCGTCTTAATCTAATGCAAACACGTCATCCTGTAAAAAATCAATGTTTTACTTGTTCAGTGCAATTCACTTCAAAATGTCTTCAAGTGCAACAAAATTGGTGTTTACCAATTAGTGGATCTGTCCCATTTATAGTTACATCATCCCAATGTACCTAATTCCTATTCTGAGTAATATGAATTCTCGTCCATTATTTTCTTTCTGATTTCTAAACACTTCCATTGAAATAATAATGATGCAACAGGTTCTCTTTTAATTGAACTCGTATTAATATCGGGTACAGATTGATTCTGAACTTTGAAGTTTTATCATCTCTTGAGCTTATATTTAGCTCGAGACTTTTACTTCTTATCTGGCGTACGTGTGAATTAACTCGAAATATGGAAAGCCATAACATTTGATTCTCACTTGATCAGGAATATACACTTTGTTGAACAGACGTAAATACGTTGTATCACTGATTCACATTTAAACCTTGCGTACAATGCTAATGTAGCGTCAAGAAAGTATGTGCGTATATTTTCCCACATGGTTTTTACTTATGAAAAACAGCAGTTTCATTTCATGTACCGCGTCCAGACGACGCCGCCTGTCGCGCCTTGGGGTTGGACCCTCCCTGTGCTGAGCCAGTATGACATCAATTGACATCTTTCCCCTTTGTGTTTATCGGATTTTAGTGCTTTGATTTTCATTTACTTCGAGGTTGAACTTTACGTGATACTAGAAAAACAGGAACAGATAAACTAACAGCAGAAATGCAGTACCTACGTCATTTGCGTCGTCCTAGTTCTAAAAATTGTTTCAAAGGAAAAAAGTAAAGGAAAACAAAGGAATTCTATTTTGTGTTTTGTTTCTCTATATCAAGTTTGAAATAGGCAAAGAGAAGAGAAAACACTAAATAGCTTTTCCATTGCTATGCCGTTTCTATTAGTAAGGGAGTGCGTAATATCATGTGCTTCCAGGATGAACGAAAGAGTGTCGGGAGCGAAGAACGCGCAGCTGCTGTGCGTCCAAGGTAGCAGCCCGCGGCAGCCTAGTACTCCTCAGCTATTGCGCGTAAATACTTTATAAAATATTCAGTTTGGTTATGAGGCAGAAATTAATTTGTATTGGAATGAACTTCTAAGGAAGATTTTTTGTATTTGAGGACTTCTTAAAAACTTACCTGTCTACCCTCAATCTTGTCCAGTTGAATCTGTTACTTCAAAATTACTCAAATCTACTTATTGAGTATTCAAAAGCAATTTTTGTTTCATGAAAATTACTTAAATTATTTGCCCAATATTTTGTCCAGTTGGGTCTTTCACGTCAAATCTCCTGAAATCTATTCAGTTTTCCAAAGGTGAGTATTGTAAGTCATGCCACAATAGCATCATTCAATCCCCTCGTTCAGATCCTCGAAGAAACGATCCAGAAGAAAACCCCCCGGCCCATGTACAAGAAGCCGAAAGACCCCGACCGGCTGCGACTGAACTTCAACATCCCGGAGAACGTTGCTAGCCGTATGTTCCAGTATAGGACGAAGTTTGTCCAGCACATGCTGACCAGCCCGATGTATGCCAACAGTACTGTGGGGAAACCGTGGGAGATGATTGGCAGGTATGTAGAGATTGTTGACATTTTAATTTTTAATAATACTAAGTCTCTAGGATGCATAGTTTAGAAATATGGCAAGGGGGAAACGTTGTAAGCTATTCTGGTGAGCCATATATTCGCAAGCGGTACATTTGATAAAAAAATTGTGTAGGAAACATTATCTTCATTTTAAAAGGCCTATTTAACGATACAATAGAAGATTTTTCCATATTGTTATGAATTTTGAGAGCTCTACTTAACCTAGCGTTTTGCTTTGAATGTAAAGGGTTTAGAATGGGGTTTAGAATGGCAGACATACAGATATAATGAACTTAATATCGATTTGTAGTACTACCAAACCCTGAAAAAGAGGTTTAACACTTCCACTCTAATAGTTACTAACGAAAAAATGCTCCAATGTTTCAAGAATGTAAAATATAATGTTTTACTTGTTTCTCAGTGTATCGGAGAAGATCATAGACGAGCTCCTGACGCACTTCGCGAGAGAGATGGAGATAAAAGATGTTATACAGGAGTTGTACAAGTGTGAGACGAACTGATTTTATTTATTATGTTCTGTTCTTATTGTTTACTTTATTTTTTCATGATGTAATAAAATATTTTGAATTTGGAAGAATATTTTCATTTCTCTTAAGTGAAACTGATAAAAACACAATTCCTGTTTCGTAATTTATTTCGCTATCATTATTTTCATATAAATTAATACAATTTACACTGGTTTTTTTCTTTACAATTATTATTCTATTCCAACCAAAAACTGTAATTTACATTTTATCATATTATTTGGTGACTTTACAAATGGCACTTGCGAGTATCTCTAAGTCTAGATTAACACCGACGATTCCACGTGATATGAAAAGGTCGCGCTATGGTGGCAGTTCAGTCTTTCTGATATTATTTATGTTTTGTGTCTTTGAAAATGAATACTTTATAATAACGTAACTTAGGTACTTAATGCCGTTTAAAACTTTACACTATATTCTAATTCCTTTTATATAAATTAATTATTATTAAATCACTTACTTAGACATAGATAGGACTAGGCATAAATACCCGAAAACATTTAAAACGATCCTTCAATTAATTCTCATTTTTCAATTTACACAGCATCGTCTTTATTATAACTTAGTCTTATTGAATTCAGTACTGCACTAAACTTATCTTTCTGTCTTTTCAGAGTGTCGTTTTTCTCCATTTTCGGCAACCTTTGTAAGCTTTCAGTACTTGACGTGTCTGTTTGATAAGATTCTTCTGGTGTGGGTGGATTAGACTTCATCAATCTCGGCTTTAATAGCTGAGGACCTCCGGCAGCAAATATATTCTCTAATTTAGATTTCAAATCTGCTTTACTCATACTTATATCTTCCACCTCTTCTGATTCAGATTCAGTCTGTTCTACTGCGACGGCAGGAACCACCGTTTCCTCAGCATTCACTGGGCGTAATTTCTGCGCTGCTTCTTTGGACGTAATATCATTCTTTAAAGCCAATAACAAACATGGCCTCTCAGAGTGTTCTGCAAATTCTGTATTTTCTACGACGTTTCCAGTAGAATGTGATCGTCTTCGAGGTTCCTCCTCATCGCCATTTGTTATTTTAGTCTGAAAGATGTTGTTCAATTTTGACATGAAGTGAATTTGTCGATCACTTCCAAAAGCTAAATTTCCGTCACCTAAAGAGCTGTTGGAAGTTACGCTCTTGACACTTTCGCGAGGTTTATTCACCTCATTGTCATAATCTGGTGCAGGCTCTCTGTGTTTTGTAGTTATAGTATAAGATTTCTTAAAATTTGGGCTCCTAAATGAGTTATCTATAGGCAGTGGTGGGGGAATCGGGATGTTCGTTATTTCTTCTTTAGAATCCTCTAGTGACTCGTTTAGTGCATTCCTGTCAATAGTATCCGAATAGCCCGACTCGTCTGTTCTTGAATCGCTATCATTAAATGCCGTCACTTGCTCGTGATCATCTATATCATCCTCATCGATATCATCTTCCCTCTCACTTTTTTCTTCTTCTTCATTAACTCTAGGCAAATCTTCTCTATGCACTTGCGCTATAACATCATATTTAGATAACCCGTGATTACCCAATGATGCATCCGAATCGGCGTCAGATAATTCGCTTATAGATTTTCTTTGAATTGTGTTTTCTGTATACACAGTGTCTTCTTCTTTCTGCTCTTTTATACATTCAACTTCTCCGTATGAATCTTCCTCAGCTTGTATAACCTGATCTAGTAAATCTATTATCTTTGCTTCTTTTTCTTCGTTATTTTCTATGAACGCTTGGTGAAGAATGATTTCTTCAGTTTCAAGCGGCACATCGTGTCTGACGATATGTTTTTGTATTTCTTGTATTGTTTCCTCTTTCTGTACATCTCCTCCGTAGCTACTAATGCGAGTTAGTGTATCAGGAGGAGTAGGCGATTCGACTATAATCTGTACGGGTGGTTTGCCATTTCTGTTTGTGTGAGAGTTCGTGAACGATATAGATATGTTATTTTGTAAGTTTTTCTTTTCAGGGCGTTTGCAGCAACAGATCGTTGTTAAGTAAATTATTATTCCTTGAAAACAAAGATTGTATTTAAGAAATATTTTCTACATCAAATTTTATCCACAAGTACATTGAATGCTTACCAATAAGTGTCCAGATTCCAACTCTAATCCAGTTCTGTATATTGATTAGAACCATTAGATGGATGTTTATGTAGATGCTGAGACACGGCACAAGTGGCACAAGAGGCGTCTGTAACGTTTACATAAGAATACTTATTCAAAACTTGAAACCCAATAATACAGGTCAGGTGGGTTTAAGAGGCGTAACAGTACTTAAGTTTTCAATCATTAACTTACCCTGAAATATATCACCTCCTTGACCTGCGGCTGTACCGTTATCACCAGCAACAGCATTAACTCCAAAACATTGAAGACAATGCTTGGGATCACCGGCCTCTCGACATTGGTCACCACCAGCGCATTCGATAGGGCCAGGCACACTATAAAGCAGTAAAGTAACCATTATTTTTATTATGACAATAGATGTTTTTTGCTTTATAATTCATATTGCAGCTGAGTAATTACTCTAGCTGCAATATAGATTATGAAGCAAAGTCAAATTGTCAAGGATTCTAGATTGGGCAAGTTTTTGCAATAGTTATCTATGTAGACTATTAAATGTTAGTTCTTTTATACTATGCCGCTACGTCAAAGATCTAAAAGTCACGATTGACAAGACTGTTTTAGACATTACGAATTTCAGTCATTATAAGAATACCCGTGATTGTGTTTTTTTCAGGATGAGATCAATACAATAAAAAAAATCGTTCATAACAGATCGGAAGCTAGTGGATATAATGCAGGATACAGTAAACACTTACTAAATAATAACAGTGACACATTAGCAATTCGAGATGAGGCAAAATTGGGCGACCGTCCAATTCCGAACACTTGTTTGATATAATGCGGCTGTCCCGGGGTGTAGTCTGAACCATATCTGAAATTAAAATGCGCCTTTTTGTACTTGTAATCAAATTATTGTTGATGTTGGAGAAGCACCCTTATATAAGTGTCTAGTAAAAGAAGCTTATTCATTATCCGAACAGCAGAGGAGTGGAATGCTCTTCCTGCTTCATTGTTTCCGACAAGTTACGATCTGGGTCTCTTCAAATCAAGAGTGAATAGGAGCCTCATAGGCAAACGTGCTCCAACATAGACCGCATCATCACTTTCCAACAGGTGAGATGTTGTCAAATGTGAGCCCATTTAAGTATAAAAAAGCGTTAAATTAATACCTAGTTTTACAGCATGTTTCTCAGAGTATCACTTACCGGAGTATAATGATGCTGGCTGCTACTGCGGTGTATGAAATCAGAGAGCCAATGCACATCATCAGAAGTAACGGCTCCACTTCCATTAGCCCAGCTAACAGAGCTGAAAGTTTCAATTACACTTGATTGAATGATGATAACGTATAAAAAAGTCATAGTCTGTGGATAATAAACGTTATTTTGATTTGCAACCATGTATAGGTAAGTTTACGATGCATGAAATCATTAAGCATAGATACATTCTACATCACCACTTCTCATCATGTAAGATGTCACCACAGAAGTATATCCGTTTAAGCATAAAAAATATGAAATGGAATAGGCGTTGAAATTTGAAAAATGTTGTGCGAGTCGGAGTCATGCATGTAGGAGTCCGTACCATTATCTATAAAAACGAGCAAAAATATTACGTTTTAAATAGTACTTACGGGATCTTTATCGTGATAAGAATCATTTTTAGATCCCGTAGTAAGTGTGTGTGTACCTACCTACTAATAAAAACGTAAGTAAACACCAGTGAAAGTTTAAAACAATATTACGTTCGTTGTGTGGGAGCCCCCTTTAAATATTTATTTTATTGTGGTTTTTAGTATTAGATCTGTTTAGCGGCAACAGAAATAGGTACATCATTTGTCAAAATTCCAACTGTCTAGCTATCACGGTTCATGAATGCCTGGTGACAGACGTACAGACAGAGTCTTAGTCTTAGGTATCACTTCTGATAACGACCATTATTCGCTAAGACCGCATTCTAGAATATTTTCATCGCTCAGACGGTATATTCCCAGTCCCATGGATCGCCCCCATGTAGCGCAAATGGGAAGCCATTGCCCCCACATCAATTGCTGTACATTACTGCGTAGAACGCCAACTCCCTTGACTTACCAATAACAAGAGTGCATCCAACAGTGAGGATGGCGGGGGACTGTCGGCTGGTGGTGAGCTTTGACAGGCAGCTCGCCAGCAGGCCATCCGTGGACATGGAGTACATCAGCCGCGTTAACGGGTACATGGCTCCGAATAGGCTACAATCAAACACGTTTATTTATAAACATAGTACTAGCTGCCAACTATATTTACATCCAATTGTTTCCCGCAATATTATCAAGGATGTGTCCTTAGATAGAGAAAATCCTAGTAAGGGTCTAGGAACTATGTATATATAAATGAAAAAAAAATGTGATCGTTGGACTTTAAAAGAAACTACAAATGCAAGCGTTTCTTTTTGAATCTGGTGCCATGTGAGTGACCCAAGGTGGTGTTCCGTTGTTTTTTGAGGAGTTGGCCTTCATTAAGGATATACATTTGGATAGGGGTGGTAAAACATACCTGGCATAAAGCCCAAACAATGATCCCACACCGACTATCCATTTCGCCCAGTCCCATTCGACGTAAGAAAACGCCTCTGACACTGCCATTACACTGTCCTGAAAAGTACAACAGCAATTAAGGCTTTCTACCGTAAAGCCAATATGAATCTATCATCATTATCGATTCGCTATCGAAAAAACTAGAACTGTTATTAAAGAAGACTCAGAAGAACATGATCATGTTCCGTAAAATGTCTGAAGCAAGATGTAAACCTTGTATCATGTCATATTACATTCATCGCCACTAAACCTCATAGCTATTGACATAACTTGACATTCTTCTGCAATTACGGGACAAATAAGGTAGAATAAGTAAGGAAAATACCTGCAAGTAATACGGCACCATCATAGATATAACAATGGAGACGCTGGTATAACAGAGGAAGGAGATTCCCAGCACCAATAATATTGTTATTGGAATTACACGACGTGGCTCTTGGACCTGGAACAGATAACATAATTAACTAGTGGTAGGATTGAGTGGAGAATATGAATGTGGTATTCTTTTTGTTTTGCTATGTCTGTCTAATGTCCATGCTTATTAGCCTAACTATGATGACTTTTTAACCATTAGAATCCATGAAAGATACTTATAGAAAAGAAATATGATTCATGCTCGTAGATGCAGTGGCTACAGTGAACTAACCTATTTATTCAGTTATTTTACTGCTTTTTCATTCTTCAGATCAGTGCCCATCAGGGGCCGTACTGTGTTAAAGAGCATGACTGTGACATCTACCAAGCAGCACTGCCACTAGGCCAGCGTGCTATACAATGTTCTGTAAGAAGTGGCTAGAGTTACGACTCGTGAATAATTTGTGACCATCTATGTAACCTATATTCGAGCAAATAAAGATTTCATTTCATTTTTCATTTCTACAATTAGGTTTTAAAAAGAGCTCTCTCACCTCTTCACCAGCCGAACAGATGGAGTCAAACCCCACGAATCCGTAGAAACAGACGGCAGCGCCCTTCAAAGTGCCCCATATGCCGAACGGGAAGAATCCTCCCACGCCTTGAGCGGAAGGAACTACCTCCGGAGGGATGAACCAGTTGCTGGAGTTTGCTGGAATTTAAATGATTTTATGTTTATAATTATGTTGAAGAATCAATCTCACTAGGTGCCGTGCTACACGAATTAAAATATTGTTGGTAATGGTTTAGTAGGGTGTGTAGGTGTAGGTACTAGATACCCCTTTATTTAAAATCGAGTAAGAAAAATGGATAATTTTTGTTTTTGCTGTGAGAAATTTTAGGAAGGTACGATTATTAGTAGTTAGTTAGTGGTAGTTTCACATTGTATAACTAAATTACCTATCAAATTAAACTTTCCTGTTTAATTAACTAACTGGTTTCTAACCCTCTAAGAATTAAAAGTCGGTTATTGCCCGTGGTCCACCAGCTCAGTGCACCTGGGTGTACTACGCGTAATTATTTTTTTCCGTGGTTCCACCTTAGTTCACCTGGGTGTAGCACCTGCGTCTAAAATCAAAGTCTGTGCAATCCACAGTCACAGGTTCTACTACTTCTTGAAAACTAAATTAATAATGCTGTTTCCTGACCTGCAAAAGATCCGACCGCCACAATGAAGATCACAAAGCCCAAGTTAGCGACAGAGAAGATATTGTTTAGCGTCACCGCCTCGTGCACGCCAAACGCCAACACCGCTGCAACAATACCATTTTGTTTTGTCAACATTACGTGTTCGTATATAAACATTGAAGGAGATGAACATACGTTATTTTTAGTTTTTTCTTTTTACATCTGAAATGTTCTGTCTCTGGCTTTTGGTTAACATTTGTTAATAAGTGGGTGGGACTGTAATTATTCATTTGATTTTGAAGGTGAAGGAAGGAAATATCCTTGGATCCACATGTGTATCCAAGTTTTGGATCCAAGTGGAGGGACCAAATTGGAACCTTTTAATCTTTTTTCCCTAAAACCTGCGCATTTGTAGATACTGTTACTTTCCTACTTATAAAGTTAATGTTTAGATTTCAAGTCTGGAATTTACTCACCCCCCATGATAATAACAATCAGGCAAGCGAAGAAATCGAAGTACGGCGAGATAAAGTACATAGAAATGGGAGCGATCGATGTGAACCAATCGGACATGGTCATGTTGATCATAAGGTCGGTGTGCAGACTCAGGCCGCGAGCTATGCTGGCTGTGCCTGGAACGAAAAGACCGCAGGGGTTAGTGAAATACTGTGGAACCTCTTCCTAATGTTTAAGCGTTTCTCACCAAACATCTGTAGGGAACTAGGAAATATTATGCCAATGGAAACTTGGTTTATTTTCAGAGTCATCACTGTCAGATATGACAGAGTCAGATCATTGTCCACCTTTCGTTTCCTTCATCATTGGTCCACGCGGGTCATCATCATGCGGGACCCACGCGAGTAAAACTGCGGATCACATCAGCTAATTTTCATATTTTGATAAGTATCGTAAGAAGAATGCATTTCCGTTGGATTTAATGTAAAACTATGTGACTGGTAACAACCGTACTTGACTAGTGTGGTAGTCCCCACCACGCCTTCAAATGAATAGTATGGTCAATACTAAAAGAATTAAGCCTAACGTTACCTGATTGATTGAGTTACTCTGATGGAACTGATTTGCAACACTGCTTAAGGATGCAATTTTCCTAATTCTCCCCATTAATAGTAAAGTTTGAGCTCACTGAACACAGCATCCATGATGTTGTTCCACCCTACAATGAAGGCCACCACCTCACCGATGGCCAGGTACGTGTAGCTGTAAGCGGCGCCGGCTCTTGGTATTCTTGCACCGAACTCTGCATAGCAAAGGCCTGGAAACCAGAGAAGATAAAGTGTGATGCTAGTGCATGTCATAAATTCTTGTAATAAAAACCAAACATTTGTGTTTTTATTGTATTGACTAATGGTTATGATTCAACAAGTAATCGAACGATAAACGCTAATCTAGTGATTATACTGGTTCGAATATTTCATTCGACCTTTAGTGAATTCTCGCAACATCACATAGTTTCCGTCCTATGGGGTTTAAATTATCCAAGCCTATTCTTTTTTTTTAACCTTTTTAGATTTTTTAATAGAAAATGATTCAGTTATAATGCCTAATCATTATCTGACCTGCGAACAGAGCTGCCACAGCGGCGATGAGGAAGGACAGCACCACCGAGGGTCCAGCGAGCTGCAGACCCACGTGACCGATGAGCACGTAGACACCTACTCCCAGCGTGCTGCCGACACCTATCGCCGTCACGTCCCGGCGGGTCAGACATCTGCAAACATTTCCAAAAATGGTGAGCCATTTTAAATCTGTAAAAATGGAATTCTGTTCGTTGGTAAACATATTACTTGAGAATGCATGGACCAATTTGGGTATTTGTGGTTTTAAAATGTTTAATTAGGAGTCTGAATTAGGACTTTGAGGGAAAACTTAGATAAGCAAGGTTATGGCGAGACGAAGGCTGATGTTACGTATACGCGAAGCTTATAGTTAGCCTAAAACTAAAGCAGTCAATTATTCTGTGCTATCTACCTGGGTTCTTCTATTTATTCTTCTTTATTCTATCTTGGATTTAAATTAATATGTGATACTTGCCAATAAGTACGGACTCTCTTATATCCTGCTGGTAGGTTTTTAAGGTAATTAACTACATATTATACTCACAGAGCATTGAAACAAATGACGCTTCGCAGGGCGAGACGTTTTTTTATTTTCGCTCTGTGATGATGCGGTAACAAGCATAAATATAACCAAGTACTACTAACCGCTAAAAAACCATGTGGAAACAATGAATGATATTATCTATTATTGGACTTTATTAAAACAATAGGCAAACTTGTTTCCATTGACGTCAAGCTTGAAGTCTACTTCCTTCAGCTATACTAAGCCATGAAGAATAAACATTATTAGGTTGCTAGCACAAGAGAAGTGTTCTATCTTTCCTACCTTTTCAACTTAGTCTTCTCGACCTGTTCCGGCTCGTATTCAGTCTTCCTCAGCAGGGCTTTGCGCAGCTCCCGCCACTTCCCTCCGGCCATTGGTCATACGGACCAGCCTGCACTCATCTGGACCGCTTCGAATACTACTTGGAACATTTGCAAGAAAACATTATTTTGATTATCTTAACTTACTTTCATGCTCATGCATTTTAAACCTCATAATAAGTCTACAGCCAACATCTATTTGAAGCCTGGATCTGACCTTTTTACCAGAAAAAATACACCTGCGTAAGCAGATAAGTAAGTACCTACTTATTTCTAAGAAATTTCGTATAAACAAACACAGAGTGTTAACTAAGTGATTCACTGCTCTTTACGTACCTATTGTAGATATCAGACTAAAATATTATAAATCTCATTAATTGAATACAAGGCAATAATGTCTAAATAGGTCGTCTTTCTAGAGTTTCATTTTCTCTACTTAGGTAAGCACCGATTTCTCTTTTTCTTCGTCACCTTAAGCCAGCATACTTATTATGGTCTTTACTTTATTTGATCTCGTAGGACAGTTTGAGGTTTATCATTGCATCCGAACATCATGATCACATTTGATTAACTAACTAGGGTGGCGCAACGACCCAAACTGAGTGGTCTTCGATAATATACGACGCCACTTCGGTCTGTCCTGCGCCATCTCCTACTAGCATTAGTAGGTACAACTTTTTGTGTTCTGTAGTTTCCACATTTACAAACCTGGAACACATATTCACACATGCATCGTTGTCTCTAAACATTCATGAAAACATTTTAACCAGCTGAACACCAATATCCGATTTCTCAATTTAGACTTACTGCAATAAGGAACGAAAATAAATCTTTTATCGGCTCAGTAAACTCAACAGTGTTTTCTTTTAGAATCTTTTCGTGATCACATTCCACGTTATCTGTTTAATCTGATTCTGCAACTACAGTAATCTGCTCTTATCTTTCGGTTAAGTTAACCGTTTCGTTCAGAGCAGTTACACAATTGAACTAATGTAGATACTGAATTCCAGGGCCTATAATTTTTATGAATACGAACGATAATAGATAAGACAAATTAGTAGAAACAGAAAGTTTTGATGATAGAGTTAGGTTAATGGTACCTAAGCCAAGTAACATATTCAGTAATCTGTGCCTAAGCTACCATAAGGCAACACCGCTAGACACCACTATAGCCATCTAAGACGGAAGAGCAGCTGCAGCTTAAAATCGTACCATACTGTGAATCGACGTCGCATTGTCCAAAGATAAATAATAATTATGAAATTTACTGAGAGTCAACATGTACATAATTTAATAATTACTTATTTAATTAGAAGGTAGGCAATGAATGAAGGCTAGAAGTTTGCGGTTAAAAAAGACAAGTAAAATAATATATACTCAGAGGTAGAAGTGGCGCTTTCTGGGGGAGGCACATGTTCAGCAGTAGACGTCTTCATGATGATAATGATGAATTTATGGACGTTACATTATATTGTACTTAATCATTTTAACTTTTACAGAGAGTGAACCGCGGGGTGGTTTCTTAATTATATATAATTATTTACTTAGAATACGTCATGTGGAATTTACTTGTAACTACAAGTTAGCCTATACCTACTTATGTAAGCTAAAAGATTAATTTCAGTTCTTGTTGCGTTACACATAATAATTTAAGCCAGAAAGCCCTTTCGAGAAGTAGGTGCTATATCTTCCCTGTTGCTTGTTTACATCTGTTATTGTCCCATTAACTTCTAACTTTTACGTCTACACTTCCAAATGCGATATTATAATAATTAAAAGAATTTTTTGATTGCGATATAATCAAATCCTTGCCAGAGTCTGAATAACCTTTTCAAAAACAATCTACTATGAAAATAGTTCAGCAACTTAAATTTTACACGTTTATGTAGTCTCCTAAGTAAATATTTGAGCCATGTGATTCTTATCTTGCCAATCGACATCGCCACTGCAGATGCTAATTAACGGAGTTCTATAAACAAGTCTTACCTTCGCTCACTTTCCTTTAATCACTGAACAGTCGCTTTTGATATCAACAAATCATTTTCCAAAAACAATATGAACGGTATAAAGGAGGTTCCTGACGCCGCGGTTGCCGTTGAGTAACTAAACATAGATAACATTGAGGCGCACGCGATAAGATAAAAAAATAATCGGAAGATCTTTTCACTTGTTTAACCGAGATACTACACATTCTGTGGATATGAATAAGGAAATTCGTGAAAAATACTCGCCACTTTTTCATCAGATAGGGTTACTGAGCAATTCATCATCATCAGCCAGAAGTAGTAGACTGCTGAACGTAGTCCTCCTCCATAGAGTGTCCCTTAGAGCTGAGCTCTAAGGCTATGAGGCTAATTACGTGCGGGTTATTTGCTTCCAACGGCTCTCCATTGTTTTCACCAGATCGTCTGTACACGTAGTGGGGGCCTATTCTACGTCTCCCGGTTCGTGATCGCCACTTGAGAACCTTTTCTCCCCATCGATAATTGTCAGTTCTGCGAACGATGCGGCTTGCCCATTGCCATTTCAATTTGCTAATTCTACGAGCTATATTGTTTTGTAGTCTTCCGTTAATATGGTAATTTATAATCTAATTATATTATAATTGTGAATGTTTTTTTTATGAGTGGCAAACAAGCAGGCGTCCTACCTGATGGTAAGTGGTCACTGCTGCCTATGGACAACTGACTGGAACACCAAGGGCATCAAGTGGACACTAGGTATGTTAAAATGGCAACATAGTGCAATACTGCGATATTTTTTTTCTAACTTATAGTTTATCACAAAATTCTATATAATTAGGTATATTTGACGTCACAAAAGAGAGTACGAAGATTTAAGGGTTTAATGAACTTGGGTATCGTAGTTGATTAAAGGATAATCTTTGATAAATAAGCAATAGGTGATTAATATTTACGTTCCTTGGTCAAAAGGATAATTTCATGAATTCCATAGTAAAATAGTCCACCTCCAACAACACCTTACAACAACAACATCCCCAACAACTCCACAACAACACAACAACAACTCCTTATTGACTGGACTAAAAGCATTACGGACGGATGGATTATGATAGAAATAATTTAAATCAACAGGAATCAAATATTCTAATAAGTCTAAATAATTCAGTATGATTTTCACAAATTATATCAAAATATGTAGTAGGATTGCCATAATAGCTTTAAAACCCAAATATAATACCTATCTAATTAATTCAAATCTTACTCATTTCATAGAGTCCAGAATCACATATAGAACTTCATACAAGTATCTCATTCCACATAAATAAGAATACCTTTACTCAAAAATAATTTCACTGTAGACGTATTGAAGTAAACTAAGAATAATTATCTACAGCTGACGTCATTTCACACACCTAATTCAGTTTTATCAAAATGTCATGAATATGATTTAGATACTTAGGTACACTCAAAGATGTTGAGTGCAGAAATATGCCTTTAATAACATTCTTACCAATAGCTATGATATGTTTATCATACTTAATTAAAACAGTTGTCGCAGTAGCTGGCCGTATGGTCCCGGTTACGAATAGGACCACCCCATCTCTTCCCGTGGGTGCCGTAAGAGCCAGCTAAGGGAATATTCAGGGCATGGACAACAGCATTCTCCTCGGTATAAATTCTAGGATCATCTAGACGTTTGTCTGCGTTGTGACTATGGCAAATCACCCCCATGATAAACGTTCAAAATGGTATTTTATGGAGGATCCCTATATGTTCAGTAGTGTTCGTCTTCCGGCTTATGATGATGAATCGAAATAGTTGTCAGTTGTATTAGAATTCAACTGGAAGGAGTCCAATGCTGATTTGGGAGGACTGGTCCTAGCTCTGGTTCTTCTTATCGTGCTATAACTGATTCAATAGGACCTGTCCCTTTCACAGTGGGACCACCCACCACAATATTTAACGCTTTCTTTCCTTTTAAGTTTTGTCCATATCTGTCTAATTTCCCTTTACATGGCATAAAATAATAAGGGCGCTATAAATGTGTAGAGCGGGACACCACAGATATATGCAATAAAAACAAGATAAAAGTCAACCGCAAGTCGTAATATCTGCAAATAGCACAAACTGGGCCTTACTTGGCACCTTTCACATTTAAAAACTTATTAGCCTCAAGAGTCGTTTCGATTTTAACACAATTATATCATAAATACAGTTTCAAACTGGTGTTCCTCAGGGTGCAGTTTTTGCACCACTTTTATTTCCACTTTAATTTTTCTCCTTTTAACAGATTATTCACATAAGGTTTTAGGATTTTAGAGTCCAGTTATAGGCCTGTTAAATAAAACACGGTGCAATTCCCGTAGTATAATATATTCACTGAAGGAATGGCACGCCGCCCGCGTTATCTGATAGCGCTAAATCGTTTGATTAATAATATTTGTTCTTTTATCAACATTGTATCTATTGGTGAAACATGACGACATGTGTAATATAGTAATGATGGCAGGCTTTCATTTTTTACTGCGACAATAGAGGCAATTTTAAAAGCTTTTAAAACTGTTGCTCTCCTTGTCGAATAGACGGCAATGTAAGAGACGGATATATTTTAAGTAATTTAAAGACTGTCAATTTAAGCCCTAAAAATTAGGCGTAATATTGGTAAGTATTCTTATGCACCAACGCAACTTCGCGTCGTAACGTCCTTATGATAGTAATCTTAGATCCACTATCTTTGATAACAGCATATTTTACACATGTAGTCATTTAATGCACCATCTATTTTTATATAGATAAACTTACTTAGTTCATCTTGTCTCAAACCATAATAATATTTCATATTTTAGGTACCATTTAGGTAGGTGTTTGGTACTGGATTTCACCCGCTAAACAGGTAAGATAATGAAATTGACGTTGTCATTATTAAACGATTTGATTGGCGTCCAACATAGGTAATGTCTTACCCAATCTAAACCTAAAACTAAATCTGTAAGTACCTAATTAGCGTTGATGTACAAATAATTAACTCTGTACTTATACTTACCCAAAATTCTTAGTAGCAAAACGCATTTTATCAAACAGTACTTTTTGACTACATATATCTGTCGATATGATAATCGAGACAAGAAGGTATTGCAGTGCTATTGTGGTTCTCAGTTTTTTTTATCAACGACTAGGCTAGTGTTTGACCATTATCTCACCCTTAGAGTATTTATAAATAAAGCATTGGGTAAATGCTCTAAAGTCTCACTTATACATATGAGGTGTGTAGCACGCTGGTCTAGTAAATACCTATTGACTCTTGATTTGAACAACCCCGGATCGTATCTTTCAGGTAATGATTTTTAAGCACAGTATAGATAATAATTATAGTACCTATATAAGTTTCTATTAAAAACGTAGTGAACGACCGTGAAAGTTCAAAAAGGGTTTCAATTTAAATTGAAAAAGTCATAGCAAAGTAGTTGGAAGCGTCATACCATCGTGGTAACGTTGAAGTAGGCGCTACGATGCTTCCCTACAAAAACCATTTAAAAAATTGAGTTTATATACTGGCGGGCCCGATAGCTCAGTTGGCAGTATCCCTGCCTTCTGAACTGAGGGCTGTGGTTTCGATTCCTACCCGGGACAAACATTTGTGTGATGATGATGAACATAGATGTTTGTTCTGCGTCTGGGTGTTATATTGTATTCTATGTATGTATTTAGAAACAATAACGTACATATACAAGTATTGTATCAGTCATCTGGTTCCCATAGTACAAGCTATGCTTAGTTTGGGGCCAGATGGCGCTGTGTGAAATGTCCACACATATTTATATTATATTATTTATTTATATTTAGGAACAGAGCATGTAGACATTAGGTCGTTTCATTTATTTTGTGTCTTATACAGGAATAGATAATTTGACGATATCTTCATCATAAACGTTCTTCAATTGGCTTTTATTTATTTATTTATTTTGGAGAGCCTTATTATCACCATCAGCTATTTGTTTTTGTACAAGCTGGACAAGTATTTGTGCATAGGAAAAAAAGCGCAAATACTTGTTCTGAGCCTGGGTGCTGTGTGAGCACAGATGACGTGAGCGTGTGTAAATGGGAAAAGCTCCGATGAGCCTAACTAGATAATACCTACAGGGCTACCTACAGAGAGTTCTAGTTAGGGTTAGGGTCCAGAATCTATGCAGCTATGTGATCGCTGGGCATTAATTTATTTGAGCTACATCTGCTAAGTTTTCTCTGCCATTTATGTGATATAAGTGCCCTTATTTTGGTTTTTCTAATGGATGCTCAAGAGATACTTATACCTATCTTATTCCATAAATAGCTGCATCGTAAACTTGAATCAGCTGTAGTATTATTAGGTACCTAAATCGTAAAGCGGTGTGTAGGTGATTTCCCTGAGTGCCATTTACTTCATTTCATGTGATTTTCAACGTGTAAAGTATCTATTGTAATCTCGTTCGTATATTGTGTAGGTACCTACAATGCTTACCTACCTCTCAATGCCACATATGTATTTAATCACCTATAATAGTGATAGGTAGGTTGGCAGTGTGGTCTCGGCGTAAGAATAGGAATATCACCCCATCTCTTCTCGTGGGTGCCGTAAAAGCTGGCTAAGGGAATATCCTGGGAATGGGCAGAATTCTTCTTGGTTTCCATTACAATCCACTCTGATCATTAAGGCCCTGACAGGATCCAATGCGAGCACGTTTATTACAGCAGACAAACTTGAAACTTATTTTGTACCTTATAGGGTAGCTTTATGAATAGCAAAAATATGGCGATTACGTTGCGTTGCACTTCAACTTTTCCATTTTTTGGTACAAATAATTAGTTATAAAGGAAATGCTTATTGTTATAAAAAAATAAGCTTATAGACGGATGCATCTAAACATAGTTTATCACTATGATTTATTTCAATAGTCTAATTATAATGTAACATTTTAGGACGTTTGAATGATTTTTTAGAGGTCACTTCACGATTTTTTTCTATCGAGAAAACTTTCAGTAAACGTATTTCGATTTCGGCAGATGGAAAGAAGATACGACGAGTATTAAGGTGCATTTTTTTCAATCCTGTAAATGGTATACGTTTTGAGATCACGTTCAAAATAGTCGATTTGGGAGCATTCAGCGCCTTAAGACGCCTGCCATGCGTAGTGATTAATGATTACGTATGGCAAACCCCTCGAATGGGCTTATGTTCAGCCAGTGGACGCAAAAAGGCTGGTGATGATGATGATGATGATGATGATGACGTGAGTAGGGATGTCTACACTATAGATATAGCGTACCTAACAGTAAATCACATAACCCTAGACTAAACGGAAAACCAGGCACTAGGTGGGTACTTACCTATAGGCTTAATCAACAATTCATACCTATTCCTGAATCTAATGCAATTCTTATGTTGAATTCGAGACATGAAAACGCGCCCGGCGTTCTACTGGTTAAGAAACATACATCATAATCAACACATCAATAATAGCCCTGAAACCATCCAGGAGTGGATTCCTCGATGCCTGAAACTTACTCGCATGAGTATACGCACTATGCTGATTAATCGCAACGTTTTATATTGGTTCTCGATTTTCAGGATGGGCTTGATTGAATCATCAATGGTTATCAGAAAATCACAGAATTCGTTCTATTACATAAGTCTATGCAGAAAATCGATTAAAATGAAGTACTTATTTCAGTTGATGCCCACGATCCGGTATCAACATCATACGAGTTTAGTCGTTGCAATTGTTTAGTTTGCGTCAAAATCGCAAGCGGTTTTCACCTCAGTGTGTGATCAGCAACCTTCTCTTTACAAGTTTACATTCAAGATTGGCCGCGTATGATTTAGTGTCGAATCTACTTGCGCGTGCGCCGGACGCCCGCAGTAGTGCAAGCCAATCATTGGCAGATATCGATAGCTGGCGATACCTTACTTTTTATGTGCGTTTGTGTGAGTTTTTGACTTGGTTTATGTGGATCAGTTTGAGAGCGTAATATCAAAGTAAGTTAAAATTATTTTTTAACTGTTTCTTTTTAATATTAATAACGTAGGTATATTGGTATTAATTTGAACTCTTAGATATAATTATATTGCTGCTGCCCATACAACCGCCGCTCCAATTGACAAAGACACGCAAAATTATTGGCAATGAATTGCATTGTGGGAATAGCGATGTTAGAAGATGCCTACATGGTCTAGTCATGGCGGATCCGCTTATTGATGTGTCTATAATAATTCGAAATTAAAGATTAGCTTATTAGATACTGGTACCACTATAAATATACTTAAGTAAGTAACACACTAGGCGATAAAGACTTTATGTACACCAAATAATAATACAATTTAGGAAGATTTCAAAACTTACAGAAACGTGTTCTCCTCCAGGCAACCTACTTATATAGTAATTTCATTTCATCAAAATCAACAGATGTAAATAATTCATTATAATAGGCATGATGACTAAAATTTTTTTTTAATAAATTTATTATATTCTTCAAAAGATAAACGTTTGTGAAAACAAAATTTAATTATCTCAAAAAATGCCCAAGTTACAAGCATTTGAGATAGCTTAAACGGCCAGTGACGTCAGAGGAAGGTCGTTATAGTACCTCATTACTAAGCTGTGGTAGCTTTTCATCAATCTATTTGGCATGTGACGTCACGAGTAGATTTTACATAGTAATTAGTAACTGTGGGGCGCTCTGTTTCGCGAGAAAGGGACAGGAGATGCCTCCTGTAGAAACTATAAAAGCTTATTACTCCGTGATTTATTTACCGATTTTGCTTATTTTTTCAATTATTGCATTCATTTATCATGCCTATTATCTATATCTAAATTCAAATCTGATTGTTTAAAGTAAAATAACCGGGCAAATAAAATGTTAACCTTTTTGGCATTCTAGTTATTTTTGTTAAATAATTATAAATGAAGCAATATGAATAATTTGACAGAACCTACTTACTTTAAAAATGTATGAAGTACCATTAGTACGAGTTAATGCAGGTTAACAAACATAAATAAATTTATTTAAATTCATTCTCATAAAAAATATGCCAATACACTTTTGATACATAACTTGCTTGCACAATTGCAATACATAGGTATTAATTACTAAAAAGAGCCCATTACAAGAAATGGAAGTACACTTGGGTGCAAAAAATTCGCACATGTATAAATTTTCATCAAATTTTCAAAAATAAAAAAAAAAACATGTTTGTTTTTATTTTTTTGGTATCTAATATTAAAGTTTATTTCAAAACCTATCCAGCAGTACCTTTTTTGTCCTTATACCACGTCTACTTAGTGAGTTTTGGGTAAATGTCTGAGTACCTGTTTTTTGTGTATTTATAACATAAAAGTTAGGGGTTGAAATTAAATTAAAAACATGAAAATCAGCATACAAACTTTTTTATTAATAAGGGGTGTTCCCTCCCCTAGCCCGAATGACTGCGTCCATGCGTTTTTTCATTGACTGAACTAAATCTATGGCCTCCCATTCTTCTTCATTCGCATTTTGCAGCTCCTGGAGACTCGTTGGGGCAGTGTCTCTGGCCCGAACTCGTTTTTTTAGCTCGTCCCATAAATGTTCAATCGGATTGAGGTCCGGGCTGCGAGCTGGCCACTCCATGACAGGCACCGCAACCTCTTCAAGGTACTGGTACACAATACGAGCCGTATGCGGTCTTGCATTATCTTGCATGAAGATGAAGTGTTCTCCAATATATCCCGCAAATGGTACAACGTGGTCCTGGAGTACTTCCTCAATGTACCTTTGAGAAGTGAATCCCCTTGATCGGCGGCCAGGATTCGCTCCGGAGATGAAAATAAGTTCAGTCTTTGCCTCCAGTGATATGCCTCCCCAGAACATGCATGATCCACCGCCGTAAGAGACTCGTTCTTCGATGCAGCATTGTTGAAATCGCTCGCCTGGCCTTCGGTAGACTCTTCCTCTTCCATCGTTGCCATGTAGGCACATCCTGCACTCGTCAGAGAACAGAACTGCGCTCCATTGGTCTTCAGTCCATTCCAAATGCTCTCGAGCGAATTGAAGGCGGGTTTGTCGGTGGGCTGGGGTCAGTTTCGGTCCATTTGCTGGTCTATGTGCAGTCAGATTCCCTTCCCGTAGTCGTCTTCTAACTGTCCATCGGCTGACATCGACTTCCCGTGTTTCTTGGAGACGCTGTCCCAATTGAACTGCATTCAAACGCCGATTGCGCAATGCAGTCGTCACAATAAAGCGGTCGTCACGCCTTGTTGTGGCACGGGGTAGGCCAGATCCTTGGCGCCGTTTGAAGCCGCCAGTCTCTTGATACCTCTGCCATACTCGACGGACAGAGAACCGGCTTAGATTCAGTTGTCTTGCCACTTCAATTTGGTTTTTCCCTGCTTGAAGTAGGGCCACCACTTGAGCGGCTATTTGAAAGAAAGAAAGAAAGAAAGAAAAAATATTTATTCAACACTCACAAATTATAACAAGAATACAAAATTACACAGGACTAGTATTAAAGAAGTAAAAAAAAAAATGAATAAAAAATAAATACATTATAGGTACAGTGGTGTTGAAAAGGGCTTATCTCAGCATTCATGCCGGTGTATTTCTGGTGTGGTACTCATTTTTTAATTTTGGGTTACGATGTTATCAATTGACGACTGTTCAAAGAAAAGGTTGATGTGCGAATGAGGTCACTACCCTTAAAATGCACCATTTTATACCTGTGACAAGTAGTGCGAGCGTCTCTACCTGTAACGAGCGATTTCGGGTTATGCTATTGTATTGTTTATAGAGGTTGATGGTCACTCGATGTGTCACTCAAAAGCCTACGTGTGCATTTTGTTTTAATGGTAGTAACATATTGCAGTACCGTTAAAATCGCAAAAATAAAAATGCAGCGAAAGTCAAAATGTTGCATACGTGCGAATTTTTTGCACCCAAGTGTATTAAAACAAACTTATTAGCATAGATTTATATATCAGGATATGCCCGAAGGAACATTTTATTTTGTCAAAATGACGTGGGAAAAGTCAGTGCCATCTATTAGATTTCGCGTGAACTACGACAAGTTGAGAAAATTAGGTGCCTATCGCTGCCATTATGTCCGTCAATGTTTATGTTTACAATGATTATTCCAAATATAAATTCGATTATTTTGTTACAAAACAGAGTGTAATATTGAAAATATTGAATTACTGAAGTAAGAAACTTGATCTTTCTTTTTACTGCACTTTTGAGTTTGAGTGAGATTGTGCAACCCTTCACAATACAACTTGGCATATTTTGTTTGTGACATTCGACCGATGCCTTCTAACTTCCATCACAGACTGAGTGCTAGTGGATGCCAATCTGTGAAATTGTCTCCCACTTTGAAGCGAC
Source organism: Ennomos erosarius (assembly GCA_963580505.1). Classification (NCBI taxonomy): domain Eukaryota; kingdom Metazoa; phylum Arthropoda; class Insecta; order Lepidoptera; family Geometridae; genus Ennomos; species Ennomos erosarius. The sequence goes on along the minus strand of OY756989.1, from coordinate 13,719,211 downwards.
GTTTTAACCTGTCATTAGGCCTGTCCTTAATATATATGTCTATGCTTATTAGGCACACCTTGATAAGTATCTTCACGCTGCGTTTTAAACGACAATTTAATAGGTATGTAACACTGTAACACTTACAGAAACGTCAACCTACAAAACATACATGTAATATTATGCGTTTGTGAATATTTACAATTTAACAGTACAATCATTGATTATGATGCGTGCACCTACTTTTTTTGAGGGGGGAAATGCTCTCACACTTATCTGCCACCACGGGGGCGATGGCAGGGGGTATGTGGGACTCAAACCCACTAAACCCCCGTGATCCGTCCGCCGCCGGGATGGGGCGAGATAGGGTCGCGCTAGCATTCACTATCTCGCCCCGGATGCCTGCACCCACTGGATCAACGCAGTGCGAGCTTGGGATTGAGGACTCTGATGAGGAGGAACCCTTCTATTCCTGATCCACTCACCCACTTACCATCATTGGGAATACTTCCAGACTCGTATTGTATTGTAAAGTCAAACAGACTCAGTTTAAGACTTTCTTCTTTCCCTTTCTCCTTCTTTCCGTTTTCCTTTTTTCTTTTTTCGTTTTCTTCTTTTCCCTTCTTTTAGTAGCTGATTTTTGTTCGATTAGGTCAGGGTTATGTACATAATATAGGTAATTTATAGTTACTTACTACAATAATATATTTAAAAAATAAAAGATTAAAATATGCAAAGTTTATTTTGTTTTTAACAATAAACTAAGAAGCTGAGCAAATATATATGTAAAAACTTCAGAAGCATGATTCATATATTTTAATCGATATTTATGCAAGTAAGTAAGTATAGTAGATAGGTACCTAATTGCATTAGGTATGTTAAATACCCGACCAAATGCGAGTCGGCCTCGCGCACGAAGATTTCCGTTCCATTATCTATAAAAACGAGCACAAAAATCACGTGTTGTTGAGAGCCCCCTTAGCGTTAGCGTTAGTGGTTGGTATCTTTGCTAGACCCCCAGGTCTGCGACGTAAAACATTATGCATTTATTAAACTTTATTGCAAAAGCAAGAGAAAACAAATTTCTACATTTCAAACATCACGTATTGATATCTACTATATTGACGGTATACGTTGTACAGACCTTAAAACTTATGACAGAAACCTTCGGCTTGCAAGATAACATGTATTCAGAATAAGCTAATGGTAAGTGGTACAATCTTGCCGCGTTTTACGATTTCACCCATTTCATTCGCATATTTTATAGCCTCCGTGGAAGATGCAAAATAAAATTTTATGGTAGGCGGAAAATACCGAGGTGCAACTCGGTAAAAAACTTGAATCTGGTAACGGAAAAGAAATCAATATAATAGCTGATGTCACTGCAAAGTCAAGCTGGTTTTGCTTTTTAAAGGTTTGCATTGAGGTCAGTTTTATAGTTGGCTGTGAGAACAGTCAAACCCAATCTGACTTGTAGCCTTATACCTACTCATTCATGTCAATGATCAATTAACGTCTGTCACCGTTTTTTAGCTTTATATATCTGTTAAGATTCTAAGCTGCGATTATACAGAAACAAAATCATTATTCCTCTTCTTGCCCGTCATCAACATTTTCTTATGCTGCTATTCTTTGGCCAGGTATTTTATGCGTCACTTAGGTACCAGTTAGGCCTAGCACGAATCTTTACGCAAAAGTAAGTGTAACGTTAACGTGTATGAGTAACTGATCAAATGCCATATCTACATCTGACTTACGTTAACGTTAAACTTACTCCCGCGTAAATTTTCGTGCTAGGCCTACAGGCGTTTTTTCAGATATTTTTGGTTGCACAGAAATAATTGCACATGCACATCCCTTCGTCGGCAGCGAACGGTTATAGCACAGAATTCAACCGTATATGTTTTTATTGGTAGCTACTAGCTAGTATAATGTTGGCGAAAATGAATCAGTCTCTGTTTGATAAGCATATTTATGTGCATCAGAACATCGTCTCACATAACAGTAGGTCAACCGCCAGTAACCAATTCAATAACAAGTATCAACGCATTCGCAATGCCCTTCTCGCAAGTAGCCTCAATGAAACCCTTCTAAATGTCTTGGCCATTAGCCTTCATATCTTTTATAACTAAGGTATAGGATAAACAACTTACCTGTAGCGTTGTGTAATGAAATAAGGCTTATTTTCCTCGATTATGAACTGTTTATTTACTTTCAATTATTGATATTGATACTTACATTGAGATATGATACACAGAATCATACCTCAATGTATAGGTACTACTGTCGTTAAAAATAAGTTCCACAATTACTGCTCGCTTGTACTTTGAGAGTTAGAAAAACAAATCAAAATTGAAATTAGTAGTTGTATCTTTTCACCTACTAGATAAGATTTCTATTTTTCGTCAATCAGGCGAGATGCCTAAGGTAACAATACAGACTATTGGAAATCTATTACTTAATTAATAGATATGTAATTACAAGAACCTGCACACGTTCTATGCACGTGCACTGCCAGTGCTATTCTATGAGTTATCAACAACAGACTAAATAGTAGCACAAGACTCAAAAGCAAAGCAAAGCTTAAGTAGGTACATACCTACTTACCTACCTAGTTTAAAATGAGTTAATACATACCAATTTTGTTTTTTATGAGAATGAATGACGTGACGAGCTAGTCGTTCACCTGATGTTAAGCAACACGGCGCGGGTATTTCAAAACTGGTTCTAAGTAATACTTCTGCTAACCTTTTAAGGTAAATTGACTTTTAATTGTTTATGACGATAAAAATAAATCGTGGTTCTCCGGGACGTGGGCCTCAGGGATCGTGGTCCTGCGGAAGTAACCCCTTAGATCTCGCAGCTGAAATATTTACTAAAACCAAAACCAAATAATTACTTACAATTTCAAGCTTTTTCCGTCCCAAATGTATGATCAGTAGCCGTACTATGAGCTCTTATCTTAGCGCGAGACAAATCCGACCCTATATTGAATCGCTTTGTTTTTTTCGTATGAAGATGATTTGACAAGCTATCCAATATAGCTAGTCTGCTTTGTATCGCACTAAGAGCTCACAGTACGGCCCCAGTTTTGTTTATATTACTTGTAAATACACAAATCGCTTAGTATTAATAAAAATTAATATGTAGAGATAACCACAGAGTCATTGAGCTGAATTTCACTTACTATGGCGCGAATTAGAAATACTTTTACCACATCCATGGCGAAGATCTCCATTGCTGCCAAAATTACATGAAAAATGTCTTATAAATATACAGCCCGGACTATGAGCAACTTCTGCAATACGGGCTTTGATCTCGCAAGTGCTACCCCAAAACAAAACATGTACCTACCTAATATATGCCTACTGGGTAGATGTACAAGGTAAGGTATTATATAGTGTGACGTATGGTCATCCATTTTATTACTAAAGAATAGCTAATCTGAGGTAGTTTTTAAACAATCCGTAGTATTCCGTAGAACCTACATACGGAAGTGATTGTTTGCAGCAGCAACCTTCCATGTTGCTAGTTATGGAACGTGCCATTTCTTAAACATTGATACCAAAATCTCAACACTTGTGGCCGAAGTGAGTGACACAGAAGTTGTGAAAGAATTGTAAAAAGAATATATATGTGCCGTCTGGAATTTTAAATTCTTTCTTTTTGCTTGCTCTGTTTTAGGAACCTTTTCCCACATTAGAACAACTGTTGCTAGAGATGTAGTTCATTTATGAAACTTCAGATCCTGTACAATGGCCCAGTTCGCATTCAGATCATATTTTATAAACACATGCTACTGTAGCGTTTAGTTTTATTACCGTTGTTCTATGGTTATTCAATAAACAACTGTGTAAGTATATGCGGTAATACTTTATTTTACTTTTGATGCAAGTTGCCGAGTTAACTTTCTTTTGACAGCCTGCGTGGTGTGGTGGTTGAGCAGGTCGGCTCATAACCCGGAAGTGGTGGGTTCGACTCCCGCGACAGGACAAGTATTTGTGCACAGGAAAAAAGCACAAATACTTGTTCTGTGTCTGGGTGTTGTGGGATCATGGTCCTCGTAGTTCCTGGATCTCTAGATACAGGGGATCCTAGTTAGGGTCTGTCTGTGTTTCTTATTGTCCACAATACTCCGAAAATATAATAGGTACCCCTTACTATAGTTACCTATTATATTATTATGTGTATATCACTATCAGTGTTATAAGTGTTGTATCCGGTTATCCACATACCGGAAACAAGACAAAGTCTTTTTATGATCCTTTTATTACCTTCTTTTCTAATATATCCTAATAAAATGTTCACACATATTTGCATTCGGTAGAGCAAATCATATGAAATTACCATAACTACTTTCTACAACTGTTCGACTTGGAACTTGGTCAGCCAGTAGTAGTAGGAAAACTTGAAGCCAGGCACAATGAGAGATACTCGAACATTTAATAGGTAACTTGAGTTTTAGCACATGTATAGGCAAATTACCTATCACAGATAGTCAATGTCCAATATTATAGTACCTACAGCACCAATTAAACGGGGTGAATTTAGGTATTAGTGGGGGTTCTCAGTTTTTTCCTTTATGAAATCACTATAAAAGTGGCCAAGTCGTCCCATACTACATCAAATCGCCATCGCATTGGGGCAAGTTTTTCGGTGCCTTCTCCGATGACCGATTGAAAATCTGGGGCACTTCCTAACTCATAGACTTCGACCTACATTCGACATTACACTAGTCTGCCCCCATTACACATTAATAACAAAAATTACGCTCGAATGCGGTAACACATTACGAAATGTTCTTTGACGATATTATAATTCTCGATGAATCTCGATGATAAGGCACTTTCTCCATGACGGCACGCGGAGGGAATCGCCGAGCGCACCGTTATAGGATATCCTTCCTGTTTCTAAACGTAAAGAACTACTAAGAACTATTGCAAAACTAAGTATACGTACCCATTTAATAATGAAATTTGAATTTGAGTTTCGAAATGGTGATCGCAGGATCATGATATTCCCGTAGATCCTACCTAATTAATACTTAGGGCCCAACCCTAGAGGAAAAAATCCATGGAGGTAAAGAAGTGGAACGCAACAAATTTTGCGATGTATGCCCCCACTCACGAGTTGCTTCATTTGAAGCCCTCGTCATAGCAAAATGAAGAAGTCCCTCAAATTTTAAGAATGTAACACCTCCCTCGTTCTTCGCGCCTCACTCACACGCGGCGTTTCATTTCATGCGTTTCCTCAATTCCTCACCTCATAATGATGAGGGGTCCCTCACGAGTCCCTCACGAAGTAAAATGATTTCCTTCCTCATCCTCATTTGAAATTGGCGAGTTACCCATTACTACAACAAATTAACTCGTATTTATGTGTCTTTTGTACCTACCTGTGCTGAAAGGTCTATGGACCAAATATCAAACAAGGGCATTTAACATACTAATTTAGTAATCGTAATCATATTCTCACGACATAGACATAAAAACGAATTATGTATACAATGTAATAAATTTCAAACTATGTACCTATAAATAGGTACCTACATAGTTTAGTAAGTACTTCTACGTCCCACATGTAGGATGCTTAGAAGCATTGGCGGATCCATGGCCCCCATGGCCCTCCCAAAAGATCCAGGAACTCCAAACTTTCGAGTCAATTCAGGTGTAAAAGTTACACAGCATACTTACCTTAATAATTAGGTATTTTTCTGAAATCTGCTAGGAAATGTTTCAGACATTTTCGCGCTCGCTCCGCTTGCGTTTTTATTTTGTGTTTGTGTATTTTCATCTTAAGTATTATCAATTTGTTGACCCTATTTTTATCTGATTAGAATTTAATCACGGAAGTTATGCCTGCGTATAAATAAAATACATAAAAAAGCTCGTTCCAGTTATAACAAGACTTTGTCCTTCAATAACTTGTTTAAATAATGTATTTTGGATAACTGTATAATGGCTGACCTAAAAAATACAAAACGGCTCTGTATAATTTGCGAACAAGAGTTACTATTTTAGCATAATCAAAAAAATAAAAAAACAAAAATGAATGATTGAATGAATGAATCTTTAAATATTAGTTAACATAAATTGGGTCACAACCGTCGTAAATTATTTATCAGTAATCATCTTAGAGCATCTATAAATGGAGATGTTAACGTTATAATCGGCAAGGAAAGTTTTTCTGCCAATTTCTACGGGGGACGAGCTAGACACGCATAGCACACGCGTGAACCGCGCGTGTAAATGTACGCCGCACACCATCTTAAAACACGCACACCGTTATATAAACTAGCGTAGTTACGCAGTATCTACACGCACATTATGATATTGTAGATGACCAAATAGTGCCATATGACCGACAGAGGGGAACGCCTTGCCACCTCCATTTTTAAATGCTCTAAGCTAATCATAGTCAATCATATTCAAGCTTAAGTACCTACCTACATAATTTTAGAGTACTTTTCCCACCTATCATTAATTTACTTATATTGTAGGTAATTTGATTTATAATAATCGTGTCCCTGATTATATTTAACAATTCTATATTCACTCATTTATTTACATAACTTAAGCATACGTTTTTATTATTATTTCTGGAAAAATTTTATTCAATTCTATTATGATTATGATTCGATATACTTCGAAACACAGGACGTAAAATAATTATATGATGCGACGAATCGTGAAGCGTTGTTTCACAGATGGTTTAGTGTTTTACGGGCGTACAACGTAAAAACATTGTTCAATGTTTTAGAGTGTTTGTACGGGTGCAATTTGCATATCTTTAAATGATAATACTTAACATAATAATTATTGTATTGAATCAACAACCAACGAACGAATGTGCTCGAAATCTTGACATCAGGCGAAACTAATTCTTTCATATTTTTATGAGTAATCAAGTTACGCTCCGCGGTTTAATCCACGTTTTTAAAAGTTAAAAAATAAAAACATAGGTTTATACTACCTTATTTATAGCTAGCAGAAATTATGTACCAGCTTGGCTTCGTGCTATAATTTTATTTGGTCCAGGAAAACATTGTTTATCCAAAAAAAAAGGTGGATAAACCGCGGAGCGAAACTTGATTACTTATCTACTCATAAAAATATGAGAGAAGTTTCGCCTAATGTCACCTTCCTATGTACCTACCTATCGAGTTTCATCCATGTTAGATTATTTAGATTTTAGATGAAAGTTGTGTGCTCTCATACAATACAATACATAATACACCAACTTATATGCATAAAATTCATGCATTTATTTATACAAAGAAGTATAATGTACTAGTGTAAGTGTCTTTGTATTTATATGACATGGTTAAGAATATTACACGATAATTAGGATAAAAAGAAAATAAGATATCTAATCTAGTCTCTCATTTCAGGGTTCAGTACCCAAAGGTAAAAGCGAACCCTATTAGTAAGGCTCCGCTGTCCGTCTGTCACCAGGCTTTATCTCATGAACCGTGATAGTTAGACAATTGAAATTTTCACAGATGATGTACTTCTGTTGCCGCTGTAACAACATAGTATACTAAAAACCAGAATAAAATAGATATTTAAGGGGGCTCCCAAACAACAAACGTGATTTTTTTGCTAGTTTTTATAAGATAGTACGGAACCCTCCGTGCGCTAGTCTGAGTCGCGCTTTGCCGGTTATTTATTTTATATGGGTAGATACATAATAAGTATGCTAATAACTTCATAACCAATGTATTTATTTATGCAGAATAAATATTATTACACTTGTAAACAAAATATCAAACGTATACCTCTATACCGGTTATATTTGACCTCGTTCGAAAACTAAACAAAAACTCAATTTGAATACGAATTTACTATTAACAAATAGCTAAGAGGATAATGCAATGCACGTGTATTTTATTTACTTTTATTTATTTTTGGCTAATGTAAGAATCATACTTTTTTGTAGTGTTCTTAGATCAGACATGTGCCTACCTAGGTACCTAAAGAGCACAAAACAACTTGAGTTTGTAGTAACAGCTATCTGTCTCGCTGTATCTATTCAGGTTCTTTTCAGAACGTATAGAAAGCGAAGAGAAAGAACACATCTGTTGTTTATTACGTAGTTAGGTAGACAAAAGTGAAATTAGATGATTAATGTCCTGATATTAGACACCAAAATCAGGACTGACAATAATACCTAAACATTACTGTGCAATAAACAATATTAGGGTAATCAAAGTATGCCCTTTGTATACACTCATTTTAGCAAGCCGGCCCCCACTAGGTGGACCAACGATCTCGTGAAAGCCACGGGGAGCCCAGCATGGATGCAGGAGGCGAGCAGCTGCTCAATGTGGCGATCTCTGGGGGAGGCCTATGTTCAGCAGTCGATGTCTTCAGGATGTTAATGATGAATCAAAGTATCTTAAAATTAAACTAAGTATAAGAAAGTACAAAAATAAAAACACGCACTACGATACAATGACTGGTATCTCTCAAAAGATTAAGCATAAAGTAAGTACTATGTACTTACCATAGAATTACTACCTACTTGTTCTAAGGTACAATTACAATTTTTGCGAAACTATTTTATAAAACTGAACTCTACCAAACTAAAACTGTAAAATTAACAATAATACCTATAATACATAACTAATCTAATAAACCACTACCAGTAGGCAAGGTGCCCAAAATGCTGGCAGCATTGCCACGTTGAATGGCAATGCTCAACCTTTGGGCCAAGTAGAGGCCAGCATTTTGGTCACGTACTGCTTCAAACAGACGTTGGATGACTCCTTAAAAATTGTATGTGCACTGGGTCCCCACGGCCCCAGTGTCTCGACCCCAAAAGGAGCAAATATAAAACCGCTAAGTTAATTGCGTAAATTGCAAAAATATGCAAAAATCTCTATAGCAGTTGACAATGAAAAATATCAACAAAATATAAAATAAATGTTTCAGCGCGCTGTTTCCTTATTTCATTTATTTTTGGATATACTTCATTATAGATTTATATGATAACCGTAGGCGTATCTTAAGTTTAAGGTTGCTGACAAAAACAAAACTGTGCTAAGGACGACCTGTATCAGGTGCATCATAAGGCGTAGGCATAGGTATAATGACCCCGGCCCCGGGATAAGGTCTTCCACCTTACTTTGACTTCTTAATGCACGTTTCCTTTGGACCATAAATCGTTGTTTTCGAAAGTAAAACTTGAGTCAATTAAATGCATTTCTTTAAAATAACTGATTAAATATTATCATTAACCATAAAAAAATATTAAAGCTAATTTACAGAATATTGTTGTATTTTTTTTTCTTTTAAGTAGTTTATAAATTTTCTTTATATGAAAAATACCAAAACGTGTAGTTTTATATTGATATTTTTGTACATTAATTAAAAGATATTATAATCGCTAGCGAGAAAAATATTTGTTAATATGTTATTACAGCCGCGGGGAGCCGATGGATGCAGGAGGCGAGTGGCCGCTCAAGGTGGTGCTCTTTGGGGGAGGCCTATGTTCAGCAGTGCACGTCTTCGGGCTGTTAATGATGATGATGATGATGATGTTATTACAATAATCTGGGAAGCCTAAATTGGTCCAACATTTTTTGCGCATTAGGGAAACCCAGTAAAAACGTAACGAGACCAATGACAAACAGGTACGTTTATACTTACTTAATTAAAAATTTAATTAAGATAACTAATGACTAGTATGTAAATGACTAGTATGCCATAATTAATAAATTATGGCATTGTGCCGTTTGCCCCTTTGGTTAGACCTACCTACCTAGATTGGTAGGAAGAAATAGGTAACACAAAGGTATACGCAACAATGTTTTTTATTTTAATTTATAATTTACAAAAGAAAGGAGGGAAAAAAAAACAAGGAAAACCGGCAAGATCAGTGGGAGGGCACATAAATTTGTAGGGCCGCGGGTTTGGGCACTTTAACCAGTCACCACCTTCCACACACTACCGCGGGAAAAGTACTCTCCTGGTCTGGTACGGGGGCACGCCATGAACCAAGAAAACTTGTTCCTCCAAAATTTTAATTATGACGTCGGAAGTTGCCTTTTTAATTGGAAAAATATGGCAAAATTTAGAAAAGCAGCATGTCACTACTAGAATATAGCTATTCTGCTTTCGTGTAACAGGAAGTGGTCCCATTAAATCAATGGATATCATTTGGTAAGGACGTGAACATTGTTTTGGCCGACCCATGGTACCAAGAGTAGCGTGATTTTGGGTTTTGTACTGCAGACATACAGAGCACGTACCTACGTATTTTGCCACATCCTGATACATGCCTGGCCAGTAGTATCGAAGTGCAATGCGCCTGTACGTCTTGAAGATGCCAAAGTGACCAGCAGTGGGCTCATTATGGTTTTCCGCAATAATACCATCCCGAAGTTCCTGTGGAACGACTTCTTTCCAAGAAAACTCATTGGTCAAGTGACACTTATTTTTACTGAGGCGGAAAAGAGAATCGTTCTTAATTTGGAAATTTGGAACGTGTACTGGGTTATTGAGGCAGTTATTGTAGATGTTTTTATACCAGTCATCGCTAGTAGTCGCAAATGACTTGGAAGTAACAATCGACGCGACTGGAACGGCTCTAGACAATGCGTCAGGAATGATGTTGTCTACACCACGACGGTGTTTGATTTCAAAATCAAACGACGACAAACGAACACCCCAACGTGCGAGTCGGCCAGTAGGATTGTTTAACGACAAGAACCATTTGAGAGCGCTGTGGTCTGTATAAACCGTGAAAGTTTTACCATTTTCGACGTAACATCTCCAATGTTCCAATGCTACTAGAACAGCAAGAGTCTCCCGTTCCGTAATGCTGTAGTTCTTTTCAGCCGTGGTTAGAGATCGGCTCATGTACGCAACGGGATGCTCCTTACCATCAACTGTCTGAGTAAGCATGGCACCTACTCCGTAATTACTGGCGTCCGTGTGTACCTCGAACGGCAGATCGTAATTAGGACAAGAGAGTACCAGAGCGGAAACCAAACACTCTTTCAGCTTTTTAAAGGCAGCATCAGCTTCATCAGTCCATTTAAAAGGTGGGGTATTCTTCTTATTTGAAGTGAGCTTGTTTAGCGGACCTGCGATCGTGCTAAAGTTGGGAACGAACCTACGATACCAAGTGGCTGTACCTAAAAACCGCTTAAGCTCCTTGCGACTAGTAGGAGTCACGTAGTTGAGGATGGCTTCAACCTTACCTGGGTCGGTTCGCAGTCCATTCGCATCAACCACATATCCTAAGTACTTAAGCTCGCTTCTGAAGAACTCACACTTCTCTAGATTGATAGTGAGATTCGCCTTACGCAGCCTGTCTAGAACACGAAGCAGGAGGGAGACGTGATCATCAAAAGAGCTGCTTACAATGACTATATCATCAAGATATGCGAAAATTCGATGATCTACGTCACTTAGCAACGCATCAACCAAACGTTGTTGCGTGGCGGGAGCATTTGTAAGTCCAAAGGGTGTGGTCTTGAATCGGAAAGTTCCGCGGCCTGGGACGTAAAATGCCGTCTTGTCACGGTCCTCTGCAGAAATTGGTACCTGCCAAAAGGCTTTGGATAAATCGAGACTACTAAGGAAATGTGCGTCGCGCAAGTTATCCAAAATCTCAGAAATATAAGGCAAGTTGTATGCATCTCGTTTCGTAACTGAGTTGAGTTTACGGCTATCTAAACAGAAACGAGGCTGACCATTTTTCTTAGTAACAATAAGAACCGGGGACTGCCATGCGCTTTCGCACGGTTCCACCACATCAAGACTAAGCATTTCATCTACCTGTTCGACAAGTATTTTCTGTTTCTCAGGTGAAAGTCTGTAGTACCTTTGTCGAACAGGAGGTGAATCACCGGTATCAATGCGGTGGGATATCAAATGCGTTCGACCTAATCCCTTATGCTCAAAAGAAATATCCTTAAATTGATCGACGATATTATCCGCGATAGCTTTCTGCGAATCGTCTAAGTTATAGTAGGAATTGATAAAAGTCTGTTGGTTAGTTGAATTTAAATCCATTAGCGGTTCGCGTGACAGCTGTAGCGAACCTAAATATTTAGGACACAAATGAAAAGCGCGCCAGAAGTCGATTCCTAGAATCAGAGATGACTTCACTTCAGGAACTACGTAAGCTTTCAGTATGTGAAACTTGTCCTCAAAATTTACGGGCAAATTGATGTAACCTAAACTATCAAAAGACTGTCCACCTGCAGCAACGATTGACACGTTATCATCAGTACAAACCTTGAGACCTCGGTTAACTAAAATGTGATGCGCATTATTACCTAAAATGGTGACAGCTGCGCCCGAGTCAAGTAGACCTGAGACTGTTATGTCATTTACTTTAATATTCACGTAGGGTCGTGAATCATCTAGAGGTTTATCTTCCAGAATTGTAGCAACGTTGTAGCTTTTGAAAAACATTTGTATCGTTTTCAACCATTCATTCCAATCTTCAACATTAAAACGACCTTCGGTTGAAGATGAATCACTACAATTCCGAGAAGCTAGTTTTTTGAATTCGGATTACACCTAGGACAATCAGGTTTCTTAACACCCTTAAAACCACACTTGAAGCACATAATTTCAGTATTCTGGCAATCGCTCAAGCTATGGGAGTTATTGCGACAGCGAGGACAGTAGGGTAGTTTCCTGTCAGAATCAGAATCGCCTTTGTTTATAGCATGTAAATATTTTTCATTTACATTATTATTAGTATTAGGTTTCATGTATGTATTTTGTTGTTTGTTTTTATAATCATTGTAGTTTGTATTATTTGTATGATTAAAGTTTGGTTTCGGTTTATTAAATATAGTATTAGATTTTTGTTTATAAGCAAACTCCGGTGCTACAGTATCAGACGTTGCAACTGGAGGTTCACGAAAATGTACCAAACGCGATTGAACATTTTCAAAGTTCCTACAAAGATATCGCAACTGGCTAATAGTTTTAATTTCAGTCGCTGAAGCTAACGTGCTTGCATAGCAAGGTCTGATATTGTGCAATATGATTTCAAGTTTGTCTTCCTCCAGCAAGGGCTTCGACAAACGTGAAAACATACTCGACAATATTGACAAATAGATTGTTATGTTCTCTAGTTCACCCTGAGTCCTAGATCGAATCTCAGAGAGTAATCGATAATCATAATCAGTTTTGTCGAAGTCCTGCTTTAGAAGAACGACAAGTTCCTCCCAAGTCGATACCTGTTCCTTAACACTTCTAAACCAATGTAGTGCGTCATCAACAAAAATTTCGGTGGCAAATGAAAGAAGCTTTGATCCAGAAATATTGCGGGCTTCACTAAATTCGTTGGCCCGTTGAATGAAAGAGCGTACACACGACTTACCATCAAACTTTAACCTACCCAATTCAGAAGTTCTATTACCACTATCGCATGTTACCGAAACATGAATTGGTGCGACGTTTTGAGTTTGCGACTCAGAGCTCGAGCCGGGCAAAGATAGTGGATCGACACTCTTCTTCTTCAACACCAGAACACTTTCATAAAATTGTTTGAAAAGTGTGTTACATTCAGCATGTTGTTGAGAAGTTTTTTCATCTGTATTAATCCTATTTAGTCTGTGGTAAAGATGGTGAAGCATATTTTCGGTACGAGATAAAATATTTTTGTCTGTAACCCCCTCATCTATGATCGCCTTGACCTTCTCCAAAAGTTCTAAAGCACTGCTTAAATCGACCAATGCATCTAGGTGCGAGTACATAATGTCTTCTGAAGGAAAACATTGACTCAGCTTGATGATTTGTTTCCTAAGATCCGCAACAGTAGAACCAGGAGTTTCTCCACGAACACCAACCTCGTATTCTAATTCTGATTTTTGCAAAGACAAAAATTTAATAGGGTACGACATTGTAGTTGTAAATGGCACACAAAAAAAAAATATGATCAATGATGTAAATACTCCGTTCTGTTACAATCAGCTTTTAACAGAACGCTATGGTTTGATGATGATGATGGTGAATGATACCTAGATGAAAAAATAAACAGAAAAAAAAAATTTTGCAACAAAAAAATAAAACAAAGCGTTAATAAAAAAAAATTGCAACTGGTGTGAGTACAGCTTAACAAAAACAAAGATTTATTCTCCGTTAGTGTACGAATAGAAATTTTAACACTAGTTAAAAAAAAATTAAAACATGGCAACACTAAAAAAATATTCGAAACAGTATCGACACACAAAGAGAAACACTATACTCACCTCAGCTACTGCAAACCAAAAAATAAATAGCGTTTTACAAAAAACCACACACCGTGCAAAACTAACTACGTGCAGAAGAAGGTGGAAACTGGTTAAACCCACGTAAGAGGGCGCCAATGTGCCGTTTGCCCCGTCGGTTGTTCCTACCTGCCTAAAATTGATAGGGAGAAATAAACAACCGAGGTATACGCAACAGATATAATTGAATTTTACAATTTACAAAAAATAAAAAAATAGACCGGCAAGATCAGTGGGAGGGCACATAAATTTATGGGGCCGCGGGTTTGGGCACTTTAACCAGTCACCACCTTCCACACACTACCGCGGGAAAAGTACTCTCCTGGTCTGGTACGGGGCCCCTGGGTGGCTGGTGGGCCCAAGATGGCAGCGGCAAGGTGGAACACGCTGGAGACCGTGGAAATACAGTGCGCGGTGAAATTCCCTACCACCGGAATTTTCACCGGTTTTACGGCGGCGAGGTGGTACGGCGGTGCCGGTGGTGTAGACCCAGCTTTGGGTTCCGTAAGTAGTGGCGACGTTGAATCCGTGATTTGTTAAGTCCGTTCTTTGTTCCTGGAAGCGACAAAATTCCACCATGTTAAAATGGGAATCTGCCTAGCTTCCGTTCCGAACCCACCGACGGCTACGAAATTACCAGAAAATACTCACCCGCAGTGTAGTATTGCCGTGGTGGTAAAACCAGAACGGAGTTCACAATAAAAGTGGAAATTAGGCAAAAAGATATTGTTTGAAGCTGAAGGCTATTATTAAAAGCATACGGCAATGAAAATTAAATAAGGGAAATGGATTTAAATTACATAAATTTAGCATTTTATAAAATATTAGCAAAAAGATCGAAAAGTTAAGGTAGACGCAAAAGAAAAGATGATGAAACTTAACGTATAGAAACTAGTGCATGATTAAGCAATTTAGAAAAAGAAAACTATGATTTGAACACTGTAAATTAAAACAATATTAGTACAATTTAAAAATTAACGGTTATTAAGAATACATTTTGGTTTTTTATGTGCCATTTAAAACTTACCCTATGTCGGGAACACACAAAGAACTGTTATTACGTGTTTAGAACACAATTAGAGTGTTTTAAATTATATCGAATAAGAAACAAATTTTTGAATTTCAATTGCACAGTCGGCTAGTGCGCTCGGAGCTGGCAAAAGTTATACGAGTCTATTTGCGACCAAGTCTTGTGACGACTGTCCGCGATGCCGGCGGCCGTGGTCCAGCGTCGACCACCACCTCCCCGGTACATACCCCTCGGAGCTCTTATGAACCGGTCGGACGTAATAAGGATGCGTTGATTCAATAAGCGCTAAGAAACAGGTGCCGCACTTAGGATCTAGATCCTCGTAGTTATTTAATATAGGTTTATTATAATAATAAGTTAGAATAAGGCTGTCTTGTACATATTTTTATTAGTTTAATTTTTTAAGTAGGCTAAGGTTGTAAATATTATTTTTAAAAATACAAATTAATATTAAATGAGTAACGTTCCGTTACATTACCCGCTCGTCCCTCATATACTTTATTATATACTTATTTCCTTATATGACATTTTTTCACGGTAACTACCGCCTATACTAAGGCTGAGTTACACCAGCTTACTTTAACACTGACTTTAACTGCTAAGTGCTAACTGTCACCGACCGCGCTTCTCGGGGCGGGCTAATGTCAAAATTTGACAGTAACTTTAACTGTGATTATGGTGCAACTCAGCCTTAGTAAATTGGTCTTTGTCATACATTTTGTATGAATACCTTCTGAATTTCCCACGTTACTTGCGTATTTAGCTAGTTTGAAAGACTAATTTATAGGTAAGTAGTTAAACTATAGGTACCTGATATAAGTACCTATGAATTATGACTATCATCATCATCATCATTAACAGCCTGAAGACGACCACTGCTGAACATAGGCCTCCCCCAGGGAGCGCCACTTAGAGCGGCTGCTCGCCTCCTGCATCCATCGGCTCCCCGCGGCTTTCACCAGGTCGTCGGTCCACCTAGTGGGGGGCCGGCCTACGCTGCGTCTTCTAGTTCGTGGTCGCCACTCGAGAACCTTTCTTCCCCATCGGTTGTCAGTTCTACGAGCGATGTGGCCTGCCCATTGCCATTTCAACTTGCCAATCCTAAGAGCTACATCGGTCACTTTAGTTCTCCTGCGGATCTCCTCATTTCGGATCCTATCTCGCAGGGAAACACCGAGCATTGTTCTCTCCATAGCTCGTTGCGCGACTTTGAGCTTAGTAATGAGGCCAACAGTTAGAGACCACGTCTCAGTTCCATAAGTCATCACTGGCAACACACATTGATTGAAAACTTTTGTTTTCAGGCTTTGTGGTATTTTGGACGAAAAGATAGGTCGAAGCTTCCCGAACGCTGCCCAGCCGAGTTGGATTCTTCGGGCGACCTCTTTGTCGAAGTTGGACCTACCCAATTGGACAGTCTGCCCTAGATAGACGTATTTGTCGACAACTTCGAGAGTATCGTTCCCAACAATTACCGGTATAGGTGGAACATGGGCATTTGACATGATTTTCGTCTTGTCCATGTTCATCTTAAGACCAACCTGTCGGGAGACTCTACTGAGGTCGTTGAGCATGGTGCTGAGATCATCGAGCGACTCCGCCATTATGACTATATCATCGGCAAAACGAAGGTTAGTGATATACTCGCCATTTATGTTGATGCCACATCTTTTCCACTCCAAGAGCTTGAAAACATCCTCCAATGCGTTTGTGAACAGTTTCGGAGAAATAACGTCTCCCTGTCTCACGCCTCTCTGCAATGGGATCTGTTCCGTACTCTGGTCCTGTAGTCGGACTGACATAGTGGCCTTACTGTACAAACACTTCAATACTTCGATATACCTATAGTCAATTTGGCATCGCTGTAAGGACTGCAGCACCGCCCAAGTCTCGATTGAATCGAAGGCTTTCTCATAGTCCACAAACGCTAGGCATAGCGGCCGATTATACTCTTCGGTCTTCTGTATAATCTGGCGTAGCGTATGGATGTGGTCTATGGTGCTAAAGCCTTTTCGGAAACCAGCTTGTTCGGGAGGCTGGAATTCATCAAACCTGCGTGCGAGACGATTCGTAATGACCCTCGAAAACAGCTTATACACATGACTCAAGAGCGAGATGGGCCTATAGTTCTTCAATAAGGTGTTATCTCCTTTTTTGAAGAAGAGCACCACCACGCTCTTGTGCCATGCCTCCGGCGTTGTACCTTCAAGGATGACAGAATTGAATAACTTCTGGAGGACTATAAGTACCGGTCTACCACCCTATGGAAGCCTATAGTATTATGACTATAGGCTTCCATTATTCCAAGGTTTGTATCATTGTATCACAGAGTACATTGTTGGTTCGTATAGACGCACATTGATATTTTCGACGTAAGTACATATAAGTCGTGTCACCTTATGTGTCACTAAAATGGTGGAAATACTTTTCAATTTCAACTTTACGGCACAGGGACTGACATACGAGTCGGTCATCGTCATCAAGACTAAGGGCAAGATGAGACTGCACGAGAGCGTTCCGCACGCGGTGGTTTATTTATTTATTTATTTATAAAGATCAAAACGTGGCGGTAACAGAAGTCCTGGTCCGGGAGGAGAAGGCGGATTAACAACGACATGTACGAGCGGGATCATTGACGGACTCAAAAGAGCCTGTCAATTATCCCGCTCGTATGAAGAAAATAGTACTAGAATGTAAATGATTATTGTGTGTACACCGGGAGCACTCACGCTCACTAAAAAGCTTCTTCTTGCGGCGGCGTCGTGCGTCGGGTCGTCCTCTTCCCTCAAAAATGGTTGAGGAGGGCGATGGCTGGCGCATGCGTCAAGCTCGTGAACGGGCGCTGCTTGCGGGAGCTGGTCTGCTCGCGGTGTATGCACAAATCGGAAAAAAAAACAAAACGAAAAAAAAACATAAAAAAAAAAACAAAAAAAAAAAAATAGGTTAAGTACTTAATTGTCCTCTCTTGTATAATATTTTGTTCAATAAAAATATAACAATAAATGATAAACTAACAAAGAGCACGGACCCAGGTGTCTGTGGTAAAGCAGATTTAAAAAAAAAAAAAAACTTTACGGCTCGTCTCGTTAGATAGGTCTCATGTTCTTTGATGAGTTCACAATTCACATTATACGAGTGAAGAGTATATGTATTAGGCGTGCTATCGGTAATTTGTTTCTTTTTTAAGTGCCATTGGTTCAGTTTTGTGTAGTTCTAGGTTCCAGTGCAATAATAATTTAGTACTTAATGTAACAGTGAGTTTAAAAATTAATAAAAATAATAGGGTTAATAATTACAAATATTAAGGTACTCCTACCGCTTCTACCACACCATAATTTCATACCAAGAAATACGGAAAGCAAGAAAGATATTTATGTTGACGAAAAAAATTATAATAAATAAATAAAGATTTTAATCTCATGAAAATGACAAAAATAATAATTCCGTACATAATAATATAAGTATTTTACAGTACCTAACATAAATAAACTCTGAACAAACATCTTTCAGAGCGTGTTTAAATTGGCTACCGTTAAACGATATCAATTGCAATTTGCAGACTTCTATTCAAGTGTTATTGAAGATCTTCAAGACGCGACACAACACTGCGGTCGTTGCCTTATCGCCACAATATAATGATTTAAAGAAATTGTCTAATTCCTTGAAAATCTCGATAAACAGCAAAGATAATTTAGATAAATTTACATTTCTTGGCAAAAAAACATAATTGGAAGACTCACTTTTGTACGCGATGTCAGTCGTAAGAATTAAGATAGCATATTTTTAAAGCAATAGGTTATTAATATTTTATCATCGTCGCACATGTTTTTTCATATTTTTTATTAAATAATATAATAAATCATAGGTTATTATTGGTTTAAGTACATACTACATACGTGATCTATATATAAAAAAAAACTCTACAATTATACAAATTAATATAATCAATATTTCTACGTAAAACATATTGTAAGAAACACATCACACT
Source organism: Ennomos erosarius (assembly GCA_963580505.1). Lineage (NCBI taxonomy): Eukaryota > Metazoa > Arthropoda > Insecta > Lepidoptera > Geometridae > Ennomos > Ennomos erosarius. Next base: position 13,699,975 of record OY756989.1, on the reverse strand, counting down.
ATATAATATATAATATAGTGTGATGTGTTAGCATTATCACTTAACTTCGACATCACGCTCGCGCTTCTGGTACTTCTACTATATTTTGTTTTTAATATAGCAAGCGCGTTTGTACCTACTGACTGTCATGTAATTCATGTTTAACTAGCCACACGTGTATTTTTGAAATAGAATACGGCAATCAATGCAATAGGTGTTGGGTATAATTTGGTTCTGCTTGACGGTGCAACCGCTAAACAAAAACAATTAAATATTAAACTTGGTTTAACACATAGGTATGCTATGCATGGGCTACTTTTGATCCGCGGGTGAAACCGCGCGGTGCAGCTAGTATTTTATAAGTACTTATATCTGTGAACATCCGCATCCGGTAAGCAGCTCGGTCGTAAGTAGCTACCGAAACTTTTCGAGAGCAAACTCGGACTAACCCTCAGAGTTCATAGTCTTATTTAGTTTTCGTAGCTAGGTATGTATAAGTATCTGATAAATAATTAGAACTGGGTTTCCCACTGTTATTTTTCTCTACAAAGCTAAACCTACCTTACATTAGGTATAATGAAGTACCTCACTGATAACCATGAACTCGGCAGCTCAGGCGTGACGGACAGTTAGAGACTTCTTTTTCTATTGTACTCTCGTGATTATCATCAAATATCTTTGCTAGGATCGTGGATATAAATGTTTAGGTCTATAGTTACGATATACCTATCATGCTTGGTTCTTATTTTAACGACTCTGACTCATCCTACTTTTTTTATCTACCAGCGGGAAAAAGGAATGAATATACGTACGTACTTCTAGAAAGAGGGTTGTAGAGTATGTGTTCTACCGGAAAGGTAGGATAAAGTCTAAGGTTTATCGGTGTCGGTGCAAAACCAAGGAACAACTAGGTACTTTTATATATTCGGTTTGTTTATACTTAGATATAAGAAGGTGAAAAATGCAAAACGCCCCCGACCAAATAAGATAAAAATTTTTAGCCCTTAATGTTTTCGTACTTCTAAAACCAGACACCTACAAAATATAAGTAGGTAAAGGTGCCTACTTTTAACAAAATAATTGAGATACTACTGACTTATCAATTATACATTATTATGCTGCTACCACAGAGGTAACATTCGTTACTCGCTGATACATCATCAGGCTTGTGAGCTGTGCGATGCCATCAGCTGGTAAATACCTATATTGTTCCTACATAACTCAAAGGACTAAATAATTTAGGGCGCCGCACGCTACATGGCATATAATAGCTCCAAGTTGTGAATCTGAACGTGTAACGGTATACATACTGGTTGCACTGTGATGACTGTGACAGTACGAGGAAGTATTTATATTCATTAATCGCAACTAGCGAGCGGGACGGCGGCCAACATCCGCAATGATTTCAACGCAGCTGTTTGGCACTCGGTACTTTTATATGGGAATGGGCGGTGATAGTGAAAGGACGACCAAAATAGTGAATTTATGATATAGCTATTAATACTTTGGTGATGTTAGAATGTGTTCTATTATAAACTTTATTCCTAGAGAGCGATGGATATCAAGAGATAAGTACTTAGTTAAATTAAACAATGGGAAAGCTTAATAACTTATTTACATAAATGTAAAGAAATGCTTAGTGATAGGAGCGTAGATCACATATCGACCTGTGAAAGTGTGCGGTGTAGTAGACAATACTAAAAAAAAATTACTAAAAGAGAAATGGACCATTTGATAGCTTCACTTCTAAACACTATCATAACCTAGATCAATGCAGCCTGCTATAGATTATTCAGAATAGATTCGTGGATATTGTACTGTACAGTGGCTTTATATACGCGTAAAAGCAGATACCAAGAGAAACAATCGAAAAAATTAAACAAAAAGCGAAACAGACGAACATACAAATCATATCTAACTAAGTACTTAGACACCAACACAGCAAAACATTTGATTTACATACGGATCTCCCCAATAAAGATATCCTCAGCATACAGCGGCGGTGACGAGCCGCTTCTCTTCCACATTATCATTGTTTGGCCCCAGTCACGACGTGATTTTGTGTTTTTCCTTCAGTAATAAATTATTATCATTTATTTTACTCTTAATATTTTTGGTAATTTCGTTAAACAAAATGTGTTGGTTTATATTGGTAAGTTTGTTTTCTACAACTTATAATACAACTACATCATTGAATACAGAGTGTTTTAAGGAAAGGCCAACCACTTTAATATATTCTTGCATAGGTACCGGTTCTACCCAATGATATTTTTACAATTTACCTGGTTGTACCTATCTCTATGCTTACGTATATCTATATACTCATAACTGTTTACGTTACTAAGTATATCAAAGTTTTAAATTTAAGTAGTTGGTTGTTTTACTCGCCCACCAATTTTTACTCTACATAACAATTTCTTAATAAATATTTCGCAGTTTACAAAGTAACACCTGCATGTTATGTTTGAGAAAGTGCACAACAAGCAGGGAAATTTCATACTACCAATTCTTTACAAATAACCGTACCTACACTACTAAGTACTTACTGCAAACAACGATCTTTTCATTACTTACATACGAAATTGGTTTTCCAAACATTCGGGTCATTTCGCCATAGTATTGCATACACGAAACTGCTATTGCTTTTCAATTAAAATATTAAAGTTTATTGCATATACCAGCATCAACATTATGACGACAGCCATGTTTCTTGAACCGCCACATTTTATAGATTTGAGACTCGGGGTAAATTCGTTGTTTGGTCGCCTACTAAACTTGGCACTAAATCTACCAGTTTCATTCATAGAATTATGTAAATAGGATGAATTATGTGCTTTCGATGTACCGTTTCTCGTCTGATTTGTAATAAACTTATTCTTATTCATTCTAGTTCATGTTCGTTTACTTAATCTGGACATTATTTAAACTACATAGGTAGTACCTACCTACTGTTTTTGGAGTCTGATCACTGCTTTTCAGTGTACAAATATTCTGTTGTGCGATTTACCGAATTCGCCCTATTTACATACATAGGTCACGTTATAGTGTGTTTATCATTATTATGATTATGACTATGTTTAGAATTAGCAGATTGCGCATAAAGATCGTATGTGAATAAATGTATTTTCTTTTTTCTAGGTTTTTAAGTTGAAGGTAATAAAGACTGCTTTATTTTTACTTGTAAATATGTGCTTAGTGCTCTCACTTTGCTGAGACGGTAGTCTATACCTACCTAGTACATAAATATACAAGAATACTACATTAGATGGAACTGCATTATCAAGCAAGTACCCAAATGATACTTGCTTCATAATTATGCGGTTCGCCTTAATTGGCTTTTTATCTAGCACTTCGGCAATACGTATTTATTTCAAGTCTTTCAATGTATCTTGCGTATTTACCGGAGAATGTTTGTATTGCAAAAGCAGAATAAATTATATCTATCTGTGTTCTGTAATATCCAGTGCGCTTAGAATTTTATTACACGACGAATTAGCTTACAAGTATGTCAAGTACTCAACGTAGCAATTATGATAAAGTATTGTATCGAACAAATAGGTGTGTAACGAGAGCAACATTTTTTGTAACATAAGTTTGTGTCACGGATCTCTAACAACGGTGTTTTTTTATCTGATTGTAGGCGTTAGAATAACAAACAATAAGGTCGACCACGATTAAAAATGAGCAAATCTAATATCTGTCTCACTAGGACTTCAATATATACTTGACTTGTACTTGGACTTGTATTCTTATATGTTTTGTTAATTTCTATTGTCTGTTTTGTAATGTTTCTTACGATTAGTCTTCTCTTTACCCTATGGAGTTATACGACGCTGAACTCGGATGACATATAACCTTGACTAATGCCTATAGGCAGTTCTCATAACCAATGCATCAACAGCGTTCTCCTATTTTTTTTCATTTGATTTGACCAATCTCAACTGTGGCAATTGTATGAGCCTTGAAAGTTATGATTCTTAATTGCTCACTCGAGATTATCAACTCAAACGAAAGATAGGTTTAAGCGGTATTTTATCTTGAGCCGAACCTGTATTTGTAGATGACTTCTCAGCTTTGTTTATGCTCAAAGTAGGTACATTCGGAACCGAATTTTCATCTTGGTCCGCTCATTTGTTTCACAAAGTAGAGAAGTGTTTACTTCGTTAGCTTGATAAGCAAATCAGTAAAAGTCATAATTTCGCAGTGACAGAACACACATAATGCAATTTATGATGTCACTGCTTTACCGTCGTGTAAGATCAATCATTGCTAGAAAAGGGGGAATTCACAAATATCGCATGTTACTTGACGTATGCCGTGTGAACGTTTCAACAATAGACCTCACGTCACAAAAAAAATCAGAGCCCAGTAAAATGTGGTAAAGTGAATCAACCCATCATTCAAATAGCTTAATGCCTATTTACCACAACTGCTAACGTTTAGGTAAAGATTATTATGTTGCACATGAATTAATAAACCACGCGAGTAGGTACGTGTCATTGTGTCCATTGATTCAGCATTTGTGAATCGTGACGTGTCGCGTGACGTTTCCCACATGTTTGAAGACGTGAGGAGACGCAACCGTGACCATCACGGCTGGCCGTCGAATGCATCGTGAGTTCGTGACGAAAATAATAAAGTGTATCAAAGATTTTAGTTAGTAGCAACTACGTGGGTTATTAGACCCCGATAGCGTAGTGTTAATGATATCTACTTAAAGTACCTTGTTGCAATGCCATACTGTATTATTGAGCAGTGCCATCTCCATCCGATGCGATAGCCGGTTGAAATCTTGTTTTTCATTTTGACTTGACTCATCGGGTGCCAAATTAATTTCGTATATTAGTCATCATTATCATCATCATTAACAGCCTGAAGACGTCCACTGCTGAACATAGGCCTCCCCCTGGGAGCGCCACTTAGAGCGGCTGCTCGCCTCCTGCATCCATCGGCTCCCCGCGGCTTTCACCAGGTTGTCGGTCCACCTAGTGGGGGCCGGCCTACGCTGCGTCTTCCAGTTTGTGGTTGCCACTTGAGAACCTTTCATCCCCATCGGTTGTCAGTTCTACGAGCGATGTGGCCTGCCCATTGCCATTTCAACTTGCTAATCCTAAGAGCTACATCGGTCACTAAAGTAACTAAAGTTCTCCTGCGGATCTCCTCATTTCGGATCTTATCTCGCAGGAAAACACCGAGCATTGCTCTCTCCATAGCTCGTTGCGCGACTTTGAGCTTAGTAATGAGACCAACAGTTAGAGACCACGTCTCAGTTCCATAAGTCATCACTGGCAATGGCAACACACATTGATTGAAAACTTTTGTTTTCAGGCTTTGTGATATTTTGGACGAAAAGATAGGTCGAAGCTTCCCGAACGCTGCCCAGCCGAGTTGGATTCTTCGGACGACCTCTTTGTCGAAGTTGGACCTACCCAATTGGACAGTCTGCCCTAGATAGACGTATTTGTCGACAACTTCGAGAGTATCGTTCCCAACAATTACCAGTATAGGTGGAACACGGGCATTTGACATGATTTTTTTATATTAGTAATTACGGATAATAGATAGATAGTATGTCATCTAAGGGCAAATTTTTCAATGACTGGATAAAGGTTATCCGACTGATAAACTTAAACCAACTAAAACCAAAAAAAACATTAGTTATTCAGTAAAGATCGCATTTCTTTTCTCGGTGTTTTGTTTTATCCAATGAATAGCTTTTATCTGATTATTGAAAAATCGCACCTAAATATAGGTAGTAAATAGACAATTTAGTATTATCGTTTTCATGAAATCTCTCAGATCGGTCCCCTTCATAAATTGACCCCCTGATTTGTCCACTCTCACAATTTCTTGTTTCTAAATCGTCTTACATATTTCAAATTCTGATTCTTCTATTTCTTATCGTAAAGTGGCCTTTCCCCATTCGTCTATTCAATTCTCCTTTCGCATATTTCTTATTTAGTTCCTTCCTATTTTACGCACTCCTTGGGTCTCCTTGCCATGCGATTAAAACTAGAATAGGAAGAAGAATTTGAAATTAATAATGACACTAAACGTACAGAAACTGATAAAAAGACGTGTGACCCTGTTAAATCAGGCAGCAAATGAAACAGTGCAAAGATATTTGATTACTTTCATCAAGGCCAATCAGATAAAGAGTAGCTATAACAAGTTTACAGAGTGGTTAAATGTCGAGTAGGAAGCGAAAGAATCATAAGCTTCATCTATACGTCGTTTACTATAGGTGACAGCTGAAATCAAAGGAGATTCCAGTTAGTTTATAAGCTAGAAATTATATTAACAACCCATAATGTTATTACCGAATTCTCGAGTGGCAACCACGAACCGGAAGACGCAGCGTAGGCCGGGCCCCTCGGTGGACCGACGATCTGGTGAAAACCGCGGGGAGCCGATGGAAGCAGGAGGCGAGTGGCCGCTCAAGGTGGCGCTCTTAGGGGGAGGCCTATGTTCAGCAGTGCACGTCTTCGGGCTGTTGATGATCATGATGATGATGAATATTATTGCCTACTTATAATGGTTGCTAGTGACTCCCACAGAAGCAATAATATAAGGGTTCACTAGGTACTCATTCCGTCAAATATGTACTTATTAATTTGGAAAGTACATACCTACCTTCGCGTAGAGCCAAAAGTACTTTCCAAATAGATAACTTTCATCTAATCTAGGTACTTTTATGGTCACCAGATGAGCTGCATTCGGTTTCTGTCAGCGCTGCGGCGCTGTAAGCAGCTCGACGATGGTGACACTTCAACGCCGCTAGCACGGTGTCTCGGGCTCCTCGACCTCACGGCCCTGGGGGTCGGTAGTACTCTAGGTCTTGGAGTCTACGTACTAGCTGGAGCGGTGGCCAAGTCTGTGGCAGGGCCGGCCGTCACGTTGAGTTTCTTGGTCGCTGCTATCGCGTCAGCTTTTGCGGGTAAGTTTGCTCTAGGTATATAGATAATTAATTATTTATCACTCGCAGCTTTTCCCGCAGTATTAAAACTGACAGCATAATAATATGCTACTTGTAACACTGCTTGTTTGACCGACATCATTTGGGTTTTCCGCGGGGAGCCGATAGATGCAGAATGCGAGCAGCCGCTCGAAGTGGCGCTCTTTGAAGGAGGCCTATGATCAGCAGTGGACGTCTCCAGGCTGTTGATGATGATTTGGGTTTAGTTAAAAGTTATCGAGTCCTATGGGAACTTTTTATACCTTTACCAACTTTACCTAACTAAAACTTCAGTTATGGGGGTTAATGTTGCTATATTCATCTTTACCGTTGAATCAATTAATTTTACTTCCGCAGGTCTCTGCTACGCCGAGTTTGCGGCTCGCGTGCCCAAAGCTGGTTCAGCGTATGTGTACAGCTATGTTAGTGTGGGTGAGTTCATCGCGTTCACTATCGGGTGGAACCTCATACTGGAGTACTGCATCGGCACCGCCAGCGTCGCAAAGGTAATACTTATTGCACCATTTTCCCATTTGCAATTTTGAGTAAGTCTTTAATGGAGAGGCTATAACTGCCGTAGAGTCGTAGATTTTTCTTTGACCATGCCTTTCATGATAGAACTGTGTTGTACAAACGTGCCTCAGCTAGCAACCATTTTATCTTAAACCATTCTCACCATTTAGTGCTTGTTTCTGGATTTATCTTTCTTTACGCTTTTGAACCCTTACATTGCATTGTCTATGTATTTGAAGTTTGAACACAAAGCCACATTATGGTTAATCTTCCAGGGCATGGCGTTGTATATCGACAGTCTTTGCAATAACACCATGGCGAAGACCATGACGGAGCTGGCCCCCATCAATGTGTCTTTCATGGCTGAATATCCAGACTTTCTGGCGTTTGGGCTGGTGCTGGTTATCACTCGTAAGTAAAAGCGCAATTTTATTTTATTGGGATGAATGCCGTGACTAGCCACCAATAATGTCACTCGAAACTTAAAAAAATTAAAGTTTTGCGTGACACTGCACTGCGCAGTGCGCACGTCATCCTGAGACATCAGAAGCACTACTGTGTTCCGGGTACTGGGCGAATGAGACTGAGTCTAGTAATCTGATTACTAGCAAACCGGAAGACTGTATAGTGCTTGCACAGCACTGCTTAGAAGCAGAATAACTAGTAAAGCGGTAGTAGCTACCTAGACGAACTATGCAGAAAAGTCCTACCACTTTGTTCTGTGTCTGGCTGGGTGTTGTGGGACCATGGTCCTCATACTTCTTGGGCTCCTAGATACAGGGAGTACTAGATAGGGTGCAGAATTAATGTACTTATGTGATTGTTGGGCGTTATTTATTTATTTTAGTGACCTTGGTCGTATGGGGTCGCGTGGGCTTTGGGACCTTGCTTCGATGGAATTAGTTTACGACAGAACAAAAGTTTTCCTTGTCTTTCGTTTCCTTGTTTTATTTACTTTTAACCTTGTTGTGTTGTTTGACCTCCAATGTTATTAAGGCGCTATAGTATAGTACCTACCTACATATAAAATACACAGGTAGACCATATTGTATACCTAATGTGTTTTTATCTACTGAATTTAGTTAATACATAAGTACTGAAATTTGAATAGATTCACTAGATATAAATAACCCAATACCTACGTAAAAATAATATTTAATTTGGTATGATTTCAAAAAATGAAATTATGTTTTTGTTCTATCTAAAACCCATACTTTATTAACCCCGTTTAATGAAAATAGGGGAGTTAAGCCACTAACTAACTTCTCGAAAGTGGCCCGTTTAAATTAGGTGCAACGAACAAAATAAAATTTTCCTTGCTAAAAAAGAGGTAGCAATACACGCCTTGACGCAAAAGCGTGATGCGACGCCAGCTTTCGGCCAACCTTTGTGCAACCGTACCGTGTTTTCCTTTCTTAATGATACCGATAGCGCTGTATGAAATGTCGACAAATATTGATTTATCTTATTATATCCGTAGTCTTGCTGAGCGTTGGCGTGAAGGAGTCGACCAAACTCAACAACGTGTTCACGGCCCTCAACCTGATCACTGTCATCATAGTCCTCATCGCAGGAGCTGTCAAGAGTAAGTACCTCCTACCTTCATTGTGGACATCATCATCAACAAAGCCTGAAGACATTCACTGCTGAAAGGCTTCCCCCACAAAGCGCCAATTTGACCTTTTCATTGTGGTAATTTAGGTTGTTCTCTGTGGTGCCAACACGGGACGTTCTATCAAACACTAACAAAACAAGGAAATTGTACCTAGCCCTAACCTCAACGTCAACGGCCGGAATACGTTCACAGCTGATTTGCTAAAAATCTCAAACAAAATGGGGGCTCTGGGGGAGGCCTATGTTCAGCTGTGAACCCACTCTAAGTACACATTAAAAACTTGTAAACTTGTAAGTGGTCTGCAATGTAATTTACTTCGATCACCAAGGTGCCTGTGATTATGACAAATCTTCTCTCCTCAATGGGCAAGGACTACGTTCAGGAAAGGCCAACGATGTGATATGATGAATACTTATAGACATGCGGCCTAAAATTCTACTGACATCAAAGGCTTTCAAATTGTGACAAACATAAAACTGAGATGATGATGACCATGTCGTTGTTGTTCTCTAAAATGGCCAATTAAAGACACATCATATGTGAAACAATAGGAACTTAGTTTAAGTAATAACCTAGAATTAGTACCTATTGAAACCTGTCGCGTGTGTTAAATTGACTAATAATATAAACACAACGGGGTTATAGCGGGCTCAATCGCAAACATAGTCGAACCTTTTGTCCAGTTCATAAAACCATCTTCCATTCCAGGTGACCCAGCGAACTGGTTCATCCAGCCGGCCGACATCCCGGAAGAATACCGCGAGAAGGCGGGCGCTGGTGGCTTCATGCCGTGGGGCATGGCGGGCGTCATGGCTGGAGCTGCCAAGTGCTTCTTCGGCTTCGTCGGCTTCGACTGTGTCGCCACCACCGGGGAAGAAGCTAAGAACCCGAAAAGAGATATCCCGCTATCTATTGTGCTGTCTTTGGTCATCATATTTGTGTCGTATTTCACTATTGCGACCGTATTGACTATGATGCTTCCTTATTATTTGCAGGTAAGCAAATTTACTTTTTAATACATAGTTGAAGTTGTTAGATGGTACATTTCTATAGAGTTGAGTCAGAATTACCTACGACCCTAACTAGGATTCCCTGTTTCTATGAACGCAAAAACTACGAGCACCATGGTTCCACAATATCTAGACGCGGAACAAATAGTTACCTAATGGTCATGTCGCGAGAATCGAACCCTATGACAACCGCGGGTTGCCGATGGATGCAGCCGCTCAAATTGGTGCTCTTTAGGGGAGGCCTATGTTCAGCAAAGGACGTCTTCAGGTAATGATGATGAGAAGTAGGTAAGTATATCTAAGTGTATGCTATAAAAGTAGGTACCAATATTTCAACTAACACATATCTGTTCTCATCCAGGACGCCGACGCCCCATTCCCTCACGTGTTCACAGTCACAAACCAACCCATCGTAAAGTGGATAGTAACAATCGGCGCCATATTCGCTCTGTGCACGTCTCTCCTCGGCGCCATGTTTCCTTTACCGCGAGTGTTGTACGCCATGGCCGGCGATGGTGTCATCTTCAGGCCGCTATCTTCTATTTACAAGAGGACCAGGACGCCGCTACTGTCGACCATCTTGAGTGGGACTCTGGCAGGTAAACGTCAGGCAGGACTTAAGCTTTATGAGCAAAATAGAGGATCGGGACCAACCACCGACCAAGGTCACATTTGTCTGATCTTGGTCGGGTTGGTGTAAAAACCGACCGTGCGGATGGTGGTTGGTGTCTTTATTCGGTCGGCCAACCACATGACCTTGGTCGTATGCGCATCCACACGGTCTGTTTTTACACCAACCCGACCAAGGTGAGACAAATGTGACCTTGGTCGATGGTTGGTCCCGATCGTGTATTTTACCCATTAACCGCACCCGTGCGTCAAGTTGCGACACGGTCGGCACCCATCGCTGCCCGAATTCGTAAATGGCCAAACAGCCACGATACGACACGGGCATGGGATACGGGCAGATCGTACGGCCAAGTCGTAAGCCTCCCACTAGGTGGACCGACGATCTGCTGAAAGCCGCGGGAAGCCGATGGATGCAGGACGCGATTCGCTCAAAGTAGCGCTCCCTGGGTGAGGCCTATGTTCAGCAGTAGACGCTTCAGGCTATTAATGATGATGATGATGCGGTTGTAGTCCGATTTTCCCAGCAATTCCACTAGCTAGGTATGTATACATACTTTAAACCATTAAACCAGAACACTATTGATGACCTTTGCAGCAAAGTCTTGCCGTTTAAAATTTTTTTTTTTAATCTTTTATTTTTTAGGAACTTAGGGTCGTCCAAAGACTATGCCAGCCCCATAGTACCTCATTTAGATTAATGATGATCAATATGCCTAGTGATGATGATATTTTTTAACACTTTTCCATAATATTTTTCCAGCTATAATGGCGGCCATGTTCAACCTGAATCAGCTGATCGACATGATGTCCATCGGAACACTCCTCGCGTACACCATCGTGGCGACCAGCGTGCTCATTCTCAGGTACATGGAGGTCATTTTTAGGGTTCCGTACCCAAAGGGTAAAACGGACCCTATTTATAAGGCTCCGCTGTCCGTCCGTCTGTCTGTCTGTTTCCAGGCTGTATCTCGTGAACCGTGATAGTTAGATTAAAATAAATATTTACGGGGGCTCCCATACAACAAACGTGATTGTTTGCTTGTTTTTATTGATAATGGTACGGAACACTTCGGGCGCGAGTCCAACTCACACTTGGCCGGTTATTTTTTCTGTGCGTTGTCTCTGGGTTATGAGTCGACCCGCTACTTGCTCAACCACACCACAGAGGCTGTAAAATTATGTAGTAAAGGTTGTGATTAATATGTGATTACGATTTGAATTAATTGATAACGAAAATGAAATTTACGTCTAAGTACTTCTGTTCTGACTTCTGTATAAGTATGACGATTGAAGTTCTTCATAGCCCCAGAAAATGATTTAACGAATGTAATACCCAGATACGAGGAGGAGTCCCCCCTCCCGGCAGCCAGCAAGCCGGCCCTGGCCCCGGCGCCGGGCGCGGGCGCGGTGGCGCGGCAAGCGTTCAACCTGCTCGGACTCAAGTTCCCCACGCAACTCTCCAGCACCATCGCCAAGTGCACCATTTGCATACTCTGTGAGTACTTATACCTACTTCATGATCATCCACAGTCTTAAGACGTTCACTATTAAACGTAGATCTCCCCCAGAGAGGGCCACTTAGGACTGCTTCTACTGCGACATACCTATAAGTAGCCTAAAGGCTCTTATAAAGTAGCATAAATGCACTTACATAATATGTACCTGGAACCTCTTATCTCGCTCGCACATTGCGACATTTTTGATGATATTGGGTAACGTGTGATATTGTATTCTATATATTTATTTACAAACAAAAAAATATCTAAGTAGATATATTGTATCAGTTATCTGGTTCCCTTAGTACAAGCCATGCTTAGTTTGGGGCTAGATGGCGCTGTGTGTAATGTCCACACATATTTATTTAATATACGTCGTTTTAAGTTGACGTGAGTTTAATTTTGATGTTACCCCCGGCGCCACCTAGCACCGGTTTTCACCACTGTGGTTCACTGTACATAAGACATGATGGTCTTATGTAGGTACAGTGAACCACCACGGTCATATATTTAATTCAACTACAACACAAAGTTTCATAACCTCATATAAAGTATTCATTGAATAATCGCCTTTTTTTGTATGTTTTGGAGGTAACTTTGTAATTTTGTTCTATCGAGGAAAGTTTATCGTGTTTTCACTATACATAAAACTTATTAGTCCGGAACATTATCATTATATTAATTTCAAAGTCATTGTTGCAATATCGTTGACAGGGCACGGTATCATGTTAAGCTTTTTTAAGCATTTTGGCGTCATAGGGCCTTCAGGGACATTTCCTTTATTATTGTTATCGTTTCCAGTCGCGGTGGCGCTGGTGACGTGCGTGTGCGCGGACTCGCGGTGGGCGCTCGGCGCGCTCGGCGCCGCGCTGCTCGCGCTGCTGCTCGTCTTGTATCGCCAGCCACGGAACTCCACCAAGGATCTCTCCTTTACCGTGAGTCCCACTTCTTTATCTATCATTGTATCAACAACCTGATCACGATCACTGCTGAACATAGGTCTCCAATACTTAGAATGCCTGCTTCCCTCTTGCATCTATCAACTCCCCGCGGTTTAATAATTATTTCAGCGAAAATTATTAATGGATTATGCATAAAATCACAACCCGTGCACAGATCACTAAAAATGGAGTCAATTATGACTAACCATCGTCGGTCCATTTAGCAGGACGCTATGCTGCGTCTTTCGGTTCGCGATCTCCTCTCCACCTGTCTTCCCCATCTGATCGTATTTTAGCATTCTAATGAAGTGCAAAACTGCTAAAAAAGCCCATTTTTTTTACTTGACAGGTACCATTGGTGCCTCTAGTGCCGTTCCTAAGTGTATGCATGAACGTATACCTGATGGTGCAGCTCGACTACCAGACCTGGGTGCGGTTCGTCATCTGGCTCGTCATCGGTAACTACATAACATTATATACACACACACCCCCACACATTCGGTACACCGGTCCGGTTTCGGTTTTTACATTCGGTATTTCTGCATAAAGATTATCAAGCGACAATTATTGCGTGTTGTCAATACACTGGACACTAATTAGTAACGCTCAGGACACGTTAGTAGGTAGGTAAGTTAATTTTTAATAATAAATCAATACTTACCGTTATCATTCAATTTCAATTATTCAAACTTCGGTCGCGACACTGTAATCAGGTCGTTGTCTCATTTGCCCAGTAATTTCACTAGCTACAATACCCTTCAAACCGGAACACAGTAGTGCTTACACACTACTGCTTGGCGGCAGAATAGCTGACAAAGCGGAAAAGACCTACCACCTAGTAAACTAAAGAAAATGTTAAAATCCTAAACATAACTCAAATGAAAACTAGCGCCGTCTTCGTTATTCCGTATCGACTTACCGCATCTGTATAAAAAGGACAGAAATATTTTTAGAATTGTGTTTGGTTTAGCTTATTGTACAACAGAGTGGACGCAGCTTTCTGATTTGAAACTCTTAATTCCAGGTTATTTAATCTACTTCCTATACGGCATTCGCAACAGCTCACTTAACGAGAAGCATCTGCCGATGACCAAGGGGTTCCCGCGCGAGAAATGCGATCTATCGAGCACTGGCACTACCTGCACTTCACTCTGATCACCAGCTTCATTAGAAATCTCAGTGGTAACTACAGGGTTGGGTAGATAGTTCTTTAGAATTTGGCCTTCGTAAACTACTAGCGGTCTCGTGAAGTTATAGGAAAAAATGAATAATGTGTGAACATTTCACACAGCGCCATCTAGCCCCGAACTAAGCAACCTAGAATAAGGACTTTTTGCCGAACAGATTCGCTGTGGACATGACGGTTCACTGTGAACAATGAATATGATTGTTCACTGAGCATAATTATTATGAACCTGGCGGTTCAGTGTGCCTGTGCACAATAATTTTGAACATGACGGTTCACTTTGCACAAGAACTCGCAGAGCAATATTTGTTTGTCAGCGTATTACTATTATTCACATTTTACGTTACTTATTCTCGCTGTTCTCGTTTTCATGTACAACTAAGTATTTTAGTTACCCAGACTCATGACTCGTGTTGCAAATAAATTGACCAATTTTGCCATATTTCTGTATATCATATGTGTTGTTCTGTTTGATACGAAAATGATAGTGTTCGTGTCCTAATATATTTGAATACGGCATTTTATGTCACAATAATGAAATAACTTTTTAGTTTAGTTTTTCTATGTTTCGTCGCGTATTTATTAGTATTTGGTTTCAATTATTCAGTAACAACTAGGTAGTTTTCAATTTTGATGTAAGCATTGTTATTATTCTAGATCTATATTCATAAACTATAAACATTTACATGTAGCTAGTTTGATGACAACTGTATACTCTAGGTACTTACTTTGTCTTTATTTATTTCAAAGCTTTGTTAATAATGTAAAACATACAAAACATACACAACCCTACACTTAAAAAATTTAAATCGGGGCTCCAAAAATCTTTCTATTTTACATGTTAAATAGAAAGATTTTTGGAGTCTCGATTTAAATTTTTTAAGTTTATAAGAACAGCGGTGGATTCGATGAATTTTATGTACAACTTGTGCCAATAATTAATAGGCATCTAAAAATAGCTTACGACGTTTTGTATGTCGAGGCTAAAATATAGTGGAAATAAAATAATTTTCGTTCAGCGTTCTTTAGATCGTTTACTGGCGCAAGTTAATATAAAAATGTACCTATTTGTGATGAATAAATATAATATTTATATTTTATTGTGATATGTGTGATTGTGATAATTGTATTTTAAGTTATTAAGTCGTCAGTTTATATACTTTTTTTAGGAACTTCGTATTATATGACCCGGGCGCAATGAACGCATGATGGCGCAATGAACCATTCATTGCGTTGACTAAACGAACTCATTGTTGAACTAGCGCGACTCGAGTTGTATTCCACATCGACGCATCGCGCATTTATAAATCATTTTAGTTATAATATAGCTGTGTAATGTGTCTACCTACATGTTATAAGGATTTAGCAGTAAGTTAATAACAAACTGTGATTTTGGATGAGACGACACAAATACTTAATTTAATAAGAAATAAAATAAAATTTAATGTTTTACTGATTTTTATTTAAACTCAAACTGCATAGTACAATTATTAATATAAATACGAAAATACAAATATTCATAATTTAAAAGCAAGTGGTTAAAATGAAATCCTCTATAATATTTATTAAGCTTTAAGCTTATAGGCAGCCGCAAACTTATACACTACCCCCTTACTAGTAAATACTGCATAACAGTGGAATAGCTCTACTCTGTTTTCTTTTGTTTTATCATTGAGCATTTCGAACTCGACAGAGAAAGACAAAATACTATGTAACTGTTCTTTCGCTAAACTGATTGTAAGTAGGTAAGGGGAACGTACGCAGTGCTCGAACGGCTTGTTGTCGCACAGCAGCAATGTGCGGGTTCAAATCCCTATATCGGCATTTTGCCATTCACATCACAGCCCAGTCCTTGTAATACTGAGAAATATAAGCTTATTAAGTACATAATTCATTATTAATAATTCACAAAAAAATACGAATACAATAAATAAATATCTTACAGGAAACAAAACTTTTACCGAATCATGATTCTAATTTTCATATCATAATAAAATTATTATTAATA
Organism: Ennomos erosarius; assembly: GCA_963580505.1. Lineage (NCBI taxonomy): Eukaryota > Metazoa > Arthropoda > Insecta > Lepidoptera > Geometridae > Ennomos > Ennomos erosarius. The sequence goes on along the minus strand of OY756989.1, from coordinate 13,683,642 downwards.
TTAATAATAATTACCTTTTGAAATAGAAACCAAACTCAAAATAATCGTGCAAAACAATTAAATTATATTACATTTTATATTACTTATTTAAAAAAAAAAAATTATATATCATTAATTTGTTATAGCTTTCGTCACAGATTAATATATAAGAAAGCAAGAATATAATTATCATAGTCCTCACATTAACAATGCTTATAAATATAAAACAATACTTTGGACGCAAAGGAACTACAAAATCAACTCGACTGTCCACCATAGACACTAAGATCAAGCGAAAATATTCTACTGGGTGTGATTGAATTCATTAGCATCCTTTGAAACTAGATACCTACTCCTGATACCGGTCACGTGTGGAGCAAAATTTTTGAATTTTAACACATTGGTTTGTTAATAATAATAACTCCAAAAAATGGAATAACTTACTTTATCTTTTTCTTTATTTTTTTACTATACGAAATTTAATTAAAATAGTGAATTACTGTTTTTAATTAGTACATACAAGGTATAAAAACGTTTAAATGTATCAAAATCATCCGTGCCAACAGCGTTAGGCGCCGCGGAAATCTTCACAATTGTCAATAAAAATTATTTCATTGACACTCTTTACTCTTTAATAACCATCTATAAATGATGTACTATCATGGGCTCAATTTATGCTAATGAATTGAATTACATCCTGTATATCTGTCGGTCGGTACATCGTACACAGAAAATATCAATATCAGAGATATATTATGAATACGTCAAAAATAAGCGGTTCTCACGATACATTACGAATCTCAATGTAGGGTAATATCATGATATTGGTACCTAATATGATGTAAAGTTTTAAAGAAATCATTAAATTCTAAAACTAACTAAATATCTGTTACATTCGAGAACTTTTTTGAGAGCAATCATGACACTAAGCTATCCTATCACATAAAAATGATGCTAGATTTTTTTAAATTAACTACTAAACTACAAACCGCAAAAGTATAGTGTTTGTTATTTAATTGCTATGTTTAAAATACACCTTTTTTGTCTACTAATACTTCGCTATGAATTAAATCAATTCACATGTTTTTTATAGTACTGTAGTATATAATGAGTCGGGGCTATATTTATGGTCAACACATAAAACGAATCAGCTACACTTCCAGCTATTACTACAAAAAAACAAACAACCGCAAAAATTCAAACTAGCAAGATATTTTCAACCATGAACAACACTTTAACATTGGTGTTATTTCGGTTACACAAACACTAAATGCTTGATATGAAAGAGATGACAGTACCGCTCGGACTGATGAGTTCATCCCTCTCACTCACCCGAGGTCAGCCGAGTAACACTTTAACATTGGTGTCATTTAAACTACACTAAAACTAAATACTTGATATGAAAGAGATGACAGTACCGCTCGGACTGATGGGTTCATCCCTCTCAGTCTGGTGGGGTCAGCCGAGTGTGTGAGCGAGAGTGTTGTTGTGCAAGAGAGAGGTGTGACTGTCGTTGTGTAACTCCGCCAACTGGAGTTGGTCCAGCTTGCGGCGCCGCTCCACGCTGTGCCACGCTCCATACGTGAAGTATATCAACAAACCTGAGAAATAAAAAAATAGTTCGTAATCAATACATACAAGGTGACCTTGAATTGGTATGTTATCCCTATATGGGGGGACTGGGACCATGATACCCTGCAAGTTGTGAGAGCCTTACTTGAAACTGGGTGTTTCCAAACCTTCATGGTAAAAAAAATCCACTCGCAAAATTGCACGTGCGATCGCTACGAGAGTTAAAAAAATACCATTCATTTCTAAACACAGGTCGGTAAACTCATTTATGTGCACTCGGTCAAGGACGAAGTTCAACCACCCAGCTGCGCTAAGACTATTTTCGAACGTATACTTTACATGGCATTTCTTCAATGAAAAGCTATTATTTTGTAAAGTCGTAGAAGAAACATTGTCTAGCTTGTGGCGTAGATTTATATTACTTGTGGTATATTTCGGGAAAATATACCAATTCAAGGTCACCTTGTATAGTAAAACTGCAAATGGGCTTAATCTGTACAATAAATATTTTTTTGAAAATTTGACATGCAGTCAAATTTATAGTACTTATAATACTTATTCTTAATCGATATAGAAGTAGAAACATTTTTTTTTGTATTTTTTGTCAGTCTGTCATTCTGTCCCTTTGAACACGCATCGCGCTGGAACTGCTGAACGGATTTCGCTGAAATTTGTAATGGTTATAGATAATTTTTCAGAATAACGGCTATTTCCTTTTCTTTATTAAAATTTAGGACACTTTTTGTTTTCTAAAACACAGTAACGGAGGGGTTGGAAACAAAATTATATTTCTAAAGTGTAAAAGAGTACGAGTACGTTTCGTACTAAGGAAAAGGGAGACAAAAGTATGGGGGGAAAGGGAAACCGCAGAGAAGTTACAAAATAAAAAGGGTGATAAGACTCATATACGAAATCGGGGCGGGACAGTTGGTATATTTAAATGTAGTTTGGTTGGTGTTTATTAGTGTACTCACTTGTATGTCCTAGCTCCTTAATTAGTTTTAACTAAATACAGACCTAATAACAGCTAAGTACAAGGGGTCTGAAATATTTGCTGAAAAATCAAACAAAATAGGTATGGTACGTAGGTACTTAAAAATAACGCAAGCCAAGTTATTCTAAACGACTTTTTATTTATATCCGTTTTATAACATTTCCACAAGCGCTGAACTCAAAACCATGGCAAAATTGGACCGCAAGCTTTTTTTTTATTTAGAAATTTCTTTTTGCACACGCGCGTACTTTCAATTTTATCGAGGTCGCTCTCGTGCGGCCTGAATTGAGACGCAGATGACATATCCGAACGCAGTCACACGCGAAGTTCAACATCAACCGTAATATAGAATCATTCCACAAGATATTAATTCAATTGTACCGATCCAAGTTTATTTGTAGGAAAATCAGTGCAAAAATATAATAAAAGTTTAAAAGAGTTCTGAAAAAGACGCGGGCCAAAAACATTGCAAGTTTAAAATAAATATAGACACAGTTGTCGCATATAACCACAAATACTACGGGCGATAGTTTAATTATTTCGCAATACAACAATTAGCGTGTATCTCTGAAACCAATTTTATTGGTAACATTTTTGAAAACCTGCGGCCTTGATTACTGTACCTGCGGGCAACTTCCCAGATCTCTAGGCCAACCGTATTTGCACATAATCATTGTGTACTCTATGTTAATCACATATCAGTTCAAAGCCATTTGACTTTAACTGAAAAAGGTTTTCTAGTTTTGATAAGATATTTAGATGTATATATAGAAGACTAATTAATTTAGTTGTTTAAAACGTAACGAACGTTCAGGCCGCGAGCTGCGTTTGAAATGTTGTTTAGATATGTCGCACTTGCGGCAGTTTTATTGAGCGCAGTTAAAAGCGAAATGCGCTCGTACGAAGCGACGTTATCGAATATTCCAGAAGATGGACTCCTTAACACCACCGGACTGTCAGCTAAGTACGGACACGAGGCGAAGCAGTATACAATCATCACGGAAGACGGGTACATTTTGACGATATTTAATCTACCCGGAAAGAAGGGAAGTCGCCCCGTGCTGTTCAATCATGGGGTATTCGACACGAGTGATGGATGGTTGATACGGGGGAACCGGTCTCTGGCAATCATGGCAGTCGACGAAGGCCACGACGTATGGATTGGGAATTTCAGAGGAAACAAATACTCGAGAAACCACACAAGCCTCAATCCAGACAAGGACGACCAGTTTTGGAACTACAGCGCTAACGAATTAGGGAATTACGATCTAAGTGCGATGATCGACTTTGTGCTAAACGCCACCGGTCAGAAGCAGCTGTCCATTGTTGGATTCTCGGAAGGAACTACTGCGACGGTAGTCCTCGGATGTTTAAAACCCGAGTACAACAAGAAAGTGAAGATTTTCATAGCTCTAGCGCCCGTAGTGTTCCTGGAGTACGCACGCCCTCTGCTCTCCGTCATCATCAAGTGGAGTCCATTCATAGACTTCATACTGCCGAAGCCTATCCAAGAGGTCGCCGGCCACTACACCTTGGCAAAGGCAATAATAAACCTGTTGTGCACGCAGATTCCCATTGGATACGAGATTTGCTACCAAGGTGGAATTTACGCTCTATCGGGAGCGGATCCGTTTGGTATAGAAAGGGAATTTTTCCCTGTAGTTATAGGGCACTTCCCTGATGGTACGTCCAGGAAAAACTTGTTGCATTACAGTCAAATTGGTCTAAGAAAGTCCTTTGCTAAATATGACTATGGAGCAGGTGAGAATTTTAGCAAATACCGTTCTTTCACGCCCCCCGAGTACGATTTATCTAAAATGACAATGGACACGGTGTTAGTGAGTGGAGTGAACGATCCCGTGTCCACGATGAAAGATGTAGTGAAACTGTACCAGAAGTTGCCTAACGTAAAACAACACATTGTGGTGAAAGATGAATTTTTCAGTCATTTAGACCACATGTGGGGTAAAAACGCCCCTGAAATACTGTACCCGAATATTTTAAAGATATTAGGACCGCCGAGTGAAGTTTAATAAAATATGTTATCTGTTGATTTCTTTTTTTATTGTTCCCTTATTTGAAAGCACCCGACGATAAACATTTCAATTCAAAAATATTTCTGTATTTCAAACACTTTGCCATTTTTTGAGTTTAATTTTTGTTTTCACGACAGATTATTTTTGAGGAATAATATTAATTTATGCAATAAAAAATAGCAGGGGCCGTACTGTGAACTTTTGCCGCGATTAACAGACCCTATATTGGATCACTTATCGAAGTCCTCATGCAAAAACAACAAAGCGGCAAACAAGGCATTGTCGTAGAAAACATCTATTGAATGTTCCTAATCAACGGATACAGTTATACAGTAATAATGCTTACTGTATGGCTATTCGTATTTATAATAAATTACCAGCCGATTAAATGTTAATTTTTATGTTGCAATAAATTGAAAACAAAATTATTTAAATTTTTAATCCGGCCTATTATTCTGTGCAAGATTTTTTGAATGACAGGTTAAATTGACAATTTTAAATTTATAATTATTATAGAATATTATATTTTGACCATCTGACATAATTTTTAATTCCTGACATTAATATACAAACACATTATTAATATTACATACACATATTTTAATTATCTACTTTTATTAATGTGTTAACTGTATGAATTTAATAATTAAATTTTGCTAGAATGTTATAATTATGTTAAAATGATACCTACTGTCAAAGTTAGATTCTATCACAAACAATATTTGTACACCGGAAACGGTAGAATATTTGAAACACAAAAATAATATCTTAAGCACAATATTCTGACAAATAAATTATTTTGTTATTATTTATTATTTTATTACAAACCACTGTCATGGGCGTGAGTGTCGCTTAACATCAGACGAACGACTACTCATCACGTCATTAAAAAAAATACGGCCCCTGGACTCGCCCATTCCCCGAGCATACCGGCAGCGATCCACACGGCGAACCGCAGCCAGGTGGCGGCGTCCAGGTTCAGCATGAGGTACACGTTGATGAGGATGCTGAGCCCCGGCAGCCACGGGACCAAGGGGACCTGGGGGGCCACGATACTGGCTAGATTTTTTTTTTATCTTTGAATAGGCTCACATTTGACAATCATCATCATCAAAGAGACAAAGACAAAGTCTTTTATTACAAATAGGCATATATTTATGATTTTTACAGCAGTGTTTTAAACACTCAATAGATAGCGCTACCAACCCCGTAAGTTGGTTGTAAAGGTGAATGAAAAATTCGGACATGAGACCACTTGTCACGCGGTAGCTTAAGTAAAGCATATGCCGGCTTGAGGGACTGATGGATGCGGGTTCAATCCCCGCTCGTGATTCTAATTTTTCCTTTACAAATTAATCTGTACAAACAGGCATGGCACTTTTACAAGTCAAATTAAATTATTATAATTACTAAGCAGATAAAATCGCAAAGTCAATGTCAATTATTATTACTATTAATAGCAAACCTATTACAATAAGTGTCTGAAAAATAATAAGTTCTATATTCCACGACAGGTGCAAGCAATCCGGCCCAATGCAGAATAGACAACTTCGATCCGTAGCTTCGATTTCACATGTAAAGAAGAAGCTACAAGAAACTTCACAGTGACATCATCATCAACAGCCTGAAGACGTCCACTGCTGAACATAAGCCTCCCCCAGAGAGCGCGACCTCGAGCGGCTGCTAGCCTCCTGCATCCATCGGCACCCCGCGGTTTTCACCAGATCGTCGGTCCACCTACGCTGCGTCTTCTGGTTCGTGGTCGCCATTCGAGAACCTTTCTTCCCCATCGGTTGTCAGTTCTGCGAGCGATGTGGCCTGCCCATTGCCACTTGACAATAGGGACCCAGAAACTACGAAGACCATGGTCCCACAGCACAGAACAAGTATGCGCTTTTTTGTACACAAATACTTGTCATGTTGCAGGAATCGCGTTCATATAATATGTAAACTATATAGGATTATTTTATCATCAAAATTAAATATTAAACTAAATACAAGTGTAATTGACTTGTGGACGTTTCGTGCAATCGCCGCTTGGTGGCGTTCATGTCGACTGTCATAAATTATTATACTCTTTGGGCTGTTGTGGAGGTCTGTGGAATCACCGCTTAGTGGATACTCTTTGGACGGTCATTGTTCTGGGCCCTTTAAAAACGGCAGAGGCTGGACTGAAACATCACTTTTGATCGAGCAGCGGAGTGGAATACATCACCAGACGTCCACCGCAGTCATATTACTGGGCAGTTGGCCTTTGGCAGCGTAGATGGATACCACAGCCCTCAGGTCTTGCGAAGCGCTTTTCAGTATTTGGAACGTATTTTGAGAGTTGTTATTAATGGTGCTGTAAATGTGTATTAAGTTTACAAATACTTTACATATTTACACGAATGAAATCCCGTGCAGTAGCTAGTTTTTAGGGTTCCGAACTCAATTACTGAGCCTCCGCGGTCTGTCTGTCTGTCACCAGAAATGAATGAATTGTGATGGTTAGTAAGCTGAAATTTTCCCAGATGATGTATTTCTGTTGCCGCTATAACAACAAATACTAAAAAACAGAATAAAATAGATATTTAAAGGGGCTCCCGTACAACAAACGTGATTTTTTGCTCGTTTTCTAGATAATGGTACGCGAATTCGACTCGCATTTGTTCGGTTATTATAGGACAAAAAATACTTCCTACAAAAGAAGGAAACATAAACATTTTTAAATTGTGTAATTTGCAAACAAACAGTCTATTGGTACGAGATAAAATCACGAGCGAGGTGAAATTTTTGTCTAGCCTCCCGGCATGCTTGCATAGATAACAATGAAGGAAGTGTCATAGTTCCTTACTTACAAAGATTATCTAACTATTATTTGGTTTAATATATAATAGCCTCTTTTGTAAATAACGCACATTTTTATTGCTATTTAATTTAGAAAGCTACGAAACTTACTAAATTTCTTATTTTTTCTTATTTACTTAAGTAACATTACAAAGTGCTTAATGTCTAATTCACATATTCTAATAGGCTTGCTTTAATAATTATGATATCGATCAATATAGCAATTATGATATCGATATAGCAAGCCTATTAAAATAAGGAAATTTGAAAGGTAAAGAATGTCTCCTTTCCGCCAAAAAAGGACAAAGTTTGCTAACTTATTATATCAACCTCCTGCTCGTAAAGACATATATAAGAAAAACGTATATAACATGTGCACATCCGTTTACAATAACATTCCAAACGACATAAAAATATTAGAAGGTAACAAATTTAAGAAATGTTTGACTGACTGGCTTCAATGCAACTGTTTTTATAGTGTTAAGGATTATAATGAATTCTGTACAAATATTTACCTATAAATTATAAAATTTGTGATTAGTTATTAAATAACATTTGCACGTCTGCTTGCAGACTAAATACATGAGCAAAACTTTTTGTAAGACCTATACTATACATGTATTTTAGCAAATAAACGATTTGATTGATTGATTGATTGATTGATTGATTGATTGATTGATTGATTTCCACTACCGGTGCAAGCAGTCCGGCACAACGCTATGAACTATGATAAAAAAATCCTATTCGCTGAGCTCGTGATGATGATGATGACGGTGATGATGATGATTTAGATGATGTGGTACTCACCGAGAAGGCGAGTTTCTTCTCAGACACCGGTTGCCTGGCGAGCGCGGCGAGTGTGGTGACCACGAGCGCGGTGGCCACAGCCGCGGTGGCCGTGGGCGCCACGCGCAGGGAGAGGATGGACTCGCCGTGCGAGTTTATTGTGTACATCAATATGAAACACCACACTCCTGCCGGGAAATTACTAAATAAATAAATAAATAGATATGTGCAGACATTTCACACAGCGCCATCTAGCCCGAAACTAAGCATAGTTTGTACTATGGGAACCAGATAACTGATACAATACTTAGATACTTTTTTGTTTGTAAATACATACATAGAATACAATATAACACCCAGACGCAGAACAAACATCTATGTTCATCACACAAATATTTGTCCTGGGTAGGAATCGAACCCACAGCCCTCAGTTAAGAAGGCAGGGATACTACCAACTGATCTATTAGGCCCGTCTTTAAAAAAAAAAGAAATTAAAGAGTAGATAAGGACTTGTCATTTATTTATTGGATATTTTATGCACAAAATGTGTGCAAAGGCACAACAACATACCAACACAACAGCAACGCAAACAACAGCCACAAACAGCACAACAGCATTTTCTACCAGTCGGAAAAGTTGTTATGTCGGACTTTTCACAATAAACCTTGATTATAGAAGTTCTTCGACAAATGTACGTAAGTGTCCTCTTTGTAGGCGTTCCACGTTCCACATTCTGATAGTAAGGCCGAAATATTACACTACTGTTAATTTTTTTTAAGTTGTAGAACTGGGTAAACGTTACAAAAATGTAATACAATATTTGTTTACATTCCTGACGACGACCTAAAAGTTTGAAGATTTTTCCGTACATTATTTAAAACCTTGCTTTTCAACGACTTTCGAATGAGATACTGTTTGATCATAAAATCATTACCGACTATAAAGACCTTACTTAGTACAAAGCATAGAAACTTGTTAAATCAACAAATAACACTGGTGTACTTAATGGTAGTTCTATAATCACTTTCATGGATCAAAAAACATCAAATGTAATAAAAAACAAACCGCACATACTCATACATACTTAGACAAAGATTTCTGTGTACCCCATATTGACGGGCTTGATAGCTCAGTTGGTAGTACCCCTGCCTTCTGAACTGAGAGCTGTGGGTTCGATTCCCACCAGGATAAACATTTGTGTGATGAACATCGATGTTTGTTCTGTGTCTGGGTGTCATATTATATTCTATGTGTGTATTTACAAACAAAAAAAATATATAAGTATTGTATCAGTTATCTGGTTCCCATAGTAGAAGCTATGCTTAGTTTGGGGCTTGATGGCGCTGTGTGAAATGTCCACATATATTTATTTATTTATTTATCTATGAAGTAACTAATTTTATTTCGTAATTTATTCGTGTTATTCAATACTAAAAACATTTCTTCACAAAAACCACATTAAAAATTGATTTTAAGCAGCATTGTTTTTAAAAACATGCGTGATAATAAAGATGGCGGTGCCTGAGCACGGCTCGAGTCACCGATTTCGTGGCTCAGCCCGTCTCATGCTCAGATGAGCATATACTCGTACTCCATTATGCTAAACTCGACTGTGAATGCCAATTCGATCGAAGTACGAGTCTAGACTCCAATTTTGACATAACGGAGTTTGAGTTCGAACTCGAACTCGTCTGTGAATGTCAGCCTTTACGTTACGTTACTTTGGAAATATTTAAAGAAATGAAACTCGTGCTGCACTGCAATCAAATCTCCATGATCAGTTTACCGTGGTATCAAACGGTCAGTACTCACCATACAAGGTGACGAGTACAGAGACGATGGCGGCGCTGAGTGGCGTGGGCGCCGGGTGGCCCTCCGCGTTCACCAGCTGCCGCGCCACGCCGCGCGCCGTCACTCGCGCGCCCGGAGCAGGCCGGTGGCCGGACGGTGAGCGCTCGTATCTACCGCGGGCGGAGGTGTTAGTTAATGTTAATATAAAAATACTTGCGAGTCGTAATCCCGGAGACTCGATAGAGTCACGACGTATGTATAAATATGCAAGGAAGTTAGAAATAGAGAGCTAAGGGTCGTGCTTAATGCCAAAAGAAAGGAAAGGTCTATGTCTATTCTCACTCTAGTAATAATGAAGATGTGAATTGGAGAAGCCTATGTCCAGCAGTGCGCTAGAGTGAACTGATGCTGAAGTATTCACGCGTAACAAATGAACGAGCACCAAAAAATCATTCAAAGAATACGCTTTAGAAAGGCTTTCGTATTTCTAAAGCATATTCTTCAGCATTCAGTACTTCAAATGTCATTCCGCAAAAAAGTTGGAGTAACACTGAATAACTGTGATAATACGCATGATGACTAAAATTTTTTTTTGATAAATTAATGAGTTTCCTCAAAAGATAAACATTTGTGAAAACAAATATTAAATATCTGAAAAAATGAGCAAGTTACAAGCATTTAAAAAACCGGAATAGAAAAAGATAGCTCAAACGGCCAGTGACGTCAGAGGAAGGTCGTTATAGTACCTCATTACTAAGCTGTGGTAGCTTTTCATACAATATCTTTGGCATGTGACGTCACGAGTAGATTTTTCATAGTAACTGTGGAGACGCTCTGTTTCGCGAGAAAGGGACAGGAGATGCCTCCTGTGAAACCTTAAAAGCGTATTACTCCGTGATTTATTTACCGATTTTGCTTAATTTTTCAATTATTGCATTCATTTTTAATCTTCTTTGTGAAAGTAATATTTACTTGTTCATTTTTAATAGCAGTCATCATGCCTATTGCGCTGTGTCAGTAGTTTTGCAGGCAGCGTAAGAGAATTTAGAGTTTGTAACACTGTATGTCGCAAAGTTGACAGCTACATTTTGGGCAGCGTCATAAACTTACCATCATCGGGGGCCGTACTGTGCTGCGCGATCCAAAAGAGAGCCTATATTGGAATCGCTTGTCAAAATCTTTATACAAAAAACAAATCGATCGAATATAGGCTCTGTTTTGAATTGCGATAAGAGCTCACAGTACGGCCCCAGGTGAGTTAGTGTCAAATATGGGTATAAAATATTCAAACATGTTTGTGAACTTCTTTTATCAGTTTCCATGAATAAAGTTTTCGAACGGATCCTGTAAGCTAGCAGCTAGTGAGCCCACCTGAGCAGCAGCACGCAGGAGGCCACCATGGAGTACGCCAGCAGAGTACCGATGGACATCATGTGGATCAGCTGCTCCAGCTCGAATATCATCGCCAGAGTGCCTGCGGTACAGGACAATATGACATCTCATAGGAATGATTTTTTAAAATGTAAACCACACTTTAGGTCTATCTATAAAGATATTATAGTCCTTAAAATTTTAGCAACCAGCGGGATTTGGACCCGCGCCCTCCATCTCACTGGATTGTCATATCTTTATAGACATGGCATTTGTACTTGCCGTCCCCGTACATCTCTTCGAGAATTGATAAATGGAGATGGCAAGGCATGGTTACCCCTCTGCCGGTCATATGGTGCTACTTGACATACACAATATCATAGTGTGCGTGTAAACACTGTGCTACGGAACTGTGCGCGTACTTTAAGGTGGTGTGCGTCATGAGTTTACAGGCACGGTTTGCGTGTGTGCTATGCGTGTTTACTTCGTCCCCGGTAAAATCCCGTCCGTAATTTAGAAAAGTTTCTGAATACTGAATCGTCTAATAAATTCCATCTAAATATCGAACCTTCTCACAGAATTTCACGAGAATCGGTTGAGAAATGCAACCTTTGAGGAGAGCATGAATTTTATAAACCTGAAAACGGAACAACTTTTTGTTTTACGTTTATAAATGCGGATGTTGAAAAATCAACTGCTACATCACTAAACATATCTGACTATAATCATGGTGGTAATGATGATAAAGATGATGGTGACGATGATGAAGATATCATACCAGTGAAAAGTCCAGCGACGATGGTCCCGACGACGGGCGTCTGGAACCGTTCACTAACAGCCCCCATAAACCGGAAGAGAAGTCCGTCCGACGACATCGCGTATATTATACGCGGGAGGGGAAACACCGCGCCTAGCAGGCTACAGATAACATAAACATAATACAATCTGTGGTGCCTAGCAGGGCCATGTTGTTAACTACTATTGCAGCGTTCGCTTTGGAAATGTGTGAGCAAAAATTGCATTTTTAACTGTTTTCGTTCACCGCTCGGATAGCTCAAAAACAGTCAAAAACAATCGTGAACTGCCAAAAATATCAAAATCGGCAATACTGGTAACATTTCCAAAACAAACGCTTTACATCAACACTAATTTTGCAAATGCCAAAAATGCTTCCGGTCCTAGACCGAACGCAAGGTATATATCTAATGTAAGATCAATATAACACAGAAACGGAAACAGAAATAAAATAATATGAATAAACACACATGTAGTTCTACCAAAAATATTTTAGGTCTGTGGTTCTGCGTACGGTAGACCTCGGGAGCAGAAAAGGTTTTGCTACAATAATTGTGTACAGTCTGTGCATAATCACATCAACAGCCGGACCTTAGACCTACCCCATGAAACGTCACTTTGGACGATTATCATAGGAAGACCCTTTAATTGAGATTTGGCGGGAACGCGGACAATTTCACGTCGTTGCATTGTATTATTTCTCAAAACTTGTGCATTTTCCAGAGTTAATGTTTAAAAATTTGTGGCGTTTTACGCATTAAGTGCTGAATTATGAGCATGAGTGTGGGCAAGTGATATAATGTGGTGAAACATGGTTTTTCGTGTTGCTTCCAATATTCCATAGAAGCTTCTAGTAAAGTTGCCACCACTAAGAGTATGACTTAGACTGGACTATGACCTGACGTAGACTAAACTATGACTATGACTAGATTACGTAAAATATTCTAAAACTCGATGAAAATATCACAGAATTCCCCCTATGTAATAGGTCGAAAATATACAATACTTGACACTGGCTAAATACACTATGTGTGGAGCCAAAGTAAAAGAAAAAAAAAAGACCCTTTAACCTTTCGCGGTTGTTCACCCCCGTGGAATCCCGTAAATACTATTAAAAATCATAGGGAGGATTTCACCAGCACTACTCTTGGTAGGCGGATTGGTGATCACAGATTTTAATGTACCGAAGAGAACCATCGTCATCATCATCATGAACATCCTCAAGACGTCCACTGCTGAACATGCTTCCCCCAGAGAGCAACACTTTGAACGACTGCTCGCCTCTTGCATCCATCAACTCCCTGCGATTTCACCGGATCGTTGGTCCACTTAGTGGGGGGCGTACGCTGTTCCCTCGCCTTCCGGTTCGTGGTCGCCACTCGAGAACCGTTCTTCCCCATCAGCTGTCAAAGTTTTCTGGTTACAATAGCCCATAGTTTACCTGGAGCAGAGCGCACAGATGGCCCCGACGCTGACGGCATACTTGGCCCACGTCCACCCGAGGTAGTCGTATACGAACGGAAACGGGGCCTTCTCGTCCTGGTTGTAGATAATTTTATTATTATTTTAATGTAATGTAAATATTGATTAATAATTCATAGCGCTTATAATACATCACATACCTGCATGTAGCACGGCAGCATGAGGCGAGCATACCTGCATGTAGCACGGCAGCATGAGGCGAGCATACCTGCATGTAGTACGGCAGCATGAGGCGAGCATACCTGCATGTAGCACGGCAGCATGAGGCGAGCATACCTGCATGTAGCACGGCAGCATGAGGCGAGCATACCTGCATGTAGCACGGCAGCATGAGGCACGCATACCTGTATGTAGTACGGCAGCATGAGGCGAGCATACCTGCATGTAGTACGGCAGCATGAGGCGAGCATACCTGCATGTAGTACGGCAGCATGAGGCGAGCATACCTGCATGTAGTACGGCAGCATGAGGCGAGCATACCTGCATGTAGTAGGGCAGCATGAGGCGAGCATACCTGCATGTAGTAGGGCAGCATGAGGCGAGCTACCTGCATGTAGTAGGGCAGCATGAGGCGAGCATACCTGCATGTAGTAGGGCAACATGAGGCGAGCATACCTGCATGTAGTAGGGCAGCATGAGGCGAGCATACCTGCATGTAGTAGGGCAGCATGAGGCGAGCATACCTGCATGTAGTGTAATGCTACATGTATGTATATATCATAATATATTACCTGGTTTCTATTATTCATTCACAACTTTCACATCACAGCACTTGACAGTCCTTTTCACAGTAATTTAAGCACAAAAAAACTTGATTTTCTCAAAATTTTACATCACTTTATCGATTTTGCGCGCGGGTCACGGGCCCGATTTCTAGACACGACTGCTCGGATGGCAGTTGTTTTGAAACTGTTTTTTTTGTTTCGAATTTAGTTTCTCTTCAAATTCATATTTTTCTTTTTCTACTGTCAATTTCAGTGAGGTATTTTATAGTTTGGCCATGATTGTATGTATTTTGACTCTAGATTTATTTTTTTTACTATTCTGTATTCAAAATTTTGAAAACTGCAAAAATCTAGAACCTTGGAATGCTAGCGAGGTTTCTTTAGAAAAGCTGTCGCTATGGAATGGCAGTCTCAATTTACTCCTCGAACGAGGAACACTAAATTGATATAAGGCCATTCCCGGGCCAGGCAAGGCCCGGGAACTCAAGAACGCCTTCAAAAACCATCTTTGGCTATCCAACACCAAAATTGTGAAGTGAATCTCCATCTACGTCAATCGCTGCGCCACGACATATCCATTGTCAAATCGCCGATCGCCGAGCTACATCCGCTACAGCCAGTCGCGAAACTACGACGAATCTATCGCCGAGAGCTGATCGCCGAAACTACATCTGTTGTCACCGTCGGCCGCTGTATCTACCACGACGAATCTATCGCCGAGCGTCAACCAGTGAGACGACCGGCTTGCCTTTTTCAAACATTGAGTGGCAATATAACTTCATCACCATGTTCCGGCCCGTCGTCCGTCAAAGCTTTGACGACTAATACCTGCGTGTCTCCTGCTCCTGCATCTTGAATCTGAGCTGCGTAATAATACTTCATCGACGGTGGAAGGACGAGAATCTTCTTCTGGATCCAGAAGCTAATAACTGAATGAGCTAGCCGCTGAACTCTGGAAGTCGGACAAACTAAAGGCAACGAATTCCTCAGTCTCTATAACGACAGTGGGCCTTGTTTGAATAAAGACCCGGAAGTGGGCCTTGTTTGTTTGAAGACCCGGAAGTGGGCCTCGTTAAAGACCGGAAGCGGGCTTTGTTTGGATCCAATAACATTCTAATTCTACCGTGATAACTTGTAGGCCGTAAACAACTTAAATTTCGCGTTCTTCCGCATCATCTAGAGACTCTTTTTTTTGCTTTCTACAAAGCTTGTAAAATTTACGAAAATAAATATCTGTTACCAATTCCTTTTTTTCTCTTCAGCTCTTAGGATCCTGTTAACCTAGGCACTGTTTAGGTAGGGGAGGAGCTGCTCATTAACTTGTAGCGTTCCATTCTACCTTTTTCACGAAAGGAACGGATGTAACGTGACAGTTTGGCGCCCAACTAAAATGAACCCTCTAAAACATTCTTCTAAATTCTAAAATAATACTTACTCAAGTAGGCTAAAATTTGATATTGACTTTTGGCTCTAACGTAATATCTTAGGTACTTGCTTAATTTATTTTTATACAGGCAGGACACGCGGAACATCACACTTACATTCTACAACACTGGCATAGTACTTAATACTTAAACGAACTTAAACTTGACTTGATTTTATCCTTGACTATTGACTTCAACTTGTGACTATGGCGAGACCAATTAAATACTCGTTTCTAAACAAACTTGAACTGGAATATGAAGTGACTATCAGAGGTGAAAAACCAGCTGACACTTTGACAACTCTTAAGGAGCAGCTGGCAAAATTGAGTCACATTCAACCTGAGGACATAAAATCTTCTCCAATACCTCTCAAACATGACCTCTCCCAAGCAGAGATCACGTTTAATTACGTCGAGGGTAAAATCTCGCACCTCGAAGCCACGGATGATAAAAGTAACCTGAGGAAAGTTGAATCTTTCGTAAATCATCTTCATTATCGCCTCGAACGCTTTAACGCCGTTCCACCATTTGTTGAGTCATGCTCAAACATACGATCTCGCTTCTTCACGCTCCAAAAACGGTTTGAAGTCTTAACTTCAGATTATTCAGGATCTTCTGAAGAAGTGTTAGTTGACATTCACAATCCTTGTCCTCAGACTCAGCCTAGCCCTCCCTCGATTTATCAATTACTACCTATGACTGGAACCAATCAAACTTTGGAAGTACTGAGTACTCCTCAACCCACTTTACCTTCAAGCATTCTGACTAGTATACCACTGGCTTCCGAGTCTGTACAAAACTATCACACTTCGGATAATTTTGTGAAGGAGCTCAAAACGTTTTCTTTCAATGGAAAATCGTGCCCTAGATCATTTCTTCAAAGATTGGACGAGTTTAGGATTTCTCGAAACATTCCGGAAGGTATGCTTTGCAAGCACGCCTTTGAGATTTTCACAGGTGATGCCCTTCATTGGTTTCGTTTTCAGTATAATCGAAATCCTACCTTATCGTGGAAAGATATTTGCACATTGCTGATTCGAGATTTTGGTATACATGATTACGACTATAAGCTGTTGGAAGCTATAAGGAAAAGAACGCAAGGAGCAACTGAGACCATTATCGTTTACGTCTCAATTATGTTCGGTATGTTTGCTCGTCTTTCAAAGAAACTTAGCGAGAGCGAACAATTAGAGATTTTACTCCATAATATAAGACCGTGCTATTCAGTTTTTGTTGCACTTAAAGATATTAAAACGGTAGATTCTTTAATTTCTACTTGTCAAAGTTACGAACGCATTTCTGAACGAGACAAAAATTTTCATGAGCCTAGATCTGAAGACACTTCTTGTGCTGCTGAATTTGCCTATCTTCCTTCATTTTCTAAAGCTTTATTTCCTAAAGCGTCTCCAAACGTAAGGTACACTAATGCAGTGCAGGAAGATAAACATCCACGCTCGTCATCTCAAACTAATGACATTTCTAAAGAAGAATTCTGTTATCGCTGTCGTATCACAGGCCATTCTTTACAAACTTGTACTAAGCCTAGATACCTCATTTGTTTTAAATGTGGTCGTAAAGGCGTGAGAATCAGCGAATGTCCAAAATGTGCTCCATCAAATCAACAAAAAAACTAGCTGACGACTTGAATGGTTTCACTAAATCACATAACAATAATTTTGATCTTAACGACTGGAATCAATGGTTAAATACTATTCGAAATTTTATGTTTTGCTACAAAACAACTTCTGTTTTCTACGACAAAGAAAAAGACTTTAACAGACCTTTTATTAACGTGTCTATAAACAATATACCTTTTTCCGGTCTTTTAGATAGTGGAAGTTGTATAACTATTTTAGGTAATAACTCTCATAAAGATATCCAAAAGTTAGGCTTTAAACTATTCAAGTCTCCAACTCAAGTTATGGTTGCTAATAAACAAAAAGCAATGTCTTCTGGTTATTTTCATTTGCCATTGAGATTTCATAATCAGACACATGTTATCAAAGCTTATGTTTTCCCTGATATTTATCCTTCTTTGATACTTGGGTGGGATTTCTGGAAAGAATTCGAACTCTCCCCAAAGATACTTTCTCTTGAACTCAATCTCGAATCTAAAGATCATACAACTTGTGCTGTTGAAAATCAAATATCAACATTTGATCATCTGTCTGGGAATCAAGTAGAAATTGCTAATGACATAATCAAGCGTTTCAAAAGTATTTCTTTTGAACAACGAGGTAAATTAGGCCGTACTAGTTTAGTTAGTCATCGGATCAATACTGGTGATGCTTTACCTATAAAACAACGTTGTTATCGTCTCTCTCCAGAAAAGCAAAAAGCACTCATCAATGAGGTCGATAAAATGCTAGAATTAAAAGTTATAGAAAAATGTGAGAGTCCTTGGTTATCTCCAGTACTTATCACTCCAAAAAAGAACGGAGAATGGCGTTTCTGCGTCGACAGCAGAAAGCTGAATGCAATTACTCGTAAAGATGCCTACAGCCTCCCTTTTGTTTCTGAGATACTAGATAACCTCAAAAATGCTAAATATTTGTCTAGTATCGATATAGCAAAGGCTTTTTGGGAAATTCCATTACATCCCAAAGACAGAGATAAAACTGGTTTTTACGTACCTGGTAAAGGAATGTATAGATTCACTGTTATGCCCTTCGGATTGACAAACGCTCCAGCAACTCAACAAAGACTTATGGACAGTTTATTCACTCCAGAGTTTGAGAATAAAGTGTTCTGTTACTTAGATGACATAATAATCATAGGTGCGACATTTGAGGAACATATTTCACTCCTACTTAAAGTTCATCAGAAACTTTCTTATGCTGGTCTAACCATTAACTTTGAAAAGAGTCAATTCTTTCGCAAAGAACTGAAATATCTTGGCTACATAGTAGATGAGCAAGGATTGCGGGCTGATCCCAGTAAAATTGAAGCGATTCTAGCTTACGCTGCTCCTACCTCTAAAAAAGAAGTAAGAAAATTTTTAGGTACGTGCAGTTGGTTTCGCCGATTCATACCTAATTTCAGTACTATTGCTTCACCACTCTGTAAATTAACGTCATCTGGAAAAAAATCTCCAAAAAAATTTGTCTGGAATGCTGAGGCTGACTCTGCTTTTGCTAAATTAAAAGAATGCTTGACTACAACACCAATACTATCTTGCCCTGACTTTGACTATCCATTTTCCGTTCACTGCGACGCTTCTAACTTTGGGATAGGTGCTATGCTGACTCAGGAAAAAGACAATAAAGAAGTTGTTATTGCATATATGAGTAGATCTCTAAACAAGCATGAGCAGAATTATTCAACTACAGAACGTGAGACTTTAGCTGTCATTACTGCACTTGAGCATTGGCGTTGTTATCTTGATAACGGTAAACGATTTACAGTATACACTGACCATGCAGCATTAAAGTGGTTCCAAAATTTGTCTAATCCTTCTGGCAGATTGGCACGATGGAGTCTTCGTCTGTCTTGTTTTAACTTCGACCTAAAACATAAAAAAGGAAAAGAAAATGTTGTCCCAGACCTTCTGTCGCGTCATAAAATACCCGATACTGCTATTATTGGTGGTGTTGAACCCATATCTAGAGACAATGCATCACAATTGGAACTATATAATAGACTTTTTACTAACTGTCGAGATAATCCTGATGCTTATCCAAATTACAAAATTCTCAACAATAATTTATACCGTTATAATAACTCACCTGATTATCTAAATGAAGATTTTGCTTGGAAAGAAGTTCCACTTCCCTCTGAGAGAATGAATCTCATCAAAACTTGCCATGGTGACTCAGAAAGTAATCCCCATACTGGCATTTTCAAAACATACAAGAAGCTTTCTTTAAGATACTATTGGTCTGGTATGTTTAAAGATGTGGCTAAAATGTGTTCTTCTTGTGAAACATGCCTCTCTTATAAGCATTCGAATCATTCTCCATATGGTCCTATGGGTAAACCAAAAATTTGTTCAAGACCTTTTCAAAGCCTCTCATTAGATCTAATGGGCCCTTTTCCACTCACAAGACAACGTAATCAATTCATACTAGTGGTTACATGTTCTTTTTCAAAGTATTGCCTTATTTTCCCTATCAAGCGCGCTACATCTTCCAATATCATCATGTATTTGGAAAATAATGTGTTTCTGGTACACGGTGTGCCACAAACCATCATCATGGACAATGGTTCACAATTTCAATCTAATGAGTTTCAAAGTTTTCTGAATAAGTATAAAATTCCTTTTATATTTTATTCACCTCGATACTGCCCTCAAGTAAACCCCACAGAACGGTATAATAGAACAATTATCACCGCACTTTCACAGTTGGTCGGAGATGATCACCGTTCATGGGACAAACATTTGCAGAAAATCCAATATGCACTCAACAGTTCTGTAAATTCTACAACTGGGTTTTCTCCATCCTTTCTGGTTTTTGGACGTGAAACCATACCATGTGGTTCACTATACACTAACTGCTCCAACCTTGATAATTTCATTTTTCTTCCTCGTGACATCTACGCCGCTAATTTAGGATTATTATCTAACATCTTCGATAAAGTACAGGTTGCATTACACACTGCACACACAAAAAATGCTGCTCATTACAACACGAGACACACCTTTAAAGAGTTCAACGTTGGCGACACAGTCTGGCGTAAAAATTACGTCCAGAGTAACGCTGGTGCATATTTCAGTTCAAAATTGGCTCCCAAATATGTCAAATGCACAGTTGTTGAGAAGCTCTCACCTCTCGTCTTTATTTTAGAGGATCCTAACGGCTTAAGAGGAAAGTGGCATGTAAAAGATTTTAAAGTGTAAATAGTGTAGCGGTTGTATTCTGTTTTTTTCTCTAAATTGTATACTTATTCTGTAAATAGCTTTAGCGTATATTATTTTTGTATTGTACAAGGAAACTAGACCCTTTCGGCTTATTTTTTTTAAATCCATTTTACAAACGTTCTTATTTTTTTTTTTCACTCTTTTTGTTTTATCCTTTAACACGAGTCGTGTGGGTAAGAAGCCATTGTGTTGACTCATTTTTTTTATACTTTCTTAGTTACACATGTTGTTACTCTAATCTTAATTTCCTTGCAATTTCTTAAATACAAGGTTCTTGAATATTAATTTCCTTGACGTCTTCAATACCCAAGGGTGTGTGTAATATTCTTAAAGAGCGGTACACAACTCGTTAAATAAGCCTTTGTGTTGTACATTTTCTTAATTGTAAATACTTATTATCTTTACTCGGGTTTTCAAAAAGGTGCGGATAACGACACCTAATTAAAAAAAAATAAGCTTTCGTTATGCATGTAGTAGGGCAGCATGAGGCGAGCATACCTGCATGTAGTAGGGCAGCATGAGGCGAGCATACCTGCATGTAGTAGGGCAGCATGAGGCGAGCATACCTGCATGTAGTAGGGCAACATGAGGCGAGCATACCTGCATGTAGTAGGGCAGCATGAGGCGAGCATACCTGCATGTAGTAGGGCAGCATGAGGCGAGCATACCTGCATGTAGTGTAATGCTACATGTATGTATATATCATAATATATTACCTGGTTTCTATTATTCATTCACAACTTTCACATCACAGCACTTGACAGTCCTTTTCACAGTAATTTAAGCACAAAAAAACTTGATTTTCTCAAAATTTTACATCACTTTATCGATTTTGCGCGCGGGTCACGGGCCCGATTTCTAGACACGACTGCTCGGATGGCAGTTGTTTTGAAACTGTTTTTTTTGTTTCGAATTTAGTTTCTCTTCAAATTCATATTTTTCTTTTTCTACTGTCAATTTCAGTGAGGTATTTTATAGTTTGGCCATGATTGTATGTATTTTGACTCTAGATTTATTTTTTTTACTATTCTGTATTCAAAATTTTGAAAACTGCAAAAATCTAGAACCTTGGAATGCTAGCGAGGTTTCTTTAGAAAAGCTGTCGCTATGGAATGGCAGTCTCAATTTACTCCTCGAACGAGGAACACTAAATTGATATAAGGCCATTCCCGGGCCAGGCAAGGCCCGGGAACTCAAGAACGCCTTCAAAAACCATCTTTGGCTATCCAACACCAAAATTGTGAAGTGAATCTCCATCTACGTCAATCGCTGCGCCACGACATATCCATTGTCAAATCGCCGATCGCCGAGCTACATCCGCTACAGCCAGTCGCGAAACTACGACGAATCTATCGCCGAGAGCTGATCGCCGAAACTACATCTGTTGTCACCGTCGGCCGCTGTATCTACCACGACGAATCTATCGCCGAGCGTCAACCAGTGAGACGACCGGCTTGCCTTTTTCAAACATTGAGTGGCAATATAACTTCATCACCATGTTCCGGCCCGTCGTCCGTCAAAGCTTTGACGACTAATACCTGCGTGTCTCCTGCTCCTGCATCTTGAATCTGAGCTGCGTAATAATACTTCATCGACGGTGGAAGGACGAGAATCTTCTTCTGGATCCAGAAGCTAATAACTGAATGAGCTAGCCGCTGAACTCTGGAAGTCGGACAAACTAAAGGCAACGAATTCCTCAGTCTCTATAACGACAGTGGGCCTTGTTTGAATAAAGACCCGGAAGTGGGCCTTGTTTGTTTGAAGACCCGGAAGTGGGCCTCGTTAAAGACCGGAAGCGGGCTTTGTTTGGATCCAATAACATTCTAATTCTACCGTGATAACTTGTAGGCCGTAAACAACTTAAATTTCGCGTTCTTCCGCATCATCTAGAGACTCTTTTTTTTGCTTTCTACAAAGCTTGTAAAATTTACGAAAATAAATATCTGTTACCAATTCCTTTTTTTCTCTTCAGCTCTTAGGATCCTGTTAACCTAGGCACTGTTTAGGTAGGGGAGGAGCTGCTCATTAACTTGTAGCGTTCCATTCTACCTTTTTCACGAAAGGAACGGATGTAACGTGACAGTAGTAGGGCAGCATGAGGCGAGCATACCTGCATGTAGTAGGGCAGCATGAGGCGAGCATACCTGCATGTAGTAGGGCAGCATGAGGCGAGCATACCTGCATGTAGTAGGGCAGCATGAGGCGAGCATACCTGCATGTAGTAGGGCAGCATGAGGCGAGCATACCTGCATGTAGTAGGGCAGCATGAGGCGAGCATACCTGCATGTAGTAGGGCAGCATGAGGCGAGCATACCTGCATGTAGTAGGGCAGCATGAGGCGAGCATACCTGCATGTAGTACGGCAGCATGAGGCGAGCATACCTGCATGTAGTAGGGCAGCATGAGGCGAGCATACCTGCATGTAGTAGGGCAGCATGAGGCGAGCATACCTGCATGTAGTACGGCAGCATGAGGCGAGCATACCTGCATGTAGTAGGGCAGCATGAGGCGAGCATACCTGCATGTAGTACGGCAGCATGAGGCGAGCATACCTGCATGTAGTACGGCAGCATGAGGCGAGCATACCTGCATGTAGTAGGGCAGCATGAGGCGAGCATACCTGCATGTAGTAGGGCAGCATGAGGCGAGCATACCTGCATGTAGTAGGGCAGCATGAGGCGAGCATACCTGCATGTAGTAGGGCAGCATGAGGCGAGCATACCTGCATGTAGTACGGCAGCATGAGGCGAGCATACCTGCATGTAGTAGGGCAGCATGAGGCGAGCATACCTGCATGTAGTAGGGCAGCATGAGGCGAGCATACCTGCATGTAGTACGGCAGCATGAGGCGAGCATACCTGCATGTAGTAGGGCAGCATGAGGCGAGCATACCTGCATGTAGTACGGCAGCATGAGGCGAGCATACCTGCATGTAGTAGGGCAGCATGAGGCGAGCATACCTGCATGTAGTAGGGCAGCATGAGGCGAGCATACCTGCATGTAGTAGGGCAGCATGAGGCGAGCATACCTGCATGTAGTAGGGCAGCATGAGGCGAGCATACCTGCATGTAGTAGGGCAGCATGAGGCGAGCATACCTGCATGTAGTACGGCAGCATGAGGCGAGCATACCTGCATGTAGTAGGGCAGCATGAGGCGAGCATACCTGCATGTAGTAGGGCAGCATGAGGCGAGCATACCTGCATGTAGTAGGGCAGCATGAGGCGAGCATACCTGCATGTAGTACGGCAGCATGAGGCGAGCATACCTGCATGTAGTAGGGCAGCATGAGGCGAGCATACCTGCATGTAGTAGGGCAGCATGAGGCGAGCATACCTGCATGTAGTACGGCAGCATGAGGCGAGCATACCTGCATGTAGTAGGGCAGCATGAGGCGAGCATACCTGCATGTAGTACGGCAGCATGAGGCGAGTATACCTGCATGTAGTAGGGCAGCATGAGGCGAGCATACCTGCATGTAGTAGGGCAGCATGAGGCGAGCATACCTGCATGTAGTACGGCAGCATGAGGCGAGCATACCTGCATGTAGTACGGCAGCATGAGGCGAGCATACCTGCATGTAGTAGGGCAGCATGAGGCGAGCATACCTGCATGTAGTAGGGCAGCATGAGGCGAGTATACCTGCATGTAGTAGGGCAGCATGAGGCGAGCATACCTGCATGTAGTAGGGCAGCATGAGGCGAGCATACCTGCATGTAGTACGGCAGCATGAGGCGAGCATACCTGCATGTAGTAGGGCAGCATGAGGCGAGCATACCTGCATGTAGTAGGGCAGCATGAGGCGAGCATACCTGCATGTAGTACGGCAGCATGAGGCGAGCATACCTGCATGTAGTAGGGCAGCATGAGGCGAGCATACCTGCATGTAGTAGGGCAGCATGAGGCGAGCATACCTGCATGTAGTACGGCAGCATGAGGCGAGCATACCTGCATGTAGTAGGGCAGCATGAGGCGAGCATACCTGCATGTAGTACGGCAGCATGAGGCGAGCATACCTGCATGTAGTAGGGCAGCATGAGGCGAGCATACCTGCATGTAGTAGGGCAGCATGAGGCGAGCATACCTGCATGTAGTAGGGCAGCATGAGGCGAGCATACCTGCATGTAGTAGGGCAGCATGAGGCGAGCATACCTGCATGTAGTAGGGCAGCATGAGGCGAGCATACCTGCATGTAGTACGGCAGCATGAGGCGAGCATACCTGCATGTAGTAGGGCAGCATGAGGCGAGCATACCTGCATGTAGTAGGGCAGCATGAGGCGAGCATACCTGCATGTAGTAGGGCAGCATGAGGCGAGCATACCTGCATGTAGTACGGCAGCATGAGGCGAGCATACCTGCATGTAGTAGGGCAGCATGAGGCGAGCATACCTGCATGTAGTAGGGCAGCATGAGGCGAGTATACCTGCATGTAGTAGGGCAGCATGAGGCGAGCATACCTGCATGTAGTAGGGCAGCATGAGGCGAGCATACCTGCATGTAGTACGGCAGCATGAGGCGAGCATACCTGCATGTAGTAGGGCAGCATGAGGCGAGCATACCTGCATGTAGTAGGGCAGCATGAGGCGAGCATACCTGCATGTAGTACGGCAGCATGAGGCGAGCATACCTGCATGTAGTAGGGCAGCATGAGGCGAGCATACCTGCATGTAGTAGGGCAGCATGAGGCGAGTATACCTGCATGTAGTAGGGCAGCATGAGGCGAGCATACCTGCATGTAGTAGGGCAGCATGAGGCGAGCATACCTGCATGTAGTACGGCAGCATGAGGCGAGCATACCTGCATGTAGTACGGCAGCATGAGGCGAGCATACCTGCATGTAGTAGGGCAGCATGAGGCGAGCATACCTGCATGTAGTAGGGCAGCATGAGGCGAGTATACCTGCATGTAGTAGGGCAGCATGAGGCGAGCATACCTGCATGTAGTAGGGCAGCATGAGGCGAGCATACCTGCATGTAGTACGGCAGCATGAGGCGAGCATACCTGCATGTAGTAGGGCAGCATGAGCGTGAGCACGGCCGAGACCCCGAAGTACGCGAGGAAGACGACGAGCAGCGAGGCGACCACGGCGAAGGGGATCGACTTCTGTGGCCGCCGCGCCTCCTCGCCGGCCGTCGCCACGCAGTCGAACCCTGCCCGACACGCTCGCTGTCACTCAACCAGAAACTAATTCAATCCTAAGTACAAACAGAGAGACTCCTTTTCTCTCCTTCTCTAGATAACCACAACACACTTCATAGTACAGATACAGGAGGTTCACTCCGCAGTCAATAGCGACTCTTGCTATGACGAAATAAAGTATAGTTCAACTTGAACACCTGCTCTTGAAACGCGTTACTTGTATCTGTCCGACCCGATAAGACGGGTCGGTCCCGTGTACTTATAGCTTCGTATCTGAAGCGTAGAGTGAACCAGGCGTGTAACGTCAACCCATGGAATAAAACTAAACTTCGCTTAATCCATTTGGAAATTCTGCATTTTAGGCAGTCTGATTGTAAAGGCTATAAAGGTAGCTTTACAATCAGACAGTTTGCTGTAGAGACATAACAGAGAGATACAGCCCTTTTGATTCTTTTAATAAGATCTCTGACCTATCAGAGATCTTATTAAAAGAATCTTTCAACTTTAAATGAATTGTTTTTAGATGTGATATTAAAAATATTTTCTTTATTTAATTTTTTTTTTTGGTTTGGTTACTCTTCTAAGAATTTCACAAGACAAATTGGAATTGCCAATTGCCTTCATATTATGGCAAGCCAGCACTTTTAATTGAACCAAATCCGCCAAAAAATAATTCCCCTCACCAATAAATCCATAGAAGCAGACAGCCGCCCCTTTAATGATCCCTGCGACTCCGTATGGCGCGAACCCTCCCGTACCGAAGTCCTTGGAGCCCGACTTGGGGACCTCAGATGCTGGGATACGCCAGTTCTTTGTATCCGCTGGAACAACATATGGATCCTATGTTTACATCTATATCTCTATTATTTCGTTCCGAACTAGCTGCAGCCTGGGCCCTATTTTATAAAGCTACAAGTCCTGTACTTGTGGTAAAAAGATGGCAGCACCATAAAACTAGTGTGACGTTGTATAAAGCTATAAAACGTTGTCTTCTAGCATTTATTTATTAAACAACACATCACCTGTTGTCTGGTTCCCAGTGTGTCTGGGCTGCCAGTTTTTTACTACAAGTACAAGACTTGTAGTTACATAAAATGCGGCCCTTATGTTACACTTAATATTCTGGATAAACATATAGGTGGGTTGTTCCTTTACCCCTTTTTTTTCTTTGCTTACTACTTTACTACGTTACTTCGTGGAAAAGCTTCGTCCCACCAACCAACTTGTACCAACTTTCCAGCAAGTTTTAGCTTGACAGGTTTGACAGGTTTGAACAGGGTTCTTATGCGAACGGTGCTAAATCGTCGACCACATTGTCACCTAACATCAGGAGAAGTGAGTTCAACGTACGCCTATTCGATATAAAAATACCTCCTCTTGGTCCCAAACAGCATAAGAAATATAAAAAAAAAATACTCATCTTACTCACATACAAATAATATCGCAGTGCTGAGCGAGAGGGGACAAAAAGAATAAAGTCTGCAATTGTATCCGCTGCTGAGCATAGGGCTCCACTATAAAAGTCTGCAATTGTATCCACTGCTGAGCATAGGGCTCCACTATAAAAGTCTGCAATTGTATCCTCTGCTGAGCATAGGGCTCCACTATAAAAGTCTGCAATTGTATCCGCTGCTGAGCATAGGGCTCCACTATAAAAGTCTGCAATTGTATCCGCTGCTGAGCATAGGGCTCCACTATAAAAGTCTGCAATTGTATCCGCTGCTGAGCATAGGGCTCCACTATAAAAGGCCATACTCCCCACGCTTGGCAGGCGGCTTGGTGATCGCACATGATTTTAATGTACCGAGGAAAAATGCTTTGCCCTCTCTGGATATTCCCAGAGCCGGCTCTTACGATACCCACGGGAAGAGATGCGGTGGTCCTATTCGCAAGCCGGGACTACACGGCCTTATAATAACACTAGTTACCTTTAAAACATCCGGATATGATAACAAAGACCACGACGCACAGGTTCACTCCGGTGCAGAAGTTGTTGAATTTCGTCGACTCTTTCACACCAAACGCCAACGCAACTGGCAATAGGTGGATTGTATTATTGTATAATTATCTATAACATATATGTATAATAAGGACGCTATCATTTAATAGTTTTGATATTGACATAGTCTGTGACTATGGCTGCAATTCACAGACGAGTTCGAGTTCGAACTCAAACTCCGTTATGTCAAAATTGGAGTCTAGACTCGTACTTCAGTCGAATTGGCATTCACAGTCGAGTTTAGCATAATGGAGTACGAGTATATGCTCATCTGAGCATGAGACGGGCTGAGCCACGAAATCGGTGACTCGAGCCGTGCTCAGGCACCGCCATCTTTATTATCACGCATGTTTTTAAAAACAATGCTGCTTAAAATCAATTTTTAATGTGGTTTTTGTGAAGAAATGTATTTACTATTGAATAAATTACGAAATAAAATTAGTTACTTCATAGATTTATTTATAATGAAAATAACAATAAAAAAATCTAATAGTAATTTACTGGCAGATCCTGTGTGTTTTCTTTTCTTTGTTGTATTATAGATATTGCTTCCCCGGCTTGTGTCTTCACATTCACATTATTCCATGCCTTTTTAAGTTGTTTGTGAGTAGGTACCTAACCTATAATATAGAATTAATCTTAAATTAATGGTAGGTCTAGGTTTATTAAATAAAAATCAATTCATATTTTTGTCCATATTTATTTTAGGAATTACCATGCACATATGAAGAAATCATCAATGATTTGCAAGTTGCCTCCATAGTTCTTCTTTTCTATTATTAAAATGAAGCATTTATTTTTATTTAGTTTCTAGACTTTATATGTATGGAGCTATTAGCTCCCTCAGATTTTGTGAACAAGTACTGTGAACACTATAGAGACGATTTATTTTCCATTGCTATTTCCATTGTAAGATTTAATTTCACTCGTTTTTTTATTATTTAGGTAAATAACAACATTCATAATAATTGAAAAAAACAAATAAAGAGAAATGGCGCGCTTTTTAAAGTCTCCTTCAAAGAGTATATAATTATCACCAGTTTTTTTCTCTAATTTGTGATCACCAGTAAATTTGATCTCCTGTTTCAGTTATTCATACAATATTTGCTATTTTTTCTCCCTTTTAAGCATAATACTGCCAAATAAAAAAGACAACGTGTAAGTCACTAATGTCAAACTACACTTGTCTATGGCCGGAGTTTACTCGGCGGAGTGAGGGCGGAGTTTACGTTGAAACTCGACTGTGAATTTAAAAACCCGGAGTATACTCGCCGTGTCCGAAGTTGGAACTCACGTGAGTTCGATCGGAGTAAACTCAATGCATTGTCTCTGAATGTCAGCCTATGCCCAGCGAAACTTTTCAAAATTTAAGCTTATTTCACAATTTTTTTTATTTTCGCTTTACATTACCAAAATATTTATCATAATTCGGGTCAATAGTAAAAAGAGAATAATTCGTTTTTTTGCCTAACATGTAAAAAAAACAACAAACGCAAACAAACAACAAACAACGCCCAACGATCACATACATAGATCCTGTATCTTTACTAGGATTCCCTGTATCTAGGGATCCAGGAACTATGAGGACCATGCTCCCACAACACTCAGACACAGAACATATATTTGCGCTTTCTTTCTATGCACAAATACTTTGTCCTGTCGCGGGAATCGAACCCGTCGCCTCTTGGTTATGAGCCGACCTGCTCAACCACCACACCACGGAGGCTGTCAAAACATTGGCGAACAAAAAACGGTAGAACAAAAGTTGTTTGTTTAAATGCCCTAAAAGGTATCCGGTAAATTAAAAATAACCCTGTATTTACTGTGGGTAAAGCACATACATACCAGAGAACAGCATGATGACAGTGAATGCGAAGAGGTCGGGATATCGCGCCAGATGTGGCGAGTGTAGCGGCATGGCGGCCGCCAGGTGGCTCGATATCGTCTTGTCTAGTAACGAGTCCAGGTACTCGCTCAGGGCCTTCACTACCGACGCCGCGCCTGGGGATAAAGGTATTTAACTGATTATTATATTCATAAAAATATAAAGATATTATGGTCTTTAAAATATCATATTTTTTTATTTAAATTGTTCTTTATCATATGTATACTCATGGATTTATGAATATATTCATAAATAAATTGTACTTCTCAAATAAGCCGTTATTGAAACCAAAAAGTTTAATATGTCAATAAATTACAACAAGCATTTTAAGATACGATGGGATGATACAGCTCAAATATTTTATAGTACCTCATCACTATGCTGTGGTACCTCTATGGAGCCCTACATACAAAATCTTGAGCATGGTGACGTCACAAACTATAAATTGCGCCGCCATTATTCCTCAAACGAGGTAAAAAAAAACTTTAAATTCCATAATACCTGTGAGTGTGCGGTAAGTCCACAGTGTGGACTCCACACGATCTCTGTTTAGCCAAAAGGACAGATGATGCCCCCTAGTAATCGTCTTACTCTGCCATACATTTATCGATTTTTATTATTTTATTATTTTACTTTAGTCTAGCTAGAGAAATCATTTTTCCTTCTTTCCATTTGCTTTTGGCTTGTGGCTCGCATATTTGACAGGTTTATGCAAGGGTTCCGTGGTGTAGTGGTTATCACATCTGCTTTACACGCAGAAGGCCGCCAGTTCGATCCTGGCCGGAATCACATTTTTGCACTCGGGAAATTATTTATAAATTTAAGCTATAGTTAACTGTCATTTTTATTACTATTTCTCAATTTGATATTCATGTAAAGTACAATATCTGACCCAATGAAATCGATCTGAAAATTCTGCAGATTTCATCTTATTTAATACTTTACTATAAGTATTATATTATTATCTGGGACCTTACCAATAATATACTCGAGTATGAGATTCCATCCGATGATGAAGGCGATGAACTCGCCCACACATACGTAGCTGTAGACATAGGCGGAGCCCGCTTTAGGCACGCGAGCTCCGAACTCTGCATAGCAAAGACCTGGGGAATACATAATATAAGAGGTCAAAATAAGCTTTACCTTAATAGTTGCACTGTGTGAAATGTCCACTAAAATTTACTTATTTAACATCACGGTAAATTTTCCGAATCTAAGAGAAATAGCATAAACTAAAGGACTCATGTTGCTTTTGGTGAAACCAAAAGAGATTTCAAACCGCGGGTAGCCGATGGATGCAGGAGGCGAGCAACCGCTCGAAGTGGCGCTCTCTTGGGGAGGCCTATGTTCAGCAGTAGACGTCTACGGGATGATGATGATGATGATGATGAACAGATTTGAAAAAATGACACTTCAGAGGCGAAGCGTATTTTCTTCTTGCTCTGTGGTGAAACCTAAAAAGTGCATCATACGACATTTTAATTAATTTTCTGTTAGTTAAATCGGACCTGTTGATTTTACAGTCAGTGTTGTAGGCATTGTCGCACCGAAATCTGAGAAAACAAGGTTCTAATATGGATTTACGGATTTAGAATTTCGTATGGATTTATAAGATTTTGTCTTAGATTTATTTTTTGAGCAATGAATCTTTGTCTATCATCTAATAGCTAAAGAGTGTGGTTCACCTTTCACCTTAAACTAATTTGAAACTACATAAGCTGTTAAGGTATAGACGGATTTTCAATGATCATTTGGCTATCGCAATTTTACCAGAGCTATAAGGTTCGCTTGTAAAAATTTCCCTCTTACCCGCAAACACGCTAGCCACAGCAGCCAATAAAAACGAGAGTATAACCGCTGGCCCAGCATAGTTCTTAGCGACATCACCAGCCAGCACGTAGACGCCGACGCCGAGCGTGCTGCCGACGCCGAGCGCGGTCAGATCCAGCGCCGACAGCACCCGCGCCAGTCTCGCCACGCCTTCCTCGGCGGCCTTGCGACGGGAGAGGGCGCTGTACGCAAGCCGAGCCGCCTTGGCAGCACCCGCCTTGATGCCACCTGGAATATTGATGAAACGACTTTAAAATATGAAATAAAATACCTTGTATGTTTGGATAATTTTTATATTTGGTAGTCTGCCTCTAACTTAATGGTGGTTGTGAAGTGCACTGCAAGCCCTCCGCACGCTGCGCACACCGCATACCTCTTCCCATGCACATCTAATTATTGCTACTGTGCAGCGTTTCGCGCTGACTTCACAGCCGCCATTAAATTTGGGGCAGACTCTATCATGTATGTCTTTAGGTCTCTACGACATCGACACGGGCCTTGAGTCTAGTGTGGGCTGCCGCCGTATAAATCTTAGGGAAATGACGAACTAAATATAATATTATACCAATGTGTTGTTATATGAATTAGTGTTAAGGTTCCACTGTACTGTTTTATAATTGCAATAAACATAATATTAATATTCTATTCTATTCTAAAATGAAATGATGCTAATTTTCTTCACATGGTCAGACTGGTACATTAATTCCTCATGCATCAACCAACTGGTGGATTTCAATGCCAATGTTACACAGTAACAGTTGTTCATATTTCAGTACCTAACTGTATGAAACTGATAACAGCATTTTACAAGGTGTACAACTCATAAACAATGCAGCGGCCGCTGGCGCGCCTTTAATCAATTTCCTACTAGCGTGTTCAATATTCTCGATTTTTTTTTTAAATTGTGATTTCTTATATAAATGTAACGTGCTCAGTTTGTTTGTTTGTTTGTTTGTTTTTACCTTGACGTCGAATCGGCAGACCCCGATTTGAATGGAACGCAAAAAGAGATCAACATAATTATTATGGTAGGTACTTTCTAATACCGGAAAGTTAGAATTTCAGCGGAATGCCAATGAATATTGGCGCCTGGCGCATAATATAAATTAATAAAGAAACCCGTATCAACCCGTATTATATAGTGTGTTAGACTTTTTTCCGTTCATAATCACTGTAGTCTAGTGTGAGAGACTTCTTTCTTTGTGAGACTTTAGTAAGTACCTATTTAAAAACGTTTTTAGACAAGATAGAGCGTTTACGATCATCTTATATAACGGTAAGTACTACAGTAGTTCCTACCTATTATATTAGTGTTGAAGTAGCACTTACACTTAGTTTAAAACACATTTACAAACTGGATTTTAAGATGAAAATTATATTGTCTTTTACAAATAGAATGCTCAAAGGAAGCAAAAAATAGAGTTCTTTGAATTATTAGCAAATACTTTTTATATCCCAAAAAAAATACGTTTCAGGACAACCAACCATATTTTTTTTTTTTTTATGAGAATGAATGACATGACGAGCTGGTCGTTCACCTGATGTTAAGCAATACGGCCGCCCATAACAGTTGCAGTGTAATCCAAAATCAAATAACCAGAGCCCAATAAAACCAGCAACAAAAAAGCAAAAATGCGCATTGCATGTAATTTTAAAGTGTAGAAATCTTAATTTTTAATTTTTATGTAACCAACAGACCTGGCATTTTCACTGCGATCACGTCTGCGTCGTCGAGCTGCCGCCCGTAAAGAAAACAACAAAAACAGCACAATGCTATTGTGCACTGTGGAAAACCACAGAAAAACTTCGATTGTACCGAAGTAGAGTATGGTAGTAATAGGTAGCAACATATTCAGTTATCTGTGGTAATAGGTAATAATAATAAGTATTTGTGGCGGAAATAAGTATCGCAATCAGCATTGTGGACTATTGAAAAAATTGGAATAGGTAGGTGGGTTTTCTAACTGGGCTGACAAAAATTACCAAAAATACTCAAAGGAGATTCGGGACCGATTTCGGTAACAGTTTTAACTGAGCTGATTTCTTACAATTCTGCCGAGAAATCAAAACCGCTGATAGTGATAATAATGAATAAATTAATTCAAGATAGGAAAAAGTTCTACTTTAATCGAATTTTGCTATGGCGCAGGGTTTCACACCGACTGCACCGCCATCATTGAGTTTGGACTGCACTTATACCTTCTTCCTGGTATTAAAATAAATTCTGCTACATTATTATACAGTAGAACCTCGTTAAATCGAACCTCGATAAGTCAAAAACCTCCAAATCTCGAAAAAATGTTTTGTTCCCTTCCCTTCAAACACCAAAACCTCCATTACTTGAAATCTTGACCCTCTGTTAGTCGAAATAATCACCGAGTCCCTCCAAGCCATTTTGGTACATATTTTCACTCTATAACTCGAAAAATTAAATTTGACCTCTGTATCTCGAACATAGCAACGTTTTATTTTACAACCTTTACAACTTGATCATTTGGAATTAATTACCTCTATTGTTCGAACAAAAATAAGTTATCGACTTTAAGAACTTGCCGACAATGTGAGTACACTATTGTTTCTTAGAAAACATTTTAGGAGTATACGATAATAAATTTATGACTCACGTAAACACGTGTTTGCTTGCTTGGTGTCAGGTGTTCAATTTTGATTTTTTTTTTGGTTTCGTGCGATGATGGAGTTATGACTGCTGGGACATTATCTGATGACGAAATTATCGATTCAGTAGCTCAGAAAACCGATACTAATGATTTAGATGACATAGAAGACGTGAATAGTACATGCGCTCCATGGGTTTCCATCAAAG
This sequence comes from Ennomos erosarius, assembly GCA_963580505.1. Classification (NCBI taxonomy): domain Eukaryota; kingdom Metazoa; phylum Arthropoda; class Insecta; order Lepidoptera; family Geometridae; genus Ennomos; species Ennomos erosarius. The sequence continues at coordinate 13,649,321 of OY756989.1, read as the reverse complement.
AGGCGCGAACCGCAATGAATACCTTACGTAATTTTATAGAGCAAACCAGTAACTCTGAAGAAGAAGAATTTTCTGCTCTTTATAGATTAGACAATGCTATAGATAGAGAACACCCAAATTACCTAAAGCAAAAAAAAAATACTGACTTTTTAATGCCATATTTTTTATTTTAAAATGATTTGAAATATGTAATGTCGATTTATAATAAATAAAAATATGTTTGTCACCTCTGCAAGTTGAACTTTTACTTATTTTACCTCTCTAACTCAAAATTTATAAGAATAAACCTCAAACTCTTTATGTCGAATCAAAATCCGCCTAAGTCGAAATCCTCCATAAGTTGAAAACTCTATAACTCGAATTTTTTGGCGTCTCCCTTGATGTTCGACTTATAGAGGTTCTACTGTATTTCTCCCATTCTCATTTAAAAATTCCTTATTAGAAAGAAAGAAAGAAAGAAAATGCTTTATTTGTATAACCTGTACACAGTGTGACAAACAACGATAATATCTTATTCTAAGCAAGTACAAAAGAAAATCAGAACCTATTTCTAATTTTAAAAACTATAAATAGCCTGCCTAAAATACCCAGTCATTGTGTTTCTGTGTGCGAACATTGTTGCTGTGTACAGTGTTGTACAAGATGGTCTGAGCTCAGCATGTGCCATGGACGAATCCAGGGCGCTGATTTTCAGTTCAGACCTTGAGTGACAAAACCACTGACAATAATAGTTATAACTGGTAGTGTAAATAATTTAATTTAAAAAAATAATACTCAGAGTTCCCTAAAAAAAACAAAACTTTTTAAATAATAAGGTGAGTTGTGTACTACAACTTTAATTAAGTAAAAAAAAAAAACAATATGTGTAGTACCGTACTGTATACCTATTTCTTCACTATCTGAGAAAACCTGCAGGTAAACAATAAGGCACACATTTGAATAAATTATAATAAATAAATAAGCTCACACGGCCGGCATATTATTTAGGGGTTAATTGTTTTTACTAGAGCTGCTACAACAAAAGAGAGAAAATAATGATATAAAAATAAATACTTAAGTATAGCAAATGGTAAAAGTATATTTTAAAGTAAAGTAACAATTAAGATACCATACCAATATATTATTCTTAATATAAAGGTCAACATTATTATACTCATTAATAGTAAAAAATGGAAAATTATATAGAGAGCAGTTTCTGTTGTTGTAATAAATAGTGCTTTAGTTTGGTTCTAAAACTAAATTTAGTAATGGAATTACGTATGGGTGGAGGAAAAGAGTTCCAGCACTTCGTGGCACAAAAACGAAAACTGCCACGAAATGCAGCTGTGCCGTGCCGTGGAGTACGCAATAGGAACGAGCACGTCCTTATAGCATATTTTTTGTGGTCACTGGCCCATATGAATTTGGAGAACAGATATTTCGGCTGCTGAAACTTAACCACTCCAAACATTAAAGTAGCCAGATGAAGATCCCTCCTGTGCTTCATGTTCAAAATGTTATTACGGTTCAAGAAGGGAGTCACATGGCTGCGTGGCGGTATTTGGAAGCAAAACCGAGCGCACGCGTTTTGCACTCTTTGAATAAGTCGCGAGGTTTTGGAAAAAAGACAGGGGCTATAAACAGAGTCCACATAATTAAACTTAGAAAGCACGAGCGAGTCAACAAGAGAAATTCGAATGTCAGTACTTAAATATTTCCGAATTTTGTATAAAACTTTTAGGCGATAAAAACAATTCTTGACGGATTCGGATATGTGATGCTCAAATTTTAGCTGCTCGTCGAACGTGAGACCTAGATTTCGTGCCTCGGTGACCCGCTCGATTGCTTCTCCATCTATCAGCAACTGAGGATTCTGCAGGGCTATTCGATGAACTTGATATTTAGACCCTATAATCATAAATTTTGTCTTTGTGGCATTTAACAATAATGAATTCGATGTAGCCCACGCCTGGATCCGCTCCAGATCTTCGTTCAGTTTAGCCTCTGCTGTTTGCAAGTCCTCTGGTTTAAATGACAGATACAATTGTATGTCGTCGGCGTATATATGAAACTTAGCATGGTGGATGCTACTAATTATATCTGCGCTATACAAAATGAAAAGTAACGGACCCAAAATTGAACCCTGTGGTACACCTCTAATTACCTCACGCTTTTCTGAACGAAGAGTCTCTCCATTGTCTTTTTTTAATTCAACAAATTGTGCACGATTACTCAAATAAGAATCAAACCATCTGACTACGTTAGAATCAAAACCATAAAAGTTTAGCTTAGCTAGTAAAAGAGATATATTAATGGAATCGAATGCACGTGAAAAATCTAATAAAACTAAAATAGTACCCATACCGACATCCTGTGCTGCAAGTATATTGTCAGTAACGTCCAATAACGTCGCCTTACGAAAACCTGATTGCATTTCTGGTAAAATGTTATTTTCTTCCAAATATTTAGTAACTTGAGAACAAACCACTTTTTCAAGAACCTTAGAAAGGCACGGTAACAGACTAATAGGTCGCAACTCTTTGATATCCTGAAGGGTAGTAATTTTGGGTATGGGTTTAACGACTGCAGTTTTCCAGGCTGTTGGAAATATTGCAGTGGTAATAGATTTATTTATTATCGCTGTTATGGTATCCAAACATTGGGGCAGCATAAGGGTGATCATTTCCAGAGAGATTTCATCTATACCTAGAGCATTTGTTTTAATTTCCCTTAAGAATTTCAACACAATTAGGGAGTTTGTGGGTTTGAAGGAGAATCTACATTTACCAAACTTATGAAATTCGAAGAATGTTAAGGAGGACATGCTGACAACCAGAGTACCAGGAATATTCAAAAAATGATTATTTATTGCATTAGGATCATCAAATTGCGGTGGCAACTCCACAGACTTCGGCGGCAACACCTTAGCTTTCAAATTTTTCCACAGCAGCTTTGGGTTTTTAATATGACGATTAATATTGTGTTTAAAAAAAGCTTTTTTTTCATTATGCAATCCCAAAGACACTTGGTTTTTTAGGTCTTTATAATAAAGCTTATGGCTTTGTAATCGAGTTTTACGATATCTAGCAAGCGACGCGTCACGAAGACTCATCATCATTTTAATGTTATCTGTTAACCATGGGCTAGGCAGCTCTTTAATTACTATAGACTTACAAGGTGCATGTAAGTCAAAAATTAATTTTATTACGTCGGTAAATTCTTCAACCATGCCGTCTACATGATCTATTGAATTAATAAGGTCCCATCTAATAGAATCTATATCATTTGTAAACAAATCTATACAGATGTCTTTAAAAGGTCTGAAGGTTATACACCTAGGCGCTACTTAAGGCTTTTTAAATATGAATTCGCATGAAATAAATGCATGACCAATGTGCGAGCCTACGAGCTCCACACAAATACTTCGCGATCGTACGTTTGAACAAACTACGTCTATTAAAGTTTGGCTGCTATCAGTAAAATGGGTCGGTGTATCTATTATTTGATTTAATCCTGTGCAAGTCAAAAACTCCTTGAAATAAACAGTTTTCGGGTCATTCACATTTAATAAATTGATGTTGAAATCTCCCACTAGGATAATATTATCATAATGAGAAAAAGACGTCACTGAGTCAATCAAAGCATCCAAAAAAACGTTAACATCTAACCAAGGAGGACGGTACGCAGTTCCAATTATCAATTTAGAACATTAACATTTAGTTTTAACCACATTATTCCTTCCCTAGGTTCCATATATATTATCTCCGTCACCTAGATCAACATGTCATGTGGTCCCAGCGTAAGGATGTTAAATAACTAATAAAATTCATTATTTAAACTATTTTTAAGATTTACTCACATAATATTAAGTACCACATCACGAGGTGCTCACTTCCACCACTTGTCCGGCACTGATCAGTCTATACTGAGTAAGAGGAACAACCTCTGATCAATTGAGAGTTGAGACACAATTATTGAATATTGAACGACTGTGGCTCTGTTCTCCAATTGATTGGGAATGTTATTTTGATAAACGCTACTTATTATTAATGTCAATACATAATCAGTGTAAGTATCTCCTATGTCATGTTGCTATGTGGTAGGTATTTTTTTGCATTTAAACATATCTGATTAAATTTTGCAAATAAAAGGCATTATTATCTTACTTGACTTTGAGCAATGTAATTTTATTTGCTTAAATGTATAATTTAGATGTATATTATAACAATTTTAACTTATACTTCGAAAATGCCGAAGTTAAGTTTGGATGGGTTAATAATCCGATGCCAAATAATTTATTACTAATGTGTAATGATTATTATGTAAATAAAATACTTCCTCCCAAAATGCGTTTAGTTTATTCTTGATCCTATATAATCATACAATATATTGCATCATTTAAGTATCAGAAACTTTATTTATGATTGCATCATCCTAAAACTTTAGGGAAGGTCCTAAATGTAACTTGGGTACTAATAATTCAGTAACTTAAAAATTCTAGTTAAATAACAGTAGTTTAAAAATATAATATACAAAATTGCATTGCAGCCAAGTTAATTCAAAATAAATAAATAATTTAAGCAGACTTGATAAAGTTGTAAAAAAACCATGTTTGCCATTGAACACATATTATAGAATATATAAAATAATAAATTGTTCAATATTAGGAATTCTTATCACTTAGCTTTACACCTACCATTACTATGCATTAGAGAATGAGGGGGGCGGGAGGGGCAACAAACAGTGGGTACAATAGATACTTTAAATGCTAATCAGGACAAACACAACTGAAGAGAGACTGCAATTATTTATCATTGAATCCATAAAATCTGTGTATTACATCAAAAACATGTAAATAATTTTGTTTTAATTGATTCGGTATACTTGCAGCGCTGTAGCAAAGCATGACTAGGCATTCCTAACTAATCAGTAAAATTAAGCAACATTTACATTTATTTAAAAGTGGTATTTACATCCGAGCGCTACCGTGCTCTGTGGAGCATGTTAAGCCGTCGGTCCCAGCTGTTGTTGGAAGACAAGTCGTTAAGCAGTCAGAAAATATGGGTGGCGCGATGTGAGAATTTTTAAAATTCTCACACAAGCTGACTTCTTGCCTACACGAGAAGAAGGTATATATAAAATTAGTTGGTGGCCACTGACAAAAACATATTTTGAAGATTATTTCGAGCCTTTTACCAGCACACCACAACCGGCGGCACCGCTTTTACGTATGTTTTCATCAAATTATCAATGAAACTTACCATTTTCATAAGCCTGCCGCACGCCAGAGTTCTGATCTGTATTTCCTCTCACAGGTTCATAGTGCCCAGACAAATGATCACCAGGAAAAGACATTTTTGGAAACCACTACACTACGCATAACCTATGCTGTTAACTGAAATTGTGTAATAAGCTTAACTTATTCATCAAATGATGCCACCAGTATGTGTGTGAGATTGTAATTTTACAGCATATCTTACTTTTTTACTACTAAAACTGAATAAATTGTGATTAAATAAACAAAAACCAAAATTCGCAAATCGCGAAATTGTTTTGCCCACAGAATACTATAGTATTACTCCTAACGAAGAAGAATGGCATCTTCATACAAAAAAAGTGGTTATGAAATTCAGTACTAGCGCCTTTAGTGGGACCCTTTGAAAACTTAAAAAACGCGGAAAATTCAAATGTTTTATTCGTATAGATTTGAATTGATAAAAGGGGCTGTTCCAAAATTAATTACTATTGACATTAATAAATTAATGTCAATAGTAATTAATTGTAGAGCAGCCCCATTATATTATCAGATAAACTATCTTATAATAGGGACAAAACTACATCAATTCGCAAAAATAAAAGCATAGGATATTATAATTTTTATATTTATTGCATACATGACATTGTGAATAATAAATCGAGAGCGATTTTATTTAAAAAAAACATAATACAATAATACAAAATACATAATACAAAACTTTGCCCATGATAGCATTCTGCAAAACATAATTAACATGTTTAATTCCAAATCCACAATGAACTCAATAATAAGTACATAAACTCAAATTATATTGTATGAGTTTTGTGTAATTTACCGTTGAACATTGGTAGAGCTTGGTTTTGGAAATCGATGCAACACCAGACTCGGCTCTTTCGCTGATGATGCATTGCATTTAGCACATTTACGGCTATTGTCCGCCTTCATTGTTTTTAACACGACATCACAATACACAAACACAAAAAGAGTCTCTAGGCTAAATAAAGAAGCACTGAAAATTCACGAAAAGAAAACAACACGAGACTGGCAATCATAACCTCAAAATCATTTTGTTGCCATATCTAAAATAAAATAAAAAAATATTTTTGTTATACGGGGATCCCTATGGCTTGCCCACCTACTATTACCATCCAATGTATGAAGAGTTGATTGGACCTGTGACGACTAACTGACGTTGACGTGACCATTGACGTCACGCAACCGGCACGAGTTGAGCGAGACAATGGCATTGACAGTAAGAACAATGTGACATTGACAATTAGAATTAAGTTGATAGTGACGGTATCATAGATTGTTTTTTTTTTTGTTTAATCTGTGGGTAATGTGTTTTCTTTTTTTAATATTGGCTACGATGTAGAGAGTATTAAGCCAATTATTAAAGTGTCAAGATGATCAAGGTATGTACTACAAAGTACGTATGCACAAATGTGGGTATATTCTACAGTTTAACAGAAATAAGAAGTGCAGTATGAAGTTGACATGATTAGTGATTGACACTGTCAGATTAACTGGTCTAGGGATGTGAACGAAATAATCGCTATCGGATAAACTCGATTTTAATGAGAAATCGATACTGATTCTGCATATTTATTTAGTAATCGTTTTGTTTTTTTCATATGACCTCAGTAAGAGAACGAATGATTGTAACACTTATAATGAATTATATCAGCATAAAATGTTTGCATCGAAAGGTTTAGGTATTAACTAAATACCATATTGGGTATATTCGACTTAAGTTTAAGTGTTAGGTATATAGATCTCTGAATGTATATATAAATATTGTAAATAAATTATATACTGGGTTCGAGAATAGTCATTTAATCAGATTCACTACTATTTATATTACTTGAACAATCATCATCATCATCGTCGCAAACATTAATAATTATTCGATTGTCTATAAAACTGCCAAAATGCACATCTCTGTCAAAATCATGCATTACCAGACCAGTCATCATAATTTGTAATGTACGAACAAACTTTCTTCAGCAAAGTTTCCATTCTCTTTACGGTAAAGGGTGGCTTAGTATTGTGAAGTGCTGCGTAGCCTTAAAGACACAAGATTATTTTAGACAATGGTATAAGAATAAATAAATAAAATATGAGATATCATGTAAATATAAAAGTTTATGTAATACTGATTATAAGATATTTAATATATTCTACTCTATCCATGCAAAATTGACGAAGTTGTGGCCCCGCAGGAGCCATATATTAAAAAAAAGTTTAAGTTGCACAATAATAATCATTGTTAATCATGGTGTTTAAAAAAATAGTGATTATGTATTAATAATATCAGTGTTAAAAACTAAATTGCAGTAGCCGCCAAAGAAAGAAATATCAGCGAATTGCTTTGGCGAGGAAAATTTGTTTGAACCGATACTTTTTACAAAAAAAGTCAAGAATATCATTATTAATATTATAATCACACTTTCGAAGTAGATCATTCGCGAACTACACAAGATTATCTCACTGAATTATTCGCACCCAAAGATTTGATTCGATTAATTACCTTAATCTACAATTTCACCGATTAATCGGATGTGTAATAGTCGCAACACTATTTTCGAAAAAAAGTGCTGCTAGCTCCTAAAAAATGTTCTCCCTAGATAACTTAAAACCCCTAGAACCCCCTAAAAACCCTTAAGCTTTTTGTATCCCTAGCATACTTTGATTAGATTTACATCACTTAGGTTAAAAACGTTTTTGTTCTGCGGCATAGAACGTTACGCAATCTTGGCAAAAATAATCAGTTGTTTTATAGAAAAAAGACCATTTATCTTGATGAAATGTATGGAACAGCTGATATTTTTCTTATTTTTTTTAACTACATCTAAGACGCAAATGTAGGTTATCAACAGACACTTTTTTATGCTGCCACCATTACAAATACCGAAATATATGCATTTACTTGCTGTGCCACCCGGGGTCTGCCTTGGTTCAAAAGTATTCTGTGTTAATCCAGTGTACAAGATATATCTATTTCAAACATCCAAATTCGTAGCGTGATTAGGGCACAAACAAGCACACACAACCTTCGCTTTTATAATATTAGTGTGATAGTATGATTCTTTTTTAGTATAGGAAATTCATCAAGACTTCACCACCTAAAACACCCTCAAAAATATTAATCCCCTAAGAACCCCCATTCCCCTTTTACCTCAAAATTTAGGGAGAAAATCTCTAGCTCTAGCTCCCTCAAAATGTCAAAGTGTACCTATTAGAATTGTAAAACTGTAGGCACAGAGCTATGAAACAAATGACGCTTCGGAGGGGAAGCGTTTTTTTTTTTGCTCTGTGATTCTAGGGATGTATTAGAAATACGTATAACTTTGGCCGTTAGATGTTCAAGGCTTTGGTTTGGCCATTCAAGCTATTTGACTATATGTAATGTATTTATATATTTATTTATATTATTATTTATTTATATATATTTGGCACTATGTAATGTATACACAGAGAAAAAAAAAACGCTTCCCCTCTACACAAAGCGTCATTTGTTTCATAGCTCTGTGAATGTATATAATTATATATAAGTAGTTCCTTCGACCACCTGACTCGCAAGCTCGCATGTCTCGCAAGTCGCAGCCCATCAGACATTACATATTATATTATTATATTATTATTATTATTATTATTATTATATTATAATATATAAAGTTCGTTACCCACTCACTCACTCACTCACTGACTGACATTTTTGTTCCCGAGCTCCTGGAAGTGGTGGAAAAAAACCGAGTATGAGGTTGTATAGAGATCGGTCACGTGACAACCAGAAAAATCTGACATCAGCAAAAAGTCGTCTCCTTGATGGAACCGGTCAACGGCTCTCGGAAACTACAAGTCGGATGGGTGACCTGTTCTAACTAAAGTTGTAGTAAACCCTGGGACGCTTGGAGAGAAATAAAAAAAAATAGGGGTTGCCATACAAAAAAATAAAAATTCCATACAAAATTGAAACGCTTATAAATCGGAAACGGTAAGAGGTAGATGGGGTGTGTTCGACCAAATGTCATAGAGGAGGATGGGCGCTTTCGGATGGTCGTCATGAAAATCCAAGATGGCGGATCCAAGATGGCGGCCATTTTGAAAGTTGGTCCGATCGGGCTGATTTTTTGCATCGGGGGGTTTTTGGGGTCCCTGATTTGATATTTGAAAAAATATTTTGGATCCCGCCATTTTTAAAGATGGCTGCCATACAAATTTTTTTTTTCATTTTTGGCTCATTGTTTCTCGATACCTATGGGAAATTTTGATCCTTTTTTTATTGATTCGTATAAAAATAGACGTTCTTAATTCAAAACATTTGATGACCTGGTCTTCCGACCTTCCATCATAGTGACCATCAACGGCCTGGCTAAACGATGTGAGATGGGTCATATGCGTTCTCAGGAATGTCATAGAAAACCCTGGGACGATTTTAGAGAAAATAAAAAAAATCCAAAATGGCGGAAAAAAAAAACTTCCATACAAATTTAAACCGGAAATGACGTCGAAACCATGATACTTTAGTATAAAAAGCTCGAACTAATATTGTTTGGAGGCCAAAAGAGAAAAGAACACCAATTTTTTTTTTTCAAAATGGCGGAAATTTTGGTCATGGCGGAAAAAAAAAATTCTCCGATCCGGATCAAAATCGATATCTGACGGTCCCCAAGAATGCTGATCAACATTCTAAAATCAAATTTTGACATGCGCCATTTTTCAATAGGGTTGCCATACAAAGGTGATTTTAACGAAATATGAACTTTCCTTTTTTACGCCTCCAATATGAATGTAATAGAAAAGTTGTTTCTGAGGATCAAGTAAAGATGTATAAAGGAACAAAACAAAATACAAATGAAATTGATTTTTTCAAGATGGCGCATGGAGACGTATCGACTTATAGAAAAAAATATCCGATCCGGATGAAAATCGATATCTAAGACTCCCCCTAGATACTTAGCAAGAATATGGCGAAAAAATTTTGATTCCGCCATATTGAAAAATTTCATTCATTTTACCGAACATTTTTATGGATCTCCAATCCGTATGAAAATTGATATCTGAGTGTCCCTAAGGATACTGATTAACATGCTTTAGCTTCTTTTAGACATCCACCGTTTTTCAAAATGGCTGCCATACATATTTTCAAAACCACCAATGCGACGACGAGCGAAGCGAGGAGGAGCTTCAAACTACCTATCGCGACGACGAGCGAAGCGAGGAGGAGCTTCAAACTACCTACCGCGACGACGAGCGAAGCGAGGAGGAGCTTCAAACTACCTACCGCGACGACGAGCGAAGCGAGGAGGAGCTTCAAACTACCTACCGCGACGACGAGCGAAGCGAGGAGGAGCTTTAAACTACCTACCGCGACGACGAGCGTAGCGAGGAGGAGCTTCAAACTACCTATCGCGACGACGAGCGAAGCGAGGAGGAGCTTCAAACTACCTATCGCGACGACGAGCGAAGCGAGGAGGAGCTTCAAACTACCTACCGCGACGACGAGCGTAGCGAGGAGGAGCTTCAAACTACCTATCGCGACGACGAGCGAAGCGAGGAGGAGCTTCAAACTACCTATCGCGACGACGAGCGAAGCGAGGAGGAGCTACAAACTACCTACCGCGACGACGAGCGAAGCGAGGAGGAGCTTCAAACTACCTACCGCGACGACGAGCGTAGCGAGGAGGAGCTTCAAACTACCTATCGCGACGACGAGCGAAGCGAGGAGGAGCTACAAACTACCTATTGCGATGACGAGTGAAGCGAGGAGGAGCTTCAATCTACCTATCGCGACGACGATCAAACTACCCATTGCTACGTTTACAATGTTTTACTAATGCGACGTTTTTTAATTGGCTTTAGCTAATCTAACCTAACTTCAACACCACTAACCTTTTTTTACTTAACAACTGAATATTTTCGGGAACCTTGAATAAAATAGACACTCTTTGAAGAAACATAACAAAATGGCCGCCATGCAAAATTAAAAGGCGCACACTATCGAAACTAATAGAGGCAAGCATAGCGTGTTTGGACTCATGTTACAGAGAACAACGGAGGCTTTCTTACAGTCTTAAAATAATTCAAAGATGGCGGATTCAAAATGGCGCCCGATTTTATAGTAACTCGGATTCGGCTGATATTTTATATTTGGGGGTTTTAAAGGATGCTGATTTCAAATTTCGACCTTTTACTTGACTGACAGCATTTTTCAAGACGGCCGCCATGCAAAGTCAAGCGCATTATCATTTTCTTTGAAAAATACCGTCGTTTTGTACTTTTACTTGCAAAATTTAAAGTTTAGCACAAAGTATAACATTTTTATAAATACAACAGCCACGAAAACGTCCTCGCGGGCCGCACGCGGCCCGCGCACGGAGGAAAATACTAGTTATAATATATAAAGTTCGTTACCCACTCACTCACTCACTCACTCATGATTGACATTTTTGTTCCCGAACTCCTGGAAGTGGTGGAGAAAAACCGAGTATGAGGTTGTATAGAGATCGGTCACGTGACAACCAGAAAAATCTGACATCAGCAAAAAATCGTCTCCTTGATGGAACCGGTCAACGGCTCTCGGAAACTACAAGTCGGATGGGTGACCTGTTCTAACTAAAGTTGTAGTAAACCCTGGGACGCTTGGAGAGAAATAAAAAAAAATAGGGGTTGCCATACAAAAAAATAAAAATTCCATACAAAATTGAAACGCTAATAAATCGGAAACGGTAAGAGGTAGGTGGAGTGTGTTCGACCAAATGTCATAGAGGAGGATGGGCGCTTTCGGATGGTCGTCATGAAAATCCAAGATGGCGGATCCAAGATGGCGGCCATTTTGAAAGTTGGTCCGATCGGGCTGATTTTTTGCATCGGGGGGTTTTTGGGGTCCCTGATTCGATATTTGAAAAAATATTTTGGATCCCGCCATTTTTAAAGATGGCTGCCATACAAATTTTTTTTTTCATTTTTGGCTCATTGTTTCTCGATACCTATGGTAAATTTTGATCCTATTTTTATAAATTTGTATGAAAGTGGACAATCGAAATTCAAAATATTTCATGAACTGGTCTTCCGACCTTCCATCATCGTGACCATCAACGGCCTGGCTAAACAATGTGAGATAGGTCATATGCGTTCTCAGGAATGTCATAGCAAACCCTAAGACGATTTTAGAGAAAATAAAAAAAATCCAAAATGGCGGAAAAAAAAATCTTCCATACAAATTTAAACCGGAAATGACGTCGAAACCATGATACTTTAGTATAAAGAGCTCGAACTAATATTGTTTGGAGGCCAAAAGGGAAAAGAACACCAAATTTTTTTTTTCAAAATGGCGGAAATTTTGGTCATAGCGGAAAAAAAAAATTCTTCGATCCGGATCAAAATCGATATCTGACGGTCCCCAAGGATGCTGATCAACATTCTAAAATCAAATTTTGACATGCGCCATTTTTCAATAGGGTTGCCATACAAAGGTGATTTTAACGAAATATGAACTTTCCTTTTTTACGCCTCCAATATGAATGTAATAGAAAAGTTGTTTCTGGGGATCGAGTAAAGATGTATAAAGGAACAAAACAGAACACAAATGAAATTGATTTTTTCAAGATGGCGGATGGAGACGTATCGACTTATAGAAAAAGTTAACCGATCCGAATGAAAATCGATATCTAAGACTCCCCCTAGATACTTAGCAAGAATATGGGGAAAAAATTTTGATTCCGCCATTTTGAAAAATTTCATTCATTTTACCGAACTTTTTTATGGATCTCCAATCCGTATGAAAATTGATATCTGAGTGTCCCCAAGGATACTGATTAACATGCTTTAGCTTCTTTTAGACATCCACCGTTTTTCAAAATGGCTGCCATACATATTTTCAAAACCACCAATGCGACGACGAGCGAAGCGAGGAGGAGCTTCAAACTACCTATCGCGACGACGAGCGAAGCGAGGAGGAGCTTCAAACTACCTACCGCGACGACGAGCGAAGCGAGGAGGAGCTTCAAACTACCTATCGCGACGACGAGCGAAGCGAGGAGGAGCTTCAAACTACCTACCGCGACGACGAGCGAAGCGAGGAGGAGCTTCAAACTACCTACCGCGACGACGAGCGTAGCGAGGAGGAGCTTCAAACTACCTATCGCGACGACGAGCGAAGCGAGGAGGAGCTACAAACTACCTATTGCGATGACGAGTGAAGCGAGGAGGAGCTTCAAACTACCTATCGCGACGACGATCAAACTACCCATTGCTACGTTTACAATGTTATACTAATGCAACGTTTTTTCATTGGCTTTAGCTAATCTAACCTAACTTCAACACCACTAACCTTTTTTTACCTAACAACTGAATATTTTCGGGAACCTTGAATAAAATAGACACTCTTTGAAGAAACATAACAAAATGGCCGCCATGCAAAATTAAAAGGCGCACACTATCGAAACTAATAGAGGCAAGCATAGCGTGTTTGGACTCATGTTACAGAGAACAACGGAGGCTTTCTTACAGTCTTAAAATAATTCAAATATGGCGGATTCAAAATGGCGCCCGATTTTATAGTAACTCGGATTCGGCTGATATTTTATATTTGGGGGTTTTAAAGGATGCTGATTTCAAATTTTGACCTTTTACTTGACTGACAGCATTTTTCAAGATGGCCGCCATGCAATGTCAAGCGCATTATCATTTTCTTTGAAAAATACCGTCGTTTTGTACTTGTACTTGCAAAATTTAAAGTTTAGCACAAAGTATAAGACTTTTATAAATACAACAGCCACGATAACGTCCTCGCGGGCCGCACGCGGCCCGCGCACAGAGCAAAATACTAGTTATAATATATAAAGTTCGTTACCCACTCACTCACTCACTCACTGACTGACATTTTTGTTCCCGAGCTCCTGGAAGTGGTGGAAAAAAACCGAGTATGAGGTTGTATAGAGATCGGTCACGTGACAACCAGAAAAATCTGACATCAGCAAAAAGTCGTCTCCTTGATGGAACCGGTCAACGGCTCTCGGAAACTACAAGTCGGATGGGTGACCTGTTCTAACTAAAGTTGTAGTAAACCCTGGGACGCTTGGAGAGAAATAAAAAAAAATAGGGGTTGCCATACAAAAAAATAAAAATTCCATACAAAATTGAAACGCTTATAAATCGGAAACGGTAAGAGGTAGATGGGGTGTGTTCGACCAAATGTCATAGAGGAGGATGGGCGCTTTCGGATGGTCGTCATGAAAATCCAAGATGGCGGATCCAAGATGGCGGCCATTTTGAAAGTTGGTCCGATCGGGCTGATTTTTTGCATCGGGGGGTTTTTGGGGTCCCTGATTTGATATTTGAAAAAATATTTTGGATCCCGCCATTTTTAAAGATGGCTGCCATACAAATTTTTTTTTTCATTTTTGGCTCATTGTTTCTCGATACCTATGGGAAATTTTGATCCTTTTTTTATTGATTCGTATAAAAATAGACGTTCTTAATTCAAAACATTTGATGACCTGGTCTTCCGACCTTCCATCATAGTGACCATCAACGGCCTGGCTAAACGATGTGAGATGGGTCATATGCGTTCTCAGGAATGTCATAGAAAACCCTGGGACGATTTTAGAGAAAATAAAAAAAATCCAAAATGGCGGAAAAAAAAAACTTCCATACAAATTTAAACCGGAAATGACGTCGAAACCATGATACTTTAGTATAAAAAGCTCGAACTAATATTGTTTGGAGGCCAAAAGAGAAAAGAACACCAATTTTTTTTTTTCAAAATGGCGGAAATTTTGGTCATGGCGGAAAAAAAAAATTCTCCGATCCGGATCAAAATCGATATCTGACGGTCCCCAAGAATGCTGATCAACATTCTAAAATCAAATTTTGACATGCGCCATTTTTCAATAGGGTTGCCATACAAAGGTGATTTTAACGAAATATGAACTTTCCTTTTTTACGCCTCCAATATGAATGTAATAGAAAAGTTGTTTCTGAGGATCAAGTAAAGATGTATAAAGGAACAAAACAAAATACAAATGAAATTGATTTTTTCAAGATGGCGCATGGAGACGTATCGACTTATAGAAAAAAATATCCGATCCGGATGAAAATCGATATCTAAGACTCCCCCTAGATACTTAGCAAGAATATGGCGAAAAAATTTTGATTCCGCCATATTGAAAAATTTCATTCATTTTACCGAACATTTTTATGGATCTCCAATCCGTATGAAAATTGATATCTGAGTGTCCCTAAGGATACTGATTAACATGCTTTAGCTTCTTTTAGACATCCACCGTTTTTCAAAATGGCTGCCATACATATTTTCAAAACCACCAATGCGACGACGAGCGAAGCGAGGAGGAGCTTCAAACTACCTATCGCGACGACGAGCGAAGCGAGGAGGAGCTTCAAACTACCTACCGCGACGACGAGCGAAGCGAGGAGGAGCTTCAAACTACCTACCGCGACGACGAGCGAAGCGAGGAGGAGCTTCAAACTACCTACCGCGACGACGAGCGAAGCGAGGAGGAGCTTTAAACTACCTACCGCGACGACGAGCGTAGCGAGGAGGAGCTTCAAACTACCTATCGCGACGACGAGCGAAGCGAGGAGGAGCTTCAAACTACCTATCGCGACGACGAGCGAAGCGAGGAGGAGCTTCAAACTACCTACCGCGACGACGAGCGTAGCGAGGAGGAGCTTCAAACTACCTATCGCGACGACGAGCGAAGCGAGGAGGAGCTTCAAACTACCTATCGCGACGACGAGCGAAGCGAGGAGGAGCTACAAACTACCTACCGCGACGACGAGCGAAGCGAGGAGGAGCTTCAAACTACCTACCGCGACGACGAGCGTAGCGAGGAGGAGCTTCAAACTACCTATCGCGACGACGAGCGAAGCGAGGAGGAGCTACAAACTACCTATTGCGATGACGAGTGAAGCGAGGAGGAGCTTCAATCTACCTATCGCGACGACGATCAAACTACCCATTGCTACGTTTACAATGTTTTACTAATGCGACGTTTTTTAATTGGCTTTAGCTAATCTAACCTAACTTCAACACCACTAACCTTTTTTTACTTAACAACTGAATATTTTCGGGAACCTTGAATAAAATAGACACTCTTTGAAGAAACATAACAAAATGGCCGCCATGCAAAATTAAAAGGCGCACACTATCGAAACTAATAGAGGCAAGCATAGCGTGTTTGGACTCATGTTACAGAGAACAACGGAGGCTTTCTTACAGTCTTAAAATAATTCAAAGATGGCGGATTCAAAATGGCGCCCGATTTTATAGTAACTCGGATTCGGCTGATATTTTATATTTGGGGGTTTTAAAGGATGCTGATTTCAAATTTCGACCTTTTACTTGACTGACAGCATTTTTCAAGACGGCCGCCATGCAAAGTCAAGCGCATTATCATTTTCTTTGAAAAATACCGTCGTTTTGTACTTTTACTTGCAAAATTTAAAGTTTAGCACAAAGTATAACATTTTTATAAATACAACAGCCACGAAAACGTCCTCGCGGGCCGCACGCGGCCCGCGCACGGAGGAAAATACTAGTCATAATATATAAAGTTCGTTACCCACTCACTCACTCACTCACTGACTGACATTTTTGTTCCCGAGCTCCTGGAAGTGGTGGAAAAAAACCGAGTATGAGGTTGTATAGAGATCGGTCACGTGACAACCAGAAAAATCTGACATCAGCAAAAAGTTGTCTCCTTGATGGAACCGGTCAACGGCTCTCGGAAACTACAAGTCGGATGGGTGACCTCTTTTAACTAAAGTTGTAGTAAACCTTGGGACGCTTGGAGAGAAATAAAAAAAAATGGGGGTTGCCATACAAAAAAATAAAAATTCCATACAAAATTGAAACGCTTATAAATCGGAAACGGTAAGAGGTAGGTGGGGTGTGTTCGACCAAATGTCATAGAGGAGGATGGGCGCTTTCGGATGGTCGTCATGAAAATCCAAGATGGCGGATCCAAGATGGCGGCCATTTTGAAAGTTGGTCCGATCGGGCTGATTTTTTGCGTCGGGGGGTTTTTGAGGTCCCTGATTCGATATTTGAAAAAATATTTTGGATCCCGCCATTTTTAAAGATGGCTGCCATACAAATTTTTTTTTTCATTTTTGGCTCATTGTTTCTCAATACCTATGGGAAATTTTGATCCTTTTTTTATTGGTTCGTATAAAAATAGACGTTCTTAATTCAAAACATTTGATGACCTGGTCTTCCGACCTTCCATCATAGTGACCATCAACGGCCTGGCTAAACGATGTGAGATGGGTCATAGGCGTTCTCAGGAATGTCATAGCAAACCCTGGGACGATTTTAGAGAAAATAAAAAAAATCCAAAATGGCGGAAAAAAAAATCCGCCATACAAATTTAAACCGGAAATGACGTCGAAACCATGATACTTTAGTATAAAGAGCTCGAACTAATATTGTTTGGAGGCCAAAAGGGAAAAGAACACCAAATTTTTTTTTTCAAAATGGCAGAAATTTTGGTCATGGCGGAAAAAAAAAATTCTCTGATCCGGATCAAAATCGATATCTGACGGTCCCCAAGGATACTGATCAACATTCTAAAATCAAATTTTGACATGCGCCATTTTTCAATAGGGTTGCCATACAAAGGTGATTTTAACGAAATATGAACTTTCCTTTTTTACGCCTCCAATATGAATGTAATAGAAAAGTTGTTCTGGGGATCGAGTAAAGATGTATAAAGGAACAAAACAGAACACAAATGAAATTGATTTTTTCAAGATGGCGGATGGAGACGTATCGACTTATAGAAAAAGTTATCCGATCCGGATGAAAATCGATATCTAAGACTCCCCCTAGATACTTAGCAAGAATATGGGGAAAAAATTTTGATTCCGCCATTTTGAAAAAATTCATTCATTTTACCGAACTTTTTTATGGATCTCCAATCCGTATGAAAATTGATATCTGAGTGTCCCCAAGGATACTGATTAACATGCTTTAGCTTCTTTTAGACATCCACCGTTTTTCAAAATGGCTGCCATACATATTTTCAAAACCACCAATGCGACGACGAGCGAAGCGAGGAGGAGCTTCAAACTACCTACCGCGACGACGAGCGAAGCGAGGAGGAGCTTCAAACTACCTACCGCGACGACGAGCGAAGCGAGGAGGAGCTTCAAACTACCTACCGCGACGACGAGCGTAGCGAGGAGGAGCTTCAAACTACCTATCGCGACGACGAGCGAAGCGAGGAGGAGCTACAAACTACCTATCGCGACGACGAGCGTAGCGAGGAGGAGCTTCAAACTACCTATCGCGACGACGAGCGAAGCGAGGAGGAGCTACAAACTACCTATCGCGACGACGAGCGAAGCGAGGAGGAGCTACAAACTACCTATTGCGATGACGATCAAACTACCCATTGCTACGTTTACAATGTTTTACTAATGCGACGTTTTTTAATTGGCTTTAGCTAATCTAACCTAACTTCAACACCACTAACCTTTTTTACCTAACAACTGAATATTTTCGGGAACCTTGAATAAAATAGACACTCTTTGAAGAAACATAACAAAATGGCCGCCATGCAAAATTAAAAGGCGCACACTATCGAAACTAATAGAGGCAAGCATAGCGTGTTTGGACTCATGTTACAGAGAACAACGGAGGCTTTCTTACAGTCTTAAAATAATTCAAAGATGGCGGATTCAAAATGACGCCCGATTTTATAATAACTCGGATTCAGCTGATATTTTATATTTGGGGGTTTTAAAGGATGCTGATTTCAAATTTTGACCTTTTACTTGACTGACAGCATTTTTCAAGATGGCCGCCATGCAAAGTCAAGCGCATTATCATTTTCTTTGAAAAATACCGTCGTTTTGTACTTTTACTTGCAAAATTTAAAGTTTAGCACAAAGTATAAGACTTTTATAAATACAACAGCCACGATAACGTCCTCGCGGGCCGCACGCGGCCCGCGCACGGAGCAAAATACTAGTTATAATATATAAAGTTCGTTACCCACTCACTCACTCACTCACTCATGATTGACATTTTTGTTCCCGAACTCCTGGAAGTGGTGGAGAAAAACCGAGTATGAGGTTGTATAGAGATCGGTCACGTGACAACCAGAAAAATCTGACATCAGCAAAAAATCGTCTCCTTGATGGAACCGGTCAACGGCTCTCGGAAACTACAAGTCGGATGGGTGACCTGTTCTAACTAAAGTTGTAGTAAACCCTGGGACGCTTGGAGAGAAATAAAAAAAAATAGGGGTTGCCATACAAAAAAATAAAAATTCCATACAAAATTGAAACGCTAATAAATCGGAAACGGTAAGAGGTAGGTGGAGTGTGTTCGACCAAATGTCATAGAGGAGGATGGGCGCTTTCGGATGGTCGTCATGAAAATCCAAGATGGCGGATCCAAGATGGCGGCCATTTTGAAAGTTGGTCCGATCGGGCTGATTTTTTGCATCGGGGGGTTTTTGGGGTCCCTGATTCGATATTTGAAAAAATATTTTGGATCCCGCCATTTTTAAAGATGGCTGCCATACAAATTTTTTTTTTCATTTTTGGCTCATTGTTTCTCGATACCTATGGTAAATTTTGATCCTATTTTTATAAATTTGTATGAAAGTGGACAATCGAAATTCAAAATATTTCATGAACTGGTCTTCCGACCTTCCATCATCGTGACCATCAACGGCCTGGCTAAACGATGTAAGATGGGTCATATGCGTTCTCAGGAATGTCATAGCAAACCCTGGGACGATTTTAGAGAAAATAAAAAAAATCCAAAATGGCGGAAAAAAAAATCTTCCATACAAATTTAAACCGGAAATGACGTCGAAACCATGATACTTTAGTATAAAGAGCTCGAACTAATATTGTTTGGAGGCCAAAAGGGAAAAGAACACCAAATTTTTTTTTTCAAAATGGCGGAAATTTTGGTCATAGCGGAAAAAAAAAATTCTCCGATCCGGATCAAAATCGATATCTGACGGTCCCCAAGGATGCTGATCAACATTCTAAAATCAAATTTTGACATGCGCCATTTTTCAATAGGGTTGCCATACAAAGGTGATTTTAACGAAATATGAACTTTCCTTTTTTACGCCTCCAATATGAATGTAATAGAAAAGTTGTTTCTGGGGATCGAGTAAAGATGTATAAAGGAACAAAACAGAACACAAATGAAATTGATTTTTTCAAGATGGCGGATGGAGACGTATCGACTTATAGAAAAAGTTAACCGATCCGAATGAAAATCGATATCTAAGACTCCCCCTAGATACTTAGCAAGAATATGGGGAAAAAATTTTGATTCCGCCATTTTGAAAAATTTCATTCATTTTACCGAACTTTTTGACATCCACCGTTTTTCAAAATGGCTGCCATACATACTGACAAAACCACCAACGCGACGACGAGCGAAGCGAGGAGGAGCTTCAAACCACCTACCGCGACGACGAGCGAAGCGAGGAGGAGCTTCAAACTACCTATCGCGACGACGAGCGAAGCGAGGAGGAGCTTCAAACTACCTACCGCGACGACGAGCGAAGCGAGGAGGAGCTTCAAACTACCTATCGCGACGACGAGCGAAGCGAGGAGGAGCTTCAAACTACCTACTGCGACGACGAGCGAAGCGAGGAGGAGCTTCAAACTACCCATCGCGACGACGAGCGAAGCGAGGAGGAGCTTCAAACTACCTACCGCGACGACGAGCGAAGCGAGGAGGAGCTTCAAACTACCTACCGCGACGACGAGCGAAGCGAGGAGGAGCTTCAAACTACCCATCGCGACGACGAGCGAAGCGAGGAGGAGCTTCATACTACCTACCGCGACGACGAGCGAAGCGAGGAGGAGCATCAAACTACCTATCGCGACGACGAGCGAAGCGAGGAGGAGCTTCAAACTATCTACCGCGACGACGAGCGAAGCGAGGAGGAGCTTCAAACTACCCATCGCTACATTTACAATGTTTTACTAATGCGACCTTTTTAATTGATTTTAGCTTATCTAACTAACCTGTCTTACCTAAGATCTAAATATTTTCAGGATCCTTGATTCAAATTGACGTATAATTGATAAACAAAACAAAATGACCGCAATACAAAATTAAAACACGCACACAATCGGAACTTATAGAAGCCGACAAGGCGTGTTTGGACTCATAACAAAGGAACAACGGAGGCTTTCTCATAGACTTAAAATAATTCCAAGATGGCAGATTCAAAATGGCGTCCGATTTTATAGTAACTCAGATCCTGATATTTTATATTTGGGGATTTTAAAAGAGGCTGATTTCAAATTTTGACCTTTTACATGACTGACAGCATTTTTCCAGATGGCCGCCATGCAAAAGTCAAATCAATTATCATTTTCTTTGAAAAATACCGCTGTTTTGTACTAATTCTTGCAAAATTACAAGTTTAAACTAAAGTATAACATTTTTATAAATACAACAGCCACGAAAACGTCCTCGCGGGCCGCACGCGGCCCGCGCACGGGGGAAAATACTAGTTATAATATATAAAGTTCGTTACCCACTCACTCACTCACTGACTGACATTTTTGTTCCCGAGCTCCTGGAAGTGGTGGAAAAAAACCGAGTATGAGGTTGTATAGAGATCGGTCACGTGACAACCAGAAAAATCTGACATCAGCAAAAAGTCGTCTCCTTGATGGAACCGGTCAACGGCTCTCGGAAACTACAAGTCGGATGGGTGACCTGTTCTAACTAAAGTTGTAGTAAACCCTGGGACGCTTGGAGAGAAATAAAAAAAAATAGGGGTTGCCATACAAAAAAATAAAAATTCCATACAAAATTGAAACGCTTATAAATCGGAAACGGTAAGAGGTAGGTGGGGTGTGTTCGACCAAATGTCATAGAGGAGGATGGGCGCTTTCGGATGGTCGTCATGAAAATCCAAGATGGCGGATCCAAGATGGCGGCCATTTTGAAAGTTGGTCCGATCGGGCTGATTTTTTGCATCGGGGGGTTTTCGGGGTCCCTGATTCGATATTTGAAAAAATATTTTGGATCCCGCCATTTTTAAAGATGGCTGCCATACAAATTTTTTTTTTCATTTTTGGCTCATTGTTTCTCGATACCTATGGGAAATTTTGAACTTTTTTTTTAAAATTTGTATGCAAATGGACAATCGAAATTCAAAACATTTCATGACCTGGTCTTCCGACCTTCCATCATCGTGACCATCAACGGCCTGGCTAAACGATGTGAGATGGGTCATATGCGTTCTCAGGAATGTCATAGCAAACCCTGGGACGATTTTAGAGAAAATAAAAAAAATTCAAAATGGCGGAAAAAAAAATCTTCCATACAAATTTAAACCGGAAATGACGTCGAAACCATAATACTTTAGTATAAAGAGCTCAAACTAATATTGTTTGGAGGCCAAAAGGGAAAAGAACACCAAATTTTTTTTTTCAAAATGGCGGAAATTTTGGTCGTGGCGGAAAAAAAAAATTCTCCGATCCGGATCAAAATCGATATCTGATGGTCCCCAAGGATGCTGATCAACATTCTAAAATCAAATTTTGACATGCGCCATTTTTCAATAGGGTTGCCATACAAAGGTGATTTTAACGAAATATGAACTTTCCTTTTTTACGCCTCCAATATGAATGTAATAGAAAAGTTGTTTCTGGGGATCGAGTTAAGATGTATAAAGGAACAAAACAGAACACAAATGAAATTGATTTTTTCAAGATGGCGGATGGAGACGTATCGACTTATAGAAAAAGTTATCCGATCCGGATGAAAATCGATATCTAAGACTCCCCCTAGATACTTAGCAAGAATATGGGGAAAAAATTTTGATTCCGCCATTTTGAAAAATTTCATTCATTTTACCGAACTATTTTATGGATCTCCAATCCATATGAAAATTGATATCTGAGTGTCCCCAAGGATACTGATTAACATGCTTTAGCTTCTTTTAGACATCCACCGTTTTTCAAAATGGCTGCCATACATATTTTCAAAACCACCAATGCGACGACGAGCGAAGCGAGGAGGAGCTTCAAACTACCTACCGCGACGACGAGCGAAGCGAGGAGGAGCTTCAAACTACCTACCGCGACGACGAGCGAAGCGAGGAGGAGCTTCAAACTACCTACCGCGACGACGAGCGAAGCGAGGAGGAGCTTCAAATTACCTACCGCGACGACGAGCGAAGCGAGGAGGAGCTTCAAACTACCTACCGCGACGACGAGCGTAGCGAGGAGGAGCTTCAAACTACCTATCGCGCCGACGAGCGAAGCGAGGAGGAGCTACAAACTACCTATTGCGATGACGAGTGAAGCGAGGAGGAGCTTCAAACTACCTATTGCGACGACGATCAAACTACCCATTGCTACGTTTACAATGTTTTACTAATGCGACGTTTTTTAATTGGCTTAAGCTAATCTAACCTAACTTCAACACCACTAACCTTTTTTTACCTAACAACTGAATATTTTCGGGAACCTTGAATAAAATAGACACTCTTTGAAGAAACATAACAAAATGGCCGCCATGCAAAATTAAAAGGCGCACACTATCGAAACTAATAGAGGCAAGCATAGCGTGTTTGGACTCATGTTACAGAGAACAACGGAGGCTTTCTTACAGTCTTAAAATAATTCAAAGATGGTGGATTCAAAATGACGCCCGATTTTATAGTAACTCGGATTCGGCTGATATTTTATATTTGGGGGTTTTAAAGGATGCTGATTTCAAATTTTGACCTTTTACTTGACTGACAGCATTTTTCAAGATGGCCGCCATGCAAAGTCAAGCGCATTATCATTTTCTTTGAAAAATACCGCTGTTTTGTACTAATTCTTGCAAAATTTAAAGTTTAGCACCAAGTATAACATTTTTATAAATACAACAGCCACGAAAACGTCCTCGCGGGCCGCACGCGGCCCGCGCACGGAGCAAAATACTAGTTTATTATTATAGTTTTAGATTTATTAGTCATGTTAGGTAGCTTTTTCTTGGAAATAACAAAATCAGTACCAATGGATTTTACGTAACAGCTTTACATAATCGCTCTACATCTACTCTAATGTTATATTTATCTTGTAGTTTTCCGAAGAAAATAAAATTAAGTGGGTAAATGTTTGAACGCATTTTAATAACAGATCACCTTAATTTTTGCTTATACTAGGTAGGTACTAAGTATAATTATAATGTTAATTAACTAAACAAAGCTTAATTTATTAAAATATTTATTTTTATCTAATATTTCCTACTTAACTAATAAACTAAAATAATATATTATAAGTAGGATCTAGAATTTTTATGTTAAGTTTCCATATAGGTTATTATATTAGTATACCTACCACCGCTTTGCCAGTTATTCTGCCGCCAAAGTAAAGGTAGGTAGGTATGCTTAGGTAGTATTCATAACACTACTGCGTTCCAACTGTTCCAGTTTGAAGGGCGCTAGAGCTAGTGAAATTACTGGGCAAATGGGACTACCCTGATCTCTCAGTTTAGTAGATAATCTTTTCTAGACCGTGCTGAAGTCTCAAAGTCTCAGGATGACTAATGGCGAATTGCGCAGCACCAGCACCAAACTCAATATTTTAGTAAGTGTGGCAAGGTACCTTACTGCAAATGTTATGGATAGGTGTCACTTAACGTCAGGTGAACGACTAGCTCGACACGTCATCCAAATATTTACATTTCATATTTTTAGGTATACCTACATTGTGAATCTTTTTATACACGTATATCTGTGGCTAAATAGAAAAACCTAATCGAAATGAAGATTTAGGTATTTTAGATGTACCTCATGTCGAGAATGAACTACAATAATGTACAATAGGTAGGTACATTTTACATAGGTGGCCGGAATGCGCATAGCTTGAAGTAGCAGATCATCCGAGAACCTGAAAAATAAAGGCACCTTGTGACCATCTTATCAATGCCTACGAGAAGATTCTGTTATCAGGCAAATAGGGTAGGTATTCGGGGGTAGTGCCTAGGTAATATAAGACCAGGTGGTCTAGCTAAGATCCCTTAACGCCAATCGATAACTCAATTTATAGGAATGACATAAGCCATAGATTGTGAGCTATCGTTTGACGTTAACGCTTATAGGAAGGGATCTTAGCTAGACTTATAATAAATCACTGTACTATAGGTACTGTCTAGAGCTGTAATTGAAAAGGAAGTCAATACCAATATCTACATTATAGGTACCTACCTACTTATGCGAGCCACGTCTAGAGTTAATCGTGATTTTTGAGTCATCGGATACCCACAATTACCTACCTACCCCATCGCCATCGTGCATAATTAGGCAGGTATTAGGTAATACATACCGACTTTTCCTTTCTTGATTTTCCATTTCTGTACTGGTTTAGCTAGCCCTCTAACCTTGGGCACGACACCGTTGACTTCAGAGATTCTCTTCATCATAGGCCCTTTTGTCAGAGAGAGGTCAAACGTGTCCGATGGCGCCATGACTGTGCCTGGTGAGATCCACTTAGGCCTGTGGAATTATGTATTAGGTAGGTACTTTTAGGGTTCCGTATCCAAAGGGTAAAGCAAATCTTATTACTGAGGCTCCGCTGTCCGTTTATTTGTCTGTGTTTCTGTTCGTCTGTCACCACTAGTCACCATAGGCTGTATCTCATGAGCCGTGATAGTTAATAAACCAAATAAAATAAATATTTAAGGGGCTCCCATACAATAAACGTTATGTTTTGCGCGTTTTCATAGATAATGGTACCTACCTACGGATTCCTTCGTGCGCGAGTCCGACTTGCACTTGCCTGGTTATTATATTTTGGTAAGTATCTAATGTTCTGAGCTAAGAGTTAACTTACCCAGCCAGTAAGTTTGGTGCAGCATCTTGGTTCCTGAAAGATCTGAGAATATTGTAGAGGAGAAGTGCTTTAAATGCATCATCAGGCTTCGACTGTAGCTCCGGCTTGGGGTCCAAGTCTATGTTGTAGTTGTGCTCCTACGATCAAATATTAAACGTTAATTTTAGTGGTGCCAGAGACAGATATGGTCACGGAAAAGTTATCTTGTTTCCAAATTATCAGATATACATGATGTTTATTAAAACTAAATCCCAATAATTGACCACCATCAAGAGTGAAGTAAGATCGATCAATTCATAAACGGTAATTCGCCTAGTCACGTAAAAACTACATTTAATCATACCGGATACGCTAAGCTCAGATCTCCTGGCGGCATTTCATCGTACATCTCTATAGCAGCTCCCAGAGCAGCGGCTATCAGGCACGCTGTTGCAGTAGTCAGCATTCTGCATGTTACTGGCATTCTATAAAAGCAAGGTGACAACTAGTTACCAACATTGCCATGATGTGCATTGTGCATGCAGTTCTATTATATCTAGTGGTTCTGTACCACGAGGCACGATAGCGTTTGTTTAAATAAGTATTGCATCGTTGACAGTTCTTAAACGTGAAATCAAAAACATTGGATGGTGAAAATGTCCTACCACCAGCACCTAAAACTGAGGATGTTAGTTGCGACCTATACCTACATACTAACAGAGAACATTCACTGTTCTTACGCATCTACTATAGGACTGTGATTCTTATGGACTTTTTTAAAGTACATACCTACTTATTTGTACTTAGATCATTTTTTACTTTTAATATCCAGAACCTGGGATAGCACAGAAAGTGCTTAAGGCTACAATCGGTAGGTAATGTTTATTCACTTTGCTATCACAAAGGTAGCTTAACAAATTAATTAACGTGGGTTAGATAATAGAGACATGTTTTGACAATTCCTTTTAGGTGCCCTTGCCATTTACCTTTGTCTTTTTGCCAGACCCTGCTCGCCACCGCGCCTTATAATAGATATATATACAAACAATGGTCAGTATACAAGACTTTATATTTAGTTTTCTACTTTGATCTTGAATACGAACAAAAGCCAGAAGGCTTCTCTTTAGCGATTGCTTTAGGCAAGAAAATTATAATAGGTATCCTAAACCTATTCTAATAAACGTCAACAACACAACATGATGGTTTCATCTTATGTAAAACGATACAGAATGTACATTGTTACACTTTCAATGCTCAATCTATGAAGAAAGCTTCTAGAAACTTATGATATCCAATTATTATCCAAGGTGTAGGTAACCTTTCGCGTGGGAGTAAGTGACACGTGGTGTCATGTCGTAGCAGAGAAAACCCTTTGTTTACATCTTGTGGGTAGAATAAAATGGTTCTACTTCTGTGATTCACATCACAGCTTTGATTATATATCTACCATTACCCACACGTGATGTCAACATTCATAAATGCTGAATAAAAAATGCTAGGGCAAAAGTTGATTGAAGTTGATGTGACTTACTTATGCCAAAGGTTTTCAAAATAAAATAATCCTTGTGTACGTACTATACCTATTCTGGAAGACATTCCATTGACAAGGTGATTCCGGTAACAATCTATTCACAACCTTAACATAATGGTCTAATCTAGTTTGTTTTCATAACGCCCTTACCCTACCGTTTATCTTGTCTCGTATCTGAAAGAAAATCCATGTCACGGTAATGACGTCTAACGCCTACAGAAATGTGATAGCAATAGACGTTTCAGAGTACAGGGGTACAGGTTTTATCATTATCATGTCAAGAAAGACACCACGCATTGTTCAGAATTTAGGGTAATACTTCTACGCAATAGTAGGTAGTCAAGTGGCGACCACGAACCGGAAGACGCAACGTAGGCCCTGCACTATGTGGACCGACGATTTGGTGAAACCCGCGGGGAGCCGGTGGATGCACGAGGCGAGCAGACACTGGTGCTCTATAGAGGCCTATGTTCAGCAATGGAAGTCTTTAGGCTGTATACCATATTTCCATGTGTAATGGTATACAGCACCACGGTCATAGTCTAAGTAGTTGTATGGCCAATCATCCTGAATCCAACTCCTAAAAAATACAAATCACTGTGGTTTATAGGAACAACGCGCCTTGATCATTCTATATAGGCACCAACAAAAACTACCTGATAGAGAGTAGGTAGGTACAAGCACAAGCTCAAACACAGGACAGCACACAAGCAGAGACAAATACTAAACACCACGACTACTAAAGTAAAGCACGGATACCAAATATGCTATTACTTACATAAAAGTAAAATAAATCAAAATCAGATCATCATGCACGTATAATGAAGAAAACTGATTACTCAAACTACGTCCTACCTTTTCTACTAAAAACCAAATTTAAAAGTAAAGCACATAGTTTACTGTGTTATTTTACATAAATAACATATTTACTTAACTCCTTATAAAATATACCAAGTTATCTAAATACGAACCTTACGGATCAGTCCTCTATGCACTCACTGTCACGATACCTACAGGCCGCTGCGTTTACTCAGACTGGTGGCGCGAGTCCGCCCGCCCTACCTTTATATGCCGCCCAGCGCGCAAAGGTCCTAGGGCGGGCACGGAATAAGCACATTATTCTTCTCAATTCATTTTGGCACTACAACATTTAATTAATTTTGTTTGTTTAAGCAACATTTGTTAATAAGCGTTATTAATATTAAGCATAACTAAAGTCATCTTGGAAGGTTTTCTTTAATTAATAGTGTAGGTGGTAGGTTTTGTTAGGTTAATTAAGATTAAATTACGGTTAAAATTAACCCAGTTGTTTTTTTTTATGAGAATGAATGACGTGACGAGCTGGTCGTTCACCTGATGTTAAGCAATACGGCCGCCTATAACAGTTGCAGTGTCACTCGGAACTTTAAAATAATAAAGTTTCGCGTGACACTAAACTGCGCACGTCATCCTGAGACATCACACAGTCTAGTAATCAGATTACTACACTGTGCAATCAGGTCATAAAGTTTCATTTGCCCAGTAATTTCACTAGATACCATGCCCTTCAAACCGGAACACAGTAGTGCTTGCACACTACTGCTTGGCGGCAGAATAACTGGCAAAGCGGTGGTACCTACCTAGACGAACTTTGCAGAAAAGTCCTACCACCTAGTCAGTGTTGTTCGTAGTTGACTGTTGTTGCTTGTTAGATTGGTGTATGTATTTTGCGTTGTTCATTTCCGAACCAAATTATTACAAAGTATCACTATTTAAGAGAGATAAAAAGGGTTTCGTACTCGATATCGAATACTATTTTGTCGAAGCGAGGATATGGCGTTTCGAGGATGGAGGTTTTCGAGGATGTGAGCTTTCGATGATACGGCCGTGAGGAAATAGGCTTCGACAAAATAGTATTCGATATCGAGTACGAAACCCGATAAAAAAGCAAGCCCTTGAAAAAAATGTTATCAAATTTGTTATCAAATGTACATTGCATTTAACATAAATTATAATTTTGTTTTTTTTTAAACGGTAGCGGATTCTGAGCGATACAACTCGTCGATACGATCGTGCATCGTGCGACACTTTGTGTAGGTACCAGTACTTACACTTTTACCACCCAATCACAAATATCTATGCTCATCACACTGCTGGTCCTGGGTGGGAATCGAACCCGCTACCTACAGGCAGGGTTACTACCAACTGAACTTTCTGGCCAGTGAATAAATAATGTGGATAGAGGCGGGTGTATACGTAATGTACCATGTTGTTGGGTACCTATTTATGTAATCTTCCTATTGTAAGTATTATAAGTAATTACGAACATTACAAGTAAGCCTAATACCAAACACTAACCAATGGATTTATTTGTCCAAAAATAAAGAATTTTGATTTGTTTTTATCTCTACCTACTACATACTCAAACATTTGCCTCCCGCCCACCCTAACTTTTACAAGCTTTATTATATTTCGCTCAAATGTGGACACAAAGATAACAATAATTGAACTGCCTGTAACTGCTGGTTTGCAGAATTTTAGAGAGCACACATATTTTTTTTATATATTGGATTTATTAAATGTAACCTCTGTGCGCGGACCGCGGATCGGTATCTACCTGAAGCTGAGTTGAAACCACTATGGGGAATTTTTTGCTGAGTTAAATGTATATATGAAGTTAATTTTATTAAATTTACCGCAAAGCAAAGGCACCGCTTTTGCACTGCCTTTCCGGGATTAACTATTATGTAGGTATACATTCGTTATCCCATAGAGGAATTACGCTCGTTATCCTGTGTTCTGCAACTTCTGCATCTCTATTTTATTTCCTGGTTTTGTTCTCATTTTAAGTACATATTTATCAAGACGTTTGGGATCAGGAGGTAAGTAGTTGGGCTAAATGTACGGAAAAGAAAAGAATATGTTTTAATTAATATTATTATTTATACTCTATTGGTTGATTCGGCCACTTCGCCAGTTTCAAGAGTTTGTAACGATAGACATTTAATTTATGTAAGTAAATGATGCAATCGATTCTCATCCCACAGGTGGGACGTGGGATGAGGTCTCGAAACTGTCCAGTAGAGACGGGATTAAGTAGGTACTAGGTACATATTATACGGCATCCTACTAGCCTATACCGCCTATGTCTAAACGGATCGTGTCGTGAGCCATTTTTTTAACGTTCCTTAACTTACTACTTAAGCAAATGGTATCAATTCCTGATCCACTTATAGCGCAATAAAATATGGGAGAGGTATTTTCGATCATAGAGTTTATAATACCGCACTCCACATATTAAGTAGGTTATGTACCTATATTATTGTAGGTATTTACCCCGTCTTCCCTCCCTCTATAAAATAAATATATGCATACCTAAATATCCACATCTGTTGCGTATCTTACCAATTAATTTTAAATAACAAACATAAAATTGGGAAAGGTAGGTAAGTACGTACTTAGTAACAATTCAACATTCTGAGTTAATTCTGGCAAGCTCCGTAAGTTAATCAAACATCGAAATATACGGTTTCCAATATGTACCATTAGGCGGTTTAAATTGGTAATCGGTTTCCATACTTTACTATAATATTTAACAACATAGTTTGTCGTTTAATTAAAACTGCGATTAGCAATCGATTGCTATTGATTGGTGCTTTTTGATGGAGATCGTGTATACCACAGAGCTATGAAACAAATGACGCTTCGGAAGCGTTTTATTTTTGCTCTGTGGTGTATACTCTAAAAAGAAATCCCTAGAAATCTTTTCTAAATGGTTCTACAAGTAGATAGGTGGCAGGTATCACATCAGTTTATTGTCTGAGTAGATACCAACACTACATAAACGAAAAAGAGAAGAATCACAACACAATCACACACATTCCCGTGAGAGCTTTTTTAATTTCCTGCGGTTATATCAAAGGTAGATGGACATGGTATAAATCTGTAGTTATATACGACATACGAATGCCTAGTCCTCGGGAGAATTCTAAGAAGCCATACAAATACACACTTATATTATTCCACTAATCCCCAAATATCAATCTTATTTTACGTACACTTACGTTATAAACGAGAGATGCTCACTTGCTCAGATGTCTTTTATACTTTGGACATATTTCGGTATTGATGAATCGCATTCTTCACAACATTCGCTTCGCGTTGATGGATCGCAGGATTACTTATTATAAGGTTTTTGGAGATAGCAAATGGATATCGTCTCTGTTTATTGTAAGGAACTATTTTTGGAGACCACCTTATATATTTAAAAAAATCTCTTTTTGGCGCTCAAAAGTTTGTTTGGGGTTTGTTTGTTTGTTTGTTTATCGTGTCATGTTTTGATTATAATAATATGTAGCATTGTTTATTTCTTCTTTTCAGTTCATCAATAATTTATTATAGGATTTTCTTTAAAAACAAGGAATATTTCAGACTAAGAATTTTGAGTACTTAAACGTAATATCAAAAAATTAGGGCTTTCATCCCGGGAGTCTCGGTCTCGAAAATTTCGAGAGTCTCGACGATTTTTTTGTATTTTCGAGACTCGAGACTGCTACCTCCAGTCTCGGGAATAACGAGACTTTTGAGAGTTGAGTCAAACTATTCAAAAATGTACTAAACCACTAGTATTTTTTATTCTGGTTAATAATCTATAGAAACTACAACTAGCTATTTTGAAAAATAGCATCGCTCTTGACAACATAGGTTTCTAGCATGACTTTTATTCTGAGTTTTCATATACTTATTCAATATTTAAAGAGTCTTAGGGTGAGTCTGAGGGTATTGATCACAGCCATAATAATCTAAGGTCCCCCATAGAGCAGCTGCTTAAAAATAATAATTTTGAAGGGGTTTTGTTTTGACTAAAGTCTTCTACCATAGCTTTCAACTGAGAATAAGCAAGCTACCAGCTGTAAGCTAATTTTGTGGCACATAATCTCGCAAGCAGTATATCTGACGAAATAGTTGTTTAGGAAACTTTATTTTCCTTTTAAGAGACCTATTTAAGGGCGTGTGGTAGGCTTGCCCGAATCCAAGCCAAAGCAACAGAATAATTGAAAATGAAAAAATGAAAATGAAAATTTTTTGGGCATAAAAATAGGTTTTTTTTTTTTTTTTTATTTATTCATTACACATTACACTACATTATCAAAAACTTCGCACCAAAAAACCACGGTAGGTTTGACATGGTGCTTGCATGGTGAACAAGTTAAAGTGATGGAGCACCTGTTTCCCATACTAGGCTCAAAACCCGTGACATAGGACTCAGGACTCTTTCGTCGGAGACATAATTATATAAAAGTGTAACATTGTTAATAAATTACAAGGTGATTACATGCGATTTTGCCTATTTAAGGCTGAGTTGCACCATAATCACAGTTAAAGTCACTGTGACAGATATTTGACATACCCCGTCCGGCGAAGCATGGGCAGTTACAGTTGGCAGTTAAGGAAGCTGGTGCAACCCACCCTTAATCTATGTAATAACAGAATGTAAACTACTTAAGTATTACATTTATAAAATTATAGGTTTTTATGATTGAGTGTGAGATAATTGTGTAAGTGCAGTGTGGTGGTGCGTGAAGTGTGAGTGTGTATGTGTGTGTGTGTGTTTGTGTGTGTTTGTGTGTGTGTGTGTGTGTGTGTGTGTGTGTGTATGATATACTGCGTGTAATTGAATTCATTAGCATCCTTTGAAACTAGGTACCTACTCCTGATACCGGTCACGTGTGGACCAAAATTTTTGAATTGTAACACATTGGTTTGGTAATAATAATAACTAAAAAATAACCAAAAAATGTAATAACTTACTTTATCCAATGCTACAATACAAAATTTAATTGGAATAATGGAGTACTGTTTTTAATTAGTACATAAAAGGTATAAAAACGTTAATATGTATCAAAATCATCCGTGCCAACTGCGTTAGGCGCCGCGGCAATCTTCATAATTTTCAAAAAAAATATTTTCTTTTACACTCTTTACTCTTTAATAATTATCTATAAATGATGTACTATCATGGGCTCATCCTATATAGTACATACTAGGCCAAAGTCGGGCGGCTGAGCAGCAGGGGTGGTCTAAATTGTAATGGTTCCAACGCGTGATAATTTTAAGCAACATATTATTACAGTGAATATAATAGGTATTTTTAAAGTCCACTATACATAATACCTCCATAATATTTAGTTCAACTACTACACAAAGTTTCATGACCGTATTTAAGGTATTCATTGAATAACCGCGCTTTATTTGTACGGTTTGAAGGTAGCTTTGTAATTTTTTTCTATCTAGAAAACATTATTAATTCGTGGTTTCGCTATACATAAGACTAAGTATTAGTTCTGAACTTTATCATACTAAACTTATATTAAATTCACAGTTATTGTTGTAATATTGTTGATAAGCCACGGGATTATGCTAATCCAATCTAAAGAGGTTCCTTAGTACATTAAAATCTTTTGTGATTACCAAGTCACCTGCCAAGCGCGTTGATTATGGCAAATCTAATGATAAGCGTCGAAAGTGGCGTTTTATGGGGGAAGCATAATATGTTCAGCAGTGAACGTCTTCTGGCTGTTGAAGTGAATACGTTTCTTCGTAAAAGTGAAAAATAATAGCTGCGATGTGTTTGCTAGCAGATAAATTAGAGAAAATCTTGCAAATAGTTGTTATTTTTGCTTGTATTTGAGTTTTTAACAGTTTAATTAGCTTGTCTTTACTGCCTAAACTAGTTCAAACCTACTTTTTAAGTAGTCTCGAAAGTCTCGTTTTTCTCGGGAATTTCGAGACCGGGTCGAGTCTCGAATTTTTTTCCCGGGACTCGAAAATACAGCGAGATTGAAAGCCTTACAAAAAATGGATTGTTGCTAAATTCGACAATTTCGAAAGACGCTAATAAAAGACCGCTGCTTGTTAGGAAACCTAAATAATAAGTACATTAGAATTAATCTGTTAAATACTTGCCATTGTTCTGCGTTAATAACCCTTCGCCAGCGCCGGGGCTTCACATTCCTCCATTCCACCTCGTTAGCGAGATAAAGCTCCATAATTATTTATATCCAACTTTCTAGAACGTATATGCGTAGTCGATTGCTCTGGTGATTTTCCGCAAACTATAGTAGGTACTGAGGCCATGTTTTTTTGGACAGGCTAATGTTTGTCTGCAACTCAATTTATGCTGTTAAGCGATGCAGCAGTCGAACATGTAGCACGTTGTCCTAAAAATGTTGTAGGCTACTATACTACTACATAATTCAATATACTTACACAACTTCACCTACATAATAATGCCTTCTCAGTTACATTGTACGTTAATAAACAAGGATAGAGATCGCAAAATGCTTGATATAACCTCCCCTGCTAATAAGGCATTAGTGTCAGTTATCTCAGATACAGCCCCGGGAGAGTGCGAACCGGTGCGGCGACGTATTTATATTTTAGAATTTTTATATGACAATCCCAATAAGATAATTTAATACGACATTTGTTAAATAAGTAGACCACCGACTAAATCTGTGACTTTTCAGGGGGTCACCGCAAGGTCTTATAGCATTATTACTTCAATCATACTTTGAAAAATGACATAAATGTAAGAATATTGTAATGTTGTTGACGCAGAGCAGTTTTGATGACGTCACGTTAAATCTTTCACTCAAATACAACTGTCATGTCATACCGTTAATCATGTTAACAGCGACGTGCGACAGTGATAACGCTATATAAAAATGTAGACGTCTCGTTCTCGCGCAAGAATACTTTATTAGTTCATGGTACGGATTCGAACAATATTATTGTAACCTTGAAGCATTACTGTCACGAACCATGGTGGTTTGTGTATACTTTGTGGTAGGGCAGTTGGTCACATAATACGAGCTTATGAATTATAACTGCGGCTAGATAAGCTAGATTAATATTCTGTAACTTGGCCGGGATGAGTTTACGAAATAATTATTTTTAGGGTTCCGTACCCAAACAGTAAAGCAAACCCTATTACTAAGGCTCCGCTGTCCATCTGTCTGTCCGTCTGTCACCAGGCTGTATCTCGTGAACCGTGCCGATGATAGTGAGACAGTTGAAATATTCACAGATGATGTATCTCTATTGCCGCTATAACAACAAATACTAAAAAACAAAATAAATTAAACATTTAAGGGGGCTCCCATTCAACAAACGCAATTTTTTGATCGTTTTTATAGATGAGGGTACGGAACCCTTCGTGCGCGAGGCTGACTCGCACTTGGCCAGTTATTTTATACTTAGCACACAAATAGGAAAACTAATTTGAGTTATAGTGCATACCTAACAACTTGATGTGCATATTCTACACCAATGAATCATGGAGAGGGGTATGGTAATAAAAAGAAATGGATATAATAATTATAAAATAACTATATTTAATACATTACAAAACACCATGGCACCGCGTCAAGGCACGTCCGAATCACAATAACAAATTAACAGCTATATACAAACAACTAGTATATAATA
This sequence comes from Ennomos erosarius, assembly GCA_963580505.1. Lineage (NCBI taxonomy): Eukaryota > Metazoa > Arthropoda > Insecta > Lepidoptera > Geometridae > Ennomos > Ennomos erosarius. Next base: position 13,613,256 of record OY756989.1, on the reverse strand, counting down.
ACTTAAAATAACCGTTATTTCGTTGTAAGCTATAACGAACTAATACTGACCTAAAAATAAATACTATGTTAACAATAAATCACTGTTTTGTACGACGCTATTATGTACACATCGATAATTACATTTAGGGTTATTGAATTTACACGGAGTTGTAGAATAAAGAAAAATCTATGTTGTAACAAATAATTTCCGTAACATTTCATAGAGCGACCGATATCATCAAACTTATGCTAATAATATCGGCAACTGGAAACAAACAAGTGATTTGTTTGTTTCCAGTTGCCGATATTAATATAATATATTAGTAACTTTATGTCAATTAGAGTTTACGGATATCCCAAAAAAAAGGAAACGCAAATTTTGTGTTTACCATTCAAAAATAAAAAAATCACAGATTTAATATATTTCTGATTTGAAAATTGAATATTTCTCTTGAATTTTAATTAACTCTGACGGATATGCCACTTTACCTTTTTTAATAATTTCATAACATTAATTGAAATCTTTCAATAGTTTATTAAAATTAAAAAATAATTATGAATTGTTTAATAACTTAAATAAATTATTCTAATAAAGTACATGGTTTACATTAACTAAATTATCACCTTAAAATTGACTTACGTATAAAAAACAATAACATTAACGAGCTTGACTTTCCCGAAATGCGACTTTCAGTCATTTTAAAAGTTCACTTAATCATTTTAAAAGGTACATTACTGTGCGTTAGTTTTATATTACGTTATGAATTATAACGAAACGATAGCCGTTATTTTTTAATTGACAATCTATACGCGCTTTTGCTTATGAAAAGTAGCTTTAGGCACTAAGTATTTTGAAGGCACACTATTTATCTATTATCTAGGTACATCACTATTATCTTACAGGTGTTAAGTATAGAATTAAATTTTATTTGCACTACTGGTAGTGTAAAAAAAACATTATAATGATCATCCGCTTCATAATAATCGAATTCATTTTTATAAATATTGCACATTTAAGTCGTAAAACTGTATCATTTTAAATCGAGAGCATTATTTTGCCAGCAAAAGCAAAATTTATTTATTTTTATTTACATAATACAAACAAATTCTTTTGAATCAGCGTTCAAGGTGGTTCGAGTTCTTTTGTATAATTAGTTGTTTAACTGATCATAGCACACCCTAGGTTAATTAACTAAGCGTTCACTACGCATTCTAGTTGAATTCTAACAAAGGGGCGTGGTACACACGTTCCAAATACTTCAGCCATTCCATAGGTTAGTTTACTCTTGCAAATCGAGGATATGTGAGTTTTATTATAGCCCCTGCGTGTCTAGCATAGGGCAACATTTAGAGTACCACTTACCAACAAAACTGTGTAGTGTATAATATAACTTTAGGCTCACAGCACTGTGTGATCTAAGATGCACTTTATTACGTTGATATAAAGACGCTATTAATATAAATACCTTTGCAGCGTGAAACTTGTGTACCAGCAGTATTGGGGCCCCTGATGTAACACACATAGCACACCGCCACACTACGCCCTCGCGGAGGCGGGATGGTACGTGATGACGTTGTGTGCGTGCGTGAAGGGCGGGCCCCCCGGGGCCCCCGGGGCCCCCGGCGACGGGGTCCCGGGGGCCCCGGGGGGCAGCTGCAGCGCGCGCGTCTTGCCGCCCAGCGTGCATCGTGTGGTGGCCCCGCTCTCTACTTCAACTGGTAAGTCGCCGCCCGTCAATCTAAGGGGACAATGGGAGATATTTATTATAAATACATGTGCTTTAGAATTATTTCAAAGGTAATTAGGGTTTAGTTTATGTTTTAGCAACGCGTCGACAACGCCCCTAGTGTTGCAGATGTCCATAGGGTGCGATTACCGCTTTCCATCCGCGGGCCGTACGCAATACACTCTACTAGTACATCGAGTACATTGAAAACTGGATTACTTGTTCATCACCATAATAAAAAAAACTAGCCTTCTCGTCTCTCTCTCTCTCTCTCTTTAGTAGCTCCAGCAACTGTCGACCCTGCACAAAGGTGATTCATATTTCGCCAATTATACTATGAAGGAAACCATCGCGAGGAAACCAGTTCTTAACATACGACACCAGGCCTGCACCAGGATGTACTCACGCGTGGGACCAGTGCACCAGCACGCCGACCAGCTCGCCACCAGGCCTGCACCAGGATGTACTCACGCATGGAACCGGTGCACCAGCACGCCGACCAGCTCGCCACCAGGCCTGCACCAGGATGTACTCACGCATGGAACCGGTGCACCAGCACGCCGACCAGCTCGCCACCAGGCCTGCACCAGGATGTACTCACGCATGGAACCGGTGCACCAGCACGCCGACCAGCTCGCCACCAGGCCTGCACCAGGATGTACTCACGCATGGAACCGGTGCACCAGCACGCCGACCAGCTCGCCACCAGGCCTGCACCAGGATGTACTCACGCATGGAACCGGTGCACCAGCACGCCGACCAGCTCGCCACCAGGCCTGCACCAGGATGTACTCACGCATGGAACCGGTGCACCAGCACGCCGACCAGCTCGCCACCAGGCCTGCACCAGGATGTACTCACGCATGGAACCGGTGCACCAGCACGCCGACCAGCTCGCCACCAGGCCTGCACCAGGATGTACTCACGCATGGAACCGGTGCACCAGCACGCCGACCAGCTCGCCACCAGGCCTGCACCAGGATGTACTCACGCATGGAACCGGTGCACCAGCACGCCGACCAGCTCGCCACCAGGCCTGCACCAGGATGTACTCACGCATGGAACCGGTGCACCAGCACGCCGACCAGCTCGCCCACCAGCTCGGGACCGGCAGGAGGCGGCACCAGCCCCACCACCAGGTCGTTCTTGGCGGAAGGTATGCTGATCACCACAAGCTGGGTGTCGTTGCTCATTATTCTGATCGCGCCGATCTGTGGAGACAAGTACGGATCGTTTTTATTACACCCTCATGATATATGTATTTGAATAAGTGGCGATGGAGGATGCACCGAACCCAAGGACAACATTTCTGGGCCAATGAGACCTTGTGGTCAGTAGGCCTAGCACGAATATTTACGCGCGCGTAAGTGTAACGTTAATTGTATGACATTTGATCTGCCCCCTATAACGATCGAGCTAGCAGCGTTGCTGACGCGCGTCTGCCGTTCTACTGTTGTCAAAATTGTATGAACTTTGACAGCAGTTGAGCGGCAGACGCAATCGTAATAGGGGGGCCTTACGTTAACGTTACACTTACGCGCGCTTAATTATTCGTGCTAGGCCTACCGGTCTCACAGTCTAGTATCTTATTACTAAAATGTGATGTATCAGGAATTCAAGATGACAAAAGCTCACATTAAAATGTAAAATCATGCACCTTAAGATAGCGACCGATAGAGCTCTTAGAACTAGCATGTTGAAATGGAAAAGGGAAGGCCACATCACTCGCAGAACTGGCAACCAATGAGAAGCAAAGGTTCTCGAGTGGCGATCATGAACCGGAAGACGAAGCATAGGCCCCCACTAAATGGATCGAAGATCTGGTGAAAGCTGTAGCCAGCCGATGGATGGGTTTAGGAGGCTAGTTGCTCAAATTGGCGTTCTTTGGTGGAGAGGCATGTTCAGCAGTAGACAGCTTCAGGTTGTTGATAATGAAGGTAACTTACGTCAGTGATAGGGGTGGGTTTCTTCAAGGGTTTGAAGGTGTTCGCATCAAGTTTTAAGACAGCGGAGTCGGTGATCAGCAGACATCGGTCGGCGAGCTTGTTGAACCGGTTGAACTTGTGGATCTTGCAGGAGAACAGCGGCCGTCCGGTCTGGTGCGTCTTCTGGAGGGTCTGTATCGACGATTGGTATAACGCTGGAAGATATATCTTTGTGACAATTTTCTCATCTAACCTATTATGATGGAAATTTGTTTTTTTTCTTAGGTTATGTCTCCACACATAGTGTATTAAGCCAGTGTCAAGTATTGTAATTTTTCATGGTTATAGGTCAATCCTAGACGATTTTCAAAAAAATAGGGTCCAATTATTCCCTTGCTTGATAAAGCACACCAAACCGTCACTTTGGGACTATGAAGTGGTTTCGGGGTGTGTTGGCGACTGGCCGAATACAGGCGTTTCTTTTTTATATTTCAAATGGTTTTCTTTTTACGTTTGTATTGTATGTCAGTTCGGCAGTATTGTTTTAGTTTTGGTTACGCGCAGTCGTCTTAATTTAGTGTTCATTTTATTTTTCTTTGATTTTCTTGTAAATATTATGTAAATATATCGTTTTTATCCGTTTAAACACCGTCGTACGCTCATTTCGCCCTATACAGTCCATCGCTCGCTATCATTTTTCCTTCGACCGCGGAATTATTCTCCTCCGACCACGAATTTGACATTTGCATTTTTTTTCATATTTTGTTTTTTGCCATAATTTTCCATTTTCCATTTTCATTGCATTCCAAAATTTTTATCATTGCGTACGATGGTGTCCACGCGTAACCAAACAAAGTTGCTCATCGTTCCAATCACGGAAAATTCTGGTGAAGTGCATCACCGTATGATTCATTCCCCCCCAACCATGCCGCGCGTCAGCGCCCAGGCGGGGCCATCAGGGGGTGGAACGCACGAAGTGGCCCGCCAGACTGATGATCAGGAAAATGCTGAAACCATTGCTCAGCAAGAACCAAGCGCATTCCCGACCAGTTCCTGTCTGCAGACCCAGCCACAAGTAGAATCCAGATGCAATAGTAAGTACTCAACACGCACTTCAAGTTCCGTGATACTCGCACAAAAACTGGCCGCAGAGGCCGAATTTCAAAGGCAGCGAGCGCATAGGGAACGCGAACTTTTCGAACGTGAGCGTGAAGTCGCGCTCATACAAGAAAAGGCGGAGGAGATGAACTTGCGAGCAAAACTCGCCGCGTTGGAGGCACGGTCAGATAAGTCTGCACGCACTCGTAGTTCATCTCACATTTCGCATAGCAAGGAACGTGTCGCAACGTGGGTCAACAATCAAAATGTCCCTTCATCTCACCCACTTCCACAGATATCGACACACGCTATTGCACCCGTATCACCCGTAGCGATTCCATCAACATTACATTGTATCCAGGGCGACCCCATTTCGCAGCTAGCTCAAGCTATTGGCATAATGCCCGATCGTCTGAAAAGAACAGAGTTAGTTCCTTTTTCAGGCGACTTAAATGAATGGCTTGCTTTCAAGTGCACGTATGAGCGAACTAAATCATCTTTTACGCCCGCAGATAATATAGTTCGTTTAATCGCCGCCATACGCGGTGCCGCCAAGGTAGCTGTTTCATCCATCTTGTGGGCTGCGGAGGATCCAGAGGAAATCATGACCGCTCTGGAACAGAACTTCGCGCGACCCGAGCTGTTGGTCTCGCACGAGATCGCCGGCCTCCGTAGTTTGAAGATAAGTAACGCCGAACACTTAAATATTTTGGCAAATAAATTGAGAAACTGCGTAGCTACTATGAAGCTTCTCAATCAGCACGAATATCTGACTTCAATCGAACTCCTTCGCACGGTACTCTTAAAGCTCAGTGAGCACACTAGAGACCGCTTTACAGATTACGCTGCTACACACAAACCTTTTGAGCCAACAGTGACCAAACTAGAGCTTCTTTCTAGGTTTTTAGTTATAGAAGCCGCACGACAATTAAGCTACAACTTTTTAGCTGACGTGTCACCGGGCTCTACATCCAGTAAGAATGCTGTAGGCTTCTCGCATAGTAAGGTCACACCAGGCTCCTCTTTTGGCAGGATTCCTTTTTATAAACCTTTTACACCCAAGGAACAGATTCATGCAACGACATCTAGCGGGAAAGTTGCAGAATGCGCCTATTGCAAACATGAACCGCATCCCGTACAGGGACCGCACTCGGTTCAAACATGTAAGGCGTTTTCGTTGCTTCCTGTTGGCGATAGATGGCGTTGGATCAAGGAGTCCAAAACATGTTATCGGTGTCTGAAGTCAAACCCGCACAAATGGAATGACTGCAGAGCAAAGCGTTGCGGTTTTAATGGCTGTGATAGGCGTCATCACAAACTCCTGCACGCCGATAGTTCAACGCAGCAATCTCTATCTCTAGCTAGTAACAACAATTTCACCTCACCGCAAAGCTCAAGCCACCACACCGTAGTACCTAGTCAAGGCAGCTACACCATAGCCGCTGCGTCTACCAATAAAGCAAATGTTTCTGATTCTCTGAATATAGGCAACACATCTGATGTTTTTATTGGTACAGGGTCTGGGGTACCTGTCACTTGTACACGAGGCTTGCTGAAAGTGTTACCAGTCGTGGTGGAGGGTCCGCGCGGTACGATTGAAACGTTCGCGCTTTTGGATGAGGGCAGTACCGCTACGCTCATAGATGGTGACATCGCGACGCGCATCGGTGCAGAAACTACTGGGCAGCAACAACTGCGAGTTAATGGCATAGGTGGTATGTTTTTAGACACGGAGGTAAGCTATGTCAATTTCCATATACGGGGGCGTAACTCACTTGAGCGACATCATATACAGGGTGCACGTAGCATTACGCCACTTCGTCTTACGCCGCAAACTACAGATAAGCTAAACCTGCTCGAGTACGACCACCTAGCCGATCTTGCCGAACTGTTGACATACCAAAACGCGACCCCTACCGTTCTCATTGGGGCCGCGGATTGGTATTTATCTGTTAGCCGTGAGATGCGTGTAGGTAGGAAAGACCAACCTGTGGCATCAAGAACAATGTTAGGCTGGGTACTGCATGGCGGCGTGTCTACGTCATCGAAGCCCGTAGATTTTATACTTCATGTTTCCGACACCGAATACGCATCGCAAACGATCAATCTAGACTACGCATCACGAACGTTCGATGGTCTCGAAGCACTTGTCAAGAAACAGTATGAGATAGATTCTATAGGGATTCAAAGACATGCCCCACGGCAAAACACTGAAGACGCACGTGCGGTTACATTAATCGAATCTTCAGCCCGTAGACTAAGCTCTGGACGTTTTGAGGTTGCTTTACCGTGGAAAGATAATTTGCCCACAAACGTACCCGATAGTTACCCTCAAGCGCTATCGCGTTTCAAGGCCGTTGAAAAACAAATGGCAAAGGATGAGACGTTTGCTTCTGCGTACAAAAGTTTTATCAACGGCATTATACAAAAAGGTTACGCAGAAGAATGCGATTCATCTTCATGCCACGCAACTTCCTTAGCGAAAAAGTCTTCTCCTGACGCAGCCATCAGATGGTACTTGCCTCATTTCGGTGTGTACCACCCACAGAAGCGTAAGTTACGAGTCGTTCATGATGCAGCGGCCGTTACTAGGGGTGTCAGCTTAAACAATATGCTATTGCAAGGGCCCGACCTATTGCAATCTTTGTTAGATATTTTGTTCCGTTTTAGGGAGGGACCGATCGCGTTTAGCGCAGATATCAGGGAAATGTTCCCACAAATAAAAATAAGGGAACAGGATAGAGACGCGCTTCGATTTTTATGGCGCGACAACACACAAAATGCGGTAAAAGAATACAGAATGTCATCTGTAATATTTGGTGCTGTTTCTAGTCCTTTTATAGCTTTGTTTATTAAGAATAAAAACGCCAAAGAGTTTGAGCATCTGTATCCTGCCGCCTTTCATTCGATTCTGCACGATCATTACATGGACGACTATATTGGAAGTGAATTTAATTTGTCTGAGGCTGCGCGCTTAGCTTCCGATATAGTCACGGTCCACAAGTCATGTTGCTTCGAGATGCGCTCTTGGGTTTCGAACGTACCAGAAGCCCTCAATTTGGTGCCTAAAGAGCTGCACAACAACTCTAATAATGACGTTCATTTGCCTTCTAATAATGACGTAGGTGCACTAGGTATCAAGTGGAATCCGTTTGACGACACTTTAGGGTTCCGTACAGGCCGGAAAGAATCTGTGAAACTAACTAAACGCGGCCTACTTTCCAGCGTTATGAGTGTCTACGATCCTTTGGGTTTAATTATGCCAGTAGTCATCCAGGGTAGAATTTTAATACAAAAACTTTGGAGAGAAGGGTGTGACTGGGACTCACCAATCTCTTCCAAGTATGAGGCCGAGTGTAAGGACTGGTTTGATCAGCTCGCATCGTTAGACAGCCTACGAATTCCGCGCTGCTACGAGCTTCGGTCAGCCCGGTGCAACACTCAGCTTCACGTCATAGCCGATGGGGGAGAACAAGCCTACGCTTGCGTCGCATATTGGCGTTTCACTCACACAGACGGCTCAATCAGCCTCGCTTTGATAGGTAGCAAAGCGCGTGTTGCCCCCTTGAAGCCACTCTCTATTCCGCGTTTAGAATTACAGGCGGCATTAATTGCAACGCGTTTTGCACAAACTATTTTGAGTGCCCACCGAACGCAACCGTCTGTTGTCTACTACTGGACTGATTCGACTACGGTTCTAAAATGGATCCGTAGTGACGCGCGTAATTACAAAGTGTTTGTAGCCCACAGATTGGGCGAAATTTTAGAATTAACCAATCCTTCTAATTGGAGGTGGCTTCCTAGCGAAGTCAACATCGCCGACGACGCTACGAAGCCAAAACACTACAACCTCTCTTCATCGCACAGATGGTTCGCTGGCCCTTCATTTCTCCTCGACTCATTATCAGAATGGCCACGCGAACCAGAGTGTATCACCATTGCCGACGAAGCTTTACGAACTGTTGAATTGAAGCCCGAGTTTGTGGGGCTTCTAGTAGACATCCCATTACTTTATCCGCCGGTTCCAGATGTAACGCGTTTTAGTAGTTGGTTGCGATTGTTGAGAGCAACGGCCCGTGTTATTCAGGGGGTTAGGAATTTTTGGTCACGGTCTCGTTCACCGCGTTTAAATGCCAAATCACTTGAAAATTCTACGTCCCTCTCGCAAGTTTCAGCCGCGGACATGGTTCAAGCCGAGAAGATGCTCTTCCAACGCGTTCAGGCAGATAGCTTCGCCGAAGAATTGAAGACTCTGAAAGCCTCGCAACCAGTAGCTAAGACCAGCCGTATAGCAGCGCTCGCCCCAATCCTCGACAATGACGGTCTCATTAGACTTGATTCACGCATAAGGTCCACACCCGGGGTGGGTGAGAGTGTCAAGTCTCCGATCATCCTTGACGGCCGTCATCGCATCGTTCATCTAATGATTCTCCATAAACACGTTGAAGCTGGACATGGCAATCACGAACTCGTTTTAAATGAGATCCGACAGAGATTTTGGATGCTACGAGCAAGAAATACCATCCGCATCATAGCCAAGGCCTGTTTACAATGCAGAAGATACAATGGTCGACTCATAACGCCGCCGACGGGCAATTTACCCATAGAACGCCTTGACCATCATACAAGACCATTCACACACGTCGGTCTAGATTACTTCGGCCCCACCGAAGTATCAGTGGGTCGGCGACGAGAAAAACGATACGTCGCCTTATACACCTGCCTTGTTACCAGAGCTGTACACCTGGAGGTCGTCACTTCACTATCATCCGATGCTGCTATAATGAGCCTGAGACGCATGATAGCCCGGCGCGGAACTCCCACTACAATATTTTCGGACAATGGGACTAATTTCGTCGGAGCCAATCGAGAGCTTAAAACACTTTACGATGGAGAGGTGGAGAATTTCGCAACCAGCCGCATGATCTCGTGGCGCTTCATACCACCTGCTTCACCTTTTATGGGCGGAGCTTGGGAACGACTGGTGCGCTCCGTTAAGACAGCCCTGCGTGCCACACTAAAAGAAAGAGCGCCACGAGAAGAAGTTTTGACTACTGTACTCCTCGAAGCGGAAGCCATATTGAACTCCAGACCACTGACATACGTTCCGAATTCATCTGATGCCCCTGAAGCCATAACACCATTTCATTTTATTATTGGCACGTCGTCAGGAGCTCCATGGCCCGTCAATCTCTCCGATTCAGATTTGGTGCGCAGATGCGATTGGCGGCGCGTTCTGAGACTCGCTGACCATTTTTGGGCGAGGTGGCTGGCGGAATATTTGCCTACGCTAATACCACGTGGACGAAACAACAGTGCAGACAACGGGAGTGGAATTTGCGAGGGGGACGTAGTTCTTATCGCCGACAGTACAATGCCAAGGGGCCTTTGGCTTCTTGGCAGGGTGGACAAAACTTTCGCAGGCGCTGACGGACTGGTTCGGGTTGCTGACGTATCAACCAAGGGGGGAATTTTGCGCCGACCAGTCCGGAAGCTCCTCCCACTTGTAGCCGAACCTCGGTCAGTTGCCACCAGCGTTTAGTGTTCCACTGGGGGTCCGGAATGTTGGCGACTGGCCGAATACAGGCGTTTCTTTTTTATATTTCAAATGGTTTTCTTTTTACGTTTGTATTGTATGTCAGTTCGGCAGTATTGTTTTAGTTTTGGTTACGCGCAGTCGTCTTAATTTAGTGTTCATTTTATTTTTCTTTGATTTTCTTGTAAATATTATGTAAATATATCGTTTTTATCCGTTTAAACACCGTCGTACGCTCATTTCGCCCTATACAGTCCATCGCTCGCTATCAGGGTGGTTATTCTCTATGGAAACACAGATTCCACACGATACGAAACCACGTCGTTATTGTGTCTTGTTCAAATCGTGCCACAGCGTTAGATATACTTATCTTTATTTTGAATAAAATATATTGACATAACTGGTCATATCTTTTAATGTGTTGATATTTTGGAACGCGTCTCAGTAAAACCTATGATTTTTTAACAGTTCAAATCGCGCCAATTTCAAATTCATTTTCCGTGGTTTTGTTTTTGTTTCATAGAGAATAGACTTTTGCAGATTTCTTATGTAAGACAAGGAATTCGCGTGGTTTCGAAGTAAGGAATCGATACGGAATAAGGGCCCTGGTGTTTCAATAATGGGTTCTGTCCTTTAGGCGTCACGGCCACTCCGTGAACTTTGATAGTAATATAGTCATAACTTCGTTAGTTTTTGTCGTAGAGCAAAAATTTTTGCATTGCATGTTAAAGATTTTTAGCTTTATAAACACACACACACAGCTCAAAACGTTACATATAAGTATAAAATAAATAAATATGTGTGGACATTTCACACAGCGCCACCTAGCCCCAAACTAAGCATAGTTTGTACTACGGGATCCAGATAAATAATATAGTAGAGTACAGACCGGCGCCAGCATTGTACCCGGGCAGCGCGAGGTAGTCCCCGAGCCACTGGCGGGCGGCGCCCCAGGCGGCGCGGCGGCCGCGCAGGCCGGCGGCGCAGCATATCTTCAGCTGCAGCTGCGGCCACTGCGCGCGCGGCACCGGCGCCAGCACCAGGTACGCGCGCCACCGCCGGTACCAGCCCTAGATACAAGTACAACTATGGCCCTATTCCGACTCACGCTAAAATCGATAATATCGACATTATCGCGCTAAAAACGCGTACCGAATTGCCGTGAGACGACAACGAAATCTCTTGTAAACGTCATGACCGACGCCATCTTGCGATATCGCCGTCCGTGATTGGTTGTCCCGAGTCATTGACAGCGGTCAAAGTCATTGAGCGCAATATCTGAATCGGAACGCTAACAAATCAACGTGAGCGCTGGGAGCGCTATGAGCGATTTTAGCGTGTCTCGGTATACGGGGTATGTTAACCGAAAGGCGTCCACAAACGTACACGAAAACATATGCCCCCCTCTACAGAGATTGACTTTTGATTTTTAATGGTTCTTCATTTATCATTATAATACCGCGTACAAACTAATACACAGTCTAGGATTCCATACAACTGGCATTAAACTAGTGACTGTGTCAAATTAACAGCGCCTCTACAAAGTCATTAGTAAGTAGCGCTCATAGCGAAGCGCGACTAGCCGTTCCTAACCGATCGGCGAAGTTAAGCAACGTTTGCTGCGGTCGCTATGATGGGTGACTGCTATCTGTTGCCTTCTATTTTTGTTTAAAATGCGTGTAATGTGTTTTAGTTTTATGATATTGTGTGTTTATGGAATAAATGTTATTTTCTTTCTTTCTTTCTTTCTATAGCAAAAAATTATATTTATAACTGAGTGCTACCATGCTTCGAAGGGCACATTAAGGCGTCGGTCGTAAAACGATAGTTGTTAGGCCAAGTCAAAGCCGTTGGGTGACCTAAAAGTTCTGACAGCAGAGCTTTGACCACTTCTACACGACAAGAACCGACGAGTCGCGGGAGCCAACCCAACGACTCCCTGTACGGTTCCACCTAGTTACTTTCCATTTCATATAAAAATAAAATACATGTCATCCATAATTATGAAACTGACAATAAAATTTCAGTTAAGTTTACCACAATCCTGATCCACAAACGGTTTTGCGGCAGCCTATTGCCTAGCCTAGGAACCTAAAAAGACATATTGTATCCGTATAACGTACCTGTATGATGTTCATATGCAGCCCCCTTGGCACAGGCGTGGGCCACCGTTTGATGACTCCGCGGTTCCTCTGCAGGTCGCTCTGTAGCACGGAGATGTAGCGCCGCACTCGGTACCGTCTGCGGAACGCACGTGTTTGGGTTGTTGATAAATAACAAACAACTCGGACGGAAATCGCTCCCAAACAAACAATATAAAAATTATAACATTTTCTATTTATTTTTGAGTGGCTGTTACGTCAAAACAGCAACACCGATTCGAATGAAATTTTGCGCAATAAGAACGTACACTACCGAGAATACAATAGGACGATTATTATACCCAAACACTATACATTTTTGCAGAATTAAGAAGCATATTTTCAAAAGTTAATTGTTCATAGATAGATAGATAGAAAATGCTTTATCGCACGCAAGAGTAAACCAAGCACATAGGCGAACTCAATGCTAAGTAGCATATTCTTCCAGTTAACGTTGATGAACTCACTTCCAAGCATTGTATATGGTGAGAGCGGCCTTCATCCTCTTGTAGCGCATCCTGGCGAGGGTCCCGCGCCACAGCTTCTGCAGCAGGATCACGATGGAGGGGATCAGCTCCGCGCGGGACGCTTCCAGCGCGTGCAGGGTCTTGGCACTCCTGGAGGAGGATCATGGGTCAAACCAATCCCCTGATTGCTTATAGATGTAAAAGCTGCTGTGTTTCGACTTGTTTGATTCTTAATTTATACTTTCTCATCATTTTGGTTCTATCAATTTGTTTAGGTTTTATGGGTTTGTCGGAGGTCTGTCAGACCCCCAGATAATATAATACCTATGGTACAGATACCTCATCCCATACAACGGAATAACGCGGGATATTTTACAAATTATTTTATTTCTGCATAACGCAAGATTATCAAGCGACATTTATTGCGTGTTGGCGAAGTATTAGGTCAAATGTATGCACTGGATACTAATTAGTAATTCTCTAGATACGATTACTAGATTATTTTCAAGTTCGAGCTATTTTCCGTTTGTACCGGATGGGGCCCCATGGTCAGACCAAACTATTGGTATAACAAAGAAACTGCAACAAAATTGCAGAAAATAGATGAATTGAGAATCGGACAAGCTAAGAGGCATTCGTATAGATCAAAGGCGCTGATTGTTAAGAGTGCCATAGTGAGTGTTCTCGGAACTAATTAAACTAACAAATTAACGCTATGGATTTGTAAATTATAGTTCTTAGTACACTCAGAATGGCGCTTCAAATCGGCATAAGAAATCGCCAATTTTTTCACGATATACTTCATCCAGCGTACAAGTATAAATAAGGATCGGTGATTTACGGCCATTCATTGTCAAATATACGAAGACGAAGCGCAGACACCCTCCCGCTAGGTGGACTGACGATCTGGTAAAAACCGCGGTTACTCGATGGATACAGGAACCACTCCAAAGAAGGGCTCCTCCTGGCGTACATTCAGCTGTGGACGCGATGGTAACTGACCGTATAAACAGCTTGGTGTGTCCGAACTGCACATCAGTGACGTTAAGGTCCCGCAGCAGTACTGCGACGGCGTCCCGGTCGCTGGTGCCGCGGAAGTTGGGCCACGTGTACTGGCTCAGCATCTTGTACCGCTTCAGGAAGCGGTCGTAGCGCTGCCGGGACGCGAACCCGGACCGGCGCACGCGCACGTTCTCCACCAAGCCAAGGTAGGCCACTTGGTGACGGACCTAATAAATTATATATTATATGGATATTTTACACGGTGTCATCTAACTCTAACCAAGCTTGCACTATGAGAAATGAAAGATCGTAAGACATACATAGAATACAACACCCAGACACAAAACAAACATCGATGTTGATGTTTGGTAAAAGCTAATATAATAAAGAGTAAAGGTTAATAACTAAATAAGCATTATTATTCCGTCGCTTTTGTGAATAGGCCGAGTGGTTCTTTTCGACCCTTGACAGAATAAGTACAAGGTGACCTCGAATTGATATGTTATCCTTAGTAATGCAGATTTAAAAAAATGTATTAAATGTATTGACCAGTGTATCGTCCCATGTGTTCGGCGCCTGCAGTGGGTTGGGTTTGACACAGCGCACGTAGAAGGGCTCCTTGGTCTGCAGGCCCGCCACCAGGGCTGCCATGGAGCTCCGGAACAGGCTCGCGGCCGACGGCGGGCGCCTCGATGTCTGCAACACGACCGTGCCTGCAGGTAGGTGCGGGCTGCTCGCGGGGTATGTAACGTGGCCCGTGTGCAGCCTGCAGGTGGGTGCGGGCTGCTCGCGGGGTATGTAACGTGGCCCGTGTGCAGCCTGCAGGTGGGTGCGGGCTGCACGCGGGGTATGTAACGTGGCCCGTGTGCAGCCTGCAGGTGGGTGCGGGCTGCACGCGGGGTATGTAACGTGGCCCGTGTGCAGCCTGCAGGTGGGTGCGGGCTGCTCGCGGGGTATGTAACGTGGCCCGTGTGCAGCCTGCAGGTGGGTGCGGGCTGCTCGCGGGGTATGTAACGTGGCCCGTGTGCAGCCTGCAGGTGGGTGCGGGCTGCTCGCGGGGTATGTAACGTGGCCCGTGTGCAGCCTGCAGGTGGGTGCGGGCTGCTCGCGGGGTATGTAACGTGGCCCGTGTGCAGCCTGCAGGTGGGTGCGGGCTGCACGCGGGGTATGTAACGTGGCCCGTGTGCAGCCTGCAGGTGGGTGCGGGCTGCACGCGGGGTATGTAACGTGGCCCGTGTGCAGCCTGCAGGTGGGTGCGGGCTGCACGCGGGGTATGTAACGTGGCCCGTGTGCAGCCTGCAGGTGGGTGCGGGCTGCACGCGGGGTATGTAACGTGGCCCGTGTGCAGCCTGCAGGTGGGTGCGGGCTGCACGCGGGGTATGTAACGTGGCCCGTGTGCAGCCTGCAGGTGGGTGCGGGCTGCACGCGGGGTATGTAACGTGGCCCGTGTGCAGCCTGCAGGTGGGTGCGGGCTGCACGCGGGGTATATAACGTGGCCCGTGTGCAGCCTGCAGGTGGGTGCGGGCTGTGTTTATAAATAATCGATTAATCATCCCGTGTTATTGTAAATCAACAGTTTAACCGGTAATAACCGGTTTGATTTTTATAATAAAAACGGTTTATACAAACAGTTGATCAGACAAAATCATACAAGTTTTCATCTGTCCTATAGGAAACTTTTGTATGATTTTGGTTAAGCCACATTTTACTCACGATTCACGATTTTCACCGATATGCTTATAAATAACCGGAACTCACCAGTCGTTCTTCCACGAACCTGCAAGATGTGGAATGATCTTCCTCCTGAGGTTATTCCGCATAACTACAGTATGGGGAGCTTCAAGAAAAGTGTTAAACGAGTCCTCTCTAAGGATAGGCAACACACCGGCAATGCCCTCGGTGTTGCAGATGTCCATAGGCAGCGGTGACCACTTACCATCAGGTGGGCCGCCTGCCTGTTTGTCACTCATTACATAAAAAAAAATCTCCAAATATATCATATTATATACTAAATATTTTTATTATTATTATGGTATTTTTTTGGTTATCAATTCGTACGAAAATTAAAATAAGGCTTTTGTCAAAGAAAGTATGGTTCAAACCCCTGAATGTAAACTCGATAATTTGTTATGGTGTAGTAAGAATTAGGAATCGTTTTTAAATGCAAACCCAAAAGGTGTTGAAAATTGTATGAAAACGCGGATGGAAGGTGAAACAGCCGCTTCAGTAGTTCCCTCTCCCACTCCCGCCGTCGCGCCTCCCTCACCTTGTGTATGTGCGTGCCGCCCTCGGGCCACATGTCGGCGAGCGACCTGTTGGTGGAAGAGTGCAGCAGCCGCTTCAGGTCCTGCCACAGCGAGTCCTTGTTCTTGTCCATGAACCCTACCACGGAGTACGTCACCTCGCCTGCGTAGTGCCTGCGGGAAAGAGACGAACGTTCGTTTGTCGTTTCCGTCGTTGAATGATAAATGATTGTAGTCCGGAATCCCACGACCCACGAGCGTGTGGGTAGTGAGCATTTAATAGCGAATAATAAAATTAAAGGCAGTGGACTAGCAGCGCGCTGTGATAGGTCAATGACCGCGCAGACTAGGTGGCGGCGCGCAGAGGTCAATGACCTTCGCGGCCATTGACCCAACGCATCCTAACTAGTCGTTAGCTACTAGCTTGTATTAGATATTGAACACATTTCAAAACCACAAAGTAAAGACTGAATTGATATTTTTCTTTGCACGGATTTTGATTTGCTATCTGGCTATACCCTAAGCTTTAGTGGGCATGAGCGATGTCCCACAAGTGGGCACGTAGTACTCACGTAATTCTGAAGTCAACGCCATGCCTTAACTTCTTATCTGTGGGCGAGAGTTGCCGCGACGTATAGTGTTTGTGTGTGTTCAACCGCTTGTCCATAGCTTCTAGGAGTTGCTCGTCTGATATCTGGAATGTATGGTTTATTTTTTGACAATCGATTATTTTTCAATTCAATTTATTTCTACGGTAAGAAGATTTTGTTTGCAATATAATGCAACAAAAAGGAACACCTTACCAGCGTCATTGTTTCCTGAAAAATATTAGCTGAGAGGTTTAAAAGGCTACAGTGAACCGATATGTTGTAGGCAAGCATGCTCTATCATCAACTGTCGACAACGTTGAAAAATAGAGAGACAGAGAAGAGAGAGAGAGAGAGAGAGAGAGAGAGAGAGAGAGAGAGAGAGAGAGAGACGGAGAGGGAGAGAGAGGGAAAGGGAGAGGTAAAAGGAGAGAGGAATGAAGAAGAAGGGGAGAGAGGGGCAGAGGAAGAGAGGGAGCGAGAGAGAGAGAGAGTGTGTGCGGGTACCCTGGTAGGGTTGAGGCAGGCCTCGTCCATGATGGAGACGATCCCCTGGTGCGGCGCGTCGACCAGCTCGCAGATGACGCGGTTGTTGAAGTACTGCACGGGGGTCCACTGGATGCCCTCGCGGGCGTACTCTTCTTGTTCCTGCTTCAGCACCAGCTCTAAGGGAAAGGGTTAAATACAGTCTATATACTCTGCCTTCATTCCTTCGTTCTCGTCATAGGCAGTGCTGAGCCCAGGTGACATAATAAGTGAGGTAACGATATAAAGCATTCGTTGAGGAAGGGATATATTACTGAACAACTATTTACAGAAATGTTGATAACTAAATTTGAACTTAAGTTTAACCACTTTTAAGATCTCTCTGGGACCTAGAACCAAACCAAAAATAATTTAAGGGGTAAGTAATAGTTCCGTGATAAAAAGGAGTAATGACGATAAAAAAAATTGAGGCAAAGGGCAAGTCTGTAACGTTATGTGGAAAAAAAAACATATTTTTTTTTTATTTTTATTGATGGATAGGCTTGCGCTTGACCACTATCTCACCTGATGGTAAGTGAAGATGCGGTCTAGGATGTAACGCGCTTGCCTAGAAGATACCTATTCACTCTCGATTTGAAGACTCCAAGATTGTAATATCTTTCAAGTAACCTCTAAGTACCACTAAGAATCTAAGTACCTCTAAGTAGTCGACGACCTCAGAACAGTGGGGAGCAGATGGATGCAAGAAGCAAGCAGCCGGTCAAAGTGGCGCTGTCTGGGGGAAGCCTATGTTCAGCAGTGGACGTCTTCAAGGCTGATGATGATAATGATGAACCTCTAGTAAATAAATAAATATGTGTGTACATTTCACACAGCGCCATCTAGCCCCAAACTAAGCAAAGCTTGTACTATGGGAACCAGATAACTGATACAATACTTAGATACTTTTTATTAGTAAATACATACATAGAATACAATATAACACACACCCAGACACAGAACAAACGTCTATGTTCATCACACAAATGTTTGTCCCGGGCAGGAATAGAACCCACAGCCCTCAGTTCAGAAGGCAGGGATACTACCAATTGAGCTATCGGGCCCGTCATACAGTACAGATTTCTGTTTGCTTAGAATATGGAAATTGGAAAGCGCAGTAAATAAATCTTACCAATAAACAGCTGCTGTAGCTTCTCATTGCAGTAATTGATGCAGAACTGCTCGAAGCTGTTCGTTTCGAAGATCTCGAAGCCGTAAATATCCAGCACTCCGATAAGAGAACTCTTGTACGTATCGGCGGGAACTTCTATCTTCTTGTTAATCTAGAAACGACAGATTTAGTTTATCAGGTGTTCTAACATAAGACTTAGTTGACTGCAATTATATCAGCTAAAAAAAAACGATTTTTGAGGTAAACGCATCGATTGCAGAACAAGAACTCTTCAAAAAGCGAGTAAATTTTTGAATTTTGTAAAAAAGTTCCGAATTTTATTTAACAATTGGCGCTTTTTTTTAATTTGATTTCATTACCTAGAATAGAACGTAAAGTGCTATAATATAAATCCATTACAACACTCAATTTATATTGAAAATATTAACGTAATTTCACCTGATGCGCCATGAACGCGAGGTGGGAATTGGTTCAAAACACGTAAAATTTGCTGCTAAAATAGTTGAAAGTAGTTAGGAATACCCTGAAAAGTTTTTTATTTGATTGAGATTATAGAGCAAGAGCCCACGACGGCCAGACCTTCATTATTTTATAAAAGTTGAAATTTTCTCTGTACATGTCTCCTATACAGGTAAGAACGACCAGCGACTATAGAGTTTGGGTTGTGGTTACCTGGGCAGGTAACAGGTAGTAAAGGTGTATAAAATAGTACTTATAATTTGTTAGAGCATAAAGCTCAATTTTTTTATATTTTCTTCGGGATAACTATAGAAATCTCGTCATCCATTGCCGGACACTTATGACAGTTGCTACCCCTTGCCAGACACCCCTAAACTTTGATAAATTACAATTATTATACTTTCGTTATAGTATAAAAGCTAAATTTTATATATGTTACTTGGGGACCTATAAAAAGATGTTACCTCAATAGCCGGACAGTTTTTTATGGTTTTTACATCTTGCCAGACACATTGAAAGTCCACTGTAGATGCGAGCGCGAGGTAACAACTGTTCAAGCGGGTGCGAGTGAGATAGAGCACTTAGTTGAGTGCGTTCTTTTACTGCGCACCATCTGTTATTTAGTGATGTATTGAACAGTCTGTCGCAACGGAGAGGGGCTGAAAAAATTTATGAAAAACGTGAGAATTTTAATGAAAGATCAAATCTTCTTTCTTCCACACCTTTAGTCTCGCTCACACTCGTTGCGACGTCTGCGCTGTCAAAGTGTTTGTTTACCTTCAAATCTGTTTGAATTGTGCGGAAAAGCGGGTGTGAATAATTAAATATTTTAAATAGTATTCGTGTTTTGTGTAGAAAATTCTGATAAAGCTTTAATTATTGTATATAAATATATGTATGTGGCAAACACATTAACGAAAAGGACTTCATAAAAAAAAAACTGGTTAAAAAGGACTGCCATTCCTTCATTAAGGCTTACAGCTCCACCTTTGCCGTAATATATCCTCAGAGATTTTCCATGCCATGTTTATTCAGCTGCTATGAGCTCAAACGAACAGCACGTAAACCTAGGTATGTTTTGAACAAGTTAATGGCAGAAATAAAGTAAATACATTTATTCAGGACATCACACAGCATTATCTTCTTATTATGAATTCATTAGTGCTCTTGGTCTCTACCAACTTTTAGAGCCTCACCCATGAATAAGGCACCCCGCCGCCAAGTAGGAGGCAGCTAGTTCAAGGGCAAGCCTCAGTTTGTGGGTTTGCCAGGAAAAGAGGATTAAGAAGACTGCATCTGCTGGAAGAGTGCAGCGTCACTATGTTTACTCGGAAGGTTTACTTGAAGGGGATCAACTACCGAGTTATGTTAGTGATTCGCTCAAAACTCAATCAGGTATATAATTATTATGAAAAATTATGATACATAATTTTTTAATTATTCATAATTGTATAAACTTGCTTATTTTTCTTTCAGAAACTGACAAAGAAGGTGATGTTGAGGACGATCATGCCATCGACTGGAGTAGTAGTGATGAAGAAAATGAAAACATCGACGACAATGCTTCAATTAATAAACAAGTTTTACCTGTAATCATACTTTTTATTATATTAAACTAATATTTTTTACTTTATACAACATGGCTATGAACGTAATAAAATTATTTTTTATTAGATATCTTAAAAAATAGTAATCGACTAAGTATTCGCGCTCGCACCTACAGTGGACTTTCGATGTGTCTGGCAAGATGTAAAAACCACAAAAACTGTCCGGCTATTGAGGTAACATCTTTTTATAGGTCCCCAAGTAACATATATAAAATTTAGCTTTTATACTATAACGAAAGTATAATTGTAATTTATCAAAGTTTAGGGGTGTCTGGCAAGGGGTAGCAACTGTCATAAGTGTCCGGCAATGGATGACGAGATTTCTATAGTTATCTCGAAGAAAATATAAAAAAATTGAGCTTTATGCTCTAACAAATTATAAGTACTATTTTATACACCATTACTACCTGTTACCTGCCCAGGTAACCACAACCCAAACTCTATAGTCGCTGGTCGTTCTTACCTGTATAGGAGACATTGTCACGTTACATCCGTTCCTTTCGTGAAAAAGGTAGAATGGAACGCTACAAGTTAATGAGCAGCTCCTCCCCTACCTAAACAGTGCCTAGGTTGACAGGATCCTAAGAGCTGAAGAGAAAAAAAGGAATTGGTAACAGATATTTATTTTCGTAAATTTTACAAGCTTTGTAGAAAGCAAAAAAAAGAGTCTAGATGATGCGGAAGAACGCGAAATTTAAGTTGTTTACGGCCTACAAGTTATCACGGTAGAATTAGAATGTTATTGGATCCAAACAAGGCCCACTTCCGGGTCTTCAGATAAACAAAGCCCGCTTCCGGTCTTCAACGAGGCCCACTTCCGGGTCTTCAAACAAACAAGGCCCACTTCCGGGTCTTTATTCAAACAAGGCCCACTGTCGTTATAGAGACTGAGGAATTCGTTGCCTTTAGTTTGTCCGACTTCCAGAGTTCAGCGGCTAGCTCATTCAGTTATTAGCTTCTGGATCCAGAAGAAGATTCTCGTCCTTCCACCGTCGATGAAGTATTATTACGCAGCTCAGATTCAAGATGCAGCAGCAGGAGACACGCAGGTATTAGTCGTCAAAGCTTTGACGGACGACGGGCCGGAACATGGTGATGAAGTTATATTGCCACTCAATGTTTGAAAAAGGCAAGCCGGTCGTCTCACTGGTTGACGCTCGGCGATAGATTCGTCGTGGTAGATACGGCGGCCGACGGTGACAACAGATGTAGTTTCGGCGATCAGCTCTCGGCGATAGATTCGTCGTAGTTTCGCGACTGGCTGTAGCGGATGTAGCTCGGCGATCGGCGATTTGACAATGGATATGTCGTGGCGCAGCGATTGACGTAGATGGAGATTCACTTCACAATTTTGGTGTTGGATAGCCAAAGATGGTTTTTGAAGGCGTTCTTGAGTTCCCGGGCCTTGCCTGGCCCGGGAATGGCCTTATATCAATTTAGTGTTCCTCGTTCGAGGAGTAAATTGAGACTGCCATTCCATAGCGACAGCTTTTCTAAAGAAACCTCGCTAGCATTCCAAGGTTCTAGATTTTTGCAGTTTTCAAAATTTTGAATACAGAATAGTAAAAAAAATAAATCTAGAGTCAAAATACATACAATCATGGCCAAACTATAAAATACCTCACTGAAATTGACAGTAGAAAAAGAAAAATATGAATTTGAAGAGAAACTAAATTCGAAACAAAAAAAAACAGTTTCAAAACAACTGCCATCCGAGCAGTCGTGTCTAGAAATCGGGCCCGTGACCCGCGCGCAAAATCGATAAAGTGATGTAAAATTTTGAGAAAATCAAGTTTTTTTTTGCTTAAATTACTGTGAAAAGGACTGTCAAGTGCTGTGATGTGAAAGTTGTGAATGAATAATAGAAACCAGGTAATATATTATGATATATACATACATGTAGCATTACATATTTCCCCCACGACCCCAGAAAATTTTCAACTCCATTGAAAATTTTGAAGGTTAGGAATAAAACCTTGCTCTTTCATACTTAAATCTTGCACTTCTTCTTTTACTCGCTCACAAACATACTTAGGGGATATGGTTCACATATTTGATGACGCATACTCCACAAGGAACTATTCATTATACATAACGTAGGCTTATTTTTTTTAATTAGGTGTCGTTATCCGCACCTTTTTGAAAACCCGAGTAAAGATAATAAGTATTTACAATTAAGAAAATGTACAACACAAAGGCTTATTTAACGAGTTGTGTACCGCTCTTTAAGAATATTACACACACCCTTGGGTATTGAAGACGTCAAGGAAATTAATATTCAAGAACCTTGTATTTAAGAAATTGCAAGGAAATTAAGATTAGAGTAACAACATGTGCAACTAAGAAAGTATAAAAAAAAATGAGTAAACACAATGGCTTCTTACCCACACGACTCGTGTTATAAGATAAAACAAAAAGAGTGAAAAAAAAAAATAACGTTTGTAAAATGGATTTAAAAAATAAGCCGAAAGGGTCTAGTTTCCTTGTACAATACAAAAATAATATACGCTAAAGCTATTTACAGAATAAGTATACAATTTAGAGAAAAAAACAGAATACAACCGCTACACTATTTACACTTTAAAATCTTTTACATGCCACTTTCCTCTTAAGCCGTTAGGATCCTCTAAAATAAAGACGAGAGGTGAGAGCTTCTCAATAACTGTGCATTTGACATATTTGGGAGCCAACTTTGAACTGAAATATGCACCAGCGTTACTCTGGACGTAATTTTTACGCCAGACTGTGTCGCCAACGTTGAACTCTTTAAAGGTGTGTCTCGTGTTGTAATGAGCAGCATTTTTTGTGTGTGCAGTGTGTAATGCAACCTGTACTTTATCGAAGATGTTAGATAATAATCCTAAATTAGCGGCGTAGATGTCACGAGGAAGAAAAATGAAATTATCAAGGTTGGAGCAGTTAGTGTATAGTGAACCACATGGTATGGTTTCACGTCCAAAGACCAGAAAGGATGGAGAAAACCCAGTTGTAGAATTTACAGAACTGTTGAGTGCATATTGGATTTTCTGCAAATGTTTGTCCCATGAACGGTGATCATCTCCGACCAACTGTGAAAGTGCGGTGATAATTGTTCTATTATACCGTTCTGTGGGGTTTACTTGAGGGCAGTATCGAGGTGAATAAAATATAAAAGGAATTTTATACTTATTCAGAAAACTTTGAAACTCATTAGATTGAAATTGTGAACCATTGTCCATGATGATGGTTTGTGGCACACCGTGTACCAGAAACACATTATTTTCCAAATACATGATGATATTGGAAGATGTAGCGCGCTTGATAGGGAAAATAAGGCAATACTTTGAAAAAGAACATGTAACCACTAGTATGAATTGATTACGTTGTCTTGTGAGTGGAAAAGGGCCCATTAGATCTAATGAGAGGCTTTGAAAAGGTCTTGAACAAATTTTTGGTTTACCCATAGGACCATATGGAGAATGATTCGAATGCTTATAAGAGAGGCATGTTTCACAAGAAGAACACATTTTAGCCACATCTTTAAACATACCAGACCAATAGTATCTTAAAGAAAGCTTCTTGTATGTTTTGAAAATGCCAGTATGGGGATTACTTTCTGAGTCACCATGGCAAGTTTTGATGAGATTCATTCTCTCAGAGGGAAGTGGAACTTCTTTCCAAGCAAAATCTTCATTTAGATAATCAGGTGAGTTATTAAAACGGTATAAATTATTGTTGAGAATTTTGTAATTTGGATAAGCATCAGGATTATCTCGACAGTTAGTAAAAAGTCTATTATATAGTTCCAATTGTGATGCATTGTCTCTAGATATGGGTTCAACACCACCAATAATAGCAGTATCGGGTATTTTATGACGCGACAGAAGGTCTGGGACAACATTTTCTTTTCCTTTTTTATGTTTTAGGTCGAAGTTAAAACAAGACAGACGAAGACTCCATCGTGCCAATCTGCCAGAAGGATTAGACAAATTTTGGAACCACTTTAATGCTGCATGGTCAGTGTATACTGTAAATCGTTTACCGTTATCAAGATAATAACGCCAATGCTCAAGTGCAGTAATGACAGCTAAAGTCTCACGTTCTGTAGTTGAATAATTCTGCTCATGCTTGTTTAGAGATCTACTCATATATGCAATAACAACTTCTTTATTGTCTTTTTCCTGAGTCAGCATAGCACCTATCCCAAAGTTAGAAGCGTCGCAGTGAACGGAAAATGGATAGTCAAAGTCAGGGCAAGATAGTATTGGTGTTGTAGTCAAGCATTCTTTTAATTTAGCAAAAGCAGAGTCAGCCTCAGCATTCCAGACAAATTTTTTTGGAGATTTTTTTCCAGATGACGTTAATTTACAGAGTGGTGAAGCAATAGTACTGAAATTAGGTATGAATCGGCGAAACCAACTGCATGTACCTAAAAATTATCTTACTTCTTTTTTAGAGGTAGGAGCAGCGTAAGCTAGAATCGCTTCAATTTTACTGGGATCAGCCCGCAATCCTTGCTCATCTACTATGTAGCCAAGATATTTCAGTTCTTTGCGAAAGAATTGACTCTTTTCAAAGTTAATGGTTAGACCAGCATAAGAAAGTTTCTGATGAACTTTAAGTAGGAGTGAAATATGTTCCTCAAATGTCGCACCTATGATTATTATGTCATCTAAGTAACAGAACACTTTATTCTCAAACTCTGGAGTGAATAAACTGTCCATGAGTCTTTGTTGAGTTGCTGGAGCGTTTGTCAATCCGAAGGGCATAACAGTGAATCTATACATTCCTCTACCAGGTACGTAAAAACCAGTTTTATCTCTGTCTTTGAGATGTAATGGAATTTCCCAAAAAGCCTTTGCTATATCGATACTAGACAAATATTTAGCATTTTTGAGGTTATCTAGTGTCTCAGAAACAAAAGGGAGGCTGTAGGCATCTTTACGAGTAATTGCATTCAGCTTTCTGCTGTCGACGCAGAAACGCCATTCTCCGTTCTTTTTTGGAGTGATAAGTACTGGAGATAACCAAGGACTCTCACATTTTTCTATAACTTTTAATTCTAGCATTTTATCGACCTCATTGATGAGTGCTTTTTGCTTTTCTGGAGAGAGACGATAACAACGTTGTTTTATAGGTAAAGCATCACCAGTATTGATCCGATGACTAACTAAACTAGTACGGCCTAATTTACCTCGTTGTTCAAAAGAAATACTTTTGAAACGCTTGATTATGTCATTAGCAATTTCTACTTGATTCCCAGACAGATGATCAAATGTTGATATTTGATTTTCAACAGCACAAGTTGTATGATCTTTAGATTCGAGATTGAGTTCAAGAGAAAGTATCTTTGGGGAGAGTTCGAATTCTTTCCAGAAATCCCACCCAAGTATCAAAGAAGGATAAATATCAGGGAAAACATAAGCTTTGATAACATGTGTCTGATTATGAAATCTCAATGGCAAATGAAAATAACCAGAAGACATTGCTTTTTGTTTATTAGCAACCATAACTTGAGTTGGAGACTTGAATAGTTTAAAGCCTAACTTTTGGATATCTTTATGAGAGTTATTACCTAAAATAGTTATACAACTTCCACTATCTAAAAGACCGGAAAAAGGTATATTGTTTATAGACACGTTAATAAAAGGTCTGTTAAAGTCTTTTTCTTTGTCGTAGAAAACAGAAGTTGTTTTGTAGCAAAACATAAAATTTCGAATAGTATTTAACCATTGATTCCAGTCGTTAAGATCAAAATTATTGTTATGTGATTTAGTGAAACCATTCAAGTCGTCAGCTAGTTTTTTTGTTGATTTGATGGAGCACATTTTGGACATTCGCTGATTCTCACGCCTTTACGACCACATTTAAAACAAATGAGGTATCTAGGCTTAGTACAAGTTTGTAAAGAATGGCCTGTGATACGACAGCGATAACAGAATTCTTCTTTAGAAATGTCATTAGTTTGAGATGACGAGCGTGGATGTTTATCTTCCTGCACTGCATTAGTGTACCTTACGTTTGGAGACGCTTTAGGAAGTGAAGCTTTAGAAAATGAAGGAAGATAGGCAAATTCAGCAGCACAAGAAGTGTCTTCAGATCTAGGCTCATGAAAATTTTTGTCTCGTTCAGAAATGCGTTCGTAACTTTGACAAGTAGAAATTAAAGAATCTACCGTTTTAATATCTTTAAGTGCAACAAAAACTGAATAGCACGGTCTTATATTATGGAGTAAAATCTCTAATTGTTCGCTCTCGCTAAGTTTCTTTGAAAGACGAGCAAACATACCGAACATAATTGAGACGTAAACGATAATGGTCTCAGTTGCTCCTTGCGTTCTATTCCTTATAGCTTCCAACAGCTTATAGTCGTAATCATGTATACCAAAATCTCGAATCAGCAATGTGCAAATATCTTTCCACGATAAGGTAGGATTTCGATTATACTGAAAACGAAACCAATGAAGGGCATCACCTGTGAAAATCTCAAAGGCGTGCTTGCAAAGCATACCTTCCGGAATGTTTCGAGAAATCCTAAACTCGTCCAATCTTTGAAGAAATGATCTAGGGCACGATTTTCCATTGAAAGAAAACGTTTTGAGCTCCTTCACAAAATTATCCGAAGTGTGATAGTTTTGTACAGACTCGGAAGCCAGTGGTATACTAGTCAGAATGCTTGAAGGTAAAGTGGGTTGAGGAGTACTCAGTACTTCCAAAGTTTGATTGGTTCCAGTCATAGGTAGTAATTGATAAATCGAGGGAGGGCTAGGCTGAGTCTGAGGACAAGGATTGTGAATGTCAACTAACACTTCTTCAGAAGATCCTGAATAATCTGAAGTTAAGACTTCAAACCGTTTTTGGAGCGTGAAGAAGCGAGATCGTATGTTTGAGCATGACTCAACAAATGGTGGAACGGCGTTAAAGCGTTCGAGGCGATAATGAAGATGATTTACGAAAGATTCAACTTTCCTCAGGTTACTTTTATCATCCGTGGCTTCGAGGTGCGAGATTTTACCCTCGACGTAATTAAACGTGATCTCTGCTTGGGAGAGGTCATGTTTGAGAGGTATTGGAGAAGATTTTATGTCCTCAGGTTGAATGTGACTCAATTTTGCCAGCTGCTCCTTAAGAGTTGTCAAAGTGTCAGCTGGTTTTTCACCTCTGATAGTCACTTCATATTCCAGTTCAAGTTTGTTTAGAAACGAGTATTTAATTGGTCTCGCCATAGTCACAAGTTGAAGTCAATAGTCAAGGATAAAATCAAGTCAAGTTTAAGTTCGTTTAAGTATTAAGTACTATGCGAGTGTTGTAGAATGTAAGTGTGATGTTCCGCGTGTCCTGCCTGTATAAAAATAAATTAAGCAAGTACCTAAGATATTACGTTAGAACCAAAAGTCAATATCAAATTTTAGCCTACTTGAGTAAGTATTATTTTAGAATTTAGAAGAATGTTTTAGAGGGTTCATTTTAGTTGGGCGCCAAACTGTCACGTTACATCCGTTCCTTTCGTGAAAAAGGTAGAATGGAACGCTACAAGTTAATGAGCAGCTCCTCCCCTACCTAAACAGTGCCTAGGTTGACAGGATCCTAAGAGCTGAAGAGAAAAAAAGGAATTGGTAACAGATATTTATTTTCGTAAATTTTACAAGCTTTGTAGAAAGCAAAAAAAAGAGTCTAGATGATGCGGAAGAACGCGAAATTTAAGTTGTTTACGGCCTACAAGTTATCACGGTAGAATTAGAATGTTATTGGATCCAAACAAGGCCCACTTCCGGGTCTTCAGATAAACAAAGCCCGCTTCCGGTCTTCAACGAGGCCCACTTCCGGGTCTTCAAACAAACAAGGCCCACTTCCGGGTCTTTATTCAAACAAGGCCCACTGTCGTTATAGAGACTGAGGAATTCGTTGCCTTTAGTTTGTCCGACTTCCAGAGTTCAGCGGCTAGCTCATTCAGTTATTAGCTTCTGGATCCAGAAGAAGATTCTCGTCCTTCCACCGTCGATGAAGTATTATTACGCAGCTCAGATTCAAGATGCAGCAGCAGGAGACACGCAGGTATTAGTCGTCAAAGCTTTGACGGACGACGGGCCGGAACATGGTGATGAAGTTATATTGCCACTCAATGTTTGAAAAAGGCAAGCCGGTCGTCTCACTGGTTGACGCTCGGCGATAGATTCGTCGTGGTAGATACGGCGGCCGACGGTGACAACAGATGTAGTTTCGGCGATCAGCTCTCGGCGATAGATTCGTCGTAGTTTCGCGACTGGCTGTAGCGGATGTAGCTCGGCGATCGGCGATTTGACAATGGATAGGTCGTGGCGCAGCGATTGACGTAGATGGAGATTCACTTCACAATTTTGGTGTTGGATAGCCAAAGATGGTTTTTGAAGGCGTTCTTGAGTTCCCGGGCCTTGCCTGGCCCGGGAATGGCCTTATATCAATTTAGTGTTCCTCGTTCGAGGAGTAAATTGAGACTGCCATTCCATAGCGACAGCTTTTCTAAAGAAACCTCGCTAGCATTCCAAGGTTCTAGATTTTTGCAGTTTTCAAAATTTTGAATACAGAATAGTAAAAAAAATAAATCTAGAGTCAAAATACATACAATCATGGCCAAACTATAAAATACCTCACTGAAATTGACAGTAGAAAAAGAAAAATATGAATTTGAAGAGAAACTAAATTCGAAACAAAAAAAACAGTTTCAAAACAACTGCCATCCGAGCAGTCGTGTCTAGAAATCGGGCCCGTGACCCGCGCGCAAAATCGATAAAGTGATGTAAAATTTTGAGAAAATCAAGTTTTTTTTTGCTTAAATTACTGTGAAAAGGACTGTCAAGTGCTGTGATGTGAAAGTTGTGAATGAATAATAGAAACCAGGTAATATATTATGATATATACATACATGTAGCATTACATATTGTACAGAGAAAATTTCAACTTTTATAAAATAATGAAGGTCTGGCCGTCGTGGGCTCTTGGGCTATTAAGATTAATAGCCTTTTCAAACGGGTTCGTTATTAATCCCGGCCTTATAGACCTTTTCTGCTGAGAAAATGCTATCTTTCATAACTAGATGTCGTTTTAATAAATAAAACACAATCGCTGAATTTCTGCACATTCATTAATAGGTGGCGTTATAACAAACGGACCACAATAACCAACCTGTTGCATGATCCAAGTGAACAGTCTTAGCTAACGCCAGCCTGGTACAATTGGCGTCCATAATCGTGTGATCCTTGCTGACCAGCCCCCCAGCCCACCACCAGCGCCGCTTGCAGGGAATGTGAAGATACTCCCAGAGCAGACTACAATAACCAACCTGTTGCACGATCCAGGTAAACAGTCTTAGCTAAGGCCAGCCTGGTACAATTGGCGTCCATCATCGGTTGCTGACCAGCCCCCCAGCCCACCACCAGCGCCGCTTGCAGGGCATGTGAGGATACTCCCAGAACAGACAATAATAACCAACCTGTTGCACGATCCAAGTGAACAGCCTATCGTAGGCCGCCTTAGCCAACGCGAGCCGTGTATAGTCGGCGTCCAGCACCGTGTGGTCCTTGCTGACCAGGTCCCCGCCGGCGGCCAGCACGCGGCCCGCCAGCGCCGCCCGCAGGCACCGCTCGGGCACCCCGAGCGCGCACTCGCACGCGCGCACCGGCCCGCCCACCGACAGCTGGCCCTCGCCGCTCTCCGTCAAACTTATCTCACCCTGGAATATTACAACTATTTTAAAATTTTGATAACTCTTTTTCGTATTCATAAGCCCGTTAGGTTAAGTTCTGAATCTTTTTTCTTTAAAAGCTGGAATGAGCACAGGTTTGTAAACAAAAGACGATGTTGTCTAAGGTGAAGCAGTTTTACCCATGAGGATAAGAAATATTTCATAAACTTCATCGAGAAAAATATTCATACAATTATCGAATCTTTTTCATGGGCAAAGGTGTTCCACCTTAAACTACTTCGTCGGTTGAGAAATGCGACATGTAGAGGAACACGGCCGGACAGCCACACAGCCACCCAGCTGAACATACTAAATCACTGTATTCCATTATCTCTTGTGCCTAACACGCTTTATCCTAAGCCTTACCAGCAAGATAACACCAGCCACGATACTCCAGATGTCGTCCACGACCGAGGGGGGGAATCCAAGCGCGTTGAAGGCACTGTTGGTCATGTTATACAGCTTCGAGTCCTGGTTCGTGACCCGTTCCGTGCCCAATATCTTATAGCTAGTGCTGGATGATATGCCGAACCTCTTCGCTGCTGCGTTGTTTGAACTGAGGAGCTGGAAAGAGATAGGTGTAGTTTATAACGAGAAATTTATTAAACTATACATGTAACCCCAAATAATATAATACCTAAGGTATGCCTCATCCCATACAACGGAATAACGCGGGCTATTTCACGAATTATGTTATTTCTGCAAAACGCAAGATTATCAAGTGACATTTATTGCGTGTTGATGAGCGGAGAAGTATTGGGCCAAATGAATACACTAGACACTAACTAGTAACGCACACGACACGATCACTACATTTTTTTCACGTTCGGGCTATTTTTCGTCTGTACCTGATGGGACCCCGTGCATGTAACTGTTTCAAGAAAAAGGTTGTGTCATACGAAATGGGTCTTACGATGAACCGTGTCAGCAGCACTTGCTCTATATAAACCATCCTCCATCTACTTAAGTTACAATACAACCCTTCTGCTTCAAAATCTTTCATATAATTATTCGTGAAATAACTTTCATCTTTCACGAAGAATAAATAGTAAACAGTAATCGATCCATTCTAGTACCTAAAAGATAGAAAACATATCGTAACTATTGTAGACATGCTATTGAACTTAAGATTTGATAATATTGATGTCATCAACCTTATAGAACCAGTTTAACAATGCCTAGAGCCACGTGCGATGTTTACCAAACACTGCTTTCTATAATATTGTTTGTATGCTTTGTCGAGCTGAAGACTGAGAATTCCGAAATTTGTCTCTCTGGTTAGTCAGTTAGATTAGAGTTCTGAACATACGGTACGAAATTAAACTATTTTTTTTTTTAAATATGTGTGGACATTTCACACAGCGCCATCTAGCCCCAAACTAAGCATAGCTTGTACTATGGGAACCAGATAACTGATACAATACTTATATACTTTTTGTTTGTAAATACATACATAGAATACAATATAACACCCAGACGCAGAACAAACATCTATGTTCATCACACAAATGTTTGTCCCGGGCAGGAATCGAACCCACAGCCCTCAGTTCAGAAGGCAGGGGTACTACCAACTGAGCTATCGGGCCCGTCAACTGAGCTATCGGGCCCGTCACTGAGCTATCGGGCCTGTCACTGAGCTATCGGGCCCGTTTTAGTTGTGCCCTTTGTTTTGGTTGTATTTTTTCATAAGCTACTAATAAGTAAACTGCCATAAATTTTTTCTCTCACAACTGTCATGTATGCCCTCAGAATAAGGAGGAGTTAGACATCTTACCACAGACAAACTAACCATGTAGTATAGATAATATTCGTGGTTTAAAGTAAGATCGTCAGATGAAGGTACCTGATAAAAAGCATGAAAGTTCCGTTCCCCCGGCTGCAGACTGATCACTCTGCTCTTCTCCAGCAGATAGTTGCTGATGTGTCCTCCCACGGGATCCCCCTTGTAGTCGAAGTGGATATCCATGTATTTGCCAAACCGGGAAGAGTTGTCGTTCCGGGTGGTCTTCGCATTGCCGAATGTTTCCAGGATAGAATTCGACTGAATTAGGACGTTTTTCACCCTAGAAGTAACGTGACTTTTAAGTCTTTGCACACGTTTGGTATATTTCTGTTGCGTATAATAAGGGCTGTGTTATTCGAAATACAGTGTTTGCTCAGCTTTTAACAAGTAGAACACGTATTTCACCTTCATAGCGTTGTCTACGTACCTACTTGATTTGCGCTAATTAAAAGTAATGAGCTGGCATTAACACTCATTTGTTAACAACGGTTGCAAATAACTGCATGTTTCTGCAATTAGCAGATTTGCATTTCGCTTAACAGTAGAAATGGAAAAACATTTCCATAAATCAGATGTCTTTTATATGGCTGACGAATATGATGGTCCTTCCTTCTTCTGCCATGATGATGATGATGATGATGATGATGATGATGATGTCTCACCTGTCAATATATTCTCTGTGCACTTGTGTAGTGTTCGCAGCGATATACTTCATTATGAATTTGGACGCCTCCGTTTTGCCCGCGCCGGATTCGCCCGATATAAGCACGCATGTGTCCCTGCCCTGGAAAAGAGACAACGTTTTCAATAAAAATAAATGCACAGATAAAATTGTTTGGGTGACATAAAGATGTGGAAATTGTAAAAGAACAAAATAAGAATCATGTTGTAATTAGATTAGATCCGGAAAAATAGAATTGTAACGGTTACGTTAGGGCAATTATAATCTGTGATCCGAAATCTGAAGTCGCACGGTCTACGATGCACTTTTTCTGTTCTGCGGTGAATACAATAGGTAAGATACAATCATGTGAGGTTCGTAGTCTGTTTGTTGACGTAATTTTTATTTTAGACTTAGTTGAGGTACTAAGAGCAATAGTGTTCTGTAACAATGCTTCTAAGCTGATAAAACGAGATGATAAAATGTAATGACCGAACTCTTGCAATTCTTCTTTCAAAATGAAAGTTGTACACGCCAAGCATTCGGCATATTGCAACTTTTATTTCCCAATACTCATATAATCAACCCCTTATAAACACTGCTGAGCCATAGATAAGAGTATATATTGGGAGATGCTTAGCCGTGGAGTAGCTCGGTTACTCTCATGTTTCATCTTAGTCAATTTCAACCCCAATAGAGACAACAAGACCTAATAAATATTTGCTACGCTATACCTATTACTGGGCTTAGTAAAACTAATCTGCTCCTGGGCTCCTGCTTACTAAAACCCCAGATAATATAATACCTCCAGTACAGATGCCTCACCCCATACAACGGAAAAACGCGGGCTCTTTTACGAATTATTTTATTTCTGCATAACGCAAGATTATCAAGCGACAGTTATCGCGTGTTGGCGAAGTATTGGGCCAAATGAATACACTGGACACTAACTAGTAACTCTCTCAAGTTCGGGCTATTTTTCGTTTGTACCGGATGGGACCCTATGCTAAAAGTATCTCCTCCTCAGGCCGTTCATCCTTCTACAACAAAAACCAGGAATAGCTTTGTCGAATTGGGACAAAGTCTTAAACCACGTTCACAAAGGGACATGTTTGCCGCCCAAAAGCGCCGACAGTAAAAGCACAACGTTTACGACTCATTCGAGAGTTGGAAACAATCATCTACACGAGAACAATAGCCAATGATGTACTCAATTGTACTCCCAGAGGTTTTGACTTGGCTTATTGGCTTTTTATGTTCGCAAAGGTGTTGAATATTTCGACATGGTGCGTATCGGACAGTTTACTGCGGTACAGTCTTATGAACCCTTTCCCAAAAATATGAGCCGTAAAAAGGTCTGCATTTTAAAACGAAGTAACAAGAGAAAGAAGTAAGTATTTGACTCTTCGAATGGTCTAATACAGACTAAAGAATTTATTATAAAAAAATAATTTACAGGTCAAAAACATAATAACTAATAGTATTACTTTAAATAAATCTAAAAGAGTATTTGTATACTAATTACTACACAGTCAATTTGTCCATAAAAAACTCAGACTGAACTCACTGACCGATCAACAGCATGTTGAGCTTGTTTTTAAATAAGGTCTGAAGTAGCTAGTAATATTTTAACAAATGGAATCTATGTATTATATTACCTATGTAGATAGCGGATAATCTTATGATATAGTCTATAGGTACAGAATACTTAATAGTATTACGTAACAGTGGTGATTAAACCTTATGTAATTAATTATTAAAAAAATAGAGCATCGATTCAAGTAGCACCTAAAAGGTTTCTGCTCGTGACTAACATAAAGCTGGACGTTCCCAATGTCGATGTACTAAGTAGCTACCGTCTTCTAAAACACGCCAGAGTAACATTTACATCCTCTTATTAGATTGCTCCTTCCATAGAAGTTGTCTTAACGGGATTTTAATAACATATCCACCCCTTCACTTCACTCCTACACCCATCCATACGGTGGGAGTACGAAGTAATACATATACAATAGCATCAGACCCCCCACAGTAAGCATAACGCCAATCCCTCCCAAAAAAAAACATACAGCTGGCCTGCAAGTTACGCATCAAATCTTTTAAGATCCAGAGCCAAAACAAATTACAAGTGCTATAAAAATAAGTATGTAGGCAGTTATCAACAAGTGTTTCACGCTAACCTAGAGTTACCAACCACTTACTCACGCCTTGTTGGCTCGAGAGTGTTTATGTTAAGTGTTAATTTATGGGCGCACAAATGTATGTTTTTACGTTTCTCTCTCAACTATCAGCTATGTTTACACGTTCTTGTAAAAGTGATCATTATAGACAACGCATATAAATATTTGGTACCTTCTAGTGGTACCTAAACGAGTATTTTTTTGCTCTACTGAGAGCTGCCGTGCTTCGGAGGGCAGGCTTCGTCGTTCCGGTGGGTAATTGGGTAGGTTAAGTACATAATAAGTGTAATATAAATAAACTCTGGTTTGCATGTAGATAATGATTCTCACTGATATGCGTACTGATTATATACAATAGGTACCCATTACCTATAGAACCATTTTATTTGTGGTTCTTGTATAAAATTTTATTATAAGTAATTTAATTTGACATTTTAATGAGTAATGAATTTTTTGTAAGAAATTGACAACTCTTTTTGTCTTATGAATACTTTTAAGACCTTTATCCACAATTTGACTATTTGTATACTTAAATACTTATTGTTGTTATAAGTTATTTAATTTCTTTTTAATTTTCTTGATGCGATTATTCGTTATTATAATGAAATATTAGAATTGTAAAATAATGATTTTTAAATAGTTAGTGTAAGTGGTTGTTTGTTAACCATTCTGATTATTATGATGATAAATAAATAATTAAAAATTAAATTGACAGACGAATATAGAATAGATTAATTTGGTCTGATCTTATCTTTTCGGTATAACTCTATCTGACTTATTCGATGACTATCAAATTGTCGGCTCTTTTTAAATGCAATCTCATAAAATTTAATATTTTATTGCAATTCTACGAAAATTGCCACCACAACTCAACGGCTTTAGTTTACGGAAAATAAAACTATTCTCCACGTGTTGTTCTGCCAAGTCACAACAGCAACATGTTCAACTTCAGCATAAGACCGCTAAAGGTTGAGCCACATCTGACAGCACAGAATCACATTTCCCCACGATCTATCCTTTTCTATCGCCCAGGATCGCGTAAGCAAGAATGAAAAGAAAGATGAAATTACGTAAGTGCTATCGCATCGCTGACGCTGCCACAATTCCACTCCCGACCCTTCTTGCTCCCGGAAATGCCAATCCTGAGCAGTAGAAAAGGATGGAATGGTGCTGACAGATCTACTCAACCCTATAAAACTAGTAAATCAAGCTTACCTGTTGCCTGAGCACCCTCTGGCAGGCATCGGCCACAGCATACACATGGGGGGAGACCTCGAACATCTCTCTCCCCCGGTACTCCGCCATGTGCTGCGCCCCATAGATGTCGAGGGTTCGGTAAGGGTTCACAGAGACGAGCACCTCGCCTATGTATGTGTAGATTTTGTTGTGTTGAAACCTGTAGACAAAGAGATAAACTCATCAAGAATATGCTGGTACAGTAAGGAGTACAGGAGTTAGGTATGTTACGAATAGATAATAAATAATGCCGAACGATCATATACATAGATCCAGGACCCTAACTAGGATTCCCTGTATCTAAGGACCCAGGAACTACGAAGGCCACGGTTGCTCTACACCCAGACACAGAACCAGTATTTGGGCTTTTTTCCTGTCCACAAATACTTGTCCTGTCACGGGAATCGAACCCGCCACCTCCAGGCTATGAACCAACCTGCTCAACCATAACACCACGGAGGCTGACCTCAATTGAATTGAAAAACTCATCATTGACACCCAAGGAATTTAAAAAATGATAATACTCGTAACGAATGAAGCCTGAATAAACTGTAAAAAAAACATATATTTTATCGCTTTGGTGAAATCCCAACTAATTAATTGTAGGCCAGATAAATATCATACAAAAGATAGTGATGAAAACCAAATATATCGAATAGGAAGTAATATTATTGAATAACATTTAACATTGTGTTGTATGTAACATGAATGAAACAAATAGAGCACGCATCTAACAGTCCCGCTTCATCTATTTGTTTCTTGACCTAAAGTTAAATTAGACACAGCCGAGCTGTACGGTACACACCTAACCAACCATGGCAAATACTGAATCTGTTATTATTAAATTAGTTACGTCTCATTTCGGACGATTAGATCCCCGACACGGTCGGTTAAGAACAACGAATAATTCTATTACGCTAGCTGTATTGCTGTTGTTTCTTTTTAACAGAATACATCTTACTATCACGAGGAACTCTTGCAAGCGCATGTTAACTGGGTCTAGTCTATCGGTATTGGCAATTAGAATGGATTCGATGTCAACATGCTTCATTGAGATCGAGGGACTATTATTAAAATTAGTATGCCTTTTGCTGTTTGTTAGTACGATAAACAACGTATTGTAGTGGGTGAATATGATGAATCATGAAACTTCGCGTCGTCCAAATACACAGTGATGACTGATGACGTTTTAATAGCAACGAAATTCAAACATGGAATAGGCTTTCCTATTATACTTTTTCTGAAAACTGAATTAAGGAAAATAGCCCCAAAGCACAGATTAATGAATATGTTACTACGTAACCCAAAGCAGAACTTGTGAGAGTTCTCGTACGAGATTTTCTTTACGTACGGAAGAAGCGCAGACTTAATTAATGGCCGTTCCAAAAATTACACATCACATGGAATGGAAAGGATTCTCCGAACAATTAGGCGGTCGTAAAGTTCGCGTGTTCAAAATCATAACCTTCCTTTGGTGACGGGGTCGGCGACCCCTGGGATTGGAAGCTCAACCACAGTATCAAAGCAGTGCTCAGCAGTCGGTACCCCCATCCGTGACTGAATCACAATAGGGACGGCTGACATCAATCATAAAGCCTGTTTTAGCGACGACGGAGTTGGTATCAGTCAATCTACAATTCTAGACATAGCGTTTCCAACTTCCAAGCTAAGATTGTCTCAAGACAAGACATATTGCTGTAATAACGATAACGCGCATGCTGAGCGTGAGTCCGTGAAGTAAATAACTGGAAATAATAAGACTCTTCGGAAGAACGCTGTCAGTTGTTTTGAGAAAACCAGAGACTGCGGACTCTATCAGCAATATGTTGCGATTGTACACTTGTGGCAAAATTATTAAAGAATCGTTCTAAAAAGGCTAGTTATTGTAGAAACGTTTCATCGCGTACTGATAATGATTACACAAAGATAGTAAGATGCAAAGGATTGCGTTATTGAAAAAGTTTTTTGACATTGTTGATAGTTCATGGCAGGCGATTTACGGTTTCTTTTACAACATTATTTCTATTAATTGACAGATAGTGATCCTTTCTTCTTGGTAATCTTCAAGTAGAGCTTCGATCGGTTTCGATTCCTTTTGTTTCTTTAAATCCAGCAATGCCAAAACTGTCCAAAGCACAGTAACTAAAACAACCTATTCAAATAACTTTATGTCTCATCCAATATGCTCATCTCCACGGCATATATACTCCTACTACAGCCTATAGTTAGCAGTAAAAATATAGGACAAGCAATTCTGGGTCCTATAGTTACAATACAAGTTCGTATGTGGAGTATTATTAATGCAGGTCTACTACGTATGTTTCACGCCACGCATGCCGATATAAGTCTACGTCCTACACAAGCAAAGGTGCGCGTGCGCCGGGTGACGTCACCTTGCGAGCCGGGCGGCCGGGCCGGTTCTCGGTTCAAGATCAGCAGCCGAGGTCATCAGCGGCGGCGGCAGTTTGCACATGCTGACGCCGGCCTGTTGCTCTTGGTTTTAATTGCCGAATTAATGGTGTGAAATGTCTTATTTTCTAAGCCTTAATCTGGTGTTGTGTTTTGCGGAGGTTTACCTAATTACTCTATGTAATGCATTTAAATAATTATTTTTTTTAATCTTGAAGGGTACAAATAGGTTTCTGGACTTTCTGGTTATCACCAGAAATTAACATCTGATGCAGTCGCGAATGCATCAGATGTTAATTTCAGGTTAACTCATTAATAATGCCCTGGTCCTCTACAATCTACAACAGTAGTGAGGTGTCATAACCTTTTGTTTTGTTACATATTTCATTAATTCTATAGGTGATTATAAAACTAGAGTCTAAAAATGTACAACTCAACATCAGCAAGTTTTCAAGTTATGTCCAGTAGATATTTATAGGCATAAACAGAATAGGATGACATAATCGACATTATACCTAACACTATCCAACTTGGCTGAGTACCATTAAACTATGTATAATTGTCCTCACTTAGCTTCTGCATACAATAGAATGGCCCTAACCTAACCCTAGGATAATGGTGAGATGATGACTCAAACCAATAAATTAGGTGATTCATCCGTACATGGAGTCATAATGTTTCCTTGAATAAACCCATATTGTAGATAGAATCAATAGGAACAATACATTAAAATCAATGTCTTTACTTGACGTACCTTAGCTTCCGACACGGTGAACCTGGTAATATTAAATCTGAATATAAACCTGCCAAGATTGATTCTGCGAGCTCCTGCTACGGTCAGTCAAGATGGAATCTGCTAGCATCAACTAGCGTAAATCTTTTTAAAAATTGAACAGGCTCCTTATAAGGTAAACCTGCCAGGATTTAATCTGCTAGCTATTGCTACGGTCACTCAAGGTGGAATCTGCTAGAATCTGGTAAGGTAAACTTCTCAAGATTGAATCCGCGAGCTACTGCGAAGGTAAAGCTGTCAAGACTGAAAAGCCTTTCTGAAAGACTCCTATAATTTTTATCTATTATTGCAATTTTAGCGTTGTCCGCAGTAGGTAATAAAACTAATAACGTCTAGATAATGTAAACAGTGACAGAATTCTTAGTAATGTTTCTAGTTATGTCAATGTGCTTAACATGCACCTGTATGATTCACAACTCATACCTCCACCTATTGAGTGGTTCATTATCATTTATCTTTATAACGTTTTATCTAGAGATAAACCAACGTTCAATAAAACGATAAGTCCTGTTACATGTTCCTTATTGAATTTTGTCTATAATAAAAGTCGGTAGAGTAGGTAATACTGTTAAATGAGATAGATAAGTTTATCTAAGGCTAAGGCATTTAGCTTGCATTTAAAGATGAGATGAGATCTTGGCCGGAATTTTTATCCAAAGTGAGATTCTTTTGTGCAATTCGGCAAATTAAATAGTTAGCTTTTATACTTGAAATTCCAATAATCTTTAAAATGCCTGCTGATTACTTCCGCACACATCGAAAATCACTCATCACTCACATAAACACCAGTGAACGAAACAAAAAAGTATCGGTCCATTTTAAAGTCTGCCTAAGTTAGATTCTTTTAAAACATTTTACGTAATGGAAGTCATTAATCTTGATTCGTTCTATTTTGGCTTTTTATTAAGACGAGCAGGAAAAATAAAAGTCAGACGTAACGCGCTGCTTCCTCTATTTCCCAAATTGATAGCTCTTTCGGTGTGTCTGATAAAATTACTGCAGAATGCTTTACTGACTGAATCCCGAGAATATATTGGATTACTGCCCACGTACACTTAGAACCTGCTGTGACTAATACAAGTACCTACAATTTTGACTGTAAAGCTACAAGACCCGAGATCATAAGAATAAAAAAAATAATAAAAATAAGAACGAAGAAAGTGCGGAGTTGCGGACACGGGACCCCACGCACCATTCTTTAGCTATTTGCATAATACCACACAAAACCAAGTTTGCGGGTCTGGAATGACTAAAGCAATGGATAAACATAAATTACTAGCATCTTTTAGTATTCCATCCTTACAGGAGATTTCGATGCAACTATATTTTCTCCCATTGTATTGACGAGTTCCAGCAGAGGGAACGTATTTTTACTAATACTTAGGACCGAGCGAGTCTGCAAGCAATAGAAGCTAATAATAAAAAATAAATCAAATCAGGTTACGGCCAAGGCGTCTCGCAGTCTTCGCGGGCTGGCCTCAGCCTCAGTTGAGTAACTAGTCGGCAGGCCCACAGGCGGTGCATACAGAACACCTGATTATGCCATACGCGGGAAA
Organism: Ennomos erosarius; assembly: GCA_963580505.1. Taxonomy (NCBI): domain Eukaryota; kingdom Metazoa; phylum Arthropoda; class Insecta; order Lepidoptera; family Geometridae; genus Ennomos; species Ennomos erosarius. The sequence continues at coordinate 13,572,509 of OY756989.1, read as the reverse complement.
GCGTGTCATCGCAGGGCGACCGCATACCGACGCAATTCGGCACCTTGGAGGCACTAGTACGAGGACGATACTAAAAAGTTCATGTGCCCTCCCATCAAACCATCATCAATCCCGCAAAATAGTAAAGTATAGATAGACTATAGAGCAATACAGGCCTGACCTAATCACCTGTGTTTTTTTAATGACCTGCTGGAATAGCAAACAAGGTTAGAAAACAATCATTTTATATTGAACCGGTCGAATCCAGCCGAATGCTATTTTGCATAACGATATATATACAAATAAAAGACGTACGAGCGGCGTATGCCCGAAACTTTGAATAAATGAAACAAGTCTATGCCAAATTAAAGCGACGCAAACAAAGAATTAGGTTCCACAACTTGCATCGCACTTAAAAGTCATAATTCATTACTCTATTTACCTAAATTAAATAAGGTACATTGGAAAAAGTCCCTAAGGAGACCGAAAAGCAGGAAAATATATATTAGGTACAGTTTATTAAATGAGAAATGGTCACGCAAACAGCCCACGCTACCACAATTTGTGGTAGGCATTTTAATAAATCATAATTATTGAGCACATATTGGGCAGATGAATAAAGAATTTCGGTAATTATTTCTTTTGAAATAGAAAGGAAAACTAGACTAAATGTATTCTGGCAAGATTGAGAACGGGTACCATAATATCGTATTATTGTCTTCTCGCTCGTGTATGCTTTGCGAACTGGTTTCTAATGATAATAAATCTATTAGGTCATTGCCATAATTGAAAGGTACTTAGTTATTGATTGGAGTAAAAAACTACTGAAGTAGCGCGTACGAGGAAAATTGCCTTTACATCAGTTCACTGCTCAAGCTCAACCAATTACTACTTATACTTACAAGTAAGTACGTTGGCTAACATCTGTTACTGCAGAAAATTAAAAAAATCTTAACATGCTTAGTACCGCTGCCATTTTTGCTGAAGAAGTTAAAAAATTGATTATTGTAATCACGTAGGCTGGAGAATGTAATAAACATGTACGACACAACATGACACCAAATTGAAACACTTATAACAAAATAAAGAAGACGTAAGAGCTAATAATATACAGAAAAAATATAGGCCAATAATAGTAACGGTGATGATGATGATGATGATGAGTATCTTGCCAGAAACTAAGAACCTAGTTCCAGCTGAAATAATAAAACAGAGTGTGGGAATGACGAGTATAGTATAGTTACATATCTTTGAGACTAACATCTTCTGAACTGACACAAAGACAATACAATACAATACAATAATACTTTATTGAACACCAATAAACAAGAATGCACACAGATACAAATTTATAAAAGAATGGTAGAACAACGGGCGGCCTTATCGCATTAAGCGATTTCTTCCAGGCTACCTTTGTATGGACAGGAATTAAAACTAAAAATTACGGGTGGTGTTGCAACAGTTACAACTTACATCCAAGAACAACAATGAAATAAAAAAGTGCATGATAGATTTCGTAAATATAAAACAATAATTTATACTCTTACCTACTAAAAATAATACAACATTTAATAAACCAATTAACCATCTGTGGAGTAAGAAATTAATAAAACAAATTGCCCCATAGACCATGGACGTAAGTTGTAATATTAGGCCATTACCATGATGTTCTAGTATGTAAATAAGCGTTCTCTGAATCATGTTCAGCTGAGGTGACGTAATGTGATGACTCCTCAATGATAATCGTTTGTAAATGTTCTCAAGGCGATGCTGGATTTAAATCTCTAATGTATTTATATCTGGTTTTGCTTGATTAGGCTGGAAAATGAGCTTTATAGATTGGTTTTTAGCGGTTTCGACGGTAATGGTTTATTTTGAGACTTCCTATTAATAAAAGTAGGTATCAAAAGAAGTATTAGTTGTCATATAAAAGTTATTTCGACAAACAGATAGTTATTCATCGCTACACAGATGGAAATCTTAAACGAATTATAAGTGTGGCTTCCGCACATTAGAATAAATCATTTAAGAAATTATATAAAAATATCTCCTGTGATTCCGCCGATAGATACCTTCAGATTCGTAACGACATACTTTCTACAAGATGAAGATATCGCATAAGTAGGTACTTTTAGTATTATCCACACGGCGGCTGACTATTCATAGAATTATTACAGTATTTGAAACAGCTAATTTGTATTATTTTTTCCTATAAACCGTGCTCTTTCCCCGCTACAACAGAAGCCAAATAAATACACCTAACAAATATGGAATATCTAGCGCGCGTCCGCAACTGTGACTGCACGCTTTGTTGACACAACCAAACGTCGGCACGTGGCTCGCATTATTCCTCAGGTCACCAGCACAGAGACCCTCCACACTCCACACAGACAGCACACATGTATACCGCGCACATTACAGTTACAGACTGAAATAACTATCGGCTGATGGTTTATAGACATATGGCAGTTTTGGATTCCAGTGAACTAAAAGAAGAAAAGACGTAACACGAGAAAGGGTATTATCCAGTAAAGTGGAATAAGGATCCGTGGAAAATATTGTCATGAAGAAGCACGGGGCGATTTCCCAGTTGAAATACTCGTTCAAATGTTTTCTGAATAGCATTATTTAACCATCTACATCAGCCTATTTTGGGTCGAGTATATCACAATATGACGTCATAGAAACAGCTATTTAGATGTTATAAGTTGTGTTATGTTGTTAGGTCTGAATCGGTTCCTACAGGTCGCCTTGCAGTAATTAGATCGACTGGTTATGCGCATTGCGCATTCCACCACCTTCCCAACGTTTTCAACGAACTATTGGCCGATAGACCTACAGTATGCGACGGGTCTTAAACCCACACATGCGCAGGTCACTTTCTTTCATCCGGAAATAGACGGATGTCTTCATGAGGAAGGGGGAAGGGGGACAGCTTCCGCTGCGTCGGTGACATCCTTGTGGAAAATAACGTGAGTGGCTACAGCCGGGAAGTCGCCGGGTTGTTGGCTCAGGAGCTTTTGTCTGTGTGACTTGACTACACTATACACTATTATAATAGTTGCAGTAGCGTTATTCTTCTATGGTTGCAGTAATATTGTAGTTCCTCTGATTCAGTTGTTTTGTACACGGGAACAATAATGATTAAAATTAAACAAATAATCGTTAGTTTTCTTCAATTTGACATCGATATCGGTAATTTTTTTTGAAGTCTCTACAATCAAAACCTAAAAATTTGTCCAGGTGTTTTCGATCATACAATGACAATCTGCGTCTATTTCCGTCCAACGTACTAAAATTCTGATATGACACAGCCGACTTCCATCACGGCCGTGTCAAGCACCTTTAGGTCTATTCTTGTGCCATTTCTGATACGCTCAGCCGACTATTGTATTTGATCCGTGGAGGATTTTGGAACAAGCTGGGATTGTATATGAATGCCACAGAATACGGTCAATGATGTATACCCACGGAGTGCAATGTGCCGCCCAAGATGGGGCCAACTAAATTTGTCACACCACACCGCCACCACCATACCGCGATGGTGTGGGAAATCTATAGCGAGCGATGTCGTAATCGTAATGTTATTTATTAATAAGCGCCACATATTTTGGTCGTTCCACTCCACTGTCATTGAAGACCAAATACAGCCGGTTCAATTCAAAAACTTTAGAACAATGAACAATAATATGAGTCTCATTGAAATGAACGGAAAAATAGTATTAGACCATCAGACAGATTTTTTCCTGTTCTCTGTCGGGCCTTGCGTGCGTCTGATTCAGACGAAGTCAGAAGGTAATGAGGCAATACGCAATATGCATACAAATCGAAATGATATTATATACCTAGTCAAATACACCTAACTATGATATAAAGCTGAACAGGAAGAACAGAATCGCTACAGGTCTCTAATTCCACGAAGTCGTAAGCAGCAGCTTTAGTAATGTAATAACCATACAACGAAAAGATGTTTACTAAAGTATTAATTACCATTTTCCCCAATGTCAACTCATTACATTCTAGTGACCGGCTTCGAAATTTCTTGCTCCATCAAGTTTCATTCTAACATACTAATGCTAAGGGCTAGCCGATGTCGATGCATGTTCAGACGTTGTGCATAGTCATCTTGCGGTCGTGCATGATTTGGCCTCAATACCTGCTTCAACGTCTGCACCTAACATACAGAATGTACAGTTTCATTTGGTACACGAACATTTCCTCATTCTCGTTACTTTGTAACTTGGAAATTCCGAACATCTTTCTCCAGGAACGATTCTGACGAAAATGGGGCTAGATTCATGAAGTCATAACCTTAACCACCTAGTTAAACTCACGTCTTTTCCTGCCGAAGTATGTATGACAGATTGCAAGCAAACATAAATAAAAGGATTTTCAAATGCTATCAGTAAATTTTGAAATAATCTGCACCTTACCTTACCTCTGTGAAGGCAAACATTCCGCCATTCATTCATTTGTCATCGCTGTTTACAATTTACATCCTTACGAACTACAAAATTAGAATATTTAGTAATTGGAAATGGAACGTTGTTAGCTAACGAAAAAATGTAGAGAATTCCCACTGAAATATTTTTAGACAGAATTCTCACATGCATGCACGGTAATAAAGGCGAATAAAATCGGTAAAGAAAGAGATGTCATAATCCAGACGGTCAGGTGAAATACGACATTTTTGTAGGGGTCAGGTCGTTCGGGTACATTTCACATGTTTGATGGGTAAACAAACATGTGAAATGTACCCGAATGACAAATTGTTATGAAATTATTAATATCCACTAATCCTGTCCAACTATACCCAGTATAGTGTTGAAAGCTATTTGCTCACAAAGACTATTCAAACGGCATCCATCTCAACCCAACATAGCAATAAACTTTCTACTGCATCACCGGCATATTTTCAATTACAAATGATCACTTATAAGTTCCCTAAACAACGGTACCTTTATCTAATGCAAGTTCTTCAACTAGTACTTAGTGTGACCTGAAGTGGCATACTCGGTCGGCGACCTCGCTAATGACAGCTAATGCACTAACCACTTACTGTTCGTTAAACGGTGACGAGACCAACGAGAATGTTATCGAGACTTTGCAACATTGAGAATATCTTAAGCCTACCCTGTACAAAGTCGATTAGCTAATTAGGTACGCTGTTTGTGTCTGCCACATTGCATTGCTGACGACTATTTCTGTTTTAAGTTAAGTTAGAACAGTAGGGTACAGTAAGCTTGCGTAAGTCTGGTGGAGATGATGATTGTGCGGCTGTGCGTCCTCTTGCTTACACTCGCGAACTTGTAAATTGGGGAGTGCAGGATAGCATGCTTTACAAAGGGCATGTCCAGAACAGTTACTCGATAAGGGTACAGATCTTCAAACTAATTGATAAACTAAGTAAAAGTCTTCAGAGAAGTCTTCATTTCATTCAGTGCATGAGTTCCTTTTGGATTTCTAAGAAACTTCGAACATAAACAGTATTTACACGCCCATCGATACAGTGTCAGGTGTTATGAATCTTATCTCCGATAAGTAATCAATGATGACTATCGATCCCTAGACATACCTACCTACTCGTGTGATAATACCTGCTGGCGGTGACTTATCACTATCATGTAGCTACGGCGGGTACAGTGCAGGTATTGCATAGTCCTTATAACAACCAACCACCAACAACCTTAAAACTGCACTAAAACAGCTGTTGCTATTGTATATAAATAACACCCAGTTGCAGAAACGATCATTAAGTTTTAAAGTCGACTTTAAACCTAAATCTTCCATTAAAATGTTGTCCTCCATACAGTTTAAGGACTCCATTATCAGTAATGCCTCCATTAAGATGAGGCTCTGACTGGTTTCTTTCACAATTTATATACTTTGCTTCTGGTTGAGGAAGTCAGGTGAAACAACTTTACCTTCCGGCATTTTTCAAAGGACTTGAAGAAGAATATTGAATATTTTCAGAGCTCTCTCAAGCTCCCAAAATAATGAGCGCCGGTAGTAACGGTGCTACATGTAAATCCTCTACAGACCTGACCTTTCGAAGCAAACAGAGCACGAAAATGCAAGTAGTTTGGCACGAAAAAGGTCCCCGAAGCATAAAAGTATACCTCGCACCGAAGGGTGGGTAATTGGGTCATTGGGGCAGAACTGGATGCCTGAGGAAGGTATGCCTTTAAAAAATAATGAAAGAAGCCCTGAATAGCTACCGGACTATAAAGTATTCATATACTGTGAACTCTTTGATTAGAACTAGGCTCATACCACATTAACAGATTAGGGGATACAACTAAAGTAATAAATCTTTATACCACCCTTCTTTTGGTTGGTTTGATTTATAAAAATGCTTAAATATCGTGAAATATGGATCGATGTTTTCATCAGCTAATGCCTGGTCACGTGCAGGAGCAGGACTCAAATGCTTTGAATAATTAAGTCGATAAGCATCCACTGTAGTTGACGGCACGATAAACGTGAGGTGCTTACCGCTCAGCCGTTATCTGCTTCTGTTTTATTGATATTAAAATATGTAATGACGGCGAGACACGTAAACCGAAAGTAAATAGACGAATACAATGGACATTCAAAACATTCCAATGGAAACTAATCTTTAGGCTTATTCGCTGTTCATGAGTAGGTACCTATTATAATAATCTGTGGTAATCAGGTGATAATAGTAATTACCGATTATACTACCGAGTAAGTAAAAATGTATTGTCACTATAATTTATATAATATTGTAACGTAATTTGCGGTCCACTATTACTCCTGATCCTCACCCGGGATACAATAATTGTTTGTATCTTGTGTGTTAGTGTGTTTTGAAGACTGCAAGATAAATCTATATTTTCCCCATACATCTTTCGCTACCAATCATCTTTTCCAGACGTCTTCCTTGTACAGTATACACAATACAGATATAATCATCTCTGACACAGACCAACCATACCTACCGACAGGAAGACAATGCTATACGTGAACAGCGTAACCTTAACTATTATTATTATTATGCTAATATGCTCATCTTGTAATAAAAATATGACAGAGTGCTGGCATTGCAGAAGCTTTAATTAAAATAACAGTCCGTAATGCGCTGCTAGAGGGTACAGGCCGGCTAAGTCATTAGACAGCTGTCTAATGACAAAGGCATCCATAGACTGGGCTGTAAATTTGTTTAACTAACACATTAGGACATCGTTTTTAACAGGACTTCGAAAGCAAGGGATTTCCAGCACCCAAGTATGTAATCAAAAACTTTCAAGGCATGGCTGAAACATAGAGTTCCTAATGTAGAAATAACGCATGTGATTGATGTTGGACGGGACGCGTTACGGAATTTGCAGAGCCCTAGTGGAGGTGGGCAAGACACTTGGCTAGGAGAAAAGACGGTAAGTGAACGTATGAGGTAGCAGAATGGTACATACATAGCCCAAAAAGAACAGAAGGCAAACCACCGCGGCTAGATGGGTAGATGATATTGTCAGCATCAGGGCAGGATGTGGATGAGATCGGTTCGGAAAGAACGGCGTGATAATTAATAGAGCTTTCTAGCGGTGGATTGATATAGGCTGAAATGATGATGATGCTGATGATGAAAACCTTGAAATAGCGCTTGGAGTATTTACACTTATCCAATAGATAGTTTTTTTTGTGTCTGATCTAGGACAAACCGCCCGTCATACTGTGTCAGGCAGACTCATAAATATTGTACATCTGCGGTGTATGAGACCTATGTTCAGCAGTGGACGTCTACAGACAGACTGTTGATGATAAGTGTACCTAACGTCAATATAAATAACCACAAACACCTGATATCTTACTACTAAACTTTATTACGAGAATGAGACGCACCCAAACGAGGCAATGATTATTACGTAGATTACCTCGACAGCTCGCCATATCTGTAAAAGCTCGGCCTGCCTACGGACAGATATGCAACAAATTGAGGAAGTCTTCACAACTGTATGATATTGATTGATGGCCAGCACACCTTTCCATTCGACGTGACAGCATTATCGTCAGTCACGCTATCTAACCTAAATTGCCTTGTTGGGAGGCAACATTAATATACTATGCAAAATGTCCATGCACAATAATCTGCATAAGTATTTATAACTGTGCGCGACCTATTTGCACTGCATTCCATCACTCATGCAGGATCAGAGGAGCTTTTGTACAATGCTATTTTATTTGTAGGTGTATATTGTAACTGTCAAGTCCTTTAATACCTTTCCAGAGAAATATGAACCTCACCAATAATAATGTAATTTCATCTGGTTTAGTCTCGATAGAGTTTTCACAACTTTTTCTTATAATATTTCATGTAACCTAGAATCCAGAACTTCATTGAATGTGTGAAAACCATTCATAAATCAATGTAAGATTACATAATGACGATTGAGCATAATTAATTATTGCAGACTAGCTGATCCGCCCCTGCTTCGCACGGTTAATATAATTTTAATCTATAATCCCCCTTGCTCCTCTTAGCCTTCACAACTGCTGCTGTTCTTAGCCTTCTTCGTCTCAATTTGTCCTTTTTTTTCTTTTGACCTTTCTCAGTTTGTTCTTTTTTTGCCTCTATTATTCTATTTCTTCCTTCTCTTAAACCTTAGTTTTTCCTTTCTCCTTTTAAAAATATAATTTATGCGTGATGAATTTTCAGTTCAGACGTGGTTTCACCCGGTTAGGTACCCGTTTCTTCAGTAAGTATAGGTACTCAGAACAAATCCTGTTTTGGTTTCGGTAGTTTGTAAAATTCCATTTAATTGGTTACGTCGTTTTAGCGTGAAAACAATAAAATAAAACGTTTCCTCATAAAGATAAGAAGGGCTGGATAGGCATAATTAGTACTTATTATAGTTAGCTGTTCGATCGATGACGTGCATTATATTATAAATATAAGCAATGGTCAGGCCAGGAGCCTACGCATGAGGAAAATGCTCCAATAATAAATGAATAATAAAGACTGGTTTTTGTGAATATCTGGCGGACCGGAACTATTTGCATGCAGGCAGCTTGTTTGCCGCAGAAATGCTGCCCTGTCCGCCGCCAAAACATGTTTTTGACGAGCATGCAGTTATTATGGTGCAGTTTCCTCATCAGAAACGTATAGGGCAAGGAGGTCGGATCAAGATGTTACGTCGCTGTTTTCATTTTTTGTAATAAAGAGTGTTTTTATTCCGTTCCCAAAAGATAAAAATGGGACCCTAACCCCTAAGCCAGGTGGCTCCAGTATCAATCTGTCAGTTCGGCGTATCTTTTGAACCCTACAAGGCAGCCGGCTAAAATTTTCATTACATAATATAATGCGATATTACCGCGAATTACTTTGGATATCTCTCTTTCCGTAATTTTCTTCATACGAGAAACGTGTTTTAACGGTTTGTTCATCCATTCATATCTCAAAAACAGATACTTATACAATAATTACAAGGCTTCAACTTGGTGTGATTATAGTGCATACCCTGTAGTAATAACAAAAAATACTAAAAACGGGCCAGTGCGAGTTGGACTTGCGATAAACGTTAATTTTATTTGGTCTCAGTGTACAGGACCCTCAGTCGGCGAGTTCGACTTGCAGTTGACGGTTGTACTCCTGCAGGGTTAGCACGGACGGTAGACAAAATTCGCTTTCCCCTGTTTTACTCCATTTGAACAGTAAATTGTATGAAGAAAGTGAGATTAAACGAGGAAAGACAATATTGTCTACCGGCCGTGCTAGCCCTGCAGGTAGAAGTCGTATTTTAAAAAGCCATGTTACATAGCAGTCTTTGTGGTCTACAGGTCTACCTGTTGGTCACGATATACTACGACGCTCAATTTCAGTTCGGAACGCAAGCTTTAGATTTTTTTATGAGCATGATAGACGTGCGTGACGAGCTAGTCGTTCACCTGATGTTAAGCGACACGGCCGCCCATAACAGGTAACTTTTAGGTAGATCAACCTACAATAAAGGAAATTGACTTTGTGGTTCGGTATTACGTAAATGAGTACAAATAAGAACTTGAGTAAGACGTAGCCACAGTACGCACACAACATACGTAGCTATCTAGGCCTTACGGAAAACCGCAAAACAAACAGTTATTGCATCACCACAAAACCCTGACACTCCATGAAAATCTTCATTACACTTCCCATTGAGCTTCAGTCTGACGTAGGATTTTAAGATCTCCGACCACTTTTATGCCGGAGGCCTTTGTGAGCCGCTTCGATTTGCGGCGACTTTACGCTGGCTTTATAGCTTTTAGGTAATAGACACTCTGATTAAATTAGACTACTAATGCCTTCATCTCCTTTAAGAAAGCCGCTGGTAAATGTGAAACAAATTAAAGTTAAGGCGGTTAAATTACTAGCGCCACTGTGCAGATGTGGTGTTCAAATGCGAACTGAGGTACCTATAGCTTCGTGGCATACATTGACTATATCTTTGGTGTCATACCTTTCTAGGAGCTATGAAATTTATGGAATATCAGATAATGTTGTGATGTAATCGACGATCATGTTTCAAGCGCACACAGCTAGAGAAAACTTTGAGGCCTCCATCAAACACACAAGCAGAGACTAAATAAGTGATGTCATCCGACAGTGAAGACATTCATAGCTGATGCCAATTCAATAGTTTATATTTTTATAAGACGACTGTCTTTTCGTAAGGCATAGCCGATATCACATTAAGTGGCTCCTCAAACAATAGCTTAAGGAAAATGAATGGAAGGACAACAGACATCACCTTGAATAATGACATCAGCGGGTATAGCGGTGCGCAAGAGCTTATACAGTTAGGTACTGTATCTTTGATACTTGTCCAATACTAAGTGTAGGTTTGCAATGGATCAGAAAAAACATTAGACTAATTATTTCCTTTAAGAAAAATATGCGTTAAAAATAGACAGCCAAGTGCGAGTGAATCGCGCACCGAGGGTATTACCGCACAATGGCGCGAGAATAAAATTATTAGTTGTTTATTAGTTTATTATTATTTTGTCATTATTTGTACGAACCCGACTCAGTTTTAGCCTGTGTTTTGTTGTTCGATCTATCGCTACTTGGATTATATAGCATTATACTTTATACCTCAACCACACCATGTTGCACTGCAGCAATTTTTTTTTTTTGGTTTTCACTCTTTGATTTTCCATTTTTATTTAAGTAAATATAAAAAGAAACACTTATAATAAGTGAAATGTATAGTATGTATGTAGTGTATTTTACACTGTGTAACTGAGTTTTAGCTTTATTATCCATTAGAAAATCTCCCTCTAAGTGTGATTGACTACTTTAGCCGATTTTTTGAAGGTGATATCATTAAAACTATTGGGTCTTTGGGTCTGTTTAAAAAACCTGTGAAAGAGTACAGCGGACCATGCATGCCCAAAGCAAGTGCACAATCTGCAACTTAATTTACATTAATAAATAATAAATACAATTTACAGCGCCACCCCAGTCAGACGGAATCCTTGGTTATCTTTTTCCAAAGAGACCATTCCCTCAAAAATTAAATTGCCAGATAACTTAGATTTTAGTTTATTCAAATGCTTTTTTGTAGTGCTTGCTTGTTGAAATTGTGTTCCAAGGCACACAACTTGTAACCACAAAAAGTTAACTTCTCTACTACTAACTCATACTCACAAAAAAAACCTAAAAAATATAGAAAAGTCAGAGGTCTAAGGTAGTAATTGTGTATGTAGATGTTACTTCATCAACCAATATAATCGTGATCCTTAGGGTACATGGACTATCTCAGAATTTGTAAACCTAGAAGTATTCAGTGGCACGATTTTGTGCAATATTACAATGTATAAAAAATTACAAGCATGACATTGAATAATTATAAACACTCAAAAACCAGTTCTATAAGATTCAAATTCCATAAATAACCATTGAGAACATGGCTAGAGCTAGAGTATGTGTTGGCCTCCTTCCTTACATGACTCACAGCCTGCTATGATATCATTATTATGTTTTAATACATATATATAATTATGTAGTGATTTCTAGCAAAACATATAAATGGAAATTATGAATAATGTTGTAGTTTTTCGTTGAATCAGTAATTTTTTATTATTATTTTGTTTTAAAAGATTTTGTGTGATTTTGATTTATCTGGTCACAGATATCAAATGAATTCTGAGTACAAGTACCGAAACTGTTATTAAATTGGATATTATAGAAAACAGTAATATTCATAATTACATATGTACAATATGTTAACAGCTGGAAAACAAGGTCATTGGTACACTGCAGTCCACGGGGATCAGTGTGGAGTTAACATAGCTTTTTAAAAACATGAATATTTCTAAATCTTGTATTCTATTTGTTTCAAAAACAAATTGAAGTGGACACCATAAATGATTTGTTAAACACAGTTCTATACTTTTATGTTAACTTATTATCCCACAAAATGTACAAAAAAATTGTTACAGAATAAGAGTAGTGTTTTAAATCTCCATTAAAGTTCTATTAGGACCAATAGAGATCTCTATTTTGCAAAAAACTGCTCATTTTAAGGAAGTTACAACTCTTTTTCAAACTTTGATATATTATTCTCTTAACAAAGTTATCAACAGACTTCATAGAATGAGAGGTTCTCTCAGTTTTGTTGATTTAAAAAAATGTTACCTTGTGATCACAACCATACACAAACAGTTATGGAAAATTATTTTTGTAATTGAAAGAATGTACTTTCAGATTGATCACATACAAATCTCATCATAATGGGTTCAGTAGAAATCAAAATAACTGTTAAAAATAAGATGATACCATCCTAGTATTCCTTAGATGAAATAGGCGTCTGAGGTTTGAGCAAAATATGTTAATCTACTATGCCGAAACGAATTTTTATAACAAAATCGAATTTGGTGGCCTTTTATAAACGAACAAACGTAACGGCTCACCTTTTCAAAGAAAACTTCGTCAGAGTTAATACTTTGCGGTGGTCTCAAACCGCGAGTTAGTTAGCTAGAACATTATAGCATTTATCCAGTAAGGCAGAGTTCCAACGGAAAGCTTTAGCTGAGCCTAATAGCGGAACATAACATTGAATCTTACCTCAATTGCAAATTTTCGATAAACTTATCTGTCGTTAGATTGTCTAGGAGAACAAAGTCGGGCACCCCGACCTCAGGCTGGCTCGCCATCTTCGTAACTCCAACTCAATAACAAAACCAATGTCCATGGACAATCGTCAGTAGATAATTGAACTATTTGCAAGCAAATTATTGTCAACAAACCGTTATATTTTCTTTACAACAAAAAACACAACCTTCCCGAGCGAGCATTTCAATTCAAACTGTTTTTTTTTTAGTTCCATTCCACAGCCACAGATAACAGATTAAGAAGAACCTGTCAACCATAATAACTGTCACATTCTCTGTCTACGTCAAAATGGTGAAAATGGTCCCACCACACACGGCTAGTAGGTACGTATAGTCTGACCAAGTTATCTGTGAACTGGGGGTCTAGCAATGATCCCAATCGCTAACGCTAACGCCTCACGCTAACTCCAAAAATGTATTGAAATGACATTTGCTGTGGAAAAGTTAGCGATTTCCGAAATGTCATTTCAGTACACATTGAAGTTAGCGTTTGGCGTTAGCGTTAGTGGTTGGTATCTTTGCTAGACACCCCTGAAGAGCGTCACTGAGTTTACACCAGCGCGAGCGCTGCCGTTTTATGAATAATGGTAGAATATGACGGATTTCTATAGTACATCTTTTAACATAGTTGGATGTGCTTGTGTATGTAGTAGGTAGGTAAGTAAAATATAATCTGTCCGCCCTGTAAGACTTAATTTATTTAATGGAGATGATGTGGTTACTTTTCATCATTAATTTTCATAACCACGCAGGTGTACAGCCAGGTACAACTATTAGCTTTACAATATAAAATATAAGACAATCCATGTAAATATTACTGAGGAACATTATACACATGATGTTGACGATGTTAATCTCACTCTGATAATTATAATACTGACCCCAGGCTAACAAGGAATAGTACTTAACTACTAATACTAACTTTAAAATAAATACACTAAAATTGGTACAAGTATAAGTTTATAGATTGTGTATTTAATGTACCATATTTTATTAGGGAGCGCTGCTACGAGAAACAAAATCGCTATATGGCAGCCCTAAATTGCAATATGGCCATAAAATAATTATATATATTTCTGCCAATTCACCGATAAGTTGGTCAGACAGTATTTGCTGTATTTTCCAAAGAACTTATAGTATAGAGGTATAGTATACGTACACAGATTAAAGAAAAAAAATCTACCTGTGTATACGTATAAGTTCCTTGGTATTTTCTTAATACCCACCCCACAGAGTACATTTAACATCTGTGTTCCTTCCATTTTCAAACGAAGATAATCATTACTCTGTGATATTGTGTTTTCGAACGAAACAAACCTAATTCAGCTCGGCCGCCATTTTCCTTGTTGTAGGTGCATCAAATGTCATAATAATTTCAATTTTCATAAAATTCTAATTTTTGTTTCATTTTATTCAGTTATTTATGAGTTCTACATTATATTTGCAAAGTATTTTAGCGCTATTATATTTTAATACTGGTGTGAAACGCCCTCAAGAGCGGGGTGATTGTGATTTTGCTTAGGTCGTCATTTCAAGGATCTTCGGTCTTCCACAATGAGGATCGTCCTCGTACGATGTAGCGACTAAGAAAGGAGTAAGACATCTTATCGCGGTTAGGTGAACGTGTTGGCTTCGTGTTTTGGGTTGAGGGCATGTATGCGTGAGGCGCGGTTGCCGTGGGACAGTGTTAATGGGACAATGAATGAGTCCCCAGGCGTGGAGTGGCTGCCAGCATACAGCCCGGGCCCGCCGCGACACAGCCCCCTGGGTCCCATCCCGCGCTTTCTGTACGAGGATGTGCAGCCCCTCTCCCTTCAGCAGGAGAATAACAATAAGGAGGATCAGAAAGAAAACGCAAATAAAATAAAGCACGCAAAGCCCGCCTACAGGTAAATAGGTTTTATCCTGTATTTATAAACTACATGCCTTCTTATTATGTCTGGTGTGAGTCACCTTTGTAGGCTGTAGGTGACCCTTGGTTTGCTGAGTAATGTTGCCTGATATGCTAATTTGATTGTGGTTTTGTGTACTTACATTGTTTAGGATTAAATGAAATGATAATTATGTTATTGAATAGTGTATAGTACCTTAAGTTAATTTATTGTAAGGTTAATTGTTAACTACTTCACTCTTAAACTCTCAGCGACTCAATATCGAACATGCATGCATTGTTATTCTATTGTTATGTCAAATGCTGGTATTCCAGAGGTTAAGTATATCAAAATTGATAAATTAGTAGAGTACGTTACAAAATGTCAGCAAGAGATAAAGGAAAGAAGTAAGGATGAAAGGAGGGGAAAAGAAGGAGATCAAGAGATGAGTACGGTGTAGGGCGAGAGGGATTAAAGCTTAAAATTATTTACCTAATGTGATGCCAGGGTGGATCAGCTAGTCCAAAATAATCACAAAAATGTGGCAGATTTGTGACACAACTTTGAACAAAAATAAATGGGTAGGGACTTAGATCAAACTGAAATGTACATTTCAACAAAGTGATAACGAAAGTTGTATTATTAATCTTTAAAAACTCTCCATTATCATTTTCAGCTATGCGAGTATGATCCGACTGGCAATTAGCAGTTCAGCCAATGGAAAAATGACACTGAATGAGATTTACACATACATCTGCAATGCATTCCCATATTATAAAGAAGCAGGCAAAGGTTGGATGGTAAGTAGTGAAAAGTCAGGGGTGAAAAATCAGAACGACAGTATAACTAAAGCTGGGAGCGCACCAAATCCAGTTGCAGTCTTTTTCTGTTGTGGGTGCAGTATGTAAGGACTACTAATGTATGACATTCTATGAAAGATGTCACACTACATGCAGTATGTGTGCAGTCACACGGAGTGCATGTAGTTGTAGTGCAGTCTTTAACTGGATTTGATGTGATCCAGGCATTAAGCTTTATCAAAATGAAATGGTGTTCCAAAAGAACTTGGCAAAATTGTGATAAAATTTCCACAAAAGCCACTAATTAAGATTCAATTCAACTCAATAGCACTGTCTCTTTTTGTTTATGAGATTACAATAATTGATGTCTTTTATTCGTTTTAATAAGGTGTGCAGTGAGCATAACAAATTAAGGTGACCAATCTTAATCATAATCATCATCTACTGCTGAACATAGACCTCCCCCAGAGAGTGCCACATTGAGTGGCTGCTCGCCTCCTGCATCCATCCATTCCCTGCGGCTTTCACCAGATCACTGTGATCGCTGCATCTTCTAGTTCATGGTTGCTGCTCGAGAACATTTCTTCCCCAACAGTTGTCAGTCACCAATATTACTTTATACGTATATTGCAGAAAAGAAAAACAGAAATGACATCCCTGTAATATTTATAATTGTGTTCCTCTATGAGTGTAACAAAGTTTTTTGGAGAAAATATTTTGACTGTGTCCTTGTTATATTTATCCCCAGTATGTACAATTTTTCTCAGATTATTATTCGCTATCAGTTATCTAGAAACGTAATTGACAAACCTACCGTTTCGTGATTTCGTAAAAATAATTTTATTTTTCATAAATTATATTGAGTAGTTATCACAGTATTATTTTGTCTACGCCCTAGATAACTACGCGATTTACTATTATACTTAAGGAAAATTTCAGATGTCTCATAGGTATTGAGAAATCAGTTCTGAAAAAGTAGTAATATTTGGAACACGCCTAGAAGGGGCTCTTAAGGATGCATCAAAATTTTTATTGCATTGCCCCAGAATGTATATATAGTTGTAGAAATGGAAAAGAGAAGCTTTTTCAAGTTCACTTTTGGCCTGCTTTAATTAATGACAATAAGCCCTTTTTATTGTTTTAGAAAATATCATTTTACATTGATTTAAAATCTATTGTACAATTTGCAGAACTCAATACGACACAATTTATCATTGAACAAGTGCTTCATGAAGGTGGCTCGGAGTAAAGATGACCCCGGGAAGGGCTCGTACTGGGCGATGGACACCAGCTATAAAATGGCAGAGGTGGCGCCACGGCGACGGAGGAGCTTGAGGGTATGTGGCAATTTTGAAATTACATTTCTTGACACATGTAGTCATTATAGTCATTAACAGCCTGACTGAGAAAACTGCCCTCTAGGGGAGGCCTACGTCCATTGCTGAACATAGGCCTCCCTTAGAGAGTGCCTTGAGTGGCTGCTCACCTCCAGCATCCATCAGCTCCCTGCGGAACAAATAGTATTCAAAAGTAAACATACATTCATCATCTTCATCATCATCATCGTCATTATAAACAGGTTGAAGACATCCACTGCTGAATGTAGGCCTCCTCCAGGGAGTGCCACTTTGAGGCTGCTCGCCTCCTGCATCCATACGGAATGCAGTCGGAATACATTAGCAGACAACAATTTGGAATAATTACCAATTGCCAATAATTGTCTGAAAGAGATCGCTTTTTAGTGATAAGATCACCCATTGTAACCTATTCATAAGTTTATCATCATCATCATCAGACTGACGACATCCATTGCTGAACATAGGCCTCCCCCACATAGTTCCACATTGAGCAGCTGCGGGCCTCCTCCATTCATTGGCACCCTGCTTTTCTTACCTTCACCCTTATCTCTTAACTGTTCTGGGGGTCTAGCAAAGATACCTTTCCATTAGTGTTAACATCACATGCTAACACCAGAATATATGGTAATGACAATGACAATATCTGTGGGTGTGGGTGATGTCTGTGGGTTGTTGCTAATGGACAATTGGACTTTGCCTGCAAGGCTGTGAGTATGAGCAAGACAGCAGACAATCACCATGCCACCAGACATGCACAATAAGGCCTTGGGTCATCCATCTATCCCACATAATAAATTAAATACACTAAAAGACACTTACATTATTTATATTGATATTGAGCGGCTTGCTGAGCCACGAGTAGAGAAGCCGGTTTGTGCACAACATAGCACTCAGTAGTTTATTGTTTGATTTATTTTTTATGTCATGGTGATACGACGAGCCAGTCGTTCACCTGATGTTAAGCGCCACGGCCGCCCATAACAGTTGCAGTGTCAATCATTAATTATTTAGTGTCAATAAAGACTATGTACCATGCCGATATCCGCATGTTGGGCACAGATGGCGCCGTACAGCCCGGAGTGCAGCTCCAACAGCAGCGGGGAGGTGGGGGGCGGCGCGGGCGAGGCGGCCGGGCCCACGCCGCCCGCCACGCCCACCTCCCCGTGCCTCCCCGCGGGGACACTCAAGGAGGAGGTCGTCGTTAAGGAGGAGACAGGTGAGACTGCACATACATACTACACTGCGCCATTTATTTTAGACCAGACGGCCTAGCACGCGCACAACGAGAAAACTTCTCGTCGCTGTTATAGCCTGATTACACCTGCCGAGTAAAACGGCGAGTCAGTGCTTTCGACCGAGTACTTGGTATTTGTAAACACAGTTCGCGTGCACGGCCGAGCACTTGACGTAGCAACAAGCCGAGAGAGCCACTCGGACTCTGTTCTATCTCCTATGCCGAGTGGGTACCCCCATTTCTCCGCACCGTCTCGCTCGCTCACTTGGTGGGTCTGAACACGCGCACTCGGCGACCACTCGCCACTTGCCACTTATTCCCGCGCATTTTCACTCGCACGAATGACTGTTCACCGCAATGTTAAAAATGTGTGTAAACACTTACTCGGCCTATCACTGTCTCTGCTCACTGACATTTTGATGACTCGCCGTTCTACTCTGTAGGTGGTTCAGGCTATTTAGAGTGAGACACACTTAGGCCCTACCATAGTCTTGTCACGGTCTCTCACGAGATAGTGTCAAGAAAATTTTGTCGCGGTGCGCATGCTAGCCCGGCGGAACTAGTGTGTTGGTTCACGAGAAATATACTTGTAACTTAGAAGTTTTCAGGTATTTATATTGATCTCGGTCATAATACAAAGAAGAATGCTCTGGCTCTTGTATGTACAGAGAGAACATGTTCAAAACAAACAAAATTTTGCTGCAAACCACATACAACGATTTTAACTACAATTTAAAACGAGTTTCCAAAAATAAAAACTATCTATTCATCAGTAAAGTTGTTTTGAGTCTTTGATCAGGTATATAAATTTATCATATATTTCAGATTCACAGACGGACGACGCTCTGACAGCTCTAATGAACGAGGAGCTGATGAATGATGTTGATATCTGCAGAGGTAATCCTTCCGTAAATAACTTATTCACTATTTATTATATCAATAGCCGTATACTGAATGACTGAGCAGCCTCGCGAGGCTGCCTCACGAGGCAAATGTTCGGTCGGTGAACTCCACCTTTACAGTTTAGTTAGCGTTTAAAGCTGGCTCAGCCTCACCGTGGCTCGGCATGCGTGCGGCAGGCTCGTGCAAGTAATCTACAGAGTGAGGATGATTCGCCGCGTGGCGAACGCCTGAGGCAACCTTGTGCGGACATTAAAAGACTGAATAGCCCAGCACGTTTATTTTTATAATAGTTGCCTCCTTTGCGAGCGTAACGTGGGGCTGGGTCGTGAGTTGCGCGTGTGTGGTTGCAGAGCGGGCGTGGTCGGAGGGGCGCCGGCGGCACGTGTGCGGCGCGCTGCGGCACAGCTCGCTGACGGACGACTACGGCAACTTCGTGGTGCAGCGCATCGACGACTGCGACTGTCCGGACGAACCCTTCGAGTCCGCGCCGCCCGCCGACCCGCCCTACTGGCGCGCCGAGATATTATAACACCGCCCGGCACTGCCGCCCGGCACTGCTGCCCGCCACTGCCGCCAGGGGGCGGCACTGCGGGCATGCGTACAGGATGCACCACGCGATGGCATAAACCCGGACCGACGAGTAACGTAACGATTCATAACAACATATTTATTTAATACGCAATTTAATTTTATTAAATCTCAGTTACGGTTGCCGACTTGTCTAGAATCGATGCGGGGCGGGCTGTTGAAAATGTTGTCTATTTGAAATGTTATCATCCGCGTGCGATCGGTTTATGGCGAGGTGTTTCTACTTTACGGACGGGAATGACGCTTTTGTGAAGCAGCAGCGAGCGCGATATGAATCATATATTGAATGTAATACTTGTTTTATCGATGCGGATCGAATAGTTTAGACTATAGAGTGCAAAGATTTATATGTTGTAAAATGCAATGCAAGAGGTGAGTTCCGATCGATAAACATAAAAATATTTCGATATTATATTTGCGGTAAATTTGAAATCAAGTTGAACGATGTCATGAGTTGCTGGAATATATTTAGACAACCGGGCTGGCCCGGATTAGGTACTTAGTGTGATGTACTCGATGATATTGTTAGGACACAGTTCTACTTGATTTTGATTTAAACGTAGTTTTATACTCGGCTGACCGTCAGCCTGTGTGTTCGTTTATACAATATATAACGCTGTTATTATTAAATAAGTAATACATTAGAAGCATAATCTACAACAATCGATTTGTAAACCAACTACTAACAACATATCGGTCGACTTATACAACATGGATATAGATCAACGTAATTAATGAGGCTGGCCTACACACCAACCATACTAAATAATATCTAAAGCAAGTTATTTTAGATATGTGAAAGTACTTAATACTGAAGATAATTTATGATGTGGTCCGAACATCACCCACTGTATGTGCAAGGATGATATAAAGATCAGAGGATACCTTGCATTGGACTGCAAACTTAGGTAAATAGTGGTTCGTCATATTATTTTACTAGACATGTTTAGATATATTTTGTAACAAGTTTGATGTAAGTATGGTTGGCTAAAGTGAAGTTGGATTGCTTAAATATGGCATGTTTTGTGGATGTTTGAATCACTATGGGGAATGTGATAACCTCTTACAAATAACAGAAGTAAGACACCCAGACGCCGTGACGGCATGTTCAAATACTAAAATTTTCGGTTTGACCTTTTTCTCTTCTAGAAGAACTGTCAACAAAAGTTACGTGTAATAATTGAGATTCGGTTTCATCACATTGTTCATAGTAAAATAAACATCCGCGAAGATTAATCGCAATGTACTGCATGAAGTGTTCAATAACAAATGCTACTTGTGCTAACAACTTATAAATAACGCTAACAAATGTTGAAAACTATGATAAGTACATGCTCGGTTCGCCTTTTTAGCTTGGCTGCATATTTAACTTGACGTATGTACAATATGGTGCTTCACACTGGGAACTATGCTTTGTTGAGGTTCAGGATGCAGTATTTGAATAAAATTTTCCTGTACTAGTGCACAGCTCCCATAGTAGCCGACGAAACTGTAAGAACATTAACTTATTAGGAAATAACTGTTATTTCCTAATAAGTTAATGCTCAGAAATATGAGTTGAATAATTTCCATGGAAATGGTTGAGACCCGAGAGAGCAGTGTGAAGCATCTACACTACAGTTATAATATAGAAGTAACCTAGATCCCTGATACTGTAGGTATATGTAGCAAGAGTTGAGTACAGTCCACTTTAGGAACAAATGATACAGTATTGGAGCCAGGTTGGTGACGAACAGATCTCAGAATGACCAGTATAGTGTATATTATTATATAGAATATATTAATAGCGTGCTAATATAATAATTTTAACTGTGCATAATATACATTTAGTTTAGTTGATAAAATATGAGTTAGTTTGTACGAATTTATTATTTAAAGAAAATTATATGAATGTATTGAAAAGTCGCACTTATATACGTAATAAATGCTTTTTAGGAACATATAACATCGGCCTATCGGAAAATAGTTTAGGTTTTGCTTGCCTAAACATTGCATTGTTTTAGTTTTTATAGGGCGTAGCAATGTATTTAATTTGTGCCATACAAGCGATCAATGGCATGGAGCACTTAGATTATAATAGTGGTATTTGAGACAATTTCAGAATAGCTAGCATTGAATAGGATGATCCTAAGGTTAGCTATCCCGATGTGAGCTCTTACACTATAATGTAAACGATAAAAACTGTCCCATATCTTATTAAAAATGTGTTCAAAATGTTTTTTAGAAGTTGTATCTACATAACGAGTAATATTAACGTGTATATAGCGAGGTGTTATTTTAGTACGAACAGGTTTCTTGTGAAGTGTTGTATTGTAACATTTTTACCAGTTTTTGAAATGCTGAGTGTATTGAAGTCACTTTTGTGGGATGTGTGCGTGAAATGTTGTGGATATCGTGCTCCGTCTAGCGGGTATATCCGATCGATTCGATCCTACTAAAGTAAATGCTTACCAGTGAATATGTGGTATTTATGACTTGTAGTTTTCTAGTTCTCACGTGTACTTACTTTACTTTGTCGTCATGTCATCAAAATTATAAACTTCTGGACAGGTCTTAACGTTGTTCGATATATTCATGTCCCTTGGTTCTTCTTGCGTTGTTGTAAAGCGCAATATTCAACATTTCCAACGTATTTCACAAAGTGTGGTTGGTGTACATAGGGGTTGTTTACAAACCGGCGTGTACGCCGTTTCACATAGTTGTTAAAATATTTAAAAGCTTTATTTACTTATTGAAAGCAGTGTTGTGAAGTTGCGCAACTATTGAATGCTACAAAAATGTATTCACAGAGCTGATAGTTATTAACTTAAGTTTTTATAAAGCGATTCTGTAAACTTCACGGTACTAATCTTTCAGTTGAAGCAATCTGTAGGTTTAGATATTTGTGTTATTGGTTCGATAAATTAATACATTCCCTTACAATTAGGTACATAGTAAAAGTATATTTTGATATTATTTGTGTATTTTGCTAAAATCATTATTTAAAACGAGCAATGTATTTATTTTGTATTTATTATAATTTGATAGGCATTCATATAAATAAATATATAGAATGTGCGAATTTATAAATGAAATTAATTTATGTTATAACAAGATTCATAAGTTTAGTTGAGTACACTTTTCGAGCGATGTCTGTCTAAGAAAATGCTTGCATGAACTTTAACAGTTTTATATCTCTTACCGTAAAACAAAATTAGTCAGGAAATTAGAAAAAAAATTATAAATATTTTATTTGTTCTTACGCCTACTTATACGAATTTTGAGTTATGAACTTTACTCTGCTAAAATAAGCGAGACCAGTTTGATAAGTGCAGTTTTATTATTTATATAAAACGGTCTTATAAAAGCATTGTATTAGACATAATAAATCATATAGTTTTAAACGCATATTTAATCGCGTCGAAGTAACAATTAGTTTTTGTAAAGCGGTGCATAATATTAGTTGCCATCTTATTGTTTAATAGTATTTATTATTTCTGTGATAAAAGCTTAATTTTTTTCGATTAGAAACAATTCTTGATATTATTCGGGCATGGATGCTTCGAAGTTTCAATAATAATTGATAAAATAGATTCAGAAGAGATATATTTATTTTGTATAATAACTTAATTATGTACTATAGAAAAGTTTCTGACTGTATATAACAGATTTATTCGCTGCTAAGAAATGTAAGAAGCAGCCATGCCCGGGAGTTTTGGTCAAAATGTTTGATGTATATTTTTGCGTTGTTTCGGTTACTCACTCCGCCTATGGAAGATATTAACGCGGCGATTTAAAAAATAACTATTTTATTATAGTAAACACGTTAGCCGTTTAATTTAAGAGTAGTCTGTTCTACCTCTAAACAAATCATAGTTGATGTACAATAAAACTTTTAACAGAAATAGTTGTTTTACTAGCACCAATCTGAATAACCGTGTCGATACGGGTTCCCCGAGTTGGCCAGTGACCACAGATGAAGAAATTAGGAATGCTGATGAATTCCATAAAGCTACTATGAATTCATTGTTTCGATTCAAAATGACTTGATCAAGCAAGAGCTTCGGCAAGAGGCGAGTGCTCCGCTACTAGTGTCTAGTAGTGCTCATAATCTTGTAATGTACTTATAGCCACAACTTGTAGTATAATAATCTGATTATGTTAAAGTTATTGTTAAGAATTTTGTCTCGCATTCTCTCAAACCTAGGATATCCTTCATTTCCTAAGTATGTAATATAAAAACTGCGAATAAATTATAGTACCTATGTAGTAAGTGGCCCAGATAATATAATACATAATACCTACCATA
Source organism: Ennomos erosarius (assembly GCA_963580505.1). NCBI lineage: Eukaryota > Metazoa > Arthropoda > Insecta > Lepidoptera > Geometridae > Ennomos > Ennomos erosarius. The sequence goes on along the minus strand of OY756989.1, from coordinate 13,548,381 downwards.
GTAGCTACCTAGTAACCTACTTTGTCTAAACTTCCAATAATTAACAAATTATTTTTGTAGATACAAACAATAATGCTAATAAAAGGATGTACTTATATTGAACGTAAGTAAAACAACGCTTGAAATATCAACAACTTTAATGAATATAATATATACAAGAACAATATACATACATGATGAGTTAACAAAGAATATATCTCGATCGGTGCAGTTGCGGTCAACGTGAGACAATGAACTTCCATTGCAAAATAAAACAATTCATTTACCATGGTTATAATAAGCATACACCAAGTAATAGGCTGGCATATCGTTGTGGGGAAAACATAATAAAACCAGCAATTATTAAACAAGTAGGTATATAAAGCAAATTATTGGTCAATTTAAAATAGTCTAATGCAATGCGGCACATGGCATCAGTACCAAAAATATCAATAAATACATTTTTAAATTCAGTACAACCCGAATTTTCAGTTCAGAAAAATTATATATATTATATTATTATTGGTAATACCAAAAGTTCAGTACATATATTTGAAGTAATTAAACGAGATGTAGTTCCCGGTTTCCCCTTTTGAGATCGTTCGGAAATCTATGTTACAAGAGGCATATCAGAGATCAAGAACAGAGCAGTTGAATTGTTTATGTAACTAGAAAATTATACAACTATGCATAACGTTGCCAACAAAATTTATTTCCGATCCCAGAAAATTTAACAGTATTCAAATTCGTTGTTTCATTTAGAAAGCCAATTTATATAGACAATAAACATATACATTTTATTACTACGAGTGTGTACCTTAATTTAACGGATCACTGAAACCAAAATGTACCTTTGATATAACTTATTCATAACAAATATTATACGAAGGTTAATTGCACGCGATTACAAAACAGATCACTACTTTCTAGGCACCATAATCTAACAAACCTTCCTGCAAGGCGCTATCAATCACAATAATTTTGAAATAACAGTACTTATGATACAAAATATATCTAAAATAATTATAGGAATCTACACTTGGAATCTCTACTTTATCTAATCATAGAGACAATTTAGTAAAAACAGCCTTCATGAAGACATTTCTAATGTCACAGAAACTGCACCATTTGGCCGGCCTAAATTTGCCTAAAACACCTACAAGTATCTAAGTTAGTGTTGTAGTAGTCAAGCAGAAAATATCAAGTCAGTAATTAAAAGCACTAGCTAGCTATGCTATCAGGGCAACATAACACCCAGCGGTAGAAGGAATCACAGTTGTTGTGGAAATGTTCATATTGCCCAGATTGCACATTCACTAAGTAAATCATCACTAACTTACCGTGTACATTTTATTATATACCTTAGTTAAAATCCAATAACAATCCAATCACAAACTAATTTTTAATTTGATTATTGACCATAATAAAAATATAAGTATTGTAAACAGAAAGTATAATATTAAGTTTAAAAAATACTTAAAATGTAATTTTAAAAAAAGGTGAAACAGACTGTAACTTGCTGCATTAACAGGACAGACTTGCTAGACATTAATAAGTACTGCGGATTAAAAAAGTTAATTTTACCCAAATCAAACACACGGGCAAACTGCTCATTTAGAAAGCAAACGCTATAGTATTTATAAATTCTATAGCTATCATCTAATAACGTAAAATAAGTATAGTGGCTAAACTGTCTAACCTATATTAATATATGAAAAATAAATATGTTAAATTCTAAGTCGTTCGTGATCGCGTCAATAAAGAAGTTAAATTTACATATTCACAGCCCTAGCAACACCCATCGGACATCCCTATAGAATGGCAGTAGGCCCGTAAACGCAAAAAGGAGCAAAACGTTAAAAGAAATTCCCTCAAGATCCAAGACTGGCCTTTTTACCCCTACTTCGCATCAATCTCGGCTTTCTTGACTCTTACAAGAGTACACAGCTGGCAAAAGCAAAAAAATGTGCAAAAATATCTAAGTAGTCGCTCTGAAAATGTTATACAATTAGATAATAAATTAATTTTCAGATCATCTCTAGGTTAAAATTAAAACGAGAACAAAATATGACCCTTATGGAGTCGAATGCTTGACGATAACTACAGGCTATAAGCCCAAGTACGCACTAAGTGCCGTGAGATGAACTATTGGCCAAAAAAGCATGGGACTATTAAAGTTTTAGGTGCGTCATTAAATATTTTAATTATTGTGTATGTCGTCGAGGTTATACAGTGACATAATCTGATATTGAGTGAAGCTAAAATAAAAAAATATAGACAACCAACTGAGACTAAAAATACAGTAAATACACAAGTAGTTTCGATGAATAGTAAGTTTATCGTACCTTCCTCCGATATAGTTCAGTATTACGTTCCTACAAACATTATTGTTAACGATACAAGCTCCAAAAGTTAATGGCGGTTCTCTTCTCCTCTTTCTTGTCGTTCCCTCACTGATGAGGATCGTGACCATGCGCAAATAAGGCCCTCCAAATTATCCGGTCTTGTGCCAAAGCAATCGTCCGCTGTAGAGTTTCTCCTGTTGCCTCCTTAATGCTATCAGACCATCGTACTGGTATGCGCCCCCTGGGACGTTTCTCCTGCATTTGACCCGCAATTAGAGATTTTTCAAGGTCGTGTCTCTGAGATCGCATAATGTGGCCGAAGAAGCTTGCCTGACGCTCCTGGCACACAGTATAGAGTCGTTTGGTGATGCTGAGCTCTTGGAGAATAGATATATTCGTTCTCATGGCAGTCCATGGTATCTTTAGCATGCGTCTCCAGCACCACATCTCGAAAATGGCGGTTACTTAGATTCAAAAATGTGCAGAATAATCAAGGAAACCAAACAAATTTTTTTTCTCAAATATATGGTCAAACATCGGAGCCGAAATAATTGGATACTAAATTTCATCAACAATCCCAAAATTTATTCGGCTCAAGTCAGAAAAATTCAAAAATAACATTAACATTTCATTTACAATCAATACGTCTGTATTTTCATCCTTCACAGTGTAACAGTGATGTCAACAAAAGTGTCCACAATCCATACCGGACAAACATTACATAGACAGGGTTAATAAAACCGCCGCCCTGAAACTGGCTACGCATTTTCCAAACTACCGTCAAAACACCGAGAGATCAGCAGGGCGACCACGGAACCTTGATTGCAATGCAACAGGAGAACTTTCATACCTAATTTGACTGCGTATTGAACTGTCAAATACATAAAAATTGTGTTTGTACTGGTTGCAACAAAAGTGTTATAAATACATGATCGCCTAGCAGAGCGTCAATTCAATCCGGCAAAGTTTGACATCACTGTACAAGTGTAGTTATGGCGTTTGTAGTGAGCGTATGCAGGTGATACGTAGGGAGAGTACGGCCGGACAGTAGCGAGGCGAGGCGAGTGCGGTGGGGCCGGGCGAGTGTCAGAGCGAGTCGCGGTGCCAGACCCAGGTCCGCTTGGTGTGGTCGAACCGGTGCGCCAGCCACTGGTCCTGCAGCAGCTGGAGACGGTCGCTGGACAGGTACAGCGGCTTGCCGCGTCTGTAGGGATCAAATAATCGTTACTGGACGGAGACTAAACCTGGGTTTCTATCGCAGATGTAAGAGGATGGGTAGCGAGGGATGTTATTGTTAATGACCAATAGAATCGCGGCAAAAAAAAACAAACGACAAGCAATTCTATTGGTTCTTAACAAACACATCCTTGCACATCTGTGGAAACGCACCTTAAGGTTGGGTTTTATAATCCGTAGTTAAGATAATAATAAATAATCATAAAATATTTATTCAAAATTACATAATGATGGAAATACAATTAATAAATCTTAGAAACTAAACATGTCTTACAAAGTGAGGTGCCTGTACTAGGAATAAACCTGTATTACAGGCGGCATAGTGTTTATCTATTACGAAGATACTAGAGATAGGGTGGTTTCTATCAATTCAAAAGTTGTCTGAACGAGATCGCTCTCAGCGATAAGACTTTCCATTGTACTTATTATGTGAATCTTATTTCTACATGTTTTTTTATTATGTTAGCGTAAATAATGCCGAGTGCCGATGGATGCTGGAAGCGAGCAGTCGCTGAAAGTGGCGCTCCCTGGGGGAAGCCTATGTTCAGCAGTGGACGTCTTTAGGCTCTTAATTATGATGATGAGTGTAAATAATGTTTGTAACCATTGGAACCACGTCTACACAGACCAAAGTTTCACGCGGTAAATCCTTTGCGAGGCTGCTCGCGCTGTGAGAACCGGCCTAATAACCTAATCCTAAACAATGGTCATTTGTTAGAGTTTTTGACTAGTAACTTTAACTACGGATCAAAAAACATACCCTAAGCCTACACTAGTTGCGATCATGACAGAAAAGAATAAGACCAGAGTTTTGGCGGGAACGCGGAAAAAATCACGTCGTTGCATTGTATTATTTATCAAAACTTGTGCTTTTTCCAGTGATAATGTTTAAAATGTGTGGCGCTTTACGCATTAAGTGCTGAATTACGAGCATGAGTGAGGGCAAGTGATATAATGTTGTGAAACGTGATTTTTCGTGTTGCTTCCAAAACTTCATAAAAGTTGCCACCACTTTACTAGGGCACGACTTACACTGGACTATGACTAGGACATGACTGCGTGAAATATTTCATAGCATGATGAAAATTATAATACTTGACACTGGCTAAATACACTATGCGTGGAGCCAAAATATGAAGAAAAAAAAAGAATAAGACCACAATTTCTGTATGTACCTATTTCGCAAGATAATAAATTGATTAAAAACATAGGATACTATTACTATGTTATTCGATGACGGCTCAGGGATCCGTATACTTTATAAAGGTCCACTCGGTCGGTGAGACACTACCGTTCACAATAGCCAGTGCATGTGTGTACCCACTTGAGGTCCCGGTCCTCCTCGTCGAAGTCGTCGAGGTAGAGCGAGCCCCACAGGCAGGCGCGCCGCCCGCGGATCACGATGATGTAGGTCGACGTCACCACCAGGAATATGCCCGTGCCGCCGCCGCAATCCATCGCGTGCTGCGTGTCCATCGGGTGTTACACGTTGTTGGTTTAATGTGATGTTTATTTACAAGTATTGATTATCTCTCTCTTTTCTTTTTTAGCTTGATCCATTCATCAGTAACGGAATATTTACCATGTAATATGTGTGGACATTTCACACAGCGCCATCTAGCCCCAAACTAAGCATAGCTTGTACTATGGGAACCAGATAAGTGATACAATACTTATATACTTTTTTGTTTGCAAATAAACGTGCGTGAAAGAGGGTAGAACGCTACGTTTAATATATTACCCTTCTACCCGTAAGATTTTCAGTTCGAGTGTGATTGCAACAGTACCGAATATCGGCAACTCTTTAATAACTATTATGTAAGAAAAGCTGTTGGCCTTCCTAACAATAAATAAATAAATAAATAAATTACACGGTAAATATTTCGTTATAAATAGGCCGTATTGTAATGACGCATGGATCACGCTAAAGAGGAAGATAATTTGACACTCTTGACTTCGCAAAACATAGGAGGAAAATTTTTTTTTTTTGGAAGATTGTTCCATTTCTTGACTTTTGGACTGTGAATGACAACGCTTAGTGCGGACGATGCACGGATGTAAAGAATTACCAAGCCTTGTAGTTCTATCAAGAGGATGACGAAATGAGCTGATGAAGAGCATGCGCACAATCTCTAAAATTTAAATTTAATTGTTACGATAGAAGCTTGACTGACTGGCGATCTTGTGTTTGTGTCCAATCCATTTCAGTTGGTAATAATAGGCTCGTGTCTTGTTATTAACAATTAAACAGTTAATATTATTTTAATAAAGTAGATTAAAGATTAATACAATAATTGAAAGAATCAGTAAAATCGGTAAGTAAATCACGGAGTAATAAGTTTTTAATGTTTCATCGCCTGTCCCTTTCTCGCAGAACTGAGCGTCCCCACAGCTACTATTTTACTTTGGGATATGACGTCACGTGCCATAGAGATTGTATGTAAATCCGCCACGGCTTAGTAATAAGGTGCCATGAAGGTGGAAGAAGTAACGCCACTGGTCGTTTGAACCGTCTCTTTGTATTCCTGTACTTTAAAACGCTTGTAACTTTGCCATTTTTTGAGGGATATTATTAATTTATGCAATAAAAAAATAGCCGGACGCAAGCCTATTACGATAGTCGTGGCCGAGTATCCGCATACCTGCACGGCCTCGGCGCGGTGGTGCTGCCGGCAGCAGGGCTGCTTGAGGCAGACGAGCGTGCCGCAGAGCAGGCAGACGGAGGCCTCCTTGGGCACGGCGCCGCACTGCAGGCAGACGCGCTCGTGGTAGTAGGTGAAGAGGCGGTCGTACTCTTGCGGCAGCGCCAGCAGCGCGGGCTGCGCCCAGCGCGCGTGCAGGCCGGCCAGCAGGCGCCGCACGGCCAGCTGCGCGCGCGCGCCCGCCGCGCCCAGCGCCGCCGCCCACGCGCGCGCCGCGCCCGCGCCCGCCACCAGCCGCCCCGCCGGGCAGGGCCGCCACTCCACGCCCTGGCGCACGGATTACTTACATAGCATTCTACGGCCGTCTCGGAGACACTGCTGGGACTGAAGCTGATACACACGATCACACCATCGTTGGTCCTGGCGTCGATGGTATCGCATTCCAATGATGTGATCGGGTTTTACATTATTTTTTCATATTTTTGGTATGTTATAAAACTGTTGTGTAGTTTGAGCTTTAAATAAAATCTAAATTATTGTGAACTTTTGATAGGTTACGTCAACGTTAACCTGAAAGTGTTCGATTATCTCGAACAATTATATTGGTTTATGAAATGAAATAATTATTGGTCTCATCATAATTTAAGGCAGGTGATGACTTGCAACCCACTAAATGAGCCGTCTAAAATGGCTACCGCATATTAGTACCAAAAAACAACACTGATCTGAGTGATTTAGGTTTGGAGCTACTTCACTCGTAATAATATACATATCTCAGTAAATTACAAAGAAAATTAATTGAATCAGGCGTTACCTCGCGGAAGTTCATCTTAAATACAAAATGAAACAAGAATATCTAGTGTGATTCCGCTAAAATAAAACTATAAGATTATCTATGTTGGGAAAGCTGCAAGGGATTGTTGCTGGTAAATGTATGTGACAAAGTATAAGAAAAATATTTGATATGACAGTTTTATTACAACAATCTGGGAAGGCCAAAATTGGTCCAACATTTGTTGCGCAGGATTAGGAAAAACCCAAAAAAACCTAATCAGACCATACACACAACATAACAACACATAACAACACAACATAGCACGTAACATAGTACTTCAGTTGATTATTTGGTTAAATTATTTTTTAGAGTCAATGTTTTGTGAATTTTTCACTGTCATTTAATTTAAGACTATTTATAAGTTAATTTATTTTACTTTTATTTCTTATAAGCGTACCGATTTGTCATTTTTCTGAGTTTTTCCTAATCCTGCGCAACAAATGTTGGACCAATTTTACCCTTCCCAGATTGTTGTAATAAAACTGCCATAACAAATATTTTTCTTATTCTTTGTCACATACATTTACCAGCAACAATCCCTTGCAGCTTTCCCAATATAGATAATCTTATAGTTTTATTTTAGCGGAATTACACTAGATATTCTTGTTTCATTTTGTAATTACAAAGAAATCAACATAGTACAATACATATTTTAAAACCAGTTGCCAAGGCTTCCAAAAACGATTCTCCCCTTCAGTAACCGAGAACATACTATGATCATTTTTTTTTACGCAATTTAACACAGTTACAAAAATGACATTCAACAACATTCTAATAAAAAAAGGTAAAATATTCAAAGCTACAATACTTTCGAAAACTCCTCACAACATTACAAACCACGGGAAGAAAAATAAATAAATAATAATGCGTGCTTTGCAGCGCACTACACAACCGCCATTGAGTTTGTTTCATACTGTACCTCGGTGACAAGCTCCAAATAGTACGCGAGCCGCACGAATTCCTGTTGCGGCGTCTGTATGTCTGGCAGCTCGCCGCCGTACAGGTGGTGCCGCAATAATGCAGACACGCGCAAGAATGGCAGCAGCAGGGATTGCAACTGGAATGGTTACATTACTGAATACTTGGTGACGCTTGTACATAGTGGGGAAGGAATATAATCATTAGTCAGCACAGTTAGCTGTTATGTCGATGATGGTATAATCAGTTAAAATTGGTATCCGATGGAACTCTGATTTATTGACATCAGGGATTGGATGACAATTTTTGAAAAGGATCCGTTCGGAGCTGCCCATCGTGAGCAAACTGGTATTTTCAAAATAAAAACCATCCAACTAAGCTAAATGTGGTGGATGATATGTTTTAGGGTCTCTCTATAATCTATCATTGCCACCCACTGTAATAATATTCATAATTATTTCTTTTTAATTGTGGAGTATTGGAAGCATGGTCCTCGTTTTTCGGTCCTTTATTACAGAGAATTCTGGTTAGAGTTCACGGCGTAAGAATAATTACGTTGAAAATGATCACTAAAATTCTTTGAAAACACGTGAATCCCACTGACTGCGCCAGTGTGCTAATCACAAAACTTGCTTTGTTACGTTCAATAAATGTTGACAGACGCTTTCAATTGAAAATAGCATTCATTCCAATAATTTCCAAATATGTGCTTCCAGTTTAGACCAAATGTACAAAACGTTTTGATTCCTCGTTTATAATTCGGACAGCAAAGGAATGGAACACCTTACCCGCGTTATTGTTTCCTGACAAATTATAATCTGGAAGTTTTTAAGACTAGAATGAACCGGTATCTTCTAGGCAAGCATGTTCTATCGTCACTTACCATCAGATAAGACCGTGGTCAAATGTTAAGCCTACCGTTAAGAAAAAAATATAATTGATGTATTCAAAATTATAGGATCAAAGAGTTCAAAATCTAAGTTCATTATGACACAATATACAGTGGAAAGACAGAATAAAATTATCTAAAAACAACAACAATAACACGTAGATAATTTTCACAATAAAATACTCCTTCAGCATTCTAAACTTTAAAAAAGTCCCTACATGTATCATCCACGCGTACTAACCTCCATCTCCATCTCCGCCACATCAGGTTGCGGCTCGGTGTTGCGGTCGGAGGGCACGCCGTCCTCCGTGAAGAGATCCGACCCGGCGAGTGCAGCCAGCAAGAGATGCGCGGCTTGCCGCAGCCCGGCGGGCTCGCCGGGCCGGGCCGGGCCGGCCAGCGCCGCGCGGCCCTCCGCCGTCGTGTTGGCACAGAACTGGCACACTATCTGGTAGTACGTCAGCGCGTACAGGTGCCGGACTATTGTTGTGAAGTCCTCTGGAATTTGCAGTTTAGATCGTTACGGTACAACTTTGTAGCCTGTGTAGTCTACGACCCTCTTCAAGGAAATAATAAATTTAACTTCTTTTCTTTGTAAAAAAATGTATACAGGTGTAATTTAATTCGTTAGCATAAATTGAGCCCATGATGTAAATGAAAATGTATTTATTAAAACAATTGGCATGGATGATTTTGATACATTTAAACGTTTTTATGCCTTGTATGTACTAATTAAAAACAGTACTCCATTATTCCAATAAAATTTGGTATTGTAGCATTGGATTAAGTAAGTTATTCCATTTTTTGGAGTTATTATTATTACCAAACCAAGTGTTAGAATTCAAAAATGTTGGTCCACACGTGACCGGTATCAGGAGTAAGTACCTAGTTTCAAAAGATGCTGATGAATTCAATTACACCCAATATATAAAAATCTCCTCTTTATTTTTTGAAACCTGTTGCCCACTGCTAGGTAGTATCTAGGAAGCCATGTGAAAGGAATCCAGGCTTCACCTGACTTCCTACGTTTCACCTGCTCCATGCAACAGCAGCGGGCGATGTGAGCTGCGATGTTATCTTTGGCCGCGTTTACACATGCAAAAAAACTCGCGGAAGTCTTGCGCGATTTCTTGCAATACCATATAACTAAAATCTGTCGTGATTGCACTTGCCACGTTGTTTCTGCATGCTAGCTGCTGTCTGATAGAAGAATCTGACACTTATCGAGGAAGTATGTGTATGGGCGGTTTTTCTATGGGTTCTCCATGAAATACTTTGAAGTGACGTGTCGTTATGGCAAGTGTTTTATAGCAAACAGTAGTGTCGTGGCGACATCGCCTGCTGCTCTGGTACTGCGTGGAGTCAGCTAGGAACTTGTATTTCTAAGGCTGTTTGGTGCAGTCGCAGTGTCTTAGTCAGTCCGCTAAATTCAGTTACCATTTACGAAAGGTTGCAGTCCATCCTGTTTTTTAGAGTGTCTTGTGCTATTCTGGACAGTTCTCCCCTTGCGGGACACCAAGTCAAGGTCGCCTTGTATAAAAAGTAGTAGTATGTATAGACTCACGCATGTCGAGGTACGGGGGATGCAGCGGCGCGAGCAGGAGGAAGTGCATGAGCAGCGCGAGCGGGTCGCGCAGCAGCAGCGGCACGGGCTTGTCGTCGGGCGGGGGGCGCAGCGCGGGGGGCGCGGCGGGCCCGGGGGGCGCGGGGGCCGGGGGGGCCAGCTGCGCCCACGTGTCGCGCGCCAGGGACCCCAGGTTCTCCGACGCGCTGCACAGCACGCGCGTGTGCGCGCCCGCCACCACCAGCAGCGGGACTGCACAACCGTTACATTACTCTTTAGGGCCGCCCGGAAACCGAATGTTAGTGTTATTTCGGACGGAACAATCTAGCATTCGGTGCGGCCGGCCACATACGTCCGAAAGAATTCCAAATCTGAATTCCTGATCCGGAAATCTAATCAGGAAACCGAGCGTGTGCGGCTTTTTGGTAGTGGCATTTGAGCACTATTTCACCTAATGGTAAGTGCAATAAATAAATAAATAAATAAAGTGTTCGAGCGTGGCGCGAAAGGTCCAACAAGCCAAAAACACCCGGGAAATGAAAGCCTTATTTCGAGATACCATAGGGTTTCTTTACTACAATAAAAACCCCAATGAAACATGTTTTTAACAAATCTACTTAATTGCTACGAACAAAACACCACCGCGAGCTAATCTTTCCACTAGCGACATCTAGTTTTAATAGGCTTAACTAAATACATGAATATCGCTCGTCTCTTACTATATAGACTCAACAGTAAGTGATGACGCGGCCTACATTGGTGCATGCTTGCCTAGATAATACCTGTTCACTCTTGACTTGAAGCAAGAAAGAAAAACTAACTGAAGATAACCAGAAGATGCACCACCACTAGGTGGACCGACGAATTATACAGCTTATACTGCAGAAGGATAATAAAGTTCGCTTTCCATAAGTAAAATCACTTGTACTTGGTAGAAGTGAGTTTAGTGTGAAACATTTTAGATTACGACATAAAATGTTTAAAGAAAAACTATTAAGGGAATAGATTAATATATGACAATAATTATTAGATTTCATAAATTATGTACAGTACAGTTAAAGTTTTTTACCTATTTCATCGACATGGTTTTTGAATATCTAGAACGTGTAGTACAATAATGAACCCAAAAATTTAGTTCAGATAGAGTGAATCCTACCGCCTGCGCCAGTCAGCTACAATCCACGTAAAGTGAAGATTGATGCACTAAACTCACCAATGCACTCGTTCCTGGGCTTGTACCGCGGCGCGTGCGAGGTGAGCAGGGTCCCGCCGCGCTGCACCAGCTCGCACTCGAGGTTGGTGCGCACCAGCGACGCCACGAACGTGAAGATGGCGGCCGGCGAGGACCCGTACCGCTGCTTCAGCTTGCCGCCCGCCGTCGCTGTCATGTCCTCCATGCACTTGCCCATCGCTTCTGATAGCTTGCTCGGGACCTATAATACGCGAATGTTAAAGATGCGAATGAATGATTGTGACGCATCTCTAGCAAATGTACTTAACCCTTTCCCCCCGGGGTAGTGATTTTTAACGAATTTCCGCTTTTGAACTTTATTTTCATAATAAGGTAGGTAAAATTAAAAACACAGATTTTTTTTAGATTTTTATTATAGTTAGAAGTACTATTTCCAAGACCTAGACTTATAAGTACCGTCAGGAACTTCGTGTTAACAGAGTGGTAGGAACTTTGATTGAAACTACAAAAATAATGAGATCCACTATTGACTTAGCAGTAATTAAATTAATGACTTAAGTAGTAGTAATAAAAAAAAAAAATTACAGGTTAACCTCGTGGTATTCAATAAAACAATTTTTCTTTTCGTTTACACACAAAAACACGTTGCAATGCGAACATTTACTATGAGGTTTCGACTGAATCTTCTTCAAACTACAAACCTCACACCTTCCCCTGTTCTCTACAAACGTAGGCCAATGGATGCCTCTGTTACCTAAGCGTACGTCTTTTATAGTGGAGTAGTCAGATTTGCGTCTTTTGGAAGGGCCGCCTTTTGCAGTATTGTCAGTAGAAGTCTTCCTTTTCTGACTAGCATCTTTCATTGTCATCAAGCCTTGAGTAACAGAACGTCTAAAATCTTTTACGGTAGTCTGTTCCATTATAAGTCCATGAATGACATATGCATTGACAAATACGATGTCCAGAAGACCCCAAAACAATCTGTGCCACCATTTCGGAGATTTGCGATCTATACAGTAAAGGGCTCTCAAACGATCAGCTGTATCTACGCCGCCCATATACATATTGTAATCTTTGACAGCTATAGGGCATGTAATGGCTGACTTGGTTCCATTTTTTTCTTTACGTGACACAGTTGCCTCTTCGTTCCCGTGAAAATTAGACACTAAATGAACCATTTTATTATCCTTCCATTTCCAATATCCAATGTCTAAATTTGAAAATCGATGATCACTATCGCCCCTTTTCAATTGAGAATCAGCGAGCATATTTCCGGGCAGTCCTTTTCTGTTACTTCGGATAGTTCCACATGCGTAGGTGTTTTCAGTTTTCAGTTTCTCAAGTAAAGCCACAGACGTGAAAAAATTATCAAAGTAAACTACCTTCCCCTTACTCCAATCTTGTTCCGTTAACTCCAAAACTACTTTCTCTCCTAATCCATAGCCGGTAAATTTTGTGTTCAGTTCTTCGTCTTTCCCTTGGTAAATTTGAAACTTCTTTATATACCCCCTCTGGTCAGCAAGACACCACAGTTTGTACCCCCTTTTTATGGGCTTCATAGGTAGATACTGTTTTAACACAGACCTACCTTTGAATTTAATCATGGACTCATCTACACTCAGTTCGCGAGTACCATGATAAACCATTTCAAATTTTTTATTGAGTGCATCAATCATTGGTCTAATTTTATATAATTTATCTTTGCAGCCTGAAGGCATTTTGGAGCTATCATTGCAATGCAGATGAGATAAAATAATAGCGAACCTGTCTCTAGGCAAAGTCTTGCAAATAAGCGCGTTGTTGAGATCAGGTGCCGAAGAGTAGTGGTCTCTCCACGCCGGACGAGTATTGTAACCCATAAAAAAATTAATACCTATAAATGTTAGGAGTTCCTCTTTTTTTAGGTTCAATACTTTGCTTTTCTGAGTAGCATAAAGGTTACTTTGGTATACAATATTGTCAACAATGTCATCAATCAATACTAAAAATATATCAGTCGGTGTGGTACAGTGAGCAAACCAGTCATCTACTACTCCAGTATCCGCAATGTATTCCGGTAAAGATGTACTTAGGTCCCTCTTTTTCCATTTACGGTTTGGTTCGGGTAATCGCTGGTTAGTTCGGTGTGAAGAGTTATTTGCAGATGGTAGATCAGGCTGAACACTAGGTGCAGGTAATGAAGATGTGGGTACCTGATTTATTGGGTACTCCAATACATCTTCATTTGACGGCGACGACGGCGGAACTTCGGCCAAAACATCTTCTATAGCTCTTTCAAAAATTTCATCGAAACCTCTTGGCGAGGGTAGTTGAACATTTTCCACTTCATCATCGGACACACCTGCATCAGACGCTTCGTCGCAGTCCGGAAGCTCTTCTAATAACAGGGCTTCAATTAGAGCCGTATTGTTTTTAATATCCATCTCAATTCCTAAAACAATAAAAACCTTGATTAGAACAATAATAAAAAAAAAATAACATGGGTTTATAAAAATAATAATAAAATAAAATAACCACTTCATCGTATACATGTATTATAAAAAATCATAATATTTGAGACTAGAATCACCTGACGGTACTTTTAAGTCCGCAGTAGTTTTTATCAAATATTCGTATGAAATATCGTGATAATACATTATAACAGCTTTTAGAAATATAGCCAATGATATAAACAACGTAAATAGTAAAAAAAATAGCACTTACCTGTGATATTCTACTTATAAAACTTTTTTTATTTCACTGCACAACGAAATGAAAAAACGTTCGACAAGTTGTGACAAGAATTTCAATTTTTACGCCAATGTCGCGCGGTAATTCAATTAACGCGCTGTGATTGGCTGACGGAAACGGTACTCTAAAGGATCGTCAGTTGCCGTTCACGTAAAGTGTTTTCGTACTAAAGATATTAGACGAAAAATGTGGTGGTACTTCTAAGTACCGTAAGGAGGGAAAGGGTTAATGTAAAGCGTCAGGGTCACCCACAACAGTTATAGTTATAGAACTATTTCTTAAACATGCTTGGAAATTTGAGCATTATTTTGACAACCTTCTTCGAGATAAATCGAACTTGCTGTACTGGCGGGCAGCGGCCGGCAAAGTTTGTATGAAAATCCATATTTGTCGTGGTTTAGCGGCCAGATAAATTACATAGTAAACTCATATTTTTATCGTGTAATTTAAAAATGGAACGATCTCTTGCTCCGAAACATGGCAACCAAAGAGGTAACTTTTCAAAGGTTCTATTTGAATTTCGAACTGGTTTGCAAATTGGAGCCAGTTATCAATGAAAAAAAAAACAAATCAAAACTTTTACGTGGGAAAAATTATTGATGTTTGTTGTTCGTCATTGATTTTGAAAAGAACATATTTGATAAAATGAGTTCAAGTGAAGACGTAGAGTTTGATCAACTAACTTTAACGCCATCTGAAATTCAAGAGGCTGCAAGAGCCGTTATAGAAAACTCGTTACCGCCAAAATCGAAAGAAAAGTATTTGAAATTGTACATTCAACAACTGTATTTTCAAATAAAAAGTTCTGCCTATGTACTACTTAGTTTTAATTTCCTCGTATTGTTTGAGAAAAGCACTATACAAGCCTTGGCCACAACTAGGCATTGATGGACTTACGTATGTGTGTCTCGGCCCACATTTACACGTTCGTCCATCAATGCCTTTGTTGCTGGCCGCTGCAGTAATGTACTAGTAGCTGCTGTGGGTGACCGTAGACCTATGGTGATACTGCATACTGCACGTTATTTCGAGACATCATTTAGCAGTAATAAGAGCCTTGGAGTGTGATATCCGAACATAAGGTGTCGCGGGGGGGGCGGGGGGCGCGGCGGGCGTCAGGTGCGGCAGGCGGGGCGCGGTACGTACCGGGGCGGGGGGCGCAGCGGGCGTCAGGTGCGGCAGGCGGGGCGCGGTACGTACCGGGGCGGGGGGCGCGACGGGCGTCAGGTGCGGCAGGCGGGGCGCGGTACGTACCGGGGCGGGGGGCGCGGCGGGCGTCAGGTGCGGCAGGCGGGGCGCGGTACGTACCGGGGCGGGGGGCGCGGCGGGCGTCAGGTGCGGCAGGCGGGGCGCGGTACGTACCGGGGCGGGGGGCGCGGCGGGCGTCAGGTGCGGCAGGCGGGGCGCGGTACGTACCGGGGCGGGGGGCGCAGCGGGCGTCAGGTGCGGCAGGCGGGGCGCGGTACGTACCGGGGCGGGGGGCGCGACGGGCGTCAGGTGCGGCAGGCGGGGCGCGGTACGTACCGGGGCGGGGGGCGCGGCGGGCGTCAGGTGCGGCAGGCGGGGCGCGGTACGTACCGGGGCGGGGGGCGCGGCGGGCGTCAGGTGCGGCAGGCGGGGCGCGGTACGTACCGGGGCGGGGGGCGCGGCGGGCGGCAGGTGCGGCAGGCGGGGCGCGGTACGTACCGGGGCGGGGGGCGCGGCGGGCGTCAGGTGCGGCAGGCGGGGCGCGGTACGTACCGGGGCGGGGGGCGCGGCGGGCGTCAGGTGCGGCAGGCGGGGCGCGGTACGTACCGGGGCGGGGGGCGCGACGGGCGTCAGGTGCGGCAGGCGGGGCGCGGTACGTACCGGGGCGGGGGGCGCGGCGGGCGTCAGGTGCGGCAGGCGGGGCGCGGTACGTACCGGGGCGGGGGGCGCGGCGGGCGGCAGGTGCGGCAGGCGGGGCGCGGTACGTACCGGGGCGGGGGGCGCGACGGGCGTCAGGTGCGGCAGGCGGGGCGCGGTACGTACCGGGGCGGGGGGCGCGGCGGGCGTCAGGTGCGGCAGGCGGGGCGCGGTACGTACCGGGGCGGGGGGCGCGACGGGCGTCAGGTGCGGCAGGCGGGGCGCGGTACGTACCGGGGCGGGGGGCGCGACGGGCGTCAGGTGCGGCAGGCGGGGCGCGGTACGTACCGGGGCGGGGGGCGCGACGGGCGTCAGGTGCGGCAGGCGGGGCGCGGTACGTACCGGGGCGGGGGGCGCGGCGGGCGTCAGGTGCGGCAGGCGGGGCGCGGTACGTACCGGGGCGGGGGGCGCGGCGGGCGTCAGGTGCGGCAGGCGGGGCGCGGTACGTACCGGGGCGGGGGGCGCGACGGGCGTCAGGTGCGGCAGGCGGGGCGCGGTACGTACCGGGGCGGGGGGCGCGGCGGGCGTCAGGTGCGGCAGGCGGGGCGCGGTACGTACCGGGGCGGGGGGCGCGACGGGCGTCAGGTGCGGCAGGCGGGGCGCGGTACGTACCGGGGCGGGGGGCGCGGCGGGCGTCAGGTGCGGCAGGCGGGGCGCGGTACGTACCGGGGCGGGGGGCGCGGCGGGCGTCAGGTGCGGCAGGCGGGGCGCGGTACGTACCGGGGCGGGGGGCGCGACGGGCGTCAGGTGCGGCAGGCGGGGCGCGGTACGTACCGGGGCGGGGGGCGCGACGGGCGTCAGGTGCGGCAGGCGGGGCGCGGTACGTACCGGGGCGGGGGGCGCGGCGGGCGTCAGGTGCGGCAGGCGGGGCGCGGTACGTACCGGGGCGGGGGGCGCGACGGGCGTCAGGTGCGGCAGGCGGGGCGCGGTACGTACCGGGGCGGGGGGCGCGGCGGGCGTCAGGTGCGGCAGGCGGGGCGCGGTACGTACCGGGGCGGGGGGCGCGGCGGGCGGCAGGTGCGGCAGGCGGGGCGCGGTACGTACCGGGGCGGGGGGCGCGACGGGCGTCAGGTGCGGCAGGCGGGGCGCGGTACGTACCGGGGCGGGGGGCGCGGCGGGCGTCAGGTGCGGCAGGCGGGGCGCGGTACGTACCGGGGCGGGGGGCGCGACGGGCGTCAGGTGCGGCAGGCGGGGCGCGGTACGTACCGGGGCGGGGGGCGCGACGGGCGTCAGGTGCGGCAGGCGGGGCGCGGTACGTACCGGGGCGGGGGGCGCGACGGGCGTCAGGTGCGGCAGGCGGGGCGCGGTACGTACCGGGGCGGGGGGCGCGGCGGGCGTCAGGTGCGGCAGGCGGGGCGCGGTACGTACCGGGGCGGGGGGCGCGACGGGCGTCAGGTGCGGCAGGCGGGGCGCGGTACGTACCGGGGCGGGGGGCGCGACGGGCGTCAGGTGCGGCAGGCGGGGCGCGGTACGTACCGGGGCGGGGGGCGCGGCGGGCGTCAGGTGCGGCAGGCGGGGCGCGGTACGTACCGGGGCGGGGGGCGCGACGGGCGTCAGGTGCGGCAGGCGGGGCGCGGTACGTACCGGGGCGGGGGGCGCGGCGGGCGTCAGGTGCGGCAGGCGGGGCGCGGTACGTACCGGGGCGGGGGGCGCGGCGGGCGTCAGGTGCGGCAGGCGGGGCGCGGTACGTACCGGGGCGGGGGGCGCGACGGGCGTCAGGTGCGGCAGGCGGGGCGCGGTACGTACCGGGGCGGGGGGCGCGGCGGGCGTCAGGTGCGGCAGGCGGGGCGCGGTACGTACCGGGGCGGGGGGCGCGACGGGCGTCAGGTGCGGCAGGCGGGGCGCGGTACGTACCGGGGCGGGGGGCGCGACGGGCGTCAGGTGCGGCAGGCGGGGCGCGGTACGTACCGGGGCGGGGGGCGCGGCGGGCGTCAGGTGCGGCAGGCGGGGCGCGGTACGTACCGGGGCGGGGGGCGCGACGGGCGTCAGGTGCGGCAGGCGGGGCGCGGTACGTACCGGGGCGGGGGGCGCGGCGGGCGTCAGGTGCGGCAGGCGGGGCGCGGTACGTACCGGGGCGGGGGGCGCGGCGGGCGTCAGGTGCGGCAGGCGGGGCGCGGTACGTACCGGGGCGGGGGGCGCGGCGGGCGTCAGGTGCGGCAGGCGGGGCGCGGTACGTACCGGGGCGGGGGGCGCGGCGGGCGTCAGGTGCGGCAGGCGGGGCGCGGTACGTACCGGGGCGGGGGGCGCGACGGGCGTCAGGTGCGGCAGGCGGGGCGCGGTACGTACCGGGGCGGGGGGCGCGACGGGCGTCAGGTGCGGCAGGCGGGGCGCGGTACGTACCGGGGCGGGGGGCGCGGCGGGCGTCAGGTGCGGCAGGCGGGGCGCGGTACGTACCGGGGCGGGGGGCGCGACGGGCGTCAGGTGCGGCAGGCGGGGCGCGGTACGTACCGGGGCGGGGGGCGCGACGGGCGTCAGGTGCGGCAGGCGGGGCGCGGTACGTACCGGGGCGGGGGGCGCGACGGGCGTCAGGTGCGGCAGGCGGGGCGCGGTACGTACCGGGGCGGGGGGCGCGGCGGGCGTCAGGTGCGGCAGGCGGGGCGCGGTACGTACCGGGGCGGGGGGCGCGACGGGCGTCAGGTGCGGCAGGCGGGGCGCGGTACGTACCGGGGCGGGGGGCGCGACGGGCGTCAGGTGCGGCAGGCGGGGCGCGGTACGTACCGGGGCGGGGGGCGCGGCGGGCGTCAGGTGCGGCAGGCGGGGCGCGGTACGTACCGGGGCGGGGGGCGCGACGGGCGTCAGGTGCGGCAGGCGGGGCGCGGTACGTACCGGGGCGGGGGGCGCGGCGGGCGTCAGGTGCGGCAGGCGGGGCGCGGTACGTACCGGGGCGGGGGGCGCGGCGGGCGTCAGGTGCGGCAGGCGGGGCGCGGTACGTACCGGGGCGGGGGGCGCGACGGGCGTCAGGTGCGGCAGGCGGGGCGCGGTACGTACCGGGGCGGGGGGCGCGACGGGCGTCAGGTGCGGCAGGCGGGGCGCGGTACGTACCGGGGCGGGGGGCGCGGCGGGCGTCAGGTGCGGCAGGCGGGGCGCGGTACGTACCGGGGCGGGGGGCGCGACGGGCGTCAGGTGCGGCAGGCGGGGCGCGGTACGTACCGGGGCGGGGGGCGCGACGGGCGTCAGGTGCGGCAGGCGGGGCGCGGTACGTACCGGGGCGGGGGGCGCGGCGGGCGTCAGGTGCGGCAGGCGGGGCGCGGTACGTACCGGGGCGGGGGGCGCGACGGGCGTCAGGTGCGGCAGGCGGGGCGCGGTACGTACCGGGGCGGGGGGCGCGGCGGGCGTCAGGTGCGGCAGGCGGGGCGCGGTACGTACCGGGGCGGGGGGCGCGGCGGGCGTCAGGTGCGGCAGGCGGGGCGCGGTACGTACCGGGGCGGGGGGCGCGACGGGCGTCAGGTGCGGCAGGCGGGGCGCGGTACGTACCGGGGCGGGGGGCGCGGCGGGCGTCAGGTGCGGCAGGCGGGGCGCGGTACGTACCGGGGCGGGGGGCGCGACGGGCGTCAGGTGCGGCAGGCGGGGCGCGGTACGTACCGGGGCGGGGGGCGCGACGGGCGTCAGGTGCGGCAGGCGGGGCGCGGTACGTACCGGGGCGGGGGGCGCGGCGGGCGTCAGGTGCGGCAGGCGGGGCGCGGTACGTACCGGGGCGGGGGGCGCGACGGGCGTCAGGTGCGGCAGGCGGGGCGCGGTACGTACCGGGGCGGGGGGCGCGGCGGGCGTCAGGTGCGGCAGGCGGGGCGCGGTACGTACCGGGGCGGGGGGCGCGGCGGGCGTCAGGTGCGGCAGGCGGGGCGCGGTACGTACCGGGGCGGGGGGCGCGGCGGGCGTCAGGTGCGGCAGGCGGGGCGCGGTACGTACCGGGGCGGGGGGCGCGGCGGGCGTCAGGTGCGGCAGGCGGGGCGCGGTACGTACCGGGGCGGGGGGCGCGACGGGCGTCAGGTGCGGCAGGCGGGGCGCGGGGCGCGGCGCGGGGGGCGCGAGGGGGAGCGCGGCGTTGGCGAGCTGGCGGCACACGGGGCACAGGTACTCGCCGCGCTCCACGCCCGCCTGCGCGCGCGCGCCCGCGTGCAGCGTGCGCAGGTACGCGTGCAGGCAGCGCAGGTGCAGGTGGTGGCCGCACGTGGCCGCGTGCACGCCGCCCTCCCACCCGACCTGCAACACGCGGCGTGTCACTCGCGCTACCCGCTAGCCCGCGCCCGCACGGGACACGCTACACACCGAGACGGAGGCGAGCGCGGAGTCCCTGGCGAAGTGCGCGTGCAGGTCGTCGTGCGCGCGGTAGTGGTGCGCGGCGGCGGCCGCCTCGCGCGCCGCCACCAGCCGCGCGCGCTCCGCCTCCGACAGCGCCAGCCGGGCCGGGGCCGCCGACCGCCGACGGTGTCCTGCACAAGGGAGATACACTACGTTAGAACCGAGGTATGCAGTCAGCGTATCTTTTAACGCACTGACGACACGCGTTTACGGTCAATCAATACCTCTTTGGACATTTACAGCAGCTTTAATGAAACGCGCGTCGTCAACGCACAACAACAAGTACATGGAACCGGCCCGTCTAGACGGGTCGCTTCCATACTCATAACGCGTCAGAAGAACAGCACCGATATACCGATAGAACGAAAAGCAACTGTTTAAAAAAGGCTTGTAGCACTGTACAAACTGAAACAACCTTTAAAGAGTTGTAGCAAGAGTCGCTATATACTTGCACGACTTCGCGAACTGAATCTTCTGTACCTGTAACTATTAAGTTACACTATGAAGCCATCGAGAGGACTATGCTCGATGCTTCCTTGCGAAATAAGATCCGAAATGAGGAGGATCTCCTTATTTCGGTTCTAAAACCAGGACTAAAGTGACCGATAAAGTTCTTAGAATTAACAAGTTGAAATAGCAACGAACTCGAGCAGGCCACTTTACTTGTAAAACTGACAAGGAAGAAAGGTGACTCAACTGGTGACCACAAACCGAAAGACGCAGGTAGACCGACGATTTGGTGAAAACCGTGAGAAGCCCATGGATGTAGGAGACTCCATGTGGACGTCTTCAGTCTATCGATGGCTATATGCGTATTAAGTGGGTGTATTTTGTACATCAGGCCAGCCTACCTAGTACGGAGGTGGACTGCAGCAGCACGACGAGGCCGATGGGATCGTTGGGCGAGGTGGGCGCGGTGGTGTTGCAGATGGCGCAGGTGTAGTCCCGCTCGAGCGGCGCCTCGTCGTCCCACTCCATCGCGGCTTCCCCGCCCTCCATGGCCATCGCCGACATGAACTGTTGCTGCTTCCGTTGGAACTCGCGCATCAACTGTTGCTGCCGCTCGCGCGCGCGACGCGACCGCTCTTCCTTCTCGCGACGTTCTCTGCAATTATGTGACGTTGTTACGTCATTTTATTTAGCCGACGTCGGTTATCATCAAAACTGTGTTCGTGAATCAACAAGTTATTCCGGCACGAAGGATCAATAACTTTCAGTTTTTGAAGTAAATGTTAGAAAAACTTAGATAGCACGTGAACGGTGTGCAGTATTACCTGTCCCGTTGTAACAGTATTACCTGATCCACTATAGCACCCACTGTAGCAGTATTACCTGGCCCGTTGTAACAGTATTACCTGTCTCACTATAGCACCCTGTGAAGGTGTGGTCTTCTGGCAGGTTGCCATGTAATATAGTAGGTCAAGGATGCAGGTTCTGGGTGGTGACCTGGTGGTACTCCTATGGTTGATATGGTAGGCCATGATCGCAATGAAAGATGGTATTGCGTGCACAAGTGTATTGTTCGGCTTCTACATGGTGACTACTCTAACTTATTACTAAGTTAATGCTACGTCGGCTAAACTATGTAGGTCGGGCGTGTTCATACACTACAACCTACTGTAGCAGTGTTACCTGGCCCGCTGCTCGGCCTGCCGCTCGCGCTGGTGCGGCCACAGCGTGTGGCGCACGTGCGCGATGGCGGCCGCGCACTGCTCGTCCAGCGCGGCCAGCTTGCGGAGCACCGCGCCGATGTAGTACGGCCCGTCGCCTGGACACGGGTTAAACGTAAGTGGGAAACAAGCAGGCGGCCTAGTGGTCATCGCCACATATGGACATGTACAAAACCAACGGCTTTCTTTCTAATTTCCACAGCTAGTCATCACAACTACTGCGTCTTTTCACTTGGATAGAAATCGAAGTAAGATTTTTTTCATAGACCTGGCAAAGGCTTTTGACGCTGTCTCCATCCCTATAATACTAAATAAACCGGATGGAATGGTCATACGAGGTATAATCTAGACTGGTTTTAAAGATCCTTAACGAAACGAAAATAGTGTGTTAAGATTATGTCAAACCAAAAGCTGTTAACGATCGAATAAATTTTGGTGTACCACAAGGTAGTATCCTCGGACCCATACTATTTCTTCTTTACAAAATATACCTTGTTCAGGCGGCGGCGGCGCCTCGTCAAGCGCGAACGCGTCGAGGCGACCGGAGAGTTGCGAGTGGAGCTTCAAGAGCAAAGATATGATGGACTCGTTCACTGCTATCAGATCATCCGTCTGATTCGCCACCTGCACCTGCTGCAAGTGGAATAACGTGACTTTTTTACTGATGAAAAGACAAATGACAGAGAAATGTCCCAATACAATACGAGTAACTTGCTTTATTTCACAAAAGTCACTGTCACTTTGTAAAAAAAAAGACCTATTTTTCTTCAAAATAGAGAAAATGCTAAAACCCTAAGGTTTAATTATTTTGCCCCATCCTATAAATGTCAGTTTCTAACAGCCCCCACAGACCTGGTTGTTGGAGCAGCCAGGCGCGGGCGCATCGATAGCGGGCAGCGGCTCTCTCCCTCTCTCTCCCACCACGGACACGCTCCACTCGCCGCCTTCCATCTCTGCGGACACACCCCAACGATTACACCAAACCAACATAACATAATTTAATTTTGGAAATCTACAGAACTCTAGTAACCTCAACTGACTGCTCTACGTTAACACCGACTCAGTGGACGTACGCTCTTATGACGTTCTGTACGAAGAATTCTAAAATCCATTTGATAATATAAAGCCAAATAGAAAACTACGGAAACCATAAAAGTCAAAAATTTAAACAAGGCTTAAAATGTTGAAACGGAGACGTATCGTTGCGATGTATACAGGGAGCTTTCATTAGCAAAGTTGATGACTCAGACAAAAAAAAAACAAATATAGCCTTACATACCGTAATCAATAGGCACGGGCGGCGTATCCAAATCAGATTCACTGGTGAGCGCGAGTGTCATATCCGTGTCTATGGTCTGTAACGCCAGCTCCTGGTTATCGCTTATCGCCGGCTAAAGACACAATACAAACATCAAACACGCTCTTGCTTGTCTCTTTTGTTCACATTACAAAACCTATGTGCATAATAAGGATAGAAAGAAGCAGCATTTAAGTACAAGAAATGGTCAATGCTGTTGGCTTTTTGATTCACGTTATATAACCTATGTGGACATTAAGGACAGACACATTTATTACACAAGAAATGGTCCCCAGTTAGGAAAATCATGTAGTAACAATAGATGTCCCAATACTATGGAATGAATAATGTGGTTGGAGAAATGATAACAGGCAAGAAGAGAGCAGAAAATGCTTTTAAAATTTAAACAAATACATCTGACATATTTCTAGATCTACATTAAAAAAAGGTTGTTATCGTAATAATACTGATAAATGTCCAGAAATGTTTCAACTGTGTGTGCTACAACGACTGACCTCTAATGCACGTATTTGCGGTGTATCGCCTCCGCCGTCCGACTGGTCATCTGTCATCTCCGAATCTCCTCTCACAACCTGATAACACATATTCTTTTTATTAATTAATAACCAACAGACGATTCAAAGAAATCGATGTAATTAATTCTCAATGAGAAACTTATTTTCAAAGCCATACTTCCCCAAAATAATCATAAATTGCGTTGTATAACGTATGAGTAAAATAAACACGCTTTGAATTGTTCATTTTTCAGCAGTATGCTTTATTTGTTCGTTATACAACGCCATCTATCTCAATTTTTCGGAAGCTGGTTCTACCTTTAAGTCTCAGATTTGTGGTCATGATGATTATTTTAGTCAGTTATTAAAGTGTTTTAATTATAAATAGCATCAGACAGTAGTTGTTACGATCAACCTATAAGTTTCACCTGTAACGAAGGCGGTATGGCTAGCGCTGTGCTGGTGGTAGAGGTCGGTAACGAGACCGACTTAGCTATCAATGGCAGTCGCGATGTTTCTGATTCTGATGGCTCCCATTCTGTGTCACCTGGGGTAGAGGAACTTTAGTAAACGAGGATTTATTAATCATTATTCTTTTTTTCGTATTAGGAGGTAGTTAGCTAGTAAGTTTATCGTAGCACCGCACGAAGATGAAGGCTAGCGACAAAAATTTGAACCATGTTTGTCTGAACAAAAGAGTATTTGTATCAAAAAGGACTCATACTGAGCGATCGTGTATTTCTGTTATTTTATTGCAAGGCGGCAGCAATAAATCATTGTACACACGGTAACATGTCCACATGTTACTAGCAGTGGTATGTGTGGCACACTGGGCTTTTGTCCACCAAAGTGTCCCAAGAACGAGATGACAGCGGCAATGTAAGGGCAAACATATTTCCTATGGCCACTTGTTTATTGCATGCCCGTTACGGTCCGTAACAGGCACCCATACCACTAGTAATATCGGCGCGCTCATCCCGTTTTCGGGTGACGGTGCGATTTAACAAGTACAGTAATGAGTTTTGGCGGGAACGCGGAAAAGTTCACGTCGTTAGATTGTATTATCTCAAAACTTGTGCATTTTTCAGTGTTAATGTTTAAAATTGGTGGCGTTTTACGCATTAAGTGCTACATTACAAGCACGAGTGTGGGCAAATGACGAACGTGGTTTTTCGCGTTACTTCCGAAATTCCATGGAAGCTTCTACTAAAATTTCCACCATTTTACTGGAGCATGACTCAGACTGGAATATAACTATGACTAAGACTTGAATTTACGTAAATTATATTCTATAACGATGAAAAATTACAATACTTGACACTCGCTAAATAAGAAAAAAAGGTAGAGTAAGGTTATCTTGTCAGCAGACTCACTATCGGAGGTGGCGTCCCTCGGGGCGGGCTGGTCGGGGCGCGGGCGCGGGCGCGGCGGGCGCGGCGGGGCGGGCACGCGCGCGACCACGGAGCGCGCGTTGTGGCACACGTCGCCCGCCAGCGCGGCCAGCAGCGGCGCCGGCCGGCCCCGCGCGCGCGCGGCCAGCGCCAGCCCGCCCGCCGCGCCCGCCGCGCGCTCCGCGTGCAGCGTGGCGGCCACGTCCAGCAGGTACACGGCCAGCGCCAGCACGTGCTCCGCCGGCGCGTGCGGCGCCTGCGGCTCCGCGCCGCGCCGGTGCACGCCGCGGTGCAGCACCGCCAGCAGCGCGCCGTGCAGCACGCCTAAAGGAGGTGTCATTCAACTTTAATGACGACTGTGAAGTGCGCTGTAACCCTGCTTACCTCTAATTTTCGCACCGATAATACAATCGCCATTGGTAGATAGGTACAGAAAAAAACTAAATAGAGACATGAAAAATAGCGGGGATGGTGTCGCAGCGATTTATGTGCAAAAACAGAACAAATAGCTCGCAGCACAGTTAAAATACCATATTTATGGCCGAACGTCACTGTATGTAACTAGTATGCAATGCTCACTCATTTTTTTTAAAACTACTCGAGTTCTAATAACACGTTCTGTGGTGTGGCGATCAAGCAGGATGAACAACAAAAAGAATCGCAAGTTCTGGGTGTTATAGGAGCATGATCCTAGTAGTTCCTGGATCAGGAACCCTAGATACAGTAAAAAATCATTGGCAATGACAATAAATATTGAAGCTAACAAAACATCGAAATACACCGCTGCACGCAGTCGTGAACCCGTAACGAGCCGATGGGTTGGTGCGAGTGCCAGGTGCCACCTCCGCGGTGCGGCGGGTACCTGAGGAGCAGATCCGGCGGGGGTCCCCGGCGGCGGCGGGCGGCGGCGCGGCGGGCCGGAGCGGCGGCCACAGCATGCCGCCCGCGCCCGCCGCGTCCGCAGGGCCGCCCGCGCTGCCCGCCGCCTTCTGCTGCGACCGGACGCTGTGGGACACATCACCACGACCGCATACTTGTATACTATTGTCACTTAAGTCCGTACATGTATGGGAACTTAAAGCCTGTATTTTAGAACTACGCTTACCCCCGGTTTCTGATACGTTTGTTAAAGTAAAACTTGGTCGACTTTAAAATACTGAACGTTTGTTTGGATGCCTAACTGTTGATCATCGACAGTCATCAACTAATGAAGGTATACTATTTGGTAAATTAAGTTAACATGAGTTTAACAAACGTATAAGAAACCGGAGGTTAGTTGTCGATCTGTGCTCAAACCGAAATTCCATTCATAAAATGAGATTTCGACTTCAGCATCGATGACAACCAAGTTAGCTCTGTAATACAGACAAAGAAGGGAGTTGAAAACATTAAAAAACAGTCAAAGACAGACCCGAGAGATCTGCAACTCACAGAGGCACTAGTGATAAATAAATTAAACTAGCCTTGTGGTATCGGTGTAGGAATAGAATCCCCATTTATTCCCACGAATGCCGAAAGAGCCGGCTAAAGGAATGTCCAGAGAATGAGCAGCATTCCCCGTTACACTGGCGAAAAGGGGAACTGGGGGAGACCTATGTTTCGTAGTGGTATCGCAAAAAGGTTGAAGATGATTCATGGCCATGTCACCATGTGCACAAATATGGCCAATCCTAATTTCACACTTATCCTTCTATGACGTACCTACTGCAACACATTTGGGTATATGCTAGAGATAAATAAGAATTCAAGAGATATCCAACTTTAGCACAGACGAGATGATGATATAAATAAGTTAAGAACTGCCTATATAGTGCATGTCTCGGTACTCACAAGGCGGTGTATCTCTCCATGGAGGCGTGGAAGTCGCGGCGGTGCACGGCGCGGCGCAGCACGTGCAGCGGGTCGTAGTACTGCTGCCACACCACAGCTCGCGGCACGAACAGGCCCTGCTCCAGGTTCTCGGACCCCTTCGGCGGCGGCCGGTACGTCGACAGCTGCGGACATGGGGATACTGTTACTGGCTGCTGAATGCTGATACTGGGGTGTGCTGACATAATAAAGCTGGGTGTCCACTATGTTCGCGAACCTCTTGACCGCGCTTCTGCAACTGCTCCACATAGTGGATACGTTCGTGCTCCTGGAGCGTGCAACGGTGCGCGTGCCAATCGGTGGTAAGTTTTTGGACGAAAACAAAGATGAGCTCAGACTGTTTGTGAACGGGAGCAAAATACCGTCTCCATCAGAGCGATTGCAAATGCGAGGACCATGATTAGTTCACGAACATAGTGGTTCCCAGCTTCACTATGGATTTATATGTTACGGAAAGCTTCATAAACGATAAACGATATTATCCAAAAAGAAATAAACTGTGGTTAGAGGAGTAAAACCTTGCAATCATGATTATCCAGTACAATAAATACAGCAAATCAAGACAGTGAGTTGTTAATCTATAGACAGTTTACTTACTACAAAATAATTTATAAAGGAAAAATTTGAATCGCGAATCACGAACGAAAACTTAGTTTACTGATTCGTTTATGATGAGAGATTTGTGTTTTAAGACACGAAGTGCGCACAAACTGCGCCCTTACTATAACAAGCCAATGTTGTATCACGGGCTACGGACATATTGTATAGGATTATATTTTAGCACTCCATCGGCGGGAGGTCGAGCAGCTTCGAGTGCATGTTGTCGTTACCTGTGGGAACCTATAACCAGTAGCACACACATACCTCCTTAAGAACAATCTCGAAGTTCTTGGTGTGTGCGTTCCCGGAGCGTTCAGGCATTAACTCGAGCAGCTGCGAGTGCGTCTTGTCTCCCGCCGCCAGTAGCGTGCTCACTTCCAGCCGGGACTGCGTCAGCTCGTCATTACCTGTACACCACCATAGCTAAGCCTTCAGCTACATTGACGCGTCTGCGAAGTCAGAATCTATGCGGTACACATCGCTGCAGCGTGGCTGACAACGAACACGGGCAGCGATGGGTACCGAACGGTAGATGCTGCGATACGTCGCTCACACAAATTTACACGAAAGTGAAGCTGGAGCTTAATAGCGAGGGTATAAACTCGTTTCGCATTTTGTACGTTATGAATTCGTTGTGCCGTGCGATCCCGGCGTAGAATAAGAAGATATGGAGTGGATCTTTTCCCGTAGGTGCCGTAAGCCGGCTAAAATAATATCGAATGAATGAGAAGGAGCTTTCTCCTGGAACTGCATTATAAGCTACTGCAATCACCAAGACGCCTGCTAAGCGCGGTTATTGTGGTATACCGCCTCAATAAGGGACACCTATATGTTCAGCAGTGGACATTTTCCGGCTAATGATGTGATGAGACCAATGAATAATTTGAACTCGAATTTCTTTGGTGGTTTTATCTATAAGTATCTGAATGGTTTAGATATCGTTCAAAAAACACAACGTAAACCAATACATAAAGAGTAAAGAAATATTTACTACCCCATTACAATTTTTTCGTCTCTGAAAATGTGCGAAAATATTTAATTCAATGGATTTTTTTTTTCAAATAAAAAAAAAACAATCGTGACACAAATATATGCGTTCCATTTACGGACCATCAGTGTCATCAGTAGTGTAATATGAGGATAGCACAACGTTTATCCAAATGTTTGCAATCCGGATATTAACGGCACAAATGCTGCTAAGTGTTGGAAATTTAACTTCCTAGAAGGTCAAATGCCATGACCCATGCACTAACCGAGGTTGGTCCGCGAAGAGACGAGTATGGCGAGGAAGGTGAGCAGGCCCTCCACCATGGCGTCCTGCT
The DNA here is from genome assembly GCA_963580505.1 of Ennomos erosarius. Taxonomy (NCBI): domain Eukaryota; kingdom Metazoa; phylum Arthropoda; class Insecta; order Lepidoptera; family Geometridae; genus Ennomos; species Ennomos erosarius. The sequence continues at coordinate 13,519,204 of OY756989.1, read as the reverse complement.
CGGCAGCCTGCGCGGGAGACATCGGTAACATGCTCAGCCATTCGCGGACGCCGAACCTGCAGTTATTGTGCCAGGTAACTATACTATACTGCATGCGTTCAAAATGGCGCTCCGTGGGGAAGGCCTATATTCAGCAGTGAACGTTTTCAGGCTGTTGATGATGATATTGGTGATTAATGGCATTCCGAGTCATCCTCTGGAATATCGCACAAGTTATCTCGGGATATGATACACACTGTAATGTATCAATAAAGACAAGTCAAATAAATCATACAATGTAAGGTGGATGACTTTACAAAATTAATAGCAATATATGCAATAAAAAAAAACAAATGAACACTTATTATTTCGTTGACCAAGCAGACTCATCGCAGAGTCAGTATAACGTGCGGTCATAGGATATCAGTTGAAAAATATAATACCTAGCTATCACTAATTCAATCGCCGCACATGATATGTATCACAGAACGAAGAGTCATTTTGTTACAATGTTATGTGATATGTATGGTGTTGGTGGTAGGTATACAATAAAGTGTAAGTATCAAACTTTATTCAATACCTACTAACCGAGTTCCGCTGTCACGCGATTAGTTTTTTTATTACAGACCACATGTATCTACTGTAGACCTATGTAATACACTATTCTTTATTCTGGTCTGCATCTCGTAAATGCACATGTCAATGTAATAAATAATGCTTAATATAATATACTTTTAGCCATGTGCTATGGGTATACTGCTATAGGCATGCTACTTGGCTAATGGCTAGCTATAAGATAAAAATAAAAATAGAATAAAAAAATACTTCTTAGTGTGGACACTGTGAAAGTAAATCGAAGAACGTACCTAAACACCGAACCGAAACCGAAAATCACCACATAAATCTCATGAGATTGCGGTCAAAATACCGGTCAGAAGTAAATAAAAGCCTATTTTTTTAAAGTCCTAAAGAAACATAACATAACAAAGTACCAACATATCAATGCACATGTCCAGGAACTGATCAGCGGGTAGGTTGGCGGCGCACAGCTGCAGGAAGTAGATGTCCATGTCGACCATCGAGTTGCAGAAGTTGGCCTGGATGTACGTCATCGCCTGCCCCTTGATCTGCAGCCCGTTGCGCACCCACACGCCTGCCAGGATCTCGTAGAAAAGACTCTGTGGGGGGAAAACAGGCTTTATTGTACCTGAATAGGCTGTGACCCGCTACTTTTTTATTGCACAAATTATTAATATTCCTCAATAAATAAATAGTCGTAAATACAAAAATTGAAATACCTCGAAAAATGACAAAGTTACAGATGATGATGGATCTTAATGCCAGGGAATACACGATACAAGCCCGACTTCAACAGCACAATGTAACTGTTTATACATAGTGAAGTAATTTGGTCATTTGGTAAGTAGTTCGATCATGCATGGAGTACTGCTGCCACCTGTGGGATGGATCTGCTAAGTACCAGCTGGAAGCCTTAGAGTCTATCGAAAAACGCGCCAAGAAGCTCATAGGCAATGAATTGTTTGAGACTCGGCTACAGAGCCTCGACCATAGACGCAAAGTTGCCAGTTTATCGGTCTTTTATCGAATACATTTTGGAGAGTGCGCACTGGAGTTGCATAACTTGATTCCGCCATCACCGTTCCACCATCGGACAACCAGATGCACGAAAAAACGCCATCGCTACATGGTTAACATCCCGCATGTGCGAACAAAGCGTTTTGCTTCCACATTTATAATGCGAACAGCCAAAGAGTGGATCGCTTTGCCAGCGTTTGTATTTCCCGAAAATTACAATCTTGGAGTCTTCAAATCGAGAGTGAATAGGTATCTTCTAGGCAAGCGCGTTACATCCTAGACCGCATCTTCATTTACCATCAGGTGAGATAGTGGTCAAGCGCAAGCCTATGCAACAATAAAAAAAAAATATTAGGTGGGAAATTCTTGGTCTGATACAATACTATACGTCCTATGCAAGTGGCAACAAGAAAATCTTATTTGGCACATTGCTTATTGCTGTTCATATTGAATGACATATATAATGTATGTAGTTTAAGAATTACAGCGACTCCTATCATTTAGAACCATTGCACGGGGCATTCCCGAATAGTATTCGTGTCATCCATCTGTTATAAAATAATCCGGGTCCGGGCTCAGTTGGTAGTATCCCTGCCTTCTGAACTGAGGGCTGTGGGTTCGATTCCTACCCGGGACAAACATTTGTGTGATGAACATAGATGTTTGTTCTGCATCTGGGTGTTATATTGTATTCTATGTATGTATTTACAAACAAAAAAGTATATAAGTATTGTATCAGTCATCTGGTTCCCATAGTACAAGCTACGCTTAGTTTGGGGCTAGATGGCGCTAAAAAAAAAACCGTGACAGCATCTTTTTTAGTTTTATACATATACTCATGTTTATATTTCAGGTACTACTTAATAAGCAAATAATTATCAAATTGTTTCTCATTCTTAGCACACGTATATGTACGTAAGTAACGTAAGAAAACAAAGGCTAACTTATAGTGACTGTGTGTACGTGTAACTGTTAGAGTGGTTGGTTAATAAGATGAGATAATATAATCGCGTACCAGCTATTATTAATCTATGATGTAGTACCTACGAAGACCAGGTCTTTAGGTCTATTTTTTTTACTTTTTTGCGTTGGTATTTAAATAATAATGTGAAGGGATTTAGCCCCTGGGCGCGCGGAGTTGCTCGTAACTTTTTGAGGTAATTTTACTACCACAGTTAGGTAGGTACCTACATCATAGATTAATAATAGCTGGTTCGCGACTATATTATCTCATCTTACTAACTATATTATCTACCTACACTCGCAGAGATATAAATAAATAACATAGAAAACATACGACGCAAGGGAGAGTTAATAACGTAAAAAGTTATCGATATTGAAATAGACCAAGCAAAAGATCGGTAACGGTATTCTTTGAAAACCATCACATCCCAGTTGGTAAACACGACATGCCATTGCACAGTTATTTCCCGGCATTTTAGAAACAACAAACATGAAAGAATACAAAATAAATGTGCTTTTCGATTTATTAAGAAAAAAAGATAGGTTAACTACCATCTTTAAGTAAATTTAATTAAAAATATGTTACATTTTCGCTACAGCACGATAGTATGTAAAACATCGGATAGCGTTAAAATAAGTCCAATAGAACATTTTGATATTATAAAAAAAATATTTATAGTGTAAGATTTTTTAATAGGGCTAAATTAGTTCTTTTCTTAGCCCTAGTTTCCAATATGTCTTAGCAAAGCAAAGAATAAAATAATCCTGATTTCGTAACGAAATTAGCATTTTAGTGTTAATTTATGCAGGAACTCAAGCTTCCAGCCCCTAAATCTCAGCCCTTTACTATAAAAACGAACCCAAAGAAATAGAAAGTGTACCAAATGGCTGTTTGTTGATGCTGTTAACAGCTGTGTGGGCCCGCGGTATCATAGCCTGCCCACAATAATGTTGCCAGATGTTCTCATTTACACTAACAACGGGAGGTTTTTTCGTAGTTTGCAGGACAAAAGATTTCTGATATTTTATCACATAACATAGCAAGTATAGCATACTTGTTCACTACATTTTTTATAGTAACTTATGATCTTCGCCGCGATTGGAAACAGATCTGAGTTTCTGATATTTCAGCACAGTTACATGAAAGATAAAAATGTTTAAAATAGTAGGAGCAGTCAAAACGATGCCAATCACGGTAAATATCCCGTAAGCGTAAGTACTAACTAGTACTATTAAGTACTATTTTCATGTACCAATAGATCAACGTTTGACCGTTTTTGAAGATAACATTTTGTAAAATAGCAAAATAATAATGGTCGTGAATGAAAAGTCAAGGATATAACTTATACTCATATTGTAATTTCTAGCATTAGTTATATAAAAAAGCTAAGTGTAAATAACATAACTTGTAATACCGGACCCAACAGTCAGACGGTGCAATCAAACCTGCTTATTGAATTAATGCGGGAACTTACAGCATAATAATGGTTAGAAAATGACTTTTTGTTGGCAAATAAAAAATAGCTGGGTTTGAGGTGGTTAGGAGATGCACAATGGGCACCCCACGACCTCGCACTTGCCGTGCGCCCAACATCAGTGCGAGTATCAGTGCGAGTGAGTCCGCCATGAAGGTTGCACGCGAGGTGCTCGTTTTGTTCGCGATCACGGCGTGTGCGCACGCGCTCGTCGACGATGTCATAGACGTTCTCAAACTAGGAAAAGAAATAGGAGAGGAGGTGCTCAGCTCGTGGGATCTCATAGGGAAACCTTTCAACGTGACTGGTGGAGTGGAGCTTCCGATCATAAAGCGGCGGGAGCGGGTGGTCCTGGCGCGACTAGCCGGCGTGACGCGCGCGATCCAAAGGTTGGAGCTGGAGGTGGAGAAGGCTGGCGCGGTGGCCATGCTCCTGGCCAAGAACAGTGGTCGCGGGACGCGCGTGGAGCTGCGGCTGCACGAGATGGGCGACCTGCTGGGGCGCGTGGCCTCCGCCGACCGCGTCATGCGCGAGTACGTGGGCCTGCAGGAGGAACTGGAGCGCACCACGCTGCAGGACTTCGCCGAGTGGTGCGTCTCGCACGAGCCCACCGCGCTGCCCGGACTCATGGAGCGCGTGCATGCCATGGTCGTGCCACCGCATCGGTTCCTGTTAGGTCGCGGTATCCTGCAGATGATCCTCGAAGATTTGCAGGTTTGTTTCGGCTTGTTCGCATTGCAAGTAACTCCTAAACGTTTTCATTGAGTTTTTTCTAACAATAGCTGTAGCGGGTATGACACAAAAGATTTGACTACAATGCCGAAATGAGTTCTGCATACAGCTTGCGTTACCAATGTCAGCAAGATAACGTTTCGCTCATTTTACTTTAGGTACTATTAGAATTCTGATCGCCATTTCCTTGCAAGTATGTCGGTACATATTATGTATTGTGAATGACTACTATCGTCTACCCACATTGGGCTAGCGTTGAAGATAACTGTCGATCCGGTGATTCCGGCGGCTGCTACTTGTACTATTATTTATTCTGTATCTGTGCTAAGGTTCGAACTGTAAGAACACGAAAGGTACTGATGCTGTTAATGATAGAGTATTTACATGTGTATTTAAATATAGCAAGGAGGCTGAGTCCGCTTTGAATAAGAACCTTTTTTATGTTACTTAACTTCTAGGAAACATTTATTTATTACTTTTATTAGTAACATAGCCTATCATAAGAAAGGATAGTAGCAGTTACTGTACAGGATGAGTCACGGTACCCGGGTCAAGTAACTCTCATTGGGCCGCAGACGGGTCCACACTCGCTGGTACGCCCTTGACAACCAATTCACGCCTTCCTATGTTAATTCAACGACCGATGTAAGCTGACCTACGTCACCCCATCTCCGTTTATTAATCCTGTGCATTACTTTTTACTGCACTTTATAGGGGTCCCTGATAAATCTTGTAAATCTGGGAATTTGTGGTAGTAACAGTCATAATTATGTATTATGAGATTTTTAAAAGGTATGTTAATTAAGCAGTAAATTGAAGACCCGCGGACAAAACTTTCTAAGATCCTGTAGGAGCATACCGGAAGTTTTATACAATTTACAAATAAATAATGACTGATACGATATGTACCTAAGCTATGATAAGTTGATACGTGATGATAGGTACTTTGTATGTTTTTTCGCATCGGAGCTCATTGTATTTCTGAGAAGGCATATCTGTGACAGTAGGTCGGTTATACTTTGGAGTTAAGTTACCAATTGTGTCAGTTCCCGTATTAGGTATTATAATTATATATCACTATACAGAAATATAGCACAACACAACAGCTCTCTATTACAAATATTTTCTTAATCTTAAGAATATAAATGGTTGGAAAAACCCAATAAGACAATATAAACAATTAATACACAATTTAAACAATCATCTCTTCATTATTTTGATAATAATAACAATTTAGAGTATATTATATTATATTAGACTTCAAGAACGTAAAAAAAAGTAACCAACGCGACGTCGTAACGTACGTCGTATAAATTCACTGTCGTCAAAACATAATAAAAGATGACTTAGATAATGCAGAAGCTGTCGCCCTATTATTTGTACCGTCTTTCCATAAAATAAGTATTTCTTAATATCAAAGATGTGGGGATGTACAATCCGCTTATGATATCCCATAATTATGAAACGAAGTACCTTCAGAGGATGATCGTGTAGCTTGCAACAATATTCTTATTTATGGTCAAAACTTCATAGGACTCCCGGTAACTGATCGCCTTCGCTTCTAAATTTCGTCGTTGATTGATGAAAATAACTTAAACAAAATAAATTCTTTCGCTGATGTTTGTCGCAATACGAAAATGTCGCTAATCTATTTATATTTCTTTAAATATATTATGTATTACAAGAGCAGGATCTTAGTTTTCTCAGTAGCAATGACAACAAAGATGACTCAGCAGCAAAATCAATCCACTAAGATTTTTTACGTTCGTGCCAATACTTCGCGAACAATGCGACTCTGAAAACCGGTTGAGTTGAGGCTGAGTGTCGTGAAAGCCGACTGAGTCATGTAATGAGCCATAGGCTTCGAGGCTGACGTTTATCTTTAGAATAGGAATTGTTTTAGGTATCAATAGGCTATCCTACTTTTCCCTGCTAGCCTGACCCTGCTCCCTGCTGCCCAGCACGGGGAGGAGTCAAAAATGTCCTTGCCCTGTTTTACTCCTTTGACAAGTAAGCAAATAAAAGACACAAAACGGGGAACACGAACGGTGAGAATTAATAAAATTATTGACAAATAAATAAAATATTGCACGATAAGTCAACTCAACCTCTAATAAAGAGATGGAGGACGTATAAATAAAGTATTTACTTTCATTTTCATGCCACTGGCCCGATTAAGTAACAGTTACTGCAGCAAGTATCGAACTAGGCTACGACCGACCTCAGCATGACGTAACAATAGACAACTACTAAATCTTCTGTGGCAAGTGCATCCTTTACCGTTGCGAAGCTATCAGTTACTAGTACTAGTAAGTAATTGAGTCAGTAAAGTCATCCGCACCTCGGACTTTTCAATCGAAAATGAATCCGAACCTTATTGTATTATTTTAGATTTTTAAATTTCAAATAGCGAAAATCGTCTATAACGAACCCTTTCGAAATTAATATACATACTTGGGAAGGAAAACGACATAAATTAATATTTTTTTTTCGTATTGCTTCTTTGTTCACGTTTTGTACCAACTTAAGGTGTTTAACTAAGCGGTTATTGTATTATTTAAGATGGAATAATGTCAATTATATAAACAATAAGAACTACTACAATCAATTGAATGGCAGAAAAGATTTACAAGAACTAACAAAAAGACAACAAACAAACATAATCGATTCTAAGAGGTCCATCGGCCATCCAATTTAAGCATAAGTTAGGAGTAAGTTCTCACCAGTAAATCCTGAACATAAAAACATTTAAAAGGTGCGGCGCAGCGTGATATTGCGCGGGAGTCGCCAGCTGACACCACATTAATGAGCGAATAATAATAACAATGTGCATGTACAACACACATTCTCAACTTATTATGGTAATATAGGTTTTAGTTCGTTGACATACGAGCTGGACGGAAGGCAGAGTAAATAATGGCGTGAGTTAACAGTACTCAACATACGGGCACGTAGTGCTGTGCACAAGGTTGGCAACGTCATCGTATCGATAATATTTATTAATGACAAATATAAAATCACCAACTATTGAATAAGGCTCGTCATACGGTTACGTACCTTTGAAGCGTAAAGCAAAGAATAATAGAAATATAGGCAGAAAAAAATTAATTCATCGTTGAATTATCTTCGGTTTACAACAAATAATTATGTCTTTCCAATTTATAACTGGGTAACAAAAATGATGATTTATAAATTCTTTGAAAAGTGATTGGGTCATCCTCATGCGATAGCACGGTTCCCTCATCGATAAGAATCTATCGACAATGGCCATCACTGCTACAGCCTCAATCTCGCAATCCCCTCGCCGCGTCCGCTGGGCGTGGGCGCTGTTAGTGTGCCTCCAGCCGCGTAGTAAACACAACGCGACTGCGCCACAATGAAATTCGCGGCGCTTACGGCGTTGCTCGCCGTCGTAACGGCAAAGGACCTGACGCCAGTGGACAACCTGCGCGATACTTTCTACAACCTCGAGAACGACCTCTGGAAGAATGTCACTGACCCGGGGTGGAGAGAGAACGGCCTTGGCGGGGACGTCGAGCTAACAAAGACGTTCGTCGTCTTCAACGAGAACCTGCAGGGTCTGTCGAGAGTTATACGCCCGGCGCTGCACTCGTGGTTATGGAACAAGGCCGTGGAGCAGTTGCAGGTCATCGATGGCTTGTATGAAAACTTCGTGGAGTTCAACACACGGCAGGCCACCCCGGGAACCGTGCCGGCGCCCGTGCGCGAATGGCTCGACCTGGCCGAAGCCGTGCTTCTGGACCCGAAGTTATCAGTCAACAAGTCCGTCACGAAACTGCACGAGTTGATGGAGCACGGTGACCTGTTCAGGACGGCACTGCAGGTACAGATGTTATTGTATGAACGCATCGGAGTGACTAATTCAAATCGGGGCAGTCGTAACAAAGGCAATCGAATCCGTTATATGAATCTTGTGCTTGTAAACCAGCAGTGTCAGTGACCTGGCGTAAATATTCAACAATTTAATTCAAATTTAATCGCTAGCGTGACATCCTATTAGGAAAATAAATAAGCTGTAAATGAGCGTATAAGGTAAATAAACACTCAATAAATACCTAATACCGAGGTAACACTGGAGATTGTGGCTGTGTGGTTCACTGAGTATGACCAATTAACCACATTGTCTTACCATAAAAAAATAAAACAATAAGCGATCATAAATGTGTGTCTGTGCCTGTCCGAATTCTTATCTTGTTTAATCCACCTCGCAAATATTTTATACTAGAGCCGCGTTGCCGTACTTTCCACTTAATTTTCCAAAATAATAAGCGTATGTTGATCTCGGTAGTCATCTAAACTTGTGTGCAAAATTTCATCCAAATCGGTTTAACCGTTTAGCGCAAAACCTACAAGCGGACAACGTTTCACTTTTTTATTGCTCGTAAATTATAGTCATTACTCTTCATTATTATTCAGTAAATACATAAGTACGTCTGTTTCCTGTAATCGGTATATTGTTTTATAAACATGCGGATTACGTGAATGTATTCATGTATAAAACGATCGTTGACGTGCTGTTTAAAGATAATAACATCACTTTAATATGCAATCAGCAACTGCAATTTCATGCTAAAATAATAACATAAAGTTATAAATACAATAATTATAAAATCGACTCTTTTTAGCCAACAATGAAGCCATCTTTGATTTTTCATTAGTATTATGTGTTTTTTTATTACAAAAATAGAGCAATCCACATTTTAAATAGAGCAACGCACTACGTTCGCTGTTTATAACTATGATGACACAGAGCCTCTTTAACCAACTCTGTAAAGATCTAAAAATAAATTCGCGACAACCTACATAATTAAGGACTATAAACAACAGTTAAAAATTAATTAGCAATGCAATTTTTCGGTCATTGACTAGTTAAACAATAATGAAGACAATAAGAGTGCCCGTAATTTGTTACATGGACATATTTAAGTATGTATTGAATTGGCAATTGTATGACCAAAGTAATTGGAAAAGTAGGTGGTGAAGGTAATATTAGGTAAAGCAGCAGAAATACGGAAGCCATATAAAAAGAGATTGCCTCAACTAGATGTAGTAAAGAAATTGTATCCATACCAAAGTTTACGTTGTATTCGTACTTCGTACGTATTTATAAGCTAGAAATGAAATTCCTAGAGGTTTTCAAGTCACCTTGACCTGATGAGAGCGACCAAATATCCGTGCCAGCATTGACGTGACACTGCGGCGCGAGCGGAAGTTAAAACACACGGGTTTATATTGATTGGATTGTTCGAGAGTTTAACTTCTTGGATCCCAGCATTAAGATGACAATTGAATAACAATGCATATGTGTACGATATCGGGTCAATGGGAGTTAGAGTTAAAATATACCACTTTTAGTTAAGAAGCTAGGATGAGGGGCACCAAGCACCTTGAACTGCTTCTGACCAACGAGAGATGCGAGAGCACCCATGTTAGTGGACTAATTTTGTACACGATCTAACCAATATTTTTGCTAGCGACTATAGACTAGCTATATAGGGAGCGACAAGGTCATCAACACCTGTCGGAGCAGATGGACCCGCTATGTGAGACTCATAAAAGCTAAATCGAATATAATTGCGATTTCAGGATCAAGACTCTGATGTCTGCGAGCTTCAGATGTCGCCGCACCAGCTGATCTACGACATGTACAACACGATTGCGCTGACAGAGATCAAGGGCTACGCCATGATGCAGTTCTCTTGGATGTTGCTGAGGATATACGGAAAAGGTATGGGCCCATTCAATCAACTAGTTCTAAAACAAACCCATATAAATGCCAGGAATCTGATGTTGCCTTCCATTGTTAGATGACCATGCTAAAATGGGTTTAATGCACTTGAAAGGAGATGTGATATAGATTAGGAAGTGCAGAATGAGTACCTGGTGATATTAGAAAAAAGTCCATCGATGTGGAGTAATCCATTCAAATCGACACTGGTTTGTTGCACATATCACAATCTCTAACAATAGTTTTAGCGTTAGAAGTCCAGTCACTCGCGGCCGCGGATATATATTTCAATGATTTTTTGATACTTTGGTATGCGTATGCGATGCGTAGCGTTTTATGCGTCTTGCGACGACCACAGGTGAATGCAGACTTAGGGTAGGATAGACAAGGAAATGCGTGTGAATGAGTGGGTGGGTGGGCAGTTTCAAAATATAAATGAAATATAACTTAATAAGCGGCGCGTACAGCACTTTTTGATGTTTGTGCTGGATAAATGAGGCAGTTAATGATGAAGCTGTTTGCGTTAGTATCTGTAATATAGGCATACTTCATTGTTTACTTGGTGATTGTTAAATAATCTTTAGTAAAATATTTGCGTGACACCAAATAAACCTTGATTCAATAAACAAATAAATGTTATTATTGTGATTCATTAGTCATGCTGGAATAATTTAAAAATTATTGTAATTGTTTAATCGACTGAGGAGTCATAGATTTCTAAGAATTTAATTGTGTTATGGCTGAAATAGACCTAACAGATAGATCATCATCATCATTAACAGCCTAAAGACGTCCACTGCTGAACATAGGCCTCCCCCAGGACACATACAGATAGATAGATATATTTAAAGTACTTTCTTTAACGGATACTTTAGCCAATCTAAAACACGCATTTAGTATGCGTGTGTAACACAGTCATGAATACTAATCGCGCCAATTCCTCGCAAGTGAAGATAGGCTCCATAATAACACAGTCCTGATGATTACGTGCAAATAAACGATGATTAAACAACTCCGGCCTAAGAAACAAAGAAAATGCAACCCAAGGCAAACATTATGATGACAACAAAAGCGTGCAGGCTACAGAATCGGTCAGCATTTACTCATAATATCTAACATAATCCTCTCAATGTGACAACCGTATTAGGATGTAATAAAGGCTTATATAGGTTATCTAACTTGAACTGTATTTATTGTTCATTGATTCAATACTGGAGAGGACGGAAGAGGCCTTTGTACTATATGAATATTGCATACAAATCAGTGTGATAAAATAACATTGAACTGGACTGTGTTGCTGATTGCAGTGATTCATTGAAATGACAATATGCGTGTATAGTTTACTAACAACAAATAAAAATAATGATACTTTGGAATTTGCAGAGGAAGTAAGGTTTGATAACTAAGTTATGTCTGGACAGGTGAAGAATATTACGCCATGTGCCAAAATTCTTCTATCCCTCTTATAATTCGCAAATATGAAATATATTTTCAGGAAACTACACACAGGAAGCCAGCCTAACTCGGCAGAGGTACAGCGAGCGCACGGGCCAGGCTGCCGCCGCCGCGAGGGCTGCGCTCGCGATGGCGAACCGAGGCCTGTACCGGTGTGACCCTCAGGTGCACCAAGAAGGTAAGACATTAACAACCATTGAAAACAAACCTATCAGTATAAGTTACTTCCAGAAAAAAAATTGCCGACAAAAAATTACTTCTAACTAATGTCAATTTTGGTCTCTTTTGGTTGTTGGTGTGTGGCTGAAAATTCAGGGGTGCTAAATTCTTTTTAATCATGTTCCAGACTTAACGTACGCTCAAGTGACCCGTCTACTTCAAGGCTACGTGGAGAACGAAGTCGACATGAATCCAGACGGCACGTGTCGCGAGAACTGCGGGTTCTACACCCTCGCCAAGTCATACGGCTGCTTCAAGGATCAGTACTGCACGAAACAAGAGGCGTGCAAAGGCAGGATCATCGACTGCCAATACATCGATAGCGACATGTGGATCTGCCCCGCGGTAAGTTATTCTTGCTTTTGTTCGGTGTGAACGAGACGTAAATCTTTAATTCGGTGGATTTCATCGGTATCGATATTTTATGTTAATTACTTCTGCTCAACCGTAGTTAGAGACGCGTCTGATGAATATGGTGGGAAATAGGAATGTACATATGTCAAAGTTTTCGTGATATGCAGCCGAGAAGATATTTAGCAATAAACCCAAGCATGTATTCTCAAATTAATACATTCTTAATAAATGTTTTAAATTACATAACAATCAGCATTTCTCTAATTAAACTATATCGATGTTGTTATAACTCGAGTTCTCATTAATTACAACAGTAATTAGTGAACTTCGATCAGAACCGGTTGAACCTCATTTTGGTGCTTAATAGTGTAAAGATATAAGAATGAATAGACCTTCACCTCATTCAAACCACTGATAATAACAACACGACTAAAACGATGTTTACCTTCTACAATTTAGCACAAACTGCAAGTTGTAATGATGCAAGGTAATCAAGCTACAAATTCCCTGTTGCAGTGAATTATCAAATATTTTTTCAAATTACAGGGTCGGAAAAGCAATCGGCGATACGAATGGATAGAGTACGAAAACGGCAGAACTCTAGGTCACGCGGAGGATACGTGCAGCCGAGGCACGAACAAGGTAACGTAGAAAAACAGCCACCAGTAATAAAATTGATGCTCGTATTGTCTGGAGACTACTGCACAAAACCTAACTCACTGTTATTGTAGATAGGGGTCTAAAATACTAGACTAAACAGTTTAGCAAAGAAAAACATTGCTTTAACCAGCTTTGTGGGTATTTGCATATTGTATGCACAGAAACATGCATTTCGGAAAATATATAACGCTTAACACACAAAGAGAAAAAACGCATTAAAATAGCATAATAATTATAATTTTTACTTATCTAAACTTGAGAATCGTTAACGGGGTTAGTAGATTAACAAAACAAAGCTGGTGAACATGATAATGAACACCAGATTCAAACAAACAACCCAACAAACACTTTTTATACCTATTAATTCTGACTTCTATACCGTATGTACAACAAATAAATTCTGATTAACAAATAAAGTAAACAAAACAATAATAAATATTTTATTTTTGCGACTTAGCTTTTTTGGATTTTAGCAGTAACATATTAAGTAATCTGTGATATGTAGGCTAGTTGCTAATGCACAATTTTTTTCGAATAGAATAAGTTATCTTATTTGCCATGGCAATGATATCAACTGAAACTAGAAATTGATTAAAGTAACGATGACTAGAGAAGTGAACATCTACTCCAGACTGAGAATGACTATAGAGCTCCCAGGGTTTGTGGAAGGGTGTCGATGACGACCAGAGTGTCTGCAGGTGGACTCGTGGTGGCGTTGGCTGTTCTGGCACTGCTCTTACTGCATGTGCCTCTGCGACGACGCGACCAACTCCGACCGCTACTTCAGTCTCTGGGACGCCACTTCTGATGTCAACAACAACAAGTTAGTCCCTTTCAATAGGGACTCCTCCGCACACCCCAAAATAATAGGAAACATATTGATCGAAAGCATCGTTTTATAGTATTTTATATATTTTTTCCAAAGGTCGACTCTTGGTGGAGATGGAATCTACTGCACTGCTCCTACTGCGTGTGCCTTTGTGAAGATGATGCTAATAACAGCGAACGCTTCTTCAGTTTGCGAGAGGCCAACGCAGACGTTGGGCTGGGCAAGTCAGTACCTTAAAATAAGGGTACTTCGACTAACAGATCACTATCCTGGAAATGCAGCTACACATGGGTGTCTTTCTGCTTGGGGCTTTTGTAAATCAGGCAAATCATAGTCACTTGGCCAGATTTCTCGCTGGCATTTATTGCCATAGCTTTTTCATGGATTGCTAATAAATTCTAAATTAACCTTCTCATTCAAATTGGACGCGTAAATAACAAAATTTATTCAGTAAATGTAATAACAGAGCGGAAAGTACAAAACATGTAGGACTAGAAACCAAGCTTTAATTCCGTTTCAGGTGATAACATAAACAATAATAATTCATAGTAGTTAGTAGTTAATTGCATGGGTGTGCGGGGGGTGTCCGTCCATACTGGCTAATCTTCGTGGTATACTTCTCACTAATAACCGTATACTAACTCAACTGATCTCCATTCCAGGGTAGTAACAGGCATTCGGATGGTGAAGGCTGGGAGGGTGTTCCACCTCCAGGTCCATCAGGGGAAGTTAGGCGAGCGCGGCGTGGTGGCTCCAGGGGAATGGGTGCCGATTCAGAAGTTTGACCCAGCAGACTACGGCGTCTCGGACGGCCAGGACTACCACACTTTAACTTACGAAAGGAGAGCAATTGATTTGGACGAACTGGATTCGCCATCAGGACACGTTTTGACGGGTGTTCGGTAAGAACGCAATCCAATATTATTATAATATTAATGTGGTCAGAACTGGAATTTATATACTAACATTAAAAGAACTTTGTATTTTTACTAAGTACAAAATTAATATCCATTTCAAAGCGCCACGGCAACGCCAAGGGTAACCTAATGTAAACCGAAATCATATTAATATTGAATCATCATTTCACAGGTTCCGCATGATCGGAGCCCACCTTCACTTCGAGATAAGATCAACACCATTCAACTATACCACAGGCCGACTGTCGTCCGAAAAGAGCCAATGGATCAGCAACGACAACACGGAGGGATCTGTCGAAAGCCCTAGGTAAGGAATGCTAATAGTTTTTCGAGTAATATATTTATGCTGATGAGACCATAGACATATATATTAAGGACAGGCCTAATGACTGGTTATAGGTCGCTTCAAAGTGGGAGCCAATTTCACAGATTGGCATCCACTAGCGCTCAGTCTCTGATGGAAGTTAGAAGGCATCGGTCCAATGTCACAAACAAAATATGCCAAGTTGTATTGTGAAGGGTTGCACAATCTATACTCAAAAGTGCAGTAAAAAGAAAGACCAAGTTTCTTACCTCAAGTAATTCAATATTTTCAATATTACACTCTGTTTTGTAACAAAATAATCGAATTTATATTTGGAATAATCGTTGTAAACATAAACATTGGCAGACATAATGGCAGCGATAGGCACTTAATTTTCTCAACTTGTCGTAGTTCACGCGAAATCTAATAGATGGCGCTGAATTTTCCCACGCCATTTTGACAAAATAAAATGTTCCTTCGGGCATATCCTGATATGTAAATCTATGGATGAGACGCTAAAATATGCAGCCGTAACTATGGCCTTCTCTACCAGTTCATAAGATGAAATTCAATAACCCGACGTAGCACTTTAATTAGATCAGTAAAATTCTTATCCATATCATGCGAAAGAAGCGTGAACAAGTATTTGCTTGCCCATACAAAAGTATGTGACCCAGAAAATGGAAAACTATCTCCATTTTAGAGCATGCTAGTTATCAACCGTGACCAAAGAGCTCAGAATCGTGATAAATCCGTCCAGTAATCGCGTGAAGTTACGGATCATTAAGAGTATGTTAAACAGTCTTTATGCAGTAGTTTTTAAGACACATTATTAAATAAAACGATTAGTTTGCTCCTCCAAGCTCCCGTCAAGTTAGTACAGGAAATGCCTGAAGTAACCTTGTTTTCCTAACTTCCAGGAGGAAACTGGAGCTGATCAAACCGGACGTACCGACACGAAGCCACACTCCACTACAAGTGGACTCGGCCCACGACCAGTACGTGGAGTTCACCAACACAGACTTCGACGCTGATGCCGCTCAGAGCACCGTGCCTTTTATTGATATACAGCCAGTGCTGCCGACTAAAGGTACCAACACTTGCTTGCTTTTGTCATCATCTCTCCCATGTACCTACTGCCGAAATCTTTGTGCAGCGATGGAACCATTTAATTTGTATTATTTGCTAACAACACAATACATACTTATTTTGCATGAAAGGTCTGCAGAAAGATTGCAATAATGGATAAATTCGGCCCTCGAAAGCTCGTGACATTTGAACGAAGCCAAGCTTCCTAGAACCTAATTATGTATGAACTTACTTGTTTGCTTGCCTAGCCAGATAAATGCGAAATGGTAATGGAGATTAAAACATAGTTATCTAAGATACTACGTAGTATTGTCAGAGGTCACCAAAACAATGACATTAGCAAAAAGTTTTGTAGAGTTAGTAAACAAAGTTGCGTCTTCTCCTAGATCCAAAAACAACTGAATTAAAATAAACACTGCTTATATTTCCAGGTGGTTCATTATCCAGTGGCGCAGGGTTGATCCACCGCGGTGGCCGCGGCTCGGGCGGTTTTCTAGCGTTGAAGCTGATCACCTACGATCTCTCAAAACACGTGAAGGCTGAGCCACCACCACCAGAGTTCATAGAGGACACCACGGAATTCGTGCCTATGATCAACTAACATACTCATTTAATGTAGCGTTCTAATGTAAATCTTAGCGTAATTAATATAAGAGTGATTTGATATAGATGGGTGTTTTATTTTAGGGTTTAGTTTTTGTAATGATTATGTTAGCGTTCGATAGTAACATCCTAGGACTGGGATGGGTCTACCTATGATTATTATTACTTGAAAAGCACCACTCATTAATATCTATTGTATTTTTTAGTGCAATTATTATAAGGATGATTTTGTACAGACGCGAGTTTTATTTTTGTTTTGGAAATTATGTAAATATGTTAAGTAAGCCTTTGGGCCTTATCTAGACGATGACCTCGATGACCTTGGACGTTACCTATAACTAAAGAATTGTGTTTTTTTTTTCATATCAAATGGAGCTAAATGTCGTGACTATGAATGCACTAGATGAGCGTAAAACATTTGGCTTACCCAGTGTAATACATTTCACAAACCGAGTTGCACACTCCAGTAGACAATCTGTCGCTAATACATTCGCTACGTTGTTTACACAATCCGCTGTCTGATACAGAGTCCGGCAATTATTGTAAGAGTTTCCACACCTGTAAACGCGGCCTAAGCCACTCGGCTAACCTAGCGAACCAATGTAGTAGTATATGGGACCGTGTAGGTCATTTTCGGCACCGGTATAGGATACCAGCGTAACACAATCAGACACCGACTCCGCCAGCGAGGTCGACGTAGCTAACCTACGGGGGGTAGGTTAGCTAGAACGGTCGCGACTTTCCATAGGGTCCACTTCTCCAGGGGACGTAGCCTTCTCGATTCTCTTATCCCGGCAACGGCCCAAGCCGAGGCTCGCACCCCAGGGGTGTACTTGAGCTAGTTGCCCCCCACTATTGTCGGCTGAGGGCCTTAACCGCCTGCTCGGTGACGCTGTAAAGGTCGGCAGGGACCAATAGCATCAGTTAGTTAAAAAAAACCGTGTAGGTCGCAAGACTGACCTGCACTTGCAGCGGATGGTAGGCGAGCAGCTGCAGCAGGTCGGGCGGCGGCAGCAGGTCGGCGGCGCGCAGGCCCAGGCTGCGCACCGCGGCGCACAGGAAGGCGGCCAGGTACCGGTGCAGCGGGAAGTGGAAGGACGCGTGCGCCGCCTCCGTCCGCGGCCCCGCGCCGGTGAAGCTCACCGCGTCCAACCATTCCTGCGGCCGGACACGGGACCATACAGCTACAACTACCACTCGTTACTCGACGCGTGCGACCGTCTATACAAATCAAGTACACACTGCCCGAGGTGCAAAGATAGGGAGATAATGACGGATTAGCCAAATACCAGCATGTCACCACAATCTGTTTCACGACGAAGAGCATAATATTGTGATCGTATTCCATAATTCCGTTATTTTGTAGATTGATGTTTCAGTTGTAGTATATTAATTAGCAATTTTACCCCAATGTTTGAAGAAAAATATTGGGTAAATAGAACGACTGCTATTTTATTTAAAAAACAATGAGGATCTATAGGTAGTTTCAATATTAAGTAAATACTACAATTAACTTGTCGCAAATATTCAAAATCATAACAACAGTTATTCTCACGTTTCTTATCCCATTCTCAATCTGCCAATGTTTGTCTTAACATCGTATATGTATGGGTACCCTGGCGCGCCAGGGGCCCGTGCGCCGGCTCGGTCAGGTGGCTGAGCACGGACCACATGGGGTACGTACCTGCAGGTAGGCGAGCGCGGTGGCGAGCATGCGGCGCGCCAGGGGCCCGTGCGCCGGCTCGGTCAGGTGGCTGAGCACGGACCACATGGGGTACGTACCTGCAGGTAGGCGAGCGCGGTGGCGAGCATGCGGCGCGCCAGGGGCCCGTGCGCCGGCTCGGTCAGGTGGCTGAGCACGGACCACATGGGGTACGTACCTGCAGGTAGGCGAGCGCGGTGGCGAGCATGCGGCGCGCCAGGGGCCCGTGCGCCGGCTCGGTCAGGTGGCTGAGCACGGACCACATGGGGTACGTACCTGCAGGTAGGCGAGCGCGGTGGCGAGCATGCGGCGCGCCAGGGGCCCGTGCGCCGGCTCGGTCAGGTGGCTGAGCACGGACCACATGGGGTACGCAGCCGCCTCCAGCTCGCACGAGAACGCCGCGTAGTAGGAGGATGGCTCGAACTCTATGTGCCCGCCCATCTCGCGGATGTTCACGTTCATGCCTGCCAATATACAAGCGGTGATAGCTAGACGAACAAAACACTCTGCTGCACAGGTTTAATACTCTCCACTTACCGAGCGTAATACACTTAGATTAGTAATAGTTCATTTATAGTAAAGTAAAATCCTGGATATAGTTAGGTTAACTTTAGTTATTGCCACTTTATATTGATAGTAAATCTTATTACCTCACTTATTATTGTAAATACTTAAGTACCTGGCTTAATTACTATTAAGTTACTGTTCGCCTTATAAATAAATAATTTATTGCAACCCTCTTGTCGGAGGACATATTATATTTGGTTACTCTAAATTGTTTACTTAAGTACTAAGTTTTTATGTTAGCAAATAAATAAATTACTAAATACACTCCACTAACCGAGCGTAATTAAATTTAAGTGTGTTTCTAAAATGAAATGATGCACTTTAATTTCACCGGGAGAATTTTTCAAGGGCTTTTCCACGATTCCCAAAACTATTTTCTAAATGAAAATCGAACCCGTTGATACGAAAATCAGCCTACACTATTGCAGCCAATAATAAAACTAAAATAGTAAAAACTATTCCAATTCCATCCAAAAATATATAATTTATAGATATATTAATCTTACCTTGCAACATAGACAGGAACTCAAACCACATATCAACCAACGCATCATCTTGCATAAACAGCAACGCAACACTCTTATGCGACAACACATTATTAAAGTCCGACACGAGCGGCCAATAGCAATGTTCCTTCATCACTCTCCGCGTACAGTCTATCACATAGTGGAAGTTATTCTCCGGATCGTGCAGGGTGTTCTGTACAAGTATCTTGCCCATCATGAGCCGCAGAGAGAGCACCATGACATGCAACAAGTGCAGCTGTTGCACGCAGCGTAAGGCGAGGGCCTCGTTGGAGAACAGTTGCACGGACATGTGGACTACTCGGTTGGATAGAGTGTCCGGGTCGGTCGCCTCTTCTAGTACTAGCGGGATGCGGGCGTAGTGCATCACGAATGTTCGGGTCAGGTGCTCCTGTGGGAAAGGGGTAACGGTTAGTTTGGTACAGGAAAACATTCATCATCATCAACATCATCATCATCATCAACAGCCTGAATAAGCTCCCATAAAGCACCACTGAGCCTACAGGCTCAAAGCTTCCGGCTACCCGCAGTTTTAAATAGATCGTCGGTCCTACTGAGGGCCGGCGTATGCTGCGTCTTTCGATTCAAACCGGAATAAACAGTAAAATTTAATTAAAAAAATTAATCTACATCTAACATTTCATCACAACCCAATTTGCCTAATCATTCACTTCGTGTAATGCCATGTGATGAAGGGAGTGGCCGGCGAACAGCCCGTTTCATTAACAATACTAGTATGATAAGTATTTACGTACTTTTTATGAAAGAGGCCCTATGTATAAAATCATCAATAATGTCAACAAATTGGCAACCGTGATCAAAAGTCATAATGGTTCAAGCATTTCCAATTAATATCTAATTGGTCATGCCTAATAAGATTCCTATTAACCTTGTAATCCTGATCCGGCAGCATGTTGAGTAGGAAGCAGACCACATTTTGCGGGAACTCGTACTTGAAGGTCCAGAATATAAACTCGTCCAGCAACGTGTTGTGCTGGAGTCGCGGCGCTAGCGCGGGTAGGTGGCGGTATCTGGAACGATATATCAGTACATTTGCATTAATTCGGAGGTACAAAATTAAAAATCCAAACCTACCCTCAATTCACGCTAAATGAACAGCAGAAAAAAAATCGGCACATCAAGTTTGCCTGGGAGTATTCACAAAATAAAACAGTTTGAAGTTACTGTGCCATTTCAGTGCTTTGCTTTCAATTATAAAATAACACTGAAACATACCTAGCAGATACTTTTTGTAAAATATGAATTACTTTTCCCCATGAGAAAGAGGTATATATATATATATATGAAGGTATATATATATGTGACTCACTCGTCAGGCGGTTCTGGCGCGGGGAACATTTCTAGCGCCTTCTCGTACATCTTGTTGGACTCGCCCATGTAGCACCCGTACTCCGTCTCCGGGAACGGCGGCTCCACCAGGTTGCGGTACATCTGGAACACAATGGAGTACTTATGATTAACGGAAATTAACCCTTACAATACAAAAATAAAGGCGTATCATCAATTTTATTAGGTGGTTTTTATTGTTTTCAGTTCTGCCGAGTGGTTGAAAGGTTTTTGAAAAAAGCATGGGGGCAATGCGATGTCGTGCAGATTGTTTTACAAAGTGCTAATAGCTAGGTGATAAGATAAGAAAACGACACAACCATTGGCCATTTTATCATATCTGAACATTCAATCCTTATAGTTGACCGTTAGTAAATGGTTGCTTTATCAACAATGTATTTAAAACAAATAGCGCTTCCCACCAGGTAGACCGACGACGGTCAAAACCACGGGGAGACGTTGGATGCAAAAAGGCAAGTAACCGCTCAAAGTGACACTATGTGGGAGGCCTATGTCCATGAACGTCTTCAGACTGTCGAATAGTGAGCGAGCATGTTCAGACGGTTCAATCAAAATTGATTCTAAATTAGTGAGCAAAAATGGTCAAAAGTGAAAAGCGTATTAGTGATTAGTGATTCATGTTCGTTACCTGAGGGTTGATGAGAGCCTTGGTCATGGCAGAGCGCATGAGGTCGCCCATGTTGTTGAACTCCATCAGCATCTTGACGTACACCTCGCACTCCTGCACCGCTATCCGATAGCTGTCGGACGTGTTCTGCGACCCGTTACTGGAAACGTGAACCATACTCTGACAATCCATCACTTAAAGTGTACATATACACATTATTAATCCAATGAGTTCCTCCTTTACAAGTTGAAATGGCAATAGGCAGGCCACATCGCTCGTAGAACGGACAGCTGATGGGAAAGAAAGGTTCTCGAGTGGCGACAACGAACCGGAAGATGCAGCGTAGGCCCCGCCACTAGGTGGACCGACGATCTGGTGATAGTCGCGGAGAGCCGAAAGATGCAGGAGGCGAGCAACCGCTCAAGGTGGCGCTCTGTGGCGGAGACTTATGTTCAGCAGTGGACGTCTTCAGGCTGTTGATGATGGTAAAGGCAACCGGGATGCGGAAGAATGCTAGGCATATTTTTTTTTTGTTCTAAAAATACACATATTTTATTTTCTGGTATTTAAATATTATTTCTAAATATTTGTTTGAATATTCACCAAAGCCATGAAACGGAATCAATAACCGTTTATTTGGCAAAGCTATGGAATGGTATTCCAGAGACGCGAGTATTCAAAATAACCTTCTAAACCTAAGTCTGAGTATTATTGTTTCTAATCTGAGTCAGCAATAAATTGCACAGAATACTAGACGGTTATATAGGAAAACCATCAATGCGTTTTTATAGTTACCTAACTATTTCTTCCGTAACACATCGAGTTAGCAAGTTACGTAAATTTGCGTAAAAGCGAGTATTTACATAAATGGGTGCAAACTAGTGTATTTGTGGACGACAATGAAATCTCGCGCATGCACGGCTTCGTAATCTCTAAAGTTGTGAGTAGTGACAATGAACTTCTTCGGCCTACGCTACGAGTAACAATCACCTGAGGCTAAACAAAGAAACATTACAAGCGCGGACTAACCTTTCGATAACTTACGCTAAGATTAAGATTTCTAGTAAAACCTTCGATTTTTTACAATTAATTTTATCGATAATGTGTTATGTAGTTGATTGGTTTCAAGTGAGGATGATCTCCTATACGAAATTTCTATACTGCGATAAGGCAAACTTTCAACTACATTTTGTATTCTATTACGGCTAATTTGATTGGGATCAGATGGGTGTTTAAAATATAAAAATCGAATTTCAGGCTTTCGTTTATTTGATATGTCTATCGTTGATTAACATTTCAAAAACAAAGGAAAAATGAGAAGGCGAAAGAGAATCAAGGCGGTCTTCTCCATAGCGATGTCAAAAGTAGTATATATATAGTTGCGGCCTAAAACCTGGCTACGTCAACTGTTACAAATTACAATAAGTGTTTGAAAAAACAAAGAACTTCTCTCTTCCACTACGGGTGCAAGCAATCCCGCACAATGCAGCTCCGCTCCGCAGCTCCGTAGCATCTTAAGTAACTCTCCCTATATAGGTATAGGTACCTGTTCTCCCTAAAGTGCTGCAGTAGCCGCAGTATGAGCCGCGGCATCATGGCCTCCGCGACGCACATGAGGTCGGCGGGCACCGTGCCCGGCCGGGGACACTTGTTGCCATGGTTACTGCAGAATCTGGAACCGTCAAATGGGACTTGTTCACGATCAGTTGTAAATGCTTCAGTTGAATCAAAATCAGATCTGATATTCGGTAACAGTCAATAAATGCCACAAAAGTCGCCCAAAAGATTAGGTACCTTTTTCTTCACTCATTTGATACAAACTGGTATGACAAACTATTTGTAAAAGCTTAGTACCATTTTAGAAAATTCAATTAAACAATTTTGTGTAATCTAATTTTGACTTGTAAAAGTACCAAATATATTTTTACCCTAGTTTAAATCAAATTAGATTTGCATCAATATAAGTGGCGTGCAATAAAGGGACTTTGATTTTGACTTTGAATACTTTAATGATTTGTCATCATCATCCATTCATCACCATTGGAAACTCTCACGCCCACAGTATAGCCTCCTCCCTCTTACAGCATCCTTCATCCTTTTCTTGATTTGTTATTGATGTAGTTTAATAAATTGTATCACATCCTAAAAATGGACTATGATACCTATGTTTAAGGATGTTTTTATAATATTTTGTATAGGTAAATTTAATTGTGATCCAAAACTGTATCGTGCTTTTTAATGGTCACCAATGAAGTCAAATAAGTAGGTATCATCAGCACATCAATTTGAGATACTTTGTAGATTATAAATAGAGCTCGTTTGAGGTCATTAAGATTTCTTAGAAAAACTTGGAACACGATTCTAATACACAATGGAAGTATTCAATTTAAATCCCTAATCTTTTCCATTCATTATCTTCACGCAACATTCGTTAATAAAAAAGTAAACGATAAAAAACCGATAATATCAGAACTTCAGAAGCAATTAGATAAAGATTATCATATTGGAGATGCAATGACGTAATCGTCTATAGTGGTGTGACGTTACGAACTCTTAGGTCCAAGGTCAGGGCGCTTTTGTCGTGAAACGGGCAAAGATCAAACAAACCAAACGAAAGAAGTCGCTATAAGCTGCATTGAAAGAGTTGCAGGCATAGCCTGGAAGCCTGCCAATCTCTCAATGCAGCAGGAAGTTCCGGCAGATTTTTGGAAACTTTTATTTACTCGTGAAGGTTTTAGGTTTATACATTAGACGTCAATGGTTTTATCCAATCAATATTTAGTTGGAAGTCTTCCAGGCGAGATGGATAAACACACCTATTTTATACAACAAGCTCGATCTCAGAGCGTATCAAGGCCAATATTTGCAGAACAATGTTAGCCTTTTACGTAACAAACACAATGCAGTACTTAACATGTACTTACTTAACATTAAACGCGGGCTTTATAATCTTTATATAAATGAAAACAATGCGGAATTCTGCACTACCATGAATATAAGATGAAATCCAGGCGTTTACATAATATTCCCTACATTTTTATTGCGCTCAGGCAAATTCAATAAAACTGGTCGGTCACCACCGGTTCTGTAAGCTATTCCCCTTTGAAATCTTTAACAGATGATTTGATTATACCCAGCTAAATACTTAAAATGTTAATCCCGATCCCGACTGATTATGAACGACGTTGATTCGTAACCTACTTTGTGGAAACTCCATACATTCACGAGCAGCGATGCCGGCGGACTGACGGTCTGAAAGACGACCTATTGGATGCAATTTGCTAACTGAAATCCAACCGACATTTGCTAGTGAAAATTATGCCTACTAAGATCGCCATATATATTTGGCAAGAAATGTGAAACCTAAATACATTTGGGCGTCCGTTTTTTGTGACGTCACTAACGTTTAGTAGAGTCACGGGTCCAAGGACGAACGTGACCGGACACGGCTGTATAAGGAAAGGGCGGACCAGTTTAAAGGTCACCACAACAGCCATGCCTTTTTGTTACGAAGGGTTAATTTTTACATTACATCCCAAATGTCACCACGGCCACAGATCCTATAAAAACCTTTTTATAGGATCTGTGCCCTCGGCTTTTCGAGCCAAGCTATATTTTAATAGAAACACTTCTAGAAGCTGTCTAATCTAGCCATTAGCTTTCACTCTACGACGATGCATAGTTAGGTTTTTGTGGCTTCTTACCCCGAACATTAAAGCATTGAACTCTTTACTTTCTATTCGCATAACAAAAGTATCTAGTTTTGAATCGAGTAAATGGAAATTGCAATATTTTTTTTATCGTTTGATAGGCCTTCGTCTTTTCTAATAGATAGCTCCAAATCACGTTAGTACCAAAACGTAAACAAAAATATTAAGGCAATCGCTGGAAGAGGGTCACCTTGGAGGCGAGCATAGCCAGGCCAAGCGTCAAGCCTCAAGACGGCCAAGGTCTAGGCCAGCCGCTCTGGGTCAAGTTCCAATCTGTAGGCGTACGCCAATCAAAGTATTCCGCCTATTGTTATTGTGCGTATCTGCTATAGACAAGCCGTATCTACTACTTGATTACTACTTGAGATAACAGTTATGTCACGTTAGTACGCCTTATAGTACTTGGATCCTTTTGTTTTATCACGCCGTGACTAATAGAACGTATTGAGTTTTGTTTTCATATTACAATTGAAGGCCAACAAAGCATGAGATAATGATTTGATAGTATAGTCACGTACCAAAATGCCTAAGACTGCATTAGATTTTAAATATAATATTTAGGTACTAAGTGAATTGTAGTTCGTTGATCATAAATTGGAATAAAAATAACCGGAAGTCGCGAAATCGCGAGCATGGGAGTCCTGCTTAATTTGGGTGATATTTTTGACATTATTGCAGTTTCCATAAACTAAAATTACTATACGACGCTTCTATCTAAGGTGGCACTGCCATTGCCATTACAATTATACGAACAGAAGACATTATCCTTTATAATCTTTGTGCTTGAGCTTTCCGCTACACCGAGCTCATGTCATGACTGCCTCGGGTTCCATATTTATAGCACACGTCGGCTCCGTCCTGCTTTCCTCGCGATTTGCGATTCCACACAGATTGCTCCATAGTTATTTGATTTAAGTACAGTCTGGTTAGGTTTGAGAATTAGAGGTCGCATCTGTGACGTCATACCTCGCCCCCACTTCCAACCCACACTCAGCGGTCCCGTCATCCCGTGGCTTACTGGAAGGACCACGATTCATCGTACCGCTGCAGGTTCAAGATTCTGATCAATATCAGTTGGCCACCTAAATACCTTCGTTCTTGATTGTACAAAGAAAACTAAAAACCGTACCTACTATAAATAAACAAAGAAAACATAGTATGTAGGAACTAGGTAGCTAGCTCTAAAAATAGACGCGATATTCGTATAATCCACATTAGCTCGCATTTTTCCCATAATATTTTTTTTCATCAAGTACTATAAATAAGTTGTTGCGGAACGATGACCAGAGTATAGTACAATTATTATTCGGAACAACATTTTATACTTTGATTTTTACCACTGAGTTGGGCTTTATGCCAAATCATGCTTGTTCAGCGAGTGACGAATTTGGCAATTGGCATTTTCGACTGAATATCAGCGTTACCAAAAATAATAGCCTGTCACATAGGAATCGGATATGATATCATTGAAAAAGAAACGCACTGCTAGGTATAAAGCTTTAGCATGTCACATCAACTCTCGCATCTCTGCTTTAGACAACAGTCAACACGAACATTACCACCGTTTAAGCTATGCCAGCGACCCCCATTCTCAGTAATTTTAAAGATTTCGGGTGGCTAAGGTAAATCGGCAGTCGGGGGTAAATGGTTAAAACATCCCATGCGAGACGCCAGTGCCGGCCTTGATCGCCCCTATTCAGAATTACAAGCCTCCCTGGCTTTGGAACAGAACAACGTGCTTAGAATCTCGAAAACAACTCGAACACATGAGCTGATATCCCTATCCCGCCATAGCATGTCTCTCTAGAAGCCGTCCTCGCGTATCCTGCACATTCCTGTAAAAGGATGGCTGATATATAACTTGAACGCCCCATTTCATATGTCGCTTGGTTGACTGCTACATCTTGAAAGCCGATGAATGCACTAGTTTCGTGGCGTACGTAACCTAGCAATATATCCAACACACCTGACAAATATAATCTGGGAGTTTTTAAGGCTACAGTGAACCGGTAACTTCTAGGCAAGCATGCTCCCTCGTTGACCGCATCGTCACATACCATCAGGTGAGACCGTGGTTAAATATATAGTAAGCTAAGTGGTAAGCTACTAACCAAACATTATAAATGATAGCTCGTGAACATAATTTCTCTTACAAACACGACTCACTTGCGCGGGCAGGAGGCGAAGTAGCAAATCGAGACAAAGTCATACGAAATTACAAAGAACAGAGCAGGACGGAACAAAAGACACTTGGGCGTCCCATTTCAGGATTAGCGGTTGAAATACACCACTAATTTTCGTATGAGGAGAAGTTCTATGATTAGTCAACTGAATTTATAGTCAATACTACTAACCCATCCTCTTTCATGACGGACTTGTCTCCGCAGTCGCACGCGCCGCCGGCCTGCGAGAGGAACATGTTGAAGTCGTGCGTGGAGTGGTCGCCGCGGTGGAAGCACTCGCGGCAGATGGACATGCACGGCGAGATGCCGCACGTGCGACACCGGTACGCGACCACGCGCGGGATCCACACCAGCCCGCATTTGTCGTGTTTGTCGTAGCTCCGGACTGGAACAATCATAATAATATATTATTCAATGGCAAATGGTCTTATTTATTCAATCTTTAAATAATACTAGCTATGCTTAGTTTTCGTCTTGAGACGAAAATCATGTCAAATGCCCATGTTCCACCTATACCGGTAATTGTTGGGAACGATACTCTCGAAGTTGTCGACAAATACGTCTATCTAGGGCAGACTGTCCAATTGGGTAGGTCCAACTTCGACAAAGAGGTCACCCGAAGAATCCAACTCGGCTGGGCAGCGTTCGGGAAACTTCGACCTATCTTTTCGTCCAAAATACCACAAAGCCTGAAAACAAAAGTTTTCAATCAATGTGTGTTGCCAGTGATAACTTATGGAACTGAGACACGTGGTCTCTAACTGTTGGCCTCATTACTAAGCTCAAAGTCGCGCAACGAGCTATGGAGAGAGCAATGCTCGGTGTTTCCTTGCGAGATAAGATCCGAAATGAGGAGATCCGCAGGAGAACTAAAGTGACCGATGTAGCTCTTAGGATTAGCAAGTTGAAATGGCAATGGGCAGGCCACATCGCTCGTAGAAACCGATGGGGAAGAAAGGTTCTCGAGTGGCGACCACGATCTTGAAGACGCAGCGTAGGCCGGCCCCCCACTAGGTGGACCGACGACCTGGTGAAAGCCGCGGGGAGCCGATGGATGCAAGATGTGAGCAGCCGCTCAAAGTGGCGTTCTGTGGGGGAGGCGTATATCCAGTAGTGGACGCTTTTAGGCTGTTGATGATTATTTCTAGTGACAAAGCGACGTTGCAATTTTTGCCAAGACTAAAGTTTAAGGCTGTTTTTTTCAATAGGTCATCTAATGATTATCAGAGTTAAAGCACCTCAAAAGTTTCGAGTCAAAACGAACAAAAACATAACAAAGTAACATTACAATGATGTCACGTTGCGATCTTGACCTGCGTTACAATAGCATGATAAAAGTAGGTCTACAAATTGCCTGCAATTATGTTGATCTAACGAGACTTAGCTCGTCGGTGCTCACTCAATGTAATCAAAGTTATCAGGACTCTAGACAAGCACTGCCTCTCAGAACGTCGCAATGTATTCACTTTATGAACTTATTTGGCAGCCACTAATCATTTATCAAAGCTTGGCGTCCCGCCATCTAGATCAACTGCCGTAGTAGAGTAGGAAGGTTAGGTTATAATATATTTAACGGCAAACAGGATTTTCATTTGGAACCAAAAACAGTCTCTGGTGGTTAAACTAGCGTGTTCCAAAAATCCCATCGCGTTGCAGTGTAAGTAGACTTGAATTTTTTTGTAGAAAACAAGTCTGACACGTGTTTAAAAAAGCTTTTCCTCGTACGACGATCGTAATATATAATCGTTGTGGGGCTAGTTTAAAGAGAGCATCAAAATACTGGCGCATTGTAAGTGTACACATGAACATAAGCCATCTCAGTAATATTTTTATTTCAGAAATAAATAAAAACTTTTATCCTATGTGATATGTAATTTGCAAGTACCTAACCAAAATAGCTTATCAGCTCAAAAAAATTTGATCCACATGAGATCGCTCAGATCATCCAATGATTAGTATACTCTCAAACAATCCGAACATTTCGTGAGTCATCATGCCTCATTGTTTTGGCGGAGGATAATCTAATAGTGAACTAATATGTCAGCCTTTGAGTTGCTCATGTCGGTATATTTCATAAAAACTGCTAAATCATTCATCAATCTTATAGTATAATTATTGCTCTTTTATAATTTTATAAGGAGTCTTATTGAACTAGTTACAAAAACGTACAAAGACTAGATAATAATGCAATTTACATAAATGTACAATAAAAACTAAATATACCATAATTGATTGAATCAGGCGTTACCTCGCGGAAGTTCATCTTAAATACAAAATGAAACAAGAATATCTAGTGTGATTCCGCTAAAATAAAACTATAAGATTATCTATATTGGGAAAGCTGCAAGGGATTGTTGCTGGTAAATGTATGTGACAAAGTATAAGAAAAATATTTGTTATGACAGTTTTATTCCAACAATCTGGAAAGGCTAAAATTGGTCCAACATTTGTTGCGCAGGATTAGGAAAAACCGAGAATAACCTAATCAGACCAATGACAAATCGGTACGCTTAAGAAATAAAATAAAAGTAAAATAAATTAACTTATAAATAGTCTAAAAAAACATTGACTCTAAAAAAGAATTAAGTACCTACTATGTTTGGAATCTGAAATATAATTTTGATAATTAAAATAGTAAAATTAAAATGTTAAAACAATTATATAACAATTATTAAGTACTATAGTATTAACAATCTGGAATATTAGAAATAATAATTAAAATATTTAAATTACATATACATATACCTAACAACAATCGCCTACACTAACCCAATTTTAGCCTTCCCAGATTGTTGTAATAAAACTGTCATAACAAATATTTTTCTTATTCTTTGTCACATACATTTACCAGCAACAATCCCTTGCAGCTTTCCCAATATAGATAATCTTATAGTTTTATTTTAGCGGAATTACACTAGATATTCTTGTTTCATTTTGTAAATATACCATAATGGAGATCGAACCCAGGACCCTGTCCTTATACTCGGAAGCTTGCGCCACTGGTCTAAGGTACAATAATGTTTAGTGACCAAATAAGCTATACCTTTGTATACAATAATACTCATGTGTGTGTGCGTAAGTAGTTCTGTCACCACTGCTCGCAACGATGTTTCGAATAAATAAAAACATTCATCATCATCATCATTAACAGCCTGAAGACGTCCACTGCTGAACATAGGCCTCTCCCAGGGAGCGCCACTTAGAGCGGCTGCTCGCCTCCTGCATGCATCGGCTCCCCGCGGCTTTCACCAGGTCGTCGGAATAAAAACATTATAAAACCTAAAATACAGCAAAAAAAATAGTTTGATACATTATAAATATTACGCTATTGCCGCTAAACATATTATCATAATAAAATATACGCTATAATTTATAAAATACAAATAACAACATAAAAAAATAAAATATTTTAAATTAGGACATCAACGCCACCCACTGACAGATGTTGCCTAGCGGACTTTGAGGAACGCCCTATACAGCATTTTGAAGAGTGTTATACGCAGCTATTATAAGTTTTAAACCTATGACATTTATTTTCTTAATGCTATCGGATAGATTATACTGTCCAGAAAGATTCAACAGATTACGAGAACATTAGCTGATTAACAGTACTTGTGCGGGATTGACAAGTAACTAGTAACGTCATCGGTAGTTAGTAAGTACCGACGACGGCGACGCGACGTTAGGAAGTAAGCATTAGCCGTGGTATATCATTAGCCCGTTGTTACCGTCGCCGTCGTGAGTTACCGTCCGCCCATGGCTGCGGCAGCTAGAGCCCACAATTACCTCTAATGTGCAATTTAAAGCCAACAGATGATAATTACAAAACAAAGTTCGTTGACACTGAGGATGGCGAAAATTATTTCTTTCTATTCATCATCATCAACAGCCTGAAGATGTACACTGTTGAACATATGCCTCCCCCAGAGAGCGCCACTTTGAGCAGCTGCTTGCATGCATCCATCGACTCCCCGCGGTTTTGTCCAGGTCGTCAGTTCACCTAGTGGGGGCTTCCGGACTCGAGAACCTTTCTTCACCTTCGGTTGTCAGTTCTACGAGCGATGTGGCCTGCTATTTCAAATTGCTAATTCAAAAAGCTATATCATTCACTTTAGTTAGCCTGCGTATCTCTCCTTTCTATTACAATTGAACTACCTATTCTTAACGGACATCAAAGAAAGAGAATGGTGAGGAAAGATGAAAAGGGTTTCAATTCAAAGTTCGATTTACTGTGCCATTCGAAGTACGAGACAAACGCGCATCTTGGGATTTGGAATGACGAATGGTATTAGAGATGTAACACACAAATACTTTTCAATCTAGTGTAAGACGTCGAGAAAAAGCTGATCGATTCATTCATCGAATGAGAAACAGACAAGAAAATTTGCGCAGTGTTTAATTGCGTAACGAATATCGAAGCTTGACAATAATTCACCATAATTGACCACTTGAATGCCTACACGAGAAGAAGACAATAATTCCCAAAGCTTTAAATTTGCGATCATGCTATAGATAATGACTACTGAATACGAATAAAGCAAAACATAAGAAACCAGATTACTAACGCTCGTCATCATCTCTGATACTATTGGTTGTATAAAAACCCTAGCACCTCATCATCATCAACAACCTGAAGACGGCCACTGCCTCCCAGAAAGCGCGGCGCGGAGCTTTGAGCGGCTGCTAGTGGGGGCCGGGCCTACGCTGCGTCTTCTGCACCCCTATTCCCAACCTATCGGAAACCTTTCGATTCGAAATCTACACTCTTCATCTCCTTCATCTACATTTAGAATGAAAGAGACTGAGAGTGTAGATTTCGAATCGAAACGTTTCCGATAGGTTGCTGGGTGCTGGTCTCCTACGTAATTTCAATGCCGCGCCTTGATCATTCCCTGAACAATGATATTCATTTCAACTCACTGATTCTGCGTCCTTTTGCGCAAGACTAACGGATCTATATGCGTCTAACTAAATCATAACCAGATATAAAAACGGAATAGTGCAGAATAACAAATGCAAAACTCACGTTGTCGATTATCGCCCTTATCTCTACTGATAGCTGAACCATCAACATAAACCAATTAACAAATACTAGAAGTAAACATATTACGCAACACCACAGATGGGCTTCCAGTTAGTATGCAACACGGAGCCAATGTCATAGCTATCAAGATCTACCGCTCACAACGTAACTTATTAAGAACGTTTAGCTATAATACAGATTACTCATCAGTTAGTCACTAACTAATGAGTAATGTGCAGGTAAACGTCAGTGGGTAGTGGGTAACATGGGAGCCTTGTCTTGCCCTGCCTTGTAGATCAATAATTGGTCGCGTGCGCACGCGCGTGATTCGCAATCATGGCGATTGTACTCTAGGTGGTTAGTGAACTGACTGGTGGCAGAGGTGGACGAATTAGCCGTCAGATTTGTGAGATTTAAATGTCAAAGCTTGACTTTTGCTTTGTACTAGACATCTAGTACAAGCAATTCTCAGATTAGTCAGAGTCCACAGTGAATATTGGTTCTTTGGTCACAGAATAAATAATAGTACAGGGTACTTGTATAAATGGGTACCTGTACAAAATACACTTTTCTTTTTGTTAGTTGTTAATTGTTATTCTTGCTCTTCTTTTTTTTAATATGAATATGACGGTCATTGCCCATGGTCCACCTACATGGCTAACCTGGCTGTAACAGAGGGTGTTTATCGGAATTATTACCAACCTGACCCGAAAATCTGACCCCGGAGCGGGGTCTTGGGACCTGAGTGCAACAAATAGGCACTTAAACGTTAACCTAACAAACCTCTCGTACAGACAACAATGCAAATAAATCAATCTTAACTTCTAAGATTAATTGTATCATTGTGTACTAGCGGCATAAGAAGTCAGTATAATGATATCTTTGCAAACGTTTGTTCAGCTGTGTGAATCGAACCCGGACGGTTTTGCGTCGTCTATCAACTAAATTAACCATTACGCCAAGGATGTCATTAATAACTACACTACTACGATATCTAGGGACCTAATAATATAAGCGATACGCAGGAAGCTTTACCAGAGAAATGGACGAGTCGTAAGGTATGATGGAGACAAGAGTATGAGATCACTTATTTAACGCAGGTATAATTCCAAGTGGCCACATGCAGTTTTTCCTTGATATTCTAGAAACAAAGAAGGGATATGTACAAGCTATACAAGATCAGCACGTGCCTCGATCAGCTGGTAGAGGTCGACGAACGCCACGGCCGGTGAGTAACACTGTCGGGTACGAAATGCGGCCGAGTCAATGCACCAGGTATGAGTTCAGGCTCATCTCAAAACGTACAGGATTGCTCTGAGCATCGTCCTCGTAAAGGTAGTCAATAAACCACCATTAAGTGAGTATTAAACCACTAACAGCCTCACCTATAAACGCCTGCATTAGATCAAATTGCGCTTTATAATTTTGTTACATGCAAAACTTAATTGATAGTAAATTTAAAAAGGGTTTTATATGTAAATGATTATGTGTAATCACGTTAAATAACGATTTAACGTTTTATGGGACGCATTCTTCGATTAATTGCTTCAAGCCAACATTAATGGATCTAGATTTTATAAACACTAACTAGCTACAATACAAATAGTAGTGCAAAATAATGTAACACAAAATATAAAGAGAGATTCTTAGTTAAAACGTAAAAAAGTACAATAGATTTCAATATTTGTAAAGCTATTTACTGTAAATGTTGGTTTGGATCTTTTTAGCAAAAAACATTTTATTTTTAATGATACCAACTATAAAAATAAGGATCTAGTACTAAATTATATCTGAGTAACTTGACAAGGAAAAAGAATTAATTCGTATAAAATATCAAAAAACATTTTAGTCACCTCTTTGTGTAAATTTTAATAAAATTGCTTTAATATTTTATTAAAATTTACACAATTTACAAAATTTTATTTGAATTTAAATGGAACTAGGTTACTCGCAAGCCCTGCATTTTTAGTACTCTCGTAAAACAAAGCTTCTTTTAAAACGATGTCTAACAACCACACTAAAGTGCACCAGATATAATAGGTACCTAGACCTACCTCATCATCATCATCATTAACAGCCTGAAGACGTCCACTGCTGAACATAGGCCTCCCCCAGGGAGCGCCACTTGGAGCGGCTGCTCGCCTCCTGCATCCATCGGCTCCCCGCGGCTTTCACCAGGTCGTCGGTCCACCTAGTGGGGGGCCGGCCTACGCTGCGTCTTCCAGATCGTGGTCGCCACTCGAGAACCTTTCTTCCCCATCGGTTCAGACCTACCTAGTACCTACCAATTTAACAAGCTGTTATTGTTATTACTTATTACCTGGCAATGTTACGACATGGCAACTGTCTGGTTTATTAGGAACCTCTAAAGCAGGAAGACATACAAGTGCGCCATTTTACGACCGAAGCATACAACAGGTCTGTGTTGTGTGGCTAAAAATAACCTGTCTAGATACCTACATTGTACATTTAAATATTCGTATTTGATTGTACAAAAATGTGTAATATTGCGTCTTTCATATTAAAACACTTGAATCATCTGGGTTGGGTAGTTTCGTTCTGGCACCAGTTTATGTGTGTCGTCGACGCTAATTTATTCTTTGTTGGCTTACTGATGCAAAATAATAATGGGCTGGATGGATGCCTATTATTTAGCTTTAGGTATTGTTTTGGAGGTCTTTATTTATTTATCACCAGCCTTTTTGCATCCACTTCTCAACACAGTCATTGAGAAGAGGAACACCTGCAGAATGCGCTGGGGAAACACAATTTTATCCAGGACTTTAAGAGGATTTAGGATTGAGGATAAACACAGAGAGCTATAATTTTGCATCGTGATGTTGTGCAGTGATCGACAGCCTCCGTGGTGTTGTGGTTGAGCAGGTCGGCTCATAACCCGGAGGTGGCGGGTTCGATTCCCGCGACAAAACAAGTATTTGTGCCCGAAAAAAAAAGGCGCAAATACTTGTTCTGTGCCTGGGTGTTGTGGGACCATGGTCCTCATAGTTCAGTCCAGTTATGGCACTGAGACAAGGTCTTTTACCATTGGCCTCATAAGTAAGGTCATAGTCCCGCAACGAGATATGGAGAGAGCTATGATTGGTGTTTCTTTTCAAGATAAAATCCCAAATAAGGAAATCCACAGGAGAGCCGAAGTGACCAATATAGCATTTTAATGGCAATGGGAAGGGCAAATTACTTGTAAAACTGACAACTGATGATGAAAGGTTGTTGAGTGGAGCGACCACAAGCTGGAAGAAGTAGCATAGCCTCCCACTAGGTTAACCAAGCAGGATGCTCAAAGGTAATCTTTTAATCCAGGGGGTCTAGCAAAGATCCCAAACGCTAATGCCAAACGCTTACTTCAAAAATGTATTGAAATGACATTCTTCTTCTTCAATTAGTGGCTTTTAAACGCTGTTTGACGTTTTTCTGCCAGTGTCGGAGTGAGGCCAGTGTACGGTATATACAGCAAAACCCCGGTATAAAATAACTTAATTTAAATAAATAAAAAAAATTGGATGAAATTACATTAGCTGTGGAGATGTAGGCGATACCCGAAATGTCATTCCAGTACATTTTGGAGTTAGTGGTTGGCGTTAACATTAGCATTTGGGATCTTTGCTAGACCCCCTGGAAATCAAGAGCAAGGCAAGCATGTACCATCATAGACAGCATCATGAATCACTTTCCATCATCACGAATCACTTTTCATCATCACAAACATTAGTCAAATGCTGCCATATGCAGTAATAAAAAATCAACTCATAACCTAACCCAAACAAAACAAAGTTAAAACAACAAAAAAAGAATTGATGACAAGGTTATGCAACATCTGTGTGACAATGAGCAAGCAGATATGGCAAAGATGAAGGTTGCCCACTTCTGATAATGACACATGTGTGTAAAGATATCATAATTATTGCAATGCAGTTTTATGGTATCTATAATATTAATGTAGGCACCATAGTATGCAAGTGGTACGTATGTAATAAATAATTTGTAGAAAGCAACTCATTAAAGTCAATTCATTTATGTGCTAGGTGTGGTAGGACTTATCTGCAAAGTTCATCTAAGTAGGTACCACCGCTTTGACAGTTATTCTGCTGCCAAGCCATAGTGTGCAAGCACTACTGTGTTCCGGTTTAAAGGGCATTGTAGCTAGTGAGATTACTGGGCAAATGAGACTTTATGACCTGATCTCACAGTCTAGTAATCTAATTGCTAGACTGTAAGATATCTCAGGATGATGTGTGCAGTGCAGTGTCACGCGAAACTTTATTATTTTAAAGTTCCGAGTGACACTGCAACTGTTATGGGTGGCCGTGTCACTTCACATCAAGTGAACAACTGGCTCATAAGGTCACTCATTCTTATAAAAAAAAATCTGTGAAATTGTGAATACAATACAAGTTGCACCATAGGAAGGTTTGTATAAGTTCTATGTATGATTTGAATAGAAAAAGTAGTATGTATCATCATGTAACAATTTGGGTCAATGTTGATAGTTCTGTATACAGCTCTAGTTATGATTTCATCATATTATCCAGTGACACATTGTCAATGTCTTTTTATGGTTTTTTCACAGTAAAAATGCTGGACCGATTTGTTCTAATACTAAGGAGATCAATAAAGAACATACTTTTCATTCCAGAAAATAGAAACTTAGGGAAAATCAATACATGAAACTGTGGCAAAACTCATAACTTGGTATAATTCCAGATTCTACAGATTGGTGGTACTAGGTGAAGACAACAATTGACACTACTAAATTATTGTTTATTAATGGGATATTTACCATGTAATTTATACCCTAAAAAACACTATCATACACACAAAATATACTGAATGTAACACATATTTTGCACCTTTAATTCTTTGGTTATAATGTATTTAATGATTTGAATTGTGTCAAGGTATTATTTACACTACATTTGACACAGTTCATGGATTCAATACCAAACAAATAAAATGTACACTAACTATACTTAAATATTTTTAATACACAAGAGATACTCATTTAATTTTGCAGGCTATCACAGATATTGTTGCTGCCTTCTTTCTTTTTCTGCTTCTACTTCAAGATTTATTTGTAACTTTTGACATGAACAATTATACACAACATAAAGATGATACTGTAAGGACCAAAAACAATGGAAAGTCATGCCAATTAATGATGTTCGCAAAACAAAGATTATTGTGTGTCTGACAACTCTGCAGCTACGGTAAACAGTATACATAACCTACAAAGAGTTCACAACTGACTACCATGTACAGTTAGGTGGTCGGTCGTACTCACCCACAGCCGCGAACTCATCAGGCGTCCTACCGCCGGCCAGCAGCCAGCGGCACCAGTCTATGGTCTTGCGCTCGTCAATAGCCTTGTTAGGGTTCAGTAGAATGTCCAGCAGTGGTCCTAAATGCTGGGGAGAGCCACTGGAGCAGTCCGCGTGTATGTAAGCAGCTGCTTCTCTTTTCCCTTTTCTCACCAACACTTGAGCAGTCGAATTCGACATTTTGAAACTGTGAGCACTTCACCAAAGATCCACTACCATAACACAAGCATAGGTCACTGAATAATTCGGTCATTCACGGAAGAAACACCATTTCAAGTTTTACATAAGGCAATGAACTGCGAACTGTCACATCATTGCGGTTATCCATGTTTGTGAGTTGCGCCAACACTTTCAGAAATTGTGAACATGTACGCCAAGTTTGTGACAATAATATAAAATAATCCGAAATTTTGGATTTTAAAACAGATTCCTTATAATGAAAATATAGCAATAATGTAAAATGCAGAATACTGAAACACGACAGAAAAAAGAAACAGAAACCAACGAGTATATAATTTACTAATAGAAACAAAATATCCAGAACAGTGTTGCCAACTTTATTTTTTAGGGAATCGTACCTTTGACGTGAAATGATAGTATATTCCTACAATTTCCCGAAAAAAATAACACGCGTAAAAATTTCAATGAAAAATGCGAATTTATTTAAATAACACAGATTTCCCCTTATTACATAGGTCTTTGGATAGCAACTACGTTAATAGCAAAGACTTTTTATCCGGACCACTAATACGAAATTAAAGCAGGGCAAAACCGTACACACCACTTTGGGTGTGATTGATTCTCAGCTGTCAAAATCAAAATCAGTCGTTACTTGGGTGTGCTTTTGAATACATACCAAAAAAATGCCGTCTTGCGTGATAAAACTGTGCCGAAATCACTCGAGGCACGAATCACAGAAGCAAACGATCTCATTTCACTTGTAAGTGGCCTTAATCATGTATTTTTATAAGATTATTTTAATTATTTCTATTTGACGAAGAGTATTTCACATTTCACAATAAAAAGTTGACATGTCAAAATCAGTATTGCCACACGACATCTGAATAATTACCCGATTTCTTTTGTATAGATTTCCAACAGATCCACCCATGTCTAGCTGGGCCCTTATTCCGTATCGATTCCTTACTTCGAAACCACGCGAATTCCTTGTCTTACAAAAGAAATCTGCAAAACTCTACTCTCTATGAAACGAAAACAAAACCGCGCGAAATGAATTTGGAATTGGCACGATCAGAACTGTCAAAAATCATATGTTTTACCGAGACGCGTTCCGAAACATCAATACATCAAAAGATTATGACCACTTATGTCAATATATTTTATTCAAAATAAAGATAACTTTAATGTAAAGCGAAGGTTCATCTAACGCTGTGACACGATTTGAACAAGACACGATAACGACGTGGTTTCATATCGTGTGGAATCTGTGTTTCCATAGAGAATAACCGCCCTGATCGTTGGATAAAAGTAGTTCGAAAAAGTCGAAATGAAGATTGGTGGAAACCTAATACTCGCTCAATAATATGTTTAGCGCATTTCTATGGTAAAGAACACACAGAACACAGAAGTGCAATTACTGATAATAGTTTTATTGTCAACTATAGGCGTTCCACCCGCCCACTGTTTTCCCATTTTTAAGGTTATTTTTTTATCCTAAAATATGAAACATTATTTTGGTAGAGGCCCAGGGGGTCTAGTAAAGATCACGATCCCTAACGCTGACGCCACACGCTAACTCCAAAAATGTATCGAAATGACATTCGCTACGGAAAAGTTAGCGATTTCCGAAATGTCATTTCAGTACATTTTGGAGTTAGCGTTAGTGGTTGGTATCTTTGCTAGACCCCCTGTACCTACATAACTGTTGTTCTTTAATCCCTTTAACTTGGTAATATTGAAAAACTCGTGAGTTATTAAAAGAAATGTTGAATAAACTGCTGGTTATACTTAATTTGAATCCATTTTATTAAAAGATTGCATGAGCTATCTATAGACCTTTTTCTTGTCTATAGATAGTAGTATGATGGTAATTAATTTTATTATTTTATATTTTTTTAATGTAGGCGTTATATAATTTTTATTATTTACATTTTACATCTAGCTAGATTTGTATTTAGGTACCCGACTAAATCGGGTAATACTATTTATATGGTATGTTGAAAGAGGAACTGACATTAGAAGAAAAAAAAAATGTGCTCTATGGTTTGATTCATGTTCAAACAAGGTTAAGTATGGAGACTTCGATTCTGGACCAATGTAATAGGGGGAATTCTGTGCCCGAGGAGTCGAAGGAAAACCAGAATCATCATTTTATACGTTAAAGTTTACTGGCTATTTTTATGTTAAACATCGAAGTTTCGAAGTAAATATGCATTTACGCAATTTATACGTCTTTTCCATCGTATAGTTACCATGCGATTGCAATTACTGAAAGATTTAATGCTTTAATTGATATTTTTGGGATGGGCGATTTTACGCTCATTGAATAGTGATGTACCTACACTGTCCATTACATTTTGTCGATATTCATAAATCTTCATACATTTGCACAAATTTACTTTGGTTTTGGGGAGATTAAAAAGTAGAAAATCTCTGTCCCTAAAAGTGGCTGAATGGATTTAGATCAATGTGCAAACAGAATGAAAAAGTAGGTGCAAATCTGGCAATTTAAAAATAGCTGACCCGCCCCGGTTTTGCACGGGTTTATTAGTTTTATGCCCTTACCCTGTTTATGGGTATGAGAGAAGCAAAAGTGGAAAATATAGGGGAAAAGGATGAATAGATGGGACGGCGAAGGGAGAAAGGCGTAGCCGTCCCGTCCATTCATTCTTTTCCCCTATATTTTTCACTAAAATAAATATAGGGGCTTCAATACAATAAATGTGATTTTTGCTCGTTCTTATAGATAATGGTACGGAACACTTTTTACAAATTTAACCATATTTTAAAGAATAGAATATGTAAAGGCGAATGTAAATAATGGAACAATGTTATTTGAACAGCCTGAAGACGTCCACTGCTGATCATAGGCCTCCCTCAGGGAGCGCCACTTAGAGCGGCTGCTCGCCTCCTGCATCCATCGGCTTCCCGCGGCTTTCACCAGGTCGTCGGTCCACCTAGTGGGGGCTGGCCTACGCTGCATCTCCCAGTTTGTGGTCGCCACTCAAGAACCTTTCTTCCCCATCAGTTGTCAGTTCTACGAGCGATGTGGCCTGCCCATTGCCATTTCAACTTGTTAATCCTAAGAGCTACATCGGTCACTTTAGTCTGCGGATCTCCTCATTTGGGATTCGGATCTTATCTCGCAGGGAAACACCGAGCATTGCTCTCTCCATAGCTCGTTGCGCGACTTTGAGCTTAGTAATGAGGCCAACAGTTAGAGACCACGTGTCTCAGTTCTATAAGTCATCACTGGCAACACACATATAAAAATGTTACTTACAAACGTTATTTCATATAATGTGTTTCAATATACTTTTACTAGGATGGGTCATCATCAATAGTCAATAGTCAATAGTCATTTATTCATATAAAAATACATGTCACAAAATTGATAATATAAATAGAATTGTACGATGTCAAGAGTACATACACAAATAAAATAGTTTTCTAGTGTCAATTAAATAGAAAAACCCATCACAAGATTAACATACCACGGATGACTGACAAAAATAATAAATTATAATATAATTAAAATTACAATTACAAATTAGCATAATAAATCATAATAAACAATCAAAATACAATAATACAATGTCATTCATTAATGCTTATAATTTAAAAATTCTGTATAATTATAAAATGTTTGGTTGACAAGCCAACGCTTAAGCTTCAGTTTGAAATACTTCAAGTTTGGAGTCCCCGTAATCTCATCTGGTAGATGATTGTAGACCGTCGGCCCCATGACATGCGTCAACTTGTCGGACTTAGCGAGTGACCTTTTTACGGGTGCTAGCTTACCCTTGCTACGAGTGCTGTATCTATGTGACTCACCGATTTTTGTATAGGCTTCAACATTCAGTCTCACAAATACCGCCGAATAATCATTAACAGCCCGAAGACGTCAACTGGTGAACATAGCCCTTCTCCATAGAGTGCCACCTTGAGCGGCTACTCGCCTCCTGCATCCATCAGCTCCCCGTGGTTTTCACCAGATCGTCGGTCCACCAAGTGGGGGCCGGCCTAAGCTGCGTCTTCTGGTTCTACGAATATCTCATTTTCTTTATTGTATTAAAACTAAAAAGTATCGAAATTCTGCAAAACTGTTTGGTTAGGTTTATTATATATCGATATATTGTGTAATAGGGGTCACTTCCCTACTCACGCATACTAATGCATATTTAAATACTCACACCAACAGAAAATGGACAGGCATTTTGTGAATGTCCGCCGTCCATATGATTCTATGTTGATGGGAAATACCATGGGGAAATACGTATCGTATACTCTACATAGTAAATTATATACTCTTTGCGTATACTTTGATAGGCCAAATTCCGACTCACGCTAATATCGATAAAACCGATATTATCGCACTAAAAACGCGTACCGAATGGCCGTGAGCGCGACAACGAAATCTCTTGTAAACGTCATGACCGAAGCCACCTTCCGATATCGCCGTCCGTGATTGGTTGTTCCGAGTCATTGACAGCGGTCAAAGTCGTGAGCGCAATATCCGAATCGGAACGCTGAAAAATCAACATGAGCGCCAAAGAGGATATAATCACTTTAGTGAGCGCTGTGAACGCCGTGAGCGATTCTAGCGTGAATCTAGCGTACGGGGATAATCACTTCGTGGTTAGTAAATTATATACTCTTTGTTTTTTACCACCTGAATATTAATAATTACTATTTGCTTATTATTGTTTCCAGTAATGCATGTAATTGAATTAATTGCACCATGTTAAAGAACCTGCTATAGAAATCCAATTTCAATCTTTTGAAATTCCCGTAAAGAGAAGATTCAAATCAAAAAACATGGGCGAAGAAAAAAAGGTTATGTTTCATGAAATGGAACTGGATGATCGAATTTTGAAGGTATTACCGAAGTTTTTGTATAATATTATAATAAGACAAAATATTTTAGGCCTGCTTTTCAATTAACACATATACTGTGCATAAATTTATTTAGCTGCCACAGTCCTATTGTACGATTACACGTAACTCGCTATATTCATTCACGCCAGATTGATATAATAAACACCACGTGACATGTGTGATGATTTTTCCAGGCTATATCACAGCTATCATGGGGAGAACCCACATTAATACAGGAAACGGCCATACCCCTTCTTCTTGAAGGTAAAGATATGCTTATGAGAGCTAGGACTGGCTCGGGAAAAACTGCAGCATTTACAGTACCAGTTATACAGAAGATATTGAACTTAAAAAATACAAGCACGCATCAGTGTATAAGGGCCCTCATATTGTCACCAAGCAAGGAGCTTTGTGGACAGGTAACTAATCATTAATTCTCAAATTGATTTTATCAAGAGGATTATAATTAAATATGAATATCTGTTTTTTTTATAATTTAATAGGTTTGCATCTGACTGCAATCTCATCTGATGGAAAGTGGCAGTGTGATGAGCGGTTTACAATGGTACATGCTTACCCAGAAAATTTCTCTTTCCTAAACTGTTAAATAAAATTACTAAATGCCTTATTGTGAACCTATATTCAATACTTGTTGGAATTTTCAGATCACTTCAGTAATAGGTGACTTAACATTAAAATGCTCTAGAGAAGTGAGATGCATAGACATATCTGCAAGTGGAGATATGCAAATCCAGAAATCATTGCTGTCAGACAAACCAGACATTGTTGTGGCAACTCCTTCAAGGGCACTAGCACACTTGAAGGCAAATAACATGAAGCTCAAGGAAGACTTAGCAGTCATGGTGGTAGACGAAGCAGATCTTATATTTTCTTTTGGTTATGAAGATGAAGTAAAGGAGTTGTTAGGGTAAATATTCATAGACATTGTAATAAGCTATAAGCCTCCGTGGTGTCATGGGGCAATTGCAAGTTCTGTTTCTGGGTGTTGTGGGACTTTGGTCCTTGTAGTTCCTGAGTCCTTAGATACAGGGAATCATAGGTAAAAGTCATTTTTTATGTATTTCATTCTTTTTTACTTAGTTATACACAGGTCAGGTTAATTTTCTGATATTTTTATAATCATTTTTATCTA
Organism: Ennomos erosarius; assembly: GCA_963580505.1. Classification (NCBI taxonomy): domain Eukaryota; kingdom Metazoa; phylum Arthropoda; class Insecta; order Lepidoptera; family Geometridae; genus Ennomos; species Ennomos erosarius. Next base: position 13,475,049 of record OY756989.1, on the reverse strand, counting down.
AATAATATACCTCTTGAAAAATAAATAACATAATAAATGTACATTATACATGATTCCATGCGGCTCATACACTGTATTTAAGATGAATGATCTTTTGTTTTCTAATTTTTTTAGCCACTTACCAAAAATCTACCAAGCCATCCTTGCCTCAGCAACATTATCAGATGATGTCTTGAGTCTCAAGAAGATTGTCCTCCGGAACCCAGTGACCCTCAAACTTGAGGAGCCAGAGCTGGCTCCATCATCACAGCTGCAGCATTACCACCTGTTTGCCGAGGAGGATGACAAGGCTGCCATATTGTATGCATTGCTCAAACTGAACCTCATCCGAGGGAAAACTATCATCTTTGTGAGGACAGTAGATAGGTGCTACAAGTGAGTAAAATTTGTTTGTCACTGGCAGTTTACCTGCTTGCAAAATCTTTATAATTTCCAAAAGAGTACTGTTATTTTTTGTTTTAGTGCCCTTCCTTTCAATCTCAGAATGATTGCTGGGGAAATGCAGATTATAGGTATAAAAACAAATCAGCTTTTTAACTATCAGGCGAGACAGTGGTCATTGGTGTGGCCTACTAATTATTAAAAAAAAATAACAACTGACACACAAATAACTTTCTACTTTCTTGGCAGTGCAACCAGAGTAGATCTTGATTTGGCACATGATATGTATAACTGATCCACGTATTACCTAAATCCCAGATTAAAACTGTACCTGGAGCAGTTCAAAATTAGCTCATGCGTCCTGAACTCTGAGCTCCCGGCTGCCGTGAGGTGTTTGTCTGTGGACCAGTTCAACCGAGGCCGGTTCCAGATCATCGTCGCCTCAGATGAGAAGGCCCTGGAGAAACCAGATGGTGGTATACTGCCTATTGAAGAGCGGAGTAAGAAGAAAAAGGTATCATTTACTTTTACATGATTGCATGATACGTGGCATCGCTACTCCCTAGTAATATTCAAAGACTAGATGTGTCCCTCAGTTTCACTCGCAATTTCCTGTTTTTTCCCGCGTGATATATTGGTTTTCCAACGTGAAAAGTATGTTGGTATGGTAGGTAGTGTCAGGAATCCATGTGCAAAATATTATCCAAATTGGTTTAGTCGTTTTGAAGTTGATGTTTTAAATAAACAAGCAGTCGCTCACTGAAACAAGTGTTGTATATCAGTAAGATTGAAATATTGTTCTATGACAAAGTATTATAAAAGTTCCATTACAGAACAATGCTCAGTGTGCTAAAGTCATTTTAGTCAGAAATTGATGACTATGTGGTAGAACAAGCATGTAATACTGGCATTCGTTAATACCACACAGTTGTTAGCTATAATCTGGGCTTTCAAGGGGAGAGGGAATAGGGGGGTCACCACAAGGTCTTATAGCATTATTGCTTCAATATTCTTCTTCTTCTTTAATGGCTTTCTATCGCTTTTTTTCAATAATTCTGCCAATGTCAAGTGAGTAAAATTTGTATGGTTATGTCAAGTCAAAGTCATATTTTGTCAGTCAAAACGCCAACAGTAAAATGGAGGATATTTTACTGCCTCCATTTTACTGTTGGCATTTTGAGTGACAAAGGGGGGCTTTTGAAAAAAATCCGACAATGGCGGTTGTGAATTTTGAATTTATTTTTCAAAACTAGTGTATCTTGAACTTTAATGTGTAATAACGTTGGATTATTATCCGTTAAGTGTTCGTGAACGTGCACGAGTGTTGGCAAATGGTTTTAAGATTATAAAACCAGGCATTTTCGTTTTTGCTTCAACGGCCCTTTTTAGAGCCTTCAGTAAAATATCCTCCATTACACTGTTGGCGTTTTGACTGACAAAATATGATTTTGACTTGACATAACCATACAAATTATACTCACTTGACATTGACAGAATTATTGCAATAAAGCGATAGAAAGCCATTAAAAAAGGAAAAGAAGAAAGTACCTTTACATCATGTTGACACTGACGTGCGACAGTGATAACGCCATATATACAAATGTAGACGTCTCGTTCACACGCAGGAATACTTTATAAGTTCATGGTACGAATTCGCACAATATTATTGTAACCTTGAATAATTAATGCCATGATACATGATGGTTTTGTATTAGCTTGTGGTAGCCCAGCAGAACGGCTGTTTTTATGTTATGGGCGTGCGTGCTACATTGTCGCGTCGATCATAGTCTAGTACGAAAACAACGGCTCTATTGGGATATAATCATTCATTTGCCTATTTTTTTTAGGCCTATTATAAATAAATAAATAAATAAATAAACAAACATGTGTGGGACATTTCACACAGGGCCATCTAGCCCCAAACTAAGCATAGCTTGTAATATGGGAACAGAGACAACTAATGTGGGAACCAGATGATTGATATAATATTTAGATACTTTTTGTTTTGTAAATACATCATAAAATACAATATAACACCCAGACACAGAACATAGTTGTTAAGCCAAGTAAGAAGCCTTCAGGTGGCCTAAAAATTCTGACATCAGGGCTGACCACTTGCCTACACGGGTCTTTCTTACTTTTTACAGAACAAATACTTATGTTCATTAACAATAAATGTTTGTCCCGGGTGGGAGTTGAACCCACAGCTCACAAGGCAGAGCTACTACCAACTGAGCTATCAGGCCTGCATCATGATACGGTGATTAAAATAATGCGTTTGTTGCAGCAAACATCTATGCGTCGTAAAGACAAAGAGTCGGGCGTGTCGCGCGGCATAGACTTCCAACATGTGTCCAACGTGATCAACTTTGACGCGCCGCTCGATGTTAACTCTTATGTGCACCGCGCTGGACGCACCGCTAGAGGCAAGAATCAGGTAAATATTAAAAATATATCATCATCATCATCATCATCATCATCATCATCATCATCACCATCACCGTCATGTTGCGTTAATAGTGGAACTTGACCATTCAGTTTGCTGCAGCCCATACCTACTTTGATGGGTGACTGCTAATAAAAAGTGGCATTTTACATCTGAGATAAGCCAAATCCAGGTGCCTTTTGGTGGCTTAAAAATGGTGACACAGGAGTAACCACTTGCCTACACGTCAGGGAAGAAGGCATCTTCATCACCAACTCTACAGGAAAACCAATCCAAACCTATGTTGGTGCCAGAGTATGGTGGCATAGGTCTCCGATCTTCGCTAAATGCTGTTTTGTTAAGTCTTCTGTGGCTAAATCGACTTTTATTAATAAAGCTCTAGTCAAATTCTTGAAATCTTCACTCTGCCTTCAGAATTAAACAGACGAAGAGTGTATATTCAAATAGGAACTGTTTCAATGGGTTGTGAATGCTGAAGTCCTTTTCATTCAAAGGTATTATGGAATATGAAAGAAAAGAAGGGAAAATAATTCGAATTTCCGTGAATCCGGCCTCTGTATTGTATTCATTATTTATTTGCAGGGATCGGTGTTAACATTTGTATCGATTCGGGAAAAACCGCTGATGGATGCCATTGAAGCACATCTATCGAAAGGGTTTAATCAACAGAAAGTGATGCAGTAAGTCGATTCCTACTAAAATATGTAAAGTAATAGATACGATCTTTGTGTGTGTTTGTTTGATAGATTTACACCGGCGGCAACACGTTTTATCCCGCTCCCCGACGTTTAATTTACGTGGGTGAAACTGCGGGACGAAAGTATAGTGCTTAGTGTTTTATACATATAAGTAAACAAATATATAATAAATAATATGTAAATCAGTTGTTATTGAGAACGCCTGCGCTAGACTGATTTGAATTAGGTTTTATAAATAATAATGGAATTTATCTTCAAAACAACAAATCTGAAAAGTGAACATACTTTAGTTATTCTATATGGGTCTATATGGGTGTTATATTGTATGCTATGTATGTATTTACAAACAAAAAAAGTATATAAGTATTGTATCAGTTATCTGGTTCCCATAGTACAAGCTATGCTTAGTTTGGGGCTAGGTGGCGCTGTGTGAAATGTCCACAAATATTTATTTATATATTTATTTATTTATTTATTTATTGATTTACTTATTTATTTATTGATTTATTTATTTATTTATTTATATGGACTCAATCCGGTTTTTAATAGGTTTACACCTGTAAAAAAAATACTGAAATAAAACGAGAGAATCAGCGAAAGGTTTTCGATCAGTGTGTATGCCAGGGACGGTTTAGAGCACTGAGATATTATGGTCTCTTTAATATTACCCTCATTAGTAAGCCCAATTTCAACTTTTTTTTTTATTGTGGCTTTTGCGGTTCACCACAAATTTTGACAATGTCGCGTAGATAGAACGGAGAACAAGCGATGAAGATACAATCTCCATCGCTTTTGCTCAGTTAAATAGCTTTCCATATATTATGTCCTGGCTTGTGAAACAAATCTAGTTGCGTATTTTTTTTCAAAGGTAGATAGATAAACAGTTTATTGCACACACCAAATAATAATACAATTTAGAAGGAATACAAACATTTTACAATACCTTATCTTATCGCTAAAAGCGATCTCTTCCAAGCAACCTTTGGATGCAGACGATTTGTCCAAGTGGTAAAAGGCGGGGTGCACAAGCATAACTACATAAATAAAAATACCTTATAAACTAATAAGCCTATAAACCATTCTTGCTAGTTTGCAGTTCAAATGTTATTTGTAGTAGTAGTTCTAGTTAGTTTGAGCAATAAAGGCACGTGGCCCGTTTTAAAAAAATATCGTAGTACCGTATAAGAAGTTGTGTTGTATATCCCAGGAAGTACGAGTTCGCGCTGGAAGAGGTGGAAGGGTTCCGGTACCGGTCGCGGGACGCGTGGCGCGCCGTCACGCGCATCGCCGTGCGCGAGGCGCGCCTCAAGGAGATCAAGCACGAGCTCATCAACTGCAAGAAGCTGCAGGTCGGTCTCGGTGCACGGTGCTTGCTTTTATAATAAACAAAATAAATAAATAAATAAAAAAAAACAAAAGATGGAAATGCTGTTTAAAGCGGCGTTAAACAAACTAAGGAAAGAACCTAGACTAAGTACCTGTAGAAATCCAGTACACGCGCGAAATGCAAGCTATTCAATTGGTGCCATATATGGCACCGTAGCACCGCTCAATGCTCTGCGTCAGGTGATAGTGTGAAGAACTTATTTGTTTGTATCCGATTATTTTGTTTTTAACAGATTGATTTTTAATGTATAGAAATAACGCACGGGTTTTGAACCAGCATCCCTAAAGCCGGAACCTACCGGCACAAGTGATTTTTTTAAATACTAAATAAAGCGACTTTTCTTCTGATGTTAACGTCATGTAACACGTCGACAGGTCGACGATGTAGCATGCTCGACCATAACCAATCCAAAATCTTTCACTTTTTACAACCATTATTACGCGGCTAGGCGTCTATTAGTGACACCTTTTCGACCACATATGATGACCATCACGTAACATAACGCATTACCGAATGCGGCGCTGATGAACGACTAATCTTCTCTCTGAAATCTCCCACTAACCACTCCACGAAACCTATCACCACGCACCCTCTTATTACTACCTTTATTCTTCAGGGGTACTTCGAAGACAACCCTTCAGACCTGGCAGCGTTACGTAGGGACAAGGCGCTTCACACAGTGAGGGTGCAGCCCCATTTAGCGCACATACCTGAGTACTTGCTTCCAGCTGCCCTGAGGAGTGAGGAGTCGGTGGAAGATGACCAGGATACAGCTGCGCCGGCGCCGCCTAAGAAACGGAAGCAGCAACCCCAGTACGGCAGCAAGAAGAGGCATAAATATCAGGTAATTTGTTGTTTAGACACGGAAAAAGTTTTGAGTTTCTCTTAGGGATCGAATTAGAATAGAGATGATCCCAGAGTTTTTTCGGTCCCGGCTTTGTGAGAATAGGACCACCCCATCTCTTCCCGTGGGTGCCGTAATAGACGGGGATATGCAGATAATGTGGAGCAGCATTCTCGGTACATTAAAATTTTCTGCGACCACCGTGCCACCTTCAAGCGTGGTGATCATAGTAAACCCTGATAAGCGAAGTGCCGTTCGAGGGAGGCCTGTGTTCAACAGTGGACGCCTTGTGGCTGTTGATGTGACCATGGTCACTGATACAGTACACAGAATTGGAAGTAGCATTAGGCTGGTTTTTTAGGGTTTTTTGGCAGTGTCATAAATTAAAATCCTAATAATCGTTATTATATTAATGTATCCTTTGTTCCAGGCGCGACAAAGCGATCCCCTGAAGAGTTTCGACGTCAAAAACAAGAGCGCAGCAGCAACAAGCGATACAGTAACATCTTGATTTGTTAGTATCTGTAAAGTGACGTTTTTTATTATGTATTTAACATCAATAAATGTTTATCAAAGTTTCATGTTTTATGATTAATATAATTTTCACATTGTAACTTTTGAGAGAGCTTGGCTCTATGGTATTGGGTTGGAAATTATCGGATGTCGAAATATGCGAACAAAAAAATGATCGACCTACTGATGACTGATCATTTTTTTCAATTTAATGTGTCATCACCAGACACCAACAGCCTGAAGACATTCGCTGCTAAATGTAAGCCTCCCCCAGAGAGCGCCATTTTGAGCGGCTGCTCGCCTCCTGCATCCATCGGCTCCACGCAGCTTTCACCAGATCGACCGGTTCACCTAGTGGGACGCGCGTCTTCTGGCTCGTGGTCGCCACTCAAGAACCTCTTCCCGATCGGTTATCAGTTTTGCCAGGCCTACCCATCGGGTCAAAACCTGCTAAATATAGATTTAGCTTATTTTATTATCTTTACAAGCCAGTTTAATACTCGTACAAATAAACTGATGTAGTATTTTTCTTTCCAAACAGTTCGTCTCCGATGCACGCGACTTTGGTTTACATAAGGTTCCCTCAGTTTTGGTTAGTTTCTTGGTTTAGTAGGTACGACAGCATAGTCACAGATTATTAAATATTTTACTACTGCACCCATTATAATGAAGTCAGATAAATTTAGGTAGGTATATATAGAATATTTTCGCAGCTATTCTAAGTTTAGGGTATTGATTAAATATCTGATGACGAGCAACTATAGCAAAATTGGCGCCTATATCCGGATGCCACGCGAATGCCTAAACCTAAACTTATGAAAACCGCAAAGTAATTCGTATGTAAAAAATTATTAGTTACCCGGCCTACGCTTCGTCTTCCAGTTCGTGGTCGCCACTCGAGAAAATTTCTTTCCCATAGGTTGTCAGTTCTACGAGCGATGTGGCCCGCCCACTTCCACTTCAACTTGCTGATTCTGAAATCTACATATATCGGTTACTTTAGTTCTCTTGCGGATCTCGTCATTTCGGATCTTGTTTCGCAAGGAAACACCGAGCATAGCTCTCTCCATAGCTCGCTGTGCGACTTTGAGCTTATTCATCAGGCCAACAGTAAGGGACCACGTCTCAGTGCCATAAGTCATCACTGGCAACACACACTGGTTGAAACCAATGTTCATCTTAAGACCAACCTGTTGGGAGACTCTACTGAGGTCGTTGAGCATGGTGCTAAGGTCCTCGAGCAACTCCGCCATTATGACTATATCATCCGCAAAACTAAGGTTAGTGATGTACCTACTCGCCATTTATGTTGCCAGAGCCTTTTCACTCCAAAAGCTTGAAGACATCTTCCAATGCGTTTGTGAACAGTGAACAGCTGGTATACCTACTCACTTTTTATTTTCTCCGGACCAGATGTACGATTAAGACCTAAGTACCTCCCAGTTGCAGTTACCCATTATGGTAAAACTTACTGGCTTACCCACTATTTCCTAAGCGGGTACCACCTTCTCAATGGTACCTTTGTGTACCTAGTTTGCACGGAACCGAATATTTATAAAATGCTCAAGACCGAAATAAGGGCAGGTTATACAGCTCTTTTAACTTGCAATTTTTGTTTTGGATTATAATGGACCGCGCAGTACGCAAGTCCGACTATCAAAAATAACACGTACGACTACATGATTATAGTCACAAGCTGACTTGCCCCAGCCGCAGTGCAATGGCTGGAGTCAACCTGGAGCAACCGCCTTCTTGATCACGGTATGCCCTACGCAAGGTTAGTATGTCGAAATGGATTACTGCACAGCCTTATATAGTGCCCTGGGAAAATCTCGTCACCGCGATCTAGAAAAAAAACTTGTTTTTTCGAAGCTCCATCTATTATTTTCATTATGAAATTAAATTTAGAAGGCCTAAGAAGGTTGTTACAGCATTTTTTCGAATTTTTGTCAATATAGGTCTCGTTAAGGAGGTTGTAACCATTACAAGTTCAAGTTACACTGGCGTAGTGAACCCATTGTGAAATAGGTACCTATCGAACAACAATGTGTTTCTTCCGAAAAGAGTCTAGGCTACTACCTATATAGCATACCCACAGGTACCTGACCAATACCTGACTCTGTTTCTGTCCACTCATCTTGATCGATTCTCCTATCTTTGTCATCTTTGATCGAACCAAGCGATGAAACCATAGACATATAATTATATTACTTACTTCGATAGAACCATGAAACTCCCGTCCAAATCCCGTCTCGTACTTATAGGTACCTACCTACTTATTGCTAAAGCAGCTTAGAGGTGCGCCAATAACTGCAGGCTACTTGCCAGTGAAGTATTCTAATCAGAAAAAGAGGGGGTTCCTCTAGATTAGAGCAGATGCAATTCACGTTAAATTTGTATTTGATTTCTTACGTCTATTTCGATGGTTGGCTTGGCTGGTCTATCTAAGTTTAAGTTATCTAACCTAACCTATCTATCTACCCACTTGGCTTGCTTTTTTACTGAATAGAAATTTGTACCACCTACCTACTTTTTGGATTTACATAGTGCCATATTGATTTGAATAGGTATATTTGTATCAGTAGGTATAGGTATGCGTTTTTTGCTGAGCTTAGGTAATCCTGCAAAGAAGTTGAGATAGCGATCTATTGAAATTGTTTTTTGTACTCGTACCACTTAGGTATGTGAGAACTATTGCGTAGGTAACGGTCCTTGTACTCTTGTACCATGATTAGGTAGGAAGCAGCGCGTCGGTAGGCAAGCTGCTTGGAAAACTACCAATGCAAAGACTTTTTATCCAGACCACTAATACGAAATTAAAACAGGGCAAAACCGTACACACCACTTTGGGTGTGATTGATTCTCAGCTGTCAAAATGAAAATCAGTCGTTACTTGAGTGTGCTTTTGAATACATGCCAAAAAAACGCCGTCTTGCGTGATAAAACTGTGCCGAAATCACTGGAGGCACGAATCACAGAAGCACACGATCACATTTCACTTGTAAGTGGCCTTAATCATGTATTTTTATAAGATTATTTTAATTATTTCTATTTGACGAAGAGTAAGAACCATTTCACAAAAAAAAGTTGACATGTCAAAATCAGTATTGCCACACGACATCTGAATAATTACCCGATTTCTTTTGTATAGATTTCCAACAGATCCATGTCTAGCTGCTCGTTGGATAAAAGTAGTTCGAAAAAGTAGAAATGAAGATTGGTGGAAACCTAATACTCGCTCAACAATATGTTCAGCGCATTTCTATAGTAAAGAACACACAGAACACAGAAGTGCAATTAATGATAATAATAAAGTTTTATTGTCAACTATAAACGTTCCACGCGCTCACTGTTTTCCCATTTTTGAGGTTATTTTTTTAATCCTAAAATATGAAACATTATTTTGGTTGAGGCCCAGGGGGTCTAGCAAAGATCACAATCGCTAACGCTAACGCCTCACGCTAACTCCAAAAATGTATCGAAATGACATTCGCTACGGAAAAGTTAGCGATTTCCGAAATGTCATTTCAGTACATTTTGGAGTTAGCTTTTGGCGTTAGCGTTAGTGGTTGGTATCTTTGCTAGACCCCCTGTACCTACATAACTGTTATTCTTTAATCCCTTTAACTTGGTAATATTGAAAAACTCGTGAGTTATTGAAAGAAATGTTGACTAAACTGCTGGTTATACTTAACTTGAATCCTTTTTATTAAAAGATTGCATGAGTATATGTAGTATGATGGTAATTAATTTTATTATTTTATATTTTTTTAATGTAGGCGTTACATAATTTTAGCTAGATTTTTATTTAGGTACCCGACTAAATCGGGTAATACTATGCGGGTGCCTGTGGCAGTCCCGGTTGTCTGTTCTGTCGAACTTGATTCCTGTCGGTTGCAGGGTGCGGATCTCTTTAATAAAATCACTGTTTAGTGTATAAGTATATAATGTCCGCACTCGTTGCACAACACAAATAGTAGGTTCACAGTCAAGGTGGTAAGTAGTTAGGCTAGAGCTACACTAATTAATTACAGCAGTCAGATAACATAATCACTTGGTTGCCGTAGCAAAAGCTGAGAAGTTCTCTGTTGTGAAAAGTTCTTCTCGTAACCGCCGAATTGGCGCGCGAACCGATCTGTCATTTATCAATGTCAAAGTCGTGCGTTCAGATACACAGTAGAGGTGCGTTCCGAACGCCACAACTATTTATATGGTATGTTGAAAGAGGACCTGACATTAGAAGAAAAAAAAATATGCTTTATGGTTTGATTCATGTTCAAACAAGGTTAAGTATGGAGACTTCGGTTCTGGACCTATGTAATAGGGGGAATTCTGTGTACCACTGTTTATAACTAAGTAAGACATGTCGGTCGCTGCAGCATGTCATAGTCCTGGGGGTCTAGCAAAGAAACCAACCACTAACGCTAACGCCAAACGCTAACTCCTGTCACGTTACATCCGTTCCTTTCGTGAAAAAGGTAGAATGGAACGCTACAAGTTAATGAGCAGCTCCTCCCCTACCTAAACAGTGCCTAGGTTGACAGGATCCTAAGAGCTGAAGAGAAAAAAAGGAATTGGTAACAGATATTTATTTTCGTAAATTTTACAAGCTTTGTAGAAAGCAAAAAAAAGAGTCTCTAGATGATGCGGAAGAACGCGAAATTTAAGTTGTTTACGGCCTACAAGTTATCACGGTAGAATTAGAATGTTATTGGATCCAAACAAGGCCCACTTCCGGGTCTTCAGATAAACAAAGCCCGCTTCCGGTCTTTAACGAGGCCCACTTCCGGGTCTTCAAACAAACAAGGCCCACTTCCGGGTCTTTATTCAAACAAGGCCCACTGTCGTTATAGAGACTGAGGAATTCGTTGCCTTTAGTTTGTCCGACTTCCAGAGTTCAGCGGCTAGCTCATTCAGTTATTAGCTTCTGGATCCAGAAGAAGATTCTCGTCCTTCCACCGTCGATGAAGTATTATTACGCAGCTCAGATTCAAGATGCAGGAGCAGGAGACACGCAGGTATTAGTCGTCAAAGCTTTGACGGACGACGGGCCGGAACATGGTGATGAAGTTATATTGCCACTCAATGTTTGAAAAAGGCAAGCCGGTCGTCTCACTGGTTGACGCTCGGCGATAGATTCGTCGTGGTAGATACGGCGGCCGACGGTGACAACAGATGTAGTTTCGGCGATCAGCTCTCGGCGATAGATTCGTCGTAGTTTCGCGACTGGCTGTAGCGGATGTAGCTCGGCGATCGGCGATTTGACAATGGATATGTCGTGGCGCAGCGATTGACGTAGATGGAGATTCACTTCACAATTTTGGTGTTGGATAGCCAAAGATGGTTTTTGAAGGCGTTCTTGAGTTCCCGGGCCTTGCCTGGCCCGGGAATGGCCTTATATCAATTTAGTGTTCCTCGTTCGAGGAGTAAATTGAGACTGCCATTCCATAGCGACAGCTTTTCTAAAGAAACCTCGCTAGCATTCCAAGGTTCTAGATTTTTGCAGTTTTCAAAATTTTGAATACAGAATAGTAAAAAAATAAATCTAGAGTCAAAATACATACAATCATGGCCAAACTATAAAATACCTCACTGAAATTGACAGTAGAAAAAGAAAAATATGAATTTGAAGAGAAACTAAATTCGAAACAAAAAAAAACAGTTTCAAAACAACTGCCATCCGAGCAGTCGTGTCTAGAAATCGGGCCCGTGACCCGCGCGCAAAATCGATAAAGTGATGTAAAATTTTTGAGAAAAATCAAGTTTTTTTGTGCTTAAATTACTGTGAAAAGGACTGTCAAGTGCTGTGATGTGAAAGTTGTGAATGAATAATAGAAACCAGGTAATATATTATGATATATACATACATGTAGCATTACATATTTCCCCCACGACCCCAGAAAATTTTCAACTCCATTGAAAATTTTGAAGGTTAGGAATAAAACCTTGCTCTTTCATACTTAAATCTTGCACTTCTTCTTTTACTCGCTCACAAACATACTTAGGGGATATGGTTCACATATTTGATGACGCATACTCCACAAGGAACTATTCATTATACATAACGAAGGCTTATTTTTTTTAATTAGGTGTCGTTATCCGCACCTTTTTGAAAACCCGAGTAAAGATAATAAGTATTTACAATTAAGAAAATGTACAACACAAAGGCTTATTTAACGAGTTGTGTACCGCTCTTTAAGAATATTACACACACCCTTGGGTATTGAAGATTTCAAGGAAATTAATATTCAAGAACCTTGTATTTAAGAAATTGCAAGGAAATTAAGATTAGAGTAACAACATGTGTAACTAAGAAAGTATAAAAAAAAATGAGTAAACACAATGGCTTCTTACCCACACGACTCGTGTTATAAGATAAAACAAAAAGAGTGAAAAAAAAAATAACGTTTGTAAAATGGATTTAAAAAAATAAGCCGAAAGGGTCTAGTTTCCTTGTACAATACAAAAATAATATACGCTAAAGCTATTTACAGAATAAGTATACAATTTAGAGAAAAAAACAGAATACGACCGCTACACTATTTACACTTTAAAATCTTTTACATGCCACTTTCCTCTTAAGCCGTTAGGATCCTCTAAAATAAAGACGAGAGGTGAGAGCTTCTCAACAACTGTGCATTTGACATATTTGGGAGCCAACTTTGAACTGAAATATGCACCAGCGTTACTCTGGACGTAATTTTTACGCCAGACTGTGTCGCCAACGTTGAACTCTTTAAAGGTGTGTCTCGTGTTGTAATGAGCAGCATTTTTTGTGTGTGCAGTGTGTAATGCAACCTGTACTTTATCGAAGATGTTAGATAATAATCCTAAATTAGCGGCGTAGATGTCACGAGGAAGAAAAATGAAATTATCAAGGTTGGAGCAGTTAGTGTATAGTGAACCACATGGTATGGTTTCACGTCCAAAGACCAGAAAGGATGGAGAAAACCCAGTTGTAGAATTTACAGAACTGTTGAGTGCATATTGGATTTTCTGCAAATGTTTGTCCCATGAACGGTGATCATCTCCGACCAACTGTGAAAGTGCGGTGATAATTGTTCTATTATACCGTTCTGTGGGGTTTACTTGAGGGCAGTATCGAGGTGAATAAAATATAAAAGGAATTTTTTACTTATTCAGAAAACTTTGAAACTCATTAGATTGAAATTGTGAACCATTGTCCATGATGATGGTTTGTGGCACACCGTGTACCAGAAACACATTATTTTCCAAATACATGATGATATTGGAAGATGTAGCGCGCTTGATAGGGAAAATAAGGCAATACTTTGAAAAAGAACATGTAACCACTAGTATGAATTGATTACGTTGTCTTGTGAGTGGAAAAGGGCCCATTAGATCTAATGAGAGGCTTTGAAAAGGTCTTGAACAAATTTTTGGTTTACCCATAGGACCATATGGAGAATGATTCGAATGCTTATAAGAGAGGCATGTTTCACAAGAAGAACACATTTTAGCCACATCTTTAAACATACCAGACCAATAGTATCTTAAAGAAAGCTTCTTGTATGTTTTGAAAATGCCAGTATGGGGATTACTTTCTGAGTCACCATGGCAAGTTTTGATGAGATTCATTCTCTCAGAGGGAAGTGGAACTTCTTTCCAAGCAAAATCTTCATTTAGATAATCAGGTGAGTTATTATAACGGTATAAATTATTGTTGAGAATTTTGTAATTTGGATAAGCATCAGGATTATCTCGACAGTTAGTAAAAAGTCTATTATATAGTTCCAATTGTGATGCATTGTCTCTAGATATGGGTTCAACACCACCAATAATAGCAGTATCGGGTATTTTATGACGCGACAGAAGGTCTGGGACAACATTTTCTTTTCCTTTTTTATGTTTTAGGTCGAAGTTAAAACAAGACAGACGAAGACTCCATCGTGCCAATCTGCCAGAAGGATTAGACAAATTTTGGAACCACTTTAATGCTGCATGGTCAGTGTATACTGTAAATCGTTTACCGTTATCAAGATAACAACGCCAATGTTCAAGTGCAGTAATGACAGCTAAAGTCTCACGTTCTGTAGTTGAATAATTCTGCTCATGCTTGTTTAGAGATCTACTCATATATGCAATAACAACTTCTTTATTGTCTTTTTCCTGAGTCAGCATAGCACCTATCCCAAAGTTAGAAGCGTCGCAGTGAACGGAAAATGGATAGTCAAAGTCAGGGCAAGATAGTATTGGTGTTGTAGTCAAGCATTCTTTTAATTTAGCAAAAGCAGAGTCAGCCTCAGCATTCCAGACAAATTTTTTTGGAGATTTTTTTCCAGATGACGTTAATTTACAGAGTGGTGAAGCAATAGTACTGAAATTAGGTATGAATCGGCGAAACCAACTGCATGTACCTAAAAATTTTCTTACTTCTTTTTTAGAGGTAGGAGCAGCGTAAGCTAGAATCGCTTCAATTTTACTGGGATCAGCCCGCAATCCTTGCTCATCTACTATGTAGCCAAGATATTTCAGTTCTTTGCGAAAGAATTGACTCTTTTCAAAGTTAATGGTTAGACCAGCATAAGAAAGTTTCTGATGAACTTTAAGTAGGAGTGAAATATGTTCCTCAAATGTCGCACCTATGATTATTATGTCATCTAAGTAACAGAACACTTTATTCTCAAACTCTGGAGTGAATAAACTGTCCATGAGTCTTTGTTGAGTTGCTGGAGCGTTTGTCAATCCGAAGGGCATAACAGTGAATCTATACATTCCTCTACCAGGTACGTAAAAACCAGTTTTATCTCTGTCTTTGGGATGTAATGGAATTTCCCAAAAAGCCTTTGCTATATCGATACTAGACAAATATTTAGCATTTTTGAGGTTATCTAGTATCTCAGAAACAAAAGGGAGGCTGTAGGCATCTTTACGAGTAATTGCATTCAGCTTTCTGCTGTCGACGCAGAAACGCCATTCTCCGTTCTTTTTTGGAGTGATAAGTACTGGAGATAACCAAGGACTCTCACATTTTTCTATAACTTTTAATTCTAGCATTTTATCGACCTCATTGATGAGTGCTTTTTGCTTTTCTGGAGAGAGACGATAACAACGTTGTTTTATAGGTAAAGCATCACCAGTATTGATCCGATGACTAACTAAACTAGTACGGCCTAATTTACCTCGTTGTTCAAAAGAAATACTTTTGAAACGCTTGATTATGTCATTAGCAATTTCTACTTGATTCCCAGACAGATGATCAAATGTTGATATTTGATTTTCAACAGCACAAGTTGTATGATCTTTAGATTCGAGATTGAGTTCAAGAGAAAGTATCTTTGGGGAGAGTTCGAATTCTTTCCAGAAATCCCACCCAAGTATCAAAGAAGGATAAATATCAGGGAAAACATAAGCTTTGATAACATGTGTCTGATTATGAAATCTCAATGGCAAATGAAAATAACCAGAAGACATTGCTTTTTGTTTATTAGCAACCATAACTTGAGTTGGAGACTTGAATAGTTTAAAGCCTAACTTTTGGATATCTTTATGAGAGTTATTACCTAAAATAGTTATACAACTTCCACTATCTAAAAGACCGGAAAAAGGTATATTGTTTATAGACACGTTAATAAAAGGTCTGTTAAAGTCTTTTTCTTTGTCGTAGAAAACAGAAGTTGTTTTGTAGCAAAACATAAAATTTCGAATAGTATTTAACCATTGATTCCAGTCGTTAAGATCAAAATTATTGTTATGTGATTTAGTGAAACCATTCAAGTCGTCAGCTAGTTTTTTTGTTGATTTGATGGAGCACATTTTGGACATTCGCTGATTCTCACGCCTTTACGACCACATTTAAAACAAATGAGGTATCTAGGCTTAGTACAAGTTTGTAAAGAATGGCCTGTGATACGACAGCGATAACAGAATTCTTCTTTAGAAATGTCATTAGTTTGAGATGACGAGCGTGGATGTTTATCTTCATGCACTGCATTAGTGTACCTTACGTTTGGAGACGCTTTAGGAAATGAAGCTTTAGAAAATGAAGGAAGATAGGCAAATTCAGCAGCACAAGAAGTGTCTTCAGATCTAGGCTCATGAAAATTTTTGTCTCGTTCAGAAATGCGTTCGTAACTTTGACAAGTAGAAATTAAAGAATCTACCGTTTTAATATCTTTAAGTGCAACAAAAACTGAATAGCACGGTCTTATATTATGGAGTAAAATCTCTAATTGTTCGCTCTCGCTAAGTTTCTTTGAAAGACGAGCAAACATACCGAACATAATTGAGACGTAAACGATAATGGTCTCAGTTGCTCCTTGCGTTCTATTCCTTATAGCTTCCAACAGCTTATAGTCGTAATCATGTATACCAAAATCTCGAATCAGCAATGTGCAAATATCTTTCCACGATAAGGTAGGATTTCGATTATACTGAAAACGAAACCAATGAAGGGCATCACCTGTGAAAATCTCAAAGGCGTGCTTGCAAAGCATACCTTCCGGAATGTTTCGAGAAATCCTAAACTCGTCCAATCTTTGAAGAAATGATCTAGGGCACGATTTTCCATTGAAAGAAAACGTTTTGAGCTCCTTCACAAAATTATCCGAAGTGTGATAGTTTTGTACAGACTCGGAAGCCAGTGGTATACTAGTCAGAATGCTTGAAGGTAAAGTGGGTTGAGGAGTACTCAGTACTTCCAAAGTTTGATTGGTTCCAGTCATAGGTAGTAATTGATAAATCGAGGGAGGGCTAGGCTGAGTCTGAGGACAAGGATTGTGAATGTCAACTAACACTTCTTCAGAAGATCCTGAATAATCTGAAGTTAAGACTTCAAACCGTTTTTGGAGCGTGAAGAAGCGAGATCGTATGTTTGAGCATGACTCAACAAATGGTGGAACGGCGTTAAAGCGTTCGAGGCGATAATGAAGATGATTTACGAAAGATTCAACTTTCCTCAGGTTACTTTTATCATCCGTGGCTTCGAGGTGCGAGATTTTACCCTCGACGTAATTAAACGTGATCTCTGCTTGGGAGAGGTCATGTTTGAGAGGTATTGGAGAAGATTTTATGTCCTCAGGTTGAATGTGACTCAATTTTGCCAGCTGCTCCTTAAGAGTTGTCAAAGTGTCAGCTGGTTTTTCACCTCTGATAGTCACTTCATATTCCAGTTCAAGTTTGTTTAGAAACGAGTATTTAATTGGTCTCGCCATAGTCACAAGTTGAAGTCAATAGTCAAGGATAAAATCAAGTCAAGTTTAAGTTCGTTTAAGTATTAAGTACTATGCGAGTGTTGTAGAATGTAAGTGTGATGTTCCGCGTGTCCTGCCTGTATAAAAATAAATTAAGCAAGTACCTAAGATATTACGTTAGAGCCAAAAGTCAATATCAAATTTTAGCCTACTTGAGTAAGTATTATTTTAGAATTTAGAAGAATGTTTTAGAGGGTTCATTTTAGTTGGGCGCCAAACTGTCACGTTACATCCGTTCCTTTCGTGAAAAAGGTAGAATGGAACGCTACAAGTTAATGAGCAGCTCCTCCCCTACCTAAACAGTGCCTAGGTTGACAGGATCCTAAGAGCTGAAGAGAAAAAAAGGAATTGGTAACAGATATTTATTTTCGTAAATTTTACAAGCTTTGTAGAAAGCAAAAAAAAGAGTCTCTAGATGATGCGGAAGAACGCGAAATTTAAGTTGTTTACGGCCTACAAGTTATCACGGTAGAATTAGAATGTTATTGGATCCAAACAAGGCCCACTTCCGGGTCTTCAGATAAACAAAGCCCGCTTCCGGTCTTTAACGAGGCCCACTTCCGGGTCTTCAAACAAACAAGGCCCACTTCCGGGTCTTTATTCAAACAAGGCCCACTGTCGTTATAGAGACTGAGGAATTCGTTGCCTTTAGTTTGTCCGACTTCCAGAGTTCAGCGGCTAGCTCATTCAGTTATTAGCTTCTGGATCCAGAAGAAGATTCTCGTCCTTCCACCGTCGATGAAGTATTATTACGCAGCTCAGATTCAAGATGCAGGAGCAGGAGACACGCAGGTATTAGTCGTCAAAGCTTTGACGGACGACGGGCCGGAACATGGTGATGAAGTTATATTGCCACTCAATGTTTGAAAAAGGCAAGCCGGTCGTCTCACTGGTTGACGCTCGGCGATAGATTCGTCGTGGTAGATACGGCGGCCGACGGTGACAACAGATGTAGTTTCGGCGATCAGCTCTCGGCGATAGATTCGTCGTAGTTTCGCGACTGGCTGTAGCGGATGTAGCTCGGCGATCGGCGATTTGACAATGGATATGTCGTGGCGCAGCGATTGACGTAGATGGAGATTCACTTCACAATTTTGGTGTTGGATAGCCAAAGATGGTTTTTGAAGGCGTTCTTGAGTTCCCGGGCCTTGCCTGGCCCGGGAATGGCCTTATATCAATTTAGTGTTCCTCGTTCGAGGAGTAAATTGAGACTGCCATTCCATAGCGACAGCTTTTCTAAAGAAACCTCGCTAGCATTCCAAGGTTCTAGATTTTTGCAGTTTTCAAAATTTTGAATACAGAATAGTAAAAAAATAAATCTAGAGTCAAAATACATACAATCATGGCCAAACTATAAAATACCTCACTGAAATTGACAGTAGAAAAAGAAAAATATGAATTTGAAGAGAAACTAAATTCGAAACAAAAAAAAACAGTTTCAAAACAACTGCCATCCGAGCAGTCGTGTCTAGAAATCGGGCCCGTGACCCGCGCGCAAAATCGATAAAGTGATGTAAAATTTTTGAGAAAAATCAAGTTTTTTTGTGCTTAAATTACTGTGAAAAGGACTGTCAAGTGCTGTGATGTGAAAGTTGTGAATGAATAATAGAAACCAGGTAATATATTATGATATATACATACATGTAGCATTACACTCCAAAATGTACTAGGATGACATTTCGGAAATCGCTAACTTTTCCACAGCGAATGTCATTTCAATACAGTTTCGGAGTTAGCGTTTGGCGTTAGCGTTAGTGGTTGGTATCTTTGCTAGACCCCCTGTATTGGTTGTGCTTGTGGTGAAGCATTTCTATGTTCTATGAGTCTCGAATAACACGCTCGGAAAATGAAAATTAAACCTAATCTATACACCTAACTGGATTTTCTACCGTCCGCTATTTTAACATGGTTAAAGAAAAACGTTACAGATTTATAATAAAACAAACCAAGTATCACGAAATTTAGTTTACTGTAAACATACTGTAAAGGTAAAATACATACAAAAGTCAGGAATAATAAAACAATATGATCAACCCCACAAAAATTTGGCAGCTCCACAAATCATAGATAATATCCAAAATTATTCAAACAGATTTAGAGTGTCGTTTTCTTTTCGGGGGTTCCTTGATGAGTATATTGGTGTCACTAAAGGCTTTCCTTATGGTCAGGGCTTGTTGTCTTACGGAGAGGGTGGAAGTGGACGGAAGCGTGGAGAAGGGCCGGTTCAAGTAGTAGCCGTAGGGACCCATCTCGCGACGCAGCCACGGGCTGGTTGTTATCCTGGAAACAAAACAACCTGCAGGTGTTAGTACAATCCATTACCTAATAATAAAAATTCTGTTTTCAAGTTCTGCATTCTTTAAACTCCCTGAAACTTCACTTTAGAATTAGTAAGTATGCAAAACCCTAAAACCGAACTTTAACATTATTTTTATTGATCTTCGATAAAATAATAGGAACTAATTGATCGAATCAGGCGTTACCTCGCGGAAGTTTATCTTAAATACAAAAAGAAACAAGAATATCTAGTGTAATTCCGATAAAATAAAACTCTAAGGCCCTCTTGCACGTTCTCGGTTTAAAATTATAACTGAATACCTAACCCAGAGCTAGTAATTCGAGTTAAGTTGGTAAACAGAAATATCCAGACATTTTCTCTTGCACGTTCGGAATATTGACAGGGGTTAAGCCCGTCACACACGTAGCAATAATATATATTAATATACCGTACTATAATATATATTATAGCAAGCTACCACACACGGAGACGATGCTATAATATATATATTTTCCTTCATTTCATTGATGGTCGGCCTAGCGTTTACACGTGTTTTGTAATAAAGGTTGATTTCAAAACACAGTAGGTAATTATGAATTCAACAAGAAGTTCATTGTTATTGGATTTACTTGATAGTTCTTCAGACGACCATTCCGATTAATATTACACACTCCTAATAAGGTGGATATAGTTTTTATGAAAAGTAGTTTATTTATAATTTGGTTAATTTAAATGACTTGTACCTGAGGTAGTATAAAAAGTGACCAGTTGCCAATCAGACTTTTAGTCCCGAGTAGACTAAATGGCGATATATCGCCTAAATTGACCACACTGGTCGGGCGGAGGCGGCCCAGGGGGTCTAGCTAAGATTCCAAACGCTAACGCTATCGCCAAATTTTGCTTTTGGGATCGTTCGGGATCCCAAAAGCTTCGGGCTAACTCCAAAATGTACTGGAATGACATTTCGGAAATCGCTTACTTTTGTGGAAAAGTAAGCGATTAATGTCATTTCAATACATTTTTGGAGATAGCGTTAGCATTTGGGATCTTTGCTAGACCCCCAGGCAAAGCGGCAGGAATGGTAAGAGGGGAGAAGCGTCCGAGGAGCGCGTCGGATATGTTGAAACATGCTGTACATTCAAAATATGTCTCGCTATACCATAATATATATTACGGTATAGGTTGGTCACAGAAATATATATTATAGCTGCGTGTGCGGTCCCTCGAGAATTTGTATAGAAAACATAAGGTAATATGTCTAGCTATAAATATATTAATATATATTATAGCTACGTGTGAGACGGGCTTTAAGTTGGTAAACCTCCGGCTCAATGCACAGAGTAAAACAAAATTACACCTGACTTATGTATTTGAAGTTGAAAGGTACAAGGTATACATATTCTATACTAACTGGAATAAGCTCATAGCATCGTAAATTATACAAAACTAAACTTTAATTTTAATTTTAATTTTAATTTTTAAATTTACATTAGACTATCGTGTTTGGAGAGAAACGTGGTCTGAGGAAGATAGTACGTTGTGTACCCATGGAGTAGTCTGTCTTTTTCTTATGCCTTATTATCGGAGGTAGTTAACCTGTTTTCATGGGAATACATGTAGGATTAAAAATCTGATAAAGTTTATGAACGGACAATCTAAATGTAAAAAAGGTGTGAGAGTTTATGAACGAAGGAAGAAAGAGAGACATGCAAGATGTGAATGGAAGACGTGATAGTTTTTTTCTGCGGTGTTAATAATTAAAAATAGTTTTGTCGGAAAATATAGAAGACTTTGCTGCCTCAAGCCCCCCATCGTTTCATTTTCACGAGCACCAACCAGATTCTACATGCATAATAAACTCAACTTCGTAAATTCTCGATGAATGTAAAATAATGAAATTAGGTAAAATTTACTTACCTACTTACTTTTACTAAAACTGTACTAAAAAACAATACAGTAGTCAATCGCACAGAAATCATACTTTCTATGGGATAGCATAATACCGTTACTTCGTAAATTAATCAACTAAATTTTATCAGATTTAGTAAAATTAGAAGCTGTAGCATGCATGTACTAAACTGGGGGCGATCCATGTGGGGGCAACTGGGAATATACCACCTACCGGAGGAAGAGCTAGGCATGCCTTTAGCAGTCTATGTATGTAATGTACCTTTGTTGTTTGTATTCATAGCACATGCTGTTTAAGCATCCTATGCTACACACGGTTCTTATGTGATTGAAGAGATGAAACTGCGGGCCTACTACTTTATTTTAAACTCATTCACAACTCGAGACACAAAAAAAACTTCTCTAAAAACTTATCGTTTCTGTTCGAAGTGCTTGTTCCAGTTAGTATGGAATATAAGTACTATTATAGAACTTCTTGGAGAGGTATCAATAGAACATTTTCAGCCAGTGTCAATTTAAAACTTATAAAACGTACATACCTAAAGCCGCCTCTACATGCTTGATGTTTGCCACAAACACCTAGTACCCCAAACACCGACCACAAATTACTCAACACATACACTGCATCCACAGGATAGTCAAAAGTGCTAGGTATGGATGGGCAAAAATGGCAGGCGATGAGCGTGTTAGGGCTGCCAACATTTTTTTTCGGAGAAATATATAGCATCTTTTTAATATAATAAAAAACAAAAGATAAACAAATATATTATTTATCAAATATTCATTTTTATAAACACTATCTAATGTCTTTTTTAAATTAAAAGTATCATAAAATATGCATTAAGTAAAATCAAAAGGGATTTTTATTACTATCTGTTTCTTTGTTCTCCGCGATTTTAAATTCATATCGGAATTTCCTTCGTGTGAATATGGCGGGAATAGAAAGCAGGAACGACATTACTTTAAGGGTCTTACTTATAAATGCCACTTAAAGTTAGTCAGTATTTTCCCGCGTGACATTTCAAATCAGTCAAAAGTTGACAGGAGGTTTTAAGCAATGGCTAACTTTAAGCGGCGTTTATAAGTGAGGCCCTAAATGAAGAAGGTTATATTGGCATAGCTACTGACCGCATGTTGAAACTTGGCAACAGGCAACTTGAAAGTGACGATGCGATCGAAGGAGTAGCATGCTAGCTATAGCTTATATTTTATGCTGGATACTGGAACACATAGGATACTGATTACCTCTTTTATTTAAGCCGCAGCGAATAATCTCAATTATTCGCGGGCAGTATTCGAAGAGATATATAGAACCTACTAGTTGCGCACAGCGTTTAGCACACAGCCTTGAAATATAGTGCAGTTCTATATATTAATCTATGGTTAGCAACCCTACGCGCGTACTACTGTCAAACGTTTGAATACATCACAAACAGCTTTGTCGTTCGACAAACGTATTTGTCAAATCCTTAGAACTATGCACAATTCCGACACTGATACCGATCAATGGTGTTTGCCAGTGATACCTGTGTGTTTGCAAACAGGCAAACACCAAAATAAAAATACACACACCCATCCTCAAGTTCGTGTTTGCTATTTGATGTTCGCTGTTTGCCAAGTATGTGAAAGCCGCTTAAGGATCAACATGTCAAATTACCCCCGGGTTAAATATATAACTGGATAAGTGGTCAATTTTCTAACGTGCAAGATAAAATACAGAAATAATCCGAGTTAGGCATTTATTCAGGTAACACGAGGTTAGAGTGAACGCGCAAGTCGGCCTAAGATTATCTATATTAGGAAAGCTGTAAGGGATTGTTGCTGGTACAAAGAATAAGAAAAATATTTGTTATGTCAGTTTGCTTACAACAATCTGGGAAGGCTAAAATTGGTTGGTTTGATTGGTTAGTTAGTTGGTTGGTCTGTCATTTAAATTAAGACTATGTTTTATTTTATCGGAATTACTCTAGATATTCTTGTTTCATTTTGTACTTATTTATAATAGGAACTGTCCGTCATGGTATGATAGTCAGTCTTACGATGTAGTTAGTTATTGTGAATGGGACACTGAGGAAAAAATCTTGGTGACAAAATGGTGTGACAGTCTGGTAATGTTTGGTTATAGAAATCGCTTGAACGAATTCGTCAATAAGACATAACAAATACCTACAACGTTGCCCCTATTATTTTCTACCCAAGAATTCAGTGGTGTTCATTTAAAAAAATAGTCTGAAAGCCATTTAAAATTAATAATTTATTATTCTCGATACATAGTGAGGCACATATAACTCATTATCGCCTTCAGAAAGTGTAGGAAATGTCACAGACCATATCATCAGGGGAGGAGGCTCGAGCCGCGGCCGCGTGTGGATGTAGAACGCCAGGGGGAAAGCGCCGCATATCCAGATCATCCACTGCTGCATCACACAACGATTCTCCAGTTCTTCGGCGCCGAGAGGAACCTTCTCGTCTTGGAATCCTAGCATCGCTGCCTGCCAGGGAGAAAGGCGTTTGGAGGATGTTCATAGAGCTCTTAACAAGAACCTACCTTCGTATTTCTATGGCGAACTAAAAGTTGAGAGATTTTTAAGACTTCTTTTTGGATCGTTTTGGTATCGACAAGCAAGTGCATGCTATTAATTTTATAAGTACTTAAGTACCTATTTTTACTTTGGCAAACTTACGTCAGTATAACAATATTCGATGAAAACTTTGATGATTTTCACCAGTACTACCCAGAAGTGTAGACTGTAGATCACCATCCACAAGAACAGCAAATTCTGAGAATAATAATAAATAATAATAATAAATATGTGCGGACATACACACAGCGCCATCTAGCCCCAAACTAAGCAAAGCTTGTACTATGGGAACCAGGTTACTGATACAATACTTAGATACTTTTTGTTTGTAAATACATACATAGAATACAATATAACACCCAGACACAGAACAAACATCGATGTTCATCACACAAAATGTTTGTCCTGGGTAGGAATCGAACCCAAATAAAAGAGCCTTGTGTACTGATACAGCATAACCGCGGCGATATAATCGAAAACATCAAACTAAGAATTTGATCATCTTGCTGCAAATGTCCAGTCTCCTCTAGTCACTATCCATCATGATAAATTATCAAAAGCCTGAAGTCGTCCACTGCTGAACATAGGCCTCTCCCATAGAGCACCACTCTGAGCGTCTGCTTGCCTCCTGCATCCATCGGCTCATCGGCAGCGGTGTTAACCAAATCGTCGATCCACTTAGTGGGAGGCCAGTCCCTACGCTGCGTCTTCCGGGTCGTGGTCGCCACTATGCATAGTAGGTATAGGCGTTTATATTACAACTGGGAAAGCACCGGTGTAGGCTTCTTGACTTTTCAGCTGGCTTCGAGCTGTCTAAAAACCATAATTAGCCAGAGGCGGGCGATCCGTTTAGGTACCTACTTATAACACAATTGTGGAGGTACCTGTTTCTGATATGTAAACACTTACTTGTAATACGATTTCCCATAACGGAATTCTTCTGAAAAGGAACCTCCTGAACAGGACCGTTAGCAGCCTCTGCGTCAGAGCTGCAGTCCCGACTGCCCAAAGCAGAGTCGGAGCTACTGACGTGTAGCCTTCTCCACATTTTGCCCATTCTATCAACTAGAAAGTTTAATGTAAGTATATGTAAAATGAGTGGGTATAAGTAGGTACAAAAATAGGATTACAATTCAGGCTTTATCGAACCATTCTGGTTTCGCACAGGCACATCTTTTGTTCTCGCATTACATTAGCAGGAAATGGTTCTTTTTTAGCTCTTCATTGTGATAGTTACTTCTAGAAGCTACTTATGAGAGCTGAGTTAAAAACAATGGGATCCTAGGAACCCAATATTCGTGAAAGTGACCTAGATTTTTGTACCTACCTACCACAGAATTCGCCCTATTACATAGGTCTCTTTGCTACCTACATTATAGATTTCCTCAGAGCCCTCAGTTTGGAAGTATAAGCTCAAAGACTGCCACATGACAGAATTTGAATTGATTTAAAGCTAAATACTGCGATCATTTGGTCAAAATGATTAATTTTGTTTACGGCACGTATTATTTATCTTTCATGTCACCATGTTTGTTTACGTTGATGGATTGACATGACATTGTCAAAATACATCAATAATGTCAAATATGTGACAAATAGATTAGATAATGTCAATAACTTGTCAATAGCATTTAAAAACTTGTTTGAAATTATCCAGAGGTTTTATAGGTACCTCAACATTCACTGCGGTCCCCACTATCACCTATCATATCACCGCTACGGCAAAAAGTTAGTAAAAATTTAGAACCGTGCTTCGGAGGGCATCACATTTTTTTTTCTCTAATCTGCGGGGGGCACGTTATGCCGTCGGTCCCGGCTGTTGTCGTCGTAAGACAGTAGTCGTTAAGCCAAATCCAAGAAGCCTTTGAGCGGCCTAAATGTTCTGACATCAGGGCTGACCACTATTGTTACTATAAAACGATTAGATTAGTGAACTAGGTACTACGGCGTATTTCAATAAAATAATACAAAATGTTTACAGGTCACTATAATTCAAACGTAACTTTGTAAATAACACTATTCAAAGGGTAGGGTCGCCATGCTCCTCCAGGGGAAGTCCGAGAGACTTTGATTCTTGCGGGGTGGCAGGGGCAGTACTAGGGATGCTGGTGTTCGGTGCACTTCTACACTCGCATCTAGTGGTCTGGAAATAAGGGCATCATTTAAAATATCAAACAAGTCTCTTGGCTGAAAGCATGGGTAAGCGTGTAGATACCTAACTACACTCGTACAAAGTAAATGACTCATTATATCTATAGGAACATCCTTCGTTTCTGAACATAACATAAGTAGTTCAGTTTCTTAAGTGCTAATAGATTAACCATGTCTTCCTTCTCGTGGAGAAAGGTTGATAGCAGGTTTCTGAAGTCGAAACCTGTCATAAGTAGGTAGTACGTGCCACCCATATAAAGCTTTTGGTCATCACATTAACAGGCGGAAAACCTCTGCTTAACATAGGCTTCCTTTATAAAGCGCCACATTGGATGCTTATTATACGAGTAGGCGTTTGCCCGAAATCACCAGCATGACTGGCAGGATTTGTGCTTTGTGATCACAAAAGATTTTAAAAATGCTGATGCCCGTCATCAACATCAACAGCCTCAAGACGCTTACTGCTGAACATAGGCCTCCCCTAAAGAGGGCCACTTTGTGTGGCTGCTCGCCTCCTGCATCCGTTAGCTCCCCGTGGGTTCCACCAGATCGCCGGTTCACCTAGTGCGGGTCGGCATACATTGCGTTCCTTAAAACCGCTCTCAAGACACTCACAAGAAGAGATGAGTTGGTCCTATTCTCACATGGGCGTGACAACACCTTCCATATTCCAGATCATACCTGGATATAATATCTCATCTTTTCAATAGCATCGACAGCCGTCTCGCTCGACTGTCCGAGCAAGCGCACGCACAGCTCGCGGGTCGGTGCGGCACACCCCCCTCCCCTGCACCGCTGCGCGCGCACAGCACCGCCGGCGTCGGACGCTTCCACGGGGGGTTTGGGAGACACGCTCTCACTCTAGTTAACAATGTCATCCCTAAAGCTACGATTAGGTTTGAAATTATCATCATCATCCTATTTCGGAACAGTCGTTACCAGGCGTTCAGGTCTTTATATAGAGCAAAGTCCTGACAGGCAGGACCAGTCTATTGTCGAGGTGATATTGTATGAACATTAATATAACTTACTGTGCTAACAAGTTCTATTGATTCGTGAAATCAGGAATGGTGAATGGTGGAGCCAAGAGTTAGATAAACTTAGTCTACTTCTAATACCTCTTCATCAACAGCCTGAAGAGGTCCACTGCTGAACATAGACCTCCCAAGGAGAGCGCCACTTTGAGTGGCTGCACGCCTCCTGCATCCATCGGCTTTCCGTGGTTTTCACCAGATCGTCCTCGAGTATTCAAATACCTATTTCATCTAAATTTTTATATATCCCTTGGTGGTGGTAAAATGGTGTTTTCAATAAAGAGTTTATCTATCTATCTATCTATCTATCTATCTATCTATCTATCTATCTATCTATCTATCTATCTTGGTGACGATCCATGGACGACTTTTACCCCACGCAATGCCACACAAGCATTTGAAATTGTGAATAACTGTCAATATCGTTAAATCACAAATCGCTTAGGAAGAGGAGGCAGAATGGGATGAAATAGCGATACTAGAACCAAAGCAATTAGCTTTGGTTCTAGTATCGCTACTATCGCTATCTAGTATCTTTTGAGTAAGAAATATCGGATAATCCTGATACCACCTAAGTACCTATATGTACCTACCTACACCACGACAGAATACTTATTTATAATAGGGATTGCATACCAACGCTGTCGTCGTACTTAGATGTACCCAGCGAACATAGTTATAAATCAGCAGGCTCGTTAGCAACGATAGATAAAGTATTACGTATGCTGTTCAGCATCCGTGGTCTGCGCGAACCCCCGCAGTCGTCGGTGGACGCAGCCGACGACGTCCTGCGCCCGATGCATCGCGGAGCGCACCTGACGGGCCGCTCGCTCGTGAAGCTCTGCCTGCCTGCCGCCACCAGTGGGTGGAATAATTACATACTCATACCGTTCATGGCCATAGAGATTGTAACTAATCTATAGAACCATGAATGGCTATAGCTGCAAAGCTGCGGTTTCGCTCTAGGATACTCTATTATTATCATAAACAGAAAGAAGATAAAGAAATAGGTAAGTAAATGATCTTGATAAAGACTTTCTAATCTTTGCAAGACATAACGCATTTCAAAGTGAGAACAACTTCTTTAATAGTAGAAATATTGATTTTGAATAAAAAAATATAGAATGCGTCCCATGTGTCTCGTTTATGTACTGTAAACAAAAAGAAAGAGCTTAAGAACTAAGAAAATCCACAGAACGCTTGAAAGTTGAATAGTCTGTCATAAAACTATTTGCGGAATTAGGAAAAACGAAAGTTAAACACAATCGGGCGACTCAGCATAAAGTTTCAACAGATTAATTTGTAAAGGAAAAATAGAACGAGCGTAGAATCACGAGCGGGGATTGAACCCGCATCCATCCATCCCTCAAGCCGGGATATGCTTTACTTAAGCTACCGTGACAAGTGGTCTCATGTCCGAATTTTTCCTTCACCTTTATAACCAACTTACGGGGTTGGTAGCGCCATCTATTGAGTGATTTCAATAGATGGCGCATGAAGAAAATCATGGAAAAAAATGATGAAAAAAAATCACTCAATAGATGGCGCTACCAACCCCGTAAGTTAGATATAAAAATGAAGGAAAAATTCGGACATGAGACCACTTGTCACGGTAGCTTAAGTAAAGCATATCCCGGCTTGAGGGATGGATGGATGCGGGTTCAATCCCCGCTCGTGATTCTAATTTTTCCTTTACAAATTAATCTGTAGATTACGCTGAGCAGGCGATACTGCTTTAAAAATCATAAATATAAAGTTTCAAATTGCTACAAAATGAAATAACACTAACCACTGCTCCAAATAAGGCATGTTAAACCTCTGGCAGTAATTCTTCCTCACGTAATCTGCGTAACACAAAGACAAGAACCAACAGATCGTGATGTGGATCTGCGGCTGCTGCAGCTTGAGAAACCTCGTGAGAGGGCCCAGAGCTACCATATCCTGCCCGCCTAGCAGCCCAGCTGTCGTCATCTCAAGGAGCATGTTTGGACTCTGAAAAATATTATAAAAAATTTAACTTCTTAACGTTCGGGATTGGGTTCACTAAAACAAAAAAGGTTAAATCATTTAACTGAATCTCTTTGAACAAAAACTTACATCTTTAATGAGTGTATCCAGATAATACTGAAAGAAACGCATGGAGCAAACCCAGAGGTGAATCATCAGTGCCAGCATCCCCAGCACCATTGTTGACTGAAATAAAAGCACATTATTTAGCTCCCTGGGCACAGTTCTTCGCTACAATTAATAGTCAAGGTCCGTTCAGGTAGCTCTTTGAGATGAGTCGGATATGCTTCAGTTTATTTTCCGTTGGTAGTTCATGTCTACAGATTTAATACCTAGGCCTGCATATATTTACTAACCACCATTGTTTTCTCTAACAGCGAGACATGCAGGTGGTCTCCAACCATGAATATGCTGGCTTCCAACTCGTTGTACAGAAAGAGGGCGGCAGCGCTGGCGAACACGGCCGTGGGGCCAATACCCCATACCTCGCCGTTGCAGCTCAGCCATTTTGCGACTGCCTCCGCGTGGCTGTCGCATAAGTTCTGAAGGTATATTTCCAACATCAGATTTTGCAATTGAACTAAACCAGGTTTTGTGCAAAAGACAGAACGGTAGTCGGTAGCACGAAAATACCGACCGATAGGTTTATTAGGATACTCTTAATAGAATAAGCAAATTGAAATGAAAATGGGTAGGCCTGACAACCGATGGGGAAGAAAGGTTTTCGAGTGGCGGCCATGAACCGGAAGACGCAGTTTAGGCCGGCCCCCCACTAGGTAGTCTCCATTGCAGTTCGGCAAAAGCAGTAAATACCTATGCATTAATTGTGGCGCCGGAGAGCGTTTCTAAATGTTAGTGAGTTATATACGAGCAATAGGTATAGCACTATCAATAGATCTCATATCCTCATTATGATGTAGGTATAGTATTCTAGTGACGCGTGCTAAGTATAGATCTAGATAGAGAAAAACGTAAGTGGAAATTTGGAGACTTGAAGCAATGTTGATCATATTAGCAGTTGTCTTCGACAAATAAAACGTTCAACAGCAGAGGATGAAACGTTCTGATGACCTGAAGAATTATTTTATAAAGAAAGTAGGAATGTAGGTAAGCTTACTTACGCAGTGTGTATTGAAGCTCACACTTTTACCCGCCATACATGCGATGGGAGACTCATGCGACGATGGCCCCCTTTACTAAACATCTTCACTTGACGATTTCATCGGTATATCGTGTACAAGTAATTTTTTGATTATTTTTACCGTGGTTTATTTTTATTTATGACAAAAGTAAACAAACACAATTCTGATAGTTTTTTTTTGTCAAAATCGAGATGGCTGACAACCTGGCTGACAAGTTTTTTTGACATTTTATAGTTTTTATTTATAGTTCTAGGTTAGGTTAGTTAGCTAATGCTAAGATCTAATGAGAATGTACTTACGCGAAATAATTGGTATTGGAAATAATTTTTGCTTCTTAAATTTCCAGATATAATAGGCTTATAACCTACTCTTGGCTCCAAAACTTGGCACTGTCAGTGAGGTATATATAAATTTACCTATTATGCAGTACCTAAATTAATAAAGGTTATTGGTACCTATCTATCTTTTTTGAGGGGGGAAAATGCGCTTGCACTTCCCTGCACGGGGGTGATGGCAGGGTATGTGGGACTCGAACCCACTAAAGCCATCCCGTGATCCGTCCGCGCTGCCGGGATGAGGCGAGATAGGGTCGCCCTAGCATTCACTATCTACCTACCTTTACCTAATCAACATCTATATAGGTATAAGGCGTTTGGGGTATAATAATACACAGTTTTGATTAAATACAAATGGCTGGATAGACCTGCAATGGCTGGTGCAGGCCTATTCCACACATCTGATATAATTATACTGTAATACAACATTAAAACTTTGATTAGACATAGATATCGTAAGCGTACATAACAGTTCACTACTTAGGAAAGAGTAAAAATAAATGAATAAACAATTTAAAAAAATTATATACCTCTCCTACGTGGGCATATGAACAATTTTAAAACTTTTTTTTTATAAAAACACTTAGCTTTGATGAAACATCGATTACACGTTCTAATTGTATTACTTTGAACACGCTAAATTGATCTATAAATATATGGAAATAAGTTCGAGATTATAATATTATCTAGTAGGTATTTATATTAAATAGTATGGCACTACGACGATATAATCATTGGTAAAATCACAACTCTACTCACTAATATTTTACTCAAATGTTGAACCTTAGTACTACTAATGATACGATACAAAATACGTCGATCAAATGCATTAATATCATGATAAAATATTGTTAATATTTATTATAAACGGAAGCCTGAATTTGGCTACGTGCTGAAATATATAGTTATATTTCATGAAGATGGAAGACAAATGAAATGTTTCAATATATTTGATGTAAGATTCATACATATTATAATTATAAGCAGTACCTATACTAATATACAAGCTACTTATATATTCTACATAGAAACATTTTATATGGCTATCAAAAACCACTAGCAACACCTAGACAAATGCTTATGAAATACTCTATGTTTGTGATCCCATTAAACAACATTTATTAGCATTTATGTACATGTACTTACGTCTATAGTACCTAATATAGTATTTAAGTACCGCCCGTATCTGCGATATTTCTGCATTCATTGCCCAGGAACACAGAAATATTACATATGCACGTACCAAATAACGAGTTATATACAACGAAATTAGCTTAGTAATATTTAATTGAAATAAAATGCACGTCACAAATAATATTTTCAAAATATCTACGAGATATAAGTACATACAATACTAGAATATATATATTCCATTTTTGGAATCGATACCTACGTAGATTTTATAGTCAGACAGCAATACTTTCAATATTTACAGACACCTATAATAATTATCTTAAAAGTTTAAACCATCTGTAGATTATTACATTTCGTTGTCTACAATTATTATAGCAATTAAACTGCCTACATATGAAATGGAATATATTATTATTAGATAATAAGATGAATACGAATATAGGTATATCAATGTTTCTACATAAGTAATACGTGTAATAAATAACGTTACAGTGTTTTATAGGCCTTTATATTGCTTTATTACATTTATATCTTATTCATTATTGTAATGGATATAGAATATTTATGATGCCTTATTTACAGATTATAATATAATATAGATAAAAAAATCGCAGATCTATTTACTGTTTATCTAATAGTTAAAATTTGTCATTCTCATTTACGATGCTTGAACAAATGAATAACAAATTGCTTGCTAGAAATACGTGTAACTTCCTTGCTTGCTACATATTATTTTCATGTACTCTCTGGTTGCTTACCTATCTACTCTACTCGCCGGATATCGTCATAACCACAGAGCTATGAAACAAATGACACTTCGCCTATGGAAGCGTTTTTTTTTTTTTGCTCTGTGGTCATAACTATGAAAGTTCTTCTTATACACAGAAATAGAGACGAAGTGGTACAAAAGGCGAAGTTTCTCTAGTGTCTACGCTAGTCTACATTATCTCCAAAAATGATTGCCTATAAGGGACCTAGGTTGGTTAAATTGTATATAGGTCACTAGACCAGCCACTCCACCGGTGGCTTCCGGTCCCAAGAACCGGGGTCAGGTCACAGTGTGCAGATGGTGGAATCTGACGGCGGTACCGACGTCACCTCTGGGCGCTTGATGGTTTGGATACGCTAAAATTAAGGAGAAATGTAAGTAATTATAGAAAGAAATACACAACAACAAGGACAACGAAGGTATCATCATCATCATCATTAACAGCATGAAGACGTCCACTGCTGAACAAAGGCCTCCCCCAGGGAGCGCCACTTAGAGCGGCTGCTCGCCTCCTGCATCCATCGGCTCCCCGCGGCTTTCACCAGGTCGTCGGTCCACCTAGTGGGGGGCCGGCCTACGCTACGAAGGTATACACCCAAAGTAAAAAACTTGTGTTCTGATTCTTTGGTTAAACAATTATCACACGAGTCTCAGAAAGATTGCAACGTAGGTATGTCATAAATTCATAATCAACCACCTGAACACGTCCACTGCTGAATATGGCCTCCTCCAGAGAGCGGGCGTGTTCAAGAGAAGAGTGAATAGGTATTTACTTATCTACCATGTTACACCTTAGAACGCACCGTCGCTTGCCATCAGGCGAGAGCGTGGTCAAACGCTAGAGAAGTCCGATGTAAATAAAGAGCACCAATTTGAAAGGCTGCTCGCTTCTGCATCCATCGGGTCCCCGCGGTTTACACCAGATCATCGGTCCACCTAGATCGTCGCCACCTTACGCTGCGTCTTCCAGTCCACGGTCACCATTCGAGAACCTTTCAATGTATGTAGCAGTTGGTTTACTGCTATTAAGAACATCAAGCTCGAAATACTCACGGTGATGAAACTGCCAGGGGTGATGAGGAACTTGTAAATGATGTAGAGCGGTATACAGGAGACCGTGGTGCCGGTCATCACCCAGCCCACAGTGATGGACCACTGCGGGTACGTGTACTCTCCACCCAGCATCTCTTCGTGAGCGAGGACAGAGAACACGAACAGGACCAGCAGGAATACGGGGCTGGAAGATACAGACACGTCAAAGACGCAGTCTCATCTTCTCTCAATTACCGAGTGAGGATAATTGTCACCATCAATAACAGAAGATGTCCACTGCTAAACATATTTCCCCACATAGCGCCAGTTCAAGCAGCTGCTTGCCTCCTGCATCCTTCGGCTAATAATGTCATCTAAATAAGTATCGCGATTCAGGAGTCAAGAACAATCGTAAATCGAATAACAATATCATTTACGGTTTGCCACGATCATTTGCTACTGATTCATGTGGCTATTTGGTATTAAAGCTGTTGTATACATGATGATAATATTATATATCATTATCTACTACCTTAATAATAAACGTGGAGTAGCTTTGGATTAGTTACTCCAACTTTTGTCTTTTTGTCATTCGAATATTGAACTTGATCGAAAAAGACAAAAGGTGGTTTAGCTACTCCATGTTTATTTATGAGGCCGATAGGTACTAAAGCTTAAATGTAATTCAATTTGAAAAATCATTTTTAATCTTGATAAGCATCGTACTGTTTTCAAGATCTCGCGGTCATCTAGATCACCTGATATAAGACCAGCAGGCGCGCCAGAACCACCCTGGCGTGTGCCCGAGCATCGTTCTCACGTCCTCAGAGAACCGATCTACTCCGTACACCCAGCACACGCCGGCTGCTTCAGCGAACACAACGAACAAGATGGCCAGGCCTGGGCCGTACACGTTTAGCAGGTCTACAAGGTAAACTCCACCCTGGTAAGTAAAAAATAGTAATCATAATAAATTATCAACATCTTTAGTCCCACAGTATGTTTCATCTTAAAAGCTAAATAAATAATTTTTTTTCTTTTTATGTTAATTTTTTTATCATAATTTAATGCCATAACGAGCTAGTAGTTTACCTGACGTTAAGCGACATGGGCATCCATAACAGTTGCAGTGTCACTCGGAACTTTAAAAAAATAAAGTTTTCGCGTGACACAGCACTGCGCATGTCATTGCCTCCTGAGACATCACACAGTATAGTAGACTGCGTCTCACGTAAGATGTCCCGCGGCCGAGTCGCCACATTCGCGCTACAGAATGTTGCTGACCTCTATATTCTAGACTCCCCAAAATTTCAATATAAAGTAATTTGTGAATATCGATTTTATTTAGCAAATAAAGCACTGTATAGGTACGTATATTATGTAGTGACGTAAATTACTTACTTTCAAAATAAGTTCCACATATTGCCGCGGGACAACTTACATGAGACGGAGTTTAATCAGATTACTAGACTGTGTAATCAGGTCATAAAGTCTCATTTGCCCAGTAATTTCACTACCTACATCTGCAATAGCTTTCCTATATTTAATATGATTTGTGTAAACTAGGTTAGGGTACGATGGAGCTGGCATACCAGAATGGGCAGAAGCCTCTAAATAAATAAGCTTAAAAAATGCCCTTCAAACCAGAACGCAGTAGTGTCTGCTTGGCGGCAGAATAATAATGGCAAAGCAGTGGTACCTACCTAGACGAACATTACGCAAAAGTCCTACCACCCGACACAACTACTTATGTTTGAAGAAAATCTCTTGTAAAAACGTCTACTTGGGTTTAACAGTGAATCTTTATTTTCTACCAGTTCATCTTAGAAGGTCACACTACCGACCCATTTACAAATAAGTAGAAGCGAACAGTAGCTCCAGCCGGTCTCCAGCCCCATATAAACACCGCACAAGTGGGAGTCATCCCCTAAGTGGGCATGAATAATGCAGGCGCGTCCACACCTCAGATAACGTGCCGCGGTAATTTATCCGATGATACTCTGTTTTCCTCGCAGTTCTTAGGGGTACTTGTACCGACGGACCTCGATTACTTATGCTAGTTGATTTCGGTTGTAGCGAAGGGACATGACTGAGTGAGGAATTAATTTAAGCAAAAGACGAAAAGATTGTATTTTGCGAAAACTTTTAATACGACGTTGTTGATAAGTTACATAAATAAAATATCTTTTAGTTCAAAGCTAGTTTTATGCAGATCAAACGGTACTTATTGTAGGTATCTCACGAATACTATATCACTCATAAATATACAAAAAAGAATATTTTATAAATATTTCCCGCCTAAATAATATTTTATCTAGATAGTATAACCATGTCTCAGCGATCGTAAACTCCTAGATAGGCAGGGTTAAACCATTGCTCACGACGTGATGAGTTCCATGGTCTGATAGCAATAACATTTTGTGCTGACTCGCCGCACCCGGCGGTATTCCTCCCTAATCCGCCAATACCGAAATCTTTAGTTTTACGGATACGCAGTTATGGAGAGTTCGAGATTTGAATCGGGTCGGTGGATAAACGGGTTGTGTTTTTGTCTGGAAATTGATAAAGAAAATCAGCAAAATTATGACTGGATTTTCCGAACACGTATAATGCTCTATTCCACCATACAAAGGTCATAGAAAAACTAACATTACCAATGATAGAATGCAATTTCATTTTTAGTTATATATAATAGTGTAATTATAAACGTACTCGAATTTTAAGGTCCGAGGAGAAGAGAAGTAACCATTATCTACCCTGGACTATTCAGGAATAGAGACTGTAACTTACGTAAGTAGTTGTTGGTAATGCACATATGTAAATGAAGACAAGCAGTCCCGCTACGAAGAGTTCCCGATGTCTGCCAAGCACGCGAGGATATTCATCGCATAGTGCAGTCGTCACTGCTTCTAGACCTGCATCAAGTTTTAAATCTGCGTGAGATTTCTTCTATGGTGTGTTATCATATCTCTATTGTAGATATTAAAATATACTAGTATTCATAATGGTGATAATATCATACCTCCAAAAGTGCTATCTAAGCCCAGTGTGATCAGCATCAAGAAGAATATGATGGCCCAGAAGACAGACCCGGTCATAGTAGCTATAGCTTCAGGGTACACTATGAACACCAACCCTGGACCTTCCAAGCCTACTTCTTCGATGCTTTTATTTTGAACGTGCGCCATGTACCTGTATAACAATAGTCAGAAATGTTTAATTAAAAATAGTTAATTGGGATAACATACAAAAGTTTCTTAAAGTCAAGTAAAATGCTTACCCCAGAACGGAAAAGATGACGAAACCTGCCAAAAAGCTAGTTAGACAGTTGATGGAAGACGTGATAAGGGCATCCCTGTAGCAGTTGTTATTAAACTTGTTGTAGCTGGATAATGCCAAAAGGGTCCCAAACCCTGGGCCCAGAGAGAAAAATATCTGTGAGGCTGCATCTATCCATACCTGGCAGAAAAAAGCATTTCATGAGTTGGTATCATACTCGTGCTTCATAATTTCGTAAACTGTGCTAATATAACCTTTGAATTCTGAAGTTTATGCCACTCAGGAGTGAGGTAGTACCGAATGCCTTCTGTAGCGCCTGGAAGAGTGACGCCCCTTGCCAGCAGAATCAGGAGAACAACGTAAGGAGCCAGAGCTGTTACCCACACCACCTTGGAAAGAGACGTAATTATTAATGGTACACATAAAGAACACTGCAGAAGATAAAAAAATTGCATTAAAAACTGTACAAAAGTAAGATAAAAAATAAGGAGTGCACATTGCGCAAAAAAAATTACGTACTTTCCCCGCACTTCTAACGCCTTTCCAAAGTGAAAAGTAAACCAGAACGAAGACCCCAAAGACGCACAGAGCGAGAGATGGTTTGATCGGCCCCATATGATCCAGCCCATTTGATCTTTGTTGTTCCAATACGTTGCGCCTGGGAAGGACAAAATGATATGTAGTTATATATAATTATGAGAATCAAAAAGCTCGTAAGATACTTCAGATAGAAATTTCATTACATAGAAGCGTTCGGTGACTAAAATCAAGAACCATTGTTATGTTGATATACTTACTCAAAGAATTCTTTGGCTGGCGTGGATGAATTTGCATGGATCTGAGGTGAGGTGACAGGAGTGCATAGAGGGGTGTTCCATTCGTTGTTGCAGCTGGTCCAGGGCAGCACAGAGTTGATGGAAGCGAGCGAGGCCACCAGGTAGTACACCGCCCATCCGATGATGGTGTTGTAGTACATGCCCATGTAGATGTCGATCATACAGATGGCATAACCTACGCCTGGGGGGCGAAAATGTATTACACTTGAGAAAAAGACGAAGAGCTATTTGTAGAACCCGTATCAAATGAAATCAAATAACTTCAACGTAAAACAGCTTTCAAACTTTGAACCAAGTAATCAATTATGATTCAAGACGACAGCCAGAACCATATTTGTAGCGATGGCGTTTCGCGCCATCTTGCGACACATAAACCAATTAGCGGGTGCGATGCGATATCATTTGATTACCGGCCGACAGATGGCAGCAGATGATTTGATTCCCAACATGGCGGGCCGGATACGTCGAAGTTGGCGCGAAGTTTAGCGATAATTAATTGGATTCTGACGGCTTTGAGATTTATTGTGAGTAAATAAATGGATGAATGCTGTTTTATTGCTCCGGGAATCGTTGCTGTCGGTTTGTTAAATTTAATTTACTAAGGACCAACAATAAGGAGGGACGTGAGCGTACACATCTTTATCTTAATTTTAAACGGAGCAAACAATTGTGAGATTTCAATGTAGAGGCAAAGTTTTTGATAATGTTTAAATTGCAATAGCGACATTTCATTTTTGTGTTAGCCCTGTAGGTACTACTAACTTGTGTATTATCTAGCTGTGATATTAAACCTTTTAATGAAGCAATGATACTTATCAATTCACTTATACTATGTTAAACAATTTCGGTGACCATCATTATGGCAGATATTTATTCTTTTCTGGAGACCAAAGCCAAATGCGCGATGTGAAGACGAAATGAAACTTCTCGTCGAGTTGCCAAGCCGTGCGTACTAAGGTGCTCGTCATGCATATTTCATATTCGCACTCCATTGAAGAGTGCATCATCGTGAACTCAGTCACCCTAAGTGCATTCTACGCCTACCTATTTAAAAGTGCTATTTTCATTTGTATCATTTATTTTATGATTTTTGTAGACTTGTAAATCCAGAAAACAAAGTGAAGCTAAAGTTTGAGCTGTATTGCAGCGTAATAAATATTATAATAGTGCAAAAGACTTTAGGTAGCCACGTTTCATTGCTGCTTTATTGAATTTACCTATATTACCTATATAATAATATCTACGTACATAGTACACAACAAAATATAAAAACTTACCGCCATACCTTATCTTTTAGAAACGCATCAGTAACCTAACGTATTTCATATTGATTTGTTTTGATATAAAAATAAACTTTCGTTTCAGTATTTGTTTCTTCTCAGTCGATTTGGAATTCATCACCCCCACTCGTATCGGCGCAAAGATTGCGCAAATTGATACTAACTCGGCGGAACGGGTTTGATTCCCGACGATAACGCATATTACCAGCGATAATGGTGATGTATGCGAGAATGGAGAGTTGAGTGATAGCTTGATAAGGGAAAATATGATGCTTATTTTGGGGGCAGGGTCATAAAGTATTCAATACGTATTCAGTTGGAGGAAACCTTTTGGATCATTAATTACGTTATTTTAGGGAGTACTTTTAGGGCTTTTTTGCTTGTTGACTTATTTATTAGGAAACACTTTTGATGTCATACAGTTTTCAAGGTTAAAAAATGTTCTATGTTTTTATATTATTTCGATTTCTATGGTAATTACCGGAAGAAATACTGACTACATTTCTTATAGATCTGAAT
The DNA here is from genome assembly GCA_963580505.1 of Ennomos erosarius. Lineage (NCBI taxonomy): Eukaryota > Metazoa > Arthropoda > Insecta > Lepidoptera > Geometridae > Ennomos > Ennomos erosarius. The sequence continues at coordinate 13,435,281 of OY756989.1, read as the reverse complement.
AGGTGTATCTGCTACTGATATTTTACTTTGTATTTCACCTTATTTAGTACGAAACAACTTTTACCGCTGCATGTAGGAAAAAACTGCATATATATAGCTAAATAATACGGTACAACTACTAGTAGGTACCTATAGTATTATAAATATTATCTGTAGTTAAGCTTAAAAAAGCAGCGCTTTATCAAATAAAAGAGCAACAAGTGTCTCTTTAAATGCAGGCGCTTCACTTATCATAATTTCTTCGAACAACAGATTGAAGTTTAACACAAAACTTTCTTTTTACATTTAAACGCTTACTGTAGACAAGTTTTTAGAGTAAGTGTCACGAACTTTGTCGTGATTTCTTTTAAGAATTGTGATTGGTCAAATCATAACTTCGGTTCGCTTCCTGCCAACGCCGTGATGAGGCTAATGCGTCACGGACTGGATCAACTTGCGAAGTATTCCGCATCTTTATCGTTTCGTTAGGATTGCGTTGTTTTTTAAATTATTTTTCTGTGCTTTAATATATCTTTAAAGTCTTGCACCGCGATGTGTTAATGCGGGTTGAACAGAGTCAGATTGATAAAATACTACTTACAACAATAAAGTAGATCAATTCTTGATTGATTCATAAAGTTGGAAGTACTGAAAGTAACTTTTGAATACATTCTATTACTTAGCTATTAAATTAAAAAAATTATATATTTGTGTGATGCTGATTGATTCAACGTAGTTAGGCAAATATTTTTTTACAATTTTCAATTGTCAAAAAATTACAGTTTGTCCTACTTATAGGTACTTATGTATGTAAAATAAAATTTATAATTAATTAAATTAATAATTTATTTTTTTATTATTTTTCTGCGCCGACGGCGTCTATAATGAACCTGGACTTAATTTTATATTCCACCTATTGTACATTATGGAAGCAATAAAAATCTGTATCCGAAACCTTCCCCTACTTATTTAGGTGCTTAATCAATTATAAGACGAACTTATTTATTATGTTCGTTTGATTTGAAAATTTTATTTCAGAACGGATGCTTTCTGCAACTGAATGTGTCCACTTATCTAAGACCTCGTAGATAGAGAGACCCGGTAGAGGCTTTATCTGAGGAGCAAATGTTTGATGTCCTCTTCATTGCCGCAGATCGATATCTAGCCGATGAATGTCATATCAAAAATAGGTGTACTTATAGAATAGATAATTCAAATAGTGTCATTTAAAAGTAGGTATGCCTTTTAAATTTTATACAATATTAGGTTATTATAAGTTATGTAAAAAATACGTAGATAGTTTTTTTTTGTAAATGACATTGTAATTTCTCATAATTTGGCCTCACTAAGGGTGGGTTTTTCGAACTATTATTTATAATATTATAGAAGGTAACGTAAGTAGAACTCATAATAGCACGTAATCCGGCTTACATTACGTACAAATCACGTTGAATAACTCGACCGGTGTTCGGGCGATTTCATCGCAGAGCTGCCATCATTACAACATTACATTTCGCCTACGTAACAGTCACCTGTTCACTCTTCCTCTCCTCTCAAGAAACATCTAATCTAAATTATAACTCTTCGAAGACAGGCGCTGGCAATGAATTCTACTAATTAACTATTCACATTATAAAGGTCGAATCAAAACGCTTGTTACGGATAGGAGGAATGCAAAACATGTATGAACAATAATTTAAACTAAATGGCAGCAGCGATATGATCAGCTACTCAACAAGTGTTGTAAAGCGACAATGTTAAAACTGAAACGATAAATTTATATTTTTTCCTATGCCAAACAAAAGCCACTTCTCAATTAAAGTTTCCAATGCTCAGACATTTTTTTATTTAAACTTTTTACGATTCGGCTGGCGTCGACATATGTTGCGTTAAAATCAAATATATAATACATAACATTTGACGGGCCCGATAGCTCAGTTGGTAGTAACCTTGCCTTCTGAACTGAGGGCTGTGGGTTCGATTCCTACCCAGGACAAACATTTGTGTGATGAACATAGATGTTTGTTCTGTGTCTGGGTGTTATATGTATTTACAAACCAAAAGTATCTAAGTATTATATCCGTTATCTGGTTTCCATAGTACAAGCTATGCTTAGTTTGGGGCTAGATGGCGCTGTGTAAAATGTCCGCACATATTTATTTATTATTATAATACCTAACGCGCATAGTTCCAAACTACTCCAATTATGGTAAAATTGTTAGACACAATTTTTACAGGGTCTAGCTGTGTCTGCCAATTCTACGCAATTCATTTGATTTCCAATAATGCTACATAGTAATATCCGATAGAACTTGAAACAAACAGTTCCCACTTGACCCCAACAAGTGCGCATTTCATACATTTTAACCAGCCCATCACTCTGACGGCCGCCCGCTATTTGTCTCGGCGTTAAAAGCATTGGCTTCTGTATATTTATAAGACGATTCTTAAACGTCCGAGGTCTGACTATCTGAGATAATACGTACCTACCTATCTACCTATCTTGGGGGCTGAAATGTAAAACATATTAGTATTGTACCATGCTGGAGTTTTTCTAATAGTTGTTTTTGCCTTGGTTCACTATAGCCAATTTAAGATCGTTTTTCCCTAACCACTCAGGCGCGATGCGGCGGGCGTAGGTAGGTCCCAAAGCGCTCCTTAAATAGCGGGGTATGGTTTATACGAATAAACTAAGCAGTGTTTTAAAATTTCAAAACTAGTTTTGATATACTTATTTTACATTACTTGGCTTTCTAAACAAATGCATTTTTACGTGTGTTGTAGTATAAAAAACACACACAATAACACTACACATAATAATTGACGCTTCGCCGTACCTAAAGGAAATTACTCCGTCGCCGGCGCGCGCCGGCTCGGCGTGAGATGCAATTTAGACTGAGGCGTTTTTTTTCTCCTGAACTATAGATACTTTTACTTTATTCGATAGTGACGTTCAACTAGTTTCAATTTTAGTCGATTTATAACGAGTGACACCTCTGAGAATTGATTGCCATCCCTAGTAGCGCGATCAGCTGTAAGCCACAAATGTGGTGGGGAGCAGTCCACGTTGCGCGATGCCGGCCGCACATGTGGTTGAAGCGCCTGAGCGGCTAAATAAGAACAATTGATAACAAAATTCTGTATGATTTTATTTTACCAAACCTTCATTTGATATACTATCAAATATTATGCTCTCCAATATCCTAGATAATACTTGTTACAAATTACTTACTTAATAGTTGTCATTGTCGCTGTACAAAGTATTTAATGTGCCAATACTTTAAGAGGCGTAAATAAACTCGAGGCTTCCCAAGGAGTCCTGGGGGAGAGCGACAATCACTTAGCGTCGCGCCTCGATACGCACTGTGGATCAAAATTGTCTGATTCTCATCTAGAGGCATACTTTGATGTTTTGTTTAGTTATACAGCAAATACGTGCCTTGGGATTCGTTGTTGCACTTCGTTAGATACTTTGCTTCATTGTCATTGTTGTATTTCGTTTGCGAATATGCGAATAAGAAAAAAATGGTGTGCCTTTCAAAGCAAATTTGGCCCCACCAACGACTTTCAAGTTCGTTATGTGCAGCATGTGGGTAATTACGTGACGATCTTAAAAACAGATCGCCTTCTAATATGGTCTTTAATTATATAAACGGTACCCTAACGTGTAGCATATGCTCGCGTACTTTCGAAGCCTATACATACTATAGTCATATGAAGGCACACGAACGAAGCCTTGCTTTGACTTGCTTTGTACTTAATCAAGCAGAAATACTGGTCGCCGTGGCCGAAACCGGCTAGGAACCATATATATGTGCAGAATTAACACAGGTGAAAAGAAACCTCGTATAGATAGCGGCCTGTTCAAGAATTACAAAACTCGAGGTCAATGTATCATCCGCTAGCCTGTGATTGTCCAGTGTAGTGGATTATGGTATAACGCTCTCCTTTTTAGAGAACGCTCGTGTGTCCCGGGAATATATTGGTACTGATGACATAAAACATTAAAAGTCAAAGCGGCGCAAATATAGTAATCTCGGTAGCAGTTATATATTTGAGCCGTTTGGTGTTGAGACCCTGGGTCCGTGGGGACCGGGAGCTCACCGTGTTTTCCAGTTTATCAGAGCACCTGGTCGATGCGACGCGTGACCAAAATGCTGACACTTATTTGGCTCAACGCATCAGCATTGCAATTCAACGAGGCAATGCTGCCAGCATGTTAGGTACGTTACCTACTGGCAGTGGGCTGGAGTATTTGGACTGTCTATAGGCCATCGTGGCTACTATACAGTCCATTTATGTTCTTTGTAGTAGGTAGTGTAGCTAGTTTAGTTTAGTTATTATTGTAGTAGTTAGCTTGAGTAATAAAGGCATATTGCCCGGTAAAAAGTTGAAAAGCCACTAACCTTTCAGAGCTGGACATATCCTCTTCCAAAGGGTGAGGCAGCCACACCGATGGTATTGACCCAGCGCCAATTCCATGAAGAATAAGGGGAGACCGCCGAACAGCAGCATCACACAGTATGGAATCAGGAATGCACCTTGTGGATTCAAATGATACAAGTAAGTATACTTTAGAAGCTGGAATTTATATATTTCTATTTAAATGTAAAACAATAATAAATCTCCCCAACTCCCCAGTTTTCCCATACCTATTTTTGTAAGTGCGTTGCACGAACTGTGGATTTTGTAGTTTTTTGGGAGTAGGTTTAATGAATAAACAACGGATATTCATAAAGAAGTCGGGCGACCCATGCAACGCCGAACTTTACTGGTGTTCGATATAGAAACAGCAGCGTATTGCATGTATTTAACTTTGTTATCGTTTAATATGCGACACTATGAAACTTCATCAAGAAGACTTTGATGATGGAGAACTTTTCTTTAGCTACGCTTCTTTTATTCCGGTAAAACTAAATCCTGGCAAAGCAAGAAGTAATAAGAAGTGTTGGGCAACTCACCGCCGCCGTTTTGATAGCAGATGTAAGGGAACCGCCACACGTTGCCGAGGTCTACTGCGAATCCCACCACCGCCAGCAGAAACTCCGCCTTCTTCGCCCACGTCTCCCGTTGCCGCACTGGTGTTAGCGACACCACCACAGACCGGGTCTTCGGCTGCTGCTGTGTGGGGCGTAGGATCGATAATATAATGAACGTATCTATATGATATGCTCGTAATTTTTTGGAAATAGCAGACTAATATTATATAGATAGTAGCATTGCAGTCTTTGATCTTCGTCAATTGCCTAGGTATTGCCTTGTATATTCCGATTCCAACGCAGTGCACAAGGCGCTATGGATACCAAAAATTAACTCTAGTAGATAAACATATACTATGCGAAGTTTTGTTAGAGATGTTAAAGCATATTCTGGAATAACTAAAACATTTGCATACTTCCAAGAAAAAAAAAATAACTGTGAGGTAAGCTGGGCAGAAGTTCTTGAGTGACGACCACGAATCGTAAGACGCAGCGTAGGCCGGCCCCCCACTAGAAGGACCGACGACCTGGTCAGAACCGCGGGGAGCCGAGGGATGCAAGAGGCAAGCAGCCACTCAAAGTGGCACCCTTTGAAGGAGGCCTATGTTCAGCAGTGGACGTCTTCAGGCTGATGATGATGAAACTGAGTAGAGCTCACCTTCACTCACACAATGGCACGTAGTAGGAATCGTTTCAGTGAATGGCCGATGGGCAGATAAAGACTTCTTAAGTTACTAATTCTGTGATGACCAGAAAACAACGAATAATGTGGCATGTGGATTTATAACTTACAGAGGCGGATGTAGCTGGAAGGGCGGGCGGGGGCGCGGTGGGCGCGGGCGGCGCGTCCGTCGGGGGCATCTCGTCGAACAGCTCGCTCTCCCCGTTGCGCCGCTCCGGCCCTGGACTCTCCCCCTGAACAAACCTTGCTATTCATCACCATGCATTATTATGCTGTTCTCTTATATTACAATGACAATCTTGAATGCAGCTGCGTGGTCTTTACTCTCATACCTACATAAATTTTTAGTCGCGTAATGTTATGTACCGAAATAAGTTCTTCACAGTATAGGTGAATCAAATAGAAAAATATAAAAGTAATTAAAAAAAAAAAATTACGTGTCTAAAACTAAGTATAATGTAAGGTACACTTAACTTTCCAACCGTTCATTTATGTTTACTGCGGGCTTGAAGATCTATATATCATGCAATTAAAGTCCCATTTAAAAAGCTAAGTACTTTTTGATCTAAGCGCGGAACACGCACTATTTGTCTTGTTTACTGAGCGCCAACATTCGACGCTCAGTAAACAGAGAATTTCGAAACAGATTGCTTTGCAAATAAAAATAATGAAAAGTGACCCTTCTCGGGACTTTGCAATGTGCCGCGGTCGCAGCGTAAAGTCGTTCTGTAATCAACGATTCAACTCTGAATTAAATTGGCGGTTTTTTCTGTAATCAACTGGAAAATGTATAACATAAATAGGTACACAAGAGAATGCAAGCATTAATGAAGCTACAAAACCCGACATCTACTCAGGTGCTAACACTTTTTCAAATGTAACTAGTAGAAAATTAAATAATAAATTGGACGTCTATTTCGCTAGTCTTTATTGGCTTATTTACTTATACAGAGAAAGGCAGGTACACAGAAACAAATTATTTCTGTAATCACGATAAATCAATCTTTATTATTATCCACCCGGAGTTACACATGCCGTTAAAAACGTTTTATTGTTTGGGATTAGTTGTTCTAATTGGAAATAGGACCTACCTATACGCTTTTGTTTTTTTTAAGTAAACAAAACTGCAAGATTTAAGTTATGGTTGGTTTTCGGTTCATTTCATACAAAGTAAAATTTGTCTACTTAATACTAATGCATGCTAATATGTTTTAAGTCAAAGTTAAAGGTGCGTAGTTTTTTTCGTATTCTAAGATTAGGTATTAAGTAATACGATTTATACCTATTAGTAATTATGTAACAATTTTGAAATTCAAAACACTTGAAAACACCTTACGCAAGGGTTATTCAAAAAGCTTTGTGTTGCCCTTTATGGGTCATTCACACGTTATAGTCCATAAACCAAGCGTTCTCGCTGTCATCCATTCGAAACAGCTCAGAAGTTAAGCTGTTCATTTAATGAGCTATTTCGATTTGGAGGACTCATTATTTTTAAGGACCTAAAATTTTCACCCTAGAAATGCATTGACAGGGGTAGATACCTACTACCGCCACAAGGCAGGGTGACAAATTACGATTCTTGCCGCAGCGTAATTTTTACCAGCTAAATGTTATTAAAATCTAAAAGTACTTAGTACTTAATAAGCAAATATTTTTTTTTTGTTTTCATCATGGGGTCCCATCAGGTACAAATGAAAAATAGCCCGAATTTGAGAAAAATGTATAATGTACAATGTCTAGAGAGTTACTAGTTACAACGTTAGTTACAACGGAATAACGCGAAGTATTGGCCCAAATGAATACACTGGACACTAAGTCCAGTGTATTCATTTGGGCCAATACTTCGCCAACACGCAATAAATGTCGCTTGATAATCTTGCGTTATGCAGAAATAAAATAATTCGTAAAATAGCCCGCGTTATTCCGTTGGGATGAGGCATCTGTACTGTAGGTATTATATTAGGGGGGGTTTTCATTAACAATAGGTTTGTGATTTAGGGTACAATTGGTCACATGCTGAAATGTCGAAATGATTGTTTGTGTCATCAAAATGCGTACCTAAGTGTCAAAATGTTAAAACGTTCAAAACATCATGGTCACAGTGGATAATATTGTTACGCATTAAAGTTTGCAAGCCCGTAAGTGGTAGTACCTAAACCTAACCTAACCTAAATTCGGGTCCTTTCAGTAACAAACGCAATAGGAATAGAAATTTGTATTATTTGAATATCTATTCGTGTAGGTATTTTTTTTTGGTCAAGAAGGCATATCACAGCACAAGAAAGCACAAAAAATCAAAAACCTGACTATTAATCAAACAAGTTATTCTAAAAAATTGAAAAGGCTATTAAAAAATTAGCTATGTTTCCCAGCAACCTGGGTGCGGAACCAAAACTAAATGCAATATTTTGTTCTGCTTCTGTCAACTCCCTTTCAATCTTCTGCAGCCATTTCGGTGTAAACAACAACACAGAAGTGGACAAAAAGCGTTCACAAACATTGTCGGAAGCGAAAGCAATTATCAGTTGAATTCCTCGTGATCGATTCACAGACCCGAAGAGTTTTTGCAGTGTGTGCTCTACGGAATTAGGCTCTCTGATACTCTTAACAAAAATTTTTAAAACTATCCCTATAGGTAGGTACCTACATTAAAACATTGAAATGGTTATAGGTTTGAAAAAGGCATTTACATATTAGTACTAATATGTAAATGCCGGGCATAGAGGCCAATACTATTAGCGTTATTCTTCTATGTACCAGTTAACCTGGGTGGACCATGGGATTTTTTTCCCTTGGTCCACCTCGAAATATTTGAACATGTGACACGGGTACACTCATCATATAGGTCCCGTGTACTTCTTATACTTGATACAGAAAACTTTGTGTAAGTATAAAACCTGCTCATACATGAGCACCAAAAGAACCTAATTAGCTTTTATGGATTCATTATATTTGCACCACAAGAGGGGATCGAATCAGAAACTTACAGGATATAAGAACTAACCGCTACACCACAGAACGGATGCATACTGTAGGCAATAATGAATCCATGCACAGCGAAGAATTCAGTATATATACCTACCAATTACTTAATTCTTCAAAGTGAAAAAGTGGTGAAAATGTAGATTCGTAAATCGATCACTTTCAATTTAAATATTGACTTGGTATTTGCTTTACTTTTTTTTTTAATTGGAAAAGTTTATTCCTTTTGTTTTACTTAATACTTTCTGTTAATAACTTGTATTTCTTGTATACTTTTCTTCTTTTCACTAGGTGGTAGTACTTTTCTGCAAAGTTCGTCTAGGTAGGTGCCACCGCTTTGCCAGTTATTCTGCCGCCAAGCAGTAGTGTGCAAGCATTACTGTGTTCCGGTTTGAAGGGCATTGTAGCTTGTAAATTTACTGGGCAAATGAGACTTTATGACCTGATTACACAGTGTAGTAATCTGATTACTAGACTGTGTGATGTCTCAGGATGACGTGCGTAGTGCAGTGTCACGTGAAACTTTATTATTTTAAAGTTCCAAGTGACACTGCAACTGTTATGGGCGGTCGTATTGCTTAACATCAGGTGAAAGACTAGCTCGTCAAGTCATTTATTCTCATAAAAAAAATACTATCTTTCATAAATATTAGTGTCAAGGAGTTTGATATCTTTCGTGTATTTCTATGGGATTTTTCCATTGCTTAAATTTTGATGCATGTGGTTATGTGATTTTTTAAGCTTAGTTGCCTTATTTGTGTTTAGACAAAACTACCTCAAAAAATTACATCGAGAGTGAATTATTAATTTTTCAGTAGGGAAGGGATAGTAATGTGTAAGATTTTCCGGCGACCGTTTGCCTCAATCTACAATTTACATTAACAATTTACTTGGAAACAAAAGCAAAAAATACCAAGTAAGTTCGAAACCGTAACTTGCCACCAGGCACTAGCTGCAAAGGCCAGTATGTGAGGCATGAGGCCGCGGCTACGGCAAGTTATGCATCACGCATACCACATTAGATTTGCGTCCCTTTGTGGACTGAATCAACGTTGGCAACTTGGAATTAAATCTTTGGACTACATATCCATAACTAGTTTAAAACAAATCTTTCAAACGAAACCCTTTATTTTTTTTAAATAAACCTTTAAAGAATGAGGGAATGACTTCGATAGGTTTTCTTATGGAAAATTTATATAGCTCGTTTTGCTCCAGTTCTATCTGATTTCTCTAGTCAGAGGTCCATAGGCAGTGGTGACCATTTACCATCAGGTGGGCTACCTGCCTGTTTGAGTTTCATTAAAAGTTACCTCGTGAAAAAGGTATAGCTAGGGAGTTTTGGCGGGAACGTGGAAAAGTTCACGTCGTTGCATTGTATTATTTTTCAAAACTTTGCTTTAATGCGTAAAACGCCACCAATTTTAAACATTAACACTGATGTTTAAAATTGGTGGCGTTTTACGCATTAAGTGCTGAATTACGAGCATGAGTGAGGGCAAGTGATATAATGTGGTGAAACGTGATTTTTCGTGTTGCATCCAAAACTCCACAGAAGCTTGTAGTAAAGTTGCCACCACTTTGCTGGAGCATGACTTAGACTGGACTATAACTACCTGACTTAGACTGGACTATGACTATGACTAGGACATGACTGGGTGAAATATTTTATAACACGATGAAACTATAATACTTGACACTGGCTAAATACTCTATGTGTGGAGCCAAAATATAAGAAAAAAAAAGAAGGTATAGCTACATATTTTGGTGATCTTTCAGGTTCTGGAAATAAAAGCTAGACATAGGTATCTGCGATCTAATGTCGTCTCTATATCACCAGAATTTTACTGGGTGGACCTTATACCTCTGCTTTATAATAGCTCTGCTTTTTACATTGTAGGTTTTAAGCAACACAAGTATTGTTTCAGTTCATTGGAATCTCGTAGAGCAAACGTTGCTTAGGTATAGTTAGGAAAACAGGAAGTTCCTATATTCTTTGGTTTGGGGCTATAAAAGCCCCCTCCCCACATCATCGCATCTAATATAGAATCTGTGTGAAATGACCACAAATAGTTAAGTACCTACAAAAATTACTTTCGCCACTTACACTCAAATTAATCGTTAAGGTAAAAGTTCAAGGCATCGACAAGAAAGATGTTTGTAAAGATCCCGTAACTTCCCACTCAGCAGATCAGTCGATAACTCTGGAACAACTGTATTGTTGCTACCTATGGTTCGTTTCCGGTTCGTGACATCAAACACTAAAATGCTGGAATCATGTTGATTGGTAGGGTAACTTAATTTGAACAGGCAGTAAATGAACTAAACGAGCCTAGTTTCTATGACGAAACTTTTAATTTTCTTGGGTTATAGTATAGATTCCTTTTGCCTGTAATTGAGCAAGCTGTCGTAGATAGTATCTACCTACATTGAAAAAATTAAGTGCTAAAATTAAGCGCTGAAGATAATATTAAATATCAGTTATTGAAAAAGTTTAATGAAGATGAACACTTTAATCAAGCTTAAATGAGAAAGTTGCTGTGGGCGCCAATAAGTCAAGTCTTTCTTTAAACCGTGTTCATTAAAAGTACCTACGGGTAATTTAATGATGTGCTATCACAGATATTTATTTATGTAGGTAGGTGGCAAACGTAAGAGATCACACCTTTTTTGTGACGGAAAGGAGCAAGCTCTACCTTTTGATTTGATACATAGATTGTGTATTAAACCAACAAAACTTTTTGTGTTTTTTGTGTGTCTTTCCATAATTCAAAGCTTCTTACTATCGTAGACGGAATGTTCGATTCGCGAATACGATTTTAATCCACCCCTACCAGTCTTTTTGTTCATAGAATACTACTACTAAAAGTAAACTCAAAATTACAAATTGTCTTTTTCAGTTAAATTGTTTAGTTTAGTTCATGTGTATCATAATCCTAATGTTTAACTCGTGTAATTTGTATGACCCTCTTGAGGTAGAATTTTCGAGTTATTACGAACAAAGATCATCTACATTCTAAAGTGTGTCCATACCGAAGTTGGAGGTTTATGGAGCAGCCAAGCTATCAGCGGACCGTTCTAAGTTTGTCACCTGCGGTTATCGAGGATTGGCCCTGCACTTAGCTATTCCTACGCAAACTAAGATCACGAACTATAGGTTATAGGGAGGGAGGGATTATGGTGGGTGCTCTTGAGGTTAATTATTAGTCACATATTCTGCGAATGTCTTATTTTTTCAAATGTCGTGTTTCTCTAAATAACTGTGATATTGTATAAAGCAAAAGAGATGGAGCAATTTTGTATGGGAAGTAGCCTATGAATGGAATAAATATTCAATTAGTGTCTACTTATCTGTTTGGGAGGATACCTCATCTCATTTATACTCTTGGGCAAAAGGACACCGGCAGTATCGAGAAAATATTTTTTTCCTAAATATTTTTTATTGGTCGCGTTAAAAATACGAACAGTTCCAGTCCGTATAGCAACAGTAAAGTAACAGCTCGTCCTAAGACCTACGACTACATATACTACTCTCAGAGCATGTGACATAACAAAGAATATAGGTAGTTAATATCAATCTTCCTTTTTCAAGTATTTCAAAATATCCTCGTTTAGGACCAGTTTGGAACATTAAGATCCAAAGGGTCGTTGTACCAATGTTTTCCAAAACATTTGAGCGTCGTAATGTTTACAGTAGCTTCAAAGATTTTCGCCGCCTGAGATTATTTTTTTGTTTTCACCAACGAACCTTGTGTTGTTTACGAAAAGTAAAAAATGTCGAAATAACTGGAATTCTTTTGTAAAGTTATTTGCGCCAGTACTTGGTTGTAAGTTGTTTTTTTTTACCGGGCCCTTTTGTTGGTATGTTGGACTAAGGCATTTTTGTAGAAATGTGATATTTGATCTATGTTGACAAATTGGCAATGCTTCTGATTCTGCATGCTTTTGCTATTTGGCAGCGCGGAGCGCTCATAGCCTGCCATTCTTAATCGATTGGTAAAGTTAAGCAACGTTCGATGGGGAATGATCACTTGTATGGGTGACTGCTATAAAAAGTGATACCTATTTACAGTAAATACATGTAACTTGGAAGCACGGTAGCGCTCAGTGGTGATTCCTAGGGGTCGCCGCATGTAAGCCCGTATCAGTCCCGGCTTTTGTTGAAACATCGTTAGGAAGAGTAAGAGCGGGTGCCAAAAAAATCTGTAAACTTCCTTAAATTATTTAAAAAAAATGTAGTTTATATTAGGTCTGCTCTATATATGAATGCAGATAGAAAAGGTCTTCAAGTAATTTTACAATATTAATTTGCTTTTTTGTTTGCATCTAAGTAATTTTGTATCTAACTGCGCGATGTTTGACACCCAAATTTTGTTTGATGCAACTAAGTACTTCAGTAATAAAAAAAGCAAAATCTTTTTTATGAAGCTACCTATAATTATAATTATGTTGGTGTTATCATTACTTATAGAAGTAAAAAAAATGTGTATTTTGTACTTTTTCGTAAAAACATAGATCATTACATTGACTATTGAAAACTGAGTAAAGGCCTTTATGAAACGAATTTGAAAACTAAAATAAAAAAATTACTAAAATTATTTTACAACCCCACTCACCTCACGTTTCAGTAGCCGTCAGCGTTCTGGCGTCAGCAGCCTCAGATCAAAACGCAGTAAGGAAGCCATGTCGTCTCGTGAACGGACCAGCAGACACTGCCGACCCTGGCGGAGGAGCAGGCCACCGGAGCCAATGGGCGGGCCGACAGAAGACACGCCCACAGCAACAAGTGCCATTGGACCTGATAGATGCGATTTTTTGAGATTCATAAGGTCATGGGCTCACGTGATATTTTGAAAACATTATTAGATTTTTTTAATTGTTGATTGTACACACACACATACACACATGTTGCGAATATTATAAGGTTTTTAAAAATGTTACTTATTTTAGGGGAAACCGTTACGTTTTTAATAAATGAGGTTAATATAAACAACTGCCATTCAAAAACGAATGTTCCATACCATTCAGTCTAAGAGTTATTCGAAGATTGTGTGATGATCGAATTCGAAGATGCCCGGGAAACATTGAACGGGGTCCCTCGAATTCTTAACCGACTTTTAAAAATAGGAAATTCGCATTACGTATTACGGATCATAAAATATTTTTTTGTGTTTAAATGCGTTATAATGCACCATGTTATGTGTGGCTCGGTTTTGATGATTTCATTCCTTACTGGCGAAAATCTGGCAATGGACTTCAAAATGGAAATATAAAAGAGAAGTACAGCCATCATCATCATCATCATCATCAACAGCTTGAAGACATTCTCAGCTGAATATAGGCCTCCCCTAAGAGCACCACTTTGAGCGGCTGCTTGCCCCCTGCATCGCAAAGCACAGTACCTTTGCTGTTTAAATTTTCCTTAATTTTTTTTATAATCAGGAAGAGTGGTCACTGCATTTTTAAAAAATTTATGGTAATTTTAATCAACTTAACTCTCTAGTATAATATCAATAAGTAAGCAAATGCGGAGCATAGCAAAAGTTATCATGACTGGTTTAAAAAAAATCAAATTATCCTTCCCTGTACTACCCTTAAAGAGAACACGAGATAAATAAACATTAGTTCGCACTAAGTCCCGCCCCCGGCTCCGTCTGTGATCTGCGCTGATTTGACCAATCAACCGGTGGAGGCGCTGATACATCGGCCTGATTAAGGATCTTCCGATGAATAAGTGATTTCTCTTGTAACTGCGGAGTATTCTTTTAAGCAGACCCCTTGAGAGCGAGCTTCGCGATTTGTGGCTAATTGACCGAGGTTTGTTTAGATGTAAGTTTTATATTTTCTCAATGAAGAGAATAAAGATCATAACATAATATAGTAAATTACTAAAACCCTTTCAATTAAGTCTCGTATTTTGAAGCTTTGGTAAAATGTGGGTACTTTTGATTACAGTTATTTTTTATTGGAACTTGTAGTGTGTTGTGAGAAAATTACACGCAAAAAAAAATAAAAAAACCTTTTTTGTATTCATATACTTGAGGTAAAAAGTTATAGTTTTGTTCTTATATTCATTGATGTTCACAATATACGAAACTAAGAAACAAAATATATTAACGACATAATTGGTCTTATTCCAAAAATACTTTGGACTAAATAAAAATAAAACCTGAATAAAACCTGTTAAAATATATCGATTCATGGAATCTTAAGCAAATTCTTGCTATGAATTTTATTGATCCCGTGAAGCTCAACGTTGCAACGGTTGAAATAGTTTGTTTGGTTCATAGAAAATTAAAAACGTTCATTACATTCTATTTTCATACATATTTAAATTTAATTTAATTTGCTTTAAGTACTTCATTTTCTCTTTCATTGGATGCTATTTTATTAATGTACAATTACACTTTTGATATTAAAAAGAAGGGCCATATACAACCATCGAAATTAATGTTAAGTAGGTACCTACACGTGAAATAATCGAGGTACCTTCAGGAGACGGAAAGAGAGCGGTAATTTTATTTAAAAATAAACAGTTTTTCTCTAGATTTTTAAATATTTATAAAGTTTTAACATAGATGCAAGGTCGGCCAGCTTAATAGACATATCATCTGATAGCGGCCAACGGACGGACATGCGGGCACTATCTTCTTGTATGAATACTATTGCATACCTACACATGTGTAGGTATATTATAGTTACGTATTATGGACGCAGTGCAAATAATAACATCCATCCATATTTTGTAGACCTTCTTTTTGTTACATTAAAAAGTAACAAGCGTATTTTATGCGTTATTTCAGGAAAAGGAAACAAAAGAAACCCTAAACAGTTCCTTTTTATCTTTAGAATAAGTAGAAGTTCGTAATAAAAAATCTAAAGTCAGAAATATATAAAAGTACTCTAATCAAAAATTTTAGTGCGTAACGCGCGTATTTGAACTATTTCTACCAAAATTTCAAAGAAAACAAAAGAAACCCTTAAACACAACAAACTAGAAATTAATAAAAGGTACCTTGGATATTAATATCAGTGTTTACGTAAAGGTTGATTCAAAGCCAAAGCTTTGTGTTGATACACCTGATAATTACAATAATAACATAATTGTATTTGCCGTAAGCTACAAAGCTGTCAATTATCGAATGTGATGTGAGGTCTTCAACATTTAAATTGAAATTATGAACATTGATTTTTAATTTAATTTTTAACATTCAACAAACAAATCAACAACTCCACGCATCACATAAATAAAAAAAACCTCTTTTATTTAACAGTTCTCGTATCGAATGTTTTTTTGGCAACTTTTATTATTTAGGAGTATTTTTTACTTCACCTAATATTACAGGTAACCACAGAGCAAAAAGAAAATGGCTTCACTGCGAAGCGACCGTCATATGTTTAAAAGCTCTGTGTAGGTAACTAATAATATTACAAACAAATCACTAAGTTTTTTTTGACATGTACAGTTTCTTCTATTCATTCATTTGATATAACGGGGCTGATAGCTCAGTTGGCAGTAGCCCTGCCTTCTGAACTGAGGGCTGTGGGTTCGATTCCTACCCAGGACAAACATTTGTATGATACAGATGTTTGTTCGGTGTCTGGGTGTTATATTGTATTCTATGTATGTATTTACAGACAAAAATGTGTCTAAGTTTTATATCTATTATCTGGTTCCCATAGTAACAGCTATGCTTAGTTTGGGGCTAGATGGCGCTGTGTGAAATGTCCACACACATATTTATCAAACTAATAAATGTACTGAAAAAATGTTGATTGAAAACGAGACTCATTTATAAAATAAATAAATATAAATATGTAAATTACCTTTTTTTACCTTTAAAACTTAATTTTACAGCGGATAAAGTATCAGGCAATCAACGCAGTGCAACTATATTATCAACTCATAATTTTTAATTGCAACACTACATTAATTTGTGTACAAAATTACAAAACCTTGTTTTGTAAATGTTGTATACCCCTGAAATCTGCAATTAAGAATTTTAAAGCGAGTCTGTGTTTGCCTCAACGCTCGCTCGTTCGTTCCCTTTGTATCACCCTCAAAGGAAGAATGGGGTTTCTAATACAAAACGCGAATCGTTCTGTCAGTTTGTCTTTAACTGCGTTGAAGTTGGTTGGGTTCTGGGTGCCTCAGGATTTGAGCAAAAATGGAAAGAAGCTGTACAATTGCTATGCAGTATTCTCATTTATGTTTCTTTTGGGTTTGTATACCGTAGTTTTGTCCTGCATTCTATTTGATTATGTCTTGTTTAGTTTGAGTTGGTTGTTGCCATAGAATAGGTACCTGCAATGTAACGTTTATACAACTTGTATGGAGCTCAAAGTAGGTAGGTACATTTTATAGATTAAGGGATTTTATAAAAAACTTGCAACACCAATAAAAAAACGCAATGTTCCTGAAACTTAAAATGGAGCAAATTATATATAAGGTTGGTTAAGGTTGTCTGGAAGAGATCGCTCTTAGCGATAAGACCGCCCATTGTACCGATCTTAAATGTAATTCTCATTTCTACATGTTTTTATGATATTGGTGTCAATCCCAGATAATATAATACCTACAGTACAGATGTCTCATCCCATACAACGGAATAACGCGGGCTATTTTACGAATTGTTTTATTTCTGCATAACTCAAGATTATTAAGCGACATTTATTGCGTGTTGGCGAAGTATTGGGCCAAATGAATACACTGGACACTAACTAGTAACTCTCTAGACACGATTACTACATTTTTATCAAGTTCGGGCTATTTTTCGTTTGTATCTGATGGGACCCCATGGTGTCAATAAAGAGTTATTGGATTGTATTGTATAGATAGTGGTTGCATGGTTGTGCCTTGTGTTACTCAAAAGGCACAAAACAACACAATGTCTAATGTAGAGAGAACCCAGCATTGGTATTCAACGTAACAATGTTGCCAGCATTCATTATAGGTTACGCATGTGGCTTACATACAGGCCACGGGCGCTACCGCAGCGATTTACTAAACAATGAACTGTACGATTTTTCATAGTTATAGCTTGTTCCTTTGGGCATTCTTTAAATCTGTTGTCAGGCATATACCTGATCATCCAGGTGGTGGACATGTTCCTAATATGGGGAAACCTGCCTCTTATGACGGGCACAGCCTTTCTCCTGTTCACGAACTTGGCGCAGGCAGCGAAGATCTTCAACATCATCATAAAAAGGAAGGTCATTCAGGGTATCATTGACGAAATTGATCAGGTCCTGGTCGGGGTTGAGAGTAAAGAATCTATGGAGATTGTTAGAAGGTAATCAGAAAGTTTATTTGATAGTTTTTAGGGTTCCGTACCAAAAGGGTAAAGCAAACCCTATTACTCCGCTGTTCGCCTGTCCGTCTGTCCGTCTGTCACCAGGCTGTATCTCATAAACCCCGATAGTTAGAAAGCTGAGATTTTCACAAATGATGATTTCTGGTGCAGTTATAACAACAAATACTAAAAACCATAATAAAATAAATAATTTAAGGGGGCTCCCATACAACAAGCGTGATTTTTTTGCTCATTTTTAGAGATAATGGTACGGAACCCTCCGTGCGCAAGGCTGACACGCACTTAGCCGGTTATTATTATTGTAGTAGTTAGTTGGAGGAATAAAGGCATATTATAAAGGTAGGCAACGCATCGGCAACGCCCTTGGTGTTGTAGGTGTCTATAGGCGACGGTAACTGCTTACCATCAGGCGGGCCGTCTGCTTGTTTGTCTGTCCATGTCATAAAAAAAATATATATATATTGCCCGTTGGAAAAAACACCTACAACGCACATCTGTAATAATATTGTGTTGAAATTAATAAAGAAAAGATTAATGCCCAGTAATGATACTTTTGTTGCTGATGGTAGAAAAAAGTGGTGATTGCCAGAAACGTAATAAAATACTTAATTTATTGAAAACATGGTCACATGGTACTTCCATCTTCCACTGGACACTTTGTTTAACTAGAAGAGAGTTTTTTATTTCATTATTACTATTTTTTTATTTAAATTTTAAGAACCTTTTCTTGTGATTGAAACAGTTGCGACAAGGAAACCAGCACGCAGCAGGTTCTTTACTTCGGGCTGACAGTGGTGACTACTCTAGGATGGGCCACCAGCGCTGAGAAGAGTCAGCTGCCTTTGAGAGCATGGTTAGATTTGCGTTGAACTTAAAGATTGAAGTTTTTCAGAAAAAATCTTAGTATAACGTTTTCAATTTTAACTTAATAGGTGTTTTTTTGTAGTGAGTATTGCTTAGTCGTAGTAAACCATGCCTTTTCAAACCAAATCGAAGCGCGGTGAACCTTTGACCACATTGATTTAAACCGCAGGGTCCAAATCCCACTCACCCCTGCATCATGTGGCTTTTCAAGTTATGGTGATGGTACTTAAAAAAAGTTTTAGTGACTTTCTTATAAAAAAAGGTCTAGACAGATGGACTCCTTGATATGATAAGAAACGAAACAAATAACCATAATATAGGCTTTAATTCAATAAAATTTGTAGTGTGAATGACGGCATCAAATCTGCCACTTTTAGTATAGGCAATTAATATGAAAGAGTTCGTAACACTACATTCCTTGTATAGATAGGCTCACAATTTTGCCCGTTGGTACTTAATAATTACATAATTATCAAGTTTATTTGCCTTCGGAAGAAATACTTCTTTTGATAATTTATTACCTATTTTATTTCATTTTTTATGAGCTACAATCTGACTACAAAGGTCAATGGAATGTTGCATAATTGAAATAAAAAAGCGTTCGTAGTGAAGCTTGACGCCACGTAGCCATTCTCAAAGTTTCATGCAAGTGAGAGGAAATTAGAAGAAACTTACAAGTGAAGAATAAAGACGTACTAAATAACTCTTCACCTCAGGTACCCGTACGATACTTCGAAGAGCCCAGCCTATGAACTGACGTACGTCCACCAAGTGTTTGCGCTGTTCATCGCAGCATACCTGAACGTGGGGAAAGATACCCTCGTGTCTGCATTGATAGCTCAGTGCAGGTGCCGGTTGAAGCTCCTGGGGATTTCGCTGCGGACTCTATGCAGGGACTTGAAAGTACCAGATAAGGTAACCTTCAGACACAATTTTTCTTGACCATACAACCATATAAGAAAGGTTTTCAAGTAGTGACCACATACCGAAAGACGCAGCGTAGGCCGGCCCCCACTAAGTGGACTGACGATGTGGTGAAAACCACGGGGAGCCGATGGATGCAGGAGGCAAACTGCCGCCCAAAGTGGCGCTCTATAGGGTAAGCCTATGTTCAGCAGCGAACGTCTTCAGGTTGTTGTTGATGATGATGATGAGTTCTTATTTAGTAGGATGACACCAGAATAAACCGCTTGGCCACTTCTCAGTTAATAGTAAGTGATGATGCAGATGTGTAGCTGGCCTATGAAGAGCCTCATGCATTGTCAGGAAAGAAAAGCAGGGATTAAATTTTTTACATAATGATAGCAGTTGTTGAACAAATCATATATCATCATAATTCAATATTCTGCATAATTCTTAATTCGTTATTAATCTTTATTTAATTACCGACATCTACACACAATCTCAAAATTAAAAGTTCTTAGCGGCGTAGCTTGCGTAGACCTTGCTACGAAACGTGGCATCGTAGCTCGTAGCACGTCGTATGGGCGAACGTAGTAAGAAGTTACACGCATACTTCATAGATGGCGTTGAAAACTATAAGAAATAGATTTAATAAAAATAATTGTTTCGCAAAGATGCTATCAAACGAAAAAGAAAAAAAACAAAAGAAATACTAAATCATAAAATACCATTTGGCTCATATAATTCTCGAGTACCCAATAAGTGTCGAGTAACCGAAAGTGAAAAAATGTGTGCTGTGTAGCACATGTTTATTTATTTTAAATTCTTTTTGCATTTTCGCGTTATTTGTGTTGTGTTGTTCTTTCTTTTCTATGGGTTTATTGCCTAGAAATAAATGACTTTTATTTATTAAGCACTCTGTTTATCTAACGACATGGGACGGACGCCATATTGCGGGTTACCATTTCCGATCGTAAGTCTATACTAACGACTGAGCTTTGAGAAATACGACGCCTCGCACCTAGAATTTTTTTTGCTCTGTGATACTAATAAAAACATACACATACCAAACATGCAAAATCACTAAAATCATACCATTCCGTCCGCGTTATTCTAGCTTAATGATGCGGGCGGAATGGTAATACTAGTCATTATGTATTTCTTTTTTGGATTCGCTTCCTAGTTCTGCCTAGCTCGTCTAGCTATTTATAAATATTATTTATAAATATTATTCATCTAGTGTTCAAAGATATTGTACTAGCTTTCTTTCCACAGCAACTGTACAGTGCAGAGCAAGAGCGCCTTGTAACAGATCGGTTACGGTCATGCGTCCGCGAGCACCAAGCGGCGCTGGACACGGTGGCTCACCTGCAGGCTTGCTTCTCCGTGCCCACCTTCGCGCAGTTCACCGTCTCTCTCATCATCATATGCGTTACTGCTTTTCAACTAGTTTCCGTGAGTGTTATTATGGATAGAGTGGCTGTTACCGCAAAGGGTTAACCAGCCAAAGTTCTTGAAATGACACTAGCGCTATTTTTTATGCACAAATTAATAATATTCCTCAATAATAAACAGTCGTAAAACTAAAATTAAATACTTATCTCAAAAAATTACAAGGTTACAAGCATTTTAAAATACGGGAAATGAAGAGACAGTACAAACATGCCGTGACGTCAGTTCTTGCACCTTTATTGTAACTCATTACTAAGTTGTGGTGGCTTTACATTCAAAGAGAGCTATAAGGATTAGGCATGTAAGCTCTGTCGTGCGAGAAAAGGACAGGTGAAGCTCCCTCCAGAAACCTTAAAGGTTATTATTCCGTGTTTTTTTTTTAATTACTGGATAGGCCCGCATTTGACCGCAATCTCACCTGATGGAAAGTGACGATGCGGCCACGGTGGTACATGCTTGCCTAGAAGATACCTATTCACTTGCGACTTGAAAAGCTCCAGATTGTACTTATCGCGAAACAAAGACGCTGGTAATGTGTTCCATTTTTCGCGGCTCAGATTTATAAATGTCGAGTCGAACCGCTTTGTACGAATTGAAGGAATATCAACCATTTATTTACCGATTTTACTAATTCATTCAATTATAACATTAATTATTGACCGACTATGATCTTGTGGATGTGCATCTTCAGTACATAATGACGCAAGAATATCTAGTGTAACTCCATTAATCTAGTTAAATAGTCATATGGATCTTCACACCTTTACGAATATATTTTTTAAATGCTAAAATGGGCGTACGTTTACATGCATATACAAGTGAACCGTTGTTTTGTTGTTTCTTTTTTCGCCTTTCTCGTCATAACGGGTGAACTGATTTTGATGAAATTTTGCACACTACCAAGACAAACACAGGTTTCTTTGTATCCCAGATAAATAAGAATCAGTAAAAGAAATGGATTTGTTGTAGATGAAGCTACGGACCATCTCTGTCTTAGAGTGATGGGTTATGGACAAAAACGCAGGGATCTTTACAATGAAACTGGATTTATTGAATATGGTTAGCACACAAAAATTAGCAAAAATAAATATATCCTCCATTTGTTGCAAAATCAAAGGTGTCTAAAATCAGAGAGTAAGGAACTAAGTATACGTACATCACAGACTACGCAGATCTGTAATATATTAGAGAAACGGTCATGCATGGATGGACAAGCCACGGGCTCGGTTCCATAGAGAAAGAATACATGGAGAAGCTACGCAACCACAGTGTAAATTGGTTTGTGTTGACATATTTTCAACAGCCACCCTTAAACCAAACCAATTTATCAAAAACGCTTCAATATTCAACAAGATGACAATTATACAATAACTAACATTAATATATTACATAAGTAATTTACACATTTGTATTCTGCACTAACATTAAATCATTTACAAATTTACAATGCTTCACAGCACTCAGCGATTTTGTAAATATATAAGCAGTCATGTTTTCAGTAGGACAGTACACAGCACATAAGATTCCTTCATTAATTTTATCTCTAATAAAATGATGTCTTACATCAATATGTTTTGTGCGTGCATGATACATTTGATTTGTACATAGTTTCTGTGCAGACTGATTATCGTTATACATAGTTACAGGGCACAGCTTTATACCTAAACATTCATGCAAAAAGGAATGTATAAATAGTGCCTCTTTGCAAGCATCAGATAAAGCCATATATTCCGCTTCGGTACTACTTAGTGCAACAGTACGTTGTTTGCGGCTCTCCCATGAGACAACATTCTCACCAATTTTAAACACAAACCCTGTAAAAGATCTTCTATCTACCTCACAACCACCCCAATCAGCATCAACAAAAGCGCTCAAATCTAAGCTTCCCTTTTTAAATACAAGGCAATATTGTACTGTACCTTTGAGATATCTAAGGATCCTCTTCGCTGCTTTCCAATGCACCTCATTGAAGTAGTCGTTGAATTGACTGAGGACGCTGACCGCATGAGCACTAAGCTTCCCTTTTTAAATACAAGGCAATATTGTACTGTACCTTTGAGATATCTAAGGATCCTCTTCGCTGCTTTCCAATGCACCTCATTGAAGTAGTCGTTGAATTGACTGAGGACGCTGACCGCATGAGCAATGTCAGGCCTTGTGCAAACTGCGATATACATCAGGCATCCCAACAAATTTCTATAGTCATAATTGCTTGGTCCATCATCAGATCTTGTAAGTTTTAGTCCCACTTCCATCGGTGTTTTGGCTGGATTACAATCACTCATTTGAAATATTTCTAAAATGGTCTTTATATAGCCACTTTGATCAAGTGTGATCTGATCATTCTTTCTTATAATCCGCATTCCCAATATATGGCTAGCAGGTCCTAAATCTTTCATTTCAAACTCATTCATCAAGTTTTCTTTCAACTTGTTAGTTTCCTCTGTAGAACAAGATGTAAACAACAAAATGTCATCGACATAAAGTGTTATAATAATGAGCTTTCCTTCTACAGTCTTGTAATAAACACATGGCTCTGAAGTAACCTTCTTGAACATTAGTTTATGTACTAAGACTCCATTTATTTTCTCGTACCAGGATTTAGCAGCTTGTTTCAAGCTTGTATATAGCTTTATTTAATTTATATACTTTGTTTTCATTTTCCTCCTATAAAAAACCTTCAGGTTGTTCCATCAGAACATTTTCCCGCAAATCACCGTTCAGAAAAGCAGTTGTTACATCCAAATGATCAATCTTCATATTGTATTCCACAGCTATTGCCAACAGCATTCTAATGGTAGAATACCGTACGACAGGAGAAAATGTCTCCTGGTAATCAATTCCATTTTTCTGTGTATAACCTTTAGCTACCAATCTTGCTTTGTAACGCAGAACTTCACTATTCAGGTCTCTTTTCTTTTTGAAAACCCATTTGCACTTAACAGGTTTCTGATCCACGGGTCTATCGATAAGAGTCCAGCATTTATTTTTCAAAAATGACTGATATTCTGCCTCCATAGCATCCTTCCATCTTTCAGCATCATTTCCATTTAATGCTTCTTTAACAGTCATGGGGTCATACATCATGCTGGCCATATTGGCGATGTCTGAGTCATTGCAGTCCTCAAATTCGCTGTTCGCTAGAGATGATGTTCCTGGAACATATGTTTCGTCGGCGGGATCATCCACGGTAGATATCAAAGAATCAGTAGAATCATCCAATTTGAACAGTGTTTCCCGCCGGGTTCTCCCAGAAACAACCTCATATCCTGAAGACATAGTATCATCAGATTGATTAGTAATCTCACTAGATACATTCACATCAGGCAGAATTTCTTTTAATGTATTACCATGATCAACAGGTTCATTCGGTTGAAAAATGCTAGGAATAAACTCGCAGTTCACCGCATTATTTTCATTGCTTGACAATGTTTCTGAGTGAAATTTACTCTCTAAGAAAACAAAATTTCTTGCCTTGACACATTTTGTAGGATTCTGAAGATCAATTAATCTGTACCCTTTAGTTTCTTGACAGTATCCTACAAATATATACTGTTTACTTTTTGAGTCCAGTTTCTTTCGATTTGGGATCAAATTGTAAGCCAGACATCCAAATATACGTAAATAATTAACATTTACCTTTTTGTTTGTCCATTTTTCTTCTGGAGTGACCCCCATAACAGCCTTTGTAGGACTTCTGTTCTTGAGCTACACCGCTGTATTTACAGCTTCTGCCCAGATTCTGTTGTCTAAGTGAGCATCCATCAGCATACACCGAGCTTTTTCCATAATAGTTCTATTGGCGCGTTCTGCAACACCGTTTTGCTGCGGCGAATACGGCACTGTTGTTTTATGTCTGATCCCCCACTCCTTGAGGTACTCCTGGAATTTAGAATTGACATATTCACAACCTCCATCACTTCTCATGATTTTAATCTTTTTATTTGTTTCATTTTAAACAAGAGATTTGAAGTGTTTAAATGTTTCAAAGGCTTCATCTTTTGTTCGCAGAAAATAAATAAATGTTTTTCTAGAATAGTCGTCAATGAAGGTGATGTAGTACCTACTTCCACTAAACGAAGGTGTCTGCATCGGCCCACACAGGTCTGTGTGAACAAGACCTAATACTTCCGTGGCTCTCGTATGGGACTTGGATGGAAAAGGAAGTTTTGACTGCTTTCCCTGAATACATGCAACACATGACTCGTATTGGCTATCATTATAATCAATGCCGGTAACCATACCTTTTTTTCATGACATTCATGCTGCGAGAGTTGAGGTGGCCAAGTCGACGATGCCATACTGTTTGAGAAACCACTGAGCCAGAAGTGGTAGCTAAAGAGGCAGAAGCCTTGTCTGCTAAGGGTTGCTGCACCATTAAATCAGCAGCAGCCTCCTTCACCACTGGGATCTCTACGTTTACCTGAGAAAAGTCAGTGGGGTTGCCTAAACCAACACTACCTAGCGGTTCTATGGCTTTTACTGACACTGCATTACATGACAACTGAGGCTTGTACATAGTATCTAGTTGATAGACACCATTACATTGTCTAGCTGTGGCAATAATATCATTCCCATCATATACTTTACATTCCTTATCGGTAAACACAACTCTATAACCCTTTTTAGCCATTGCACTGACAGACAATAAATTAGCTGTTAAATCAGGAACAAAATATACATTTTCAATTGTTCTTAAACAGTCTCTAAGTTGTACCTTGACTTGTCCATGTCCGCTTGTGAACAAATTTTCACCATTCGCAACACGCACTTTAATTGGGGAACTTTCCACAAAACTAAACATTTCAGCACGATTATTACACATATGATTAGTGGCTCCGCTGTCTACACACCACACATCATGACCGACACTAACAGAAAGAGCCGTGAGCAAGGCCTTATTGCTTGCTGCTGTATTTTCTTTGCCTTTAGGTTTTCCTGTCGGCTGAGCCTTCTTCATAGGACAATCTCGCATGATGTGACCAGGCTTCTTGCATCTAAAACATTTTACTATCTTTTTGGTTGCAAAAGCTGTGGCAGACTCACATTTGTCTTCTCGGCGTTGGTTCTCTTGAAGCAATTTTGCTTTAACAGTTTCACTGCCAAGTTTTACATTAGAATTTTCCAATGCCATAATGAGTGGGTCATAGTCGGCTGTCAACCCGCTCAACATGATGACACCAATGAAATCGTCTTCTAACGGAGAACCAATGTCATTCAACTGCTGCGCCAAATCAGTCACTTTAGATATGTAGTTTTCCATGCTTTCACTTTCTTTCAGTTTTGCAGAGAACAACGATCGCAAAAGATTCAATCGTCTGCACAAACCCCTATCTTCGTAAGCCCTTTTTAGATTATTCCAAGCTTCATAGGATGTTTGAGCATTTCTTACGAATGGGAACGCTGGTGCTTGCACCGATAGACATATTTTTGCAAGTGCTTTCTGATCCCTTTTCTTGTCTGCCGCCGCCACGGTTATTGACTCCACACATTCCCAAAGATCTTCTAATATCAGAAGATTCCTTATTGAGAATTTCCAGTTGTGGTAATCGTCTACACCTCGTAATTTTTCCAACGGCATTGCGTTTGAGTTCATCATGTTCATTTTCGAAGAAGAAAAATACGCCCATGCGTCGTAATAAATATGGACGTTTTGAAACGTATTTCACGAAAATATAAACTATAAAATATAAACTGTTATTAAGTATAAACTATAAAATATAAACTGTTAAATTGCAGAGAATATTTCCCTGGGCCCATAACCTGATGGGTTATGGACAAAAACGCAGGGATCTTTACAATGAAACTGGATTTATTGAATATGGTTAGCACACAAAAATTCTTCTTCTTCTTCTTTAATGGCTTTCTATCGCTGTTTTGCAATAATTCTGCCAATGTCAAGTGAGTAAAATTTGTACGGTTATGTCAAGTCAAAGTCATATTTTGTCAGTCAAAACGCCAACAGTAAAAAGGTGGATATTTTACTGAAGGCTCTAAAAAAGGCCGTTGAAGCAAAAACGAAAATGAATGGTTTTATGATCTTGAAACCATTTGCCAACACTCGTGCACATTCACGAACACTTAACGGAAAATAATCCACCCTTATTACACATTAAAGTTCAAGATACACTAGTTTTGAAAAATAAATTCAAAATCCACAACTGCCATTGTCGGATTTTCTTCAACGACCCCACACACAAAAATTAGCAAAAATAAATATATCCTCCATTTGTTGCAAAATCAAAGGTGTCTAAAATCAGAGAGTAAGGAACTAAGTATACGTACATCACAGACTACGCAGATCTATAATATATTAGAAAAACGGTCATGCATGGATGGACAAGCCACGGGCTCGGTTCCATAGAGAAAGAATACATGGAGAAGCTACGCAACCACAGTGTAAATTGGTTTGTGTTGACATATTTTCAACATAGAGCATCTATAACTGGAGATGTTAACGTTATAATCCGCAAGCACCATTTTCTGCCGTTTCTACGGGGGATGAGGTAGACACGCATAGAACACATGCAAACGACGCGAGTAAACGCACGCCACACACCATCTTAGAACACGCACACCGTTATATAAACTATCGTAGTTATGCAGTGTCTATACGCACACTATGATATTGTAGATGACCAAATAGCGCCATATGGCCTTTTATAAATGCTCTAAGCTAACTGTATGTAAAAGACATGGTATCTGGTACCATGGTTATTAAGGTCTCCTAGGGCACCTTAACTAAGTATATATTGAGTTGGAACCTAATTCTAAGTTAAAATATAATTTTACGTTTCAGCAAACCGGAAATATGGTGAGGCTGATGTCGATGGGAACTTATCTTTTAAACATGTGTTTCCAAGTCTTCATCTACTGCTATCAGGGCAATCAGCTTTCTGAAGAGGTAAATTAGCCTTTAATTATAAAGTCAAAAAGAAATCTTTAATATAGATCGTGATTGAAAAATATGGGCTAAATGTGAACAGTAGATTCTGCTCTAGAATCAGTCAGTCCTCTATGCATTCAAAACACTCCCACTTTTAAATAGTTGTTTGCTCTCTAGATAGATAGATACATAACTCTTTAGTGATAGAAGACCATAGAGAAACAATCTACATTTAGCCATTGTTATCTACTAAATATACATAAAGATTCTTTCTCTATGCTCTCTTATGCTATTATATTAGTAGATTAAGATAAAATAAATCCAGTCACCAGTTTAAAGCGCATAATATATCTAAATTGTTCTTAGAGTTCTAAAATAGCGGGAGCCGCGTACGAATGCCCGTGGTACCTATGCTCGTCTCACTTCCGGCGAGCGTTGCTCATCGTAATGGTTCGCTCGCGGCGAGTCGCTCGTCTCACGGCCGGTGGATTCACTACGCTTTCGCTCGCTTCGTTCATGGCAGTGAGTATTTTAAATAGGACTTAGCTGTACAGGCGAGATGATTATTACAAAAATATTTAATTTTAATGACTGCAATGGTGGCAGTGAGTGGTTTGTGGTCATAATATGTTAAACAAAAGGTTTCTAAGTAATATCAAACTAGCTTTAAAGAAAATTAATAAACCATTTTAAGAATTAGAATAAATAATATTTATTGCCAAAGAAAAACTACATTAAGCTTTAAAAATACCCACGGTTTTATCAATTTTAAAGAACGATTCTCCTGCTTACACTACGAACTCCTGGGAATATTAGATAGTACATAGTTACTCCTGTTTCAGATCATCAAAGCGTCGTATTCACTGTTCACATTATTGCAGCAGGTTGAAGAGAAGAAATAGGAAGATTTTATCAATAAATCATGTAGAAATTTTACATTGTAATACGACTCATTGTAAAGTTGCGTTGTTAGAGCTATCTTGTTATCTATTTGACAAGGAAATAAAATGCTCTTTAAACGTTTTTTATTACTATTTTTAGTCTATCACAATAAACTCATAATCTTATAGATCCAAGTGTTTTTGGATTCAGCTTTTGACATGGTGACGGTGCCAATTTTATTTTAAAAAGATAGAGCACCTATTCTTATTCCACCGATTGTTGTGTTTGCTTCAAAACCAATGCAACTAATAATATAAACTAGCTATATATTAGCTGCTGTTAGTATCATAATACAATTAAAACACTTATGGTATACAACAGGGTAGCGTTCTCGCACCTACATTATTTATGATTTATTGT
Organism: Ennomos erosarius; assembly: GCA_963580505.1. Taxonomy (NCBI): domain Eukaryota; kingdom Metazoa; phylum Arthropoda; class Insecta; order Lepidoptera; family Geometridae; genus Ennomos; species Ennomos erosarius. The sequence goes on along the minus strand of OY756989.1, from coordinate 13,405,941 downwards.
AAATGTTATAATCCTTAAGCTATCTGATTTTTAATGTGACGCAACTGCTCTTTTTCGATGGCAAAACATAGAAATCATCGTTTATTTTCAGGAAGTTAACAACAGTATTCTGCGCATAGTATCAATGACAGTAGTTACTCCAGTTTCAGATCATCAAAGCGTCGTATTCACTGTTCACATTATTGCAGCAGGTTGAAGAGAAGAAATAGGAAGATTTTATCAATAAATCATGTAGAAATTTTACATTGTAATACGACTCATTGTAAAGTTGCTTCATTGTATAAAATTAGCTTTAATGCAAAACTACTACTACTTTTTACTTTACTTAGGTTTTCTAGGATACCCATACCTCATATAAGATACAGTAGTAAGTATACATTAGTTACATAGACTATATGCAATTTTAACTCAGACAAAATGAAGCAATTCATAAGTCAGGGAACATCATAATAAGATGAGAGATTCAGGGGAAAAGAATTCTTATAGACATAACTAAGCCTAAGCCTGAGACTGCGGGCGGCTGGTCTATTAGAACTCTTTTTATCTATGTATAATTATTCTAAGGAATATAATGGAACTGTTTATTTCTTCAATTGTTTCAGTAATTAAGTTCCCAACTGTAATTTCCCTCTCTGACTTTAGCAATTATGTCTGCAGTTAGGCGCAAGTAAAACGAAGTTTGCTTCTCCAACTAATAATAACAGGGTTTAACTCATGTATATCAAGGGAAAGTGATCATATGTGTACTACTACGTGTATAAATCTTTATTTGCAGTCAGATTTATTCTATACATTGTACTTACAGTCACATCCTATTTATTTTAGACTTTGAAAAAAACATCGAGCCATTACAATTAATTTGCGTGTTCAAAATATGCGGTTATTTATCGAAAACTGCCATGGAACCCTGTGGTTTTGTCTAAACGTCATCAGATGGGTGGGTTTCTTGGTACCTGATGAGTTAAACGGGATAAAAAAGAAGATCTATCCCTTTTACGCCTTTTTCTGGTTTATGTTTATTGTTGGTAAGTAACTATCTATATATACCTACCTACAAGTTAATAACGCTCCGGAGCAATTCACCAGATTCTCAATTCACCAGATTCGTATATGTTTAAAGAAAAGATATTTGTAATCGGTAGGTATCTACGTCATCACCCAAACCGGATGTCTCATCCAAGTGTGGGGTAACCTCAGCGAGATGACCAATGCCTCTTTCCTCTTGTTCACGAACCTGGCATTCACAACGAAAATCTTTAATGTAATGCTGAGGAAACACGCGATACAAGCTATCATTGATGAGGGTAATCAAGAGCTGAAGAATGAGGTTAGGGAAGAGGGCAAGAAAATTGTGGAAAGGTAATGGGGTATTAACATAATAACTGCCGTAGTAGACGACGTCTCGTTTAGACTTGTAGACGGTAGACTTTTGTCTGAGGAAGCTAACAGAATCTGCCACGAAGATTTGAATAGCCAATCAATACCATGAACTTCAGTAGCTAATTTCCTGCAGTACAGCTTATAATAGTAATAAACTTCACATCAAGATATACCAAGTTACCAATATTTGGACTATTAGAACCTTTTAGACCCTATGGGATCCTTCTCACTATACTTACTGATAATGAGACTACTAGAAGTATGTTATTTATGAAGTCTATTCAGGTGTTATTTTTACCTAGTCTTACAAATATTCTTATTAGTAGAACCAATCTACATTGATTAGGACATGTCACATAACATTTTATTCTAATTATAGTTCAAATATGGATAACCGAAAACTAATTTACCTTTACGCGTTTGTGACCGTGGTCACCGTTTTTGGTTGGGCTATCGGCGCTGAGAAGAACGAACTGCCGCTGCAAGCTTGGTTTGTGCAATTTTATTAATACTTAATACCTATAATATAGATATTTTTGGAAACACTAGAAATGAAATATTATACATATACTTTACAGGTATCCGTACGATACTTCGAAATCTCCAGCGTATGAAATTACTTACGTACATCAGGTAAATTTGATATTTATCTGTAGGAGCTGTTTACCCAGGAGCTATTTACTTATATTATATTTTTTTTATAGAGCATAGCAGTGGTATTGTTAGCAATAGTAAATGCAAGTCTGGACCAAGTAGTTACATCGCTGGTATCCATCTGCCGAGCTCGACTCAAGCTGGTTAATCTTTCCTTGAGAACGTTGAGCACAGACATTGCTGCTTCTAACCAGGTAAAACATAAATATACGAAGGTTGCTGGGAGATGTGGTCCACTGAAGAAAAACTGCTGAAACTACTTTCTGTAAAACTTGTAGGTACTAACGCGTCAGCAAGAGCAGATCTTAACGGGACGCCTTCATCGATGCGTGTTACAGCATCAGGCAGCGCTGGAGTCAGCTACACAGATTCAGAACTGCTTTTCAGAACCAATCTTGGCGCAGTTCACGGTTTCCATGGTCATCATATGCGCCACAGCGTTCCAGCTAGCTGTTGTAAGATTTATTGGTGTACTTAGAGCTATCTTGTTCTCTATTTGACAAGGAAATAAAATGCTCTTTAAACGTTTGTTATTACTATTTTTAGTCTATCACAATAAACTCATAATATTATAGATCCAAGTGTTTTTGGATTCAGCTTTTGACACGGTGACGGTGCCAATTTTATTTTAAAAAGATAGAGCACCTATTCATATTCCACCGATTGTTGTATTTGCTTCAAAACCAATGCAACTAATAATATAAACTAGCTATTAATTAGCTGCTGTTAGTATAATAATACAATTAAAACACTTATGGTATACAACAGGGTAGCGTTCTCGCACCTACATTATTTATGATTTATTGTAAATGTTATAATCCTTAAGCTATCTGATTTTTAATGTGACGCAACTGCTCTTTTTCGATGGCAAAACATAGAAATCATCGTTTATTTTCAGGAAGTTAACAACAGTATTCTGCGCATAGTATCGATGACAGCATATCTGATGTGTATGGTAATACAAGTTTTTATCTACTGTTACCAAGGCAACTACCTTACTGAAGAGGTAAATTTATGTCATTACTTAATAATTAGTCCGCTTCGATGAGCTGTGTTCATAAACAATAATACGCGCGTTTACAAAAAGATATTATCAAACTTGGAAATATCAATAGTCATGATTCAAACAATATGGAACAATAACCCAAATTATAATTTTCTTCCATACGTAAAATTGTATTTGTTTGACGGCATTTGTTTAATAGTCATTTCCTTAATGTTTTGTAGACTAGCTCATTTCTAAGTTTAATCGTAAATTAATAAAGCTATTAGATTTTAATTAAAGACACGCGTGGTAATTTGTAAAAGTTATCTAGAATCTGTAAATTCTATTTATTTTCAGTGTTTCGACGTAGCAGACGCAGCGTACGAATGTCCATGGTATTTGTGCTCAGTTTCGCTCCGACGAACCCTGCTTATAATGATGATTCGCTCCAAGCACGTTGTTACTCTCACTGCGGGTGGTTTTACTACGCTTTCGCTTGATTCGTTCATGTCTGTAAGTAATAAGCGCTACCAACGCTATAGTTTTTATTTCCTAAAATAGAATGAATCAATGATGGTAAGTACTTATACAACATAATATACCCATATGCCCGTGATGGGAAGAGATTAATCAAATATGTCATGAGCAGAGCGAGAAAACTCAATTTACACTCACCGCTGATTTACAATTTTTCACACACAAACATGATATTGATGGAACATTCTAACAAGTAGTAAAATAAAATTGAAAAGTATGTGTGAATATTTTTAATCAAAGATGTAGGTATGTGGAGAGATCGTATCTGATTTCGCTCACTTCGCTCATTGGCGGTTTCGACCATATGTCTACAACGATACTTATTACTGATGCTATTTTAAATTCTATTACAGATTATAAAAGCATCCTACAGCTTCTTCACAGTGTTGCAGCAGATGGAGGCATAATACATTCAATATAATATTCACTTACTTCATTTCGATTTTACCTTTAAAAATAATGCAGTTATTTCGCTTCGTACATTCAAGCACCGAAAGTGCTATGAATAAAAATAATTATTTCGATTAGGTGGCAGGTAGTTTTATAAGCAATAGACTGTAACTTTTACTGATAATAGGTTTGAATGATATCATATAACCCACATAAATTATTGTTTTAATGTCCAGTTTACAACCGTTATAAAGTTTTATTTTTATAGTGCACGTCGGCAGAAATTAGCTATCTGGATCCTGCCCACATTTTGGTGACGTGCGGCATATACAGGCTGCACAGTAAAAATATCAGATCCTTTAAGATGCTTTTCAAATATTCATTTGCGAAAAGCCTCATTCATCCTTACCTTATTCCAGAGGATGAAATGGGATGCAGCTGTCGAATGGACCGTGGTTTTAAGCTCTACCGAAAGAACGAAGAAAATCCAATGCTGAAATGTCATTAATTATTTAAGAAATACCCCAACTTGAACTTGGAGCGCTGTCGACTCTATTTAGAGTCGAAAGACTCGACAAAGAGCGCTAAGCCAGGCCAAAACTGATGTGTGGTGTCAAGTGTCCACCCTATTTCCGTGGGCTGGCTAAGTGAACATCCAGGGAGTAGGCAGCGGCATTCTCTTCTGTATAATATATTGCACAAGATGTCTGCCAAGGATGTTGATAATGGCAAACAGCAGTGCACTTCTTTCAGTTGAAGATGATTTGAAATAATAACTTAAATAATGATGCAAATGATGATGAAATGCAAAAACAATCGTTCCTAAACGTTTTTTTATTGTTCGGTAGGCTTGCGCTTGACTACATGTGATGGTAAGTGACGATGCGGTCTTGGTCATATCCGATAGAAGATAATAGTGCATTATGTCGTAGAATAATGTGGTGATTGATATACTTGTTTTAAGAACACAGGCACACATCAAACAGCTACTTTGGCATCAACCAATAGTATCCCATGAGACGGAGGCGTGGGTATCACGTCAGAGGCACACACCGGCCCACTGCCAATATGGTATCTGATCCGCTATCTGAACTGATACTATCGATGGACCATTGATATATTTATTTTTTTAGATTGATTAGAAATAGATTATATACGTTGAAAAGAAGTGATACACTGGGTCATTTAACGAGAGTTAAAATTATGGTTTCGTGACCACTATACATGAAGGCCATCATTAAAAAAATATTACAAGTAATAGTCACAAACAAACAACACAAAAACAATCAAATACGCACAAACAACAAGTAAAATAGCATTCGTTTGCTCAATAAAGGCCTATTCAAACTGGCGCGCTATTCGCTACCGCTGTGGATAGCGGTGTGACGCACGGGATTCCGCGCGGTATTTTACATGAAGTTACGCAGCTAGAGCAAAACTTGAGCGAAACTGTGTACAAAATACTGCTACCCGCAGCGGGAGCGAATAACGTGCTGGTTACGGTAACGTATTCAATGGTTTGAATAGGCATTAATGACATTTAGAATATCTAGGGCACGATTATCATGCCACACATAAATTCGAAAACCGTAAGCAGTCTTACCTGTTAAACACAACCTATACCTACCTACCAGGTCAGTCGAGGTCGTTGCCATTAGTGAGAGCTGCATAGTCTCAAAATAGGTACCTTGAAATCAACTCAATCGAAGTAAATCGTATTTCATGCCCTATTAATAAATAAGTATTGTTCTGTAATGTTTATAAGAATGTCGATGTGTGTAGAACATGTAGAAATTATCATTGATAGAGAATGACAGAACCAGAATAGTAACAATTAGTTGTTATGGTATTTTATAATGTTTAATGAAGGAATATAAATCAGTTTTTTTTTCTTATAAATCTCAATCACAATGTCTTATTACAAGTAGGTACCTGTACGAGTTGATTACAATTGTTTATAAATTGACAGTTCAGAACAAAACATTTACAAAAGAGCTAAGCTAATGGCAGTATAAATGTTGATACAGCACACGACACTATACACACACCTTTACACCAACCTAAGTGGGGATAAAAAGTGGAAGTTGGTCACCATAACCTCGTAGTATCAGCGCACGCGCAGACGTAGGTGCGATGACGTCACTCACTCTACTAGTAATCGCGAGTGCAGTGTGCGCGCAAGCAACTGCAGCTTGCTACTGGAATGCAGAGTGCCCGTTCCAGCTGCACTCGACCAAGACTCCGTACGATACCATCCGGGGAGATATCAGGGACCATGCAGTACCACAGAGTAAGTTTATTATATTCGTAACGGAAATAAAAATGCTGTTGGCTTATTACTATTAAAAATATTTGTGTAATCTAGAGTCCCTAATAAAAAAACTGCCTGAAAAAATACGTCGGTGACAAGTGAAAACAATGTAAGTAAGTCAATTCAAGAACAGAGACAAGGCCTCCATCAGCTAAAAACAAAAGAATTGTAATTAGTGAGTCTGTTCTGCATTATTCTATTATTATTATTTGGCTTAGGAAGCCAATGGGTGGGAAGACTTTTGGGTGTGAAATATAGGTTTACAGTTTACTTATATACCTATATGAAATGCTTCTAGGTATAACTCCAAGAACCATAGCAACCGAAGATTCTATTGACACTGAAGATTTTCACGAAACTACCAGTGATTTAATTACCAGCGGGATGAATCCTCATCTTCCAACTCGCCGGATTAGACGCTCTCCCAACTAAGCTATGGTTACATGACAGCTGTAATTAGCTTTACTAATTACTTAATATTTAAGTTACGACGTTAAAGATACAGCATTTGACTTGGGTATCTACAACAGGATAATAAGATAATGAGGGGGTCTAGCAAAATCCCAAACGCTAACGCTATCGCCAAACACTAACTCCAAAAATGTATTGAAATGACATAAGCTGCGGTAGGTTAGCGATTTTCGAAATGTAGTTTCAATACATTTTTGGAGTTAGCGTTTGGCACTAGCGTTAGCGATTGGGGTCTTTGCTAGACCCCCAGAACAGTAAGTAGATGGTTGGGTCATTAATTAAGTCTAATTTCGGCACACAGATTGTGAAGCGGTCAGCATCTGGACTCTGAATCGACATGGCAACAGGAATCCGGGAAATAGCGTCACAGAAGACATCAAGTACATTGCCTCATTGAAAGATGAAATTGTGGCTAGTTATGAAGCCGGCAGGGGCCAACTCTGTGCTCAGGTATGATAAAAGTAAACCTCACATTATTGGGTTCACTTTTTTTATCACTAGTTTTGGAGTTCGAGTCACATCATCAGCCTGAATACGTCCACCATGGTTCATAGTTCTTCTTCTTCTTCTTTAATGGCTTTCTATCGCTTTTTTGCAATAATTCTGCCAATGTCAAGTGAGTAAAATTTGTACGGTTATGTCAAGTCAAAGTCATATTTTGTCAGTCAGTCAAAACGCTAACAGTAAAATATTCTACTCACAGAGTACATTGGTAAAGATTCTACCACAGAGTACATTGGTAAAGGATTCTACTGAAGGCTCTAAAAACGGCCGTTGAAGCAAAAACGAAATCTTGAAATCATTTGCCAAGACTAGTGCACGTTCACGAACACTTAACGGATAATCCACCCTTATTACACATTAAAATTCAGAATACATAGGTTTTAAAAAATTAATTCAAAATTCGCAACCGCCATTGTCGGAGTTTCTTCAAAGACCAGTGGCCTTACCGCGTAAGCCCGGTGGCAATCGTAATCGTGTGCTCTCTTGCTCGCACTCAAGGGCTTGTACATTGGCGTAAGCAGGATGGCAGGCGATGTTCATTACCAGAATGCTTACACGGTAGGGCTGCAGTTCATAGTTCAGTTACATGATAAATAATAACAAGATTGTCAAGTCCACAGAGCAAAAAAAAAAAAACGCTTCCCTTCTACATAGAGGCGCCTTTTCGACACTTCTCATACAATTCAAGCGTGTCAGGTATTACAATGAAACCTCTATGGTTTACCTGCGCAGATGACAAATATAGCAATTGTCTTGTCATTAGTGCCACTGCTGTCAGCAAAACGTGCTGTGGGTTGAGTCGATATATTTTTATCGATATTTTGATATGAGTTAAGTACGCGGTAAGGTACCTCTTACCTGATTGTATCATTAGGTACACTTTAGTACCTACCTATATCTTTTGTGCCTTTTGTGCGTATTTCTATGTGTAATAGTGTTATTTTATTCTATTATACTCTATTCTGGGTCGACAATGGCCAGCCGATAAACATACCGGTATAAATCTAAAATAAATATAAATTGAATGTATTGGTATTGGTAGGTACGTCATGTTCGCGTCACGGCTATACAGTCCACCTCTCAACTATTTTATGGCAAATGTAATGTGTGTAAGTATAGAGGTAGTTTATCGTCAATTTATGGTTATAAAGATTAAGTTTATAAGCAAATCCGAAGGCGTCCAAAGTGAGGATTTATGGGGGAGGCAGTGTTTAGCAGTGGACGTCTGCCGGCTGATGTGTGATAGTATAATTATATCTATAAACTAAAGTTTGAAATATGTCGAAATAGAAGAAACATAACAAGTTATAAAACGAAAAAATATATTAAAACTCCAAATACATAGGTAACACGTTTTGCTGATGATTCATCAGTATTGTTGCGTCATGTTTCTTTTTGATAGAATTCATCTGAAAATATAATTTTCAGATGAATTTTTAGGAAAAATAATAATAATATTGAGTATCGTTGAGGTGTTGTAGGTAAACACTTATTTAATAGAAGGTAGGTCCTTAGTTTGGCAGTAAATAAAGGTAATTTTTCAGCTCACCATGCGATGTATATTTTAATTTACAGCTATTTACAAAATAAAAAGCAAGTGAATTTTTTCATTCAATATCGACTAAGACGTAGATTCTTACGTAGAATTAATGAGATCAGTTGTCCTTAGCAACCAAGAGCAATGATTTTCTATGAGGCTACCATGGATGAAATAAAAAAAAGAAGGATTGAGTTTTGATTGACATCGAACTGAAGCCCAAAATGGCGGAAATATTACATATGTGTGTCAGCTGAAAGTAGGGCGACCGGCTGCATATGATGTGAGCGTGTGCATGTTCCGCTCGTACGTACGAAGCGTTCCGGCTTCCTAAGGGAGCTTCAGTTTCGGATCAGACGGGATTCCCTCCTGCTTTTTTTAATAGCTCCATGGAGGCTACATGAAAACTCTTTCATGGGCGAGCACGCCACATCATTATAATGTCCTCATCAAATAATAAATGCGGATAAGAGAAATTATAGTCATCATCATCAGCCCGTAGATGTCCACAGCTGAACATAAGCCTCCCCCAGAAAGCGCCAATTAGAACGGCTGCTCGCCTCCTGCATCCATCGGCTCCCCGCGGTTTTCACCAGGTCATCGGTCCACCTAGTGGGGGGAAATTATAGTACCTCGTTAAAAATAGGATAGAGTTTCAATGTGGGAATAGCGTCAAAATATAAACGTATATGGTTAGACATTTTCATAAAACATTCAGCTTCAAAATGCTGAGAGCATACCGATCATGTTTTTGAGGAAACTAATTGCACTGTCCAGTTGCGAATATCTATTTATCTTTTATATTAGGATCTGTAGGAAACCTAATAAACATAAAAGATATTAAAAGTTTAATTAGTAGAAGTCAATTTAACCACAAAATAAATTGAAAACATTTAAAACTTATTGTAACAAATTTCCGGATGGCATAATAGAAACTATCGATGTATCGATAATTATAAGGTTAACCAACGCATTACATCACTATCGGTACTTCTGCCATAGGGTAAGTTCGCCGGTTTTGCGACCACTTCCTATATCCGACCATTTAATGTACATTTGATGAAAAAATATAAAAAATAAAAAGCTTGCGGTGAACACATCTCTAAAATATATTATGCCTACACAATTATGTCCAAATAGGTTCAGTTTTGTAACAAATATTATACGAGAAATCCCCAATTCTATTTTAAAGCTTTGAAGCTTAAAAGCACATACATTTTAACTGCCAGTTTTCGACCACGTTTATCCACCATCTGATATAAAAACTTCAGATACCCAAAATCGCTCGTGGTCGAAAACTGATCCAGCTGCAGAAAAATGCTATTCGACCGCAAAAGCAAACTATATCAAAAACATTATAAATACGTATTTATTTACATATAAAAGTACATAAATAGTCGATTACTTTGTAAGGTTAACTAATTAGACCAGACACGATTAAAAAAAACTATTAATGCTGGTGGTCGCAAAATAGGCGTGACCAACTGATCGAACCATCATTGAATATTTCTCGCCCAGGGTGTAATGTGGGCTGGCTTTATTACAAAAAAAAAGTAGCGTATTTAGTTTGTAAACATTACTATGTTTATAAACTACGTTAGCCAATATTTTTTTTGTTATAGCTGAATTTTTCAGCCATATCCTTAAATAAGTTTTGGCGGTGTTAGTAAGAAAAAAGATCATGCTTTTTTATATGAGTAAGTGCCTCAAAGCTGGAGAAATCATGAAAATACAAGACAGAGGATCTAAAGAAGCCTTTCTGATCATTGTTTCTATCATTTATTTACCACAGGCAGTCAGGCACCTACGTCTTTCAATTTATAGTGGTAGGAAACTAGCGAAAAAGTGGTCGTAAATATAATTTGCTGATCGAAAACTAGCAAAATAGTCACTATTAGCCTTTGGTTTAGATATTATAAAAGGGTGGGTTATTTTAAAAAATGATTGATAATCTGATAAAAATATAGAGTATAATATTTGAAACGTAGCTTAGTAGCATCAAGTCAAAAAATGATACTGGTACATTTTATTATGCATCCTAAACTTGACAACTCCACTAAGTGGTCGGAAACTAGCGAAATTACCCTATAATATCAAACTGACACAGAAGAGTACCCCGTACCGAAGTTCGGCAGCAATAATATGATTAATTTCGTCTCTATATAGAGGCGAAGCGTCATTTGTTTCATAGCTCTGTGGTCAAGTCGCTGAAATTTCTTGTCATTTGCGTTGTTGGTTTATACCTAAGTTATGCCTGTATTATTCCTATTTCTTATGATAATCTTTTTAAAATCAGGACGCAGAAAATTTCCGAAGATGGGCATGGAACGATACTTTAGAAACTTCCCAGTCATTCTTGACGGGCACTGGGTATGAAGAACTCTTCGACATAGCTAAGCGACTGCGACAGAAGTACCCGCACTTGCTCCTGGGTTCTGATGACGACTACTACTTCAGGCCTACCAATGAGCAGAGGACAATTACCAGCGCCATCGCGTTTGTTCATGGATTCACTGAAGGCACTAACCTTACCTTGACTCCTGATGGCGTTAGAGAGAGAGATGATGTGATACGGGTAAGTAAAGACCGATTTTCAATGAGGGAGGCAACAGATAAAAAGTTCTAAACTTAAAAATACAGGACTTAAAATTACACCTAAAATCTATTCTTAAATTTTTTTAAAAACTTTAAGTATATATAATGTTTTTTTCTTTCAGCCATACGAAAACTGTGATCGGTATCAAGAAACAGTGAAAACGAGTCAGTTGCTGGACGACCAAATGGACGCATATTATAGAACAGCGGAGTTCGTTGCTGTAAGATCTTTGTCCATATTCTTAAACCAGTACCCCCAGTACGAGTTTTCCAATACGTGAATACGCGCGAATCCATTTAAAATTTGTACTGCCATTTTTAGTTCATCAACGTGTCCGCTAGGGGCGCTGCAGAAAAATATATGGGAGAACAGGGAGAAAACGTAAACGAATCAAGTTTTAGTAAAACTATCGAAACTCGCACTAGGGGTACTGTAGACTGTGTTTTGTTTACTTAACTGAAAGCTTCCATTGAGCTTAAAACGCGTCTTTCAATTTTGTACAGTTAACGCATAAATAGGAATACTGTAATTTTAACCCATTTTCGTCTCACATAAATAAATAAATAATAAATAATCCATCATACATTCTGAAGATGAAGGGTTTCATTTTAAATATTTGTCTTATTTTCAGTTTTATACCATTCAAAGAACATATTTTCAATCTCTCTGTATGAAGTTTATACACAGATTATTTCTGTAACACATAACCACCACATAACCTTACACCGGAGTCAAAGTCCGCATCAATCTAATATTGGTGTACCCAGACAATTGTTTTTCTAATCTGTGTCCAAACTGTCAGACACATTTCGCAAACATTCTCCAAAACTATATTTAATTTAAATAATTTGATAACAACTCTCTGTTTAGGTTCAAAACGCAGTCCAACAGCGGCTAGGAATCACCACGCAGCTGACTCCAGACAACATCTACGCATTATACGAAATTTGCCGGTTTGACCGTTCCTGGACGGAGGTCCACCAGTCCCCGTGGTGCGCTGCCTTCTCTAACCAGGATCTCGTGGTGCTGGAGTACAGGGACGATCTCAGGCATTATTACAGGAACGGATATGGGTCTTGGGTAAGTTTATCTTGAAAATTTGGTTCTGTGGTGTGGTGGTTGAACAGGTCGGCTCATAACCCGGAGGCGGTGGGTCCGATTCCCGCGACAGGATAAGTATTTAATTTACGTACAGAAAAATGTACAAGTACTTGTTCTGTGTTTGTGTGTTGTGGGATCGTGGTCCTCGTAGTTCTTGGGTCCCTAGATACAGGGATTCTTAGTTAGGATCCATGATTTATGTATGTTTTTTTTTATCAGAATAAATGACGTGGCGAGCTAGTCGTTCACCTGATGTTAAGCAATACGCCCGCTCATAACAGTTGCAGTGTCACTTGGAACTTTTAAATAATAAAGTTTCGCGTGACACTGCACTGCGCACGTCATCCTGAGCACAGTCTAGTAATCAGATTACTACACTGTGTAATCAGGTCATAAAGTCTCATTTGCCAAGTAATTTCACTAGCTACAATGCCCTTCAAACCGGAACAGAGTAGTGCTTGCACACTACTGCTTGGCGGCAGAATAACTGGCAAAGCGGTGGTACCTACCTAGACGAACTTTGCAGAAAAGTACTACCACCTAGTATGTGATCGTGGCACGTTATCATTATTATTTTGTTTTTCTTTTGAAGTTCAAGTAGTTATAGGTCAAGTAGATATAGTGACTTTGCAGCTACATTTTTATGTGCCTCAATTAATACCATTTCTCCTTTCTTAGGTAAACGTGAATCTTGGTGGTCCAGCTCTTAAAGACCTTTACGAAAACTTCGAGGCTGCCGTGAACGGACAGGGCAAGAAAGTCACCTCGTACTTTACCCATGACACCATGTTAGAGATGGTATACTGTGCCATGGGCATCTTCAAGGATGCTGACCAGCTTCAAGCGACATACAGAAACCCTAGTAGGGTGTGGATGACCAGCATGATAGGAGCCTTCTCAGTTAATATCATTGCTGTTCTTAACAGGTTTGTTATTCAGTTCCCTAATAATTAAATTTTAGTCCTAATTTTGAAGGCTTTATACTAAATATAATCCGTCTCTTACATTGCCGTCTATTAGACAAGGACAGCAGCAGTTTTAACAGTTTTAGATCTGTCAACTAAAGCCTTCAAAATCGGGCCTAGTATAGGTCTTTTGTTATATGTATTGAAGTAAAACACAGAGAACCCTTTCAATTCAATTCTTGTATATTCTTTCTTCTATAAATATTCAGTACACACTTAGTACACAATAAACGAACAAGAGCAATAATACGTCTTGACGCTTCGGTTGCTTAACCAGAATAGACCGCCTTTTTGGACCTTGTCCTCCCTCCAAAACTTCCCTCCTAAACCTCAATATTATTTTTCCGGAACTACCAAGGCAGCCATCGTAATTGGCTGATGGTTCAGCGGACGCTCCTTCTGCCAGTGTGGCCAACCAAAATGGTATTTTTAAACAGTCTACCAACCTCTTAATATTAAAAAGTGAGAATAAATTATAAAATTCACGACAGTATTATCAAAATGTTTCTCTACCTATCAAGGAATTAAAAAAAATTAGGTACTAATGATATGTAATTGATCACGATCATTCATCATGTTGGTGGCATATCGTGATCAGATAATCCCATTATTGCTTGATACCTGATTTCATTTATCGAATCGTTGTAAACTTAAAATAATGGCCATAAAACTAATTTACTTCGGCGACTTGATGCTTATGATGAATAATGCTAGATAGCGTATCGGAAGGCTTCATATTTTGATGACATGATCATGATCAGATTATTTTATTTACTTATCTGTCACATTTTCATCATCATCATCATCATCATCATCATCATCATCATCATCATCATTAGACGTCCACTACTAAACATAGGCCTCCCCCAAAGAGCGCTCCTTTGAGTGGCTGCTTCCCCTGCATCCCCGCGGTTTTCACCAGATCGTCGTTCCACTTAGTGGGGGGCCTGCCTACGCTGCGTCTTCCTATTCATGGTCGCCACTCGAGAACCTTTCTTCCACATCGGTTGTCCGGGAGCGATGTGGCCTGCCCACTGCCACATAAACTTACTAATTCTAAAAGCACATTTCATACGTCACATTTTATTTATTTAATGGTTTAGCAGAAAGGTGTACATGGATAAACTAAATCCTAAATAGCATTATCTACCAGTTCTCCAGGTCTTCTATTGCCGAGGTCATTTGCTATCTATCGGCCTCAAGGCTAGCTTAGTTGTGTCATTATTTTAACCCTCTATCTTCTTCAAATATTTTGTTCTTGCTTTTAGAAACATAATGCTTAAAACTAACTCATATAACTCGTTTAACAGTTGTCAAGAATCAGGCAGCCAATCCTACCGTGTCCAGCTGTTCGTCAATGAGTTGGAGACGGAACTGTGCCCTCTCGAGGGGTGCACCTGGCAGCAGTTCCAGGAGAAGTTCGAGGGCTTCAAGTCAGCCAACTTGGACTTCTGCAGCATGGAGTATAGGGTCCCTGAGCCTGAGCCAAATGGAGACAATAGCAGTGCATTCGTAGTGAAAGGAATGCTCTGGATACTGTTAGTTCAAATAGTTTTCATAAAGTTTTGGAGCTGATTACACTAGTTAATAAATAAGGTGTAGTTTAAGTAGGTATGTATAAATGATTGGCTTGTATAGTTTGGGAGCATGTATGGATGGTTGTTTTAATTTATTTTTCTACGTTTGTTAAAATATTGAGATACAATTTTGGTGTTGTTTTATCTATCGACCCACCCTATCCTTCTTCTTCTTCTCGTTTAGGCAAGTGGTCAGCCCTGCAGTGCAAGCACCGATCTTCCCATGGAGGTCTATGGAGAGAGCCAAAATCTGCCAATGCGGCGTTGCCGCTCCGCATCCTTTGTGTAAACATACTGTCTTGTATCTCTGTCTAATACACGAATCGTCGCATAGAATATGCGAGAAAGCGAATGTCGGTACGGCAACGTCGCCTTACCGACACCGCGTGTCATGTTCTGACAGTTTGGTGTGTCATGAAATTAAATGCGAGAGCATAAAACGTGAAAATATAGTGATTATATTGTTATTAGGGCTAAATATTGTATCAATAGTGAAATTGTGTCGTGTTGTGCTGTGTTTTGTGCATCAAGAGTAACCCGAGGAGTCGAAGGAAAACCAGAATCATCATTTTATACGTTAAAGTTTACTGGCTATTTTTATGTTAAACATCGAAGTTTCGAAGTAAATATGCATTTCATATTAAGAATATACATTTTTTCCACCGTATAATTACCATGCGATTGCAATTACTGAAAGATTTAATGCTTTAATTGATATTTTTGGGATGGGCGATTTTACGCCTCTCGAATAGTGATGTACCTACACTGTCCATTACATTTTGTCGATATTCGTAAATCTTCATACATTTGCACAAAATTACTTTGGTTTTGGGGAGATTAAAAAGTAGAAAATCTCTTTCCTTAAAAGTGGCTGAATGGATTTAGATCAAAGTGCAAACAGAATAAAAAAGTAGGTGTAAATCTGGCAATTTAAAAATAGGCACCTAACCTACTTTTATAAAATACAATAGGTAGGCCAGTGTCGTCTGGCTTCAATATGAGTTATGAAATTAATAATAAACTAGCTGACCCGCCCCGGTTTCGCACGGGTTTATTAGTTTTATGCCTTACCCTGTTTATGGGTAAGAGAGTAGCAAAAGTGAAAAATATAGGGGAAAAGGATGAATAGATGGGACGACGAAGGGAGACAGGCGCACCCGTCCCATCCATTCATCCTTTTCCCCTATATTTTTCCCTAAAATAAATATAGGGGCTTCAATACAACAAACGTGATTTTTGGCTCGTTTTTATAGATAATGGTACGGAACCCTTTTTACAAATTTAACCATCATTTAAATGAATAGAATAAGAAAACGCGAATGTAAAATAAAAACTAACTATTATGGAACAATGTTATTTGAACAGCCTGAAGACGTCCACTGCTGATCATAGGCCTCCCCAGGGAGCGCCACTTAGAGCGGCTGCTCGCCTCCTGCATCCATCGGCTCCCCGCGGCTTTCACCAGGTCGTCGGTCCACCTAGTGGGGGGCCGGCCTACGCTGCGTCTTTCAGTTCGTGGTCGCCACTCGAAAACCTTTCTTCCCATCGGTTGTCAGCGATGTGGCCTGCCCATTGCCATTTCAACTTGTTAATCCTAAGAGCCACATCGGTCACTTTAGTTCTTCTGCGGATCTCCTCATTTCGGATCTTATCTCGCAGGGAAACACCGAGCATTGCTCTCACCATAGCTCGTTGCGCGACTTTGAGCTTAGTAATGAGGCCAACAGTTAGAGACCACGTCTCAGTTCCATAAGTCATCACTGGCAACACACATATAAAAATGTTACTTACAAAGTTATTTCATATAATGTTTCAATATACTTTTACTAGGGTCATCATCATCATTATCATCATTAACAGCCCGAAGACGTCAACTGCTGAACATAGGCCTTCCCCATAGAGTGCCACCTTGAGCGGCCACTCGCCTCCTGCATCCATCAGCTCCCCGTGGTTTTCACCAGATCGTCGGTCCACCAAGTGGGGGCCGGCCTAAGTTGCGTCTTCTGGTTCTACGAATATCTAATTTTCTTTATTGTATTAAAACTAAAAAGTATCGAAATTCTGCAGCACTGTTTGGTTAGGTTTATTATATATCGATATATTGTGTAATAGGGGTCACTTCCCTACTCACGCATACTAATGCATATTTAAATACTCACACCAACAGAAAATGGACAGGCGTTTTGTGAATGTCCGCCGTCCATATGATTCTATGTTGATGGATCTTCCGATCGATATATTTAACGAATTTTCATGTCAAATTTGACATAAAGTTTCAATAAAACGTAAACTGTAGCACGGAATGAATTTTATCGACGTCGATATAAATTCGATAAGTCTTAACGAACATGTCGTTTTATGTCCTATGTGGAGATGTCTTGAGAATCAATAGGCTGTGCCGAAGAGATGCCAATAATTCTCTCGACTTACCTAACGAACAGTTTGAGACTCTGTTTAGAATTCATAAAGAAATTGCCCTCGCCGATATTCAAGTTGTCGAGAGTGATCTATAAGGAGCCGATCAAATGGACTGCTAGTGAATTGAATGTTATAGTAATAACACAGAATTCGCCCTATTGTATATTTCATATAGATGTATAGGTACGTATTAGAATAAATCGTTCAAGTAGGTGTTTTTCATGAATGAATGTCTAACCTCTTTTCCTTAACCTCCAATTTTTACCTAATCTGTGGAATTTTCCGTAATATAAAGTTACTCTGTGAGAATTACGTAGATAATCGATAAGATGTCGACTAAATAAAGCCCTCGACTGACGTCGACAAGAATTACCGATGTTAGATCCATGCTACAAGTTACCGATTAGATCGATAAATAAAATCTGTTTATCGATTCGATATATTTATCGAACCGAAGATCCGTGCTTGCGCTGCTGGTGTCAGTGTGGAGGCACACGTCGCAGGCAAATGCAAGGCATGCAGTTTTAGCATAGACACCCCGCTCGCGACGTGCGCGCCTCAGTCACCTCGCCTCCCCGTACGGAGTCATACTTATGTAAAGAGTTTTCCCGCGCAAATAAATTCGGTTCACGTATCCCGGATTTCATTCCAAAATTCCGAGTTGACCTACTAGGAAGTAGATTCATCAGTCATAACCAACAGTGGTGACCACGGACGATTTTTGAACACAAGTGCAGTGAAAGATCTAAGAACTCAACCAGCAAAAAGGAGATGAACTTAAAGTGCTTGGACTGAATATTCAATGACTGCGAGGTGATTCCCCACCGACCATTATTAGGTCCGTGCTTGGTGGGTTAGGCTAAGACTTTTGAACATTTTATACGAGTATTAGTGACTATATATTGCAAAATGAATCCTACGATACAAACAACAGCACAACCAGCACCACCGCCGCTAGGTGCGCCGCCCGCAAGTGCTACACCTCAAGCTGGAAGTGAGCTCGCCACGATCAGCGTATCCGCTAGGATACCCGAATTTTGGGCTGATATGCCGAGGTTATGGTTCGCACAATTCGAATCAGTCATGGAACCACAAAAACAAGGCGATGTAGCCAAATTCAATATGGTGATTGCGAAGTTGACTAAGGATGCCTTGCAGCAGGTATGTGACCTCATCATGACGCCACCAACAGAAGGCCGATACGAAAAAATAAAAAGCCGATTGATCACAGCCTTCGAGGAGAGCGCAGAAAAACAATTCCATAAATTAGTATCGGAAATGGGCTTAGGGTCACAGTGTCCATCACAGTTACTACGAAGGATGTCAGAGTTGGCCACCAACACTCAAGTCTCCACGGGCGCACTAAGACGCCTATGGATATCACGCCTACCAGGTGCTGTTAAAGCCGTCTTATCAGTGGCACAGGATACCAAGCTCGAGGCTTTAGCCGAGTTAGCGGACAAGATTATGGAGAACCTCCATCCTAACGAGGTTGCAGCAGTTACATCAACGCCACCAGTTACCGATCTAGCAGGACAGCTCACGGAGATGACCCTACAACTTCGAACATTACGCCAAGAGATTAATGAGATACGAGGACGCAGCAGAGAGCGTAATACCTGGAACACAGACCGTGCGAGATCGTACTCAAGATCACAATCTAGAGGACCACGTAGGACCCCAAATAGTCCGAACTGGCTCTGTAGATTCCACTACCGATACAGAAACAGTGCGAGGTCGTGTGAAGCACCGTGTAATTGGAAGCAGCCGGGCAAGCAGCAGGGTGCCACGGGAAGCTCAGGTATGCCAGGGTATGCAGGCAACCAGGGAAACTAAATGCCGTGCAGTCAGCTACGGTGGGATACTGCATGGATACGGCCGAAAACCATCGTTTGTGCGTGACGGATCAGAGGACCAGGACCCGTTTCCTGGTAGATACAGGTGCTAATGTTTCGGTACTTCCGGTGAGTCATTTTAAATGTGAGTGTGCTGTCAGTGATTATAAACTTTTCGCAGCAAACAATACTGAAATTAAAACTTACGGTGTCAGAACTCTAGAATTAAATTTAGGATTACGCCGATCGTTAAAATGGACCTTTATAGTATGCGATGTGAAACAGGCCATTTTAGGTGCCGATTTTATACAACATTATAAGTTAGTAGTAGATTTATACAATAAGAGGCTTATAGATAGCATAACGAATTTGCGCGCGGATGGGTCTATCATACGGTACGACGGAGCTTCTATTAAGAGCATACAAAGTAATAATCCGTATCACGAGATCTTAGAAGAATTTTCAGAAATTACTAAACCGATTGCGTTTAGGGAAATGACGGATCATTCTGTGTATCACCACATAATTACCACCGGTCCACCGGTATGTGCGCGTCCAAGGCCACTACCACCGGATCGGTATATTAAAGTTAAGGATGAATTTCAGAAAATGCAAGAACTGGGCATTTGTAGGCCAGGTCAGGGTGAATGGGCTAGTCCACTCCATGTGGTACCCAAGAAAGACGGACAATTACGACCTTGTGGAGATTATAGAGCACTTAATGCTATAACGAAACCAGATAGGTACCCCATACCAAGGTTGCAGGATTTTACCTACATTTTACCAAACCGGAAGTGTTACTCACGACTAGATTTAAATAGGGCTTATCACAATATAGCCGTCGCACCAGAGGATATTGAAAAGACAGGTATTGCTACACCTTTTGGTTTATACGAATTTCCACGGATGAGTTTCGGATTACGTAATGCAGCGCAAACATTCCAAAGATTCATGGACCACCACGTATTAAAAGGTCTCGAGCGTATAGACAGCGTCAACGGTGAATCTTCACTCTTTTGCTATATCGATGATATTTTAATAGCTTCCCAAAATGAAACTGTGCATAGAGAACATGTAAGAAAACTGTGTAAAAGATTTGACGAGTTAGGTATTACTATCAATATCAGCAAGTGTGCTTTTGGTCAGACAGAAATAGAATTTTTAGGCTATTTAGTATCAGAACAAGGTATTACACCGTTACCAGAAAAAGTAAAGGCTATTACAGACTATCCGAGGCCAGAAACAGTAGAACAACTACGACGTTTTTTGGAAATGATTAACTTTTACAGGTCTCATCTCCCACACGCCGTGACATACCAGGAAGAACTTAACAGGTACTTGCATAACTCCAAAAAGAAGGACAAAACGCAGATATGCTGGAACGAGAAAAGCATCGAAGCTTTTGAGCAGTGTAAGGTAAGCCTTAATAGCGCCGCTACATTGTCTCACCCTAGCGTAGACGCAGCTTTAGCTCTCATGACTGACGCGTCGGACACGTGCGTCGGCGCCGTCCTGCAGCAGAAATTGGGTGGAAAATGGTTACCATTAGGATATTTTTCTAAAAAATTATCTGATTCTCAGCAAAAATATAGTACATACGATAAGGAATTAACTGCAATATACATGGCTATGATACATTTTAGGAACATGATTGAAGGGAGACAATTAACAATTTTTACAGACCACAAACCATTAATCTATGCATTTACAAAGATAGGTACGGACAAAGAGATTTCCAGGAGGACCCGTCAACTGTTGTACATCAGCGAATTTACTAGCGACATACAACACATCAACGGCTCAGATAACACAGTGGCAGACGCGTTATCGCACGTTGAGTCTATTATGTGTCCCTCAGCAATAGATTACGACGAAATGGCGCAAGCGCAGGAAGCCGAGCATCAGGTTACACCGGACTCGAACAGTTAGGTTGGTATTCAAACACATTGTTTTACCTAACACTAATAAGCGAATATTTTGCGAAGTTTCTACAGGTAACGCCAGACCATTTTTACCGGAAAAGTTCAGGAAAATAGCTTTTAACAGTATACATAACATTAGTCATCCAGGTACCCGCACTATGCGGAAGATGGTTACACAAAGATTTTTTTGGCCAGGAATGAACAAAGACGTCAGCACATGGACTAGGAGCTGTATAGCATGCCAAAAAACAAAGGTCAATCGACACACAATTTCAGATCTATCTAGTTTTCCCCCGTGTACCAGATTCGAGCACATACATACAGACATATTAGGACCTTTGCCTACGTCACGACATGGACATCGATACATAGTAACTATTATGGACCGTTTCACGCGTTGGCCAGAAGCTATTCCAGTCTCAGATATATCAGCTGATACAGTTTCCAGATTAATTTTTAACGATTGGATTTGTAGATTTGAATGTCCTAGTAGAATAACAACAGACCAAGGTAGACAATTTGAAAGCGATCTTTTTAACGAATTAATGAAGTTATTAGGCGTACAAAGGATTCGAACCACAGCATACCACCCACAAAGTAATGGTTTAATTGAAAGGTGGCATCGCTCGATGAAAAATGCGTTAACAGCTCGATTAATAGGCAGTAAGGACTGGGTAGACGAGTTACCAGCGGTCATGTTAGGGTTAAGAGCTTCATCCAGGACAGATACGGGGCTATGTGCGGCTGAAATGATTTATGGAGAAACGATTAGACTACCAGGTGATTTCTTTCATACAGAAAGTATACAGAGTAGCGACCAGCATGTCTTCATAAAACAACTACGTCAAACAATAGGTAAGCTTCGACCGCAATCACGAGCGCCAAGCGATTCGAGAAAAATATTTGTAAGTAAAGATTTAAGGTCGTGTACGCACGTGTTTATTCGGAATGATACATTGAAAAAATCGCTATGTCCTACCTATGATGGCCCCTACCGCGTCTTAGGTAGGCAGGATAAGATTTTTAGAATAAGTTTACCAGACAGAGAAATTTATGTGTCTATAGATAGGCTAAAACCGGCCTATATGTTACAGGAGGCTGACAAAAGCACAGAGAATATAACACGTAATGAACCTGATAGGAAAAGTGCCAAAGTGCCCATACTGTTAACGGCACCAATGAATTTAACCCGCACTACGCGTAGCGGCAGGCAAGTTAAGCCACCAGTGCGATTTTTGGTATAGGTATAACATAATTAGGCTACGTAGAATATGAAACTGTAAACATTAGCGTTAGAATAATAAAATAGTGTGTTCGATTAAAATAGTGCCGTAGATAAGAATGATAAATTAGTGCGTCAGATAACGTGTATTAATGTTTAATTGGGGATATAATAGGGATTAATTAGGAAGGTATTTAGGTATAATATAGCGCGGATGTAACTAAAACAAACAGATTAATAATTAGTAAGTGTATCAGAATTTATTGAACAATGTAAACGTGAATTGACATATTGTGGTGACAAAATACACATTAATTTACAGTTAATTGTATAAGGGTACTTAACTGAAATCATTCGTAATCTCATAATTTCATTTTAAGATTCAACTTTGTTACAATGGAAACGATGTAACGTGATAGCTCGATAATAGATGGTTGCGTAGGTATTGCGTCGTCCATGCCTGCGAGCAACCATGTACCTAGGTAGGCAACCCTTTCTGCAACGCGGCACATTCCTGTGTGCCTTGTGCGCTTTTGTTAGGCACTTATAATATTGTAATGTTTTAGGATGTGATTTTCATTTTTTTTTGTAAGAGGGGGATGATTGTGGAGGCACACGTCGCAGGCAAATGCAAGGCATGCAGTTTTAGCATAGACACCCCGCTCGCGACGTGCGCGCCTCAGTCACCTCGCCTCCCCGTACGGAGTCATACTTATGTAAAGAGTTTTCCCGCGCAAATAAATTCGGTTCACGTATCCCGGATTTCATTCCAAAATTCCGAGTTGACCTACTAGGAAGTACATTCATCAGTCATAACCAACAGTCAGTATTTTTAGGCCGCCCAAAGGCTCCTGACTTCGCTTAACGACTATTGTCTTCCGACAGCAGGATCGACAGGTTAACCTTATCCTAATAGACTAGAATAATATTTATTGTACCTAGACCATAAAATATAATCAGCAGTTTGATTATGGACTCGCTATGATTTATGAGATATGTAGGTAATTCTGATCTAGTTTTGGGTATCCAGCCAGGTATACTAAATAATTTAGAGTTGACTAATAATAGTAGGTACCTACCTAACAGGTACCGTCCTAATTTTAGTATCATAGCTGGGTTTGTTTTGCACTAACAACTCTGTCCACTTTTTTATAAAGTTATTACGGTCTTGCATTCTTCTCAACCCCCCCACTAGGTGGACCGCCCCCCCACTAGGTGGACCGACGACCTGGTGAAAGCCACGGGGAGCCGATGGATGCAGGAGGCGAGCAGCCGCTCTAAGTGGCGCTCCCTGGAGGAGGCCTATGTTCAGCAGTGGACGTCTTCAGGCTGTTAATGATGATTCTTAGAAGATTAGTTCTTGTTTACTTAAATTGACTTCCTCTAATGACTTACTTCTAAAATATTATAATAAGGGTAGGTACAGGTACTAAACAAATGAAACTTCAAGAAATAAAGTATTTTATGACAACGATATCGCTTTATTAGATGTCAAATGGGGGCCCAGAGCGGCGCGCGCCCCGCGTGCGGTGCGGGGGTGTCGGGCGTGTCTCGGGGAGCAAGCGCGGCGCGGCGCGCGCGGCGCTCCGGCCCTCTCTCGATACATACTCCACGGTAATAAATTATATAAATAAATATCAACAAGTTACAAAATATCCTTTCGTAAAAAGATCCTATCAGTGTATATATTTTTTCATTTGGCTTACAAAAATTTTTACAGTTTCTCATTTCACGCTTTCGTACGTAACACTGCTATATTGTATAAAAAGTTACATAATTAACGAAAAATCTGTACAGTCCGTTTTTTGTTTTTGTAGTGGAACGTTTAGAAATCTTCGGGCGCCAGGTCGAACCTAGGTGGGAAGGTACCAAAGCCGTCGGCGAAGGCGGGGCGCGAGCGCTGGGGCTGAAAGTAAACACGAACATAATTATTAACTCATCGAACTGGTTTTTCCACAGTATCCATAAACGACGTGCAGGATACATGCTTTTCAAGTGGTCAAGTGGTCATGCCCAAGGGTTGCCATCTCGATAAATAGGGGATCAACTCTCAGAGGTAAGTATATAAGTACTATTCTATAAAAGAGGGCCCATCACTGTTCTCGGTGCTGTTGGGAGCGTGCAACGAAAAGTTGCCAACTTACATTATCTCCAGTGCTGATCTAAGGACGTCCTTTAATGGACGCCTAAACGAAAAGAAGCAGAGTTTAGTTTCTACAAAATCTAAAAGTTTATTACTTTATAGCTCAATGACAAAAGTGATAACTTACCGCCGGGCTGACTCCTCTCGCGGCGGATCCCGCGCGTCCCTTGCCACGGAACTTGCTGATGGCCTGTTCGGCGAGGTCTGCCCTTTCTTCGGCTTCCTCGAGCTCTTGCTGTGCCTTGCGGAACTTAGCCAAGTTGAGAGCGGCGATTTCTTCCGCCTCTTCGATCTGCCTCTTGTAGGTCTTGATCTTCTGTTGCAGTTTGTCGACGAGGTCCTGCATGCGTTCGTGGTTCTTGCGGTCCTCCTCGGCCTGGAAGCTGAGCTCCTTGATGCGCCTCTCAGACTTGCGGAGGTTCTTTTGGGCATCAGCATGTCTCCTCTGTTCGCCGTCAAGCTCGTTCTCGAGCTCTCTGACTCTCTGTTCGAGTTTCTGGATGGCCTTCTTGCCTCCCTTGAGCGCGTTAGCCTCGGCCTCGTCGAGCCTGACCTGCAGTTCCTTGATCTGTTGCTCGAGAGCCTTGCGGAGCTTCTCTTGTGTCTGGGCGTGTTCCTGCTCGGCGCGGAGCTCGTCAGCGAGGCGAGCGGCGTCGACCATGGCTTTCTTGGCCTTCTCCTCGGAGTTCTTAGCCTCGTTGAGGAGCTCGTCGAGGTCGGAGTGCAGAGTCTGGAGTTCGGACTCGAGTTTCCTCTTGGCAGCAGAGAGGGATGCGCTCTGGGCGGAGAGCTCGTTGAGCTGCTCGTGCGCATCTCCCAATTCCTGTTCGGCCTGGCGGCGGGCACGGTCGGCCTGCTCCAGCAGTGTGCGGGACTCCTCGAGCTCGTTCTGGAGGGCGTTGGCGCGGCGTTCTGAGATACCGAGCTGTTCGCGGGCGTCGTCGCGGGCGCGCTGTTCTTCCTCCAGGGCGGTCTGCAGGTCCTTAATCTGGGCCTGGTAGCGCTTGATGTTCTTCTGGGCCTCAGCGTTAGCCTTGTTGGCGTGGTCGAGGGCGATCTCAAGCTCGTTGATGTCAGCCTCGAGCTTCTTCTTCATGCGAAGGGCTTCGGCCTTGCCCTTAGCCTCAGCTTCGAGAGAAGCCTG
The DNA here is from genome assembly GCA_963580505.1 of Ennomos erosarius. Taxonomy (NCBI): domain Eukaryota; kingdom Metazoa; phylum Arthropoda; class Insecta; order Lepidoptera; family Geometridae; genus Ennomos; species Ennomos erosarius. The sequence continues at coordinate 13,380,249 of OY756989.1, read as the reverse complement.
CATGGAGTCAAGGGCACGCTGGTGGTTCTTGCGTGTGTTTTCGAACTCCTCTTCCTTCTCTTGGATGCGGCGGTCGATCTCCTGCCTGACCTGTGACAGCTCGAGCTGAGCACGCAGGACCTTGTTTTCTTCCTGTTCGAGGGCAGCTTCGGCCTCCTCTAGGGCAGCCTGGAGCTCGTCTTTCTCGGCTTCTAGACGTTTCCTGGCCTTCTCGATCTCATGGATGTTGCGGCCACCTTCGCCGATCTGGTCGAGCAGATCCTTGACTTCGTCGGCGAGGTTCTTGTTCTCGCGGCGGACAGCCTCGAGCTGCTCCTGGCCTTCCTCGTAAGCTCCCTTGAGACGGAACAATTCGGTGGAGTAGTTGCGGCATTCCTTCTGGCTAGCGTCAAGCTCGGCGGCGAGGTCATCGACCTTGAGCTTCCATTCGCCGATGATCTTGTCAAAGGCCTTCTGTTTCTTCTCGGCGGCGTTGGCAATGGCGGTGGCACGGTCGACCTCGAGTTGCAGGTCTTCCACCTCAGTGGCGAGACGCTGCTTGGTCTTCTCGAGGGCAACAACCTTCTGGTTGAGAGACTCAATGGTCTCCTCGGCTTCGGCGAGGCGGGCCTGGAGCTTGCGCTTGGCCTCCTCGAGTTCCTCGGAGCGGGCAACGCCCTCGGACTCGTACTTGGAGCGCCACAGCTGGGACTCGGCGTTGGCCTTGGACAGCTGGCGCTGTAGGTCAGCCTTGCCTTCGGCCTCTTCCTCGACCTGTTCGCGAATGTTGTCCAGGTCGTGTTCCAAGTTGCGGAACTTGCCAAGGAGGGTAGCGCGTTCCTGTTAACAAATTGAAAATAATATATATTTTCTGTCTTCTGTCTATAATAATATATATTATTATTATGTATTACCAAATATTTGTGTTTCTCAAATCCGTTATGTACGTACCCTGGCTTCCTCGTCGGCGAGCCTCTTGGTGTCCTCCAGCTGGGTAGTGAGCGACACCTTGATCTTGGAGAGCTGAGACACCTGGGACTCGGCCTCCTCCAGTTGGCGGAGCAGGTCGGAGTTCTCGATAGACAGCTTCTTCTTGGCAGCGTCCAGGTCATTGAGTGTGCGGTTGGCTTCATCAGCCTTGCTTTGGACCTCGTTGAGCTGGTGCTGCAGCTGCTTGACGATCTTCTCTTGGGCAGCCTGTATTCAAAGTGCAATTATTTAATACTTGGAATAGCATAAAATGGTCGCTGCAACTTAATCTGTGAGATTGTGATGATAAAATCTGTATATATGATGTGTATTAATCTGTACTTAATTATAAAATTCAATGTTACTTAATTGAATTAATAATATTAGTATTGAATTGATGCTTTTTTGGTCACTATGCATCTTATACTAAAAACGTCTCAATGGTGGTATCGCCAACTGTTGTTATTTATTTTTTGTGTTTTAGTACTAAGCAAATAAAATTCAAAATTAAGTTGGTTGGTTGTCATGCTGATATTAATTTATTGTTTGTTATATTTTTTTAAGAGAGGTTAATTTATTTTAAAATTATAATAATTTACATTAAAGCAGTATTAGCTCCTTTGCTATTTTATGAAAGTCTTCAATGAATATTTTTAAGTGTTAAATGAAATTGAGGGTTAATTTGTATTGGATTATTTGTTACGTGTTTCCATGTGTCGTGTTTGATCTATTTATATTTTCCGTTAATCTGCCACAAGCTGCAAAGCGATGTCTGCCCTGTAAGGGCTGCGCCACAACATTATCCTTTTATCTTTTTATACCTTTTCGTTGGACAAGTGGTCGACACCGGCGCGAAGGTCATTGACTTCGCTAAAGTATTGAGAGCGCTCTTTCTCAGCCCTGGATGGATAAAATATTACACAAAACTTTAGTACTCCATCTAAAACATTCAGTTTAAGGCCCTATCTGGATCGGTAAAGTAAAATGTCTATGTCGAGTGTGTATGTCTTAGATACAAAGGTTCCATGCAGGGGCACCCAGTGCGGAGGCATGCCTCGAGGAAGACATGGTACCTTCTCCCTGGCTACGGAATCGACAGCCGCGCGCGTGTTGTTTAGCTCGCTGTAGCATGACGCCCGGTCATGCTCGGCCCTGGATTTTGCATTATAGTCAATAAAATAGATCCTAAACTTATTTTCGGGTTATTGTCGGAAACAGATTCAGTCTATAAAACCGCACGTGTGCACGCTCAGTCGTCAACCAATTTGGTTCATCCATGACTAATCTAATAAAATTGTTTTAGAGTACCGATAAAAATACTCACTTAGCCTTGAGCTTGTTGAGCTGGTCGAGCTGCTCGCCCATCTCCGCGACGGCATCGTTGTGCTTCTTGCGGAGGTTGGCGAGAGTGGACTCGTGCTGGATGTTGGCCTCCTCGAGGTCACGGCGCAGCTTGCTGAGCTCAGCCTCACGCTTCTTGTTGAGCTCAATCTGGGCGGAGGTGGCACCACCAGCTTCCTCAAGGCGCTCACCGAGCTCTTCGAGTTCACGGGCGAGGTCGGCGCGTTGCTTCTCAGCCTTAGCGCGAGCCTGGCGTTCGGACTCGACTTCCTCTTCGAGCTCTTCGATGCGGCCCTGGAGCTCCTTGATCTGTTTCTGGAGCTTGCTGACCAAGGACTGCTCGTCTTCGAGTTTGGCGGTAAGAGAAGAGATCTCTTTGTCCTTGCGCTGGATGGTCTGCTCGAGCTCCTTTTTGTTGCGCTCGAGGTCGGACACGGCTTCCTGGGTGAGCTTGAGGTCGCCTTCGACCTTCCTCCTCTGCTTCTCGACATCGGCGCGCAGCTTCTTCTCGCGCTCCAGGGAGTCCTCGAGCTCGTCGAGGGTCTGTTCGAGCTTCTGCTTGACTTTGTTGAGGTGGTTGACCTTGTCTTCGGCGGCCTGGAGCTCCTCGGAGGTCTTCTGGGTGGTCTCGCCTTGGAGCTTCTTCTCCTTGTTCAACTTGTTGATAAGCTCGTCCTGGTGGGCGATCTCGTCGTTTAAGTTACGGATCTGGTGGTCTTTGGTGGCCTTGTCCTGTTCAGATTTCTGGACAGACAGTTCGAGGTCCTCAACGTCCTTCTTGAGGCCAGAGACTTCCTGCTCCAACTTCTTCTTAGCCTGGAAGAGCTGGTTGCGAGCATCCTCTTCCTGAGTGAGACGGTCTTGGGTATCCTAAAATAGGATGATTGGTATTAGTTTCATACGATTCGTTCAATCAAAATTAGTGAAGGCAGGTAAATTTTATTGTTCGTATCTGGTTCATGTCTATCAGCAAGTAATGAACAATCGACGGTTTGCAATAAAATCATGCATGTTGCAGACGCGCGGTATATTTTTAACACCACGAGCTATTTCCCGTATAAACAAAATTTGTTGTTTATTTAAAGAATCCCGTCAAGAGAACCCGCTGCGAAGTGATTCGCAACACTGTAGGTAAAGCGGGCTTCTACTAAATTAGGTCGTGGCACACCTTTCGAAAGATGTTTATCTATGGTACGAGGTTTCATCTTGTTTAATTAGTTGACTAATTAGCTGAAAAGCACGTGAAGTTTTCACGACCTAAATATTAGCAGCTTTATCAGCGTGACGATTTTGGTTTATCTTGGAACTACACGTTGTTTATGGAATATATTAATCTGGAGTAGATTCATAAAACTTTATAAAGCCATAAAATAAGTTTTGACTTACCCTGAGCTGGTTCTCAATGTCAGCCTTCTGCGCTTGCAGCTTGTTAGCGCGCTCCTGGGTCTCAGAGAGCGAGCCCTGTTCGCCCTGCAGCTTGGACAGCAGTTCTGTCTTTTCTTCCTGCAGTTTGTTGGCGACAGCCTCAACCTCCTTGCGCAGCTTCTCTTCCCTTTCGAAAGCCTCCTGGGCCTTCTGCGCCTTCTCTTCGAGTTTCTGTAATATATCTTCACTCATCACTCCGTTCCACTCGCTTATGTGAACTTCCGCCATAATCGATTAATTTAATTAAATCATAAATACAAAAATAGGAATGCAAATGTATCGGTTCGTTCGAGTTAGGAAGGGTGGTGCGCGCGCCGCCGACCGCTCCACTACTGAGTAGCACTGGAGATTTCCAGCGGGTGGGTTGCCGCCCCCGCGCGCTCGCTGGAGAAAACGCGCGGGGCACGGGTGAGGGGCGTGGACTCCACAAATGGCGCAGCAGGTGCTGCGGTATCACGTAACCGACAGGTGGGCGCGGTCGGTTCTATTTGCGGTTCCTGAATCACGCGCTTACTTCGCGGTAGCGGGTCAAAGTGCTCTATCAATTTAATATCGTGTTGGAGATGGACACTCACCGCGAGCTCGTCCTCGACGCGGGTGACGTTGAGGAGGGGCTTGACCTTCTGCCACATCTTCCACCAGGGCCAGGTGCGGAGCTGCAGGTATTTGCGCAAGTTGCGCTGGACAACTTGGAGGGCGACCCTGATAAAAAAATATCATGTAACCTCCAACTTATATCGAAACCCGTAGTCGAGCGCTGTCAAATATAAAGACTCGGCGTTCTTACCTCTGGTCCTGCAGCTTCTTGTACTCTTTACGGGACAGGTAACCACGGATGTAGGCCTGGAGCCAGGACACAATCTTGGACAGCCTGTCGTCACGCAACTCCTCCATTTGACCCAGGACACCAGCGCGGAAGAACACCTGCTCGTACATGATAATGTTAGGGAGCCGCACGTGTCGCGCAAATGGAGGTTCAAAATGTCAATTCCATGAAATGCGCTTTAATATCAATATTCAGGTCAAAAAACTTTATAAAATTACAGTTAGTAAAGCGAAACATATCTGTAATATAACAGAAGACATTTATAAATCACTCATAGATAGGAAGTTATGGACAGACGTTATATTGTCATGCACAGAGAGTAAGGAAGAATTTAGAACGTGTATGTGTCTTGCATGCTTGTGCGACTACCTTTGTCTTTCCGAGCCTGAAAGACTCCGAATCCAAGCCGGTATGTTCGAGAATTTTCTCGGTGGCTTTCTCAGGTGTAATGGGTTCTTTGACGAGGTTCGGGCACAGAATTTTGTATCTGCGTTCGAGGAGCACAAAAGTATAACAGTGGTGTGTAAATGCATAATGTATGAAGGATAAAGGGTAAGGAATAAACACGAGAGCCGAGTAGCTTGGACTCTCTGGGGTAAGCAGCCTACAATATAACATATCTAAGTCAAATTATGACACCGGTCTCATTTGGTGTTGTATAATTCGATAAGCATATAAAAACCGTGACCCTTGCGGTATTTAGAGGGGTCATTGGCGCAAACCGCTAACTACTGGTGCTCAGACATGCCTTGGTGTGGCCGAGACGGTAGGACTCGGGATCCAAACCGGTGGCTTCCAGGATCACTTGAGCGACCTTCTTAGGATCGGATTCCTTTTCCGCAGCTTGAGGGGCCAGGATCTTGTAACTATATTACCAAAATAATATGCACAAACAATGAGGGAGTGGTTCTCATACAAGTTTAAACATAAATTATATAATGATACATAGTACTCAGTATCTTATATGCTTTATGAGGAACGCAAAAGGATGGCTTCCTAAAACGTCTATGTACGGGCATACATATCAAAAACATTGAAATAGGTTCGTTTCACATTGGGTTCAAAATGTTTGGGGTAAATTTGGATATGTTCTTCACAATTTTCCAAAATGGGGCAAATACTAACTACTGAAGGTTGCATTCTATTGACGGCATAACAGTGTTCAGTGTGAATATTGAAATGGTAGGGTATACATAGAGAACAAAACTTTTTAAGTGGTTTCAGTTCTGGTATGCCATGCTGTCACCATAAAAGGGTGGTATCGGGGTCTATTCTTGCCTTAGTATGACCAATACGATAGCTTTCGGGATCGAGCCCGACAGATTCCAGACACTTCGCAGCCGCATTTTTAGGTTCACTTTCTGCTACCATGATGGCTGGCGCAAGAATCATGTAACTGTTCATTAAATAATAAAAAACCATTATCAGTTTCTTCAACTTCTTAAAAGTGAATATCAGACGAAACACCTGTAGAGTATTACGGTACAGGTGTCGATAACGAATCATCAAATTAAATTTAGAATGTGTTAGTCAGCTGCATGAATGTTCAGATGACGTCAACAGTTGCAGTACCAAAATAAAACCAAGGCGAATGAATACTTCAGAGTAGAAAAAATTTTGTTTAGACTTCTGGGTAAAAATATAGTCATGTCATAATAAATTTAATACATTGATATTAAAGTAAAGTGGGTGTGATCATCCACTATTTATTGAATATTTGTTGTATGAGCTGTTGGATCCTAAAATAGTTCAAGATAGAGTTGTTTACGCGGATGAGAACTTACCGGAGTTTGAAGTCAGGGTAGACCATCCTGTTGGGGAAACCTTTACGGCAAATACGGATGCCTTCAAGCACACCGTTACAGGTGAGCTGGTGCATCACAAGGTGGGAGTCGATGAGACCTGTGAGACAGAGGGGAGAAGCATGCAGGTTAGGTACGTTTGCGGAAACAAAGAAATGACCAATAGTGGCAACGTATTTAACTACCACGTCAAAAAATCGGACATCTCTGAAAATAATAAACTAAGTAGAGAAAGAGCCTAAGCAAGTAGGTAATCAAGTACTATGCATAAGTATCAAGATTTAATATCAAAAGTAAGTAAATGAAGTGTATAACTTACCAGCCTGCTTCAACTCGTTGGGGATGATACAACGTACGAAGTGAGGCTGAGTAGACCTCAAGGTAGCCATGAGGTTGTTAAGTTGTTCCTGTAGATATAAATGCCATCAGTATTTTGTCATGTAACTAAATATTAATATCAACATCATAAAACACATAAGTAATCAATAAAGGTAAACAAGCTTTCAATGAGATGCTATATTCGAGAAGTATTTAATGGACAATGAAAAAACACAGAAACACACACACTTTGGTTAAAACATAAAAAACAAAACACAAATTAAAATCTCAAGCTTGTTAAATTTAACTTAGCAGCGAACGTAGCAACGAAAGTTTTCAGGTAAAACTACATTACTGCTTTATGTTTAAATGTTCGACACACATGATCAGTAGATATATTTTTGTGCATCTGGTTTAACTCTATCAAGTACTAACAAAATGATATGAATGGGTGAGAGAATGTAGTAAATCTCTCTGTCAGTACTTGACAACAACAAATTCAAAATCACTCGATGTATATTGAAGTAGTTGTCTACATCAGCGGTGGTGATAAAAAACAACAAAATCATCTACAACTCTTAGGAATATACCTTGTAAGCAGAGGAGACAGTAGCGAAACCACCGCCCTTCTTACCGCGGCCGCCTATATTCATAGATTACAAGCCATGATTAGTATAAGGACAATCACAAGAACTTCACTTGAACAAGTGGGGACTCGACGAGATAGCATCTGAGACATTGTCGGCGACATGAGCTGTGCTGTAAACTATACATTGACGAACATGACATTAATGAAAGCATGCTAGACTGGCCCTAAGCGACGAGCGGCGACATTTTACAGCGTACAATTGCACGGAGATGCCTTAAGCATGTAGACAGACAAGAAAAGCCACGTGTAGACGGCACAAAAGCTAGACTTTTTGTTTGTCAGTTTACCCTGTAGAGTGATGATACAGTCTGGAAGGCAGAACCCTTAGCACGCTTGCCACCAGCGCCTATTCGTTCAAAAACGTGTTAGCATAAAGTTGAAAATGATACTGTATTTGGCCAAATTGCTAAACAGTCACACATGAATTTAAATGATCTGAGGAAAATTTATGTGCCGAGATCGCTGAAGTATTTAGGACTCGGTATTGGTATAGAAAAGTTTGAAGATAAAGAAATGATATTCATGAATCACGATGTAAGTTCACAGTAGAAGTATAAACAGCTCATGGTACCTGTAGCTCCAACGACGACAGATCGCTATATTTGTATAAATCTTCATTAAAATTAAATTCATAAGATTTATGTATAATACATAATCATAATAACATAATTTTTTGGGTCAAGATAGTAGTGGATACGTACCCTTGCCACCAGCACCACCAGCATCACCAGACTGACCAGGATGGTCAGCGAAGATCTCAATCAACAGTTTGTTCTGGCCCTTTTTGAACTGGTCGACAACGGTGTCGTTAAGGGGGTCCTTGTTCTTTTCAAGCCATCCAGTGATGTTGTAGCCGACCTGTTTGGTGAATGTACAGACTGGTCAGAATAAGCGCTAGGATGCAACAAGTAAATAATAACATGGTAGAACGATTGCTGCTTGTTGTTTTTCTGGTGACACGAACAAAGCTTATGAAGTATAAGATATATTTAAACAAAATTCGGGTTTAAGATACTTACGTTACCGGCGTAATGACCAATGGCAAAGTGGGCAGCTTGGCAGCCAGGCTTGGGAGGCTTAGGCTTCAGGTACGGGGCAGACTTGCCCAAGTGGTTGTTGTTCAACTTCTCAACGAATGTCAGATCGGTGGCTTTCGGGAACATAGACTCTTCCTCAAGGATGGAGAGGATACCCATGGGCTGCAATCGTACCGGTGAGATTAGTACGCGGTCAAGGCGGCAAGAATTTAAGCATGCTTTTGGGCGTTATTACCGGCCAGAACATTTAACATGAAATGCGAGCTTTTATTATCGTTATCATTAGAAAATATGTGTTGAATCTAACGTGCGATTTCAAAATATTACTTTTATAAAAAACAAGTTGAAATTAGGCTTACTTTGGGGATGCTGATTTTCTTGAATTGACTAAATAAAAAGCGAAGTGAATGTATTTATTCAATCAATAATATAATACAAGGTGAATATAATGTGTATTGGTTATGCGTTATTGTTTAAAGCATCATGCAAATAGATTTCGTATGTGTGTTGCGGCAGCGCTGTGCTTTTTAATAATAAAGCCTACTTACTGAAAAACCGGCGTTAGACGTTTACAATTTTAAAGAAATTTATCATTTTAAAAACTTTGCATTGATATTCTTAATATTTCAATAATGCAAAAATGCGCAAAAAGCATTAAAAATTATTAAATATTAATTCCAAAGTAATATAGAATGTTATTTTATTACATAGTATTAACCATAATGAATTTGTGCAAACCTACAAAGACAATGTTTTTGATTGGCGATGGTATTCGAATCGCGGTAGCTTGATGTGAAATATACAACATTTTAGACTCTGAAAATCGCAATAGCTTCACTTTGTTGATTGCATGTTGCGTGGGTCAAGCGATATCTTTACTGAAGGCCTACTAATTACCGGGATAGGGTTGCAGCCATGTTTACTGTTGCGGTAGCAGGCTTAAGACTCATAGCAAGAAGCCTTGCTAGTCGCGGCCCTATAACCATCAAGCACTACTGTTTACTCCTCAAATACCTTTTCTATCAGGTTTATGGTCGGTTGGAGATCCATACCGAAATCTATGAAATCCCATTGGATCCCTTCTCTTTCATACTCCTCTTGTTCTAAGACGAACATGAAATGGTTAAAGTACTGTTGCAATCGTTCGTTGGTAAAATTAATACATAGCTGATTAAACCCGTTCATCTGCATCGCGAACAACATGGAAAAAATAATCGAGATTTTCATTAAACTAGAACTAGATTACTTATTTGAGTCTGTTTGTGTACCTACGCGTGTCCTGAAAGGTCGGTCTTATACTAAGAAAAAGATAGTAGAAAATACACACGAGAGAAATCACACAAAACCCAATTAGCAGCATTGAGGAGTCATTCGAATAAATTCATTGTGTATTTATTAGACTAATATAAATTAGAAAGTTTACAGTATTTTAGTAATATATCAAATAATAATTTAGATGAAGTTATTCAAAGACTCGCATGGCGTGAGGCAAGCGTTTTTTGTTGCTTTGACGCCATATACCTTTTCTATAAGGTCAATGCAATTTTGGAGATCCATGCCAAAGTCAATGAATGTCCATTCGATGCCTTCGCGCTGGTACTCCTCTTGTTCCAACACAAACATGTGATGGTTAAAGAACTGTTGTAGTTTCTCGTTGGTGAAGTTAATGCAGAGTTGTTCAAAACCGTTGAACTGCAGGGTAAGGAATGTTAAATTTAGGGTAAGGTAAGAGGTAGTGGCTGTGGATTTCATTCCACAGTTAGCCCTAACAACCCTGGAACTGGACCCGTCTATTCTGGCCCTAAAAACAAAACCGAGCCCGTCACTTTTGGCTCAATACGTGACCACATTTGACGAAGGACAATACACCCCCGTCTGGACAGCTCCCAGCGTCGACGGGCGGACAGCACCATCGACTATTACCTTCTCGATCAGATCGATACAAGCGAGCAAGTCCATTCCGAAATCGATGAACACCCAGTTGATACCCTCTTTCTTGTACTCTTCTTGCTCAAGTACGAACATGTGATGGTTAAAGAATTGCTGGAGCTTCTCGTTGGTGAAGTTAATGCAGAGTTGCTCGAAACCGTTGTACTTTTAAATATAACAGAAAACCCAGTTGAGAGATGAGAAAACACAGAGTTAGTAACACTTTATAACTATTCTACGACCACCAAATTAGTTAGCGGGATTGCTGCTGAAAACTAAACACATAGCGGGACTCGTCTTGATGATCCCAACCGAGAGTTTCGGACTTTCGGTGTACCTTCTCGATCAGGTCAATGCAGGCGAGCAAGTCCATTCCAAAATCAATGAACTCCCAATGGATGCCCTCTTTGGTGTACTCTTCTTGTTCGAGTACGAACATGTGATGGTTGAAGAATTGTTGGAGTTTCTCATTGGTGAAGTTAATGCAAAGTTGCTCAAAACCGTTGAACTAAGGAAGTAAAGTTGCATTAATATAAAAGTAGTGACATCCAAAAAAATTGTGATCTAACACAATAGTTTTCATAGTTTAAAAATCACGTTCAGTGTTTTGATCGAAGTTTTCATTTGCCTATCCTAAAATAAAGTTCACATTAGATAAAGATTACATAGCGTACCACAAAAATGTCCAGTAAAACTTTAAAGCAAGTTTATTAAACTTTTCGCAAATAGAAAAATAAGCGTATAAATTTGGACCTCATTAACACTAATTATCCAGCTGAACATTGATTCAAGGCAGACTGTTCATAGAGTAGTATATTAATTGCTACACTCATGTTTTACTCGACATCTTTGGTGTTTAGGAGCCCTAAGTCCCATCTCTCCAGAAACTCACGTCGAAGATCTCGAAACCGGCGATATCCAGTACACCGATGAAGTGTTGCCTCTTCTGCTTGGTGTCTAGGGTCTCGTTACACTTCTTGACGAGCCACTTGAAGAGACGATCGAACATGCCCTTGCAAAGAGCACCGACGGAGTTGGTGACCTGGTCCTTGTTACGACCCTGGGTGACGAACTCGTTGCCGACCTTGATGCGGGGCTTCAGCAAGTTCTTGTACAGGTCAGTGACATCCACGCCGAGGAGGGTGGCGACTTTGTTACCATCCTGTAAAAATGAATTATTAAGGTTAGGTTAGTTACACAACATCATGTGTATCATTCTGTTTTTTTACATAAGGTCCTGTAATCCTTTTATTCAAAATAATGATTTTTGACTAAAATATATTTGATCGATGATAATATTATTTTTGTCTGCAAAATAACTTCAAAATGTGGGCTACAGTTTTCTTATCGAATTTTTTGTCATTCCAGGGACTAAAATGTGAACTGTTTTAAGTTGATCAACGCAGAATTAAGCAGAGAATGGAAAAAAATAACTGAATTGCTAAGGTTACTTACTTCAGTGCCATCGGCTTCAGCCTGTTCCTCGCGACCCCTCTGCTTGAACTTCATACAACCCATGTGCATGACAGCGGCGGTGATCTTGTACACGTTGTCCTTCTCCTCCTGGGTGAAGCCCAGGATGTCGAAGGCTTGCTACAGGTTAAAAACATGTTAATACAAAGTTTTCGTCAGACAGTGTGAATTTCGGTTTAATCAAAAATACGATTACGATCAGGAAACTTTTACAGTCAATCGAGAAAATGAGAGTTGATATTTTACCATCAAAAATTAAATCAACTTTTGAGACAAAATAGAAAAACAAGTTTAGAAATAGGAAGAACTTATCTTTAATCAAATTTGAGAAGTTTATTACTTACATTATACATAAAATACTTCACAGTAAGCAGATGATCATAATACAGGTTAGTTATAAAAATAGAAGCGTTAGTTTCAAGCGCGTGATGTAATTCTATTTTAGGTTTTGGTGCACAGGTTTGCTGTTTTGCGGGATTTTGTATTTCCGTACATCTTAGTTTTGTTTAAATCAGTCATTATGTAATAGAACAGTGGTTACTGTCTCAAAAGTAACAGCTGTTTCATTAAGACTGATTTAATGATGGATCCACTAATATCTGAGCTAATTACCCGAATTTTTAGAACATTGGTTTGTAAGGAAGTATTTTATTTACCAACATAAATGTAGGGGCTATGTTGGATTCTATAGGGGTCTAAGGTTCTTAATCTATCCATTAGTGCCAATAGTATAATGGTTTTCTATTCTGAATCTGTTCCAAGTATCAAAAACAGAGTTCAACATCTATATTTCTAGTGACTCAACAGGAGTCAGGGTCACCATATTCGTTCCAATTTGTATCACTTACGTCGGTTAACGTACACTCCTCGCCATCATCGATGTTGGGGATGGTAATCTTACCCTGAGATACGTTATAGTAATCGTAGATGTCGTTGGACAACAGACATTGTTCTGTTGGAAAATACATAGAAAATTAAGAAGATGTTATTTTTACTTCCACCTCATGTAGACCCCTAGCTCTGTCGATGATTCTGCCAATTTTGTGTCTGTTTACATATTAGTTTGTCTGTGTGTGTGCGCGTGCTGGAACGGGATTCAAACGGTCGCTCGTGAATTGAAAAACCTGTGCAAAAAGCCCTTTAGAACTCTTGCAGGGAGCGGGCATGTCACTTGTTTGTCAGAAATGTTGGTGCAACACAGACCAATAATACACGGATATCTGAGACAAACGCACGCTCCATGCGCAGTTCGTAACTTACGACCGTCAGTTCGAACTCCAGAGCGTCGTTGATTCCAGGTATACGTGTCTTCCCTTGACTTATGAGGGGATAGTCCGAGATGCGGGAGCTAAGCATCGTCTTTTCTGCAAACACCAAAACGTTCTGACATACATGCGCAGACTGAGCCTCACTCAGAATTAAGCAGCAAGCGGTTAGCAAATGATATGAAGAAACTTAAAGACATATAGAAAGAATGAGATGAGCCAGCAGTAGTTCTGGACTCACGTCGGTAAGTCTCATTTCCTCGCCGTCATCCACGCCAGGAATGACCGTCTTGCCTTGCGACACGATGTTGTAGTCCATGACGTCGTTGGACAAAAGGCAAATGCCTATAAAACGACACCAATCACAGTCACAATTGATAATTGGTGTCTTAACACTAACGGTAACAAAAAACATGCGTTTGTCTCAGTCTATGAGGATCAAGTACTATCTAAGGGTATCTCTGTCAGTATGAGACGAGATATATCGACCGCCCCAGCCGGTTTCTTGCGGCAAGGCGGTCGATGGCAAACAATGTCAACTCTACAGCCTCCTGTTCCCGAGAGCTGAACTTACGTCAGTAAGAGTACATTCCTCTCCATCATCTACGTTGGGGATGGTAGTTTTTCCTTGCGATATGATGTAATAGTCATATACGTCATTCGACAGCAAACACTGCTCTAAATATTGAAAATTTGGTTAATATACAAGGAATGAACTGGTTTTGTAATGTACGTGTTATGTTGGATCGTCCTTTAATAAGTGTAACTGGTATGTTGTTGTACAATAAATAATATTTTATAACATATTTTATCAGATAAACCTTACTTGAAATTAATGCTAACATATTTTATGAAGTTTATTGGACAAATAAATAAGAATATAAACAAATCAAAATTTCAAAAATTACAATTTGATTTTAAATAAATCATAAATATTTAACTACTTAGGAAGAAGTTAAAGTAATAGTCTGGTATAGCCAAATTTCATAACAATGTAGAGCCATTATCATCTGACAACGTGAACTCCATACGTACCCTTAAGTCCGGGGACGGATCCGGACATCATCTGGTAGAAGATGTGGTAAGAACGTTCAAGAGTTTGCTGGGAGATGACACGGGCCTTTTCGAGCAGGTCTGGAGAGAAAAGTTCAAAGTTTTTAATAATGTTGAATACGAGACCCAAGAGACACCCACACCGATATCCTAGCCTTTGACAGATGTTCAGTAAGAAAGGCTTTCTCTCATCAACTTTATTTTCAAAAACAAATAATTTGCATTATATTAAATTATAAATAATTTATTTAAGATTCTAATGATATAGCATGAAGCTTCAACAAATAACGGTAGGTCTAAAGAAATACAAATTAAAGTGTTTTGAAGAATACTTACAGGTCTCGATATCAGCACCAGCCAGTTTTCCAGAGGGGCCGAAGTGGATACGGATGAATTTACCCTGGGGAAGGAAGATAATAATATCTTGCAGTATATGCAATAGATACTTGGTCTACAAGGTCCATGATGATCCTAATTCATAACTCGGCCACATAGACCACGTAGACCACATAGGTGTTCCATGGGTAGGAAACCAAATTTTAATTGTTAGATCAGTCACAAAATGAACATTTAAATTAGAATTTGAGACATCAAGTAACTTCGGGGTCTTTAAAGAAATACATTGTAAGCAGAAACTTTAATTTCAGTGTCAATTTCTAATTCAAAAAGTATTGTAATAGTAAAAAATATACTTACGAAACGGGACGAGTTGTCGTTACGCACAGTCTTGGCGTTACCAAAGGCTTCAAGTACCGGGTTAGTTTGTACGACCTGGTCCTCAAGGGAGCCCTTCTTCTCCGCCGCCACGTCTTTCTTCTGGGAAGCACCGACGGTGGCGAAGTACGCAATTACCTTCTTCGTGTTCTCAGTCTTTCCGGCACCAGACTCACCGCTGTTGAGTTTGAAGGATGTGTTAAGTCGTGTGGGAAACGAAAACGGTTTCTTAGAGCTTTCTCAGGTTTTCAGTTTGTGAAATATTGTGTTTTGTGTTTTTTGTATACTCTACCTCTGAAGCTTAATTCATAGATTTTCGTGAAGTGTCAAACTTTAACTTATGCATGGTTCTTTTGCTTCATTTTTGACATCATTTATTTTTTACTTTTTTAAAACTACGTGAAATTTAATTATGTTAATTATTTATTTGCAATCTTTTTCGATTGTTTCTTAATTGCTGCACAATCATATTAACGTATTACGTATTATCACATAAAACTTCTGTATGCTCGTGTAAGATACAGATACTTATGGTGGCTATACTTAAAAACAATCATATTTTGAACTTACGTAATCAACATAGATTGATTTTCGTGGTTGGTCAACATGTTGACATAGGCACCGTCGGAAATGGCGAAGATGTGGGGTGGCACTTCCGAACGACGCTTGCCTCTGTACAGCCTGGCGCATCGTGTGGTGTACACGGGGAACCGCTTGTAAGGGTTGATGGCCACACAGAAGAGACCGGAGTACGTCTGTTGTAAGAACCAATGATAAGATAATGAAAGCATGAGGGTCCAAAAATGTGAGCGAATGATTCAGGATCCGTAGGATTGAAAAAAGAATGATTTGGGATCTGCAGGATTCAAAAAAGATAAGAAAACGAATTTAAAAAAGACTACTGAAGTCCTTTATAATTTGGACATTTACGTTCATCTTGATAAAGGTAAAAATATGTTTGATAATAGGATAAAGATGCTTGACAAGATTTTAGGGACAAAAATTAATTGTGGTCTCTTTTCTGGTAGCAGATGATAAAGATAACAGGTAAACAAATAGTGATGACAAGAAATGATAAATTAAATTCTAGGTCTAAAAATCACACAAACAGACAGAGTATTGTATTGATACTGTAAATCTCTGCGTTGTAAACAAATTGACAAACACCTTTGCAAACCTAGTTACAATACGTAATCCCTTTTTACTATACGTCAAAACACTGTTGAACAACAATGCAATTTTATTATTGTTATTTTAGCTACTTTAGGTTATGCAAAGAGTTCTGTCAACATCATAAAAACATTGTCACCCATGATTTAAAAAAAGAATCCTGTGAATAACGAAACGTAGAAAAGTAGAGCGGGGTACAGTAACGATACCTTTCGCTCTACGACAAGAGAAAGATCTCCCAACGTTGATCACAACGTGGAAGTGAACGCTAAACACAACACAAAACTATTCTATAAACAAGAAGAAAACTATTCTAACGTGAAAGAAACTCTAAAAACAATAAAGAAGTCCTCTGGATGCCTCCGAGTTCCCTCGCACCGACTTGTCCTGAGTAAAAGGGTTCAAGATCGGTTCCAGGATCAAGGTTTAGTCACATTATGGAAGGAGATGGATTAGTAGACACATTTCCTAGGAAACCTAATTTGAATCACACGAATGATATGCACGAATATATGAGCTTTTAAAGTAATAAAACAGGTGTGTAGTGTATGAGAACTCTGAAACATTAATCTTCATCGCATGAATGCGTACAATGCATAGCAATTAGTCCATCGAGAGCAAAATTTCTTGATCGATCGATACTAAAATATCTTACGATTAATAAAGTGTACTGAAATAACAGCAGCTGGCATGCTGCTGTCACTATTTATATCTAGATCAAGACATCAATCCAACTGTAACTGCGCCGTTCATGGGCATCTATTGCACTTTAAAACTTGGTATACATCCAATCCTATCGAGAAATGTGTCTACTGTGTTGAGAGATTGGAGAGGTGAGGTGCATGCACACTGCAAGGCCGGAACTCTTCGCCGAGCGGCGACTTACGTAAATGAGCTTATGGTAATATCTCTGCTTCAAGTTATACAAAACTGAAGCGTCGTTGAGATATGTCAAGTTGGACATATCCTCGCATTTCTCGTACTTAGGTGGGTTCACTTGACCTACAAGGTCCTTCTTGAAGTCTTTGGTCTGCGGGAAAGATGTTTACATTAGAGTAAGTAATGGTGACGGCGCGCTTGGCGCCTACTTACATAGATTAGTTTCGCATAGTATCGTTGTCGGAGGTTGTGGAGCACGGCAGCATCGTTTAGGTACGTCAGGTCGGCCATGTCTTCGACTTTCTCGAATTTCGGTGGGTTTACTTGTGAGAGGAGTTCCTTTTTTATGGTTTTTTCCTGCTCATTTAAGATAGATGTTTAATAACTGTTTACAACTGGTAAAAGTGGGTAGAGAATATTTAGGTTAAGTTGCTAAGGTCATTGGCATAGCGGCGTCATCATCATCATCATCATCAGTATATATACTTAATGGAATTGCAAGAGCTCAGTTGAACTATGAAAGTATGAAAAACTTAAATTAGGGCAAAGTCAAATTCAATCATTAAGTATCAATGGCAATTGAGTTTACATTTATGCAACTAGCATCAATAAACAATGAAAAGATCCCAGTTTTAGATTAGAGGTGTTAAAGTGCATTGAAAATTTTGACAGCTTCTTGCAATGTTTGCTTTGTTGCTTTGTCCTTGCATTCAGATTGTCTTTCAATGTAACTGAAGTTACCGTTACTTGATTTAATTGAACCATTAATCACTTGTTGATTTCTTATCACTTATCAAGTTATCTGCACTTGGAGTTACACATTACCTCGCCTCCGGGAAGGTTGACGGTCACCAGGTCTCCCTTGGTGGCCTTGATCTCGCCCTGCAAGAAGCCCTCCTTTTCGTCAGGCACCCAGCATGCCTTTTTGCCATCGTAAGGTTTGCTCTGGTCGATACGCTTCTGCTCCAGAGAAACGAACAGGTACGGGGTCGGATCGGGGTCCTCGCCCTCTTGTACGATGGGCTTCGGCATTTCGGAGGGCTAACGAGACTTCTGGGCTAGTCGAGACACGAGAACGCAGCCCTTGAGCCTTCCTGTAACGACACCGGCGGTTAGTGGAGTCCCAGTCGCAAGCTGCGGCGTGGTGGGAGCGTGCGCTATTTGTGGGTGTAACCCGAGTCGGCCGGGCCCGCTGCCAGCGCTCCCGTTTGCGTAATACCGGCTCTATGCGAGCGTTTTTATTAGCTTATCCCGAACGGCCCTTCGCGGATATTACGTCACGAGGAATGTGCGCCTGGAAGCGCGCCAACCGATTTATCCGTCACTGGATTGTTTATTGTCTTTTATGGTGCTGGTTGATGGGTCAATGGAATTACTCTACACTATATTCGATTTATTTCTATTTTCGGTATATGTCAAATCTAATTCTATTTCATCAACTGATGCAACTTAAACTTCATCTATCGATTCTGTTTCTGATTTCTTTTCATATTCTTTTGTATTTAGATAACATGTATATAATTGTTATCTATTGACTAAATATCTATTATCTATATTGACTCATTTGTATTTACTTTAATTATTAAGTAATATAGCTTTCAAATTAAAATTCTAATATAATGTAAGCATAGCAATAAACTTTCTTTTACACCAATAACTTTTCAATTCATTTCAAATTCAAATACAAATCTCTAAACTCTATGAAAGTATCGCTAGTGTTACCACTCGATCCGATAATCACTGGGTAGTCCAATCAAACCGGCGATCTATTATTATCATGCGTGAACCATAAACCAAACACCAGGAAGCTCACTCCAGAGTCCAGACACTTCACAATCAATCCAATCACGGTAAATCAGGTGTCACAAGCGCTGCACGTCACTGCGCTGCACTGATGCGCCGGCAGCGGCACTCGCGATGGGTTGCACTCACTCAAGCGCACGGTGAGGTGCGCGCGTACTCACGTTTGAAGCCGTTCTGACCGGCGGCGGGGCGCTCAGATTCTTTTTATACCCGCAATACGATACCATCGCGCGCGATCACCCCATTTTAGGCGGATGCCAGCCTGGGGCGCAGCTACACTTTCAGACAAGCTTAGCTTTCACTTGGTCGGTCGCGCTCGCTGTCGCGCACGCCGGAAAACGAATAAAATGCATTTCAGACGCCGCGGTTGCTCCAGCGACGTATGTTTACAAAATAAAACCT
Organism: Ennomos erosarius; assembly: GCA_963580505.1. Taxonomy (NCBI): domain Eukaryota; kingdom Metazoa; phylum Arthropoda; class Insecta; order Lepidoptera; family Geometridae; genus Ennomos; species Ennomos erosarius. Next base: position 13,361,215 of record OY756989.1, on the reverse strand, counting down.
GGAGCGAGCACTGGATACGGTGATTGGGGTAATCGAAAACAGGCTATGGTCATTATTATATTTTAAAGTTGGTTAACAGTTGTAAACATTGACGGCGTTTGAACTTTATTGCACCGTTTACTGATGATTGAACGGCTCTATTTCTTTTTCTTGATCTGGTTTTATCGAGTTCGATTCCAGGCGCAGTGACTTCATCACGTCCAGCCATGGTTATTCTTAATTACCTAATTATTGTGCACTTGTCATTTTATGTTAAATCGCTCATTATAATTATAAATAAAATAATTTTGTAGCATTCATATTATTTCAGAAATAAATGATGAGTAGGAAACGTCAGATCACTCGGACTGTTTGTTTATGTGTCCTGAATCTATGATGTTGCAGTCGCATTTTATTTTGGATACTCTGGAGCTTCCCGCGGCAGCCGGAAAATATCTATTATAAAAATATTCTGGATATTTACGGCTAGTCTAAATATTACAGCTATAATTCAAACAGAAATGTAACATACATTTTTAAGCCAAAGACAGAGTGCTACGAGCACTGCTACGCGTATGCTACGGCTACGAGACAAAGGTCAATTCGTCGGATCTACACAATAGCCGTAGCCGTCTACGGTATAACGCTATGGCGTGTTCTTGTAACTTATTAGCTTTTTCTGTTTGAATTCACGTTATTTCCTTTCTTTTCCAACTGTTTTTATACAAGCCAAGATACTGTTTGACCATACAGCCAATGGTAGTGCTACTATACGGATGGATTGAGAACATGTTCTTAAAAGGCTCATCGTCTCGCAACTGCTTAAGTCTAACTTAATTTTTACTAATTTTTGATTCTCAAGTTACTAAGCAGTGACGGAACCACAACTTGCACATTTTTGCTATTAATAAGTTTATAAATTGAATAAAATCTTGGATATTCCCTTAGCCGGATCTTATGGCACCCACGGGAAGGGGTGGTCCTATTTGCAAAGTTTTGGTTCCAATAAGAGGTCACGGTACGGATTGAATGAACGGAACACGCTTTGGGACGATGTTTAAGTTGTCAGCGTCTAAAGATGGTGGCTACCTAACATCGATCGCTTAAGCGACCTCACGGTACGATTTTAACAATCAATCCAATATAGGCTCTGTTTTGAATCGCGTTAAGAGCTCACAGTATGGCCCCAGATCTCAATCACCACGCGGTCATTGATATCTGTCACAATCTATTCATCTTTACTTCGGTCTTTCCTTCCATCTACCAACATAAGTACTAATAAGCAGATAACATAAATTTTAATATTATTTTGTGAATGTATCAGAAATAGAAAAAAAAAGAGAGAGATATATAATTGTGTTAAGTTAACCCTTAACTTTTAAGACAATTTTAACCTGCGCTTTATTTTAACCCACATACAGCTCGACAGCACTCAAATATTCTGTCCTATTTAAGTGATTTTCCTAGTAAATATGTTTACTTAGATGATTGTACCTACTGTAGTTAACAGATGAGTGAGCATGGCATGCGCGGTAGCCCGTACGGCTTTAAAGCCGATACATCATCATCATTATTATCAACAGCTTGAAGACTTCCTGAGCATAGACCTCCTCCAGAGAGTGCCACTTTGAGTGGCGGTTGGCCTCCTGCATCCATCGGCTCCCCACGGCTTTAATCAGATTGTCGATCCGCCTATTATTGAGGTGAAAACTGACACATCTGGGTTCAAATCCCACTGGGACAAAGATACGTGCATTTGCGTTTGATAACTCACCTAAATTAGTTACTTATAGGTACTTCATTTTTTGCACAGCGAAACAGAATTCAACGGGCCAATACTGCCGGCTTGTGGGGTACTCGGTACTCTACCTGGTAGTGGTCTGGAGCATACATTTTAGGATAAAAATACCTTAACAAAGCCAAAGTCGAGATTCTTTATGCATCCCGAAAAACACCATGTGTCAAAATTGTTTATGAATTTAGCCGTAGACTTATTATGGACTAAAATAACTTGTGGCAGCAATGCAAGTAGATGGAATGATGATGAGCATTGGCAAAGGTAATTTTACATCTTCATAGCGGTGTTCCAGGTACCAGGTACCACTTTAGTTTATTTTAGATTAACACTTTTCTATTTATTTTCCTATATCTTACAGATGGGTGCACAGACTTATAATTCCAAACTTAATTATCCAATTTAATTCGGCTGTTCATCCTAATGTTGGGTTTAAAGTATCGGTGAACTGGTCTCTAGGAGAGTCTTAACAGCGCATCTTATAGCATTTTAATTTCATCGTCATCGTCTAAATCTCTTAAATTTCCAAATTACTCCCAGCTTAACTGGAAGAGAATTCTCTATTCATAGCACTTTGCTTTTTTACAAATCAAATGTCGTTAGGTACTTAAATTATCATAATTACTGAGCAGATAAAATCACAAAGTGCACGTTGTCAAATATTATAACTATTTATAGCAAGCCTATTACAATAACTGTTTGAAAAAAAAATAAGTAGTCTCTTCCACTACATGTGTACTTAATAACTACATATGTAATTAAACGTTTCCAAGGGACTCACGGAATTAAATGTATTTACTTACTATACTAATGCAGAGATTAAAATTTCGTTCGTTCTTTATCACTACAAATCCCATCGTATAATAGCTGTCATATCAAATTCACAGGATTCATTTGTTTAAACTCCAATTTGTGTTTTCACCTACAACCTGAAAATAACAGCAGCGAATAATATAATAACAGCTTGATGGGTGATGGGTATTGATAATAATAATTGCTCTACAAACATCCATGCAATCCGCACCCGCATTATCAACATGCCATAAGCAGATGTATTCCCCCCTCACTCCCCCTTCACCCTTCCCCACCCGAAATAGTACAAAGTACTATTAATAGTCTCTGGAGCAAAATAAACATGAATCAGAGGACGCGCGGTGTCGTTTGCAGGCATAATAACCTCGATCGTGGCTATTAATAGATGAACAATGTTGCGTTTCCTTTGCCATGTTTCCTTGGTTACTCTTTTTCTTTTTATGTCGTTCGTTTCCTTTAGAACTCACGCGTGAAGAACTTTTTTAAATTTAGACATTGGGAAGTTAGGATTAGATATTTTAAAGGCTTATTATGTGTGTTCGTCCGTACATCTTCTTCCCGTTTTCAAATTTTAATTATATCTATAATTAATTAGACTAACCTCTGTTTAAGTACCTAATTTATATTTAATATTTAGGATTTTATTTATCTTTAGATATAAATTAATTTTATTAATAAATAAGGAGCACCCGACTGCAACTGTTGTAGGTAGACTTGTCGCTGAACATCAGGTGAACGACTAGCTCGTCACGTCATTCATTACAGAAAATAAGGAAAAGCATTAGTTAAGCCGTTCAATGGACAGATTTAATGTAAAACTCTCAAAATTGTATAAATCACATTTCTAAAATATCCTATTCAAACAATATTCATTGATAAAATCTATTAAAGCAATTCCAAATTACTCCAACCATTCTATCCTAGTAAACTAGTGGGTGTTATATTGTATTCTATGTATATTTGATTGATTGATTGATTGATGTATGTATTTACAAACAAAAAAGTATCTAAGCTATCAGCCATCTGGTTTCCATAGTACAAGCTTTGCTTAGGCTGGATGGCGTTGTGTGAAATGTCAACACATATTTATTTATTAAACCATTAAAATATCGTTCCAGATGAGTACAGAATTTCTAAATGCGTTTGTGATTGCACAAGATAAGTAGTATAAAGTATATAAATGAATTCCAAGCCAAGTGCATCAATGTGTTTAGAGCATCGTTTAATTTGAGCACCCACGTGTGAGGCGATCAGCTGGTATAAATTCTGCATGTATGACTCAAGTGAACAAGACATTACAATCATAACTTTAGCTGACTGATTGGGCACACGTCTAATCATAACTTCAGCCTGCGCTTTAGCTGACTGAATAGTAATACAAGTGGGTGCGCATACGCAGATGTGATACATTTTAAATTACATCTGTTTGGTAATGATGTAATTCGCAGTTTTCTTCGAAATAAAATTAATTTTGGAACACGGTACAAAATAAAAATAGATCAGAGATTTCATAACGTAAACATAATTGTAAAGGTTTGAGCTTTAGTTATATTAATGAAACTTATGAAATAGTGCACGAAAAATAATTTTTAATAAGACACTTATTTTTATTTTTAAGTATATAATAGATAGTAGTAATAGTAGTAATTATAGTAGGTACTTTTTGTTTTGTGTTATACTTACAGGTATATTTTTCAATAAGATGATTTACCTAAGATATTTTTATCAAACACACAATAACTAGTACACTATGGTTGGGATTTCCGTAGTTAAAGTAATGATTAAAAATTATAACAAGACCATTGGTTGGAATTTGTTAAAGTTCCAACAAATGGTTAAAAATTTAACTTAACAAGTTCTAAGCAATGGTCAAAATTTGTTAGAGTTTTTAACCATTGTTACCTTAACTATTGGTGCAAAAAAACATCATAAGTTACCTATATATTATTTGACTAATTTATAGTATGGTATGGTACTGACAACCGATGGGGAAGAGAGGTTCTCGAGTGGCAACCACGAACTGGAAGACACAGCGTAGGCCGGCCCCCCACTAGGTGCACCGATGACCCTGGTCAGCCCCGTGGGGAGCCGATGGATGCCAAAGGCAAGCGGCCACTCAAAGTGGCATTCTTTGGGGAGGAGGCCTGTGTTCAGCAGTGGAAATCTTCAGGCTGATGATCATGATGAATGTAAATAGGTAGGTACTCCAAAACTTTTCCAAGTACCTTTAGAGCTATGCAGGTAGGTACTAAGTTTACGCACACGTAACTAATCTATATCACCATCATAATTCACTGAGGAAGGCTTTGATGACATTTTGAACTTAATTCCTGTTCCAAAATTTTATACTTTCTCTCCAATCACTAACTGCTAAGCTTATTTGCCGTCGTTCAGTCTGTGGTACCTGGAGCTGGAACATACCAATACCAAGATTGACTCAGGTATTCAATTATTCAATTACTTATTCAAACAAGTGGCTGTATTAATAAACGGACCAGACACAACTCAGTCTGAGAATTCCAGGTCTCAAGAGCCCAGCTTTGAACTGAGTCTATCGTTTTGTTGTTGTGGTACAGGTATTGCTGTGTTGGAATATGGTTTGCTTGTGGCTGAGAATCAGGATTATTCTAAGACAGTATAGCGAAAATAAAGAAAGAGGCTCGACGAACAGAGACTATATAAAGTGACACAATGTAGAGGGGTCTTGAAACGCCCAGAATATATAAACGAAAATAATTTATTCCAAAATGGCACAACTTTGCTTTAAAATGGTTGCTTATTTTAGACTTTAGAGTATGCCTATCATTCATTTATTTATCAATTTATAAGCATTTGCCTAATAACAAAATTGCCTTGGTTATCTTTCGAGTAGTTTGTAGTTAATATTTTGTACTCTATTAAATTACATTCTCACCAACATTATTAAACAACCAATGAACGTCTGTAGAATAAAAAGAATTCCAGCTCCATTTTTTTATGGTATGAATATGTCAAGGTTTAACTGCAACTCATTCTAATGATAATAGTGACGATGCATTGTTTGGCAGATCATAGCATTCATCCAACCAAAAAAAAAAACGCCCATTCCAAACCTTATCTTAACTATACACCGATATAGATGCAGTAAAAGCAGTTTTTTTATAGATTCATTCTTATTCAGTTTTGTCCTATGTAGTGTTTCTGATTTATAGCAGTTAATCGATCAACGGATATTTATGTACAAAAAAAAAAGAAAAAGTTAAAACCTCGCTTTTGTTTGTTTTTGTTGTTTAAGTACTCAAAAGTTAATACACAAATGGATGACTCTGAAATAATTATACATCCTCACGAAAGCTTCGAACGAATTTTATTAACAGGCATTAAATCTGCACAGACAGTAAGAGCTGAGCGGTAAAATAAATACGTGGTTTATGACCAGCAGCATCACTTTGTTCGCTTTACTGCCACTTGGCGGGAGGTGAGTTACTGCCCGGTTTGTAGGCAATCAATGTTTTAATCTGTGTATGCAAGTGAAGTGACCCTTGGCTTTGATTTCTCTTACATAGAAAAAAAGATGGTTGTATCCCTTTAAGTCATCATCATGATTCAATAATGCCACAGTTATGCCACTCTTCAACAATGGCTTCAGTTATGCCACTAATGCCAGAGCATACTGTCAACCCGCTACGAATGCTATCATGCAGTGAACCTTTACAGAAGAACTAAAAAATATCTTTCACATCACAATCACTTTAGCAGCTTCATCAATGGATAAAGAAAAGCTGCGGAAACATTTTGTAAATCCTATGATCATCATCATTATCATCAGCTCATATCAGTCCACTGCTAGACATATGCCTCTCCTAATGCACGCCACTTAGCCCGATCCTCCGCTAATTTCATCCAGCTGCCACCAGCCACTCTGCGTATATCATCGCTCTACCTAGTCGGAGGGCGTCCTACACTACGTTTGCCGAGTCGCGGTCTCCACTCAAGAACACGTTTACCCCAGCGGTCGTCGGTTCTGCGGCAAATGTGACCAGCCCACTGCCACTTCAATTTGCTAATTCTATGGGCTATGTCGGTGACCTTAGTTCTCTGTCGGATCACTTCATTTCTGATTCGGTCCCTCAGAGAAACTCCAAGCATAGCCCTTTCCATAGCTCTCTGAGCAACTTTAAATTGGTGGACTAGTCGTACCGTAAGTGTCCACGACTCAGCTCCGTATGTCATGACTGGTAGGACGCACTGATTAAAGACTTTGGTTTTCAAGCATTGTGGTATACGCGACGCGAACACTCGATGAAGTTTCCGAAATGCTGCCCAGCCCAACTGTATTCTTCTATTAGCTTCTTTTTCGAAGTTGTTCTTACCTAGTTGGAGCGTCTGCCTTAGGTAAATGTATTGCGGAACAACTTCAAGAGCAATCCTATGATACAGTCAGCAAATAAAGTTGCCCACGTAACCCATCGAGCGTCATACAAAATAAGCACTAAACATGCTGTCTGTACGCTCCACAGGCTGCCAAGAATTCCCAATTGTTCACTAGTTACTGACATGATTTTTATTTTAGCTAACAGAAAAAAAATTGTTTGTTCGAGTTTCTTTTCAGCTGGCAAAAGCTTGTGGTTTTCCGTTTGCGTCTACTTATGTTGTTGCTACGCAGAACCATTGCGTATTTTTTTATTAGAAAGAAAGAAAGAAAGAAAATACATTTATTTCAGGACATCACACAACATTACATTCTAACATACAACATAAATAATATAACAATAGAAAACATAATGCTACCGTATAAAATGTAATGCTGCGTGACGTCATGATAAAGGTCCCGACTCAGCATGTAATCAAGGTCCTAAGACCCCAATAACTGATTTTCAGTCGGAACCCATCACCATGACATCACGAACTCCAGGACAGACAAAATAATATTTAAACGAAACATTAAACATCAAACCCCTAATATAGTCCAAACAATCACATGTAGATCTTGGACTCTAACTAGGATTCCCTGCAGTAACCCCAAGGAACTACAAAGACCATGGTCCCACAACATCCAGACACGGAATAAAGAATTTGTATTTTTTTTGCACTAACTGGTCCTGTCGAATCCTGAGACGGTGGATTGCCAGTTTGCCCAACCACCACACCACAAAGGCTGTGATATTCATATTCATAACTCGTACCTATACTGAGGGTACCTGATGGGGTTTTCATGTCATCATTTGTGACTTTTGAGAGACTTTACGCAGTGGTACCCTTACTTCCCTACCCCTATTTATAAACTTTCTTAGTATTTAGAAGTAACACGTGGCCTGTATGTTTGTGCATTTTTGTGGCTTTCATGAAATTGTACCAGTTTAGATGAGCTTGAATTCTATCTTTTTTTATGAGAATTAATGACGTGACGAGCTAGTCGTGTTATCCAAGTCCCTCTCTGTTTTGAAGTGTACTGTAGAATAGGTATTATATACTCTTTGGTGTACAGGCTCTGCTCTGTTGCTTGACCTGCTAATGATTTCTCCCAGGTTTGTCAGTAATTTATCACTGCCTGCCACAGAAAATGAAAACTGTCTGCGTAACGTCTGTGAAATGCTGATGTCTTCATTTATATACCACCGTTCGTTTCCGACGGCCTTGCTGCTTCTCGCGGCTCTCTAAATAACTCTTATCTATGATTTAATCGATGAATGATGAATAAGAGTCTGCTAATATAAATATTGCAGCCACTGTAATGTATAACAGGATAAATATTAAATTAAATATAGACTAAGTCCTCAATATACTTTTTAAAAGCTCTGGAAAACTATTGATCAATAAGTATACGTTGAGACAAAACATGATACCTCTTCTAAAATTGTCGAGGAGTTTGATAACCTGCAGACTCCAGGTGATGCTGCAGAATCATCATCATCATCAAAACCCTGAAGACGTCATTGCTGAACATAGGCCTCCCCTAGAGAGCGCTTCTTTCAGCGGCTGCTCCCCTCCTGCATCCATCGGCTCCTGCGGTTTTCACCAGATCCTTAGACCACCTAATGGGTCTATCTACGCTACGCCTTCCGGTTCATGGTCGCTACTCGAGAACCTTTCATACAGCATCATATTTTGACAATATCTTTGAAGTAACAGGATACCAAATCGATCAAGCCTAGCCTGTGAAAGAATGGAATGGAATGGAATGTAAGCATTCTGTCATAAAATAGAAAAGTGCTAAATGCCCTTCAAATGACGGAACATTTTCATAATGGCTAAAACACTCTTCAATAAGTCACTTTTCAAACAAAATCAACATCATTTATGTCGTGGAAGTTCATCTGTTTGGTATTAAAATATTACTCTTTGATTAACACCAGCAGCCTTCAATTACGATGCCGCTGTTACAAATTAATTATTTCAAAGGTCAAAGGAAGATTTTATATATTTGAAATTAAAAACTTACTACATATTAATTCTTCATCGAAGGAACTTTTCCTAGAAGGGACATCGAACGGAAATTTTGCAATAGGCACTTAAAAAACTTATTTTTTGTGGCGTGTATCATACGCGTGTAAACAGCACAGATCTATATTATTTCTACCACTTCCAGTGCTATTTAATCAAGATAATTTTACATTATTTTAATTTTCTTGAACTCTATTAATGAACCTACGAGAAATAACGGTAACAAAAACTTTGAAAGGTTCAAAACAATTCGTTAAAACTTTCAATCGTCATACACAAACTTTTGTTGAAGTACACATACAACAAAATACGTAACGACCCTTTCATATCCACACATGTCACCAACAAATCAACACGTAAAATAATCCAATAATAAGAAAAATAAAAAATATATTAACCAAAATTTAGAAGTAAGTCCATCCGTATTTCTTTCTACCAGTAACCAGCAGAGTATTATGCAAGGTGCGACCAGCGATTGTACATAGAAAAGCAAAAGGAATGCCGATTGTCGACCCACATCGAGGCACGATCTTTGTCGTGCTATTTATAGTGTGCCAGCTGAAATAACCGTCAGGGCGCGCACCGATTTAGACCCAGTTTCGTTGTTACGGCGATTGTCGTGTCGCTACGTGGCGCCTCATGCTGCTTGATGTATTGGTTGCAGTCTCTATCGTAAGTCATAGAGGATGACATTCATCATCAGCCGCAGGGAATCCTAATAGAGGTTTCAAGAACCACAAAGTCTAAACAGAGTGTTTGACTCAATTCTTAGGCAGCGCTCAAGTTGCTAATCGCAAGTTATAGTTCAACTCGTAAAATCTAAGCTTTAACTTATTTGAGAGTTTTGAGTTATAACTTAGTTGAAACTTTGACTAATTTGAGTTTAGTTTCTATATACATTAAGGTAGCGATCTCTACTTATGAATACTTCATGGACTTTGGACATCTTAGAACTGAAACAAAAAGCTCTAAAAGAAAGAAGGAAATTAATTACCAATTAATTTTGATAATAGCGCCTTCAATTGTTGCAAATATCCTGCTACGATAGTTTTGGCTAATTCGTAGCAGGCTACGAAAAACGTAGCTGTATACTGACCTATATACAAACGATCCATAAACACGACAACGGTGGGCTCAAATGTCCTGAATGTGCAAGATTCCGAAGGATGATTGGTTATATCAGTCACACGAGCACACATCACATCACATGAACAGCCTTAATACGTCCACTGCTCATCATTTCAATATCAGTTGGTTTTTGCATTCCACAATGTTGTTTATTCTTTAGTTATAGGTTATTATGGATCCTGTCGAGCATGCAAAGTTTCTACAATCAACGTCATCATCGTCATCATCAACAGCCTGAAGACGCCCACTGTTAAACATAGGCTACCCTCACATAGCGCCACTTTGAACGGCTGCTTGCCTAGCCTTGGCAAGCTTTGGCTAGCCAAGCAGCTGGTGGCACTCTGTGAGTCAGTGTTTAGCAGTGAACGTATTGACGTATTCAGGCTGTTGATGACATTTTAAATTCTCTTTTCTTCTTAAGACTACTACTACCAAAAGACAGGTCTAGTTAACTGACCTGTCAGCCGTGACTCACCGGACCAACGTCAGGGATCCGATATCTCTGCTAAGCTCCCTGCCAAGTCTATTCTCATATCATACGCCATGTCAACAAAGCATTTGCAACCTTAAACCGAACGCTTAGAACTCATTTTCAACTAACCTTACTACGCTAATGCTAATCAGAGCATTTTGAACTGTATTTTAAAATAATGTGGGTTTTGAATTGATGAACGAATTTTAAATCAAGTCTTGTAGTGTTAAACGTCATTTTATAAGACCATCGAACGTGCTGAATCGATTTGTCTGAAATATTTGCGTGAGCTTCTTTAGAAGACTTGGGTCATAGTGTGAACTACCACTATGACAATAATTAACAGCGATAAGTTTTGATCACCTTTTAAATATATTTTGGAAGTTGAATAAGCTTGCGATTTCTCTCTATCTTACTGATTTCACTTGCAATCCTTTTCATGTGGAAAATATCAATTTTTCAGGACGAAAGGTAGGAATCCTATATGATCTCAATGATATTATAACCAATCTGAATGTAGAGTATTAGTATACATAGGAAAGTAGGCATAGAAGAAAAAATAAACGCTTCTAGGTGCGAAGCATAATTTTTTCCACAGCTCTGCGGAAGTAGGGCTAAGTTTTAATTACCTAATAGAGCTGAAAACTTCTGTGAGTGCTCTTATTATTAATGCACTTCTGACGAATTACATTATTTTATTTAAGAGTTTTATTTATTTTTCTAAAGTTAAAGTTACGCAACTACTTCTACGGAACTTCTGGGAATAACCATATTTTTGTGGGTACCAACAAATACAAAGTATTACGTACCTATAGTAATTATATGGTTTTTAGCTGTAAGTTTACCGGTAGTAAAAACACAGCCTTTCGCAAGAATAACATTATTTTTTGTTTTCTATTCTAACGCTAAACCATAAGGCCAATGAATCAACCGACTGTATCACCTGTTTGTCCTATCATTCGAACATATTAATCCGACTAGTCTTTAATGTGCTCCACAAATTGGCAGTTCAAGCCAAACCGATTTGTGAGAGCTATTAATGAAATTATATTGCTTATGACGTTATTATAAATAGGCCATATTAATATAGCTACTGTACCAGGTAGATTCTTTAATGAAGCGCAAAAATATATTTCCAAAGAGCCAATGTAGAATACTTTTATCGCTGGTTCCAGTCTCTTTTTCTTCTTTGAAGCTTAGCTACCCCTAGGTATATAATATACACGGTACATTTATTCCTATTAGATTATTTAGTATCGGTTTTTTTTTTTTTATTAGTCGCGCTAGTATTAGCAGTATTATACAACGTCTCACGTTTATGTACGATTCGTTACGTTTTCTCTATTCTGTGCTCATGGCTGGTGCGGAATGCCTCCAGCTGTGGAGTCGCCACCTATATATACTGGTGGTGTGCTGGCCTTCTGTAATTATAGAATGGAATCACCTGTTAGTGCCCACAGCCGCGCCTTTGTCATGACCAGCTGAGGCGTTTGTGATGAAATCGGAATGTTTACTGAAGTACCTTATAATAAATGAATGGCGAAATGGCTTACGTGTGTTTGTGTGAAGTGTTCACAGATATTTATAATTTCTTATTATTTATTCAACCGATGGGGAAGAAAGGTTCTCGAGTGGTGACCACGAACTGGAAGACGCAGCGTAGGCCGGCCCCCCACTAGGTGGACCGACGACCTGGTGAAAGCCACGGGGAGCCGATGGATGCAGGAGGCGAGCAGCCGCTCTAAGTGGCGCTCCCGGGGGGAGGCCTATGTTCAGCAGTGGACGTCTTCAGGCTGTTAATGATGATGATGATGATGATGATGATGATGATGATTATTTATTTAGCACTTTATTTTTAAACTGACTTAACGAGAGGCCGTACAGGCACTGCCAGGCGTCCCCAGTGGCGTATTATTGGCGAGTAATGTTCAGCAGTTGATGTGAAGTTTTGAATACCAAGTGAGACAGTAGTCAAATGCAAAAATAATGACCAACTGAAATTTACCACGTTTTTTTTTGTACAAATACAAATAATTTATTTATAACTCCAAGTTACAAGTCAATACAACTTATAATAAAATCAAAAAATGTAGAAATTATATAAGATTATAAATTGTAAACAATAATTATATGATATTAAATTAGATTCATTGCTATTAATTATAATAATTCTGGCAGATTATAAAATTCCTTTAAGTTGTAAATTTAATTTAATTTTGTAGCTTTTTAAAACGTAAATAGAAGTTTAATTTTGTAAAATGGTCACACACGTTCAACTCGTTCTATTATTGATCAGTGAAAATAATTATAAAGAATCACCTGTGAATGTATTTTCGTTTGTATCGATGTCAGTTGGCAAGGCTGCCGTTTCCGGGAGGAGAGACCCAGTTCGGTTAACAAGAGACATATGATTACCTAGATATGTATACAGGAGCTTTATTTAGGGCCCCATGCTAATGTCCTCATTTATTAACTTCACAATTAAGTATGTCTTGTTCATTACGAAGCGTAGGTCTTTCTTACCCTTGCGAGGAGTAGGTACATATCATCCTCAATCCACCAGATTTTCAGCTCATAATTTTTTTACTCACTAAATTCTCAAATCTCCTTTTGGGAAAGTATTTGTCAGATAAAAGTTCAGCGGCCATGTTCATATAAATTGTCTATTTTACCTCATTGTAATGCCTTCGATGCGCTTTTATTTTGTGCCCAAATACTTGTCCATTGCGGGAATCGAGCCCGCCGCCTTCGAGTTATGAGGCGACCTGCTTTACTGCCACACCACGGAGCGTATCGATTAATTAACAATAATGGATTCCTATATTATTATGATGATACGACAGACATCCCACCACTAAACTGGAAAAAATACAGAACACATCACGTTTTAGTTTTTATTTTGAAAGCTCTATTATCTCAGAATTGCTCTCTATTTAGGTGTTACGATTTATGGACTCATATGATTGGCCAAGACTCACAATAATTTGACAAAACTTTGACTCAAAATAATAAAAATGTCTTCGGCTAATTTAATACAACAACATTCATACATAGTTATATTTTGGAAAATGCGATCTACAACGGTATGAAATTTAACATTTGCTCAACCCACAAAACCAACATTCTTCACATTACAGGTCGATGACGTACGTAGAGCTCATCAATCGCATTAGACGTCACACTTATTTATTTCGATAAGGAATTGAGTTAGAGGAACGTTAACACGTCTACATTCGTACTCGAATTCCATATCATTCATCGTAGCATTCGTAGCCCTGGGTCCTTACCATAAACTAATACAAAATCATCATGGTTCGTGACAGTAATGCTTCAAGGTTACAATAATATTGTTCTAATTCGTACCATGAACTTATAAAGTACTAGCTACTTTTTTTTTTTTTTTTTTTTATTCATTTATTTCATACATACTACCCGCGGCGTTGCCACGCGTGGACTATATACATTATATATGGCTATTACGCTAATTATTATCCTTGATATTCCTGGACCAATTTTGATGAAATCTCCACTCATGGCTACTTAAATATAGAATTTTCGATGATATTTCGATAAGTATCATCGAACTCATGATTAATTAAAACCTATATTAAATTAAAATCTAGGCTTTCAAAACATTTTTACAATAGGGCAAAGTCTAGCAAAGATACCAACCGCTAACGTTAACGCCAAATACTAACTCCAAAATGTACTGAAATGACGTTTCGGAAATCGCTAACTTTTCCGTAGCGAATGTCATTTCGATACATTTTTGGAGTTAGCGTGAGGCGTTAGCGTTAGTGATTGTGATCTTTGCTAGACCCCCAGGGCATTTTACATAACATGTTTCGTACACAGATTAGAGAAAAAATCTACTTCGTATCATTCCAAAGAGTATTATTATACTTCTGTATCATTCAAAGAGTATATACGTAACGTAAGAGTATCATTGGCCCACTGCATTAGCCTATGGTGGTAATAGTATGCATTGGCCCTCAGACCTGTGGGCCAAACATAAACGTCATGTAATGCCAAAAATAGGCGTAGCAAGGGTCAAGATTATACTCCCAAGGGTAAAGCTCTAACTATCACGGTTCATGAGATACAGCCTGGTGACAGACAGACAGACAGCCTGACAGACGTCGTCAGTCCGTTTTGGGTACGGAACCCTATTACTAAGGCTTCGCTGTCCGTCTGTCCGTCTGTCACCATCAGGCTGTATCTCATGAACCGTGATAGTTAGACAGCTGAAGTCTTCACAGATGATATATTTTTGTTGCCGCTATTACAAAAAATACAGAATAAAATAAGTATTTAACCCCTTAAATACTTATTTTATTCTGTATTTTAGTATTTTTTCTCTCTCATACATCAAACGTTTTTTTGCTAGTTTTTATAGATAATGATACGGAACCCTTCGTGCGCGAGCCCAACTCGCACTTGGCCGATTATTTCTCTAATCTGCGGGCACTAAGTATAATTAACATGTTTGTATCTTGAATGCAATCGATTCATACTACTTACATATTATTTGATGGTATATCTATTTTACTCCAAAAACCTCAAACAACCTGCAAGGGCTTAAATAGAAAAACTAATAATGGTTAATCAAATCTAATAAATTGTAAAATTTCATTCCACTGTTTAATGCATATTACTACCGAAATTAACTTCTATTACTCTTTGTTCATGGCCTTACACACGTTTTTTTTCTTTAATTTGTGCCTCCAGATGGACTTTACGTGAAACATGTGAAATATTCAATAACAACACGACGAAAAATTACTATACTTAACACTGGCTGAATACACCATGTGTGGAGCCATAATACAACATAAAAAAAATTACTGTGACACAAACTAAGCGTCAGTAGTCAAAAAAAATTCACCATGAAGCGGCCATGTTGTATAAAATTCCGTCCGGTTTCGTAATGATATTTAATAATTTTGACCAAATTTTTTTAATGATATTTGTATTTTAATATATCCTATGTTGTGCGCTGGTTATTTCTAAGCATATTAGTGCAACCCGCATGAAAATCAGTTCAGTATCTAGGGATTTGTTCAATAACAAACAAACAAACAAACAAACAAACAAACAGCTACAAATTATTGTCCCTAGATGGCGTTAGATACGATAAATTAGAAAATGTATGGAGAAGGGTAAAAAGCCTTGTAGTCCTGCATCGCGGTTACGATATTTTTTGAACAATAGAACCTATGGGATAAATTAGATTTGACATCATTATGTGTGTGTTCCGTAGCGCATCAGAATTACACATTTATTATATGTAGGGAGGATAGGGATAGGGATTCCTGTATATAGCTCTGTCGCACGTCGGTGTCAACGTGATGTATTTGAGTGAACGATTTAACGTGACATCATCAAAACTGCTCTGCGTCAACAACATTACAGTATTCTTATTTTTATATCATTTTTCAAAGTATGATTGAAGTAATAATGCTATAAGAGTTTGTGGTAGGCCCCCTGTAGTGAGTCACAGAAGGCGATGCTATAATTACTCCCGTGACGTCACCGGAGTGCCAAACGGTCTCAAAACCTGGTGTTCGGTCACTTGCCACAGTTGCCAGATTTAGTTATTGTGCCCGTAACCCATTTTCAACGCGTGAATTCGGAATTTTCTCCGGTAGGTACGTGTGCATTACGTGAAAGACGATATCTGTATTTTATACTTTATACGGTTTTCATAAAAGGTGTACGTAATGTTCGGGTGGGATAGGAAAATAAAACAAAACAGATGAAGATTTTGAATAGTTTCAGTTATACGTGGTAATACCTACATTTTTCTGTGGCAAAATCAGAATAAGCATTTTACTAAAAGAAAAACTAAATTACTGTAAGTAATTATAGGATCTGTAACTGTAATAGGTAAATTATGTTGGGAATCATCAACACATTACCTAATTTCATTAATGTTTTGCGAATTTATTTTAGACTAAGTATAAACCGGGGTTTTACTTGCTATTTACTCTTTTTCCCGAGGGAAATCTTAATTTTCTGTCATAAAAAGTATTGTATGTTGATTATTGTAAGGCAGTACTTAAAGTTCAATTCAAATCGGTTTAGACATTTTGGCATGAAACTCAAACCAACATACAAAGAAACAATCAGACAAAAAACAAACACCAATCAATACAGCATGATCACTCAAAATTTGCAACCAGACCATCCAACTATCAACTTATTTATATGTAGTATGAAAATAATATTTGCATCCAAATCCTCGATAACCTCAATTTCAAAGAAACAGCAATTCGCGGTCTTAATGTTTAAATAAGATAGATAAAACAAAAAAACGCACGTAAATTTGTCATTAAAATTTAACGATTCCATAAAATTCTATTTTAATGATTTCAGTAAAAAGGATAGATCAATTTCCTCGGCTATTCACAATTTTATCGATGGCAGATGTATAAATTGGAAATAAATTGCCAATCAATAATTTGTTGACATTTGAATCAACGTTGAGTCCTAAAATTTGGGAAAAGCCACAGGTTTTAAAATAGTCTATCGTTCGGGTACGGCTTATATTCAAGGAGTACACTAAACTTATCCACAGTCAGGGCTTTTCACGACCAGATTTGGTAGACTATAACACAGCCCTATCTCACTGGCGCGGCGGATGGATCACGGAGAGTTTAATATTGGTTTGAGTCCCGTCATACCCCCTGCCATCACCCCGTTTCTTGTATGGGAGTATTTGCTGTTATATGCGGCAACAGAAATACATCATCAGATACAGCCTGGTGACAGACGGACAAACAGACGGACAGTGGAGCCTTATAGGGTTCATTTGGGGTACGGAACCCTAAAAAAAACTAAGGCACGTAGTCCGTTAAAAAAATCTAGTACCTATCACCATGTTCATTCAGGAAGAAATTCATCAGCAGGTAAACACATAGTTGGTCTATAAAGGTGTCTACGTCATTAACCCGTCAGCGGGCAGGAAGGCTGGCCCACGCCGCCTCGCCGTATTTCAGCTGTATAATGGCTCCCGACAAATATTTTCGTATTTACTTTACGAGTCTAAGCTGTGAATCACTGGACCCGTCGACGTGCGCGAGCCAAACGTTGTTTTATATAACTTTGTTGATGTAACGGACAATGGCTATAACATATTCAGTATGCTGTGCAATGGAATAATTTTGTAGACTCAGGATTTAGATAAAAACGTCAGCACGGCGGAAAAAGCTTTGATTGCTACTCCCCGTATTAATAGTTTTGATGCCTATGGCTGGGTTTGAATAAAAAATCTTTGGCTTAAAAACGGCATTGGGTGTTATAAGCAATAGGTATGCAGTGGCATCTTCCATATTAGGTAATAATCATAGACTTAGACCTATGTATAATAGGGCGCATTCTGTGGTACTAATTAAGCTTCTTGTAGACCTCCCGTAGGTATGTAGGGAGACGTCCACTGCTGAACATAGGTCTCTCCAAAGAGCGCCACTTTGAGCGGCTGCTTGCCTCTGGCATCAATCTGCTCCTCACGATTCTGACTGGTCGTCGGTCCACCTCGTGCGGCCTACGCTGCGGGCGTTTTGGAGTTGGTAGCCGAATCCCATCCGGTGATTCTTTGCACCCCCTGCTCTGCTAATACTTGGTGGGCCCGATAGCTCAGTTGGTAGTATCCCTGCCTGCTGAATTGAGGGCTGAGGGTTCGATTCCTGCCCGGGACAAACATTTGTGTGATGAACATAGATGTTTGTTCTGCGTCTGGGTGTTATATTGTATTCTATGTATGTATTTACAAACAAAAAAGTATATAAGTATTGTATCAGTTAACTGGTTCCCATAGTACAAGCTATGCTTAGTTGGGTTTGGAGCTAGATGGCGCTGTGTGAAATGTCCACGTATATTTATTTATTTATTTATTATTATTTATTACCGTGACCGTTACCATAG
Source organism: Ennomos erosarius (assembly GCA_963580505.1). Classification (NCBI taxonomy): domain Eukaryota; kingdom Metazoa; phylum Arthropoda; class Insecta; order Lepidoptera; family Geometridae; genus Ennomos; species Ennomos erosarius. The sequence continues at coordinate 13,342,682 of OY756989.1, read as the reverse complement.
TCACGGATAGCAGAGCTGCCGGATACTGGGGGCCATTTTTGTATTTTGTCTGTCATGTCGTAACGTACCAAAGAGAATGCTGCGGCCCATTCTCTGGAAAAAAAGGATCATTTTTTAATTACAATAGGCAATGAAACATGAATTCAGTATGCCATAAATATTTCGAAAAAGCTCTACGTATAAAAATTAATAAAAAAATATGAAAAAAGAATGAAAAATGTCGAATCGAACCGCTTCGTACGAATCGAAGAAATACAAAAACAATTAAATACACAAATGAGACCCAACTTCATTACAGTTGATTGTAAACAAATAACATTCAGAGATGCCCTTAAACTAGAGCCGAGCGTGCCCGTGTTGAAATATCATTATTTAATCGTTCAGATATTCTAAATACGTTGTCACTAATTTAGACGACCCGGCCGTGTGACTAATAGATGATCTGGTACAAGCGGAGCGATTGCAGTCGACGTGATTGTTTTAATTTTATTACAACATAGATAATCTTTTGCAGTGTAGTTTTGAGTTTGAATTGAATTATACTTATATTATTAATTATTAGTACATTGTGTACCTTAGTATCATGGAATAGGTTTCAAAGTTCATCATCAACCATGCGCACTTAAAATGTTGATGATCTGATTTTGGTTTATGGATGGATTTTTTCTAATCCGGTGAGTTCGAAAGTGTGGTCGGTGCCATCTCATTATTTATTGCTTAATCTTTTTAATGCTTCGTCATTATCATCATCAAATCTAAAGACGTCCACTGCTGAACAAAGGCTTCCCCGAGAGTGTCACTTTAGCGGCTGCTCGCCTCCTACATCAAATGGCACCCCGCGGCTATAATGAAAAAAAATGTTTTTGGCTTCAGCATCGATAACAAAAAATAATTCCTAAATAATTATCTTCAATGTACAGAACTAGACTGTTACAGTTTTATTATACTTAAGTATAGATTGGCATTCTATGAGAGATATCTTTTGCTTGATGAAAACGATATTACCTACTTTTAATTATTTAGTGTACTATAAGTACTTACGTATGGTGCGTTCAATATTGTGCACATGAAATCAATGCAGTATCCCTTATTGATTCTAATAATGATATTGTAACAGTAACGAAAAATAAAATAAATACTAAATGAATGCTCACAAAACATTTAATTCACTTACAAAAACAATATAAAAAATCTAGTCATTGGATTTGTTGTCTTTAACAGCGTCAGAGTGTGTGATAGTAGCCACGTCAGCTGTGGTGGTGGAACCTGACACACTGCCTCTCTTGGGTGGACCCTGGATGATGGGTCGGATGAACTGGATCCAAACAGTGACCAGGATCTGCATGATGCCGATGACTGATAGACCTAGAAGGAAGCCCTGGAAAAGAGTATATTTAACACCATCATCATCATCATTATCGGCCTGAAGAGCGCCACTTCGAGCGGCTGTTTGCCACTTGCATCCATCGGCTCCGCAAGGTTCTGATCAGGTGATCGGTCCACTTAGTGGAGGGCCTACGCTGCGTCTTCCGGTTCGTGGTCGCCACTCGAGAACCTTTCTTCCCCATTGTAGTATATTAATATTTATAGTCAATATAATTATATATTTATTCAATTTATAGAATGACGTGACAGGCTCATCTGATGTTAAGCCAAATTACCAAACCAAATAGACCAAATTATCTTTCCCTGTTTTATGTCAAATTCTTCATACAAGTAATATGTCAAGTGGAGTAAAACAGGGGAAAGACAATTTCATCTACCGCCCGTGCTAACCCTGCTGGAACCTCTACTTAGATGTACTCTTGCAAGATAAGATCTACTATCTAGTCTATCTAGTCAGGATAGTATAGTAGATCAAAGGACTGTAAAAAGCCAAAACATGAATTAGTGGTATTAAAATCATGTTACTTGATTCTGGGGTTTCTTTCCTGTATATCCGTTATTGGGCTTGAGACTATTGAATTATTAACAAAAAATTTAAACGTTATAAAGCACAACATAATTATTTTTTAGATAAGCAACGTCTCGGCAACAGGGATTTGTCGAAAATAGGAAGAGTTACATTTGGTGGTCAGAAATAGCTTTTTTCCCATATGAAAGCTCAATAACCATCTCACCCAGTCACGTTTGGCAGCTCGCCAGGATCTGCGTAATCAATGGCGCTGGGTATGAAGTAGGGATGCGTGTGTTCCCGAAATCTTTGCATTCATATCGATATATTCTTGATTTAAAAAAACTCCTATAATAAAGGACTCTATTTTTATAGGATCCATGTACATTGTACATGCTGCTCCAATATATTTAACCTACATATCCAACAAGCATACGACTATCCTGTTGGTTTACCTACATAAACATACTTAGTCTGACTTAAGTTTGATGGACACGCTTTCCCGTTATCGGTTAATTGATATGAGCCAATGAAAAAGTATCGAAGGCACCTATACCGTTTTTTGTCCACATATAAATATGTATAAGTTCTATTTGCTTACGAGTATTTTTAATAAATTTAAGGGTAAGTTTAAAAGTATCGATATCGATAGACTTTCAAATAGCATGGTACATCACTAGCTATTCTTACCCGTACGCCTGTTAGAATTAGCGGAAAATCTAGCGGAACCCCGCTTTATTTATAATGTGACCGGAATTATTGGATGCTCTAGGACGCTCGTTCTAAAGTGGGATGGTGAAGGTTGAAGCGCTTCGGATGAAGCTATCTATGGATTTTAAATAGGCTAGACTCTGAAGTATTCAAGCGCTAGATGTTGGTACCAAACTGTGTTTTAGTTCGCTTGCGTGTTATAACTAATCTTCCACCTACTTAAATAATTTCCAAAAAGTTGCAGTTATTATTTCTTGGCATAAACTAAGGCTAATTTAAATAGGCTGAGTTGCACCAGCTTACTTTAACGTAGGTAAAGTAGTTACCTACGTTAAAGTAAGCTTAGTAGTAGTATTTTAATATCTGTGCTTTAACACCAACTTGCGTAACTGCTAACTATCACCGTCCACGCCTCGCAGGGCGGGCTAATGTCAAAATCTGACAGTAAGTATAAGTTCCTTGGGTGCAACTCAGCCTTAAAATTAATTGCTGTTCTTGTCAAATAAATGACAATGTAAGAGACGGATATATTTTGATAAGTTTTTCGACAAATTGCAGTTTTAGTCAAATTCACTCTTCGTCAAGTTTTTCTATACCTATAGGTATAGTCTGTGACAAAATCAATGGCGGATGTGAAGTCCGCTGCAAGGCGCCCTACACTGCGCACATCAGACATCACTTACCTCTTCCCGCGCACATCTTTATTTGGCTACTGCGCAGCGTTTCCGACTTCACAGCCGCCATTAAGTTTGGTGCGGACTCTAGGTATACTCACAATACTTCCTCCTAAGTCGGATAGGAACAGGTTCCAGTCGTAATTGTAGCGCTCCTCGTACACCGATACCATCATACTGTTGAAGTAGATATACATCTGCAACCCAATTTATTTGTTAACCACAGAAAAGGACTGGAAATGGTATGGTGGCTCATTTACGAGAACAACTTCTAAAAACGCATGTTTTATATAGGTCAGGGAAAAAATGAAATAAAACCGACTAAGTGCGAGACGGGCTGCCGGATGAGGTTTCTTAAAAACGAGCAAAAAAGTCATGTTGATTGTATGGGAGCAAGGGAAGGGGTCCCTTAAATATTTGTTTTATTCTGTTTTTTTAGTATTTTGTTGTTATAACTGCAAAAGGAATACAACATATGTAAATTTAACTGTCTAACTTATGGATGAAATAAAAAAAGAATTGAGTTTTGATTGACATCGAACTGAAGCCCAAAATGGCGGACATATTACATATGTGTGTCAGATGAAAGTAGGGCGATCGGCTGCATATGATGTGTGTGTGTGCGTTCCCCGCTCGTACGTACGAAGCGTTGCGGCTTCCTAAGGGTGCTTCAGTTTCGGATCAGACGGGATTCCCTCCTTCTTTTTTATTAGCTCCATGGTCTAACTATCACGGTTCATGAGATACTGCCTGGTGACAGTCGGACAGATAGACACTTATATAGACGGGCAGCGGAGCTTAGTAAAAGGGTCCGTTTTACATTTTACCCTTTGGGTACGGGACCCTAAAAATCAGCCGAAAATCTTTTCGTACCAACTCCTTTTGTACGTACCTAATTTTTGAACCCGAGTTTCTATGGGTGTTCTGTTTTTACCTGACAGATATAAAATACTTAACTACCTACTTACTTACTAATTTGTCTTTTCCAGCTACTGGGCATACCTGAATCTGTAAATCATGAGTGTCGGCAGATTTGGAGACCCAGTCTCTATCTATGCTGTCCCAAGAGTAGAGTGCTTGTCTGTCTGTCACGTAGCAGTTGTAAAGGTACGACCGGCAGAACCGGGGGCAGACATCGCAACTGTGTGACTGGTAGGTGCTGGAAGATGTCTTAAATTAATTATAAGGCATTAAGGGTCGATTAAATGCAAACGCGCAAATAATGCCAAAAAGTTATGTGTGTGAGAGTGAAGGGAGAAGTATGAACCATTACCTAAAAAACTGTTCTGTGTTTTTTTGTGTATTCGGGTACCTACCTCTATTAAATACCTCATTTTTTATTAATGACTTTTTTTCATAATAAACTTAATTGATTATTAAGTAATAGCACGTAATCCGGCTTACTTTACGTACAAATCACGTCACAAGTCCCGTCGTTATTGCCCGAACACCGGTCGAGTTAATCGACGTGATTTGTACGTAAAGTAAGCCGGGTTACGTGCTATTATGAGTTCTTTACGTTACCCTCTATGATTACTAAGTATTTAAACTATAAATCATAAACTTTTATATCTCAAGTCTTTTTAGTAAAGTGTTGAATTGAATTGACCTATTTATTTATTTATTTATTTATTTATTTATTTATTTCTGTAACAAAATCCACAGCTCTTAAAACAAATACATATAAAACTTATAACAAAACTAAAAGCCAATAATGGATTTACATTTTACGAATTTATCTTTGAATAAGCAAAAACGACAATCACTAAACAGATAAAAAACCATATAACTAAATACTTATATAAATAGAATAACGGTACCTAATAATAAATTACTTATTTAAATACAAAGTGAAAGCCCTGCTCTCTGGGGGAAGCCTATGTTCAGCAGTGGACGTCTTCAGGCTCATCTGGCTGTTTATGATGATGATGATAGACAAATATTAAACGTACTTAGACTAGATATTTCTGTATCATTTATATTAGGGTTAACTTTCTAAAATCAATGATAGGGTATACACGTCCGTGGATAAGCCTGACTCACGCCATGTAAGCGGTGATAAGGCTCCTCATGCCGGTGACGTTATCGCACCGAGGAAGGTCGCTAGTCATCCAAGGTCCGGAACACCCAGCCTGTTGCCCCACCTCGTCCCACACATACTCTGTTGTACACTAAAACAAGTATAAAGATCCGAAATTAGGAGATCCGCGGGAGCACTAAACTGACTGATAAAGCTCATCATGATTATTAGGATTAGCAAGTTGAAATGGCAATGGGCAGGCCACATCGGTCGCAGAACTGACAACCGATAGAGAAGAAAGGTTCTCGAGTGGCGACCACGAACCAGAAAGCGCAGCGTAGGCAGACCCCCTACTAGGTGGATCGACGATCTGGTGATAACGTGATAACCGCAGGGAGCCGATATGCAGGAGACGAGCAGCCGCTCAAAGTGATGCTCTCTGGGGGCTGTTGATGATGATGATGTTAACTTACCAAATACTATAGGTGCGCTCATTGGTTGAGCATCCGGCAGCTAATGAGAGTTCAGTAGGTATTTTTAAGTTGACATATTTAGCTACAAACGTACTAATGTTTAGGCTCTGACACCGCATAAACAATAGTACAAGGCACTGATGGTTCCCATTGTTAGACCCCGACCTAAAAATATACGTTTTATAACTAAGTATAAGTTTTTAACGTCCCATCTGTATAAAACGTAAGTATTTTAGGTCTGTGGTGTGAATATATTTGTGTATCTGTTTGTGTCAGCCGGATGAACCTATTTTGAATTTTTCATAAAGGCATTTTTTCCCACTTACAATATTAGCACTGTAATTGACCTGGTGTGTGCAGGGGTCGTCTTCTCCGCTTATCTTGAGGTATTCATCAACAGTTAGCTTCACGTCTATCGTCTCGCCGACGTTCACGAACAAATTCTGGACCAGTCCTCCGTTGTATACTTCGACTTCTGTACAGGAGCAACGAGAAGAAGCTTTCTCAAGCAACGCGAAAAATAGTCTATATTATTGTAAAATAACACCCTGCTTACTAAAATTAGGGGGTTACTTAAATCTACTACATTCGCTTTAACTTCATACTAAAAACTAATTGCATTATTTTTTTAAGAACCCGGGATTTTATTTTATAAAGCTAAATACTTACTGAACTGAAAGTTTGGAAAGGACAGGACTTTTTTTGTATGGAACTTGGGTGTTTCTTCTAATCACCATACAATTAATGTCAAATGAAAGTATTTAACCAGCTGCAACAGTTTTCTTGTGGTATTTATTATACCAAAGTAAAAATTGTTTCTTTCTGTAACCTATGGGTTTTATCCACAGATTAGACAAAAACAATCAAGTTTTATCACATCGTGCTATATTATTTTAAATCAAAATCGGAGGTTTAGAAAAACCAAAATTATTACGGATTTACTTTATGTGTAACCCTGTATCTTATGCCACTATTATCATTTTGATTATATTTAATACACATTTATAACACTCTCCTTTCAATGAGACCAAATCTAAAACTATTTTAATACAAAGAATAAATAAAAATGGAAGGTTTTTATTGAGTCGTTTAAAAATGCGTGCGTTTCCTTCCTTTTCTATCCTATACAAACAACTCATGACGAATGGAAAAACAAGATGGTTAAGGCATTTCGTTTTCTCATTTTTTTTTTTTTTTTATTTATTTAGGGACATCATATACGGTACACTATGTAAACAATACGTTATAATGAATGCTGTTCTAGATAATTTTATCTACTTTTTCCATTTATTATAAACAGGCTTTCATTATCGACAATAGCCTGAAGATTGACAACTGAAGACTGATGAACATAGGCCTCCTGGGGCCGCCTCTCTGCGGAGAGCGCCACTTTAAGCTTGCCTTCTGCATTCTTCTAATTTTACTAACCTGTAAACGGCTCCCTCGTATAATGCACATATACATGATACCCTGGGGGAAAGACTCCGATGGCGGTAGCAATGTCACTGGCGCTGTGGCGCAGCGTGATGGAGTACCCTGAAGGCTTGCTGGCGTGGGTCCCCAGCTTCTTCGGAGACATGGTGTAGCACCGGCCAAGGACGAACCCCATGGTTGGGCTGAGCTCTACGTCTGGGAAATACAACTGAACTGAACAATCTGAAATGATAAAAAATCACTCACCCGTATAGATGCTACTATTTTAATATCGGTGTCCGTTGTGAGGAAAGCGAATCCTATTACTAAGGCTCCGCTGTCCGTCTGTCTGTCTGTCTGTCTGTCTGCCTGTCTGTCACCAGGTGTTTGTCTGTATCTTATAAACCGTGATAGTTACACAGTTGACATTTTCACAGATGATGGATTTCTGTAGCCGCTCAACAAGCACTAAGAAGTAGAATTAATTTTAATATTTAAGGGGCTCCCATATAACAAACGTGTTTTTTTTGCTCGTTTTTATAGTTAACGGTACGGAACCCTTCGTGCGCGAGTCCAACTCGCACTTGGCCGGTTATTATAAGTAATGGTACGGAACCCTTCGTGCGCGAGCCCGACTCGCATTTGGCCGGTTATTATCTCTTCAAGAGAACAGAGACGGAAGATATTCTTAGCTGTTACGTACGATATATATATACGGATACTTGCTTTCTCTAGAGCCATCCAGTCCGTACTGCACGAACATGTCCTGGTCATCGTACGTGATGTCCTCCCAGAGGTCATCCAGGCTGATGGAGAAGTTGTAGTGCATCCACATGGATGTGAAGCGGGGATGGGAGTACAGACCGTAATCCTGAAAATCCATGTGTATTCTGAAACTGAAGATCCTTCGGTCCTTCGATTCTATAAAAACTTCAAATGGTCTAAAGATAAATATGGTAACACAAAACATGCTCATTGTTTGCAAAATTAACCAATTTTAGTAATTTTTTGTATTTGCCTGCCAAAATCAGAATATTATAAAATGCTTTGCTGTAAGTAATTCCATGGCGAAAAAAAAATACTCAATTTTTTTTTAATAGAATGCAAACCCTTACCTACGAGTTGGAAGGAGGAAGTTTTCTACTAGGAAGTTCCATTTCCTACTAATAGCATGCTAAAGAAATTCGGAACAAAACAGAGAAGATAATTTCAATAATGCTTCATTCCGGAAATTCTATTTCGTTTGTAAATAGCTTCACATCCGGTACTGTCACATCACGTGGGATAAAAACGTTAAACAATATATTTGTGGTCCATGTCTACGGGCAACTTACCAGCATTTCTTGAAATTTGTAAGAAGGTTCCCGACAAAAGGTAACGCTGGGATAAACGATCGTTTTGTTAAAATCGAAATGTGTGTAGGTGGTCACGGGGATGTCGATTAGTTTTTCAATGCACGCTGAAATCTGAAAGTTATTAATATACACGAATTACTGGAAGTAAAGTAAGATATTACGAAATCTAAAAATCACACCATTTCGATCCTTGATATGGCTACGAACTACGATCGAGAGCCTCGTTTTTCAAGTGAGGAATTGACCAGATATTTTAAGTTGGTACTTATTAAACTATAGCATTTAATATTAAGGTTGATAGTGCAGATATATATACTAGTAGGTAGCTACTACCCAGAGCGTCTATACTAGACTATTGGTCTGGCACAAGACCGGACAAATTGAAGGGCCTTCTTTGCAGATGATCACAATCCTCATCAGTGAGAGAACGACACGAAAGAGAAAGAATAGGTCAATATTTTGATTCGCCGAGCAAGCAGGAGGCAAGCAGCCGCTCAAAGTGGCACTCTTTGGGGGAGGTCTATGTTCAGCAGTGGACGTCTTCAGGCTCATGATTATGATGATGATGAGCAGGTCAATATTTTGACCAAACTCACCTAATGCTCGTGGTTGAACATTGACCTATGAGGAGCCTATACACTAAAGGTGAGTTTTTTGGCCCGATGTTACGGTAACCAATGGTTAAAAATCTAACAAACCCTGACCCTCGGTTAGAATATATTAGAGATTATAACCATTGGTTAGATTAACTACAGATCAAAGAACCCACCCTAGGTTTCTTAAGATTTAAGGGAAGATAATCTCGTCAAGACTTTCTAAGATAGTTGAGTACAAACTTGTTGAAGTACAACTATGATGCAGGTGATGATGATGAGCGTCTTCAGCAGCCGTATTCCTTTGAAACATTTAAAGATCTTCTTCTTGACCAGCCATCTTGAATCTTCTGATTGCGGCAGCTCTTCTGTTTTACTCTACAAATTGGTATTCAATTTTAATATGAAAAGACATTTATTCAACAGCATCATCGACCTGAAGGCGTTCATTGCTGACAATATAAGCCTCCCCGATAGAGAGCCACTTTTATTGGCTATACCCACCAGCATCCGCAGCTGTGGACATTTAGATAGATAGATAGATTAACTCTTTATTGTACACCTTAAGATAACAAAAGTTACAAAAGGAAAAGCTTAATTAACTTATTCGTACAATAGGCGGTCTTATCGCTTAGGGCGATCTCTTCCAGACAACCATTGCATTGGTAGGATATCAGTAGCTAAGAATTTCGGGCTTCGGTGTACAGACAAATCAAAAACATTTATTGATTCTGATGAGTAAGTATGCTGATCGCTGGTAAGTTTAGGTACCTACTTATATACGAAAGACTTAGGTAGGTAAGTAACTAGTACTAAACACTTCCAATTACTAGGCGAGCATCTACCATCGTAGACCGCATCGTAACTTTCCACCAGGTGCATAGATTTATAAATCTATGTCTATGACCAGGTGAGATTGCGGTCAAACGCGGGCCTATTAAGTTAATAAAAAAATTATGTTCAAATTTTTGCCTACTTTTCTTTAGCTTAGTAATATTCTGCTTACCTTTTCAGCACAAGCCATATCAACAATTAAAATTCCATTTTCTAAACTTTATTAAATTCCATTGAAAATATTTTAATTCGCATGTCGTCGTTCTTTCAGATCCATACAACACCATATGAGTTAAATCTAATAAGTAAATGATATCGGATGGCATAATATATGACAATCATAAATTCAGATAGTTATCCGGATTATTTATAATGTTATCAGCAATTAATGGCGCAATTCGTGTTATACGGCGGCCATAAAGATAGATAGTACTAACTTAAAGTTCAAATTAACGCTCTTGTAGGTAATATACATTTCATAGCAGGAGGACTCGATATTGAAGTGTTGACAGTACCTAGGTACCTTTTATAAACTAGTGGCGCCGACGGTTTCACTCAAAATATACCGATTTTATCTGGGACTTGAACCCACAACCATCCATGATCCGTCCGAGGGATGGGGCGAGATGGGGTCGCACTAGCATTCACCATAGTATCCTGAGGTAATCTAAGGTAGGTATTTATATTTATAGCTAATATTTCAATCATATATACCGTTGACAATCTGTTGGCTTTATTAGTAAGCTCAAAGTCGAGGACGAGCTATGGAGAGAGCAATGCTCGGTGTTTCCCTGTGAGATAAGACCACGAAATGAGGAGATCCGCAGGAGAACTGAAGTGACCGATAGTGACCTCTTAGGATTAGCAAGTTGAAATGGCAACGGGTAGCCACATCGCTCGCAGAACGGACAACCGATGGGGAAGAAAAGTTCTCGAGTGGCGACCACAAACTGGAAGACGCAGCGTAGGCTGGCCCCTCACTAGTTGGACCGATGATCTGGTGAAAGCCGCGGGAAGCTGATGGATGCAGGAGGCGAGCAGCCGCTCAAAGTGGCCTATGTTCAGCAGTAGACGTCTGCAGGCTGTTAATGATGATGATGATGATGATAAGCCGTTTTAGCGTTAGGTAGTAACAAACATACCTACTTACTTAGGTACATACTTACCTACATATACACCTCAATATTAGTATCTAGGTTAGATACGGTAGAACGCTGTCTTCGTATTACTATTAGTTTATGTTCTTTCTATTTTAATCGCCATTAGTTTTGTTAAGCCCATCTGGCTATTATACTTATTTCAAACTCGCAAACATGGTGCTGAAATACTTAGACCTTGGAATGAAATCTTCTGTTGTAATTTATTATTCTAAATAAATTACACACCATCGTAAACAAAAACGAAGACAAATGACTAAGAGTGCCATCTACCTTTCATGCAAGTCAACATTAACATTGTTACTACTAAATCACGCTAGATGTCAGTGTAGATGCAGTGGTAAATGATCTATTTTCTAAAGAGGTAAATGAAACGATAATTATTAGCATAATTACTAAGTTACTATATTTAATAATAAGTACTATTTACAAAATACACTTAAGTGCATCAAAATTGATAACTACGTTAGCTTATACTAAAATATCACTTTTAAGGCACAAACATACCATACGATAAGTACAATCGTCAATTCTAACATAATTACAATAAATAAAGCGGTAACATTGTCATATTACTGAAAGCTAATTTTTTACATTTTATGACTGGAAAATTTACAATACTGGTTTTAAACTCATAGCTAAAGCAACACAGTAATTCACAGCACTCTCTCTACAGTAAAGTCCACTTTCTCCGTTGTTTTAATTTATACGGCAAACGACATAAACCAACTAATTATACATACAGTAGCAAAAGACAGCGGAGCGGTGTTGGCAGCAGAACCCCTTACCTTAGAAGTAATTTTATTTGTCACATTCTTTACTTTGTTTACAAACTTATCTAAAATATCTGATCTCGGAGTAATATCACATGCTGTATGACTAATAGCTTCAAGCACTGGAGCTGAGAATATCCTAAAGTTGACTTCATTAAAGTCCAATTTCTTATACATCCAAATTGGCATCTTGTTAGATAAAACCCATAAGTTGTTATTGTAATCCACCTTTATGTCTGTTGGGTAGACCATGGTGGTCTCACTCATGAATATTCTTCCCTGATTCTTCATCGTGTACGCTTTGTTCGATGTCCTCCAACACGCTACCGCATTTAGGTTCACCAAGGAGTAGAACAGCACTCCTGTTTTAGGGTCAAGGAAGGATGCGCTGGATTGAGCATTTGGTCCTCTGTTTCCTATTAATTTGAACGCGTCAAAGTTATCGTCCGCTATCGTCTGGTTCCTCAAATATTCAGTGGACACAGCAAACTCATTATAACTGGCCATCGGGTGGAAGTATAAAGTTCTGAAGTTATCAGCATTGGGTGCAGACAGGCCAAGACCGAACAGCGCATCTGTCCAGATGAAATCAATGCCTTTAACACTGAAGTTGCAAGCCAAGGGGTCAGGATGGAAGTAATGATGATTGATCCTCCATGCCTCATCCTTCTCCCAAGAGTAAACAACAAGTCCTGGTTTCCCCAGATCGGCGACATAGGCGTATGTCTTTTCGCAATCTGTATCTTCCACGGCAATGTTCGCAAACCCTGTGTCTTCTTTCACAAGATCATGGGGGAATACAAAACGTCTGATCAGGTTGTCAGATTTGAGGTTGTAGACGATGATAGATGGAGGGTGTTTAGTGACGTTTGGTTCAAGGTTATTGATCTTGCCGTTGTCGAGGACCCATAGTCTGTCGCAGCGGTCGGCGCGGACTTTGAAAGGCGAGATTATTTCTGGAGGCTTCCCATCGGAGCCCGTGGAGTGTGCCGCCCAGTTCGGGTACGGCATTAAAACCGGTGATTTCGTGGAGTTGTCTGAAAAATAGAGTTTTGTCAGTAGGTTACTTTTATGTAAACCGGTGACGGCGCCGTGTGAACGAACCTTTTTGTTGTTTTGGGGCCGTACTTTGAGCTCTAAGCGCGATTCAAAAGAGAGCCTATTTTGGGTCGCGTGTCAAAATATTCATAAAAAAAAACATTGTGATCTAATATACGCTCTGATTTGAATCGCGCTAAGAGCTCACAGTACGGCCCCTGGTTGGAAGGATCCATGGTTACATTGTATCCTATATTTACATCATTTATAGTGTAGTATCCATTGTACACTATTCATATTACATTTCGGTGGTTTCTAGCACGAAAATAAATACCCGCTAAATTAACTTCAGAAAGGCACCTAATTACTTTATCTGTTTGAATATAATATTCGTTACGTACTAGCTGACATCGCACAGGTTAATTTGCTTTATACTTTTCACTTCGCGTTTGTCAATTCTCACAGTGTAAAGTAACTGCAGTTGTAAACCGTCTACCTATTTTTGCAATTAACTGATGACTCATAAAAATTGGTATAAATACAAGCCATGCATGGTGTACTTTTACAACGTATCAATATTATTACCTTTCAAATTAATATAGTTCAAGCTGGATGGCACACCAGGCCTCCAATGCGGCACGGTGATGAACAACCTGTCTTCGTACACCTCGATACCCATCGGCATATTATTCTCCGGGATAAAAGCCTTAGAATCCAAGGCTTCCTGTCTCGCCTGGGGGCTCGAGAACTGGTAGTCCAGCTGCTTCCATTCGTACACGATGTGCAGCTGGTCCATGCAGCTGGATATGTATACCAGCTGCAAGATGATGAGGGTCTTCATGCCCCCCATTTTGGAACCTGAAATATAAAAGTTAAGGAAAGTTAATTTAAGTTTTGCAGAGGTTTATGAAGACTCGAGGCTTGGTGCTTGATTAACGAATGTAAGTGGGTAGGTACTGTGTTGTGTACTAATATCAAAGTCATAATAACCAACTGATTCGTTTTCATGTGGGAATTCAAAAAAACGTGATTAAAAAAAACCATGTTAAATATATTTTAACTTCAGGATAATATAGGTAATAGGTAATAGTAATCTGTGCACAGTATTACATATTAAGTATATCCAACAAATCGATTCACAGTTCTGGCATGTAAATACAAGTTTTTCTATTTACACACTAAACTTAGCAAATTTTGAAAATGGCTAATATTACGTTTTAAGATGACGTAACATGTGAAGCTGTTTATGATGTATTATGGCCAAAGAGATAATAATATTATGGAATTCTGATTAAATAAACGTAGAGTGGTTATGTGTAACTCTTTGCAGGAACAAGCTATAATTATGTGGGTAAATATTGCTCTTACTTGTTTAGGGTTTAAATATTAAATGAACAGTAGCTCTTTGTTCTAGGAATAACTATAGACATTTCTAGGCATAACATCATTGTTCATTTAACCTAGCTCACGAGGCTAAGAGGTTAACATTCGTTTCAGTCCGGTTCATCCGTTTCTTGAAGGAATACTATTTGTACCTATCTAGTATCTACTTACCTACAATAAGTTCAGTAACCTTTTGTGAACTTTTGAATGTGCGAATAAGAACGAGTTAAACAATGTCGGTATTTGTTTTTATGGCGGACTAGCTGTTGCATGCTTGTCGCATTCAGTTTATGTACAAATCATGTAACATGTTTGCAACTTTAGTACTGCTGGCCGTTTACGCGAGAAAAGAGAGAGGAGAAACCTCGAGAAAAACATGATAAAAAGAAAAGCAACTAATTTTTTTTTGGCTTATAGCGTTGTGCGATTTAATTTATATATAATTTTGTTATTATATTTCATATTCATATTCATTTATTGTGCTCACATATAATACAGACTTTATATATATTTAAGTAATGTATGTATATTTTGCGTGGTTGAGCAAATCTTCTGTACCTACGGTACTCGGTAATATACTATTATCATCGAGCGAGCGAAGAAAGCAAAAATATGCTCTCATCTGTCTGGCTGTACCTACTTATATCGCACGTTTACGTAGTTAGTTACACCACATAATAATCACAATATTACAGATTAATTCACAGAGCAAAAAAAAAGCTGTGCCTCTAGATGCGAAAAGTCATTTGTTTCAATGCTTTGTAGATTCATTTGTAAAGGAATAATTAGAATCACGAGCGGGGATTGAACCCGCATTCATCCATCCATCCCTAAGTAAGTTGGTTGTAAAAAGTGAAGGAAAATATCGGACATAAGACCACTTGTCACGGTAGCTTAAAGCATAGCCTGGCTTGAGGAATGGATGGATGCCGGTTCAATTCCCGCTCGTGATTCTAATTTTTCTTTTACAAATTAATCTATAGATTACGCTGTGTTCGTAGACAGCTTCACGGCGATTGCCGCAGGCAGCGAGGGGTGCCGCACAGTTTCGTGGATATGTGAACTTTGTAGACGCTACTTGTGATGGATTAATTAGCATTCGCATTCATTTTTAGCATGTGAAAACTCAATTAGCATTTCGCAAATGAAATGTAGTTGCGAAAATCTGCGAAATATGAAATTTCATTTCAATTAATTTACTTCATTTTGAATTTAATTTTTAATACCATTTCATTTTTTAATATAATTTTTTTGACGGGCCCGATAGCTCAGTTGGTAGTATCCCTGCCTTCTGAACTGAGGGCTGTGGGTTCGATTCCTACCCAGGACAAACATTTGTGTGATGAACATAGATGTTTGTTCTGCGTCTGGGTGTTATATTGTATTCTATGTATGTATTTACAAACAAAAAAGTATATAAGTATTGTATCAGTTATCTGGTTCCCATAATACAAGCTATGCTTAGTTTGGGGCTAGATGGCGATGTGTGAATTGTCCACACATATTTATTTATTTTTTTCATTTTTTTTTCTTTCATTTCATGTTTCATTTTATTTATCATTTCATTTTTCATTTCTGTTTAATTTCATTTTTCATATAATTTTTTATTTCGTTTTTCATTTCAATTTTCATTTCCATTTCATTATTTTTAGCAAATAGCATAGCAATAGCAATTAGTATGCTAAGACTCGTGAATTAGCATGTTTATGAAATTTACGCAAATTCGCATTAATTGCCATCGCTAGACGCTATACCACTTCGCAGACGCATAGGTATAAAGCTTCAGGCTAGTGACATAGACTATTATTTTATGGTTAGAAGTCAATTTTCATTTTTTACCAATGTTGGTTCCGCTACTAGAACATTACTCATTATTATTAGGTATCTACCCTAGCATACGTATTACTTATAATTATCTGTGGGTCAGCCAATTAGCACCGATAAATTACTTATAGTTACTTCATAATTAATTTATTATGTATTTAAATTAGGTAAGCCTCGCAGCTCGCTTGAGTAACTAGTTATCGTCGATATTGATTATCATAATAATTATTTTGTGTAGTCAAATGGTGAATATTGGATATTTAATATTCATTAGTAAGCGTTGACTAACTTCGTTAATTAAGTAATTAAACCTTGGCTAAATATGTTCAAACTTAGATATTATTTTTTATAAATTACTTACATCAATGAACAATTTTCGTGTTGTTAAAATTGATTATATCATAATAGGGTTCAAAATAAGGTAGTATTTGGAGCGAGATCGATTATTTAAATCCAGATCGAAGCGATTGGAATTCTAGAGTGGCGTACTTTGAATCATTCAAAGTACGCCACTCGAGGTCAAATAATTTTGGTACCGTGTGGCACGCTCTGCTTTTCATCCCCCTCTTAGAATAAAATAAATATAAGATCAGTCAGTCAGGTAAAATTACTTTGGAATGATAGTGCGTATGAGAGACTGCATGAGTCATGGCATGGCATAGCCTCGTAGCTTTCCTCGAAGGAAAATCGCGAAGATGACGTCAACGTGCCGGTGTTAAAATTCTGAGCACTGACTCGGAAGGTCTCCTCCGTTCCACAAACTTTTTTCTCGAGTTTGGGATAAAGAATAATACATTTTTAGATTTTAGAATAACACATTATTTTGTGGTAAACTTTGTAAAAGATGCCTTATCCAATAAGAATACAAATAGGGGCACATTACCCGTAAAAAATTGAAATAGTTGGAAAGTTCATGAGTAGGTGTAAGTACATGTGACCAAAGCTATGCGCGATTGCACGCCGTACTTACTTCTCGCATATATTAATTAACAGGCCTATTTGTATAATGTTGTATATGAAGTTTTAAGTTAATATATATGATGTAGATGTGCTATTTATAAATATTATAATACGTATTAGTTATTGTTCCTATAGGAATTCGGGTAAAACACATCTTTTGTATTTGACGTGAGTGTTTGGTATAAAAATAAAGGTTCAGCCCCTTTTTTAAAAGAATAGGTATATAATCCTTGGTTTCTCGTACTACCTAACTATGTTTCTTAAAGTTAAGCTCAAGTAAACTTAAAACTACTGAACGCTCATTGGTTGCCTGGTTGATCATCGGCTATTTTCATTCAATCAGCGTATCGCATTTGCTATGTAAGTTAACATGAGATTGACTAATGTATGAGGATTTTACCATAATTATGTGGACCAAATACTGTATAATAGTCACAACATAGTGACACTATAGGTACCTACCTATACCACTCAAAGTAAAAGGTGCATACGGAGACCTTGGCCAAGGTCAGTAGCGGAATTCGAACCGGACAGCCTCGGATATAGTACAGGAAATCAAGTGCCGTAAAGTGAATTATTTTCAATGAATCTTTTTGGCATTGGCAGGGACAGGTTGAATTCTTTCCCTTGACTTTTTAACAGAGAATCTTTGGAGATTAATGAGATGATGATGCCGACGACTTTTTTCTTGTAGTAGGGTTACTTTACAACTAAACTTTAAAACGAAACTCAAATTTTCGGTCTAGTTTTTTTTATCTATGGAATTCTCGTGGATCGTATGGAGGTTAAAAAAGTATTCACTATCACGCATCGACTTTTTTGGTTTAGTGTTAATGGTGCAAGTGTAACCGTCGTCCGTACTAATTAAATTAAAATAAAAAAGTGAATAGGTTCCATTCAATTTTCATTCGTTCATCCATTTTGGAAGAATCAACAGGATCAATCCGCCTCTGGTGCAAATTGCATCAAATGTATTATTTATGTCGAAAGCGCTAAATTAAAGAAACAAACCTGCAGTGACATAACACCATACAATTCAATCAGCATTAAAATTCAAGACGTTCGGCATCCACCGACATCGAATGATTGTTTCTGTATATCAGGTTATAAGTAGGACTTATCGCTTCATCCTAAGATTTAAAATCGAATGGCAAATCAATACTTTATCGAGTGCTTGGCGATTTGATTGCAGACTCGGTAACCTGACGCTACTGTTACTAATTAAAGTTAATGAAATATGCGTTGGAAAACTATAATGCTGTAAGATAGATATATGTTAATTCATCATCATCATCAACAGCCTCAAGACGTCCACTGCTAAACATAGGCCTCCCCCAAAAAGTGCCACTCTGAGCACCTGCTCGCCTCCTGCATCCATCGGCTCCCCGCGGCTCTCACCAGATCGTCTGGGGGGCCGGCCTACGCTGCGTTCCGGTACGTAGTATGGTAAGTAAGTACTACTACCTACCTATGGATGTATGTAATGTAGATACCTATATAAAGACACCGGACACACTCGCTAATTTCATTTAAGTAAATACCTACCTATTTAACCTGTAGTTAATGATGAATCCCAATGTCACAATACAATAAAATTACAATCATTAAATCATCGAAGGCTCTTCGTGCGACGGCATCAATCACTGCTTTTACAACATTACACCCGATGTCACCATTGATTAATAAATACTAGTTAAAGATATTTGACAATTAGGGCACCCAAGATACAGGCTGTTGCCTAGTTTGGGGCCCGTGGGATACTTTCTTTTTACCTGTACTATAATTAATAAAGTCTGATTTTGTATTATTTGTAATGATGATTAACACTATTATTTTTTTTTCTGGCAATAAAAATTATTCTTATTCTTATTCTTATTCTATTCTTAATTTATGACATATTTCAATGAAATGAAATCCATCAATATAATAACTTGCACAGATTATCATTCTACAGAATGATTCAAAATACATTAGGTATATTTATCAGGGAAACATTTTAAATGTCTGATCAACTTAATTACTTTGCAAGACGCATAACAAACAACAATCATCCCTTATTTGTTTTGTGCTGATAATGACGTATAGATGTGACAGTCTGAAACTTATCCACATTGATTATATTTTACACGTTAGCTTTATTCTCCGGTTATTAAATTAATCTGGTGAATGTGAAGGCGATCTTTGAATAATTGTCACTTGTGACGATATCTTCCTTTCACTGAACTATTTTAACCTCTTTATTTTGATTATTCTTTGTTTTATTTAACCTTGATTAATTTTCTTTTACTTGCAATTATTTGACGTTGATTATGTTTTTACGTTTGTTAGGTACCTACACTTTGAATACAGTTAAACAAATAATTTATTTTTCATAATAAGATCTTAATTTCCCTCGTTTTAGAATTATAAAAATTTATTATAGCAGAAAATCTTCTGAAATGAATATATTTAATATTGGTGCATGAACTGGAAGACGCAGCATAGGTCGGCCCCCCACTAGGTGGACCGACGACCTGGTGAAAGCCGCGGGGAACCGATGGATGCAGGAGGCGAGCAGCCGCTCTAAGTGGCGCTCCCGGGGGGAGGCCTATGTTCAGCAGTGGACGTCTTCAGGCTGTTAATGATGATGATGATATTGGTGTAGGACGTAGGTAAGGACCTAACGTCTATCGCCTATTGAGTTTAACATTTTAATCATATTTTAATCTTACATTTAGGGTGGGTTTTTTACCAATAGTTAAAAATTCTAACAAATTTTGACCATTGGTTAGAATATGTTAGAGTTTTTAACCATTGGCTTTTAACATTTTTGAACACAACAGAGTGAGTGAGTGAATGAGTGAGTGTATTATAGAATACGGTACAACTATTATAATTATCTGTGATAAAACTCATATAACTCCTCTATTAGACAGCAAATTCAGAGTAGGTATAATTCTGTGACTATGTATAGGCAAAGGTAGGTAGGTACATAATTATGGAATTGTTCAGTAACATTTGTCCCTGAGCGTATAAAGTAGCAGCGCAGTTTTTTAATTATAGGAACAGCTCCATGGTCACACAATCTAAACTAAGTCAAATCAGTATAAGTTACTTATTGTATGAAATAGCGCAATTAAAAATGGCCTTTTAATTTTAATTTACAACAGTTTAACTACAAAAGTTTTTTGATCCGTAAGGTAACCAGCGGTAAATATTTATTAGTATTTTAACCATTCGTTACCATAACTATGGATAAAAAAACTGACCTTATAATGCTAGTACCATGGGGTCTCATACGGTACAAAAGGGTACAAACAAAAAATAGCCCGAACGTGAAAAAAATGTAATGATCGTGTCGTGAGCGTTACTAGTTAGTGTTCACTGTTCAGTGTATTCATTTGGCCCAATACTTCACCAATACGTAATAAATGTTGCTTTATAATCTTGCGTTAGGCA